>OX638068.1:7048187-8519986 GCA_951804385.1 Trifolium dubium | reverse complement strand
TTTTGCTGTGGAGTTCTAGGAGAAGAGAACTCATGGAGAATTCCATGTTTTTCACAAAATATTTCAAAGGGTTCGTTTTCAAATTCACCACCATGATCACTTCTAACTTTGATAATTTTCAAATCCTTTTCATTTTGTATTTGAAGGCAGAAGATGCTAAACACTTCATATGTCTCATCCTTTGTTCTTAGGAACTTTACCCAAGTCCATCTGCTGTAATCATCAACAATAACTAATCCATACTTCTTGCCATTTATTGAGGCTGTGCTTACAGGCCCAAATAAATCTATATGAAGCAATTCTAGTGGTTTTGAGGTAGAGACAAAGTTTTTGATTTTGAAAGAGCTTTTGAAAATCTTTCCCTTCTGACATGCCCCACAAAGGGACTCAGAGTGATATTTAATTTCAGGCAAACCTCTCACAAGATTGTCCTTGCTAAGTTTAGAGATTAATCTCCAATTAGCATGGCCAAGTTTCTTGTGCCAGACCCACTTTTCATCACTTACAGTCAGAAGAAATAAAACATTTTGCTCCATTAATTCAAATATATTTATTTTATACATATTGCCTTGTCTCTTTCCTCTAAACACAATGGATTTGTTATATGCTTTGCTTACAGTACATGCATTCTTATTAAACATAACTTCATATCCACTGTCACATAATTGGCTTATGCTCAGAAGATTATGAAATAGTCCATCTACAAAAAGTACATCAGAGATAGAGGCAAAGGAGTTACTGACTGTACCAATACCAACTATCTTTCCCTTTTGGTTCCCACCAAATCCTACACTCCCTCCCTCTTTGGGAGTTAGGGTGAGGAACATATCCCTCTCGCCCGTCATGTGATGCGAACACCCACTGTTCAGGTACCAGGTACTTGGCTTCTTGTCTCTTAGTGTGCAAACCTGAAAGACACACAAACTCAGATTTTGGTACCCACAGCTTGTTGGGTCCAGTTTGGTTAGTACAGGCCTTCTTGAAGTATGACTTTTTGAAAGTTTTTTTTGGTTCATACTTCTTCTTGCCTGAGTTTGTAGTATGCTGGGCAGACCTAGCTTTAGAGGTGCTAGCTTCTGATGATCTCAGAACCTTGGTTGTCCTAGGTTCTGGTCTCTTCAGAATTCTGACCTCAGCATCCTTCTGCTTTGAATATGTACTAGTCTTAGCTTCTGAGGTTTTCACTTCTGAGACTTTAGACTTGCCCTTATTCAAGGCTTTGGTTTGTGCAACCTTCTCAACTCTACCAGTAGCAGGTGTAAAAGTAGAATACAAATGAGGTGGAGTTTTGCTAATACAGACTGATGAGCTTGATTGTCCTTTATCATCAGATGCAGAATAACCAAGCCCTTCACCTCTGTTCTTGGTAGTACTATAGATCATGGAAGCTACCTTACTCTTATTGACATTTTGATTAACAAACTCATGAAGTGCAACTTCATGCACATCATGAGATTTGCTACAAGAGACGCAGCCACTTTCAAGCTCTTGTATTTTTAAAACAGATTTATCATATTGAGCTTGAAGTTGATCAAATCTTTTGACAAGCAAGCTAGCATCATTTTTTAAACTTTTGACACTCTTAGCTTTGCTTATGTATTGTCTCATTGTGTCTCTAAGAACAGGTAATAGCTTTTCATGAGGAATATTAGAAGTTACCTCATTAATGTCATCTGTTTCTGATTCATCTCCAGAGTCATTATCATTGTCAGAAGCAGTTGTAGCCATCAGTGCCAGATTTGCTTCTTCATCATCTGCTTCATCATCTGATAATTTATCCAGATCCTCAAAAGTAGCCATTAAACTCTTCTTCAAATTGTTTTTAACACTGCTCTTTCTTCCTTTATTTTTGGAGCTTAGATCTGGACAATCAGCAATGAAATGTCCAGGTTTCTTGCAGTTAAAGCACGTGTTCTTAGATTCATCCTTCTTATCCTTGTAGTTTGAGTTTCTGCTTCCAGAACCTTTTGAATTAAATTTTCTACCACCAGACTTATCAACAAACTTGTCCCATTTTCTGAATCTTGTCATTAGAGCAAAGAATTCTTCATCAGAGTTGTCTTCAGGACCTTCTCCCACAGATTCTTCAACATTAGACTCTACTACCTTGGCTTTTAGAGCCTTGGAAGTAGATACAGTTGTTGAAGCTTTTGATTTCTTCTTTATGTCATCAGAAGCTAACTCCATCTCATGACTGATGAGATTGCTGGTTAGCTCTTCCAGAGTTAATGTGTTCAAATTCTTTGCTTCCTGTATAGCAGTGACCTTGGGTCTCCACTTAGGAGGTAAACTTCTTAAAATTTTCTTCACGTGATCAGCAGGTGTATAACTTTTCTTCAGCACAGAAAGACCAGCAACTAGGATTTGAAATCTTGAGTACATCTCTTCAATACTCTCATTGTCCTTCATTTTAAACAACTCATACTTCTGAACCAACAGGTTAGCTCTTGCTTCTTTAACTTGTTGGTTTCCTTCATATAGAGAACAAAGAGAGTCATAAATGCCTTTAGCACTTTGCCTGTTTCCTAGTTTTAGAAATTCATCATGAGTGATACAGCTGGCCATAATGGTTTTTGCTCTGCTATGCTTCTTCCATTCTTTCTTCTGATCAGCTGTAAATGTTTTGATTACAGCTGTTGACACTTTGCCATCTTCATCAAGCAAATGATGGAAGCTAACACCTTCCTCAACCATTTCCCATAGACTAGGATCTTCAGCTATGATGTAAGGATAGATTTGCCATTTCCACCAGCTGAAGTTATCAGGATCACCATTGAACTTAGGTGCCTTGCCATTGTTTCCAGACTTCTCATTGTCATAGTCATATGGAATCTGAGCTCTTTGACCAGGACCACCAGTAGATGTGGATTCGGTTTCACCTAACATAGTGACTTAGAGTTTTGTGTTTTTCAAGATCTTTATGTCTCACTGTTAAGTGACTTAAAGACAACCGGGCTCTTGATGCCAATTGAAGGTACGAAAAACACAAGAAGGGGGGGGGGGTTGAATTGTGTTTTAGATAGTTTAAAAAAACTTCTTCGAAGTTCTTTCGAACTTATCAGATTTGGCAGCGGAGAACACAATCAAAAGAGAGTAGAGAGAGAGAGAGACACAAGCAATTTTATACTGGTTCCTCTCACAAGTTGAGAGTAGTCCAGTCCCCTTGCACTTCCAAGGGAGTTCACTAAAAACACTTAAGTTACAATTGCTCAAACCAAATAGTAAGAGACTTCCAAATGCTCAAGTATACCAACAAGAGACTTCCTAAACTCGATGTGATGGATATATGTTTTTCAGGACCTTTGAGTACTTGATAAAATCAAATACTCAAGGCAAATTACAACACTAAAACACAAGAACTACACTTAGATTTCTAAAGAACAATAAGTGAATAAAGCAAGGCTGTTTGGTTATCAGAAGCGCTATTTGCTTTCTTGTGAGTATGATCAGTTTTGCTAGTTGTAATCCACACTTGACTTAAAGTACGAGGTCTCTATATATATGACAAGATAGAGACGTTGCAGATTTGACCGTTGTCAAGCTATTTTGTCCGCTTGAGCAGTTTCTAGGTGGTCACATGTGATTAAGCTCAACAAGGAAACTTGTTGACTTCTCTTTGCAGGTTAAGGCTTTGTGTGTGTCCAAATGCGGCAATGAGAAAGTGACTAATGCAAATATTATCTTCCCAAGATACTATTATAACGTGCTTTGATTTCCCTTCACACGAATTTGAACTTGACCGTTGTTAATCCCTAAGCCAACCATGTGATTTCCTTTCATGAATCTTCCAGCGCAAGACTGATCTCAGAAGCTTGTATTCCCGGTACAGCTTCTGGTGTTGTATACTTCTGATGACTTATGCTTCTGATGATCATCCTTCTGATAGATCATCAGAACTCGCGTTGGTGCTTCTGATCAGAACTTGTGTTAATGCTTCTGATCATCATCAGAACTTCTAAGCTTCAGTGCATTGTTTACTTTTCACTAATGTTCTTGCACACTTAGATTAAATATTAAAATACCCTATTGTTCATTAATACTTTGTTATCATCAAAACTTCAGCAGATAATCATCAGAACCACTTTTGTTCCAACATTCTTCACCAACATACAAGCTAGAGTTCAAGAGGGTTTATTCTTGAGTATTCTTTAGGGTTGGTAAGTTATTTCTTTCTCTTGAAATCTCATATTATCATTGAAATCTCTTGGTTACGGGGAGAGATTTGGGAAAATGGTAGAATTAAGGAAACACTAATTCTTGTAACTCTTTTGAGTAAATCTCATTATAATCATGGTTCATAAATTGATAGTTGAACAGAGAGCTCTCTCTCTCAGACTAGGCCGGTTTGACTGAACTAGATAATCAAATTGATTTGTATTCTTTATCGCTTTGTGGTAGTTTAGCTTTTGTGGCTTGATTAATTGTTTGGTTGATTTATTTGCTCATTCATTTTATTATTGGTTGCTTTGTTCATTTTTCTGACATACTAAAATGTTATTGGTGTAGTTTTGGTTTAGAATTCAGGATCTGAGATAGTATTTTCAAAGTTTGTCCTTTAACTATCATATACTACCTCCGTTTCTTATTATAATAGATAAGTCACTTTTTAGATACATTGAATAATTAATGTGTCTGGTCAATATATAGACTAAGTACATTAATTATTCAATGAATCTAAAAAGTAATTTGTCTCTTATAATAAGAAACGGATGTAGTATTAATCTGTTCAATTTTTACATTTTGCGGATAAAAAGGACCTTCAAGCCATTATAATTTTATTACGTATTATGGCAATTGTTAACGATTAATTATTAATAAAAAATATTATGAAATTAATCAAAAGAAGAGTAGAGTTAATCTTATTTAATATAAAATTAAGTTTACACTCATACATAAATTTAATATAAAACAAATATAATAGACCAATAATCTACATGAATATCCACTGATGATATTCATAACAAATATATTTTTGTGAAATCTCTACATTTAATCTTTTTTTTTTTAATTTGTGAGAAACAACTTTAAACCACAGTTATTTTTAAAACAGAGGGGAGTATTTTAAATTATCATCTTATCTTAATCTTAAAAAATCGTCAACTTGGAGACAAAAGTTTCTTAATCTCAAGAGTACTCAATTATTTTTTACTGTAGGAAATATAATTTGGTGAGGAAAAAATATCTCAAACAAACACATGTTTTGTGTCCTTTTGTCTTGGTTATGGTTCACTCCATTATTTGAGATTACATAGAGATTACATAATCATTACAATTATGTTCTAAAAAACTCATCCACGCAGATGATTAACTCACACACTGGCAATATCGGTCCAACATTTTATAAGGCCTAAAACAAATTTTAAAGTGAGGCCTATAATCCTTCTTCGAGGAAATTTTTCTCGAGATATAAAGTGAATTTTATTTAAAAAAATATTTTAGAAGTTGCAGCATTTTTGCTTCATTTTTATAATTATTTTTTGTGAAATGCTAAATAGTGCCCCCGGGATACTCTTTAAGTCCTTAAATAGTAAACTTTTATAGAATATTTATGGAAATCTGTAAAGTTAACGCATTGGAAATTGTGCTGGATAACTTTTTAAATAAAATATTTCTTTAAATAATATGCTTATTTTTTAAGAGGTTTTTGTATTTTTCTTTGAGACTTTTTCTAATGGATTTATGACTTATTTTAGGCCTTTTTCTATAGTAAATGTTTTATATTTTTCAAAGGCCTAAAACCCTTGTTTAGGTTTCCTTACCCTTGAGCGGCCCTGCACATTGGTGACAGATTCAGGACCTTGAGTCAGGAGTGCAAATTTACTAATTTGAACATGTGAAACCCGAGATGTGTATGTATTTATGTACATTTATTAAGCTTTCATGTCATAAAAAAATCTACTTGTCATATTTTTTGATTTTTCATGTACAAGAGAGAAAGAGAAAGGGAAGAGATAAAATAGAAATTAAATAAGTTTGAAGTAGTACTTGAAACAATGATGTGTACAAATTAAAAGAGTGTGATGCGGTGTTTTGATTCGGACCACAACGTTAAAATTTAGGAGAAGTGTGTGTGTGATGTTATGAGACAGACAACAATAAGAAACTCTAATAAATGCATCTCCCTTGCTTGCTTTCTTGTTTTGTTTCTCTATTCATTTCTCCATACTTGTATAACTATTGGTAGGTCCTAAACTGTGGCTGCTATTTCTCTCACTTTACTATGCTACTGGTATCTTTTATTGCACATGATGGTTCCTTATGTTTGGAGTACATCAAAAGTTATGGTTATTATTTTTTAATACATAGACGAAATTGTAAGTCATTAAAAATTCATAAAATAAATAGAGAGGTTGAAGTTCGAATGCCGGTGTTTTGGACCGGCCAAACGGCCCAATACACTTAACAGAGGTGACAAACCTAATGGTTTCTCTCATGTCCTATATAAGGGACACTTATCACATCTCCAAGGTAGTTTATCTCATCTTTAAACCTACCTCCACCTTATTTACTCTACTGACTTGAGCTTCGCAGGTACACCCCTCTCTCCTCCATGGATTGCGGCAATCTCCTCCATCGGTTCAACATCACAGTGATATCAATTTTGTCGATCAGAACAGCCGGTCATATACATCTAACTTTATAATTTTGACATTTTTCAACAGTTAATCTAGAATTGTTGGACGACCGGCCTAACAATATGGTCCGTGTTGCATTAATTGGAACATCATCACTATTTGACAAGCTCGTAGAACTGCATTTATGCAAACGGGCACACCCAAACAACAAAAACGACTAGTCAAAAAATCATAAAAGACAATGCATAAGTAATAAGAACAATTGATATGAACATATCATACAGTTATAGCATATTACTGTGCATGGTCATGTGAAATACTAGAGGCATGTTCGGATGCATTATTGACGCATAGAGGCACTTAGACAATTAGTATGTAAGGCACTTAGGAAAATAGGACACAATTTGGGAACATATTGGAATACCTAAAAGCATGCAGGCCATCTCTAAACATGTTATTCTCCTAGAAGATTTGTATTCACCTAATCCTATGTTAATCATGCTATAAACATCTTAATTTACCTCTGTTTTTTTTTTTTTTGAAAACAACAAACTTAACGCCTTTCATTATTAATCAAAGTAGAAATACATGGAGGGATAAAATCAAAGAAGTGGTGACAAGACCACGAAATGGCCGCCCTAGCCAGAGTGTGAGCAACCATGTTCGCTTGCCTCCTAACAAACCTAACCTCAAAGTTTGACGAACTAGCTAGAATGTCTCTAATCTTAGCAATAATGTTACAAAACTCAGAATTTCCAACGTGACAAATATGAGAATTAATGGAATGAACAAGAGTTTGTGAATCACTCTCAAAAATGACATTATGTAATCCTTGGATTTGTGCTTGTTTAACTGCATCAAAAAGTGCCATTCCTTCGCCTTCTAATGTGGACATTACCCCATTGTATCGATAAGTTTGTGCACAAATTAAAGCTCCTGTGGTGTTTCTAAAGCATGCTGCTGTCGTTGTAGCTGTGTTTGTGTTGCAAAATCCTGCGTCAACATTGCATTTGATCCACCCAAGGGACGGCGGTTCCCAGTACATGCTGCCAGCCACCTGCGCTTGCTGAATATTGCGATTCTGCAGCTGCTGTTGTGCTGCATACCAGGCCTGCCAAGCTGCAGTTGCTTGCTGCCCCACCGTTGCAGCCGAGTTAGTTTGCTCGTGCCACACCAGCTCGTTACGATTTTGCCATAAAGTCCAGAGGAGAAGTGCAACATGTCCCGCAACATCCCCTTCTTCTTGGCTGCATATATCAAAAATTAAATCCGGAACATTATTAAACAGAGATAATCTATGGTGTATAACATGATAAAGTCCAGCAGCTGCCCAACACTCAACCGCATATGGACAAGTGAAAAAAGTATGGTAATCGTCTTCAACCCCATCATTACAAACAGGGCAGCTAATAGGGCAATTAACACGGCGTTGAATTAAACGAGCACGCGTTGGAAGACAAGCTCTACACAGTCTCCATAGTAAATGCCGGCACTTGGGAGGAGCATTAACCTTCCACATATTATCCCAATAATTGGCAGCACCTTCATTTCCCCACCTCTCCTCCATTAAGAGTCGATAACCCATTTTCACCGTGTAACACCCCTCTTTATCGCCTTCCCAAATTAACCGGTCCTCCTTAGTTGATTCAAAAAGGGGTATGGAAAGGATATGCTCAGCCTCTTCGTGATTGAAAAGGCTCTCAATCTTATCTCTATCCCAACACTTTGCCCCATCAAGCATAAGATTATTGACATGTAAAGAATATGCTTCCACCCTTTGGGGAGAACTCACCCACCGAGACTCCTTAACTCGTAGCCAAGGGTCACTCATCACCCTTACTTTACTCCCATCACCAATAACCCATCTACTGCCCTTCAATAGCACCTCTCTAGAGCTCCATAAACTCCTCCAAGCAAAACTGGGGTTAGAACCAAGGCTAGCATCAAGAAAAGATGAATTAGGAAAATACCGCGATTTTAAAATTTTTGATGCCAAGGATTCCGGATGTTGTATGATTCTCCAGCCCTGTTTCGCTAACATAGCTTTATTAAACGCTCCAAAATCACGAAAACCCAACCCACCTAACTTCTTAGGGATAGTCAATCTATCCCACGCCAACCACCTTATACCTCTATTGTTCTCCCCACCACCCCACCAAAACCCATTAATCATCCTTTCGATCTCCAAAATGATTGTGGAAGGAATAAGATAAACACTCATGATATAAGTCGGGATAGCTTGTAACACAGATTTTATCATTACTTCTTTACCTGCTTTTGACAAGGACCGGCCCCTCCAAGAGTTCATTCGCTTCCATATCCGGTCTTTGATGAAGGAAAATATAGATTTTTTGCTTCGACCTATCATTGATGGGAGTCCCAAGTATGTACCTGTACCAATAACATGTTTCACACCAAGTATTGAGGCAAGATCCTCCTGTGCTGCCAAACTAAGATTACGACTTATAAACACTTCAGATTTGGCCAGATTAATTTGTTGGCCTGTTGCTTCTTCATATGTGCGTAAAATATTAAGTAACTGATTAGCCTCCGCTATAGATGCCCTGCAGAAAAGAAAACAATCATCAGCAAAAAGAAGGTGAGACACCAAAGGTGCCCCACGACAAATTTTCACTCCATGTAAATCACCCGTTCCTATTGCTTGTTTTATGAGAGCTGTTAAACCTTCCGCTACTAGAATAAAGAGATAAGGGGAAAGGGGATCCCCTTGCCTCAACCCCCTGCCCGGGCTAAACGGACCTACTCTATCTGCATTCATGAGCACCGAATAGTTCACTGTGCTTACACACATCATCATCCACTTAATCCACACCTCATTGAATCCCAATCTCTCCAACATACCCCTCAAAAAGCCCCAATCTACGCGATCATAGGCTTTACTAATATCAATTTTAAGTGCTAGATCACCTCGACTTCCTCTAGTCTTCCTTTTCATGGCATGAATAATTTCTATAGCAACAAGGGCGTTATCAATAATGGACCTTCCTTCAACAAAGGCAGATTGTTCCGGAGATATAATATTATCAAGAAGCGGTTTAAGACGATTCGCCAACACCTTTGAAATCATCTTATAGAGAACATTGCACAAGGCTATGGGTCGCATATCTTTTAAAGTCACCGGGTTCTCACATTTAGGGATGAGACATATATTGGTTTCGTTTAGAGTGGATGGAAAAAAACCACGTTCAAGCCAACTTCCAGCCGCTTTCCATATATCCTCACCACACATCTCCCAATAATTTTTGAAAAAAGATGGGTTGAACCCATCCGGTCCGGGGGCTTTATCAGAATGCATTTGGAAAAGGGCTTGCCGAATCTCCTCTTTAGCAATCGGTCTAGTAAGATTCACATTATCTTCACTTGAAACCTTCCGTTGAATCAGGTTTAGGATCGGTTCATAGTTGCCAGCGGTGTGTCGAAAAACCTCTTCGGAATATCTTTGTGCCATCCCGCATAATTCCACATGGTCTGTAACCTCTATGCCTCTATCATCAATTAGCTTTCTTATTTTTTTCCTACTGCTTCGAGCTGATGCCGACATGTGGAAAAACTTGGTGTTCATATCCCCCTCTTGGAGCCAATGCATTTTGGCTCGTTGCTTCCAAAATATTTCTTCTTGAATGAGAATTTTTGCATGACGGTTAGCTGCTTGGATATACCGTTGCTGGCCTGCCCCATTATCACTAGTTCTGGTTTCCTCCATAATATTTTTACATTCTAACAGCTCCTCTTTGAATCGCTTTCTTTTCCTCCGACTCCACATACTAAGTTTGCTGGCACACCGAACCACTCTATCCTCCACCTCAATCACCTCACCAACACCCCACCCCTCACCAACAGCCTCATCCACATCAATTTCATAGAGCCAGCTATTTTCAAATCTGAACCTGTATCTGCCTTGAGTTGGGGACGGTTGATCAGTGCGTAGCAAAATTGGGTAATGATCTGAGTGAGAAGCTAGCAAGTTGGTAAGAGTTGTGTTCGGGTACATATGAAGCCAATCTGAGGAAGCCATAGCCCTGTCAAGTCGTTCTTCAATCATGTGGTTAGTCCCTCTGCTCTTAACCCAGGTGAAGGGATACCCATCGAGCTTGATATCGGTAAGGTCACAGTCACAAACAGTTTGTCGAAATCCGACACACAACCAGTTTGGGTGTGGATGAACACCCCTCTTATCCTCCTGAGAAAGCAAGTCGTTAAAGTCTCCAATTATACACCAAGGTAAGTGAGACATGGCCTTGAGCTCGTGTAAAAGTTGCCATGACTCTCTACGTCTGTCCCTCTCCGGAAAACCGTAGTAACAAGTAAGTCGCCAAACTCCTATACCATCCTCCTCTACCTCCAAGTTGATAAAATTCATGCTATAATTGACAATCTTACAGTGGCAATTATTTTTCCAGAGCACTGCCAAGCCCCCGCTTCGACCAACAACATCAACTGACAAGCAGCTATCGTAACCCAACAGAATTCTAACTTTCTCCATCGCTCTTCCATTTGACAAAGTTTCAGACAGAAATAAAATATCCGGTTTGTAACAACGAGCAAGATCTTTGAGGTTTGGAATTGCATCAGGCTTGCTCAATCCTCTGCAATTCCAGCTGAGTATAATCATTAGTCCCGGCAGTCCTGGCTGCCAGGACCTGCCGATAAAAAATGCTGGGTTAAAACTCCTTCTTCCTTGTTGTCCCCTGATTTCTCCTCCCTTCTTCTCTTTTTTTCAGTCTGTGAATTGGGTTCAGGAAGCTCAGCTGGGTTCAGAAAGGTTTGTTCCGGTTCGGTTGGGTTTGTTGAGCTTTGTGGTTGGTTCGGTTTAGTGTTGGACCGGTTGTGTTTAATGGTTCGGTTTTGTGGGTGACGTGGAGGAATAATAATGGAGTTAATATCTGGTTGTGGAGATTTTGTTGTGTGAGACCCATCAGTAGAGAACACAAAGGGTTGTGAGTAAATTTTGTGTAACGGCTGCGATGTGGTAGGAGAGGAATTTAGTGCTTCATGATTAAGGAATAAAAGGGGGGAGTTGATGGTAATTGGGGACCGGTTCTGAAGATTGAAAGGGTATTGAATGTTATTGTCTGCTAATGAAGTCAATGTATTTTTAGGCAATTGAAGGCTAGGTTTGACGTTTTGGTTTTGTGGTAAAGGGGAATAATGGTCTAATGATTGGTTGATGTGACTGTTATGGAATGAATGGACAGGTTTAGGGGAATTGTTAGTTGTCAGATTAATTATGGTGGGACCCAATTCATTGGATGCACCGTTGGTATCTCCCTGGCCCTGATCATTCACCACCGGCGCTGCACCTCCACTACCGCCACCCATTCCGGCGTTTTTCTCACGAGACTCGCCGCCATCATTGACTCCTCTTCCGCCACCTGCCTCCTTCAGCCACCTAGATCCTTGCCGTCCAGCCATTCTTTTTGGTTCTGCTCGAATTTCATTACTCCAGTTCTTATTATTATCATCACAGTTATTCTCAAATCGCACAGGGCAACGATTCTCTGCGTGTCCCATGATACCACATATAAAGCAAAATATCCCCAATTTCTCGTACTTGAACTTCACGGTGCACCAGTTGCCACTCCGGTCTTTTACTTTCGTATCCTTTTTCAAAGGAAGGCGAACATCAATCTTCACTCTTAGTCTCATGTACTGCCGCCATATACTCGTATCATTGTTCTTATCGTACTCCACCAGTGACCCGATATAATTGCCTAACGTGTTACCCACTGTCTCCTTCATAAGCCCCATGGGAAGGCCATGAATCTGCACCCAAAAATCAACGTAGTTTAACGGGATGTTCTCAATCTGTGTGCCGATCTGAACACGCTCCAAAACAAGAGTATTATTATCAAAGGACCACGGACCATTCTTAAGCACGTCCTCCATATCAAGAGGGTGATTGAACTTGAACAGAAATAAACTAGGAATGGTCTCCTTAATAGTCACCCCCTTCACCGGCTGCCAAACGTTTGCCATGCGCACCATCATGGAGTTGACATGAATGATGCGGTCACATAGAAATCGACCAAGGAGGCACCACCTGAGATCCTCCGCCACCTCCTCACCATCATCAAAGGAAAAATCAAATCCTTCTTCTGTCCCTCCATGGAGTGATAAGTTGGCAAACTCCTCATTATCCATGTTGGAAATTGAAGCTAGAAAACAGGATTTTAGTAGCAAGATTGAAAAACAGCTCACAAAAAAACAAGCTCTCTAGAAAATCAGAGAGAAGGAACGAGCTCTCTACAAGAGAGAGAATTTGCAAAAAAGAATATTGTCATTTAAACTTTTAAACTTCATTTTTTACTTACCTTACCTCTGTTTTATGCTAAGTATAGTCGATGAATTTTATAATTCTATTAAAAGTATTACTTATGCATATTACATTTCTCTTTTTTATGTTAGGAGCGAGATTCTCTGAATTATAGAACAAAATGGGTCTCCTAAAAATTGAGAGATAAAAAAATGAGTTGATTAATTTCATTAATAATTGTAATAGAGAAAATACATGATCTTATATAGTCAAGATTATTCTAGATTTCTATTTCCTCAATAATTATTTTCTAACAAATTCATAACAAACTAATGAGTCATCAATCTTTTAAAACTAATGAATTACTATTTCATGGTAACATAATCATTCCACGTCTTAAGTTTATTAATGATCCTTTTGAGTTGGGGGGCCTTACAATTGTTGTTATATCGTTGCTAGTGAGTTTGCTCATATTTTATTCTCATTATCATTGTAAAATATTTGAAAAATCTACTATCAACCATATATAGGAAAAAAAAAGCTTAATTGCAGTTTTGGTCCCCCTATTTTTACTATCTTGCAGTTTTGGTCCTCCTATTTTCAAATCAAACAATTTTGCCACCTTATTTTCATTTTTGTTGCAATTTTAGTCCAAACCCAATTTTGTCACCAAAAAACGCTGATGTGTCAACAAAAACGCTGATGTGGCAATACCATATCATCAAATTAATTTTTTTTGGTCATAAAATTAATTCTTTTTTTAATAGTTAGTTATTTTTTTTTACAAATAATTAATTAATTTATTAAATCACAAACAAAATTATAAATAAGAGTCTTGAAGAAGAAATTGGAAGAATAGATCTCAGATTTGAAGAAGAAGATTGAAGATGATGGGATGAGAAGAAGAAGAAGACTTGAAGATTGAAGAAGACCTAAACATGCTACTGCTTCTGCGTATAAGGTGTTCGACGGTTTTCCTCAAAAACGTCGTCTTTTTTTAATTTTGTTTTTGATTTGATAAACTAATTAATTATTTGTACAAAAAAAGCTAACTAATTTTATTAAAAAAAATTAATTTGATGACATGGTATTACCACATCAGCGTTTTTATTGACACATCAGCGTTTTTTGGTGACAAAATTAGGCCTGGACCAAAACTGCAACAAAAATGAAAATAGGATGGCAAAATTGTTTGATTTTAAAATACAGGGACCAAAACTGCAAGATAGTAAAAATAGGGGGACCAAAACTGCAATTAAGCCAAAAAAAAATCAACATGGTGTAACACATGTTAGTAGATAATTGAGTTTTTTTTTTAAATCATGTGATCGTGAGTTTAATCTATGACCCAATACGACGTATAAAATCTAATAAAACATAATTAGTTTTTTTACTTTTGTTGATAATTATTTTGAAGCCCCAACATGAATAATCAGTTCATACCACATTTTAGACATGTGTATCAATTTAAGATTTTATTTGTTATCGACTGATACTTAAATAAAACACATAGAGAGGAGAAAATGCGGTGATTCAAGTTCAAATCTGAAAATTTACATAAAATATTTTTACACTCAAATCATTAGACTAACAATGATACATCATACATGTGTATTTTTGTAGCTCTTTTTTATAGGTCTATGTTCGTCTTGTACAGAGACTTGATCTTATTAATAATATATTTGTTGTTCAAAAAATAACATCATACATGTGTATTAATGTAAGTAAATTATAAGTAATGATGCAAGTATATCCAATACACGCTCTCTAAATGCATAGACAGTTTGCTCACACTTTAACTCGGGCGGTTATTTTTTAGTATTGTCACTGTTTTTTTGAATATGTACCTCCTTGTATTACTACTTTGATTAACAATGAACGGTGTTAAGCTTGTTTGATTAAAAAAAATGCATAGACAATACCACATGACATTTATTGTTTGCCTCTTTGGGATAATCTACATTGTAATGAGCATTTGCTAGTTGTTCCTTATAGATGCTACATGTTTTCTTTATTTTATTAAGTATTGGTTTTATTTTCCTATTTGTTCTGCTTCATATTGTCAAAAACAAAATTGAGGATATCGTTACTATAATTTCTTTTAATAATCTATCAAACATTCAAACTTATTTTGTCCTAATTTGATTATGGAGTATAGGGGATGTTTTCTCCACTTTCAACATCAACTCGAATGCATGCATCTTATTAAATAACTAAAATTGTATTGTTTGGAGTTGGACATGTGCTTTTGAATAAATTGTAGAGCACAAATATGTACTTCAAGAAACATAAAATTTTTTAGAGCGACTTTTACACTACTCATTTTTTTAAAATCATAGTCTTTTGAATTTATCAATATGAACCGGACAAAATACAATTTTTTTCTCGCATCTAGATAAATATTGTAGACCATATATATTAAATTTTTAGTGAATCTAAAAAATGCATTTGTTTTATATAATAAAGAACGGAGGTAGTAAAATTTAGACAAAACACTGTTTTTTTATGTTCGAATAAATAAATTATAGGGGAGCAATTTTTAAGAACCATGAGTGAAAAAAAAAAAAACGATTTTTCGGCAGCAATGATAAAGAAAAGTAATGCTTCTTTGACTATAAAACTCAAGAAATATATTGGACACCAAGCCCATTTATGTATTCTACCCAAAGGACTAATTTAGGGTACACAAAGAAAATAGTTTACATTTAGCAACTATGTAATGGGTACAAAGCATTTACCAATTTTATTGAGTACTATTAGTCTTGACCAAAGAACATAATTGACTCTTTCTATAGAACTTCACCTTCCAACAACATTTTTTACATCTATAAGATTTGAATCCAAGACCTTATTCAATGAGTCTGCATCAAATTTCATTGAGACCAACATAATGTTATAGTAGGTAAGAAGCAAAACATGATTAATTTAGAATCATCAATAGCCACACAATTTGGAACTAAATAATTGAACCAATTTTAAACTCATAAAGATGGCAAAAAAAATCGATAGAGCCAATTTGCCAATACTGAACATTCTCTTCCAAAATTTCTAGGGGAAAGGGGTCATAATAGTTCGAAGTTCAACCTCGCGGTAAGTAAAATATAATCATTTAATTCTCTTCATTTGATTAGGTGTATTTTACTGAAAAAGAAAGACCAAGTGACAAAAAGAGAAGAATGAATACACATACTTAACCATCTTCCCAATAATAATTAATTACTTTTATCATAAGTTAAACATAAGGAAGACATTGTCCCCCAATATTCAGCAGCTCAAGGTTGTTAAAAGCTTTACAAGAGGCCATACAAATTGCATCTGTAAGTGGAAATAAAATAGATGTGATGTGCTATGGAGTTACCTAACATGGCCAAGGGGAACATTGATCTGAGGAATAATTACAAGGCAAAAGGTAAAAATAAAAATGTATTGTCATCTTAATAATGATGATGATGCTTTTTGTCGCATCGGATTCTACAACTCAACGACCAGAAACAAATAATGAATTGTTTATCTGATTCCCTTCAGCTTGGAGTCTTCTTAGTTTTGCCTTGTCTAGACGCGCTCTTCTGACTGCTTCTTGAATTTGGCGGTCGTGGTCTTTCAACATCTGATCCATGTTGCTTGATGGAACAAGTAATGGACCAGAATAATGAATTTTATAACCCTTTGACCCATAACCAACCTGCAGAATTGACAAGGGAAAAGAAAGAGCAAAACATTGAGACTAAACTTAAACCAAAATAACAAAATTAGATCCGACTAGTAAGTTTGAGACTGAATGTGTCTTTTATTAGTCAGTTTGATCCTTGTATGTGTCTTTCGTTGGTTAGTTTGGTCTTCCGATGTGTCTACTGTAAGATTAGTCCATATAAAACTACTAACAGAAGACACACTCGGGGATGTTTTTATAATGACGATACATTTAGGGACTATAGTGACACCACCTCACACATTTAGGGATCAAACTGATGGTTTACTCAGAAAATGTTTTTACAGCTTTCTACACAAATACAAAATTCTATGCAAATCTTCCAAAATAGAAAACGTTTTCTTAAACAAAAGAGACCCTAAACAACAAAATATACAAACAAGGTGTATATCTAAATATTATATATGTGAAGACGTAGAAGGTAGGAGAGGGAGAAAATCAAAATACTTACAAGATTTGGGTCTTTGTTGCTGCCTTTAGCTTCTTCCTTTTGAGAAGCATGTACATGATTCTTCTGATTTTGATTTTGTTTCATCAATGATTCAGAGGCCTCCTTGAAGGAACCTGGAAACCTAGTAATTAGTTTTGGAGCCTCAGCTTGTGATGATCCAGCACTTTCTCTGCGATCGTCAGACAGCATACTCCTCCTGGCTGCAACTAAGCCCGAGATTGTAGACAAGTCTCCCCCCATTGAAACCTTTTGAGAATCGTCTTGGTTCTTCCCGGCTTTTGCCCATGCAGCACGGTGAGTGAGTGGACCTGAATGGGAGGCTCGTTTATGTTGATTTGCCTGGGGATCCACACTTGCTTCTGCAACTTGTGATGGTCTAGGGGGTTCAATGGGAAATCCAGAACCAGCTTCTTCAGGATGAGGGTTAAACTTCTCGCTCCTGCTTTGAGAATAGTTCTGACCTTGTCTCTTCTGTATAAAAAGGTTACGTATGTTTTCAATGTAAGAGAAATAGACGTAAAAAAAATGAATGATTAAATGCTTAATCGATTATCTTAAGATACCACCATTCAAATATTTAATTAATGCACGAAGGAAGAGTGCATCAAAAAGATATATTATACACCTAAAAGTTGAAACTTGAAAGGCTAATTGATCTCGGTTTATCCAAAAGACGTATACACTTGAAAGGTTGATTGATCTCAACAAACAGAACCAGTTCTGACATTGATCTCAACAAACAGAACCAGTTCTGACATTGGTTAATTGATTGCGAAGTTGGGATTAATTTCAGAATTAACAATGATTTTACCTGCATTGACACAACCAGTTCAGCATTGGCATCAGGTGCAGGAACAGCTCGAGATTCTCTTACTCCTCTTCTCTCGGGGTCATGTCTCTGACCCTTGCTTCCGGTTGCCCCTTGTCTGCAAACATTAAAGCAAAACCATAAACAAAATTCTCACACTAAACTTTATAAGAGCACTCGAGGAGAAGGAGTACAGCAACCTAAGATAACATTACAGTAGAACTAACAAGCATCAGTCAGATTTTCAGAACCTTATAATTCAGCTTGATTTATTGATAACATGTATACACCAATGTCATGAACTATATGGAATGTAAAAAAAACTATCCCACACTATATATTATTAGCATGTTGGGCAAACCGCAAACACTATATGCCATAATAAATGAAATTATTTGTCTATTTTTTTAAAAATTGATTAGATGATTTACAAGAATCAATATTTATTAATACATACATTGGCAAATAATGAAAATACATAACTACAATTCCCCATCAAACATTAACACATACCTTCTAGCTTCTTCATCACGTACTTTAGCATCAAATTCTTTGCTAGGAGGATACTTTGGCAAGCTTGAAGGATCACAAGGTAAAGGCTTTGTTGAGAAGAACTGAATTCCAAGTAAAACAAAATGACATAGCCATCAGCAATGCATACTGACTGAAGTTTCAAAACAATATTCTACAACCAAAGAAGTGGTACAAAGAAACACTGAAACAAGAATTTCACACCTCACTTATCAAAGCAGATGCTGAAGTTCCACGATCAGCAGGGTCTATGGACAAAAGTGTCTCTATCAGTTCTATTGCAGGTGCAGGAAAGTCTTTGAATGTTTCAGCAACACAACGCCTATAAGGTTGTTGAGGCTTAAATATCGTTGCATGAGGCAATTTTGATTTTCTCCAGTAGTCCTCGGAAGGTGAGCCACAAAGTTTAAAAATTTTATGTAATTGCTCCACCTACAAGACAAAGTTGTAGCTTAAAATCTTTTCGTTATAGAACCAAGCCTCGTGCACAAGACCATAAAAGAACGTAGCATATTGTAAATAACTTACGTAATATTTATTATATATTGGTTTCTTTCAAACAACTACCAATAGTTTCTTCTGTTTGACAAATTTTGTAAAGCCACAACACGTGTAATACACTAGTCATGAATCTAAATTTTATTCTTACAATTTTTGAAGAGTAGATATTCACAATGTACCATAGTCAATTTTAACAGGTGAAAAATAAGAAAATGATAAAATGTAACATTTGAATGGGAACTTTGAAGCATGCATACCTCAGTTCTACCAGGCATGATAGGCTTGCCGGCATACAGCTCAGCAAGTATGCAACCTGTACTCCATAAATCTACAGCAATGCCATAGTAAGTAGCTCCAAGTAAAAGTTCAGGTGGCCTATACCAAAGAGTGACAACTCGGCTTGTTAGTGGCTGGTTTTGGTTGGGATCAAAAAAGCTTGCCAAACCAAAGTCTGCAATTTTCAATACTCCATTATTGTCAATCAAAAGATTGGAACCCTTAATGTCACGGTGCAGTACACCACGGCTGTGGCAGTGATCAAGTCCACGTAAAAGTTGCTGCATGTAACATTTAACCTGCCAAGTTCCAATAACAAATTAAATCTTTCTGAACTTATAATATGACTTGTAGGCTTCCGAAGCAAAATAAAATGGTCATATATCACATTAGAGAAAACTTAAGAGGCAGCATTTCCCTGAAACATGTGATAGGCTACATTTCCAGTAAAACAAACAGAGAAATGAAAAACAATAAGCTTCTGAAATTACCTGTGATTCTGTAAACTTGAGCCCGGGATGTGATGCAAGACCAGCCAAGTCATGCTCCATGTACTCAAAAACAAGGTATAAGCTGCACGACATCCTTGATGTAACCAAGCCTTCAAGTTTTATGACATTTGGATGATCAAGCCTACGTAGAATGTGAATTTCCCTTGCCATGAAGCGAACACTCTCAGGCTCAAGATTATCAAACCTCACTTTTTTCAAAGCAACAATCTTTCTTTGTTCAAGATCACGAGCTCTATAAACATTACTATAAGTTCCCTGGCCAATCTGCACATCAACGAGAGGAAACATTAATACCAATCATGATAACAACATCCAGAAGGTAACTTTCACATCGACGTAACAAGAAATCAAGGAGAAAAGGTAACTGTAGAACATGGTTTTTAAATAAAAACTATAGAGCAGAAGAATTTAAACAAATCGCTATTGTTCTGTGATAGACTATTTAATACGAAGGGTTGTCAAATAGCGACGCTATAGCACAGTATTGTAGCAGAATTAGAACAAATCTCTATTTTCTGCAATCCACGATTGGCCATACTACTCTAAAACTATCCAAAAGCTACAAGTAGACAAGTCCTATATTAGGATATTCACACCATTAGCATTTCAAATTCAATTGCCGCCTCAGGCATAGAGTACATTTTGCAATGTAGATAATTGAAATGAATGAAAAAGGGAGGCAAAAAGATTAGGAAAAGTATTAATTAAAGAATACGATTTTTTTTTAGAAAAAAATATTGAATCAAAACACTACTCGAAATTGCAAATGTAACAAGAAAGCAAGGGGAAAACAGATTATCAGCATCAAACCAAAAAGCATTGTCAAAATGTAATTAAGTATAGCCACATATAAATAGAAAGAATCATACTTTATCCAACTTCTCAAAAGAATCCGCCCGCCGTGGCAGCCATCCTTTGATTGCTTCACCAGCAACAGCTGCCAACCACGACGGCCATCCAGCCGCAACATGTTCTCCTTCCATAGCCTTAGGAACACTACCAATCCCCGGATGTTGAGCAACAACATACTCCATTTTCTCCCTCTTCCTTTCAAAATTATCCCCATGAACTCTAACAGAACCATTTCCTTGCTTATCAATCAACGCCATCCTCGCATCATTGTTACTATCACTTCTATCCTTCACCCTATATGCATCCTCCCTCCTCGACGAAGCTCCTCTAGACACACGCGAATCGAGCACAGGCTTGTTCGATAAACGCTCCCTCGGACTCTCTTTACTATCCTCAATTGCAGAAGGCTTGCAACACATGCAACCCATTATGCACAACAAATCACCCCTTCCCACAAAAAAAAATACCAATCTCCAAAATATCAATGTTCACCTAACCCTCAATAACAACATTTCCAATATCCTATCATATCCTATTATCCTCTTCTATAGTACTCATAAGTATAAATAACCACCAAACTCAGCAACCCCTCTTCTTAAATCTCACACAAGTACACAAAATTAACTACAATAGCAACCAACACCAAGTATATATGATTATTCACCACCCCATGTCAAATTGGTCACAAATCAGTGAACTTTAGACAAAACCCAATAAGAAGCAAAACCTAACCATCTATAAAAACCCTCAAATTGAACAAATCAAACCACATAAATCTTAAAAATCAATACTTTACACTACCCACTTGAACCAACAAAAAAGTTAACTACAAATGAGAGTTATTTAAACAATATAAGAAACTCATATGTGAAAAAAGTAATGAAGAAGATACGAAATACTTGAAATTTAGAACAAGCCAGATCCTTTTGAGAAGTGATTAAAAAATGGGATTTTGAAGAGTCGGTGAATTGAATATAGTGATGAAGAAGATTATGGTTGGAGGAAAATGGAAAAATTGGAAAAGGGTATTGTTGAAAGTTGAAAAAAGATGAAGATTTTGAAGAAGAAAAGCATGGATCTAGGGCAAACAGTGTTGAGAGAAACGTGGGAGTGTGTTTTGGAAGATGAAGAAATATGGAACTAAACTAACGTAGTAAAAAAACAAAAACACAAATACTAGATTAATTATTAATTATAATTATAGTTAAAGATTATTATGTAAAAAAAATAAAAAAGATTAATTAATATTGAATGTTGTTGTTGTTGTCGCGGCGCATAAGAGAGGGTAGGGTGTCCCCTGCAGTGGCAGTGTGCAGATTTCTGTGGACACAGCGCATTTACACGTTCCTTCTTCTTCATTCCTATTATTACTACATCTTCACGCGCCAAAATCAATTGATATAGTACATAGTAAAAATAGTAAAAATTAAATAAATTATACAATAATAGTACTATATCTGTCTCTAAATATAAGATCTTGTTTGACAACTGTACGTAATATCTTTAATTATTTAACAATTAAAATTATAAAAATTTAATATTTTGAAAATATTCATCAAAACAAATTAAACAAGATCTTATGTACTAATATTTACATCTATCTATATATTATTTACAAAATACGGTCAAAAACATGATGTAGATGAATAGTAGTTCACAATCAAATTCAATTTACATTAACCCAAGAACATTTAGATGAAATGGTAAGGGATGTCTTCAAGTTTAATCTTATGGGATCAAAATCAGTTTGAAAATGCAGCAACGTTAAATTTCCTTGAGAGAGAGTTTTAACTACCTTTGTGGTCCTACCTAGCTTAATGGATTAATCTTTACAATTGTGTGTAGAGAATCACCAATTCAAACAAATAAAAAATCAATTTTTTTTTCAAAAAAAAATGAGTATTGTGAAGGTGATTTATTTCAATTTGATATTTTTTTTGGTACAACAAATATTTCTTATATTATGTGAAGCAAATGACATTTGAGTTTTTAAATAATATGCATTTTTTTTTATCATGTGGAGTAAAAAGTATTTTGAGCTTTTAATTAAAAAATATTTTGTTGAATGATAATGTTCAATTATATTTATAATATATAAGTAAAAAAGTAGATTAAATTAAACTAATATGTAGTATTAAAAAATTTAAACCTACAAATAACTAATTAATGCAATATACACATTAATAAAAAAATAGTATTAAACTATGTATATGCGATTCGTTATGATGTTGTTCTGGTACATTTAAAAGTCTCATTGTCTGTGATTTGATGTTGAGGTAGTTTATATACAATATATATACTCTTCACATGCGCCTTAAGGGGGACAATATCTCGGAAGCGGTGTGGTGTACTTGAGTGTGTGGAACAAAATATTGGCGCTAGAAGAATGAGGCATAAGATACATGTATCTAGCCCCTTAGTTTCGATTGAGGTAATTGTTTCGATACACCTAAAAGTCTCACATTATTTAGAATTTGAGATTAAATATAATTTATATATAATGTACACTCACTCCTCAAACAAACGAGACATCTTTACAAATGACAAACTTGTGAATATTCACATACAACTCAAAGCAAATAACATTTCAAAAATTCACTCATTAAAAATAAATAAATCAGCATACTAGATTTGAGTCACAATTTCTACACAAATGTACAATTGTCTTTTACTAAAATAGCAGACTCACGAGGACACTCTACAACTTTTTATGATACGTATATTGTCTTAAAATAACATATATTTCATTTTTATTTTTTTTTACCGCATTCATATTATTCTTGTAATGCATATATTTTGCATATCAAACTAAGTCAGAAGTGTCACATGCTTGAAAGGGAGCGTGCAAGTTGAATTTTTGAAGAGAAGAAAGTGAAGTGAATGTTGTTTTAGGTCATTCAAAGTCATTGCTTTTTCCATTTCTCTAACCTCAGAACACTTTTCATAAAATTTGTTATATGTTGGGTTGACGCAGTTACTATACTTACACACACTGTAAAACTACAACTAAGTACAAATAGTGGGTCCCACTCATCCCTTATAACACGGTTGACCTTAGATTTCTCCATCATCATACGGTCAAGATAATCTTTGCATCAAATTCTTTTGTTTTTTTATTGATATAAATTTTTTAATTAAATGAAAAAAGATATTATAATATTCTTTGATCGTTTTGGCTTAACAATTCCATTGAGATGTCGTTTTCTCTTTTGAGGCATCACACCCAACTTACATAACTTCTTTCCCATTTTTGCCATTTTTGTTGGTTTCTGTGTTAAAAGTTACACTCATTAAAAGTTTTATTTTATTTTATTTACTACTCAATAAAAGTTAGGGAGAAGAAACATGGCACATGTTTTCTGAAAAACTTGCACTGCTATAGAAATTTAATTTTCATTGAATAGTTCTTAAATGCATTGGATTATTAATTATTTGTCCACTCCTAAGTTTACAATTTAATTTTTTTTTTGTCAGGGTTGAAATTCATCTCTTAAAATGAGATAAAAATAGTTTCAATTTTGGAATCTGCAAATATAATATAATGTCTTATTTTTATTTTTCTGAGTTAAGATATGTTAAGAAAATTATGTGAGTAGATATCTATTATCGTAATCAAATGTTATTTGTTTGTCTCTGTAGGATAGTTCAAGTGGTAAGAGTTAGAGTTAGGGGACAAATGAGTTGGGTAGAACGAGATCCAGGATTCAATCCCTAGCAAAAACCAAAAAAAAAAATCAAATGTTATATGTTTAGTGGTAATTGGCGATGCATTTGATAAAAATAATTACGGTTTGATTCTTACAATTGTACTTGAGAGAATTAGAATCATTTGATACTAAAACTGATTCTTCTATCGAATTAATCAGTTCAATATACCGAATATCGGTAGAAAAAATGTTACAGAAGCAAATGCCATTAGCCATTAGTATAATTGACCATTAACGATTACTAACCTCATCCACTATTAATTCCACTAATAAGAATAAAAGGAAAATAAACATCTACACGTATATTATATTGATAAGACAACACGTCAACACTACTAAACATTATGAAACTATTGGCAATAATAATTAGTTCCTTTACATATAGTAGTAGCAATAATCATGAATGCATCTTGAGAAATTCCAACACATTACACATTGCCATTTTTCTTTTTGATGAGAATTACACGTTGCCAAATTGAACTAATATTAATAAAATTTTCATATATAGATAAATTTATTCGGCTATCTCATCAACAAGAAATATTCGTGATAGGATAATTTAAATGTTAGGAATTTGTTTGGTATATCTCAAAATATGCTATTTGACAATTTCCCATATCTCATAAATTTGGGAATAAACTCATTGATTGATTTTTAATTTTTGGTATATGATCATTGAAATATACAACTAACCAACGAACTAGACAACAAAAATCAATGAGAAGTGACTACACAACATGAATTCCAAATGGTGAGAACCCAATAAAAACACATGAATGTGAGCCAAATGAATCCTTCCAAAAAATACACAAGAAAAGATATAGACATTGTGAATGTGAACTTCCCTTTGCCATGACCCACCTCACAATAGATGTCTAAGGACATTTAATAATGAATAGTTTTCTAAATAATCATTCATATGTGAAATTTATGTCTTTGCCTTGTGTCATTGAGACATGTAACGAGTAGGTGGGGTATTTTTATTTTAAGTCATAGACTTTTAAGCATGGTTTTATGGGTCCACTATGCTAGCTTTGTGTATTTTTGTGTCTTCATGGGGTCTAACATTTGATTGTGTCTTTTATATTTTACTACTATCATAACCCTCATGGTTTTGTACATAGCGTAATGGACAATATAGCTAATTTGTTTTATAGATTATAGATACAAAAAGTCAAATACTCAATGCTCAAAAGGGTATTATGGGGCATGTTTGCTTCACTTGTGCTAAACCAACTTCTATGTTCCTTATTAGTTTGTCTCTATCATTTGTTTAGAGTAAATATATAATATCAAAAGAAGTACTCTCGTGATTATGAGCATGTTAGTTTTAGCTAATTTAGATTTTATTTTTTAATAACTTTATTTTCTTTTTGTAGTCAGAATGATAATTATTTAAATTCGCATTCATGATTGAAAAGTTAATTCTAAACTTATTTTTTTTTTGAAAGTTTGGTATCCAGCTTAAGAACCGACTAATTTGAGGAGACCAATCTCACCGCCCAATTGCGGGGACTTTATTTAAAACTAGAGTTTTTGTTTTGTATAGACTAGCTCACCGAAATTGACACCAGTGAAAATTAAACCTGAGACCTTGTGAGGACCACACTCCAAGTACCCAAACTAACATCACTAGGCCAACCCAAGTGAGTTTTTCTAATTACTCCTTATGGCCCCTTTTTAATAACTCTTCTATTATTATATAACAAATTCGCACGAAGGAAACCAAATCATTGATGGAAAGACGAATTTTGAAAGAATTTGAATTTAATTTTTAGGTAGAACATTTTTTAATCAAATTTTACTTATTTTACAGTCGAATTTTAAACTATTAGAATCTTCTTTGCCCAAAAACCACATGGTTAATACAAAAAAAATTGCACAAAGGAAGTACGTATAATATCCTATTTATACTCTTTGCTCCTATGAGTGACCAATATGCTACATTGCTACGTTTTCACGAAATTTCACAACTGATATTTTTAAAGATATAGAGGCTGTAGAGTTAGGTGAGGGTAAACCATCATGCTTCGTGTATTTCTGAAACACACTTAAACTAGAATGACACTATGCAATGCAAGCTATATGAAGACAAATTTGAATTAGTTGGATCTCTAAAAGCATAATCAGCTTTGGAGACTAAATTAATGGTTTGGCTAAACAATATTCTACTTAAAATTACTCTATCATAATTGTGATTATGACGCATGTGAAAAAAAAAATGATGTGCATTACATGCCCACTAAAGTGAGTAAACTATGTTTTCAACAGAGTTCATGATTGTAGTCATGACAAAGTTATTTACGTAGTATATATCAACTTGAATAATTTTATGAAGTGGTTGAAACTTATTTTTTCGTCAAATTTTATGGAGTATAATTTTTTTTGAACAATTAGATATAATTTTATCTATAAAAATGAATAAATAAAGCGTTTAAAGTTTAAATTTTCTCTACTATAATTAAATATGACGATTCTTATAAACCGAGTTAAAATCCATAAAGACTAAAGTGGTTGAAAATTACTAGTATCTTCTTGGAAAAATTGTTGATCTCAAAAATAAAAATAGCAGAAAGATTAACCTTTTATTTTTTACCTCATGAATAATTAACAAGCATATTTTTCTATGCTTATGTAAATATTTTAATCTATATACTTGGTGAATCAAAATTCACTCCGTTTTCATCATCTTCATTTTTTCATTATCAAAGTTTTGGGAATATACAAAAAGTATTCAAAATTTGAAACAGGTCAGAAAATTGAAATCATCAAACTCGACATTTTGGCTATCCACCGCCAAGAGGAATAGATAGGAACAAAAAAATGTGACAATAGTTATGGCTATTCAAAATTCAAATGTACAATTTATTCAAAACAAATAAAAAAGTACAATTCACCCAAAAATATGATGGAAAATGCTTGTATGTACGATTGAATTTGTCGTGCAAATGAGACGACATCATATAGCAAACGACATTAGTGTTTATTTATAATTTAAATATAAATAATTGTAAAATATGGTGATGTCGTGTTATATAAATATGATTTACATATGTTTGTCCAACGTCTAAATCACAAATAAATAAATTTATAAAAAAATATCTATTTAGGTTAAAGCAAATATACAAAAAGATGATTTTGAGTATAAAACCCCCAATTCATCCCCTTTTGTGAAAGAAGATGAAGAAAACTTAATGAGCATGAGGAGATTTTCTCTCTAAAAAATTACGGTCGGCTCACAACAATTTATCCTACTATTTATTGCATTAATGTTAAACCATAATTTATCATATATTTGCCCTTTAATATATTTGTCAAGTAAAAAAACCTATTCAAGTATAGTTTTAAAATACCATTAAAATATAATTCCATAATTATATATTCAGAAGTAATTTTAATTTAAACTATTCAAACAACATGGATTGATAAGTTTGAATGTCACGTGAATGCAACTATATATAAGTCAATTACATTGAATTCACTTTTTATGAAAACTAATTTTATGAAACTGAATTGTCCATACCACATAACCAAACACACATTAAGACAAACAAATGAACAATTTTGTAAAATCGTAATATTCTTTAATTTATTCATACATTTTCATAATTCATGTGAAAAAATCTATGACAAAATTTATTTTTAAATGGATGAAGTAATTTAAAAAATCCCTTTTCAATGGTTACTAAATTCAAACACAAAATTCTCTATTTTTTTACATTTAAGAAGATCCTAACTCTTTAAGATGTGTAAATCTAACCATCATCAAGGACATTGACTATACAATAATTTAGGTGATGCTTCTTTGTTGCTTAAAGCAGCATTTCTAATCCCATTTCTTTCCTTTCTGTACTTTTTTGCACTTTGTAGTCAAACTTGTTTTAATATCCTTTACTTAGAACACAATTCACTTGCCACTACACTACAATAAATTCATGTTGGGTAAAGTTTTTGTAAATAATTTTTGGCATATTGCCTTTGGCAAGGGAGTAGGGACCTGCCCTGCCACCTCCTCTTCTACAAAATATCCAAAACCATCCATAACCCCTCCCCATTTTTTAGCTTCTCATAAACTTAACATTTTCTTTTTTTGTATTCTAAAATTTAATTTCACAAAGTGAATATTTGAATGAAATTTCACACGGTCGATATTTAATTTCACAAAAAAGTTCATCAAACCAAATGTTAATCAAATTTGTCACCTTGTTTGAATATTCCAACAACTTATAAGGTGTTTAAATTTACGTCACAAATACATTTTCGTCACGTTACAATGCTTATTTCATTGTAACTTTTAAGAGGCAGAGCTACAAACTATAGAGTGTTGAAAGGACGTCTGAATCATAATCCTTATTTCAATTTCTCGAAACATACACTTAATGTCATTATAGACACTATTTAATTTTCTTTTTGAAAAATGTTCTTATAGATGGCGCAACAATGGACAAATAATTTTGATTAATATTTTAGAATTAATATCATCATCATCTAAAAAAATTAGAATGAGAGTCTAAATTGACATATTCTTATAATTTCAAATACCAATTTAATTACTTTGAAAAGACAAAGTGGAGTGAGAGTCAATTTCAAGAGACAAATATTTTTTAGCACTAATATAAGAAAGAATTATGAAGTTAAAATAAATAAGTTAACCAATAGTGATAAATGAGATCCATGGCACAAACTCCACCCTTATCCTTCAAAAATGAAATACATTAGCCAAGACTCAAGAGATCAGTATACTTAATAAGCATATGACTTATATTCAACTAAGACACTGCTAAATATGTTTGGATATCAACCCTAAAAACTAACTTATAGGGTGAGGTTGCCCTCACATATTTATACACTCAACAATCCGGAAACTTAAATAATGTGGAACTTCAAAGAAACTCCAACAACACCATATTCAATATCCATATTCACGCCTAACGTGAGTCTGAGTCAATAACTACAGATTCAACAGACACGACTTCAACTTCTACTATCTGTATGAAGATTTCTCTAATACACAATCGTTAAATACCTCTATAAACACTCTTTGAGCTTTGAAATCTGTCACCCTAGCAAATTCTCGAGATCCAACTCATCTAAACTTTATTTGATGAAAAAAGAAAATACTACTAATGTAGGGGTGTTACATATAGTTAAATTCAATTCTCCACTCAAGTGCAAATTTTTCAAAACACCAATAGTAATATCCACATATTTTTGAAGTTACATATAGTTACATTAATTTGGGCCAAATGAAGCCCATTAATTAAAACACAAACAACAACACATCTTGTGTTTGTCTTGTAAACAACAGTATCTGTCTGTCTGTCCATTCTCTCTTCCCTCCATTCACGCTACACCTCAATCCATCTTCATCTTCTTCCTCTTACCAAATCTCTCAATTTTCCGATTCGAAGAAACCCTTGTCCACGACGAGATTCCGTTCTCGATTTCCCCATCACCCTTCTTCCCCGGAGTCTCAGTGGGACCCACTAGTACTACTACTTTCCGATCAAGTTTCCTTTTTTACCCTTCCAATCCACTTTTCATCGGAAATGAATCGTGGGTTTCAATTCTCAACGTTTTTCATCAAATGTAGCTTCTGGGGTTTTTGAAATGTTGTAAAAAGTTTCAGTTTTTATATTGTCATCATCAATCATTGTTGTTGTTGTTTGAAGAGAATTTAGAATTTTGAAATTGTTAAGGTTGTTGTTGAATTTTGGATTTGTTGTTGTAGATTTGGTTTTGTTGTTGTTGTTGTTGGTTATGGTGAAAAGGAGATGAGATTGAAAGGAGAGAGATGACTGGAGTGTCATTGGGTCTACGAACAGGTAGTTATGGTTCTTTGCAGTTGATTCAAAACGGAAACTTTTCTTCGCAGGTTCCGGTGCTTATTCGTAGACCTTCAAAGGCGCTCATTTATAACGCCAAAGAGAAAGAAAGGGGTGGTGGTTGCCCTTATATTTGTCGCCATCTTGGACGTGGCAAAGTTGCTATGCTTCTCATGCTTCTTTGTGGCCTTTTCATTTTTGTCTTTGGTTGCTTTACACTTTACAAAGGTTAGTTTAGTTAGTTATTCAGTTATTTAGTTAGTTAGTTAGTTAGTTACTCTTGCATTGTTTCATTCGTGCATCTTTTAACTTGTGATCTCACTGCGTCTATTTATTTATAGAGTTTAATCATTAATGTATATGCTCCCCGTGAGTTTAAGTAGGGACATTGCACGTAATGTGCAGAGACTGGGGTTCGAATCCTAGTACGCCCACTTATTCACTTGGTGGAATTCTAGCCGCTAGACTAGTTGACAAGAAAAAAAGACTATATCATTCAATCATATTCAACGTTGTTAGATAGGGGTTTCCGCATAGCGGGATTTGAGCAAATCACTATTTTTCCGCGATTTGCTATTTAGTACAAAATGTTGTCAAGTAGTGGCTATATGGACACTATAGGATTGTTGTGTAGTGGAATTTGAACGTACTGCTATTTTCCGCAATTTGTGATTGACAACATTGATCATATCTCACCATATAGAAAACAATGTTAATAGCAGCTATAGTAGTGCTATACCGCTACAACGTAGCATTATTTGGACAAACTAAACTGCTGTTGTTCTGTGATACACTATTTTAATGTTGTCAAATTGTGGCTATAGTGGCACTATAACACTATTGTGTAGGAATTTTAAAAATCTGTTTTTTTTTTTTTTCACTATCTGTGCCTGACAACATTGTTAGAAAGTAATATGACAAATTGACACCGATGAGATATGGTTGGTTTTATATGGTGTGCATATATATTAAACTCTTATTTAGTTATTTATATTCAACTTCTAGTACTATTGTAATATTGGCTATGATTTATGATATACTTTGAAAAAAAAAGAATAGTGTATTACTTTTGTTTACCAAATCTGTATGTTTCATGGTGTTCTTTTGGTGTTGTATTAAACTATAGGTGGAAACATCACTAGTGAAATTGAAGATACACGATCTTATCTCGTTAGTAACTACGGAGTTCTAGGCTTGGATGGAAGAATAAAAACTAAGTTGAAGGATAGGTCGTTACCAAGTAGGCATAAAAGTTCATTCAGGGATCCTCCTGTTATTCATTTACGATCTTCATATAATTTGAAAGGAAAAAAAGGATCTTCCTCTATCGCGGGACATTATTGTGACAATTTTGCATTTCCACCTCCACCGGCCGACAGAAGACGTACTGGACCACGCCGTAAGTTTTGTTTTGTTTTTCAGTTGGGACTTGTTTTCAATTCTTAACTTACAGAATTGTATCTGATTTGTGCAATAGCATCTGGTATAAATATCGAACACAATGCATATTGAATTGTTGCTGTTTTAGAATTTTGATCAAGTTTTTACATTTTCCCGTTCAGCATGTCCTGTGTGCTATATTCCTGTGGAGCATGCTATAGCTAGTATGCCAAGTTCATCATCAGAGTCTCCTATACTTCGTACTCTTTCATATGCACATAATGAAAATATGTTTCCAAGGGAACCAGAGGGTGGCTCTGATTTTGGTGGATACCCTTCTCTGGAAGAAAGGGATGCTTCTTTTGATATAAAAGAGAGCATGAAAGTGCATTGTGGGTGAGTTCTTTTTTGTTAATTGTCTTGATTTTCTTATAACTTGGGAGAAAATATTCTTGAAAGAATTCATAATTTAGTTTCCATTAGTGTGCCCTTAAGAATTAGTTTTTACGAAAATGGATTTGATGTAGTAAAAATCATTGCAGTCATTGTATCTCCGTTGTTGGATAAAGATCAATTGATTTGTATTTTGAGTTTGTGTTTTAAATCCAACTTTGTGAAGTTGAGACATCACCCGTTTGATCTTCATCCAACGGTTGGAATGTAGTGATTGCAGGAATTACTTACTCCACCGGATCTGAATTCAGTTTGTACACACTGAATACATTTTTTACACTTTTTATCGCATTTCTTGGCTTACATACACTCTTGTCAGATTTGTCAAAGGAAGCAGACCTGGTCGCCAGACTGGATTTGATTTTGACGAGGAAGATCTCTTAGAGTTGGATCAGTACCATGACATCATTGTTGCATCTGCCATATTTGGTATGATTTATGATTGATTACGTTCTACATATGCTTTTTGTTCTTTGTTTACTGTTTGTCATAGCTCCATCCCATGTATGCCAGGAAACTATGATGTAATACAGCAGCCCAGGAACATCAGTAGAGAAGCAAAGAAAAACATTCCTTTCTACATGTTCATTGACGAAGAGACAGAAATGTACATGAGAAATGTCAGTATTTTGGATAGCAGCAGGAGAGTTGGATTGTGGAGAATCATTGTTGTCCGGAATATTCCATATGCTGATTCTAGGCGTAATGGAAAGGTTGGTTGGTTGCTTACTTTTTGCTGATTCTAGGAGTATTAGTGAGCGTGTAACTTATTATGTGTAGCCTCTTATGAAGTATGATACCTCTAAACATATTGCAGATTCCAAAACTTCTTTTGCACAGAATCTTCCCCAATATCCGATATTCAATTTGGATTGATGGGAAGCTTAAGCTTGTTGGAGATCCTTATCTAATTCTTGAAAGGTAAAATGCTCTCTTTTTTATCACATTTTTCTTAATATTTCTATTCCTGTTGTCTGTAGAGTGGGATAAGTTTCTATTAACTGTCACTTATACGTCAGAGTCTAAAATAGTATTCTTTGACAAATTTTAGATATCAAAATAGCAGCCATATGATTTAGAAAATTTATTTTTGTGGAGTGTTAAGGAAACTCTCTTTCCAATACTCTCTCTATCACCCACTTTTTTACCAGGTCAAATCAATGTGGGTCTCGCCACTTTATGTGAGACCCACATTGATTTCACCCGATAAGAGAGTGAGTGATAGAGTGAGGATTTGAAATAAGTGTTCCTAGCACTCTATTTTTTCTTGATTGGCTAAATGTTTTTCCGCAGGGATTTACATGATTTTGAAATTTTATTTATCATTTTCAACTTTGTGATACTTGTCCACATCCTTTACAATTTCATGTCCTGCATCCCAAGGTTTCAATTCAAGTTGGTCCCTCCTCCCCTTTGGTATTTTCTATAAAAGTTAATGATTTCATTAAATCTTATAACTGTTATCGATGCTGATATCCAACTTTATAAATTGAATATTCTTATTGAATAATACAGACTTAGATTTCTACTACTATTTGTAGTTATAGCCCTTCACTTTTGGTGCACTACAAGTAAGTTTACTTAACCAAGTTACCTAGACGACTTTCATTATTTGAAAATAATGATGTGTGTGTTGTGAGCAATAGCTTACTCTAAAGCAGACTGTGGATTTGGGCTTTTGGGCCTTCAGGAGTTGACCTTATAAGGCCTCTCCATAATTGGTTGCTTTGTATCATGTCATAAGTAATTTTAATTTATGATCGTTTACCAGTAATATATTCATTGTCACCGCCTTTTATATCATCCAGGTTCTTGTGGCGCCCAAATGCTACTTTTGCCATTTCAAGACACTATAGACGCTTCGATGTCTTTGTTGAGGCTGAGGCTAATAAAGTAGCCGGGAAATATGAAAATGCTTCCATTGATCGCCAAGTTCAATTTTATCAAAACCACGATGGTTTAACTCATTATTCCAGGGCTAAGCTTCCTATAACTAGTGGTAAGAACAATTTCGATATTTACATGCCTACATGTGGGAAATAAGTTATTATGTGCTGAGAAATGTGCCCATGTGCCTCTGCAGATGTTCCTGAAGGCTGTGTTATCATTAGAGAACACATTCCAATTACAAACCTGTTTACCTGCTTATGGTTCAATGAAGTTGATCGATTTACTTCAAGGGATCAGTTAAGCTTTTCCACGGTAAGAGACAAAATAATGGCAAAAGTTGATTGGAGTATCAGTATGTTTCTGGATTGTGAAAGGCGTAATTTTGTGATACAGGTTAGTTTTTTATGTTCGGATGTGGAAAAAGGCATTAGGTTTTGAATTCAACATTTGCTTGATGTTTTTTTTGTTTCACTTTTAAACAAGTGATCCAGAGATGTTTTTGGAATTTTGAACGAGCTCTCGATTTTCTAAAAACAATTTGTTCTTAAACATCCATCAGTTCTTTTTTGGATATATGATTTCAACATTCAACAAGTTAGTTATTCAATGTTGCTGCTGCCATGCTAAGCATCAATATGCATGTCGGCGCTGCATTGGCAGTTTTATTCAGATTAAGAGAACCGACGTTTCTTTAGTTCTTTTACAATATCTATTTTCCTAATTTGTTCTTCGATATATATAATTGTTATGTTATTGATTTGTGATAAACAAAATCAGGTTTACCATAGAGAAATATTGGAGAACATGCCTCCTCCTTCTCCTCCTCCTCCACCTCCTCCTCCGGTTGTTGTAATTCGTCGTCCTAATCCACCTGTTATCTATACTACTAACAAGCCTCCAGCGAGGAAGAATCCTAGGCGCGGGAGAGGAGATAGGAGATCAGGTTCTAGGCGTCATCGTAAAGTAGTAGACAATGTTGTTATGAACCAAAATTTATTTTAGTCTTAATATTTTCTCCTTGAGGTTTTGGTTTCTTTTGTACCTCATGGGTTCTAAATTGTAAATGCATTCTTTGTTGCAAATTATATATCAAAGAGCTCTGAACAATTGATACCATTTCGAAATTGTTGCTTTCTTTTTTATGTTTTTATTGTAAATATACGTCTTTGACGGACCTGGATCGCCTGCAGTAACAGGAACACAGTTTGCCGATGTAATCGATCTTAGCCGTTGATGACAAATTGGACGGTTCAAATTAAATATAATAAAATTAAGTATAATAAATCTCAACCGTCGATTGTTGATCGGACAGTCCCTGTCTGTTACAAAATGACACTGTAACAGTGGGAGATCCAAGTTTGCACACAATACAATTTGTATTTACAAGTTATTATTAGTTATTGACTTAAATATGGAAAAGGTCCATGTACTTTGGGGTTACATGAGTTTTAGTCCCTGTATTTTAAAAAAAATATCAAATTGATCATGTACTTTTATTTTACTTTCAAAAAGGTCCCTTGACCTGTTTTTTGATGACGTCATTTTTTGATGACTTGACACTGATGAGTCCAATGACCGTTTTGAAAGTAAAATGAAAGTACAAGGTCAATTTGAAAGTTTTTTTTAAAGTATAGAGACTAAAACTCAAGTGACATGTCATCAAAAAATGGGTCCAAGGACTTTTTTGAAAGTAAAATAAAAGTACAGGGTCAATTTAAAAGTTTTTTAAAATACAGAGACTAAAACTCAAGTGCCCCTAAAATACAGGGACTTTTTACATATTTAAGCCTTAGTTATTTTATTAATCTTCATATATTGCAAATTTGTAGAAGCTTTTGGCTTTGTTAAGACCAACTTATTTGGATTCAAAGTTTTAAAATAATTCTTTAAAATTCTTTAAATATAATTATTTTGATCTAAAAATTTGATCCGTCTTTTGCAAATTTAAAGTTTTCAAATGAAGCTTTCTTTTATTAGAATTTTTTAGGATGAGAAGATAATGTCTCAATCTCTTATATAGCTGTGTTCAACTTATGTTCAATTAGATTCCTTCAATTGAACAAAAAAATTAGTTACTGCGTTCGGCGGTGCGGTGGGTACTTTATTCTCAACAAAATAAAAAACTTACATCTAATCAATAATATCACGTAGTAAATGTGCATAAAAATAAATCCCATAATACATTTGTTTTTGTGTTGTGTGACTATTAATTCTTTTTATCAAATAATTTAGTGGCTAGACTTATTTTCAGAGGCTAAAGAATAACACTTATATTATGAGAGACCAATGACTAATTAAAAATTTATAAATATATTATGAGGTAGCCTCTCAATAAAGAAAAATTAATTTTTTTTGAAAGGAAATTTTAATAAAATTAGTAATATATTTAGAAATAAGCTAATCAAGTCAAGTCCAAAACCTTTTTGTCAAAGAAAAAGTCTAGTCCAAAACAATAAATTACTTTACAAAACAACCACAACCTTTAAATATTTGGCTTGACTTGATTATACTCCTAAGAACACAAAGTAACTTCAAATAAATAGTAATATATTTATTTGTATTTGACACTTAAAAAGTTAAATACTGTTTGTATAGAAATTGACACATTTGAATTAAAATTAATATTTTGCTATATAAAAAATAAAATTTTGATTTTTCTTGATTTAACGGTATTTTTTTTGAGTTATGATGGAAGAATTCTGTGTGCTCACAAAATTTAAAAACACTTATTTAACACATAAAAGATAAAAATAAAAATAGAAATAATTAAAGAAAGTATATTTTTAAAATAATTAAATAACGTGCATATATTTTTATATGCACGTTCAAATAATTTTTATTCGGAGTTGTGACCACTATATTATATTTTATAAATACATCTTTCCCTGTCACCTTTTCTCTTTGCTTTGCTATAAATAATCACTTCTCATCTTTTAAGTTTTCAAAGGCAAACAAGAGAGAAATATCAATGGAGTCTTCAAAGAATTTGCTTCCACTATCTAATGATGAGAAACAGAGCCAAGAGACAGAACATAAAATTCCAACCATGACAAGAAAAGGAGTCTATGCTGCTTTATCTTATATGGCCTCTTCAGGTTTGTTTTTACCTCTTCAAACATCATTTTCTTATTTATTTACAAACCAAATTTTTATTATATATTTTTCAAAATTTTCTGTTTCTCTTAATTATTTTGAGGAAAATACTAACGAATGCTCTAAGGACGCGGTCTGTTTTTTAAAGGACACTTGTTAATCATATTAAAAAAGATATTTTACCTTAAAATTTGTGTGTTTCATATCTTAAAAACGTAAAAAGTTATATATCATTTGTCTAATTGCAAAAGTATTTGTGATTATAGTTGAATGTTTAAAATGATATGAAACGATGAAGTATTTAATATTTATGATTATAGTTGAACGTTAATTTTAATTTATAATATTACGACAAATATAATTGATTGACAGTGTAAAAAATGTGTCTATACTGATGATGCATATGAATAAAATTCTTTGATAAATTGTCTTTTTTCAATATTATTATCAAAAATTTATCTATTCACCAAAAAATGTGTATATAGTATATACTAATGATGTATATAATTTTGTCTCTTAAACTTAAACATTTGATCATATGCTTGATTTTGGTGTGTACTTAGCAGCATTTGATAAAACAGGTTGGTTATCAATCACCAAATCACAACCGGATTATAGTAAACAGATTCAAAATGAAAATTCATAATTTGAGTTATTTCTCATTTGCTATATATCATTGTTTGAACCATTCTAATTTATTAAATATAGCAGTACTATTTTGACTACAGTAAATTTGCTTCCATCTTTAGATAACTACCTTGGAGAGAAAAAAAAAATTGTTTCATATTTGAGCCATTCTCTTAAGTTTTGTTTGCGAGTTGATTTTTTTAAAAAAGAGGTGAAAAGAGAACTTATTTTTGTTTTTTAAATTAAAAACACTGTAAAATGTTTTATAAAATAACTTACTATAATTGAAGTATTATGGAAATATTTATCATATTCTTCTTTCAATTATTTTAAAACATGTATTTTATAATGTTTTCAATTTAAAAAAAAGAAGTCATGTTCTTACCTCCCTTCCAAAAATCAACTCACAAACAAAATTTTAGTGCATAATTAAAGTCAATTAACAAAGGTGTAGCATGGGACCATTTCGATGTGAATTTGTTTAAGATTAGGATGAATTATGAAGGGCATTATGCATAAGTTAATTTTTACTTTTTTTTGGTTACATGTTGAATTTTACTCTTATATCAATTAATTTGATATGATGGAACTTATTAATGTAATGATAAAAAATATATATACTTGTGCATGGTGTAAGGCTATTTTATACATGCAATTTAAATAAAGTCAATGTTCCAATATAAACAGTAGAAATTGTGTGTGTATGTTTCTAGGATTTGATCCATAAATATTAAATATCCTACTATTTACTTTAATTAAACGTTCATGAGTAGAATTATTTTATTTTCAAAGTAAAGTTTAAATTTACAACATTTTCCTCATAACATATTTTCTAAATGAAAATTTCTTGTTTCAATAAAATATAAATCACTTTATTGGCAACTTATTTTAACTAGAGGTTGGTTGACAACTTCCACTCTTCACAACAAAATTTTACTGAGTTTGGTGTTATTTTAGATCGCTGTAAAATTATTTTCTCTACTTATTATAGAAACTCTAGTGTCGAGTTTATGCGGAAACAAACAAATGAAGTTGCCCATATCCTAACTCTAACTAAGGTGGTCACATTGTCAACTAATTTCTAGTTATTAATCGATATACCAAATTGTATCGAACACATTTAAGTTAATGAAAAATGTTTATGCGTGTTTCCTCTTTTTAAGGTGACCCAACCCTATTGTCACGCGTGCCATGGCCCAATAGCTGTTAGTGATATGTTTTTAAAATCTTATAACCCAAAAATTATCTTAATCAATGATTAGTACTAAAGATATAGTATATGGAAAGATACAAAAGAGGAACATATTTAAGTGATGAAATTTTAATGATAAGGATATGAGGAAAAGATTAACATACTACTTGTGTAGTGTTTATCAGGGTGTGTACGGTTGATTGCACTCCACAAATTATTTTTTATTAAAAAGTTTGAAATGTGCCTTTTTGTCTAACATTTCTTTATACCTTTTCTATCCTAGTGACTTCTTTAGGCATAAGATTTAGAAAAATATATTATCTTTTTAGGGGTTCTCCGTTCTCATACACATATCCTTCATAAAACAATTTAGACTCTTGATTTTGTTGGGAAGTTTGAATATCAATAATATCGAGAGCAACAATAGATTAAAGATCAAATCGTTGAGATTAAAATACTACATTTCTATTAAGTATATTAAAACATCGAATATATGAGTGATATTTTTTTATATATTGTAGTCCTTAATCGTTATACTACATTGAGAGTGTTCTACTGAACCCTCTAAACATTTTGCACATATATTCTTATATATTTTACATTTTGAATTCTCTGATTTTTATTATTTGTGCCACTAGTTCAATTTCAATTTATCCATTTTCTTATTGTCTTGTGATTTATATTAAGAGAGATATGATCGATAACATTCATGCTATATTTATTATTCAACAATTTTTTATTTTTTTGACAAAATATTATTCAACAATTTTAAAACATGAAACCAATGTGAAATGTGCTCTATTTAATTTGGAAGTGAATCTCAGTTCATATCTTGAGTCAGTGCTATAGTTTTGTTGTTTTCTTGTTTTTATGGCTGTAAAGTAGCAAGATTAGAATGATTTGCTTTTCTTCATTAAAATATTACATGATTGGATCTCACTTTCAACTTTTCAAGTTGCTATGTTGTTGTCTTTTTGTGAGAATGTACTTTCTTTTCTTCCTTGGTACTTTTTTATCTAAATTTAAAAGCTTACTCTATATAATAATATAAAAAAAGTCTTTAATTTCACTTATGAAAGTAACCACTCATCTAAAATTCATCTACTTAGTATCACCACTTATAAAGTTTTAGTTCCCTCATTAACTAATGTAAAATCATTTTAAAGCAAGTACCAATGTAATATATAGAAGAGTACAACTTCAAAAGCATTTTTATAAAACAAGATTATAAAACTATAAGAATCTTATGGTTATGGTTAATGGTTGCAATCAAGTGATTAAGCTCAAATAATGAGTTCCAGTTAAAAGGGAGTCGTTCAGAAGAACTTGAGTTCGAATTCTAATTGAAACAATTATTAATCATCTTTTATTTACCTTTCGACCAAATTCTGAATTTTCAAAGATCTCTTCCTTGAAAACCGGATTTACCACTATATTGGAGAAAATGTTACATATTTCAAATTTTATATTGATAATTGTACATCTTAATGATAACCTTGCCTAATCTACTCTTCTACATAAGTTAATTGTTTGAGTAAACATGATTTGCCACTAAACAATTTATTCTAATAATGGATTTTTTTTACAGTGCTTTTAGTCATGTTCAATAAAGCAGCTCTCACTTCTTACAAATTCCCATTTGCAGATGTCATCACACTTTCTCAGGTAAATTAAGTTTTCAAAGATGGTTTATGACTAAGTACTATAAAATTAATTTGTTGCATTTTATCACCACAATTTGATATTATTTTTTATTAACCAATAATTTTTTTCCATGCTGATAACTTACGTACTTTTGTTTGTTTCAGATGGTGTGTGCATTTATTATTCTCTATGTGTTGAAATCCCTCAAGATAATTTCTTTCACAAGAGATGAATCTCATAACAGCTCTAAATCTAACAATTCAATAATATTTGTGTCCTTCAAAACATTAGTCTACACATTTCCTCTAGCATTAACATATTTGTTGTATATGGTAAGTAATTCTAAACATTGATTTTTGATTTGTAGACATTAGTTTTGAGTCTTTTTTCTAGACTACATAAAAACATAAATTATTTTTAGGTGGTGACGATGGAAGCCGTCCGTGGCATAAACATTCCGATGTACACAACTCTTAGAAGAACTACTGTGGCCTTCACAATGATTATGGAATATTTTCTATCAGGGAAGAAACATTCAAGTTTTGTTCTTGGAAGGTATGGTACTCTCATTCATGATAATGATAATGAAAGTGACTATGTTTTTTTATCGACGTGGTTTAAAACCTGCTGATGTGGAACTATACAGATGGATTTATAATATACCTTTTTATACCACGTCAACAAAAAACTTTCCACATTAGTCATTACCACTTTTCGATTCAAAAATCTAACTGAGGGGCCAAAAACTTGAATTTTTAAAAGGGAGGATCGATTTATGGATGAAAATAAAGAGATTAAAACTGCAATTAAGTTTATCTTTTATTTGTTCCAAGCGCATTCGAACTAATACATGATAGTATACGATGAGAGACTCACATCGCTTGAGATATGGCCTAGGCAGCGCCTTCACAAAGCTTTGCTACTACTCGCCTTACAAACTACTACTGTCATTCCACCATTCTAACACACACCTCACGTCTAGGATTGAACATCTAAACTATTGAATAATGTGTGTAGTATAACAGAAATCTTAACTGATTTTTTTATTCAATTTCTTATCTCTAAGTGATTATATTATGCTTTAATTACTTTGCCTGACGGATTAAGGATTTTATTAGTGTTGGGATTATCATAGCTGGTGCTTTGGTTGCTGGAGCTAGAGACTTATCATTTGATGCTTATGCATATACAGTTGTTTTCATAGAAAACATGTGCAAAGCAGTCTACCTTGCTTCTATTTCTCGTGTTGGTAAGATCATCAATGCTTCTTCTTATGTCACATATATGAAACACAGACACGGACATTAGACATGACTCAGACACTGACAGATCGACACGGATAATTTTTTTGAAAAAAAAGGTTTAATTCAATGTAAGTGTCGTGTCAGTGTCGGGCATAACGCGTATCCGACACCGAGACACGTCCGATCCGAAGAGTGTCGTGCTTCATTCATTTGAATATATTTTAAGTCTATTATTGAATCTCATATACAACTACAATTTTTCTAGGTAAAGCTAGTGGTCTCAATATATTTGGTCTTCTATGGAGCAATGGTAATGATCTTGAAAATGTTATTTCATCATAATAATTGAACTCATTTTAACTTGACCCTTTGTTTTTTATTTTTAGTGTTGATATGTGGACCTATAATGTTTCTTTGGTCCTTGCTTAGAGGTGACCTACAATCAACACTCAACTTTACATATTTGTTCTACCCTGGATTTCAGGTACTTCTTGTTACCAAATGCTTAGAACATTGGCACTCTTGTTACCAAATGTTAATTAATACTAGCTTTGTTCCTTTATATACACGACACATTTCACCTTTTTAAAGTCATTGAATATCTGATGTATCTGGTCTTTATATTGACCATATATAGATCATTCAATATATAGACCAGATACATCAGTTAAAATGTCTCGTATACAAAGGAACTGGTATAATTTGGGGGCATTATTTGATTTACTGCATTGGAATCTTGGGCAGGTTGTGATGGTTCTGTCTTGTGCTTTTACTTTCTTTCTAAACTACATTGTGGTTTTGAATACAACTCTCAACTCAGCACTTACACAGGCAATCTGTGGTAATTTAAAGGTTAGTTATGTATCTACATTAGGTCATTCATAATCATAAGTTTCCACATGAAAACCATTTTGTTTAATTACCTTGTATGTTACATGAAAAAAGGACCGAAGAGCTACGAAGCATTGACACGTATATTAACACCAGATACAATATTGACATTCATACGTCTACACCATTATTAGAAAATTTAAAGTAATTGAATATAATCACATGTGTCAGTGTCATGTTGGTGTCCGACATTGATACATGTCTGACACAACTTTAATTTAAAGTGTCGGTACTACATAGTTCAAGAGTATGTAAATACACTATTACCTAATACATGGTTATTACTTCTCTTGTAGGATGTTTTTACTAGTGGCATTGGTTGGGCAATATTTGGAGGGCTTCCATATGATTTGGTAAACACAAATCCCTTTGAGGAACTTATAAATTACTATAATGTATTTGTTTTCTTTTTTTGTAAATTTATAATGTTGTGTTTTTTGGTATGCAGTTCAATGTTCTAGGTCAATCACTTGGCTTCTTTGGTTCCTGTTTATATGCCTATTGTAAAATCCAGGGAATATGAAACTCACATGACATATTTCATTTAAAAACATCAAAACTAAAAGAGAAGTTAAATTTTAAATTCTCTATAGTTTCTGTTGTAGAATACAAAATGTGTTATAGTACCATTGTGAAGGTAGAATGGTGCAAGATTATACCATGCCCCCTTCAGATTTTGATATGTAGATCATTTTGGAGCACGTAGGATATTGTGCTGAAAAAATTTATATTGTATATCAAGTTTGTAATTTTTATGCTTAATTAGACTCTTTGTTCCTTACATGTATTTTAAGTTTAATTTTGGTCTCTCATGCGTTAAATTTTGATGTTAATAATTTGTTGAGATTTAGACCCATAAATGATAACTACATGTTGAAATTCTCTCAACTATTTTTTTGAACAATAAACCTCATGGAAAGTGAAAATTTTGTTTGTTTAGTAATGGGCAAGATGAGCTTGATGGGTGTTTTGTTGTTAAGGTTTGGTTTCCCTCGGTCTTCCACAAACCGCGCCTCCACTGGTGGTGGTTGTGCGCCGCCCCCACCCCACCATCATCAATATGGCCTTTGCAATGAACATATTGCATATCTAGATAGCATGTGTCATGGACATCCTACCTAGCAATTTCTTTATTTTCTAAGAGTTGGAACTAGAATTTGTTTCGCGTAATTGTTGAGCGAAAAGATTTCAGATGAAGTGGCTCTGATGCGTTTCAAAACAATAGATTATAAAGCAAACACATGGAGTTGGAAATTTCTTATCACATGGGATAGTAATTTAATTTGATAGAATCTAAAGCATATTAAGCATAACATTTTTTCAGGCATTCATCAATGTCTACAACTGCAAAATTATAGAAAACAACTTTGTCCCAAAACACAACTACCGAAAGACAGGAGGAAAAAAGAGATAGGAGACATAACAAGTTGAAACTTGGATCAAGATCAAGCATCTGCAATTGTCACCTCGACCTCAACACCAGGTTCAATGGTGATGGAGGTAATTTGCTTAACCACATCTGGGGAACTGTAAAGGTCAATAACTCTCTTGTGGACACGGAGTTCAAATCTATCCCAAGTGTTGGTACCTGAAACATGAGGAAGCTCGTGAGATGAACACAAGCATTTCATAATTTTTATTTTTTAGTAAACAAGTAACAGCATTCAGTAAAACGGCCATTTAACAGATTCAACAATCAGGTTGGAAACACATCAATATTACTGTTTTGAGAAACATAAGCAGCATACAATTCAGGTGACATAAGGGACATTACATTTTCATGACAATAAAAGGAATGAGACAACAAAACCCTTTAAACTAATCGCATACAAGAGAATGTACTATGAGATAAATAACTACACAGCAAGAAATGAATCCATACTAGAAGTCTTAAAACAGTCAAATTATAGAACACACAAAATTGCTTAGAAACATTATGACTCAAGTACCAAATAACATTCAGGATTCAAGAAAAAAGTGTTATAATTTAGATAATTTGCTGTCTTCAAACAGTTAGACCTTTGAAAACTGAAAAAATCCATCCTCACACTAATGCCAATATCAGTTTCAGGAGTATTCATATCCAAAACATAGAGCCCGACATGACATGGAACACCTTTCCATCAAACAGAAAGACGGCACAAACGGAGATACCAAGGAGAAATATAATGAAGGGACTTGCAAAATTCAAAAAAGAAAGAGAAGTCTGGCATCACTAAAATGATACAACTAGACAGGAATGCCTTTTTGTTATTTTTGAGATAATTGACATAATCCAATTTTGCATCTCTAACTTTGCATAAGCAAGTTCATCTCTGGGAGCATTTGGAATGCACATTAACTAAATCCTTATTATTACACACTCAATTATAAGCTATTGTAGGAGCTTATTGGAAGCAGGAACAGTCTATGAATATAATATATCATAAATTATGCTATAAAATAAACCATTAAATCCAAATAAACTCCAAGTAATCCCCTTCAATAGTTCACTAGGATAATTCTCATTTTGTTGCCATCACTAATTGAGTACTTTCATTAAATCACCATGAATTCTCTGAACCATTTAAAAACATACAATAGAATAGGATTGAAGCACACACGGCCAAACACAATGGAAAAACAGACACTAATGTGCATGCATACAACACGGAAAGTAATTGCAAAGTGACCATCAAAAGAGCAACATGAAAAGAAGCCGGAAACAAAAGGAACAAGCTAACCACACAATAATAACAGACTATAATTACATAGCAATTAAATGGAATACCTTCACCACAAGGGGTCTTCCTTGTAGTGATGTGAAGAACTTTAGTAGGCATCCTGACAGGTCCCTTGACTCTGAGATGCTTCTCCTTCGCACCACGAACCAAATCAGCACAAACTAACAACAACATAGCAAGAAAAGTCCACACATCAACATATTTATAATAGCAACAAACATAAAGACACGAACTTTAACACAGCAACGAAAAAAATACCCACCCTTCTCGAGGTTTTTCACATGTTTAGAAGACAGAGTGATCCTAATCTTATGGATCTGCTCCTGAGACTCCTCCAAACCAACCTTTGCGGATTTCGGTGCAGCATACGCCATTGTTCAAAGTACAACTGAATAATATATAATCCTCATTTTCGTCAAATTTACGAACAAAATATAACATACCAGTAACATTTGAGTATTGAAATTGAACTAATTCCCAAAACAAAACTTTATATTTAATGAGTATTCAAAATTCATGTGCAACTAACTAACTACATAATGCAAATAAATTGAAAAAAATTTAAAAAAGTGATTTTTTTTTAACACCCATCCAAATTGAAGTATCATTTCAAACAAACTAATCCATCAAAATACATCAAACAAAAAGGGGCAAAATAAAAAAATCAATTTTTTTTCATTTTTCATTTTTCTCTAATACAATTTCTTAATCCAATACTAATACTAAGAATATAGAAATGTAAAGCACAAAAATTGAATTATAGGGTTTATGAAACAGAAACAATACTGTTAAAAAAACTCAATCTGAAAATGCTAAAAGGGAAAAAATAATGGAATGTTGCAAAGTGTGATACTTGTCTTTACAGTACCTTGTAAGAAGATGAGAAATAGTGTGAAGCTTCTGAGCTGGAAATTGGCGGCGATGGTGATTTGGGGAGCTGAGGGAGGAAGTGAAGAAGAAATGGATGACGAGATGCAAGCTGCTAGGGTTTCTACAATTTTACTCTTTGAAGTTTGTGTTTTATTTTAGGCTTAATTATCTTTTAGTCCTTTAACTTATTTTTATTTTTATTTTGGTCTTTTAATTATTAAAAATTTTATTTTGATCTCTTAATTTATTTTTTGATTTTATTTTGGTCCCTTAACTATTAAAAGTTTTATTTTGGTCCTTTAACTTATTTTTTGATTTTGTTTTAATCTTTTAACTTATTTTTTTTATTTCATTTTGGTCTCTTAACTTTTAATACATTCATCTTAATCATAACAAAAAGCGAGTAATCCTAAAAGAAAGACAAAAAAATGACTAGATTTAAAAAACCAAAACGAAACCAAAAATAATAAATTAAAGAACCTATACAAAAATATAAATTTGTCCCGTTTATATTTTTTCGGCCACCACGAGCATATATCGCAAAAAAGATGATCATTTTTGAACTCTTTATCATCTATATTATCAATTGAATTAAATAAATTAAAGTTTGAAGCAATTTGATTACAACTTATTTTTTCCTCCCATAAAAGAAATAAAGTTTTTAGCATGAAGGAGAGGTAAGAAGTTGAAAGAAAAAAAAAAGAGACAAATTTTGTTTGTCATAAAAAATATAAAAAACTGTCATAATATTTTAAATATACTATAAATAGATTTTATTAAAAAAAACTATTTTAAACTTCAATTTTACTGAATTAACAGCTCAAATTGAAACGATAGTTTAGATTTTAGAGAAACATCTTACTCCCTCCATACCACAATATATGTCGTTTTGAGAAAAAAATTTGTACCACAATATATGTCGTTTGACATTACCAATGAAGCATTTAATGTTATTTTTCCTCTTATACCCTTAATTAATTATTTCTCTTTCTTCTTTCAATTCTATAATTTATGATTTACATATCATTAATGAAGGATAATTTTGTAAACTAACCCATAGGGTGCGTTTGATTCGCAAAACAATAAGTACATGACAGAACAGTACAGGACAGAACAAGATAGTACAGGACAAAATAAGATGGTACAGGACAGGACAAAATTGTATCAAGAGAGATAAGGAGATAAATTTTTTCATATTTGAAAATAAAAAGGGTATTTTTGTATTTTTTATAGTTGTACTGTGGACAAAAAGTTGTCCTGTGGTTTAGTGAAGGACAAAAATTCCTGATTTTGTCCTGTCCCTTGCTATCTATTTTGTCCAGTCCCATAACCAGTTTTTACATCAAACAGGGTACAAAAAGTTGTCCTGTCCAGTACTCTGTTTTTTAGCAGATCAAACGTATCCTATATTTATCTTTTCCATACAACAATGATTACATTTCTTAATTTATGTGATATAGTTAAAACGACATATATTTTTGTACGGAGGTGGTAGTACATTTTATAGATTAATAACAAATTATTGATTATATTGTTGAATTGATAAAGGTAACATGTATCCATAAACAGCACTATCTTTAACAGTTTACAATATTCGTATACCGTAACTCGTCAAAAAAATTGTTTTACCATGATATCATCCACCTCTTTAAGTCTGTTTTTTCTTTTTTAGAACAAGCAGTCATTTTCATATTTCTCAAATGAGATGACAATGGGAGTTATTATTAAGCAAATAAGAATGAAAAAACTAAATAAATAAGAGTGATCAGTATCGCCCAATTAATTAAATAAAAAAGTGTAGTAACTTGTAAGTACTTCAAAATAGATATTTCATACTTGTGTCATAAGGATATATTTAGATAAGAGAGTGTGACTTTTTACTAAAATATTAATTAAGATACTAATAATTCAAATGTGTTATTATTCGGAACATGAAAAATAAGTTCAAAATACTGAATTAACTAGTAAAAATAACTACGGTTCGATCACCATAACTATATTTAAAAGATGATTAAAACTACTTGAAATAACACTCATTCTAAATTAAATTAGTCAATTTAATGATTATCAAAAAAAAATTAGTCAATTCAATAGATCGATACAAAGTGCGTACATACCGTAAAATGTATGTAATCATGTTTCCTAAAGTACCCCTCAATCCTCATATACCGACATGAGTGTTGAAAACAAAATACAAAATATCAAACCAAGTTTTAAGATAAGAGTAGTGGCTACAAATTAAGACCCTACATGGTTCAAAAGACAATATATAATGACGAAATGTTCTTAATCATCTCATGTAGACCCATTTTCATGACCCACCATATATAATTTCAATTGTTTGGTCCAACAAGAAATAAATCAACCAAAAAAGCATGGAAGTTGGAATTTGGAAGGTAACAGGTATGGAAACAAATAATAACACATTTATTACATTTAATAACAATAATAATCAACTTTAGTTCAATCACAATATTTAATCTCTTTCTTGATTCTTTTGCTACTATGTTTTGAAGCTACTATGTTTGATGAGAAAGAAGCATAATTGAGCTGAAAGTTGTAATCTTTAAGACTTCATAGTGGTTTTGGAAAAATGGGTTCATCTTGTTTTTTCCTAATATGTATTCTTCATTCAACAATAGCTTTAACATGTGGAACTTTAATGGTTTTTTACTCCAAAGAGATACATGTATTAGGACATGGACCAAAGACAGCAATTAAGCTTCAAGGGTCAACACCACATGATCAGTTATTGATTCAAACATCAGATTCTTTTTCTGGATTATTGTTGTTCACAATTGGATTTCTTGTGTTCATGATTTCTTGTGTTAAGGATATGGAGTTTCAAAGTTTCTTTGCTAAAGGGTGTGTGTTTCTTCATATTTCTATGGCTGTTTGGAGATTTTATTACTTTGTTGGGATGGTTGAAGATTTTGGTTGTGATTGGCCAAGACATGTTGTTGGGGATATTGCTTTGGCTATTTCTTGGGTGTTTTTTCTTGTGTATGTATGGAGGGAGAAATATGATTAGTTGTTTGTTACTCAATGTAAAATAATGTAAATATGATAGGTGAATTATTGTAAAAAAAAGATTGAAAATGGATCCTTTATAGTTGTTGTTTCGTGTCGCAATAGATAAATTTTTATTTTTTTCTCTTTAAATTTAACGCATCTCATCACTATTTATCATTTAACAGTTTTCAGAGATTTAAAGATCGACGTCAAAATGAGATTTTTCAAACTCTCGATATATGGTGAGTTTGCAAAAACTTTAGCAAACCATTATGATTTATTAAAACTATTAAGGTATAAATTATACAAAATCATGATGTTTCACTGTGATATTGACAATAGGTATATCACACACATTCCTGATTAAAACCCTTGAATTTTCTTTGGATTGTGTTACTAAATTCACTTGAAATGGAGAGCCTTTGTGGGCACAAAAATATAATTGTTTGTTGGGTTCATCCTTTCTTTGGTACAATTTTATTGTACCGCATTCATAGTATTAATCAAATGTATTGATGATGTGCTTATGATTTAAGAGCAATGCATGCCTCAAGAAGTTAAATCTTTTAGTTGATTATATTATTATGTACATCATTTGACTTGTTTGAACGGTATTTCAATCTTCGATAAAATTGACTCTTTCAAATAGTTAGTTAAGTGTAACCGATTGTTAAAAGTATTTGCTAAATTTGTTGTTTATATGAATAATTTTGATTCTATTATCAAGATCAAATGTGAGTTCTCTCCTACACTTACAATTAAGTTTAATGTTGGTGGAACTCATAGTAAAATGAATGGTTTATTAGTTTATGGAGGATTACTTAAAGATGTTCAGGGTGGTCTTACACAAAGTTTTTATTGCAATTTTGGTCAAAATACTTCTCAGGTACTAAAATGTAGAGCTTACTTTCTGTTATTCTTATTAATATTGATCATCATCTCCACAACTCGAACATGTTATTTTTTAAACAAATTCTACTCTTATTCCATTGTACTTCATCGTTCTACCATTATTTTATTTTTTTAATATTAAATGTATTTTATATATATATAAAAGATAATTGTATATGTGTCGAAGGTAAACGGACAACAAGCTGCGCCGCTACTCCTTTTTGCTACTCCTTTTTGAATTGCAAAACCAATTCGCTTAAAGACCACATTTACAGATTTAGGAGAAACAACATTGTTATGCATGACTTTTTGGACTCTATTTAGAAGATTAACATCATCTGGTGCCAAAAAACCAAAAGTATCAAAAGCAAATGGAATAAAAGCATGTTGATTGTTAGAACACGTTTTTCATGTTTTGTCACTTTGCTTGAAGCGGCCTTGAATGTCGCTTGTCCAACAGTGAAACTCGCAGTCCCTAATCCAACAAATGGAGAAACTCCAGTCAAATCAACAGATGCATGTTTTCCTCATACCCATTCATATATCAAAACATCAGCTGACCTAAATATCGATCTCTTATCGCAAACCTCTTTTAAAAGAAGTTTTTAAACTACTACAAAATTTATCTACCATTATTCAACATTACTTCAGTAGTATCAATTCATGTGTCGACATTCAACATTGCTTCTGTATCCCCATTTTTATGTATTTTTGCTTGTAGTTTTGTTTACATGCTATTTTTGTAAGGATATTTTCATCCTTAGTTTCATTTATTTATCATTTATATTAAAAAAAATCTTTCAAAATACTACTCATATTTTAAAAATTCCAATCCATTACTATTCTGTCTCAAAATATAAAAAAAAATTGATCAAAAAAAATTAATCTATCTAATCAAATTCTCAACAAAATACATTAACTTTTGTTAATCATTTGAAACGGAACTATCCCATATGAGTCCAATTTCACCTTTATCACTATCTTGAGCTTCATTTGGTCAAAACGGCGCAGCAATAGTTCACGCCAAAATTCAACGAAACGCAACAAACCTTGTCGTTTTGTCTTCCAACGCATCAAAGGCCAAAACAACGAGAGAAGAAAAAAGGTTCCAATAACCGTCGAATCAAATGCTCTTGTTCTCTTAATTTCACTTTTTATTTCGACTTTTCTTCATTTGTTAATTTTCGTTTTGTAGAACATTCAATGGGTAGCGTGCAAGTGCAAAACGGTACCCCTGCAACAGCGGCGGCAGAAACTGCGTCAGCGGCGGCAGCAACTGCGGAAACAGCGTCAGCGGCGGTGGCAACAGCGTCAGCAGCATGTGAAGTGTTGAATGCGCCGAAGAAGAAGAAAATCTGCTGCGCTTGTCCTGAAACGAAGAAGATACGAGATGAGTGCATAGTGGAGCACGGTGAAGACGCTTGTAAAAAATGGATTGAAGCTCATAAAATTTGTCTCCGTGCTGAAGGATTCAATGTTTGAGAATCGGTAATTCTTTCCAATAATAACAATTATTATAGGATCATCAATGATTGATAATTGAGATTTTGTATTTTTGAAGTTACAAAATGTTTACTCAGTTCAAATTGAAATTTCAGAGATTTAGGGTTTATGATATATACTGCTTGTATTCAGTGAATTATTTAGTGATTTTGATGACCTAATACACCATATTTACTCAAAACATTTTGGTTATTCACCGGTGTTTTAGTTCGTTATTTCACATCAGCAAGCTTATTATTATTCGATTATATTGTGCAGTTAGAATTTAGTTAATGTTGTTTTCATGAGTTTAACTCAGTTAGTAGGGACTTGACATGTAATATGCAGAGATCGGAGTTTGAACTCTGGTACATTCACTTATTTCTAGCCACTAGATTACTGATAAAAAAAAAAGATTTAGTTATTGTTTAGTGCCTTAGTGGTTGCTCTTTTCTGAATAAGTTGCTCTACAACTAGCAGTATAGCACATATTACATAACACATTTCCAGAGTAATTGTTCATTATGTAATGAATTCAATCAATTCTGTTGCATAATAATATCCAGAGTAATGTACTTCCTTGATGATATCTTTAATGCTTTTTGACTGTGTTACGTGAGGGATTAGACGATTACAGTCCGATTTCTCTCTTGATGCATTTGTTTCTTGAGAACTTATTGTGAAGAGGGTTGCAGTATGTTAATTAGACTGATTGTAACATCAACCTCTGCTAATCATGTTAATTCAAAATCAGAATTATGGATTGTGGACTCAGGTGAGGTTAGGTGACACAGACCACCATTTTTGTTTCTGCAAACCTTGGTTATTTTCCTTCCATAAGCCTTGTTTCTGTATATTTTGGTTTATGTGAAGTTTCCAAATGGATATTCAGTCATTGCAGATTTAGCTAGCACTAGCAGGATTAGAATTTCAGATATCTTCATTTGCATGATGTTCTCTTTATTCTTGAAATCAATTACAATTTACTTTCAGTCCCTATATTTGTTACATCTAGGAAAGATTAGTTGTTCTTCACTGAACAATGTTGCATTGTTTAAGATTAAAGATTCTTCAACCCAAATTATTGGTTCCGGTAGACTATCGCCAAGACAGGACTTTACTATTTGGATCATGGGATTTGATTCTCTATCGTCATTTCTCTCGTAAGATTTTCAACCCAAAAGATTTTATCCTTAATGAGATTTCTCTAAGAAAAATATGAATAAGGATTCGAAGAAGGGGAAAGAGTCCTCTCAGAACCTCCTTCGAATTATAGAACTAGAGGGGGTCTCAAATGCATATATCTTTGAGCAGCAGTGCAAGCTTGATGATGTTAGGGTTAGAAGGTCCAAAAATTCATTTTAAAAAAGGTGAATTTATTGGTTAAGTAAGTTTTAACCTTGATAAATATAACAAAATTTGGCGCTGAACTTGGTAGGAAAAATTATGGTTCGATTCCCCACAACTGCGATTGGAGGGGGTTGAAAGTTGAAACTATTTGATGCAATAACTGAATCTCGAATTAGATTAAATTGGTGGTGTAATCCAAAAAAAAAAAAAAATTGATTAAATTTTTTGTCTTCTATTTTGATTTTTATCCTTAATAACCAATTTATTCATGTCAAAGTCAAAATTATGACTCTCTCATGTTCAAGATGTGGCGTGTACATGTTATATTTGTCAAACTTCATTATGTCCGTATTCTATTCAAAAAATGTCAAAAAAATATCCAAATTATGTCTATTAATAACAAATGATGAAATAATTTTTTGTAGGAAGAAGAAAACATTATAATTTTACTTTTTAAAATAAAAATAAATATTCGTTATGTTTATAGAGGTAAAAAAACTAATTTAACGGTTAATTTACTTAGCAAAAGAATAAAGAGTCATGCTATGTGGTCTGAACTGATCACACAATTTTTTTGACAATAGGTGCACATGCAGTGGTAAACCCAAAGCTAAGCATCCCACAATGAGTTTACCACTCAAAAATTATTTTTACGAACAAAAGTTCATAAACTATTATACTCAATAATTATTTTTACGAACAAATTTTTTTGAATTAACTGTTGTCAAAATTGTTGTGCAATCAATTCGTACCACATAGTATGACTCGAGGATAAAAACTTTATATACATCTAAGCCGTTTCTAAAAACTTTGTATACAAGTTTTGTATAAATTAATAAAGACTTTGTTTAATGTAGACAAATAAGTGTACGAATCATTCATAACCTTAAAATAAAATGAATACGAACTTTATAAGATTTATAATTAAATTGAAACATTAATAAAACATAAAATAAAGAGTATTAAATAAAAAAAGTACTTAAATAATTTAATATTGACAAGTCTCAATAATACTACCTCCGGTTCCAAATTATAAGACCCATTTTGACCACGGTACGTTCGCCAATACACAATTTTGATCACTAATATCTTTAATTGTACATTAGTAAAAATTATAAAAATTTGATATCTTGAAAATACTCATCAAGACGAATCAAACAAGATCTTATATGTTAATATTTACATCTATAAATTATTAAAAAAATATAGTCAAAACAAAATACATAAATAGTGTCATTTAGTCAAAATGAGTCTTACAGGGACATTAATTAATAAACAGTGATGAGGGAGTTGGTTACTCTCTAGTCTCCTCACTTCTTTTTCTTTTTATTTTTTCAAATAAAAAATTAAATACTCCTAGGGTAAGGCGGGGCTAAATTACAAGCATTAGATTTATCAGATCAGAAGGATCTAAATTCTCCAAAGTTAGGTAACATTCCCGCGTTAGCGTTACAAAATCCGAATCCCCATATAGGGTTCCGCCGCCACAATAACCCCAACCGCTCTCGGAGATTTCCTCCGCCGCCGTCGTCGTCCCTCCTCCCCGATCTTCCTCGCCAGTTGTTTTTCTCAGGTAACAGATTTTCTAACTCCATGCTCTTTTGCTTAACTTTAACAAGTTCTGTCAATTATCTAATTTCGTCGGTTATTTTGTTTCAGTTTAAATGTGTTGGTAGTAGGATATGATCTATGGACATGGAACTTGCATCACAGCTTTGAAGTCACTGTAAGAATCCTTTGATTCTTCTAGTTTTAGAGTTAAATCCAATTTGTTAAAAAATGTTTTTTTCTTAATTAGATAGTGTTTTAAGAAATCCAATTTAAAACGGCGATTGGCGAAGTTGTTTAGCTTTCTAAAGAAATCATAAGAAAAAGGAAAGACAAAAAATTGTTTTGTTTTACCTGGAGGGAAATGCAACGGCTTGCTGTTTTAAATTCAAAGTGTTTGGTTGTGCTGAGGTTTCCCGTGTATGTTTGGTTCTGCGGTGAGTAAAATTGATTTTGGCATAATTGATTATGTAAAATTGATTTTGATAAAAACTGATTTGAAGAAAAAGTGGTTTATGTTTGGATATATTCATGCAAAAGTGAATTGAGCAAAAAAATTGAATGTAAAAATCAATTCTAGAATAAAAAACTACGATCTATAGCTTCAAGTAGAATCAATTCTGGAGGCAGAATCAATTATACTTTTGAGAAACCAAACAAGTCAGAATCAATTCTACACCTCTAGAATTGAAACTAAACATACACGGAAAAGGATTGAGGAACTAGTTTCTGACGTTCTTTTTCAATTTTCATTTCACTATTGTAGCTAAACTGATTTGTTTTTGTTTTTAACTTCTGCTTCTAAGGACTGGTTTTACTTTTGTAGGAGTTCCAGAACACTAGTGTTGCAGAATTCATTGAATTTTCAAGTGAAGTTATTCTCTACGTGTTCTCCTAGGAAGATAAAAATGCAAACTAATCTTAGTTGTAGCAAAGAGGGAAACAACAAGGAGTCTAGAGGTGCCTTGGTTGTCCTAGAAGGCTTGGATCGTTCTGGGAAGTCTTCTCAGTGTAGCAGACTAGTATCATACTTAGAGGGACAAGGGCTCTCTGCTGAACTTTGGAGATTTCCTGATAGAACTACGAATGTTGGGCAAATGATATCTGCTTATCTTACAAACACATCACAGTTGGATGATCATACTATTCATCTTCTCTTCAGTGCTAATCGTTGGGAAAAGAGGTTTCTACGCTTTTGTTATTGTTTTCCTATCAGTTATGTTATTAGTTGTGATATGCAACATTTTGGGGTTTTGTTTGCGAACTTGAAGTCATCTGAATTGTGATTATGTCTGAATTTCACTTGTAGTGTTTTGAAAGCTTGTAGCTTGTAGGAGGACGGTGGGGTCTTAGGTGGTTTAATAATGTTGTTGTGGTTGTAAATAGTAGCTAGGAAGAACAAATAAAATTCTTGATTCATGACTTGGAAGTTTGATATATTGCCATGGACCATTGTCTAGGTAGAAAGTGGATAAAGTATTCCAAGAAAAAGTAGGAAATGAAAACCTTACACGACTTAGGCATTGAAGTCCTTTGATAACAAAATTTAGTTTCCATAATGATTTTAGAAGGAAAATAAACGTTATATTCTGATATAATATGAGTACGTGCTTTATGTAATCTGACTCTGAGGGAAGCCGAATTTAATAGGCTTGGGATATCGCTCCAGGTTAATATGACTGCTATGACTTTGTAGTAGTCCATTACACATGTATGGTAGTTTTGTATGTATGCCAACCTAAGCGGCTAGTTAGATTTATATCCTAGAATACGGTGCTTATTAGCTGATGTTGCATGCTGGTTTCATAGATATGATATGTAACCATTTGGATTTTTTGCTGGTACTTGCTCGTGACAAGTGAAGTTCCAAGGTTTCTTTGATTAAGTTGTATTGTCTATGCAGGTCATTGATGGAAACAAAATTAAAAAGTGGAATAACACTTATTGTTGACCGTTATTCTTATTCTGGGGTGGCTTTCTCATCTGCTAAGGGACTAGATATTGAATGGTGTAAGGTAAAATATTCATGAGTACTTCCCAGGAGGTTTTCTATTCTAGTTCAGTTCAGAATTCACACAATTGCTTACATTATCTTTCTGTTAGTTAAACGGTTAATTTTAAATTTTGTAGGCCCCTGAAATTGGATTGTTGGCTCCAGATCTGGTAGCATACCTTGACATATCACCAGATGTAAGCAACACTCGATATGTGGTCAATAAATAGTGATTTGTTTGGTTAGGTTTTGGGACAATATTTTTGACCTATTATTTTTTTCATGCTGGAAAAAGTTTTTATTCTATAAGACGGCCACACTTATTTGATATAGTGTTGCCTCGATCCACGTTGTTGGGATCCAAGATTATGAAGTTAAGTGCATTACTTTTCTTTAGGAGGATGGTTCAAGTCCTAAAATATAAATGAGTTCTGCTATCTTGCTTCGAAAATTCATCCACCTAGATCTTTAGACTTGTTCCGCTTTTGATTGGCTAATTGTTTGAGCTTGGTTCATGCATGCTTCCCTGTTTTGCTTACTTATATTCTTTGCACATTCATATCAGAAAGCTGCAGAAAGAGGAGGGTATGGTAATGAGAGATATGAAAAGCTTGAGTTTCAGAATAAAGTTGCCGAACATTACAAAGTTCTTCATGATGCCTCCTGGAAGGTAATGAACTGTTCCTCTGGCCTTTCCTCCCGAAGGGAGTACTTTGCATTTATCACAGTAGAGAAGAAGACACCAATAGTTAATGAGAATAATTTAGTAAAATAGCTATGCTCTTTCCTCTAATCATTGAACTTCTTAATATGTTGTAAATATCTTAAATTACATTGATTTTGAAATGGAGGGAGTATTTTATTGCATTATGCTAAACCTTTTACATCTTGTTTTCCCTTTTCTCAGGTTGTAGATGCTTGCCAACCCATAGAAGATGTGGAGAAACAGTTGCAAGAGATTGTACTTTCTTGTGTCACAGAATGTCAAAAGGGGAGGCCCCTCTCCTCCCTGTGGTCAACATAGACATGCACTCAGGAAAGGATGCTATGTATGATCAAATACTAAGTATATGTCATATAAATTCTGCACACTGAATCCCATTTATGAATAATTCTGGTTCATTCATTCATACATCACAATTTGTATGCTAAGTAATTTGGAGACATTTTGGAGATTTTGAATATGTCAAGTTTGAAGAAATGTATAATTCTTGATTCAACAAATGTCGCAGCTTTATCTACTCGGATGAGGTCGACGTTATGTTGTGCCTAAATTTCACCAAGACTTGCATTGGGACTGCCTCAAGAGTGTTTCATGTATGCGTTATCGCTCATAAGAGGGATATGGGATAAAGCCGAATCGGTCCGAAGATTATTTATTAATCAATCAAATGTTACCTCTAAGATTATTTATTAATCGGTCCGAAGATTATTTATTAATCAAATGTTCTGTTTATGTGCCTTGAAATCCTCTTGTTTTTCTAATTAAATTTTATCTTGTTAATATCACATTATTATGGATTTAAAATTAAATATGATTGCCAATATTAGTCAGGATTAACTTGACTTGAAAAGTAAAAAAATAAAAATAAACTTGACTTGACTTGAAGTTGGCTCAATATTTGTCTAAGTTTTATGATTAAATCAAGATCAAGATCAGGTTTAACTGAACAGTTACGGCCCTGTTTGGTTCAAACGAGGGGGAGGGGGAGAGTGGTTATGGTGCATAAGCTTTTTTCTTATGCACCGTGCATAAGTAATGAAAATTGCTTAGTACACCTATCAGATTACTTAGCGCACCCCTCAAATTTCTAGCTCATCTCCTAAAAATTTGAGGGGTGCGCTAAACAATTTGGGGGTGCGCTAGAAATTTGGGAGATGCGCTAGAAATTTGAGGGGTGCACTAAGCAATCTAGAGTATTTATGCAGGGTGCATAAATATATGGCTTATGCACCATAACTTGTGCCAGGAGAGGTGAGGGGAGGGATTTTTAACGAAGTGAAGTGAGAGAAAATATAATTTATTATGTTGACAAATTTATCCTCACTTTTTCATTAAAATCCTAAATTGTCCTTGTTGGAATATTAAAAATTTAGGTTTTATTTTTTTGACAACAAAAAATTTTTAGATTTTCTACTCATTAGATTCTTTTTTGGTTATATATATCTTTTAGATGTTTTTTGACGTAATATATCCATTATAATTTAATTCTTATTTTGAATTTATAAGGTTAAGGATAAAAAAATAAATTAACTATTGCCTCCCCTCCCCTCCCCTCGTTAAAAAATTGAACCAAACACAAAAATTTAAAATATTCCCTCCCTTCTCTTCCAAAAACCCCGAACATAGAACCTAAATAATCCAGAATAAATTATATCTTTAAGTCTTTGTTATCGGTGGGGAATTTTATTCAAGTCACATCACATCAAGCTTAGATGAATTTTTTTGAGTAATTGGATGAATTATTTTTGAGTAAGTTGGTAGTGATATTTTTTTCAAGACAAAAATATTCTTAATATTATTCTAATATTCAAATAATATTCTGTTTATAATTTATAGGATTAGTTTGTTATTTTTATAAGATAAGATTTATAAATTTGTTTTTTTTGACTAAATAAATTTGTTTTATTTATAGCTATATATATAAAGTCATATGACTATAATGAAAAACAAGAAATTCAGTATTTTCGTATATTTATTTTACTAGTATAACTTACCCGTGCAATGCACGGGTTAATATTTAAATTTATAGTATATATTATTAAAATTAAAATAAATTAGTTGAGATATTAATTTTTTTAATTTAAGTTTTTTTATAAATTTAAGTTAATTAATGTAATTTTTGTCAAATAATTTTATTTTTCCAATTACTTGTAAAATTAATTTTATATTTCTATTATTTAAATATAAAAATAAAAATAATATATATTTAAGGATTTTAAAGAGATAAAATAGGGTGGAGAGTGATCTTCTGCTCCCCGTTTTGAACAATATCATATTTCATTGCTAGTCCCCATTGAAATTACAAAAAAGATAGGTCGTGTATTAATATATGAGTATAAATATTGATCATCGTGTAAATTATAAAATAAAAAAACATTCATATTAATATGAGTGTAAATATATGTCATACTATAAAAAATGGGTTTTCCGTATTAATATGTGTATAAATATTTAAGTTCCTATAAAAAAAGTATTTCGTCTCGTATTAAAACATTGTAAAAAAATATAATTCTGTAAAAATTACGACAAAAAAACCCTGTACATGAGTATAAATATAGCTCCTATAAAAATTATAAAAAAATATATATAGTCATCGTATTAATATATGGATACAAATCTAGATCCTGATAGCAATATACGTTCTCGTGAAATTATAAAAATGTCTTCGTATTAGTATATGGTTTTTATTTTTATATTACGTAAACGTTCATTTAATATTGATTTTATTCAAATATGAAAAATAATACAAATAATGTAAAGATTTAAAAGGATAAAATACTCTAGAGGGTGTGATCTCCCACTTTCTGTTCTCAATAATATAATATTTTCTCTCCCGTCTTCGTAGAAATTATAAAAAAAATATATAGATAACCATGTATATGAATATAAATATAAGTCTCGTGTAAATTAAAAAAAAAAAAGACACTTGTATTGATATATATTAGTATAAATATTGATCCCGTATAAATTAAAAAAAAATCCAAGTATACTAATATAAGTGTAAATATTTTTCATAAGCAATAAAATAAAATATCATAAAATTGCCTAAAAAATAATCATAAAAATATAATTTTAGTTGTTTGTGGAAATCGAGCCGTGTGGTATTGAGCAACTTTAAATTTCTGAGACAGTTATCCCACCCTTTGAGGTGCCTCCAATCTGGCGAGAGATTAGTCATTGCGTTCGGCGGTGGATACCCCGGTCTCAACAAAAAAAAATCAAAACGTGTATCTCATACTAAATTTTGTTCGTGAGAAAGACATATATGAAACACATAAACTTTGATTCATTATAGATTATCCTGTGAAATTTTGTTCATGAGAGAGACATCCGTAAATATATATTATAGAGATAGAGATTATAGAAATTAGTACTTTTTAAAAATTATGGTTAGTAACAATTAAGTAAAAAATTACATCATAAAAATAGATTCTTTTGTTGTAGGTGAGAATTGAACCATGTTCTTTTTGCTACAACTCCTAATTAAATCTAGTATAAGTACAAATATATATCATAAAAATAGATTTTTTGTTGCTGATGAGAATCGAACCATGTTACTTTTACTAAAGCTCTTAACTAAATCTAAGTAAAATAATATAAAATTAGAAAAGTGTTGCCGGAGGGAATCGAAGGGAGTATATTTATTAGCTTGCCTAATTACTTAATCTTGACACATAGACATATGAATACTTAATTGCTTGCCACGTTGGATAATGATCGGGAGAGAGACATCCGTAATTATATTATATCTATATTATATAGAGATAGAGATATAATATGATACAAACTTGCCCTTTTTGTGTCATTTTTAAAAAATAGAATAATTGATTATTTTTAAAAATAGAGATGATAGTTATTGGTTTGTAACAACCCGCGCAAAACGTTTCACTCTTTATTTCTTTGTTCACTCACTCTTCCACTCTCTCTTTTTATCAAAAAAAGGGTTTCGTTTTGATCACGTTGTTGAAATTCCTGAAGTTGTTGAAAAAGAGTTTATGCTTGAAGGATCCTGATGTTGTTGAAACTCCTCCTCCACTTCATTAAAACACTCCCAGAAGATCCATAAAGCAGAAGCAGGTTTCTATCTATTCTTTCTCTTATGGTTTTTTTTGAATATGTTCAAAGTTTTGATTTTACTAATTGCAAAACCGTCGCGGTGGCTTCCAAAACCGTTTATTGCGCTATGAATTGCAATTGTACGGTGGCTGCCAAAACCGTTTGTTGCGGCTATTTTCGCGGTAACGGACCCTTTTTTATAACCTTAGGGACTTGACATAACTTGAATGTGCATGTATTTATAAGGTATTAGGTTCTGTTATCATCGGTACATTTTTTAGTGTTTTTCCTTTACCGGTGACTTTGATATATGTATGTTACTTCCAATCATAAAGATGTTTTTCATTGTTTGATTGTTTAATGAGGTTACATCTGTGCCCTTTGTTGTTACAAAGTTACCGGTATCTTTAGAAATTAAGGGCTAATATTTATTTGTTGCTACGGATGTTTTTGGAACTTAATTAATTTTTTGCTTTACCTGCAAGTAATCATTGTATGTTACTTTTGTAGTCCGTTTACCATGATGTGATTGACCTTGAAGCGGATGAAGATTTAGTAGTACTTGGTGAAACATCTCTTAAAAGGAGTAAGGGGAAGGCAGTGGAAACCGTTAGTGGCGGTTATGGTGATCATCAAGTTGTGGTTTGTATAAGATGTTATTTACTATTTCTCTCGCTAGATTGATATTGTCGTTTCCAACTTGTAAATGACTATATAACATTTTGTTTGCAATTTGGGCAGCCCGGCATTGGAAAATCTGAAACAGTTAGTGGGATTCAGTCTTCTAATGGTCAACCTTCACTATCACGTAATGTAATCATCATTGACGGCGAAGGTTCCAAACCATTGTTCGTCAAAGATGACTATGCTTTATTACAGGCACAATTTGATAATGTGGATCTACCTACTGGAATTGAGGCGCCTTTTACATTTTTGCCGGAATATGACCAAGGTAAATCGCCACATTTAGGGCAATTTGAGAGTGTTAAACAGGGAGTTGCCAGTAGCAGTTCTTATAATTTTGGTGCCCCTCCTGAGCACTCTCACCACGGTAAAACCAGTGTTCTCCATTCTGCTAGAGTTGGACAAAATGGAGCATCTGTGGTTTCTCCAGGTTTGACGACAATATCTGATGAATCCGAAAATGAAACTCTGAAGAAACTTCGAAGTTTTAAGCAATTTGACACAGTCATTGACACTTCCGACCATCACTTTGTTAATCATAATTCCTCCATGCAGCACGTTAGTTTATTTTTAAATGTTTTTTAATCCTTTTAACGACGAACTTTGTTTCAGTTCTAATCTTAATTATATGGATTTACATATTACCTATTTTATGAGCAGAATCCAAAGAGTTGGGCTAAAAAAATCCAGGACGAGTGGAAGATTTTGGAGAAGCATTTGCCGGGTGAGTACAGTATTCTTGATACTAAATAGTTAGCTTTTAATATTCTCGATTGTCATATCACATTTAGTATTCCATTTACTATTTTGAGCTGATGAACTTTCCTATATGTATCCAATCATTGTTCATTTCTTATCAAAAGGGTCTTTGCTTATTTTCTTTATAATACATCCTTATGGAAAGATTGCCAATTTTTTCCTGTGTGGTGTCCACTCCAGATATTTGATCTGAAATTGGAATCAATAACTTTTGTTTTTTTTTGAAGCAAGGAATCAAGAACTTATAAATACCATATTGTGAAATTTGTTTCTGGCAAATTGCTCAATCTGACCATTTCTTTAATGCTCATCAGATACAATATTTGTGAGAGTCTACGAATCAAGGATGGATCTCTTGAGGGCTGTGATTATTGGAGCAGAAGGAACTCCTTACCACGACGGTCTTTTCTTTTTTGATGTTCACTTTCCAAGTGCCTATCCCAATGTACCCCCGGTATGTGGTTGAGGGTACTTTATCCGACTCACATTATTTTCTTGTGAACTCGTTTAAAGTCAATTCTAACAAAAGGGTCGTTATTTTTGCGGCAGCTAGTCCACTACTCCGGAGGTCTTCGGCTCAACCCAAATTTGTTTAGTAGCGGCAGACTGTGTCTCAGTCTACTCAACAACTGGCCTGGCAACAAGAATGAGAGGTGGACTCCAGGTGTTTCAACAATGCTACAGGTTCTAGTCTCCATACAAGGTTTAATCTTGAACGCAAAGCCTTTATTTAATGGACATGGATATGAAGGTATGAGTGGCTCACAAAGTGGTGAAGTGCAGTCCCTGATGTATAATGAGGATACATTCATTCTATCAGTGAGGACAATGATGTATATGATAAAAAAGCTTCCGAAGGTTTGTTTCTACTCTTTGTTCATTTCTTTTATATCTCTAGTAAATTTGGATCATTTCTTTGATTCTACTCTAGGCTTATAATTTTAATATATAAAAGTTGTATGCAGACGTTTGATTCTATTTTACGATTGTGTTATATAATAAATTTATTTTCAAAAATGCTTATACAAATATCTGCGTGGTATTATTTGATTGGATGTCTGTACTATTTTCTGCCCAGCTATTGCGATTTATTTAAAATCTTTATCTCTTTCTTGCGGTTCAAGCAACTGATTAAAGTCATATTTGGTTTTCTGAATTTTGAAGACCTTGTTGTGGGGCATTTCTACAGCCGAGCACATGATATTCTGGCGTCATGTAAAGCATACATGGAAGATGTTCAAGTTGGTTGTTTTGTGAAAGGCGGGGTTCAAAATATTGATAAGGGTGAACGAAAATGCTCAGATAAATTTAAGGCTGAGTTATTTGACTGTGTCAAGCTTCTTGTCCATGAGTTTCAAAAAATTGGAGTTAAGGATTGTCAGAAATTAATGTCTACGTTTCCTCCGAAACCTACTCTTCCAAAATGACTTGAAACCGACTCCTCTCAAACTGATTATGAAACCGACTCTTTCAAGAATGTCTATGATACCGACTCCTCCGAAACTGTCTATGAATCTGAATATGAATCTTCCAAAAAATACTATCAAGTCGACTCTTCCAAAAATGACGCCTTCGAATGCAAATCTAGTTTATATATATATATATATATATATATATATATATATATATATATATATATATATATATATATATATATATATATATATATATTGTGTACCCCATATATTTTTTGACGGAGATTAATCAACGATTACGGCGGTGGAAACTTCGCGCCTAAATGCGACATTATGCATACGCAAAAAACCTTCTACAATAAATCACTAAAGTTAAATATGTTTTTTAACTTCGCGCCTAAATGCGACATTATGCGACAATAAATAAATCACTAAAGTTAAATATGTTTTTTATTCTTATAAACATTTAAACCTTCTACATTTAGTCCTTCTAAATTTTTTTACGCAAAAAATACCCTACTTCGGATCCCCGTACAGATAATTCCGACGGATCATCTTTTACCAAATGCAAATTGACATCCCTATCCATATGTTTATTTTTTTGGTACAAAGAGGAAAAAAAAGAATAATACAAAAGGAAACTATCTAGAACATAAAGTCACACTAGCATCAGCCAGTAGAAGAAGATTCATTTCAGCAAGCGCAGTAACAATGGGTTGTGCAAGGCTCAATGTTGCGAGCACCAAATTTGGCTATGTAATCGGCACAAGCATTACCCTCTCGGAGAGTACGATAAACTATGATCCTCCAATCTTTCACAAGGAGGTCCTTGATATTGTAAATGATGGCTGCATAACGATGCCAAACATCAACAAGATCAATAATTAACTTGATAGCGGTTTTAAAATCTGAATAGCAGCAAAGCTCTTTAATATCTAATTCCCAAGTCAAAGCTAATCCATGGTAAATTGCCAGAGCTCTGCTTGAAGAACGTTCGAAAAACCTACATTGTCTGTAAAACCTTGAACCCACGCACCTTCAAAATTTCTAATTAAACTTCCAAAATTAGAGACTCTAGGATTACCAATGCTACTTCCATCTACATTCAGAATCATGCCGACACCGACCCAGCATGAGTATTCCATCAAACCATTGTAGTGGTCGGGTTCTTATAATGTCTAAGGAAGCAATTTTTTAGCAACAAGCATATAGTTCTCAATGTTCATCCTGAGAGTATGATAAGTAGTTGCTTCATTGTCCATGCTCAGAATATTCCTCGCTTGCCAAATCCACTAAACAACAGCCAAAAAAGAAAAATATGGTTGATACTAGTTAAACTTTTTTAAAAATTTTAAAAACTCAAAAATCATAAGTGAATAATGAGTTTTTATTTCTTCTTCATTTCGCAAATACTCGAAACCACAAATTCATAATATTCACCATAATCAATATCTCCAAGTTTGATTCTTAATGATATCTAAAACAAACTATAGTATAACTTACCCGTGTAATGCACGGGTTAATATTCAAAATTATAATGTATTTTATTAAAGTTAAAGTAGATTAGTTCAGATAAAAGTTTTTTTAATTTAATATTAATTAATAAATTTTTTTGTCAAATCATTTTAAATTTTCAATTACTTATGAAATTGATTTTAAATTTCTATTATTAAAATATGAAAAAAAAAATATATTTAACGATTTTAAAAAGATAAAATTGGGTGGAGAGTAAGAAAATACATCATAAAAATAGATTTTTTATTGTTCGTGGGAATTGAATCATGTTTCTTTTATTGAATATGTTTCTCTCTCTCTTTCTTGGTATTGGAAGAATTTGTAACAAAAGGAGAGAAAATAGTGACTTTTGTTTGTAAAAGAAGAATAAATAACATGGGAAAGGTGAACAAAGAATGTAGGAAAAAGAGAATAAAAAAGGATAATTTAGGAAGATCAACAATAATTTTATATTGATATTGTAAAATGACTGATATTTTTGTACAATTTGTTTTCCTAGAACGACTTATAATATGATATGGAGTGAGTATATCATAACAGTAGTTTTTTTTTTGTTGGTGAGAATTGAACCATGTTACTCTTGCTATAGCTCTTAATTAAATCTAAGTAAAAAAAATATAAAAATTAAAAAAATATTGTTGGAAGGAATCAAAGGGAGTGCATTTTCATATTGTAACCTTCTTGATTGCTTAAAACTTAAAGCCTTGAAATCTTGTCAAATAGACATATGGAGACTCGTTTTTATTTTTAACAAATAAAACACTATTGTTTTTTTCGACAAATATAAAACACTATTGTTGAAACTTGAAACTATTAAATTTACAAATTACTATTAGTAAGATTTCAATTATTTTATAGAGTGATTCTTAAGTATTAAAGCCTATATGCATCAAAACTCAAAAGTATTTATTTTACATAATTTATTTTTTCAATCATTAATTATGTTAAAAGTAATAATAATTTTACTATACTAACCCTACTTTTTCATTTGTTTTCTTGGAAATAGTATAAAATAGTAATTAGAGGGTATAATTTTTTTTTACACAATTAGAGGGTATAATTGAATAGTGTTGCATTGAGAATTAAAAAGCGATCATCATTTTAAAACAAAATTTTTGAGTTAAAGTGACATTCATTTTGAAACGGAGGGAATACATAAAAACATATTTGTAATCATTATATTTTACTTTTTTTTAATAAGTGTATATTTTTATTTGTCAAATAAAAATAGTGTAATTTTTCATTTTTTCTCTTATAATATAAGACGGAAGAAATAGATAATCATATATCTTAAGTAATATTATGGTATGATTTAATCGGATGCAAGCTCTTTATTTTTTGTCATTTTTATTTAAATAGAATTTTTGATTATTTTGAAAAATAGAGAGATGATAGTTATCGGTTTGTAACAACCCGCGCAAAACGTTCACTTTTTCTTTCTTCACTCATTCACTCACTCACTCTTCAAAGTTATCGGTTTCGTTTTGATCACAGTTTTTTGTTCATGGATGATCCTGATGTTGTTGAAATTCCTCCTCCACTTCACCAAAATCTTCCCAAAAGAATCAAAAAGGAGAAACAGGTTTCTATATATTCTTTCATTCTCTTATGGGGTTTTTTGAAAATGTTCAAAGTTTTGATTTTTATTGAAATCTTCATCTGGGTTTTCACTGTTTAGTCATGATCATTTTTTATATCCTCTTATTTTCCATTTTCTGCTATAAAGTTATCGCCTTTGATGAAAAATTGTTACTTTTCTTGGAATTTTGGAATGATGGTTAGGGTTAGTGTAGTGCTATTTTTCTTAGGAACTTTGAAACAAACAATTTAAATTACTATTTTTTATTTATTTGTTAGTAAATTCTTTGTTATGCTTTGGATACTGGTATCTATAGGCAAAAATCGCAAAATTAATATGAAAATATGAGATGACTTTGAATTTTGCCTCGATGTAGTTATGATGCCCCGGCACTCCTTAGATTAGGCGTCCATGTATTATAGGAACGATGGTTAGGGTTAGTACTGTTTTTTATATTTTGGTACGTAGGTAGTATTTTTTTTTTTAATTGGTAAATTCTTAGTTATGCTTTGGGTACCAGCATCTATAAAGAAAATTAATATGAAAATATGAGATGACATTGAATTTTCCATTAATGGTAGCAGTATCCAACTAAACTTCGAGGGTACCAGTGTTCACATTTTGATTTGTGTTATCATATGACTTAGTCTGGTAAACTCAGCTGATTTTTGGTGGTCTATTTGTTTATTTTCTCTTTGTCCTTTTTAATTATAAGAGAAAACTTGATTGAGATAAGGTGATAGGTAAACAGAATCACCTTTCTTATTGGTTAAGGACTTGACATAACTTGAATGTGCATGTATTATAGGGTTTTGTTATCATCTATGAAGCCTGGACACTGACATAGACACGGGACACAACACAGACACGTCGTCACGGATAATTTTTTTCGAAAAAATGATATATTTCAATGTAATCGTAAGTGTCTGTGTCAGACACGACACGTGTCCGTCACCGGGACACGCCTATTCCGAGAAGTGTCCTAGCTTCCTAACTTATCATCAGTACATTTTACTGTTTTTTCCTTTAATGGTTACTTCCCATCATACAAAAGATGTTTTTCATCGTCTGATTGTTTAAGGAGGTTCATTCTGTGCCCTTTGTTGTTATGAAGCTACTGGTATCTTTAGAAATTAAGGGCTAATATTTGTTAAACCATAAGCCCCATTTTATTTTCTGTGCCCTTGGTTGTTATGAAGTTACCGGTATCTTTAGAAATTAAGGGCTAATATTTGTTTAACCATAAGCCCCATTTTATTTTATCTATGTTATATGAATGTTTTTGAAACTAATCTTTTGCTTTACCTGCAAATAATCATTTTATGTTACTTTTGTAGTCCGTTTACCATGATGTGATTGACGCTGATGAAGATTTAGTAGTACTTGGTGAAACATCTCGTAAAAGGAGTCGGGCGAAGCCAGTGGAAACCATTCAGTGGGATCACAAGGTTGTGGTTTGTATAAGATGTTATTTACTATTTCTTGCAGTAGATTGATATTATCTCTTCCAACTTTTAAATCACTATAAAATATTTTGTTCGCAATTTTGGCAGCCTGGCACGGTAAAATCTGAAACAATTAGTGGGATTCGGTCGTCTAATGGTTTGAAGGACACTGGAAATAGTACATTACAGCCTAATAACACAAAAATCCAAGGATCTATAATGGGTAGTTCTAGTTTGAAAATCAAAACAGATAATGCTGATCAATTTTCTGGATCACAGCGCTTTGGTCCTGAATTTAGTAATTCATCAAGTGTAGAGTCATCTAAGTCGCGGCGGTTTAGGAGATCTGTAAATAGTTTAGCGACGTCTTCTGTTTTTGATTCAAAAAAGAAAATTTTGGCCGGCTATCTAGATGAGATGAAGCTGCCACATGGAGGTAAGTTGCCACATTTGGGGCAACTTGAAAGTGCTAAGCAGGGAGTTGCCAGTAGAAGTTCATTTCATTCCAATTTCGTTGGACGCAGTGGATCATTGCATCCTAAGGGAATAGGATTTGGAAACACTCGGTCGAACAGTTATTATAATTTTGGTGCCCGTCCTGAGCATTCACACGGTAAACCCAGTGTACTCAATTCTGCCAGAGAATTTGGAAACCCTGTGTTGAACAGTTATTATAATTCCGGTGCCCCTCCTGCGCACTCACACGGTGATACCAGTGTACTCAATTCTTCCGGAGAATTTGGAAACCCTTGGTTGAACAATTATTATAATTTTGGTGCACCTCCTGCGTACTCACACGGTAATACCAGTTTACTCAATTCTGCCGGAGAATTTGGAAACCCTTGGTTGAGCAGTTATTATAATTTTGGTGCGCCTTCTGCACACTCACTCGGTAATACCGGTTTACTCAATTCTTCCGGAGAATTTGGAAACCCATGGTTGAACAGTTTTAATAATTTTGGTGCACCTCTTGCGCACTCACTCGGTAATACCAGTTTACTCAATTCTGCCGGAGAATTTGGTAACCCTTGGTTGAATAGTTTTGATAATATTGGTGCACCTCTTGTGCACTCACACGGTAATACTAGTTTACTCAATTCTGCCGGAGAATTTGGAAACCCTTGGTTGAACAGTTTTGATAATATTGGTGCACCTCTTGCGCACTCACACGGTAATACCAGTTTACTCAATTCTGCCGGAGAATTTGGAAACTCTTGGTTGAACAGTTATTATAATTATGGTGTACCTCTTGCGCACTCACACGGTAATACCAATTTACTCAATTCTCCCGGAGAATTTGTAAACCCTTGGTTGAACAGTTATGATAATATTGGTGCCCCTCCTGAGCACTCACACAGTAATACCAGTGTACTCAATTCTGGCAAAGTTGGACAAAATGAAGCATCTGTTGTTACTCCAGGTTTGACGACAATGTCTAATGAACTCGTAAAAGAAACTCTGAGGAAACTTCAAAGTTTTAAGCAATTTGACACTGTCATTGACACTTCCGACCATCACTTTGTTAATCATATTTCCTCCATGAACCATGTTAGTTTATTTTTTAAAATTCTTTTAAAGAAGAAATTTGTTGAAGTTCTAATCTTAATTATATGGATTCACATATTACCTATTTTCTGAGCAGAATCCAAAGAGTTGGGCTAAAAAAATCCAGGAAGAGTGGAAGATTTTGGAGAAGAATTTGCCGGGTGAGTGTAGTATCCTTGATACTAAATAGCTTGTAATATTCTCAATGTCATATCACATTTAGTATTCATTTTACTTTTTTGACCTGATGAACTTTACTATATGAATCATTGTTCATTTTTTTCTTATCAAACTCTGTTAATTGCTATTAAAATGGTAGGTATAGTTCCTTTCGAAGAAAGGGTCTTGCCTTATTTTCTTTATAATACATCCTTATGGAAAGATTGCCAATTTTTACCTCTGTGGTGTCCACTCCAGATACAATATTTGTGAGAGTCTACGAATCAAGGATGGATCTCTTAAGGGCTGCGATTGTTGGGGCAGAAGGGACTCCATACCACGACGGTCTTTTCTTTTTTGATATTCATTTTCCCAGTGACTATCCCAATGTACCCCCGGTACGTGGTTGAAGATACTTTATCTGACTAACATTATTTTATTGTTAACTATTTTTAATTCAATTCTAACAAAAGTTTATTATCTTTGTGGCAGCTAGTGCACTATCGCTCTGGAGGTCTTCATCTCAACCCGAATTTGTATGCGTGCGGCAAAGTATGTCTCAGTCTACTTAACACCTGGTTTGGCAGCCAGGATGAGATGTGGACTCCAGGTGTTTCAACAATTTTACAGGTTCTAGTCTCCATACAAGGTCTAATCTTGAATGCAAATCCGTACTTTAATGAACCTGGAATTGCAATTGCAAGTATGAGTGGCTCTAAAGGTTTTGATGTAGAGTCCCTGATGTATAATGAGAATACATTCATTCTATCATTGAGGACAATGATGTATATGATAAAAAATCCTCCAAAGGTTTGTTTCTACTCTTGGTTCATTTCTTTTATATCTCTAGTAAATTTGGATCATTTCTTTGATTCTACTCTTGGTTTATTTTTCTAATATAAAAAGGTTTTAATAATATCAAAAAGTTGTATGTAGACGTTTGATTCTATTTCACGGTTGTGTTATGTTATACAAATCTGCGTGGTATTATTTGATTGGTTGTCTGTACTTTTTTTCTCTTTCTTGGGATTCAAGCAATTGATTTAAGTCATGTTTGGCTTTCAGAATTTTGAAGACCTTGTTGTGGGGCATTTCTACAACCGAGCACATGATATTCTGGCGTCATGTAAAGCATACATGGAAGATGTTCGAGTTGGCTGTTTTGTGAAAGGTGAGGTTAAAGATGCTGCTAAGGATGGAGGAACATCCTCATATAATTTTAAGACTGGTTTATTTGAATGTGTCAAGCTTCTTGTCCATGAGTTTGAAAAAATTGGAGTTAAGGACTGTCGGAAGTTCATGTCTCCGATTCATCAGAAACCGACTCTTCCAAAAATGACTATGAATCCGACTTTGAAACCGACTTCCCTGAAACTGCCTATGCATTCGACTCTGAAACCGACTGCTCTGACATTAGGTACCACTCGCAGCATAAAGTGATTGTTTAACTACACAAGTATGATGGAGGAACATTCTTTTTCAAAACCCAATTTTGAGACTTTGATACTAAAAGCTCATTACATCAACTGCATGCTGTTTTTTTACTTTTTACGTATTTTTTTGGGGGCATTTTTTACATTGATTCAGTAGTTAAAGCTTGATAAAGCTTGACAGAATTTGTAAATATAGTTGCATATAATGATTTATTAGTTAGTTAGAACTGCATTGTGTTTGCTTTTATTATATTTTTTCTTGCTCTATAACTTAGTAGCTAATAAGGACATTATTGAAGGAGTTTGAGTTCGAATTTTGGATTCACTTCTCCACTCCACACTTAAAGTCCCCTGTTAAAGTGTGAGTCTAGCTGTCAAACTACTTGACAAAAATGGCAAGCAAATCTAGTTTATTTATTGTTTTAATTGCACTTTTGACCTATAGTTTCTTAATTGTCTGATTTTAGTCCTCCATATTTTTTAGGTGCGATTATGACCACTCACGTTATTGCTCTTATTAATTTTGTAGTCTCCATTCATTTTCTTCTTTTATTTAATAGTGTAGCAATTTTCTGTGACATGACATCCTTGTCACTTAGCCATTGTAGATACTAGTTAAACTTTTTTAAAATTTTAAAAACATAAAAATCATAACAAAACATTGAATTTTTTGGTTCTTCATTTCCCAAATACTAGAAAGAAACCAAAAAACAATATTTAATTTGATATTTGATATTTTTGGCACTTAGAGCATTTCTAATTATGATATCATTCTAGATATCATATATTACTAACAAGTGATATTTTATATATATATATATATATATATATATATATATATATATATATATATATATATTTGGATTTATTGTCCACCATAGTTTTGATATAGTTTAGCTAGTTTTATTTCAGCACTAGTATATGGATCATTCTAATCCAATTCGGGACGAATTTTAACATAAAATAGTTATAGTTTCTTTCAAGCGCAATTACAGACCATAATCCTTCATATCAAGTTGAGCGTTTATCTCTACAGGACCAACTAACTTTGGTATATAGTCTATTTTTTGGTTTACAAACACTGGCGTGGCGTAGCTAGCATTGTTTCTTGGGGAGAGGGCCATTTTATTTTTTTTGGTGAACCAGGGCCATATTTTTTACTAGTAAATTAAATGCTATTTTGAATCTCTATTTAAATTTGGATAGTACATTACTTAATTTTGTCTCATATAATTACTTATTGCACCCTTCATTGTATTTACGCACCCTCAACTACTCATAAGTCCACCACATACACCCTTTAATTACACATGAATTATACTTGCTAATTTCGACCTACATAGTCAAAGTTAACAACCCTCTATATAAACACACACGCCGTCATTTAACTAAAAATATGTATATATATTATATACTTATAAAAAATAAAAATATAAAATATTAGGGGGGTTATTGGATTGGGATTTCGAGGGATTATTTTGACAAAAAAGTCTTGAAGATTTTAAAAGACTTCGTGGGATTATATTGATTTTGTGAGATTTTGAGAGACTTTTTTTAAAAGATATTTTACAGTCAATATTCTTTTCTTTTTTTTTTGACAAAAACAATCAAGATTCTTAACACAGGATTTTAAGATTTCAAAGTACTTTACAGATTTTTACGATTTCTAAGGATTAAATTAATTAAAAGAAAAATTCAAATCTTTGAATAAAAGGAAACAATAACAAGAGAAATTTCAAATCTTTTAACAACAAAGTGATTCTATCTTCATGTTTTTTTTCTAAATAGTAGCATTTCTCCACATATCTGAACCTATACTAGTCCTCCATAAATTAGCATTTGTTCGTTCCTGCTCTTGTGTTTGAACAATAGGTTCATAATTATTATCTTCGTAATTTGGTAGCACTGAAGATGAAGATGAAGGCTCGTCAATACGTTCAATTGAGTTCTTGAAAGTTTATGAGATTATTTGGATATGTAACCTATTTATACTTTTGAATACCAACAGATTTTGTGGCGTGGAAAAAAGAAAGTCTTGATTAAAAGTCTTGATTGGATAACAACATATTTTGTGGCATAAAAAAAAAAAGAAGTTTTGATTAAAAATCTTAATTGAATAACAACGGATTTTGTAGCATTGAAAAAAAAAAGTCTTATTAAAAATCTTCATTGAATAACAACGGATTTTGTGAGATTGAAAAAAAACAAAAAAAGTCTTGATTGAATAACACAAAACTTTTAAAATCCATTAAAATCTTTCAAAATGCTAATTGAATAACCCCATTAAACTTTGAGAGGGGCCATGGTTTTACTGTGTCCAAAAGTAGCTCCACCCCTATTTACAAAGGAGCATAAGATTTCTACATCATATTACCCAAACTCCTCAACACTAAACTCACTAAATTTTAGTAGTTTGCAAAATTAGATGCTTAATTCTAGTAAACTTTAGTTTCGTAAATCTTGTTTTTTGAAGAGGAAGTTTCGTAAATCTTGTTATTAACCATGAAAGACAGTAAAAAATTTCTCTTCATTAAACAAAAAATAAAAAAACTTTCTAAAAGCCCGCGCAAAACGTTCACTCTTTCTTCACTCACTCTTCAACTCTCTCATCTGCTTCATGGATGCTGATGTTGTTGAAATTCCTCCTCCACTTCACCAAAATCCTCCCAGAAGATCCAAAGAGGAGAAACAGGTTTCTATTTCTATCTGTTCATATTCTCTCGTATTTTTTTTTTCTGAAAATGTTGTTCAAAGTTTTGATTTTTATTGAAATCTTCATCTGGGTTTTCACTCTTCAGTCATGATCGTTTTTTATGCTTTAAAGTCACCGCCTTTGCTGAAAAATTGTTACTTTTCGAAAAAATGATATATTTCAATGTAATCGTAAGTGTCGTGTCCGTGTCTGTGTCTGACACCGGGACACACCTATTTCGTGAAGTGTCCGAGCTTCCTACATAACTTGAATGTATTATAGGGTATTAGGTTCTGTTATCATATTAATCAGTGCATTTTTACTGTTTTTAGTTGAATGGTGACTTTGAAATATGTATGTTACTTCTCCCATCATACAGAAAATGTTTTTCATCGTCTGATTGTTTAAGGAGGTTCCTTCCGTGCCCTTTGTTTTTATGAAGCTAGCTACTGGTAACTAAAGAAATTAAGGGCTAATATTTATTTGACCATAAGCCTCATTTTATTTTATCTATGTTTTATGAATGTATTTGTAACTTAATCTTTTGCTTTACCTGCAATTAATCATTGTATGTTACTTTTGTAGTTCGTTTACCATGATGTGATTGACCTTGAAGCTGATGAAGATTTAGTAGTACTTGGTGAAACATCTGGTGAAACATCTCGTAAAAGTAGTAAGGGGAAGGCAGTGGAAACCATTCATGGGGGTTATGCTGATCATCTAGTTGTGGTTTGTAATCTGTATTAGATTGATATTATCTTTTTCAACTTTTAAATGACTATATAACATTTTGTTCACAATTTTGGCAGCCTGGCATTGGAAAATCTGGAACAGTTAGTGGGATTCAGTCTTCTAATGGTCAACCTTCACTATCACATAATGTAATCATCATTGACGGCCAAGGTTCCAAACCATTGTTCATAGAAGATGACTACCTTTCTAAGTTTTCAGATGATTACATGGATGAGGACGGGTATGATTACATGGATGTGGATCTACCTACTGGAATTGAGGCGCCTTTTACATTGTCGCCAGAATATGACCTAGGTTTGAAGGAAACTGGAAATAATACATTACAGCCTAATAACTCTAAAATCCAAGGAAAGTCGCCACATTTGGGGCAATTTGGAAGTGCTAAGCAGGGAGTTGCCAGTAGCAATTTATTTATTTCAAATTTATTTGGACACAATGGATCATTGCATCCTCAGGGAATAGAATTTGGAAACCCTTGGTTGAACAGTAATTATAAATTTGGTGCCCCTCCTGAGCACTCACACGGTAAACCCAATAATCTCAATTCTGCTAGAGTTGGACAAAATGGAGCATCTGTGGTTCCTCCAGGTTTGACGACAATCTCTGATGAATCCGAGAATGAAACTCTGAAGAAACTTCAAAGTTTTAAGCAATTTGACACTGTCATTGACACTTCCGACCATCGCTTTGTTAATCAAAATTCCTCCATGAAGGATGTTAGTTTATTTTTTTAATGTTTTTTAATTCTTTTAAAGACAAACTTTGTTTCAATTATAATCTTAATTATATGGATTTACATATTACCTATTTTCTGAGCAGAATCCAAAGAGTTGGGCTAAAAAAATCCAGGAAGAGTGGAAGATTTTGGAGAAGCATTTGCCGGGTGAGTACAGTATTCTTGATACTAAATAGCTTTGTAATATTCTCAATGTCATATCACATTGAGTATTCAATTTGCTTTTTTGAGCTGATGAACTTTGCTATATGTATCCAATCATTGTTCATTTTTTTCTTCATATCAAACTCTGTTCATTCTATTGAAATGGTAGGTATAGTTCCTTATCGAAAAGGTCTTGGCTTATTTTCTTTATAATACATCCTTATGGAATGATTGCCAAATTTTTCCTCTGCGGTGTCCACTTCAGATATTTGATCTGAAATTGGAATCAAGAACTTATAAATACCATATTGTGAAACCTGACTATTTGTGTCTTGTTTCTTTAATGCTGATCAGATACAATATTTGTGAGAGTCTACGAATCAAGGATGGATATCTTGAGGGCTGTGATTATTGGAGCAGAAGGGACTCCTTACCACGACGGTCTTTTCTTTTTTGATGTTCACTTTCCAAGTGCCTATCCCAATGTACCCCCGGTATGTGGTTGAGGATACATTATCTGACTGACATTATTTTCTTGTTAACCCTTTTATAATTCAATTCTTACAAAAATTCATTATTTTTGTGGCAGCCAGTTCACTATCATTCTGGAGGTCTTCGGCTCAACCCGAATTTGTATGATAGCGGATATGTGTGTCTCAGTCTACTTAACACCTGGCCTGGCAATCAGAAAGAGATGTGGACTCCAGGTGTTTCAACAATGCTACAGGTTCTAGTCTCCATACAAGGTCTAATCTTGAACGCAAAGCCTTTCTTTAATGAACCTGGATATGCAGGTATGAGTGGCTCAAAAGGTTATGAAGTGTCGTCCCTGATGTATAATGAGAGTACATTCATTCTGTCAGTGAGGACAATGATGTATATGATAAAAAATCCTCCAAAGGTTTGTTTCTACTCTTGTTTCATTTCTTTTATATCTCTAGTAAATTTGGATCATTTCTTTGATTCTACTCTTGGTTTATTTTTCTAATATAAAAAGGTTTTAATAATATCAAAAAGTTGTACATAGACGTTTGATTCTATTTCATGGTTTGTGTTATGTTATACAAATCTGCGTGATATTATTTGATAAAATGTACTTTTTCTTTCTTTCTTGGGATTCAAGCAATTGATTTAAGTCTTGTTTGGTTTTCAGAATTTTGAAGACCTTGTTGTGGGGCATTTCTACAGCCGAGCACATGATATTCTGGCGTTATGTAAAGCATACATGGAAGATGTTCAAGTTGGTTGTTTTGTCAAAGGTGTTAAAAATATTGATAAGGGTGGAAGAAAATGCTCAGATAAATTTAAGACTGATTTATTTGGCTGTGTCAAGCTTCTTGTCCATGAGTTTGAAAAAATTGGAGTTAAGGACTGTCAGAAATTCATGTCTACGTTTCCTCCGAAACCAGCTCTTCCAAAAATGACTATGAATCCGACTCTGAAACCGACGTATGGTGAAGGAACATTCTTTTCGAAAACCCAAATTTGAGACTATGATACTAAAAGCTTATTACATCAACTGCATGCTGGTTTTTAACTTTTTACGCATTTTTTTGTGGGCATTTTTTTACATTGATTTAGTAGTTAAAGCTTGACATAATTTGTAAATATAGTTGCATATAATGACATTGTGTTTGCTTTTATTATATATTCTTTTCTTGCTCTATAAGAAAGGGAAACAATTGTCATATAGCTCACTTAACTCAGTAGCTAATAAGGACATTATTGACGGGGTTTGAGTTCGAACCCCGGATTCACTTTTCCACACTTAAAGTCCACAGTTAAAGGTTAAAGTGTGACTATACCCATGGGACTGCTCGACAAAAATAGCAAACAAATCTAATTTATTTATTGTTTTAATTGCACTTTTGACCCCTAGTTTCTCGATTGTATGATTTTAGTCCTCTTTTTTTTTTTTATGTGCGATTTTGACCTTCACTCTTTTCCTCCTTTAGATTTTATAGTCCGCATTCATTTTCTCATTTTGAATGGTGTGGCAATTTTCTGTGACATAGCATCCTGTCACATAGATGGGATACGTTAAACTTTTTTGAAAATTTAAAAACATAAAAATCACTATTCACCGTAATAATCAATATATCCAAATTTAATTCTTTATAGTATCTAAAACAAGTAATAAATCACTATTGTTTTTTTTTTTTTTTGACTAAATAAATCACTATTGTTGAAACTATCAAATTTACAAATTATTAGTAAATCACTATTGTTGAAACTATCTAATTTACAAACTATCAATGGTGCTCTGTATCAAAGCAAAGCTTCCTCCATGTTGGGTTTTGCGGCCATGTTTACCATGCACCCCATAGTTAAGATCAGAAGCTAAGTGTATGTTGCACAATTTATCATTAACACTATAAATACAGATTTTATAAAATCTACCGTTAGATTAAAATATTATATTATATAAATTATTGACGTCAAATTTTACAGAAAATGAAATTCATTTGATATGTTATTGATGAGATATATCAAGATTAACGGTTTATGAGTTTTTATTAAATATTGTTAATCTTGATGAGTCTCAATAACATATCAAATGATTTTCAATTTTTTTAAAATTTGACAGAGAATGATTCATGATATAAACTTTCAAACCAACAGTTAATTTTGTAAAATTCGTATTCGCTATAGCGTTACGGAGCGGTGTAACATTACTCAAATGTTATACTCCCTCCGTACCAAAATATAAGTCACTTTGAAAAAAAAAATTGTACCAAAATATAAGTCACTTTACAATACCAATGAAACATTTAATGTTATTTTTCTTATTATACCTTTAACTATTTATTACTTTTTTTTTTTTATTTCTTCAATTTATCTTTTCCATTACATTAATGAAGGACAATTTTGTAAATTAACTCATAATTTCTTTTTTTTCATACAACAATGATTACATTTCTTAATTTATGTAATATGATCAAAGCGACTTATATTTTGGCACAGAGAGGTAGTAGTAGTTTGCATAGATAAAAATAAAATTATATGAATTAACTAAAAAGTACCTCAAAATTATATAGGATTTCAATTATATATGTATTAAATTGTTACCAGAATTGTTGCACAAGTCACAAAAAAGTCACAAAAAAGAGTAACTTAAATGATGCCTTGTTCTACCGCTAAACCAAAAAATGGTTTTGATATTATCAACGAAGGACCACTTCCCCCTAATTATACTATTCTTTGTCTTTCATATAAATTAAAGGCAAAGGCTAAAAAGTGCTATTGGTATTCTTTAAGTGTTTTAAATAGAAAATTTTTATAGTAATATTAATATATTGAAAATTGTGCTGTTTAATTTTTTTGAATAAAATATTTCTTTAAATAGAATGTTTTTTTAAATTTGATGAATAAATCAAATAAATCGTAATGCATCCAACCTACCTCCTCTAGAATCAAACCCATCCAATTTTAATTTAGGATTTAATTGATATGCACCCACAGTGTAAAGATTTTTTACACTGTCGACAAAATATAACCGTTGGATCATGAGAATTATTTGACTTTAATCAATTCTAACTTAAAAGTCACACAAAGGATGAATTGTAATTGGTTGTTTGTGTAAAAAGTTTTACACCGACGGTGCATGATAATTAATCTCTTTTATTTATATATTGCCTCTGCCTAAATATTTCTATTATAAAACTAATAAAACAGCACAAGTATGAAAAAGTCGTAAAATTTTTTTGGTACGATGTTAATTTGATCATTAAAATTTGGTATATATGATCAACAAAATTGAATTAAATTTGGAAGTTTTTAAATTTTAATATGTCACAAAATAAAAAATAAAAGCACAAATAAATAAGATGCCAAAAGAAACAAAACATCTTGAGAGGGAGAGTAATTAAGTTTAGTAAATCTTGTTACTATTAATGATGAGATGTAAAAATCAATCGTTGATTGGTTTAGTGATTGACGCTGAATTTGATAGAGAGAATCACAATTCGATCTTCGCAACTACGATTCAAATTAAATTGGTGGTAAAAACAAAAAAAATATAAAACTTTTTTATTTTTTTGTACCAAAAAAAATCTTGTCTTTTTCTTTTCCTCACCCGCGCATTTGCTTCACTCACTCTTTCGTTTTGATCACAGTCTTTTGCTTTCATGGATCCTGATGTTGTTGAAATTCCTCCCCCACTTCACCAAAACCCTCCCAAAAGAGTCAAAAAGGAGAAACAGGTTTCTATCTGTTCATATTCTCTCGTGGTTTTTTTTTTTTGAATATGTTCAAAGTTTTGATTTTTATTTAAATCTTCATCTGGGTTTTCACTGTTCAGTCATGATCATGTTTTATATCCCCTGATTTTCCATTTTCTGCTTTAAAGTTATCGCCTATGATGAAAAATTGTTACTTTTCTTGTGGGGTAAACTTGGAATTGGAATGATGGTTAGGGTTAGGGCTATTTCTTAGGAACTTTGAAACAAAGAATTTAAATTACTACTTGTTAGAAATAATATAAAACCATTGATGTGGCCTTTCCTAACAGCTTAAGCTTTTGGGATAATCGGTCATCTGACATGGTATCAGAGCCGGGTTAAGGACTGCAATGTGGACATCAATGGTTTTATATTATTTCTAACACTACTTTTTATAATATGTGTAAATTCTTAGTTGCCTTTGTTGTTGTTGGTTTGGGTTTGCTTGTATCGGCTACTTTTGAGTAGAGTACTTTTTGTATTTTCTCTTATAGTGGATAGAGTACATCTTGTACTTTGTTCCATCTCTTTTTATATAAATAAATTTATTTTTCCGATAAAAAAAAAAAAGGTAGTAGGTACTGATATCTATAGACAAAATTAATATGAAAATATGAGATTATCGATATTGAATTTTGCCCGAATGCTAGCACGCCTAGCAGTATCAACCTAAACTCCGGGGTACAGGAGTGTTCACATTTTTTTTTTTGAACTGCAAATTGTATATGTTAATGAATTGAATAAGTACAAGGAGTACAATTACAATTCTTATTAGACCTCATAAGGCCTAAAGGCACCTAAACAGGGGACAAATACAAAAAGCATAAGCAAAAAGCCAGGCTGCTAGAACGCGCAGCAGCAAGCATAAATAGCCGCCGGCAGAATTGGAGAAACAGGACCAGCACAAGCACACCGCAAAGAGGCTAATGTTGGCGCGGCAGCTTCCAAACCCAGCCAAGCAAAGCAAATCATCGGACCATGCAATCCCCCGGGTTCCAAACCCACTCATAAAGTAGACAAGGACTCTTCGCCGTCTTATGTAGGAACCATTGCCATGAAAGTCTTTGGATAGTTTCCACCGCAATGCCCACAATCGCATCACCATTCTTAAACACCTTCTCATTTTGTGTCGTCTATAACACCCAAATGAAAGCCATCCACACAATCGCGAATCCTTTTCTGACTTTCTTATTTTTGCCACTACCTACTAGTATCTCATACAACATTAGGACATTTGGCGGTAGAATAAGTCCCACATCCAACCAACGGCATATTGCATACCACACATCCGCGGAAAAATTACAATGAAGAAAGAGATGCCTAGCGGTCTTGGTATATTCTAAACAAAAAACACACTTAACGTCATCATGCCGTAAAATACCTCTTCGACACAAATTCTCCTTGGTGGGTATTCTATCAAGAGACAATTGCCACACCAACGCACTCACCTTTGAAGGTACCGCGTCCTTCCAAATACTTTTGTACACAAAAAATTCATGAGGGGTTAAATTGTTATTGTGCAAAAGGAGCTTATCGAGGGTAACATAAAGAGACTTGACCGAAAACCCCTCCTCTGCATCCGGAATCCACACCCATTTATCCGGGTCTTCCGAGATCACAATGTTACCAATCAACTCCTCTAACTCCCCCACCAACACCTCCTCCCACACAAAGAACCTCCTTCGCCAAAGCAATCCCCACTTCCACTCACCCTCCACCCTCTCGCCCATCTCTTTTATCAAGTGGTTTTGTTGGGTTGAAATTCCAAACAGGCGCGGGAACCGTTGACATAGTGGAATTTCCCCCACCCAAGTATCAAGCCAAAACTTTGTGGAGTTTCCACAACCCAATTTCTTACCGACCATATTATCAAACCGACCATATTAGGAGTGTTCACATTTTGATTTGTGTTATGATATGCTTTGGTCTGGTAAACTGACCCAACTGATTTGTGGTGATCTATTTGTTTATTTTCTCTTTGTCCTTTTTAAATATAAGAGAAAATTTGATTGAGAAAAGGTAATAGGTAAGCTGAATCACCTTTCTAATTGGTTAGGGACTTGACATAACTTGAATGTGCATGTATTTATCATCAGTACTTTTTTACTGTTTTTCCTTTAATGGAGACTTTGATATACGTATGTTACTTCCAATCGTATCGAAGATGTTTTTCATCGTTTGATTGTTTAAGGAGGTTCCTTCCGTGCCCTTTGTTGTTATGAAGCTACCGGTATCTTTAGAAATTAAGGGCTAAGAATGTTCTTGAAACTTAATCTTTTGTTTTACCTGCAAATAATCATTGTATGTATGTTTATTTTTGTAGTCTGTTTACCATGATGTGATTGAACTTGAATCTGATGAAGATTTGGTAGTACTTGGTGAAGCATCGCGTAAAAGGAGTAAGGGGAAGGCGGTGGAAACCGTTCATGGGGGTGATGGTGATCATAAGGTTGTGGTTTGTATAAGATGTTATTTACTATTTCTTGCAGTAGATTGATATTATATTTTCCAACTTTTAAATGACTATATAACATTTTGTTCGCAATTTTGGCAGCCTGACATTGGAAAATCTGGAACAGTTAGTGGGATTAAGTCTTCTAATGGTAAACCTTCACTACCAAGTAATGTAATCATCATTGACGGCCAAGATTCCAAACCTCTTACATTAAAGCCGGAATATAACCCATTAAAGCCTAATAACTCTAAAACCCAAGGTAAGTCGCCACATTTCGGGCAATTTGAAAGTGCAAAGCAGGGAGTTGCCAGTAGCAATTCATTTCCTTCAAATTTATTTGGACACAATGGACCATTGCAATTTGGAAACCGTTGGTTGAATTTTGGTTCCACTCCTCAGCACTCACGCGGTAAACCCAATGTTCTCAATTCTGCTAGAGTTGGACAAAATGGAGCGTATGTGATTCCTCCAAGTTTGACGACAATCTCCTATCAAAATAACTACTTTGAAACTGACTATGAAGACGACTACTATGAAAATGACTATGAAGACGAAGACAACTACTATGCAAATGACTATGAAGATGACTACTATGAAACCTACTCTGCGCCGCCGGCCTATTATCCAACCACCAGAGTCCCCATAAAATCCGAGCCATCCATTAAATCCGAGCCATTCATAAAATACGAGCCATCAATTAAATCCGAGCCATTCATAAAATCCGAGCGATGAGGTCCTTGTTTTCCTTCCTCCAGCTGGTTACATTGTCAATGCTCAGTCCCCTTGCAAGACTTTCGGACCTCTGTTTGTTGTCAAGATCGTGGATTTGGTAGTGATGATGGAAGTTTTGGTAAAGTTATTATTATTATTATTATTATTATTATTAGAATTTAATTTATATACACTGCGTAAAGTTATTTTACTTTATTATTATTTGTTTGACTTTTTTTGATGGTGATGGTGAAGTTGGAGTAGAAACATAGGGTGGTGGTAGTTTTAGCCACTAAGTTTGAAGTCAATGGATTAATGGATTTTTCAGGTGATGTTCTTGATTTGTGTTTATGGTTGTTCTGGGGACTGAGTTTGATATCGTTGTTTTCAACAAAACAATTAAGCATTATGGGAAAAATAAAATTAAGCATTAATAAAAAGGAAATAATCTGTTATTCCAAAAACAAAAGAAATACTCCCTCTGTCCCTTAATATAAGACCCCTTTTGACTAAATTTTACTATTCATCTATCATGTTTTGACCGTATTTTTCTAATAATATACAGATGCAAATATTAACATATAAGATCTTGTTTGATTTGTTTTGATGAGTATTTTCAAGATATCAAATTTTTATAATTTTTACTGCTAGATAATTAAAGATATTAGCGATCAAAATTGTGCATTGGCGAACGTGTAGTGGTCAAAAAGGGTCTTATAATTAGGGACGGAGGGAGTAATTTGTAACAAAAGGGAATCTGACAAATAGAAAGGAGAAAATTATGAGGTGTAGCAACTATATTTTATCCTTAGATAATGACAAGTAATAGTTATGACCGAGTAAATTTTGAAAGTGATTGTCAAACTGTGGTCAACGTCATTATCAACAACACTTATAATAATGAATTTAAAATTATTTTAAATAGGTGTAGGTCTATTATTACATCTAATGATAGTTACAATCTTAGTTTTTATTAGGAGGCGAACTAGTAGATCGTCGCTCATAATTTTGCACAAGCGTCTATATTTCAATCTATTCTCAATACTTTTCATACTCCACTTGATTATATTGCTACGTCCTGTTATTCTTAATGAAATGAGTTGATTTGTGTTTGTTTAAAAAATCAGTATGACGAAGTCAAATTGAAATGATATTTGACCGATTTAGGTGTATTTAAATAATGCATATATTTTTTTTGGTAAACCAAGAGTATCATTTGCGCGCAATTGTAAAAAATATATATATTTTACTATGTAATGTTTGACAAGAAATAATTATTCTCATGCAAGAGAATTTTATGCGTTATATAAGGAATTACCATAAAAACGTTCAATATAATCTATTTTTTTTTATACATAGACGAGATGACAAAGTCACTAATAAACTCACACACACAAGTGGAGTGACCGGGGTTCGAACCTAAGTCATGGATATCTGGCCTAGCAATTTCGACATTTTCTGCCAGTTGAGCTAGGACTTCTGGTCAATCTAATTCAACTATCGTCAAAAAAATAATCTTTTTTTTGGGTATGATGTCAAAAAATAATCTAATCTAATTCAACTATAACAATAACATATGAATTAAAACAATTATATAGTTAATATTGCCTATTTAGACTAACTATGACTTGAGAAATCTAATTGCTATAAAAATATAAAACTAATTTTACTCTAGATAAGGAATTCAAATTTCAGTTTTTATCCTCATAAAATAAGTGGTATGTTTTTTAATCCCCACAAAAAATTCATTACGCACAATTTTAGTGTTTGTTGATATGGACCGGACTAAAACATAATCCGACAAGTAAATGTCCAATTCACTCCAAAAGTATAACTTGATAAAATAGTTGTTCATCTCCATTGAAGTTTACGGTGCATCTATATTGAAATTGATAACTTATCCATGCCCTCTATTTCATACATTCTTTCTCAAGCAAGTATTAACTTGGATGTCACAGTACTAACCTTTTTTGCAGGTACCTCCTCCTTGAGAAGAGACCAATACCAGAATCTCACCACAAATCAACCATCGAAATATCTTTTTTTCATACTGGAACTGTCTAATTCTGTCCGTTCAGAGCAGTTGATTTTACAAATTAATTAATTATTCTTAAACTTTTAAATTTTTCAATAACTTTATTCCAAGCATTTTTGAATAATATAACTTTTTCTTACAATACTTTAGAATTTTTGAAATTCAAAATATCATCATAAAGTAACGAAATTCTTAACATATAAATCAAGTTTTAAGCTCTTTTTTAATAGTTCTTAACATATTTGACAAGAAAGTCACTCTCAAGCGTAATTACGGGTTGTGATTCTTCCTATAATTGAGCTCTTTATTAATCATACTCAACAAATTTTAACATCAAATAATTATAGTCTCTCTCAAGCGCAATTGCAGATCGTTCTTCTTATCAAGTTGAACGTCAAATACTGCGGGACCAATTAACTTTGATGATATAGTCTAATTTTTATTTTATTTTGATTTACAAAGGAGCATAAGATTGAACTCAATGACCTACCCAAACCCCTTAACTAGAGCTGTCAAAACAGACGGCCCGAGCCCGGTCAAAACTAGAGCTGTCAAAATTAGAGCTGTAAAAAGCTCGGAATAAAATATAAGTTGCAAATTTAGTGCCCGGGCCCGGTCCTTTACGGGCTTTCGGGTAAGCCCGGCCCGGATCAATTATTTTTTCTTTCTTTTATTTTTCACTATAAAAAAACAATTTGTTGGAAAAAAAACTTAACATTCCAAATATAATACAAATAAGTTTACATTATTCAAAATAAGTTACCAATCAACCAAATAACATAAAATAAATTCAAACAATTTCTCAAAACAACCTAAGTTCATGCATAATCAACAATACAATCATAATTTACAATTAAAATATCACACAAAACAATATAAATGAGCATAATCAAACATAATATTATAGTTTTATGACTATTTTGTAAGACTTGGACTTGAGTTGTGTCTAAATTTTTTTAAAAATAAAACATATATGCGGGCTTTTGGGCGGCCCATAGACTATTCGGGTAAGTCTATATTTTCAACTGATAAATATGGGCCGAACTAAAAAGTCCAAATACTAATTTAACTATAACTTTTACAGCCCAAATCCAACATTTTTTCGGGCTTGGCGGCCGCGTCCATTTAGCCCGGGCATTTTGACGGCTCTACCCTCAACACTAAACCCACTAGGTTTTAGATCCCGTTTGACCTATGTTATTTTCTACTTTTTTTTCTTCTCCTTAAAAATAGTAAATTAGGAAAAAATTGTGTTTGACTCTATTTTTTTTTTTTTTTTACTTCTTGACTTCCTTTCTCTAATACTTTTAGGGCCCGTTTGGTGCGCAGATTAGGGAAACAAAATATGTTAAAGTTTTCCAATTTTGTTTTAATCCGTTGTTTGGTGCACCAATAGAAAATGATAAATTTAACTTACCATTAAGCTTATCTAATTACTCTTTGTTATTTTAATCCTTATTTTCGGCTAGGTTATCTAATTACTCTTTTTTATTTTTCTTATCATGTATGCACCAAACACATGACATGATATGTGCTAATCTTGTCACTATCATATTGTATTATTATTCACTCCTTATCATTTCTTGTCTCTATCTATTCGGCGCACCAAACGGGTCCTTAAGAAAAAATATGACTAAATTCAATTTTATACTCCTCTATTTCATTTTAAAACAATAAAAAAGTATAAGTTTATACATAAAAAAAAAAAAAAAAGTATAAGTTAAGGCAGACCAAACATGACCTTAGTGTTAGCAAAATTATATGCTTAATTCTAGTAAACTTTAGTTTCGTAAATCTAGTTATTTTGTTTTGTTTTGTTTCGTTTCGTTTCTTTTTCTTTTCTTTGTGTGTCATGTGTTGTTTGTAACAACCCGCGCAAAACATTTCACTCTTTCTTCACTCACTTTTCAACTCTCTCTTCTGCTTCATGGATGGATCCTGATGTTGTTGAAATTCCTCCTCCACTTCACCAAAACCCTTCCAGAAGATCCAAAAAGCAGAAACAGGTTTCTATTCATCCATGCTCTAGTGGTTTTTTTCTTAATATGTTCAAAGTTTTGATTTTTATTGAAATCTTCATCTGGGTTTTCACTGTTTAGTCATGATCATGTTTTATATACCATGATTTTCCTTTTCTGCTATAAATTTATCGTCTTTGATGAAAAATTGTTACTTTTCTTGTGGGGGAAACTTGGAAGTGGAATGATGGTTAGGGTTAGTGCTATTTTTTAGGAACTTGAATTTGTGGTGGTCTATTTGTTTATTTTCTCTTTGACCATTTTAAATATAAGAGAAAACTTGGTTGAGATAAGGTAATAGATAAACTGAATCACCTTTCTAATTGGTTAGAAGGTTTTATATAGCGGTAACCTTCGCGGTTGGGTTAAGGATTTTGCGGTTTGGGCTGTTACGCATGTCGCGCTACGAATTGCAATTGTCGCAGTGGCTGCCAAAACCGTTTATTGCGCTACGAATTGCAATTGTACGTGGCTGCCAAAACCGTTTGTTGCGGCTGTTTTCGCAGTAACGGACCGTTTTTTTATAAACTTAGGGACTTGACATAACTTGAATGTGCATGTATTTATAGGGTATTATTAGGTTCTGTTATCATCAGTACATTTTTAGTGTTTTTCTTTTACCGGTGACTTTGATATATGTATGTTACTTCCAATCATACGTACAGAAGATGTTTTTCATTGTCTGATTATTTAAGGAGGTTACATCTGTGCCCGTTGTTGTTACGATTTACGAAGTTACCAGTATCTTTAGAAATTAAGGGCTAATATTTATTTAACCATCAGCCCCGTTTTATTTTATCTATGTTTTATGAATGTTTTTGAAACTTAATTTTTTGCTTTACCTGCAAATAATCATTGCATGTTACTTTTGTAGTCCGTTTACCATGATGTGATTGACCTTGAAGCGGATGAAGATTTAGTAGTACTTGGTGAAACATCTCTTAAAAGGAGTAAGGGGAAGGCAGTGGAAACCGTTCGTGGTGGTTATGGTGATCATCAAGTTGTGGTTTGTATAAGATGTTATGTTATTTACTATTTCTTGCACTAAATTGATATTATCATTTCCAACTTTTAAATGACTATATAACATTTTGTTTGCAATTTTGGCAGCCCGGCATTGGAAAATCTGGAACAGTTAGTGGGATTCAGTCTTCTAATGGTCAACCACTATCACGTAATGTAATCATCATTGACGGCGAAGGTTCCAAACCATTGTTCGTCAAAGATGACTACCTTTCTAAGTTTTCAGATGATTATATGGATGAGTACGAGTATGCTTTATTACAGGCACAATTTAATAATGTGGATCTACCTACTGGATTTGAGGTGCCTTTTACATTTTTTCCGGAATATGACCAAGGTAAGTCGCCACATTTGGGGCAATTTGAAAGTGCTAAGCAGGGAGTTGCCAGTAGCAGTTATCATAATTTTGGTGCCCCTACTGAGCACTCTCACGGTAAAACCAGTGTTCTCAATTCTGCTAGAGTTGGACAAAATGTAGCATCTGTGGCTCCTCCAGGTTTGACGACAATCTCTGATGAATCCGAAAATGAAACTCTGGAGAAACTTCGAAGTTTTAAGCGATTTGACACTGTCATTGACACTTCCGACCATCACTTTGTTAATAAAAAATCCTCCATGAAGCACGTTAGTTTATTTTTTAATGTTTTCGAATTCTTTTAAAGACGAACTTTGTTTCAGTTTTAATCTTAATTATATGGATTTACATATTACCTATTTTCTGAGCAGAATCCAAAGAGTTGGGCTAAAAAAATCCAGGACGAGTGGAAGATTTTGGAGAAGCATTTGCCGGGTGAGTACAGTATTCTTGATACTAAATAGCTTATCTTTTAATATTCTCGATTGTCATATCACATTTAGTGGTCAATTTACTTTTTTGAGCTGATGAACTTTACTATATGTATCCAATCATTGTTCAATTTTTTCATATTAAACTCTGTTCATTGCTATTGAACTGGTAGGTATAGTTCATTTCTTATCAAAAGGGTCTTGGCTTATTTTCTTTATAATACATCCTTATGGAAAGATTGCCAATTTTTTCCTCTGTGGTGTCTTTTTTCTTTAATGCTCATCAGATACAATATTTGTGAGAGTCTACGAATCAAGGATGGATCTCTTAAGGGCTGCGATTGTTGGAGCAGAAGGGACTCCTTACCACGACGGTCTTTTCTTTTTTGATGTTCACTTTCCAAGTGCCTATCCCAATGTACCCCCGGTATGTGGTTAAGGATACTTTATCTGACTGACATTATTTTCTTGTTCATTCTTTTATAATTCAATTCTTACAAAAATTCATTATTTTTGTGGCAGCTAGTGCACTATCACTCTGGAGGTCTTGGGCTCAACCCGAATTTGTATAATACCGGCTATGTGTGTCTCAGTCTACTTAACACCTGGCCTGGCAATCAGAAAGAGATGTGGACTCCAGGTGTTTCAACAATGCTACAAGTTCTAGTCTCCATACAAGGTTTAATCTTGAACGCAAAGCCTTTCTTTAATGAACCTGGATATGCAGGTAAGAGTGGCTCAAAATATTATGAAGTGCAGTCCCTGAGTTATAATGAGAATACATTCATTCTATCAGTGAGGACAATGATGTATATGATAAAAAAGCTTCCGAAGGTTTGTTTCTATTCTTTGTTCATTTCTTTTATGTCTCTATAAAATTTGGATAATTGCTTTGATTCTACTCTTGGTTTATTTTTCTAATATAAAAAGATTTTATTAATATTAAAAAGTTGTATGCAGACGTTTGATTCTATTTCACGGTTGTGTTATGTTATAATATTATTTTCCAAGCGTGGTATTATTTGATTGGATGTCTGTACTTTTTTCTACACAGCTGTTGCGATGTATTTAAAATCTTTATCCCTTTCTTGCGGTTCAAGCAACTGATTTAAGTCATTTGGTTTTCAGTATTTTGAAGACCTTGTTGTGGGGCATTTCTACAGCCGAGCACATGATATTCTGGCGTCATGTAAAGCATACATGGAAGATGTTCATGTTGGTTGTTTTGTTAAAGGTGGGGTTCAAAAAATTGATAAGGGTGGACGAAAATGTTCAGATAAATTTAAGGCTGATTTATTTGACTCTGTCAAGCTTCTTGTCCAAGAGTTTCAAAAAATTGGAGTTAAGGACTGTCAGAAATTAATGTCTACGTTTCCTCCAAAACCTACTCCTCCCAAACTGACTATGAACCCGACTCTTCCAAAAATGACTATGAAACCGACTCTTCCAAAAATGAGGCCTTCAAAAATGACTCTTCCGAAACTGACTATGAAACCAACTCCTCCAAAACCGACGCCTCCAAAATTGACTACTCCGAAACCAGAGCCTCTGACATCACGTACCACTCGCAGCAGAAAGTGATTTGTTTAACTACATAAGTATGAAGGAACATTCTTGTTGAAAACCCAATTTTGAGACTATTACATCAAGTTCATTCTAGTTTTTACCTTTTTACATTAATTTTTTTTAGGGGAACTTTTTATATTAATTTAGTAGTTAAAGCTTGAGTGCTTGACTATATATATATATATATATATATATATATATATATATAGTTGCATATAATTATTTATTAGTTAGTTTTTTTGACGGAGTTATTTATTTATTAGTTAGTTAAGACTGCATTTTTGTTTTATTACATTTTTTCCTTGCTCTATAATAAAAAGGGAAAGAAATGTCGTGTAGCTCAATTAGTATGATAACCCAAAAAAATAGATGTTATTGAATTTGAAGGGGTTGGAGTAGACTCTGGATTCTCTATTTCTCCACCAGACTTGTTAAAACAGCAAGCAAATCTAGTTTATATATTGGCTTAATTGCATTTTTTATCCTCTTAATTGTACCACTCAGAGCAGAAAGTGATAAATATGTTGAAGGAACTGATACCACAACATACATCACATCCTCAATTCTCATATTAGAATTTGGGAGGTCTATATAAATGTAGTGCAAACTTCAGCTCTCAAGCTAGCTTTTGTAGTTGAGGACATGCCTCCCAAATTCTAATACTAATTAAGTTGATTTGGAACTTACTCATAAATAAACAAAAGGCAAACAATTATCACATCCCGTGTTTGCTTGCTAGTGCATCTGCACATTTATTTGCTTCACCACACGTGTGACAAACTTCCACTTTCCAATCAAGCTCCCGCATCCGAGGACTGGTCCTCACTAAACTCCTCCCCATATTGCCTCAATCAATTTTTGTATTTAAATTTTGCACTTCCATCATTGAACCCGCACGAACCTCCACCTTTCCATAGTCTTCACTCCAAGCCAACTTCAACCCCTCCAAAATACCCCAAAACTCCGCAACAGAAGCACCGCAACAATCCCAAATATTTATAAAAACCACCCAACCGTTCGCCATCCACTCCTCGAATCAATCCGCCACATCCCGCTCTTTCACCATCCTTCAAGAACCATCAGTGTTCAATCGTACCGATATCCTCTGGGAGGATGTTGCCATGAAATCAAGTAATCAACTCTTCTATTCTATTTGTCGTTGTCTCATTCCAATGCACTTGGACAGACTGCTTATACTCTACAACATTTTAAACTTCAGACAACATTTCAAAAACTGAATCAGCATGGCAGAAACTTAGGCCACGGTTTGACCACGATTTTTTAATTGTGGTTTATGCGGCCGTCGGTTATTCTCTAAGGCCTCGGTTTTTCAACTTTAGGCCACAAAAATAAAATACCTTGGCCTAAAATATTAGAAACTACAATTTGAGAGCCAATTTTACCGGGTTTTCATCCAATTTTAGGCCACAATTGCACAAAGGTGGCCAATACTTTAAGGCCACAATAATTGTTCCCTATGCATTAAAGACAACAACAATATAAAGTTGCCAATACTTTTAAGCAACAATTTTTCATGCATGGCCAAATTGTAAAACTTGATCATTAAATATTAATGATCATCGTTTAAAAAAACTAAACTATCAATTAAACCTTCTTATAGTCAATAAATAAAATAAACAAGAATTGTAAATGATCAAATCTTAAATTCTTTTATAACCAATCAAATCTCTACAAAGTAAAAAAAAAAAACAAAAAGACTAGAGCATCAATTACATCAAGTATTGCATTTTTTTTCTTACAATAATTCTATCAACATCAAAGTCTTCAATATATTTCCTCAACTTAATTTATTTTAAAGATGATCATCTTTGTGTCCAAACTGCAAATATGAAACATGATGTTACTATGATTTTGACAAAAATATGTTTATAGCATTTCATTAATTAAATTGTGTTCAATATAATATGGTACATCAATCAAGATTTGGACACTAGCTGACAATGTGGCTGCTCTAGCAAACTTATGGGCAACCTCATTTGCTTGTCTCCACACAAACTCTACATTTGAGTTTCTATAAAATTGAGAAAAGAGATTTACAATGTGTAATAATGACTCCAAATTCTGTAACATCGTGTGTTGAAGAATGAAAGCTATCAACAACTCTCTTTGAATCTAATTCAAAATCCACCGATCCTAAATTAAGCTCATGAACCCAATTAAGCGTAGCAAGAAGACCGAGTGCTTCACCTACGTGCACTTCGCTTTTTGGAGATATACATTCTGTCTTGGCTAGGATGAAAGCTCCTTGATCATCACGGATACACATACCAATGCCTACTATGTTATTGTTAGGCGGAAAGGAAGCATCAACATTACATTTCACTCGGCCTGACATTGGCTTTTGCCAGGTACAATTTGCACCAGTCTGAGGACCTGGGTATGGTCGTGTACCAACAGTACGTGCTGCAAGCCAATCCTGCAAAAAAATATTAGCACGAGAAAAAACAAAGTTTTGAGCATCGGTAACATTGTTCCAGATTTGATTATTGCGTTGTTTCCAAATACTCCAAAGAATACAAGCAAACAAGGCTGCATCATCCATCAGTAATTGCTGTAACATTTGAAATATTGTTGTGGAAGCATCGACTTCCATGTGAGAGACAGTAGCTACTACTTGAGAAAAAGTAGTCATACTCCAAACATTTTGGCTGCTAGGGCAATTGAAGAACACATGCATATTGTCCTCTGCTTCTACATTGCAAAGAGCACATGTTATTGAACATTTCACACCTTTATTTTGAAGTCGCACCCGAGTCGGAACACACCGCCGACAAATCCGCCAAATTAGATTTTTAACTTTTGGAGGAGCTTTAAGGTTCCACAAAAGGTTTCAATTTCCAGTAACACGCAAATGAGAGGTATCAATAAGCTCCTGAACGCAGATATTATATATGCACTTCTAACATAATGTTCTCCATTACTTTCACCACGCCAAAGTCTTCTATCCTCCGTAACCAGATGATAAAGCGAAGTATTAAGGACACAAGCATATCAACATTCCATCTCTTAGTTTCATGATCAAGAATATCAGACACAAGCATATCATTAAAGAAAGTGTTATTATAACGGTCAGGCATAAGAGATGAAGCATCACTCAGACAGTTCTCATTCCAAACTGAAATATTCTCACAATCGACACCCTGCTTTCGCAAGAAATTTAGAACTGCATCTCCATACAAAACTTGAGTTATGTCCAAGACTAGATTCAAGAAAACCACACTTTGGAAAATATTTGGCTTTGTATAAATTAACAATAAGAGAATTGGGCTTAGTTAAAATACGCCACCCTTGTTTACCTAACATAGCCAAATTAAACGCATGCAGACTTTTAAAACCCATACCTCCATTATCCTTATGCATAGATAATTTCTCCCTATAAAGCCAATGAATACCTTTGTTGTTAGCACCAGAGTGACCCCACCAAAAGGAATTCAACATATCTTCGTTCGCATCACAAAGAGATGAAGGAAGTGTGAAAATGCTCATAAAATAAGTCGGAATAGATTGAAAGACCGATTTAATAAGCACTTCACGACTTGCTTTCGACAAGCTTTTACTACTCCAAGAGTTGATCTTCTTCCAAATTCTTCCTTGATGAAGTTAAAAGTGGATTTTCTTACTTCGACCAATCAAGGATGGTAAGCCCAAATATTTGCCTGTACCAAGAACAACTTGAACACTAAGAGTGTCTGAGATATTATGCTGGTTTGCCGGAGTCACATTTCTACTACAAAAAAACTCTGATTTTTGAAAATTGGTAGATTGCCCAGATGCCTCTTCATAAGTAGTCAGAATGTTTTTGATGCACTCTGCTTCATGTAAATTAGCTCGAAAGAATAAGAAGCTATCATCCGCAAAAAGGAGGTGCGAAACAATGGGCACATTCTTACAGATTTTGACACCGTGAATATCACCTCTAGCTTCGGCATTACGAATAAGGGCTGTTAAACCTTCTGCACAAATAATAAATAAATAAATAAGGAGATAACGGATCTCCTTGCCGCAGTCCTCTTCCTGGCTTAGCTTTATGGGCTCAGTCGCCTCACCATTAACTAGAATGGAATAGTCCAATGTCTCAACACAAAGCATAATCCAATTCACCCACTGGTTTGAGAATCCCATCTTTAGCATGATGGCTCGAAGGTAGCTCTAATCTATTATGTCATAGGATTTACTAATATCAAGCTTGAGAGTCACATCACCTACCTTGCCTTTTGTCTTTGTTTTCATGTGATGAATAACCTCAATAGCAACCATAGCATTATCCAAGATGGACCTATCTGGAACAAAGGCTGATTGGCTATCTGAAATGCATTTATCAAGTACCGCCTTCAATCTGTTAGCTAAAACTTTAGCCACCAATTTATAAATAACATTACAAAGGGATATAGGTCGCCAATCTTTCATCGAGGTTTGAATGTCACCTTTGGGGATAAGAGCAATATTGGTCATATTCAACTTTGAAGGAAAAGTACCGGTAGCTAACCATGAACAACATTGTTGAAAGATCTCTTGCCCACACAGGGGCCATAAATGTTGAAAAAACTTCGAATTAAAGCCATCAGGCCCTGGACATTTATCTGGTTTCATTGAGAAAATGGAATCTTTAAACTCTTCAATCATAAAGGGTGCAGTGAGCATCTCATTATCATCCAAAAGAATAGGACGATCAATAAGATTAATGACAGGGTCAATTACACTATTCTGCCGCTGAAAAATATCAACAAAATAATCATGAGCCCACTTCACATAGCTCAGCATCATTAGTTATCAGAGCATTAGAAGAATCCAATAAAGAGGTGATTCTATTGACCTTGCGTCTAGAGGTTGCTGAAGCGTGAAAAAATTTATTGTTAAGATTCCCATCACGCAACCAATGAGCCTTAGCTCGCTGCCGCCAGAAAGTATCCTCTTGAACTAAAAGAAAAGACATACGCTTTCGGAGAGCATTAAACAGATTAATATTATTGGAGTCAACATGAGTTCTCAATCGATCAAGCTTTTTCGTACACTTATCCACCTCACGGTGGATATTATGAAAGTGAGTTTTGCTCCAAAAAGAGAGGTCTGAAGCACAACAACTAAGCTTCTGTGTAACCTCTTGAGCTAAATAAGATCGCCAATGTTCTCGAAACCAAGTCTGACATCAAGTGGTTTCAATATCCTCCCAAATATAGTTGCAGAGATGGAGATTTATAGATAATATAAAATTTAAGCCTTGATTTTTTAAGTTGAACTTAAATTACACGTAATTTAATTCGTTTGATCATTTATAAACAACGTAACTCCATATATAATTGAATCTTGTAATTAGTTTTTAATTAATTCATAATTTATTTTTATCTATGCAAACTTACTACTACACCAAATTGAGTTATGCTGGAGCCGCCCTCTCTTCTCAAACCCTAGTTTTTCCCTTTTATTCATCCATAAGGGGGTGATTTTGAGTCATTTTTTGATCTAGAACCACCTCTATTCATCATTTTTCATCATTTTTTTCTTATCATCTATTTAAATAAGTGTGATTCACATAATTTGAGTTGTTATTTTTTTGTTTTTGTCGCCTAAGTGCGGCGTTGTTGGTTCGTCGTCTTGTTGTCCCGTCTTAGTATACGGTGTTTTGTTTTTCGAAGTGACAAATTAGTTTTGACTCATTTTAGATTCAAACAATGATAGACATATGCAGAGACGTGGATACTATAGTTCGTTTAAGGGGCTTATGGCGTCAATTTTCTCTCAACCTCACATATGTCTTGTCGGTATGTGGTAGAATCAGTCATCTCAAAGACCACGCATAGTCGATGTTTTGTTCGAACACATGCAAATATCTTTTTTCCGGAGTTGGATGCCATCAAAGACTGTGGATCTCAAATTATTATTGACTTTTGGTCATGTGCAGAAGGATTTGTCAAGGTTGTTAGCATTTAGATATTGGTTTGTTAACGCTATTTTGTCGGTTAGAAGTTTTATATATATCCTTCATGAGTATTTAACTATCTTCATCTCTTGTATTATTGCTATTTTAGCATATGAATGAATGAAATTTGTTTCCTTGTAAAAGAAAAATTGAGTTATGTTGAACACGACCGCCCCTCTTTTTCTTCAAACCCTAGTTTTAGCTTCTCTTAACCAAGGGTCGAGGGTTCGATCCTCACTTTGGGTATGGAGCAGCTTTAAATCCTTGGGCCAGTTATTCCACCCATCGAGGTGCCTCCAATCTAGCGAGGGATTAGTCACTGCGTTCGGCGGTGGATACACGGTCTCGACAAAAAAAAACACTCAAACATTAAAAAGAAATATCAATAATAACTTAATTTAAGTGGTAAAAAAAATAATTTTATAGACGGTGTATATAAATTAAACTCATATGAGTTTAGTTGTTATCCGCTGTCAATCAATGTGAAATAATTCACTTTAGTATGGAGCAACTTTAAATCCTTGGGTCAGCTATCCCATCCATCGAGGTGCCTCCAATATAGCGAGGGATTAGTCACTGCGTTCGACGGTGATACTCTGGTCTCGACCAAAAATCAATGTAAAATAATTGTACATACATCTAATAATATGTTGTCACATCATCTTTTTAAACACAATACATGATGTGTCAATATATTATTTAATGCATGTGTAATGCGACATATCATGTGTTTTAAATATCATATATGATGTGACATTATATTATTAGATTCATGTGTAAAATAATTTTATATATATTAATTGTGTATATAAACTAATTTCTAGTTTAATTATTATGCACTATTAGTATAAATTTATTTTACACATAAATCTAATAGTATGCTGCGAAAGTTATTCATTTTATAAAATAAAATTTTAACCATCATAATATTAAGAGAAGGGGTAATTAAAGGAGTTAAAAAAAAGTAGTGCATTGAGACTAGGGGTGAAATTGTACCGGTTAGGATCGGTTTCGAGTGAATCCGATATCCGAACCAATGAACTTTCAATTGGTTCGTTTTAGGTCGGTTTGGTTTGGTTTTAAAAATGAATCCGATACGAACTAGTCGGTTTCGATCGGATACTATACTCGGTTCGCAATCTTTTGTTTTTCCGATATAACATTTACTATTTTTTTTTCAAACACGATATATTTTAAGCTCTATTTTTAAACGACTTACAATAATAACATAAACCAAAAAAACAATAACATAGTTTTTATGTGTTTGTGTTGTTCGTGTTCTGTTTCTACCTGCGTATTTTTTTCGAAGGTGGATGTAGTTTTGGTCTGTCAAAATATGAACCAAATAGACTGTTATAAGATGGTCGGTTCGGTTCACCGGTTCATCGGCTTTCAAAAATGAAATCCGAGATCCGAACCAAACTAGTTCGGTTTAGCTCGGTTTAGTTTGGTTTTTGATCCAAACCAAAAAAGGTTGGTTTTTTTTTCGGTTTGAATTGGCTTGGATCATCGGTTTCATTAGTTTTATCCGATCCGCTTACGCCCCTAATCGAGACGACAAACTTTTGTTGTACGATTTGTTGTTTGTATTTTGTAACAAACCCGCGCAAAACCTTCACTCTTTCTTCACTCACTCAGTCACTCTTCAAACTCTCTTTTTATAAAAAAAAAAAAGGGTTTCGTTTTGAAGAATCAAAACAAAGTTTATGCTTGATGGATGATCCTGATGTTGTTGAAATTCCTCCTCCACTTCATCAAAACACACCCAGAAGATCCAAAAAGCAGAAGCAGGTTTCTATATATTCATTCTCTTATGGTTTTTTTTTTTTTTTGAAAATGTTCAAAGTTTTGATTTTTATTGAAATCTTCATCTGGGCTTTCACTGTTTAGTCATGATCATTTTTTATATCCTCTGATTTTCCCTTTTCTGCTATAAAGTTATCGCCTTTGATGAAAAAATGGTACTTTTCTTGTGGGGTAAACTTTGAAGTGGAATGATGGTTAGGGTTAGTGCTATTTCTTAGGAACTTTGAAACAAAAAATTGAATTTTGCCCGAATCCGCAGTATCCACTATCCACAGGGTATTAGGGTTCTGTTATCAGCAGTACATTTTTAATGATTTCCTTCTAATGGTGACTTTGATATCGAAGATATTTTTCATTGTTTGATTGTTTAATTTAAGGAGGTTCCTTCCGTGCCCTTTGTTTTTATGAAGCTACCGGTATCTTTAGAAATTAAGGGCTAAGAATGTTTTTGAAACTTAATCTTTTGTTTTACCTGCAAATAATCATTGTATGTTTACTTTTGTAGTCTGTTTACCATGATGTGATTGACCTTGAAGCTGATGAAGATTTAGTAGTACTTGGTGAAACATCTCGTAAAAGGAGTAAGGGGAAGGAAGTGGAAACTGTTCACGGGGGTTATGCTGATCATCAAGTTGTGGTTTGTATAAGATGTTACACCTATTTACTATTTCTTGCAGTCGATTGATATTATCTTTTCCAACTTTTATATGACTATATAACATTTTGTTTGCAATTTTGGTAGCCTGTTATGGGAAAATCTGGAACAGTTAGTGGGATTCAGTCTTCTAATGGTCAACCTTCACTATCACGTAATGTAATCATCATTGACGGTGAAGATTATATGGATGAGGACGACTATGCTTTATTACAGGCACAATTTGATAATGTGGATCTACCTACTGGAATTGAAGCGCCTTTCAAATTTTTGCCGGAATATGACCAAGGTAAGTCGCCACATTTGGGGCAATTTGAAAGTGCTAAGCAGGGAGTTGCCAGTAGCAGTTCTTATAAAATTGGTGCCCCTCCTGCTAGAGTTGTACAAAATAGAGCATCTGGGGTTCCTCCAGGTTTGACGACAATCTCTGATGAATCCGAAAATGAAACTCTGAAGAAACTTCGAAGTTTTAAGCAATTTGACAGTGTCATTGACACTTCTGACCATCACTTTGTTAATCATTATTCCTCCGTGAAGCAGGTTAGTTTATTTTTTTAATTCTTTTAAAGACGAACTTTGTTTCAGTGCTAATCTTAGGGTTTGTTTTGATTGATGGAATGCGATGGAATGCAGTGGGATGGAGCTATATTCCATTGTTTGGATTGACAAAATATGAATGGAATGGAATGGAGTGGGGTGGAGCTCATTCCATCCAATAACACCCATTAAGCCATTTTTTCATTCTGCCCAATTTGAGGTGTATGGGATGGAATGAAACATTATAATTTTATTTTTACAATATTATCCTCAATTTTATATTTCATTAGACTCTTTATCTCTCACTTTTTTCCTTATATGTTTCTTCCTTCTTGTATTTTCTTCTTCTGCAACTCTTAACTATTGTAATTCTCTTCTCCTACAACTCTTCATAGTACTTGATTCAACAAAATAAAGCTCTAACTTTTTTTTATGTATGTTTATTTATGTGCCCTAAAATTTTTTTTCCTTCATGTCGTTCCTGTACTTTTCGGTTCGTATATTAATAATCAATTATTAATAGCGTTGGAACTCGATAGATTGTTTTAAGCGATAATGTTTTCTTCTGTTTTGTTATTGGGTCTGCTATCCCGTTTTCTGTTTTGTGTTCATGTGGGGTTAGTAGACTTGTTTGGGGGTTTGTGTTTGCCTTTGCTGCGGCTTTGAATTTTCCTTGTATTTCTCCTTACCTCTTGGTACTTCTTGTGCCTGTGAGTGTTTCTAATATATATACTTTTGCTTTTAAAAAAAAAATAATTACTACTAATGATTCTTCTTAGACGTGTTGTTATTTGTTGTTTATTTTGAATCTTCAAGCACACCAGCCATCCACAGCATCACATTCAGAATTGGCAACACAAATTCAGCCAAATCACGACTGCATGGCATATATATTAAAGATACAAAAGCTTAGTAGTAAGAAAAAAATCATTAAACTGTATCCTACCTGAAAAAGTACAGAATAGGGAAATTTGATTATGGTAGGACAATAAATTAGTAGTGATATATGTGAATTTTATTGGTTGAATTGAGTAAAAATACACCATGTTGATATTTTATAAATAAAGGGCAAAATTGGAATTAAAATTTTATAACTCATTCCATTCCGTTCATTTTCCAAACAACGGAGTGGTAACTTTGTTCCGCTCCAGCATAAAATATCCAAACAATAGAATGGAATGTGTGTTCCATTCCGTTCCGCTCCATTTCATTCCGTTCCATTCCATTCCGCTTCGCTCCACTACTTTTAAGTTATCCAAACATACCCTTAATTATATGGATTTACATATTACCTATTTTCTAAGCAGAATCCAAAGAGTTGGGCTAAAAAAATCCAGGACGAGTGGAAGATTTTGGAGAAGCATTTGCCGGGTGAGTACAGGATTCTTGATACTAAATAGCTTAGCTTTTAATATTCCCGATGGTCATATCACATTTAGTATTCAATTGACTTTTTTGAGCTGATGAACCTTACTATATGTAACCAATCATTGTTCAATTTTTTCATATCAAACTCTGTCCATTGCTATTGAAATGGTAGATATAGTTCGTTTCTTGTCAAAAGAGTCCATTCCAGATATTTGATCTGAAATTGGAATAAAGAACTTTTTTATTTTTTGAAGCAAGGAATCAAGAACTTATAAATACCATATTGTGAAACTTGTTTCTGGCAAAATTGCTCAGCCTGACCATTTGTGTCTTGTTTCTTTAATGCTCATCAGATACAATATTTGTGAGAGTCTACGAATCAAGGATGGATATCTTGAGGGCTGTGATTATTGGAGCAGAAGGGACTCCTTACCACGACGGTCTTTTCTTTTTTGATGTTCACTTTCCAAGTGCCTATCCCAATGTACCCCCGGTATGTGGTTGAGGATACACTATCTGACTGACATTATTTTCTTGTTAATTGTTTTTTAATTCGAATCTAACAAAAGAGTAATTATTTTTGCGGCAGCTAGTGCACTATCACTCTGGAGGTCTTCGGCTCAACCCGAATTTGTATAATAGTGGCAAAGTGTGTCTCAGTCTACTTAACACCTGGTCTGGCGACAAGAATGAGAAGTGGACTCCAGGTGTTTCAACAATGCTACAGGTTCTAGTCTCCATACAAGGTCTAATCTTGAATGCAAAGCCTTTCTTTAATGAACCTGGATATGCAAGTATGAGTGGCTCACAAAGTGGTGAAGTGCAGTCCCTGATGTATAATGAGAATACATTCATTCTATCAGTGAAGACAATGATTTATATGATTAAAAAGCTTCCAAAGGTTTGTTTCTACTCTTGGTTTATTTTTCTTATATAGGATCATTTCCTTCTACTCTTCGTATATTATTCTAATATAAAAAGGTTTTATTAATATAAAAAAGTTGTACGCAGACATTTCACTCTCTTTTACGATTGTGTTATGTCATAATATTATTCTGAAAAATGCCTATACAAATATCTGCGTGGTATTATTTGATTGGATGTTTGTACTTTTTTCTACACAGCTATTGCAATGTATTTATGATCTTTATCCCTTTCTTGCGGTTCAAGCAACTGATATTAAGTCATATTTGGTTTTCAGAATTTTGAAGACCTTGTTGTGGGGCATTTCTACAGCCGAGCACATGATATTCTTGCGTCATGTAAAGCATACATGGAAGATGTTCAAGTTGGTTGTTTTGTGAAAGGTAGGGTTCAAAATATTGACAAGGGTGGAGAAAAATGCTCAGATAAATTTAAGGCTGATTTATTTGCACGTGTCAAGCTTCTTGTCCGAGAGTTGAAAAAAATTGGAGTTAAGGACTGTCAGAAATTCATGTCTACGTTTCCTCCAAAACCGACTGTTCCGAAAAAGACTATGAAACCAACTCCTCCCAAACTGAGTATGAAACCGACTCTTCCAAAAATGACTCCTCTGAAAGTGACTCCTCCGAAACTGACTATGAAACCAACTCCTCCAAAACCGACGCCTCCAAAATTGACTACTCCGAAACCGGAGCCTCTGACATCGCATACGACTCTGCAGCAGAAACTACATAAGTATGAAGGAACATTTTTTTTGAAAACCCAATTTTGAGACTATGATAATAAAGGCTTATTACATAAGTGCACTCTAGTTTTTACCTTTTTACATTAATTTTTTGGGGTAAATGAGTCAATACCTTATGTAAAGTTTGCCTGTTTTGCATTATCCTCCTGTAATATTAGATTCTTTGCAATATCTCTTAGACTTAGTCAATCATAATATAACCGCCACAAAATATAATTTAGCGAGAGTTTTAAATGCCGCAAAAAAAATGTCACAAAATATAATTTTAGCGAGGGTTTTAAACCGCCGCAAAACTGAATCAGGGTTATTGTAAAAAATCAGACGAAATCTCAAAAAAAATAATTTAAGGGTTATTTCAAATCTGGTCAACTTTACAAGGGTATTAACTCATTTAACTTTTATGGGGGAAACTTTTTATGTTAATTTAGGAGTTAAAGCTTGACTATGTTAAATGTATATATAGTTGCATATAATTATTTATTACTTAGTTTCATTAAATTTTTTCCTTGCTCTATAGTTAAAAGGGAAAGAAATGTTGTGTAGGTCAATTAGTGTCTGATAAAGAGATTATTGAATTTTTTACCAAAAAAGAAGAAAACATTATTGAATTTGAAGGGGTTGGAGTACAAACTCTGGATTCCCTATTTTTCTACACTTAAAGTTTGTGAGCCTACCTACTAAACTTGTTAAAAAAAACAAGCAAATTTAGTTTATATATTAGCTTAGTTGCATTTTTTATCCTCTTAATCGTACCATTCACAGCAGAAAGTAATTAGTTTATCGAGATAAATATGTTGAAGAAACATTCTTTTTGAAAATCCAATTTTAAGACTATCATACTAAAGGCTTATTACATCAACTACATGTTGGTTTTTAACGTTTCACATTAGCAGTTAAAGCTTGACGGTAAATTTAGTTGCATATAATTATTTATTAGTTAGTTAGGACTTTTGGAATATCAGAAAGATAAAATGTTTTCACCGTGATTTGATCTCTGAACTTCCCCTTAACTAATCCATGTCGACTATCTTGTGTTTGCTTTTTTTTATCCGACTACCTTTGTTTTTATTATATTTTTTTGAATTAAATATATTTTTGATTCTTATAAATAAATCTTTTACATTAGTCCCTCTAAATTTTTTGTGCACTTTATATTAGTGGGAACTAGTTCATGAAGCTATATGAAGTTTTATACCTTCAAACCACAGAACCTTGCAAGTTATAAAATGGACCAAGTCTGCCACAAGACGTATGAAATGTAATATAGATGCTTTTTTCTTGTATTAGAGAGACGAGGTTGGAGCATTTGTTTTGACTAGGTATGACTAAATTTTTCATATGTGTGCAGTGTATATTGGAGAAGCTTTTTGACTTACTTTATGCTCTTAATATCCGTTTCGTCCGGCTTTATTTTAGCTTTACTCCTCTTTTAAGTCATAAGTAGGGCTAAACACATATTTTATGAAACTCTTATTAAAAAAAAGTGGCTTAATACTAATTTTTTTGGTACGAAAGCTAATAAGAAAAAGAAAAAAAGAGGAAAAACTATTCGCGAGGGAAGAAGGTTTCCATTGCATCATTCCTAAGAAGATCACGAAGGCCTTCTGGAGGAGAGGGATGAGTCAAGAAGTCGGCATCGGAGGATGCTCCAAGTTTGGCAAAAAAGTTTGCACATTGATTTCCTTCTCTAAGAGTGTGATGGAGAGAAACATTAGATTGAGTGAGCAAGTCCTTTATATCCTGGATCAGCACAACATGAATATGATATTTTACATGTGGACCTTTGATGAGGTTGACGCAGTGTAAAGAGTTAGAGTAGCAGACCAGTTCATCAATACTCATGTTTTTTGCCAGCAAGAGGCCCCTGTAAATAGCAGACAGTTCTACGAGTAAAATGTCAGAAGACCCATGAATGAAGCCTGAAAAACCTACAAGATAATGACCAAAGATGTTTCTAATAATGCCTCCGAATCCAGCTCGAACTGGAGATCTAAGACAACTTCCATCCACATTCAGAATGATACAAAAATAATTATTATTGTTCCACCTGATATGTCTATCTTCTAACTCGTTGTTAGAAGCAGGAGAGAAACAACTTTTGAATGTTTCGACCATAGCCTGAATAGAGTCGGTTTAAGGACCAAGTCTCATTGTTCAAACACATCAAGTTGTGATGTCTCCAAGACCACCAAACATCAGCCGAGAAAGTGAGAGCATGTGAACCTGTGATAGAGATTTATCTCAACAAAGAAAAAATCAAAATACACTATATAAAAAAAAATATGTACAAAGTATAAACTATATCTAAATGTTTTAATTTAAAATAAAAAAAATTGATGTGTTGTAGCAGTGAGCAAAATTAGATGCTTAATTCTAGTAAATTTAGTTTCCTAAATCTTGTTATTAACGATGAAATATAAAACATTTTTCTCTTCATTAAACAAAAAACAAACTTTCTACATCGTGTTTTTGTGTGTGATGTGTTGTTTGTAACAGCCCGCGCAAAACGTTCACTCTTTCTTCACTGACTCTTCAACTCTCTCTTCTGCTTCATGGATGATCCTGATGTTGTTGAAATTCCTCCACCAATTCACCAAAACCCTTCCAGAAGATCCAAAAAGCACAAACAGGTTTCTATCTATTCATTTCTCTTATGGGGTGTTTTCAAAATGTTCAAAGTTTTGATTTTTATTGAAATCTTCATCTGGGTTTTCACTGTTCAGTCATGATCATGTTTTATGCTTTAAAGTCATCGCCGCCTTTGCTGAAAAATTGTTACTTTTCTTGTGGGGGTTAGGGTTAGTGCTATTTTTTAGGAACTTTAAAACAAACAAACAAACAATTTCAGTTACTATTTTTTAATCGGTAGATTCTTAGTTTAGGAGTTTGTGATCCACACACTGAGAATAGAATACTACAAAAAGATTACATGTTCTTTTAAGGACTTGACATAACTTGAATCAATGTGCATGTATTATAGGGTTCTGTTATCATATTAATCAGTGCATTTTTACTGTTTTTACTTGAATAGTGACTTTGAAATATGCATGTCACTTCCCATCATACAGAAAATGTTTTTCATCGTCTGATTGTTTAGGGAGGTTCCTTCCGTGCCCTTTGTTTTTATGAAGCTAGCTACCGGTATCTATAGAAATTAAGGGCTAATATTTATTTGACCATAAGCCCCCTTTTATTTTATCTATGTTTTATGAATGTATTTGTAACTTAATCGTTTGCTTTACCTGCAATTAATCATTGTATGTTTACTTTTGTAGTTGGTTTACCATGATGTGATTGACCTTGAAGCTGATGAAGATTTAGTAGTACTTGGTGAAACATCTGGTGAAACATCTCGTAAAAAGAGTAAGGGGAAGGCAGTGGAAACCATTCATGGGGGTTATGCTGATCATCTAGTTGTGGTTTGTAATTTGTATAAGATATATTTTCTATATCTTGCAGTAGATTGATATTATCTTTTCCAACTTTTAAATGACTATATAACATTTTGTTTCGCAATTTTGGCAGCCTGGCATTGGAAAATCTGGAACATTTAGTGGGATTCAGTCTTCTCATGGTCAACCTTCACTATCACATAATGTAATCATCAATGACGGCCAAGGTTCCAAACCATTGTTCATCGAAGATGACTACCTTTCTAAGTTTTCAGATGATTACATGGATGAGGACTTGTATGCTTTATTACAGGCACAGTTTGATAATGTGGATCTACCTACTGGAATGGAGGCGCCTTTTACATTGTTGCCGGAATATGACCTTGGTTTGAAGGAAACTGGAAATAATACATTACAGCCTAATAACTCTAAAATCCAAGGAAAGTCGCCACATTTGGGGCAATTTCAAAGTGCTAACAAAGGAGTTGCCAGCAGCAGTTCATTTCATTCAAATTTTGTTGGACACAATGGATCATTGCATCCTCAGGGAATAGAATTTGGAAACCCTTGGTTGAACAGTAATTATAAATTTGGTGCCCCTCCTGAGCACTCACACGGTAAACCCAATAATCTCAATTCTGCTAGAGTTGGACAAAATGGAGCATCTGTGGTTCCTCCAGGTTTGACGACAATCGCTGATGAATCCGAAAATGAAACTCTGAAGAAAATGCAAAGTTTTAAGCAATTTGACACTGTCATTGACACTTCCGACCATCACTTTGTTAATCAAAATTCCTCCATGAAGGATGTTAGTTTATTTTTTTAATGTTTTTAATTCTTTTGAAGACAAACTTTGTTTCAATTATAATCTTAATTATATGGATTTGCATATTACCTATTTTCTGAGCAGAATCCAAAGAGTTGGGCTAAAAAAATCCAGGACGAGTGGAAGATTTTGGAGAAGCATTTGCCGGGTGAGTACAGTATTCTTGATACTAAATAGCTTGTAATATTCTCAATGTCATATCACATTTAGTATTCAATTTACTTTTTTGAGCTGATGAACTTTGCTATATGTATCCAATCATTGTTCATTTTTTTCATATCAAACTCTGTTCATTGCTATTGAAATGGTAGGTATAGTTCTTTATAAATACCATATTATGAAACCTGAACATATTATAAATACCATATTGTGAAACTTGTTTCTGGCAAAATTGCTCAACCTAACCATTTCTGTCTTGTTTCTTTAATGCTCATCAGATACAATATTTGTGAGAGTCTACGAATCAAGGATGGATCTCTTGAGGGCTGTGATTATTGGAGCAGAAGGGACTCCTTACCACGATGGTCTTTTCTTTTTTGATGTTCACTTTCCCGGTGCCTATCCCAATGTACCCCCGGTACGTGGTTGAGGATAATTTATCCGACTGATATTAATTTCTTGTTAACTCTTTTTAATTCAATTCTAACAAAAGGGTCATTATTTTTGCGACAGCTAGTTCACTACCACTCTGGAGGTCTTCGGCTCAACCCAAATTTGTATAATAGCGGCAAAGTGTGTCTCAGTCTTCTTAACACCTGGTCTGGCAGGAAGAATGAGAAGTGGACTCCAGGTGTTTCAACAATGCTACAGGTTCTAGTCTCCATTCAAGGTCTAATCTTGAACGCAAAGCCTTTCTTTAATGAACCTGGATTTGCACGTGGCACAAAACGTTATGAAGAGCGGTCCCTGGTGTATAATGAGAATACATTCATTCTATCAGTGAGGACAATGATGTATATGATAAAAAAGCTTCCGAAGGTTTGTTTCTACTCTTTGTTCATTTCTTTTATATCTCTAGTAAATTTGGATCATTTCTTTGATTCTACTATTGGTTTATTTTTCTTATATAGGATCATTTCTTACTTCTACTCTTGGTTTATTTTTCTAATATAAAAAGGTTTTATTAATATCAAAAAGTTGTGCGCAGACGTTTCATTCTATTTTACGACTGATTTATGTTATAATATTATTTTCCTAAATGCCTATACAAATATCTGCGTGGTATTATTTGATTGGATGTTTGTACTTTTTTCTACATAGCTATTGCAATGTATTTAAAATCTTTTTCCCTTTCTTGGGGTTCAAGCAACTGATTAAAGTCATATTTGGTTTTCAGTATTTTGAAGACCTTGTTGTGGGGCATTTCTACAGCCGAGCACATGATATTCTGGCGTCATGTAAAGCATACATGGAAGATGTTCAAGTTGGTAGTTTTGTGAAAGGTGGGGTTCAAAAAATTGATAAGGGCGGACGAAAATGCTCAGATAAATTTAAGGCTGATTTATTTGATTGTGTCAAGCTTCTTGTCCAAGAGTTTGAAAAAATTGGAGTTAAGGACTGTCAGAAAATCATGTCTACGTTTCCTCCAAAACCCACTCTTCCAACAATGACCATGAATCTGAATCTTCCATATGTGACTATGAATCAGAATCTTCCATATGTGACTATGAATCCCACTCCAAATCTATATCAAAATGTTCCATATGTGACTATGAATCCCACTCCGAATCTGAATCAGAATCTTCCATATATGACTATGAATCCCAGTCCGAAACTGACTATGAAACCGACTCTTCCAAAAAAGACTATGAAACACCCTCCTCCAAAACTTACTATGAAACCGACTCCTCCAAAACCGACGCCTCCAAAATTGATTAATCCAAAACCGGAGCCTCTGAAATCGCGTACCACTCGCAGCAGAAAGTGATTTCGTTTAACTACATAAGTATGAAGGAACATTCTTTTTGAAAACCCAATTTTGAGACTATGATAATAAAGGCTTATTACATCAACTGCATGCTAGTTTTTACCTTTTTACATTTTTTTTTTTGGGGGAACTTCTTACATTAATTTATTAGTTAAAGGTTGACATAATTTGTATATATAGTTACCTATAATTATTTATTAGTTAGCACTTAGTGTTGACTAGTTGTGTTTGCTTTTATTATATTTTTTCCTTGCTCTATAAGAAAGGGAAACAAATGCCGTGTTGCTCAGTTAGTAGCTAAATAAAGACATTATTGAATTTGAAGGGGTTGGAATAGGAACTCCGGATTCTCTATTTCTCCACATTTGACGTGTGCGAGTCTACCAGCCAAATTTGTTAAAAAAGCAAGGAAATCTAATTTATATATTGACTTAATTGCACTTTTGATCCTCTTAATCGTGCAATTTTGACCCCTCGTATTTTCTCTCCTTTTGATTTTGTAGTCTCCATTCATTTTCTCCCTATTTTGTAATGGTATGTCAATTTTCAGTGACATAGCATCGTTGTCACATAGCTATGTTCTAAATATTTAAAAAACCCAAAAATCATAAGAGAACAATGAGTTTTTTCTTTTTTCTTTTTCCAAATACTAGAAACCCAAAAATTGACCACAAATCCATAATATTCACCATAATCAATATCTCCAATTTTTTTTATGGTATCTAAAACAAGTAAATCACTATTTTTGAAACTATTAAATTCACAAATTGTTAGTAACATTTGAATTCTTTCATAGAGTGATTTCTAAGGGTACGTTTGATCTGCTAAAAACTAGGGGATTGGACAGGACAATTTTTTGTACCCTGTTTGATTTAAAAATTGATTATGGGATTGGACAAAATAGGTAGCAAGGGACATGACAAAATAGGTAGCAAGGGACATAACAAAATTATAAATTTTTGTCATTCACTAAAACCACAAGACAACTTTTTGTCCATAGTATAACTATAAAAAATACGAAAATTCATTTTTTTTTATTTTCAAATATAAAACATTAGTTCTCTATCTCTCTTCAATACAATTTTGTCATATCTTATACTATCTTATTTTGTCTTGTACTGTCTTGTTCTATCCTGTACTATTCTATACTTACTACTGTGCGAATCAAACGCACCCTAAGTATTAAATCCTATGCATTAAAAGTAGTTATTTTACATAATTGTTGACTAAAATTTATGCCAGTTGACTCCATCAATGGTGCTCTAATGCGAATTGCAGCAAAGCTTCCTCCATGTTGAGTTCTGCCATGGTTGTTTTCCTTCAAACGATAGATTTAGTGCAGCGATTTAATTCAACATGTGTTTGAAGTTTGAACGGATTTAATCCAAGATTTCCTTTTCATTTAGAAGTATTTAAATAAATAAAAAATGTTTGAAAAAAATGTATTATTTTCTCAAGTGAGTCAAGTTTTATTGATAACCATGTTTTTGACTCAAAGTATTTGCCTTGAATCTAATAGACACACAAATTAGACTCTCTCTTCTCAAATGAGTTTCTTCTATATACAAGAGTCGAAGATCAAACCTTTAACTATTTATTTAAGGTCTTCATGTCTCTTCTTTATCTCTTAATCCAATAAAACAGTCAACAGATAATTATTTTAGTTAAGATTCAAATTCACGTTAACATAATCCATGTTTAGGTGAGTTTAGTTTGATGTTGATTTGAGGCAAACCTTGAAAAATGATTTCTAGATATCCATTCACTCACATAAAAATGAGTTTTTTTTACCACCGGTATTAAGTCTACTAGGCCGACTAATGCAGTTCAAGCGAGTTCTGATATTAAGTAATTTCAGTATTTTTTTAAGCGCAGTTGCGGAGACCGAACTGTGGTCCTCCATAACAAATGCAACGTCAATCACCACTAAACTAACTAATAACTAACGTGTTTTGTTTATAGTGGAGATTTTAATAGTGAACAAACTTAGTTTTTTATTTTTATTTTCACTCTTTGGTTCTTAAGAGAAAGGGTCTTATTAATCTAGAGTTCGAGTTGATTCTAACTTAAGTTGTTCATAAGTTTACGGGATCGAACTGTGGTAGTTTCTATAAAAAATAGCATAATCAATACTATAAATAAAATTAACTTTTTTTTTATTACTAACAAAATAAGCTTTCTTTTATGGCTTTTTTTTTTTTTTGAAACGTTTTTCTTTTATGGCTTGATTCTCGTAAATGACGGATTGTAATTAAGTTTCATAAATCTTATTTTTCCTACCATAAAAAAGAAAACTTTCTACACTCCTGTTTTTTCTTCCGTAAATCTTGTGTTATTTTTGTTTGGTTTATTTTTTTAACCAAATGCGCAGTGTTATATTTTTTTAGGAAGGGTTTTACCACTTTTTATGATTCTATAAGAAATTAGCTGGTTCAAACAAAAAAACAATCCGCCAAAACGTTCACTTCCTTCACTCACTCTTCAACACTCTCTTTTTATAAAAAAAAAAAAGGAAAAGAAAAAACGGTTCCGTTTTGATGACAGTTTATGCTTGATGGATGCTGATGTTGTTGAAATTCCTCCTCCACTTCATCAAAACCCTTCCAGAAGATCCAAAAAGCAGAAACAGATTTCTAACTATTCTTTCTTCATCTGGGTTTTCACTCTTCAGTCATGATCATGTTTTATATCCTCTGATTTTCCCTTTTCTGCTATAAAGTTATCGCCTTTGATGAAAAATTGTTACTTTTCTTGTGGAGTAAACTTGTAAGTGGAATGATGGTTAGGTTAGTGCTATTTCTTAGGAACTTTGAAACAAACAAACAATTTCAATTACTATTTTTTAATTGGTAAATTCTTAGTTATACTTTAGGTACCGGTATCTATCCGCAAAATTAATATGAAAATATGAGATGACATTGAATTTTGGTACCGGAGTGTTCACATTTTAATTTGTGTTATGAAATGGCTTGGTTAGGTAAACTAAGCCAACTGAATGTGCATGTATTATAGGGTATTACTATTAGGTTCTGTTATCATCAGTACATTTTTACTGTTTTTCCTTTAACGGTGACTTTGATATATGTATGTTACTTCACATCATACGGAAGATGTTTAAGTGTCTGAATTGCAAAACTAATTCGCTTAAAGATCACATTCATTGTTTGATTGTTTAAGAAGGTTCCTTCAGTGCCCTTTGTTGTTATGAAGCTACCGGTATCTTTAGAAATTAAGGGCTAATATTTATTTAACCATAAACCTGTTTTTTTTTTTTTTTTTTTATCTATGTTGTATGAATGTTTTTAAAACTTAATCTTTTGCTTTACCTGCAAATAATCATTGTATGTTACTTTTGTAGTCTGTTTACGATGATGTGATTGACCTTGAAGCTGAAAAAGATTTAGTAGTACTTGGTGAAACATCTCGTGAAAGGAGTAAGGGGAAGGCGGTGGAAACCGTTCATGGCGGTTATGGCGATCATCAAATTGTGGTTTGTATACGATGATATTTACTATTTCTTGCAGTAGATTGATATTATCTATGTTCTATGAATGTTTTTAAAACATAATGTTTTGCTTTACCTGCAAATAATCATTGTATGTTACTTTTGTAGTCCGTTTACCATGATGTGATTGACCTTGAGGCTGAAAAAGATTTAGTAATACTTGGTGAAACATCTTGTGAAAGGAGTAAGGGGAAGGCGGTGGAAACCGTTCATGGCGGTTATGGTGATCATCAAGTTGTGGTTTGTATAAAATGTTATTTCTTGCAGTAGATTGATATTATCTTTTCCAACTTTTAAATGACTATATAACATTTTGTTCGCAATTTTGGCAGCCTGGCATGGGAAAATCTGGAACAGTTAGTGGGATTCAGTCATCTAATGGTCAACCTTCAGTATCACGTAATTTAATCATCATTGATGGCCAAAGTTCCAAACCATTGTTCGTCGAAGATGACTACCTTTCTAAGTTTTCAGATGATTACATGGATGAGGACGAGTATGCTTTATTACAGGCACAATTTGATAATGTGGACCTACCTACTGGAATTGAGGCACCGCCTACGCCTTTGCTGAAATATGACATAGGTTTGAAAGAAACTGGAAATGGTACATTACAGCTCAATAAGGGGAAGGCGGTGGAAACCATTCATGGGGGTTATGGGGGTGATCATCAAGTTGCGGTGTGTATAAGATGTTACTTACTGTTTCCAACTTTTAAATGACTATATAACATTTTGTTCGCAATTTTGGCAGCCTGGCATGGGAAAATCTGGAACAGTTAGTGGGATTCAATCTTCTAATGGTCAACCTTCACTATCACGTAATTTAATCATCATTGATGGCCAAGGTTCTAAACCATTGTTCGTCGAAGATGACTACCTTTCTAAGTATTCAGATGATTATATGGATGAGGACGAGTATGCTTTATTACAGGCACAATTTGATAATGGGGATCTACCTACTGGAATTGAGGCACCGTTTACATTGTTGCCGAAATATGACCTAGGTTTGAAGGACACTGGAAATAATACATTACAGCCTAATAACTCTAAAATCCAAGGTAAGTCGCAACATTTGAGGCAATTTGAAAGTGCTAACCAGGGAGTTGCCAGCAGCAGTTCATTTCATTCAAATTATGTTGGACACAATGGATCATTGTATCCTCTGGGAATAGAATTTGGAAACCCTTGGTTGAACAGTTATTATAATTTTGGTGCCCCTCCTGAGCACTCACATGGTAAATCCAATGTTCTCAATTCTGCTAAAGTTGGACAAAATGGAGTATCTGTGGTACCTCCAGGTTTGACGACAATCTCTGATGAATCCGAAAATGAAACTCTGAAGAAACTTCGAAGCTTTAAGCAATTTGACACTGTCGTTGACACTTCCGACCATCACTTTGTTAATCATAATTCCTCCATGAAGGATGTTAGTTTCTTTTTTTAATTTCTTTTTATTCTTTTAAAGACAAACTTTGTTTCAATTATAATAACTATAAGGATTTACATATTACCTTTTTTCTGAGCAGAATCCAAAGAGTTGGGCTAAAAAAATCCAGGAAGAGTGGAAGATTTTGGAGAAGGATTTGCCAGGTGAGTACAATATTCTTGAAACTATATAGCTAGGGTGGGAATAGGCCAGGCCAGACTACAGGGTCCTACGGCCTAGCCTATATAGGCTCAGGCCAGGCCAGACCGTTTTTCTAAGTAGAGCAGGTCAAAGCTTTTTTTATAAGCCTATTTAGCCAAAATGACTAGGCTACAGGCCATAACAAAAACCTTTTCAGCCTACTAGGCCGGCCTATTTAAATAAATATTAATAATATTTTTATTACTTATATCATTTAATATATTTTTGACGCATTTTATCATTCAATATTAACTATCGAATTTTGAACTAAATTTTAATTTTACAAATTTTATAATGAATTAATTTTTTGCATATATAAATGTATTATTATATACTATAGTTGAAATATGATGTATACATAGTCAAATTCTCCAAAGTATGATGTGAAATACCAAAAGAGAGTTTAATGTCATTAGTGAATTAGTCGATTAGTCCAGTTAGATATAAATGTAATTACTTATTTAAATATATTCATATGAAATAGGCTTTTAAACAGGTTAACAGGTAACTAACAGGTAATACCAGACTTTCCAAAGGCTTTTGTAATATTCACCATGTCATATCACATTTAGTGTTCAATTTACTTTTTTGAGCTGATGAACTTTACTATATGTATCCAATCATCATATTTTTCATATAAAAATCTGTTCATTGCTATTGAAATGGTAGGTATAGTTTCTTTCTTATCGAAATGGTCTTGGCTTATTTTCTTTATAATACATCCTTACGGAAAGATTGCCATTTTTTTCCTCTGTGGTGTCCACTACAGATATATGATCTATAATTGGAATCAAGAACTTATAAATTCCATATTGCTCAACCTGACCATTTGTGTCTTTTTTCTTTAATGCTCATCAGATACAATATTTGTGAGAGTCTACGAATCAAGGATGGATCTCTTGCGGGCTGTGATTATTGGAGCAGAAGGGACTCCATACCACGACGGTCTTTTCTTTTTTGATGTGCACTTTCCCGGTGCCTATCCCAATGTACCCCCGGTACGTGGTTGAGGATAATTTATCTGACTGACATTATTTTCTTGTTAACTCTTTTTAATTCAATTCTAACAAAAGGGTCATTATTTTTGCGACAGCTAGTTCACTACCACTCTGGAGGTCTTCGGCTCAACCCAAATTTGTATAATAGCGGCAAAGTGTGTCTCAGTCTACTTAACACCTGGTCTGGCAACAAGAATGAGAAGTGGACTCCAGGTGTTTCAACAATGCTACAGGTTCTAGTCTCCATACAAGGTCTAATCTTGAATGGAAAGCCTTTCTTTAATGAACCTGGATATGCAAGTATGAGTGGCTCACAAAGTGGTGAAGTGCAGTCCCTGATGTATAATGAGAATACATTCATTCTATCAGTGAGGACAATGATGTATATGATAAAAAAGCTTCCAAAGGTTTGTTTCTACTCTTGGTTCATTTCTTTTATATCTCTAGTAAATTTGGATCATTTCTTTGATTCTACTCTTGATTTATTTTTCTTACATGGGATCATTTTTTCGTTCTACTCTTGGTTTATTTTTCTTATATCAAAAAGTTGTGCGCAGACGTTTCATTCTATTTTACGACTGATTTATGTTATAATATTATTTTCCAAAATGCCTATACAAATTTCTGCGTGGTATTATTTGATTGGATGTTTGTACTTTTTTCTACATAGCAATTGCAATGTATTTAAAATCTTTTTCCCTTTCTTGGGGTTCAAGCAACTGATTAAAGTCATATTTGGTTTTCAGTATTTTGAAGACCTTGTTGTGGGGCATTTCTACAGCCGAGCACATGATATTCTGGCGTCATGTAAAGCATACATGGAAGATGTTCAAGTTGGTTGTTTTGTGAAAGGTGGGGTTCTAAATATTGATAAGGGTGGAGGAAAATGCTCAGATAAATTTAAGGCTGATTTATTTGACTGTGTCAAGCTTCTTGTCCAAGAGTTTGAAAAAATTGGAGTTAAGGACTGTCAGAAATTCATGTCTACGCTTCCTCCAAAACCCACTCTTCCAAAATTGACTATGAAATCGACTCCTTCGAATGTGTCTATGAATCTGAATCAGAATCTTCCATATGTGACTACGAATCAGAATCTTCCATATGTGACTGTGTATCCCACTCTGAATCAGAATCAGAATCTTCCATATATGACTATGAATCAGGATCTTCCATATGTGACTATGAATCCCACTCCAAATATGAATCAGAATCTTCCATATGTGAGTATGAATCCAACTCTTCCTAAACCGACTATTCCAAAAATGACTATGAAACCAACTCCGTCAATACTGACTATGAAACCGGCTCCTATGAAATGTACTCCTCTAAAACCGCCTCTTTCAAAAATGACTATGAAACCAACTTCTCTGAATTTGAATATGAATCTGAATCCTCCGAAACCGACTCTTCCAAAAATGACTATGAAACCAACTCCTCCGATATTGACTATGAAACCGACTCCTCCGAAACTGCCTCTTCCAAAAATGACTATGAAACCAACTACTTCGAAACTGACTATTAAACCGACTCCTCCAAATCTGACTCCTCTGAATGTGAATCTGAATCTTCTGAAACCGACTCTTCCAAAAATGACTATGAAACCAACTCCTCCGAAACTGACTATGAAACCGACCCCTATGAAACGTACTCCTTCGAAACTGCTTCTTCCAAAAATGACTATGAAACCGACTCCTCCAAATCTGACTCCTCCGAATCTGAACCTAAATCCGACTCTTCCAAAACCGACTGTTCCAAAAATGACTATGAAACGAACTCCTCCGATACTGACTATGAAACCGACTCCTCCAAAACTGCCTCTTCGAAAAATGACTATGAAATCAACTACTCCGAAACTGACTATAAAACCGACTCCAAATCTGACTCTTCCGAAACCGACTCTTCCAAAAATGACCATGAAACCAACTCCTATGAAACGGACTCCTCCGAAACTGCCTCTTCCAAAAATGACTATGAAACCAACTCCTCTGAAACTAACTACGACTCCTCCAAATCTGAATATGAATCTTACTCTTCAAAAATCGACTCTTCCAAATTTGTCTACGAAACCAACTCCTCCCAAACTTACTATGAAACTGAGTCCTCCAAAACTGACTCCTCCGAAACCGACTCTTCCAAAATTGACTATGGAACCAGCTCCTCTCAAACTGACTATGAAACCAACTCCTCCGACTCGTGTACCACTCGCAGCAGAAAGTGATTTGCTTCGTTTAACTGCATCATAAGTATGAAGAAAGAACATTCTTTTTGAAAACCCAATTTTGAGACTATGATAATAAAAGCTTATTACAACATCAACTTCATGCTGGATTTTAACTTTTTACGTTTTTTTTATTGGAGGAACTTTTTACATTGATTTAGTAGTTAAAGCTTTGACATAATTTTTATATATAGTTGCATATAATTATTTATTAGTTAGTTAGGACGAAGTTAAGTTTTACAACTGGTTGTATTGTATGGTTGTATGACTTGGGAACAACTTTATTCACCTCACATTCAAAATAGTCTATGCGCAGAGAATATCTAGTTTACACAACAACAAAAAAAAAACAATTGCACGCAGTTATTTTAAAAGTATATTTTGAGACGACATAGTTTATTTTAAAGTATATTTTTTAGACAAGTTGTTTAAGTGTGTATATTTGAAGTGATATAAGGTGTGAGAAAAGTTCATCCCTATCACTATCACCTTTTGGTTGCTTAAATTTCCACAATCCAATATTTCATCTTACAATGGTTCAATAAGAAATATCTCAGAAGGTGCACAAAAATTAACATCTTAGGTCTTCATTGACTGACTCTAGAGATCATGCCAAATTACAAATATTGATTGGTTCCAAGTCTTTGTGGCCATTGACTCCTAGTTTGTGATTAAAGGCTCTTTTTTTTTTGGGAAATTAAAATGGGATAAGAAAGTGTAAAACATGGAAGTGTTGAGATACATATATACTGCATGGATAAATAAGAGAAACTAAAATATACTAAATCAATATATCATTCAAAACATATACTCATTTAGATACAATTTTAGATAAAGATATAGAGTTTAGATATTTTGATGATAGTATTGGTAGGTCATGTAAAAAATATAAAAAAAAATGAATAAATGAGTTTACCCTCTTGAGGAACAAAAATATTATAAATAGAATATATAATTTAGAAGAGTATTAGCAAATCTAAAAAATGAAGTTTTACTTATAATTGTGGTTTGATGGAGTATATTATTTATAATAATATATTTTATTGGTTAAAATTCAAAAATATGTTTAAAGTTTGTTAGCTAATGTAATTCTAAAACACATAATTCAAAGGAAGTCACAGGCAGGGTCTATAGATTTTTCTCATTTTTCTGTGTGGATGATGTATTTTTCTCTTTGGTACATTGAAAAGACTGATATTTGTATAATTTATGTGGGGAGTTAACTTTGTTTCAGTTTTGTCCACACAAAATAATCTTTAAAAAGAAATTTGTGCCAAGTCAAAATACATGTAGTCCATATAATTTCATAAGTGATATGTATAACAAACTTATCCATGGAATTAATCCAAGATTTCCTTTTCATTTATAAGTATTTAAATAAAAATGTTTGAAAAAATTATTTTCTTAAGTGAGTTAAGTTTTATGGATAATTATGTTATTGGCTCGAATTATTTACTTCTCTTAGAAATTTGTAAGAGATACAAATTAGACCCTCTCTTTTCAATTGAATTTTTTCTATATACAAGAGTTAATGATCAAATATTAGACCCTCTATTCCAACTAATGTTATTTTCTATGGGTCTTAACCCACCACCAATTTTAAAGAAAATGAGTCTAATTAATCTAAAGCTAATAATTGTTTTAGTCAAGATTCAAATTGACGTTACCATAATCAATGTTTGTTTAGTTTAGTTTAGTTTGATGTTGATTTGAGGCAAAACTACATTGAAAAATGATTTTTAGAAATCCATTCACTCACATAAAAAGTGTTGTAAAAATAGAATATTCAAGTTAATAAATAATAGGTCTTGCTAACCAGTGTCCTCGGGGCATTCTTTAAGCATTCTATTTCAAGAAATTTTTTATTGAAAAAGTTAATTAAACACCACAGTTTTCAATACGTTGATTTTATAAATTTCCATAAAAATTCTATAAAAACTTATTACTCCCTCCGTCCCAAAACTATTGTCCTTTTAGCATTTTAATTTTGTCCCAAAACTATTGTCCTTTTCGCAAACCAATGTAAAGTTAATGTTAGTTTATCAATTGTACCCTTACAAAAGTTAAAGTGTTAATTAAATATATTTTTTCTTTCTTAATAAAGTAAGGGTAAAATAGACTTAACTTATCAATCTTTATTGTTTCTTAATCCACGTGCATAACTCTAAAAGGACAATAGTTTTGGGACGGAGGGAGTATTATTTAAGGTCTTAAAGAGTGTCCGTTAGCATTTGCCATAAATAATAGTATTTGATTTGATATTATTATATATTATAGGAAATCTCCAAGAAACTGTCCCTTAGCATTAAGTAACACAGATACATTATATATATATAACTGCAATACTAATTCTTCCATAGTTCATCTACCCTTTTCTAATAAACAAGTTCATAATGATCATGAATTCTCTTCCTTCAACACTTTTCTTTGTCTTCACTTTCTTCTCCTTCAACCCTTTATTCTCATTAGCCTCAAAATCCACTTACCAAGATCATTGTGCTTCTATCATCCCAGAAACAACTCCAACAACCAAACTCAAATTGAACCCTTTCCCCTTAAGTGATCATAACACAGGTTACTACATAGGAGGTGATAGTATCATCAATGTTGATGTTTCTAGGAGCAAATTCTCCTTAAATTTTCCATCAAGAAACACATATGCAACTTCACTCCCTCACCTTTTCAAAATTGAAGGCACTATATCATTTAGAACCACCATTGATTATTCATATAATCATAGAAACCATCATCAAAGAGGTTACTTAACCTTCAAGCTAGCTGGTTTTTGGTCTAAATCTTCAGGCAATGTTTGCATGGTTGGAAAAAGCATAGGTGTTTCAAGAAAAGGTGATTCTCTTGATCTTGATGTTGTTTTTAAACTTAACAATGTCTTCAATTCAAGTAACATCACTAGCTTAATCAGTGGAAGATTAGAGAGTTTGAGTTCTGAAAAGGGTGATGACAAAAATCACTTGTTTGAACCAATTTCTTTAATGATGTTTCCAAAAGCAAATTATAATTATAGTTTGGATTCTCAAGAAGTTGAAAATGAGTTCTCTTTGAGAAGTGATGATGAGGAGGAGGAGGAAGGTTTATCATTAAAATTTGATTCAATGAGTTTTTGTTCATATCCTCTCTCAAGTGCTATTAGTAGACTTCAACTAGAGTACACTAATGAGTGCAATTCTTCAAAGAATTGTACTATAGTTAGTGGAAGTTCTAGTGATCAATTGCCATCAGAAATGTCTTTGAAAGCCATTGAATGTTCACCTCATGCTAAGAAGCATAGGATTAGAGTTTTGGTTGAATTTTCAAATAGTTTTGATTACTATTGGAATAGGAATAACCAAACCTTCACCACCAAAACTATGTTAATAGGAGAAGGATGGTGGGATGAGAAGAAAAATATGTTGTGTTTAGTTCTTTGCCATTTCAATGGTACAAGCACAAGCACATCTACATCCTTGGATGAAACTCATGTTGGTGATTGTTCAATAAGATTGAGATTGATATTCCCTTCAATTTGGTCAATTCAAAACACTAGTAATGTAGTTGGCCAAATTTGGAGCAATAAGAGTGCTAGTGATGAAAACTACTTCAAAAAGATAACATTTAGGAATGATGATGAGAATTATGGTGTTGGGGGTCAAGACTTAAAGTATGAGTATAGCCAGCTTGAAAAAGTTAACCAATCATGTTCATCACAGAAGGTTGTTGAGAACAAGGGGAAAAGCTATCCAGATGCATATTCATATGACATGAGATTCGATATGTCGGTTAGAGAGTCCAAACAAAAAGTAGCTTGGGGTTATTCATCTCCCTTATTTGTTGATGATCAGTATCTATCTACATCTTCTGGTTTTTCTTCAAGAAGTGGATTTGACGCTGGTATATTGAACAACGATACCGGTGGCTTGTTTAACATTAGCTACAAGATTACCCTCTCAGTGATATCTTCTCTGCCTTTCGACAAGAATTCCTTGTTTAACATGTCTTATTATTCAGTGAAGGTTTCGGCAGAAGGAATTTATGATTCCAGAGATGGAACCTTGTGTTTGGTAGGTTGCCGCGACCTTCTCTCAAACAGTGGAACGCCAACAACAGCTACTACAAACCATTCTTTGGACTGTGAAATTTTGATGAAATTTCAGTTCCCTTCTTTAGATACAAAGGGTAACAGCTACATTAAGGGAAGCATTGAAAGCACGCGCCAAAAATCTGATCCTCTTTACTTCAAACAATTAGAGGTATCCGCGGTAGCATATTACATCCAAGATGCAAGAAGAAATAATTGGAGAATGGATATAGAAGTCATCATGGCTTTGATATCTACAACTCTAGCATGTGTTTTCATCGGATTGCAACTCTACCATGTGAAGAAAAACCCTAATATTCTTCCCTTCATCTCAATTTTCATGATGTCGATTCTCACAATTGGTCACATGATACCACTTGTTCTCAATTTTGAAGCACTTCTTGCTAAAAATTCTAACAACAGAACCTATTTTTTAGGAAATGTTGAAAAATGGCTTGAAGTTAATGAAATAAGTGTGAGGCTAATCACCATGGTAGCTTTCTTGTTGCAATTCCGTCTTCTGTATCTAACTTGGTCATCAAGAAAGACTAACGAAAGCGGGAGCGGCCTCTGGATTGCCGAGAAAAAGGCTTCTTATGTGACTTTCCCCTTGTATGCAGCTGGATTATTGATTGCATTGTTGTTGAAGTTAAAGAAGGATAGAGATTCTGCTACCTCAATGTACCAAGTCTACCCACAACATGATTCGTCTTGGGAGAACATAAAATCTTATGCTGGTTTGGCATTAGATGGCTTTCTTGTGCCACAAGTCATTCTAAACTTGTTTTCAAATATGAACGAGAATGTCCTTTCATGTTCATTTTACTTGGGAACTACGTTTGTGAGACTCTTGCCGCATGCCTACGATCTTTACAGGAAGCATAATTATGCCGACCAAGATAGTTACTCTTACTACTATGCCGATCCAAGCCAAGATTTTTACTCAACTTCTTGGGACATTTTCATTCCTTTGGTAGGTATTGTATTTGCTATCATTATCTACTTGCAACAACGGTTTGGTGCTCAATGTGTTCTGCCTCAAAGATTCAAAGGATCAAAGGGATATGCAAAGGTGGCTGAATCAGAAGGAGAAGTAGAGACAACCAACTTGTAAAAAAGCTCTTTTCTGTGGTTAAGTGCTAATGGCTTAATCATGGTGAATCAAAAGTGGTCATTTTCTTATGTAGTTTTGTTTATGTATTTTAGTTATGCTGTTTCAATATTTGTCTTTATAGTCTAAAATTGTTAAGTTTAAGGGTGCATTTGATCTTCAAAATGAAAATACTTGACAGAACAGTACAGGACATTACAAAGCAGAACAGCATAGGACAAATATTTACGGTATTGAACAAATTTTGTCTTGTATGATACTTGATGGAGAAAATGTTATTTTGCTGATTTAGATAAGTTGTGCTGAGGACAAAAAGTTGTCCCATGGTTCTGTGGGGGACAAGAATATCTGATTTTGTCCCGTCCTTTGAACCCCAGTTTGTCCAGTCCCAATAACAGTTTTAAAATCAAACACAGTACAACAGAAGTTGTCCTGTCCAGTCCCTTATTTTTTAGCAGATCAAACGCACCCTAAGTGTATAAGACTAATTTTTATATAGCCTTGTTGCCTGCTAAATTTGAAGCTAATTAAACAAGAACACTTTAGTGGATTAAATTTTTGTATTAAGGAATCTTCTATTTATTTATTTTTGCTTTCACCACAAGTATCCGGCCCACTGGACCGACTAATTCGGTTCAGGGCGAGTTCTCACATCAAATGGTTTTAGTCTCCTCCCGAGTTGTATTAGGGAATTTTAATATTTGTTTCTTGGACGTAATTTTTGGAGTATTGACTTGAGATTATACCCCACAAAGACTTGGAATATTGATTTCCACTACCTAGTCATTCATTGTGGGAGTTGAACAAGTCTACTTTCATATCAATCTATAATTTTCTTTTTGAAAAATATCAATCCATAAATATAAAATGATGGTGGGTTGAACTCAATTTTGTCTTTATTTTTTCTTGCTAATAAAAATAAATATATATAGTCCATAAAGCTAAGTCAATTGAGAATGTTGATATTGTTATTTTCCGTGATTATCCATGTTCGAATCTGAAATCTTTCATTTGTGTGTTTGTGTTCTTAGTAGTGTTTATCATTCTATTTACGGACAATAAACAAATAAATATATAAATTAACATATAAAATAATGTGAATTTTGTAGCACGCCGGTAGAAATTCGGATTCAACTCCCCTGCAGTTGAAGTGCATTCACTTATCCTAAATAGTAATTATTTGATTGAGATCAAACAATCTATATTTAAATTCGTATTTTAAATTATAAATACGAAAAATTAATTTTTTTACCGTCCGATCAAGATAAAAAAATTACGGTTTGAATGCGCGCTTCCGTTTGCTGCCTAAAATCCAATTTTTAGAAATTCAGCCGGCCAGACATAACTGTCTGTCCTATCTGTCACCTTGCATAACCTATATGTGAAACCAAAGATTCCATAGACCATATAGTTCATCCAAAAGTCACTGATGATAATTTTTTATTATATATTTTTAGTCCTTAGAGATCACTGAAATTGCAAAAATTCATGACTCAACTACAGTGTCTACTTGCTTACAGAATCAGTTTGGTTCAAAGTGGATAAGAACTATGATGGCCAGTGGTGATGTTCACGATGCGAGGATTCCAACGCAGCAGAAGTAGCTCTAAAGTGCAGCCGATGTTGTTACATGCAAAATAGTTAAGTACTCAGACGCTCAAGTCAGTCTATAAGTTTGAAACATGTGTAAAGTATGAATATGTGAATCGTACCAAAGTCCAAACGTGTGTAAAGTTCGGTTTTTGACAAACCATTAAAATTCGGTTCGGTTTTACCAAACTGTTGTAATAGTTTAGTTTGGTTCGATTTTCGTTCCTCAACTAAACCATGAATAGTCCTATGTATTTATATATATAACCAGTGAAGTAAACTCTTTCTTTTCAGATCACAGAAACATAAACCAATTGATGATGATCATGAATTCTCATCTCTCTATGTTCTTCTTTCTTTTCACTATCTTAACAATATCTTCCTTTTCCTCATCACAACCCTCTTACAAGGATCACTGTTCTTCCATCATCACAGAGTCAACTCCCAAAAACCTCATCATCCATAATAACTCTTTCCCTCTTGGTGAATCTCACTCAGGTTACTTCACAGGAGGTTCTGGAATCATCTATGATCAAACTTCCTTCATTAAACACTCTTCCTTTTACCTTAGTCACATAAAAATACATGAAACTATAAACTTTGACTTGTTCAAAATTCAATCCACTGTATCATTCAGAACCAAACCAAATACTGTTTACTATCATGTATCAAACTTTAGCTATGGTAATAAACCAAGTTATAAAAGTCAACACCATTTCCAAACAAGTTATGTTAATTTCAAGCTTGAAGGGTTTTGGTCAAAATCTTTAGGTAAAGTTTGCATGGTTGGAACAGGAATTAGTTATTCACAAAAAGGTGATTCTCTTAATCATGATGCTGTCTTTAAGCTTAACAATGTTTTCAACTCAAGTAACATCACTAGTTTGATTAGTGGAAGCTTAGAGAGTTTGAGTTCTGAAAAGGGTGATGAGAAAAATCATTACTTTGAAACCATTTCTTTAATCATGTTTCCAAAAGCAAATTATAGTTATAGTTTGGATTCTAAAGAAGCTGAAAATGAATTCTCTTTTGATAGTGAAGTTTCTGAGAAAAAGGGTTTGTCAATAAATCCATATTCATCAAGTTTTTGTTCATTTCCACTCTCAAGAGCTCTTAGAAGACTTCAACTAGAGTACACTAATGAATGCAATTCTTCAAAGAATTGCACTCCTATAATTAGTGATCAATTACCATATATGATGTCTTTGAAAAGTGCTTCATGTTCTGATACAGACAAACACAGGTTAAAGGTTCTGATGGTATTTTCAAATAAAAGTGATTATTGGATTGAAAAAGGTTTCAATCCGAAAACTATGTTGATAGGGGAAGGATGGTGGGATGAGAAGAAAAATGCTTTATGTGTAGTTGCTTGTCATTTCATTGGCATCATGAAATCATCTTGGGATGGAACTCGTGTTGGCGATTGTTCGGTAAGATTGAGACTGAGATTTCCTTCGGTTTGGTCAATCGAAAATACTAATAGCATAGTTGGACATATTTGGACCAACAAGACTGCTAATGATCCAAACTATTTCAAAATGATAACATTTAAAAATTCCGATGATGCTAGGATCGGATATCAAGCAACCATGTACGAGTATAGCAAGCTTGAAAGAGTTAAGAAATCATGTCCAACACACAAGGTTGTCAAGAACAAAGGGAGAACAAGATTTCCAGATGTTTATTCTTATGATATGAGATTTGATATGTCAGTTAAAGATAGAGAATCCAATATAAGAGTAGCATTTGGTTCTTCAGCTCCTTTATTTGTTGGTGATAAAGTTTATGACTTTGGTCAAATTTATTATTCTGCTTTTGCTTCAAATTCAACAGTAGAATCTCCTATGGTGATGTTCAACAATGTTAGCTTGTTTAACATTAGCTACAAGATTACCATATTTTCTAATTCAACCTTATACGACAGGAACTCGGTGTTTAATTTGTCTTCTTATAGAGTGAAGATTTCTGCAGAAGGAGTTTATGATGCCAGAGCAGGAACTTTATGTATGATTGGTTGCCGCGATCTTAACTCAAATGCTGGAACACCATTAGTCGGATCTGTCGATTGTGAGATGCTATTGAAGTTTCAATTTCCATCATTAGATACAATAAATGGAAGCTACATTAAAGGAAGTATCGAAAGCATGCGCAAAAAATCAGACCCTTTTTACTTCAAAAGTTTAGAGGTATCTTCATCTACAATTTACTCAGAAACAGCGATAAAAGCTGTTTGGAGAATGGATATGGAGATTATCATGGTTCTGATATCTACCACTCTAGCATGTATTTTTGTAGGATTGCAGCTAAACCATGTGAAGAAAAACCCTAATGTTCTTCCCTTAATCTCAATTTTCATGATGTCAATTCTCACATTAGGTCACATGATACCACTTGTTCTCAATTTTGAAGCAGTTCTTGCTCAAAATCCTAACAACAAAAACTTTGTGTTTGGATATGTTGGATGGCTTGAAGTTAATGAAATAGCTGTAAGGATAATCACCATGGTAGCTTTCTTGTTGCAATTTCGTCTCCTTCAACTAACTTGGTCGTCAAGAAAGACTAACGAAAGCAAGAACATACTCTGGATTGCTGAGCGAAAGGCTACCTATGTGACTTTCCCCTTGTATGCGGCCGGATTATTGATTTCATTGCTATTGAAGTTTAAAAAGAATGATTTTCAAAATGATTCATCTTGGGAGAACATGAAATCATATGGTGGTTTGGTATTGGATGGATTTCTTGTGCCACAAGTTATTCTAAACCTGTTTTCAAATATGAATGAAAATGTTCTTTCATGTTCATTTTACTTTGGAACTACTTTTGTGAGACTCTTGCCACATGCATATGATCTTTACAGGACTCGTAATTATGCTCGACTCAGCGACGGATCGTACTTCTATGCAAATCCAAATGCAGATTTTTACTCTACTACATGGGATATTGTCATACCTTTGGGAGGTATCCTATTTGCTATCATTATCTACTTGCAACAACGTTTTGGTGCTCAATGTGTTTTCCCTCATAGATTCAGAGGGTCAAAGGTATATGAAAAGGTGTCTGTGGTGGCTGAATTAGAACTTTGAATTTTTGTTGATGCAATATATTTATTCGAGTTTACTTATTAATTACTAGTATAAATAACTGTGAGAGCTTAAGAAAACAATTTATCAGATATGCCTTGTCTATTGTCTATAAGATGTTTTTAGTTTATTTCTATAAGCTCTTCACGATAGTTTACGAAAACAATTTGTCTTTATTTATCTTTTGTTATAGAAATAGCTTATATACGTAAGTATTCACTATTTTGTCTCAAAATATAAATAAAAAAATGGTCAAAGAAGTTGATATATTTGATTAAAAATTTGGACCAATTATATAAATTTTGTTTAAATAATTTTTACTTATATTTTGGGATTAAAAGTATATGATAAAAAAAAACCTTTATAATAAACACTTGGTGGGTTTAATTGCAACTTAGTGGGTTAAAGGTCAAATCTCTTAGAGTATCAAAAAAAAAAGAAGGTCAAATCTCTTTAATTAATTTTGTTGAGGAAATAGAGATAATTAGCTTGATTATGACATTGGTTAGACTTGTAAATTTCAAATATAGGTGCCTAATTGTAAAAACTCCTAAACTAGAAAAATCTTATCGTATCATTAGAATAACAATAATTTTTGAAGTTGAATTTTCTACAACCGAATTTATAGTGGAGTCAACTGGAGACTATTAGATTAAGAGAGAGAAAATTTTGTCAAGAGAAAAAAATCCTCTTCGAGTTTAATGGGCTAAGCAAATAATTGCCACCATATTTTTATTGCTACCCTTGTTTTGAACTTTTATCAAAAGACAAGCCAACAACATTGTTGTTCATATTTTTTTTTTGAAATGGTAAAATTTAATTCATGCTTACTCCATTAATAAGGTGTACAAGAGATAGAAACAAAAGAGACAAAAGCAAACAAACGCGAAACCAACAAACACCCACACATTCCAACTTCTTACCCCATGAAACCACTACCTAAGCAAGCAATCACCCGGATTTTAACTCCACTCATAAAATAAACTAGGCGACAACTTCAATCTCACAATACTCAACTTCCAACTCAACACCTTAATGCCGTCCACCGTTGCACCAACCTCCAACATACCATTCACGAAAGTTCTATCATTAATTACGGGCCTTCCAAATAGACCAAAGAGTAGTGTGACATATAAAAAGTAAGCCATGTCTCAAACTCGTCTTTTTCATCGCTTCCCAAACTACCTCAAATAACATAGATAACGAAGGAGGCGTGACAATCACAACTTCAAACCACCTAAAAATTTCATACCACACCGTCATTGCAAACGGACAATGAAGAAAAGGTGAGATGAAGTTTCAAGGACAATATCACATCCCACACAATTTCTCGGAGCTTCCAAAGAGAGAACCCCACGGTGGCCAAAGTTACCTCTCATTGGTAGCCGGTCATGGAAAAGTTGCTGAGAAAAAGCAATAATCTTCGAAGGCGCGGGGCTCTCCCAAATAAATTTGAACACTCCCTCCAAATTAGCATCCAAGACGTCCACCTCCCGAAGTTCTTTAGCAAGATGATGATACAAACATTGTTGTTCATATGTTAGCACGAACTCTGTCTTTTGCTAGTCATTCATGTTTTTATCATACCTCATACTGTATTAAAACTATTTTGATGAATAAAATGAGTTTAATTTTTTTTGTTACCGTAATTTTTTTTTGAATATTTCAAAAGAAAATTATATCAATATATTCATTTATATACATCTACGACATATCGGACATGTTCGTTTTTTCTGCAACCAATGATCAATACAATCAGAATGAAAAATGTGTTTGCAAACAGGAAAAACTTGACAAAATTGCCCCTTTTCAAAATCATCCAAACAAATAGCACATTCATCACAACTTCTTCTTAACTCATGATCATGCATTTCAATTCCATCATATTTAATCAAAGGTGGTAATTTCTTACAAGCTCTAAGTTTTTGTCCTCTTCTTTCATCATAATTATCTTCTTCTAATGTGGCCACCATTGACCAACCTTGTAAATTGTTAAAGAAAAGAGCACGAAAGATTGTAACTCTTTCATCATCCTCATCATTATCATCCTCCTCCTCGTCCTCCTCCTCATCGTCATCAACATCATCGTCATCATCATCTAGATGAGTAATTCCTTGTTCAACATCATGTTCATTCATCATAGGTCTCATTTCCACGAACCAATAGAATAAACCATGGAAAATTTGATGGAATATGAAGAAAAACATTGAGATTATCATACATAGCATGAGAAATGTTGGAAGATCAAATGTTATGACATATACATACATGTGAATTAAACCATCATATTGTTTGCCTGTAGGAAAAACTTCTGTGAGCTCAGCCATATATTAATGATGTGTTGTTTAATTGGTGAATGATAAACTTTATGAAACTTGAGTGTGTGTGACAATATTTTTTATAATAATGTTTTGAAATTTTATGTTATGTGTTTTAAATAGGTGAGACATTGAATTGATATGTGTCCGGAATATAATGTAATAGGCTGTGTATTCTTCTAATTAAAGAATATAGATAGTTTTAAAGTTTGTCATAAACTGATTTGGATAGTAAGAATGCATGTATATCTTATCTTATGTGACTGTTTTTTCTATGAGTTGGCACTAGTGTATTTCTAACAGAAACCTTATCTTAGGTTGCAAAACGAGTAAATAATTAATTTTGTTATTGACTCAAAAAAAAGATTAACTTAATTGGTTGTTGAAATTGTTTTAATTAATTTAGTTTTTTAAATTTAAAAATTATAATTTTATTTATGAAATTAGAAAATAATAAATTAATAATGGGTTTGATTAAAATGATAAGGTATTCAGACTCTTTAAATAATTGGTCAAAGATTCAGTTTTTGATTTTTGCTTATTGAGAAAAGTTGATTTAGAGAAGAGAACTCATATTATATGTCCAAATCTATAATATGATAATCTAATAAAAAAACAATAATCAGTTTAATTCTTTTACCAAAACGTTTCTTTGACAATATTACCCTTATCATAATTGTCACGTTTCAAAAGACTTTTTTTTGACATAACATTACAAAAAGACTTAAAGTTTGTAATGTAGTAATATTAATTTTTTAAAGGCTTAATCATATATTTGGTCTCAAATATTTATTTAAGGTTTCAATTTTGTCCTAAATATTTTAAAAATTTTAAATAAGTCACAAACGTTTATTTTAGGTTTCAATTTGGTCCTAAACATTTTAAAATTTTCAAATAAGTCTCAAACATTTATGACAATTGCATTAGTTAATCCCCTCCAACAAAAAATTTCTTCCCAATTTAAATGTTCATATCTGAAATTTTTGACACCCTATAATGTGAAGTTCTTTGTCCAAAAGTATCAATAGATTTTTTATGAAGAGGTTGTGTTCTGGGTCTGTTTGGCAAGCATACATTTTGAGCTTATAGCTTATAACTTTTAGCTTATAAGCTCATCCGTCAAAAAAAGACTTGTTTAATAAGGTTTTTGCAATATTAGTTTATAACTTATTTTGCTGACTTTTAGCTTATTTTTGAAACGCTATTTCAGATAACGTTTTAGCTTATAGTGCTTATAGCTTATCACTTTTTTTCCCACTTTTACCTTTAGTATTTTAATTAAAATCCACTTTTATTCTTATTGTTTAGAGTATCAAATATCACTTTCTATCTATTTCTTGTTTCCTGTAACATTTTTTTTTGTCTATAAGACTATTACCATAAAAAAAAACAATTGGACGTACTGTATGAAGCTTTTTGTTACATTTTTTATAAGACATGTTGTTTCTCTTTTTTTTTTTTTTTTTTTTTTACGCAATGTTGTTTTTCTTTATAAAATATACTGTATCTCTTTTTTTTATTAACTCAAGGGGTGTGGTTGAGTGGTTGGGGCTCATCCTCCCTTAATCAAGGGTCGAGGGTTCGATCCCATTGCGGTGCCTCCAATCTAGCTAGGGAATAGTCACTGCGTTCGGCGGTGGATACCCCGGTCTCGACAAAAAAAAGTATCTCTTTTTTTTATTTTAAAGGACATGCACCGTAACTATATTGATACATGATCTTTTCTTTTTTTTTTTTTTTTTTGTTATAAGTTCTTTGATTTTTTTTTGACAATAAATTCTTTGATTTATTATTTATGTATTTATGTTTAATTTTTTTTATAAATTATAAAAACTGAAATGAAAAAATAAAAAAAAAATTATATTTAAAATATATAAAAGTTATATTAAAGTATTAAATTTAAATTATTAAATTCTAAATATGTTAAATATTAAATTGATATATATTTTATTATAAATTAAAAATGTCCTTTTATGTCATTTTACATTTATCAATTAGTTCAACCGCTAATTTTACCAAACACTTAAATTAGCTTATCATCAACCATCGGCTATAAACTATTTTTGCCAAACAGACCCTCTGTCCTCCAAGCTTAGCAGCTCCTCTTTTCTTAGCAACCATAATCACCGATTCTGTTCCAGTTGGTGAGATATGACTAGGAGCGGTAACACAACTAGATTGAGAACTAGGACTCATTGAAAAGGTTAAAGATTATAACTCACCACACCCTACACTAGCAAGAGAACCATTTCCACCATTATTTCCCATGTTACCATTGTTCATTTGTTGATCAAGAGCTTGAGAAGCAGCCGAAGAATACTATCTTGCAATAGTTAGTTCCCTCCGTCAAATATTTTTTTTTATCAATTTGTGTGTCTATATATGAAATTTTTTACGGAAAGGACTAGCTAATGCAAACGTTATAAACGTTTGAGACTTATTTGAAACTTTTAAAACATTTGAGATCAAATTAAAACCTAAAATAAACGTTGAAACCAAATATATAATTAAGCCTTTTTTAAATTATACCTCATTGATTAATGTACATCACTTTCAAATCGTGCTACTACCATTTTACGTATCAGATGTATTGATAAATATAAAAGTTTTTTATTATGTGTTTTGATACGATTTTAATCGCGCTACTACAATTTTTTATCTCAAATCATTCTTAGAAGTGGAAAATGTTAAACAGTGCATTACTTTTATGTTAAGCTTCTTAAAAAGGAAATTCTGTCTTGGAACTTGTACATTCAGTATTTATGTATTGGAACTTGTGCATTACTTTTATGTTTTATTTCTTTTTTTAGTATGCTTAACAAGTGCACTGGGGACTTTGTTTAGCATGACCCTTTAAATTACTACATCTTTAAGATTAATATGTCACTATTGAACATTAATTCAAAGAGGTCAACTCATTCGCAGATTTGTTAATGCTCCTTATTCTCCAATTTTAGTTACTTCTAAATTCTAATTATTTTTTACATGCGCTTTTTGTTTTAGATCGTAAAGATGTTCTCACACTCATTTAATTCATTAATTTAATCTCTTTAATATTACAAAAAATGCTAAAACCAATTTGATGTTTCAAAAAATAATAATTAAAATAATCTTTTTTGAAAGAATAATTAAAATATTCTTGTTCAAGAATCAATTGAATATTAAATTATTTATGTAGAATAATTCAAATAGTAAAAATCGGGAATATATATATATGTTGGATAGGGGAAAGTCTCAAGTTTAATTCCTGGTAGAAATAATTTATATTTTCGATGTAAAATAAATTGAATATTAAATTTTTATTTATTTTTTCAATTTTTTCTTACAACAATATAATATATATATTTTTTTTCAAAAAATTATCATAATTAAAAATTAAAGTTTTCAAAGTTATTATTATTATTATTATTATTATTATTATTATTATTATTATTATTATTATTATTATTATTATTCGTAACTAGTTAATAGTAGTTACCCTCTCTGAGTAACCACCTTCAATTCAACCACCGCATCACACCACATAAACCCTAATCAATCAAAAACCCTAATTCAATCCCCAATTTCACAACCTTCTTCAATCTCCAATGGAGGTTGTTGACCAACAGAATCTCAATATTCCAGAAACCATCGTCTACACCACCCTCAGTCCACTTCCTCTCACCGCCGATAATCCTCCAGATTCCGATAACCACGAACAATACTCCGTTTTCCGCAACGAAATTTCTCTCGACACCCCCCAAGTCAATTCGGTTTACTCCACCGCCCCTGATTTCTTCTCCCTCGATGTCGCCGAAGAAGCCGAAGAAGAAGAAGCTGAAGACACTCTCCCTGAGCCTGTCACGCCGATTGAGCCGAAAACGCCGGTTGTTGTTAACGAGCCGACGCTAGAAGGTGGTTGGTTTCGTGGGAATTGTAAATTCAGAAGCCCTATGCTTCAGCTTCATAAAGGTTTTGAATTTAATCACATTGTATTTTTTTTTGCAATTTGGTCCTTTTTTTTGTTTTTTTTTTTGTTAAAAAATTTGTGCTTTGGTGTTTGGTTTGCAGAGATAGTGGATTTTTGTGAGTTTTTGTCACCTACCCCAGAAGAGAAAGCTAAACGTGATGCAGCTATAGAATCTGTTTTTGAAGTTATCAAACATATATGGCCTCACTGTCAGGTATGGCATTGCATTTTTTGTGCATGTTTGGATTTGTTTATTTGAGCTTATCTAATGACATAAGCACTTGTTAGATAAGTACTTGTGAGAGCTTATAGAAACAAGAACTTAACTCAACTGGTAAGGACATTGCACATTATGTGTAGGGACCAGGGTTTGAACCCTGGTACACCCACTTATTCATCTTTATTAGGGGTGAAATTCTAGCGACTAGGCTACCTGACCAAAAAAATAAAAAAAGAAACAATCTATGAGATGTCTATAAGTTGCTTTCAGCTTTTATCCTTAAATAAACTCTATATGATGGCTTATTAAAAAAAGTTTAAAGCTTAACACTTCTATGAGAAGAGCTTAGTTAAGCTGTTGATCTGAACATGACCTTTATCTTTTCTTTTCTTTTTTTTCTTCTAGTTTTATGTTTCAATGAATGTTTGATTTTGTTCCTTTTAGGTGGAAATTTTTGGGTTTTTCAGGACAGGACTGTACCTTCCAACTAGTGATATTGATAAGCACTTGTGACATAAGTAGTTGTTAGAGCTTATAGAAACAATCTATGATATGTGTATAAGTTGCTTTCAGCTTTTATCCATAAATAAACTCTCTATGATGGTTTATTAATAAAAAGTTTAGAGCTTATATGATTTTTATTTTTTTTTATTTTATCTTTTGTTATAGAAATAACTAATAATTATTAACTTATACATAAACGATTATATGATAAACACTTAGTTAAGCTGTTGATCTGAACATTACCGTTTCATGTTTCAATGAATGTTTGATTTTGTTCCTTTTAGGTTGAAATTTTTGGATCTTTCAGGACAGGGCTGTACCTTCCAACTAGTGATATTGATGTAAGTCATCCTTTTCATATTGTGATGCTTAACTGAACTGAACCTTCCTATGAACTAGTACATGTGGCTGATTGATTGATATATACACTGTTATCAAATCTTTTTGGCTGCAGGTTGTGATTCTGAAATCAGGCTTACCAAATCCGCAGATTGGTTTGAATGCAATTTCTAGATCATTGTCACAGAGAAGTATGGCTAAAAAGATACAGGTCTGGTCTGGTTACTCAAATATCAGTATTATTGTTGCCAATATGAAGTGTTTATTTGGAATTTTAATTGTCTGGTGTTTTGCTTGTGAATGTTTCTCAGGTCATTGGAAAGGCTCGCGTGCCAATTATTAAGTTCGTTGAAAAGAAGAGTGGTCTTTCCTTTGATATAAGGTTTGAAGACATTCTCCTTTTTGATTTTTGATTGCTAGATTTTTTGTTTCACACTTTCTCTTGACTGTTATATGCTTATTGTTTATGCCACTCAATAATGTTAATGTCATCATTAAGTCTTAGCTTTTACTGATAATTTGTTTGTATATGATGGCTTTTAACTTATTGTCTGTATATTGATGGGTGGGGCTATTTTGCAATACCATATGCTATATCTGTCATGGGAAAATTTCTTTGACATGATGTATATGCACCATATGAACTATGAAGTCGTTTTGTGCTTGTTCATTAATTTATCTTTGGTGTGTACGTACAAGTTCTGCTTAACTCACTGTTTTTTGTATTTCCATTGGGAGGCCATTTGTTGTTTTTCTTCCATCTTGCATTTATTTTTCTTATCTAGTAGGTAAATACTTATAACACATAGGGCTATACCACAACCACAATATTAATTTCATATCATTGAATTACAATATTAGTAGTCACTACCTATTAAGTAAGTTACAACTACGTTATTCTTGTTATACTATTACTAGATGCATGGTCGTCACATGTCTCAATGTTGGATTGTTGTGTACATAAAAACTAATTTAACCTATTTTGATGTATGTTTTCTTTTCTTTTTCAAAACTCAATATCACTGATCCATTGTGGAATTATGCTTTTTTTATCTTCTTCAGTTTTGACATAGATAATGGACCCAAAGCTGCCGAGTATATTCAGGTTTGCTTTTATTATTTCCATTACTTAGTTTCAAGATTCATTATTCTATATTTTGAATAAGAACTGGCATTGACTAGAGAATATCTAATATGTTAATTCGATCAATTTACAAACTCTAAGACTTAAGATTGCTTTATTTAAGTTTTGTGGTTGACGTTATATCGTGAACCATGTTCTATTGATCTAGGTGATAAGAAGGTGATATTTATTTAATTTAATTACATAAACAAACACAACAATTTGGAAGCATATACTCCCTACGTCCCAAAATAAGTGTCCTACTTGCCAAAATTGTTTGTCCCAAAATAAGTGTCCTATACTATTTATAACATTAGTTTTTTCTATTTTACCCCTTTAAGCAATCATTAGATGAGAGAAACAAATACTCAAAAATCTACTTTTTGGTATTCCAATGTCCACTACCAATAAAAAGAGAGGCTATTTTTGTAAAATCATATTCTCTCTCTTTCATTTACACACTTTTCTTAAAGTGTGTGATTTGGTCAACTGTGACACTTAAATTGGGACGGAGGGAGTAATAACAGACCACTTTTGCATGTTTATTGGTTTTGCATATTTCTCTTTTCATATAGGATTATATTGTTGCTTGTGTGTGGTACTTGAATTATTACCTGAGGGTTCTTATTTTAATTACATATACCAAGTCATGCATGTGAGTGTCGGCAATACATTCCTATTTTTGCATTGCACTTTCTTCAAATTATTCATATTACATTTTAAGTTAAAATTCCAATTAGAAGCTTTGAAAAGAGAAGCCCTCAAAAGACAAGCATTTTCAAAACTCTACCTGCACTGAGAAATTTCTCCTTTTCCCATTTTTCTTGAAGGAATAACAACTAAAATGAACAAATAATATTCTCTTGGGGATGAATTAACAAAGTTTTTCACGAGAAAGGGGAGTTTGAATTGTGAACATTGAAAAATTATCTATAAAAATTAACAAGGTTAGTCACTCAAGGAAAGATTGTTAGAATGATCTCCTAAGCAAAAGAGATAAATTAAAGATAACTATGAGAATATTCTCTTTCAAAATATTTTAATAAGAGTAAGTTGTGTGTGTATAATGTTTTGCGAAAATTAAAAGATAGAGAGGAAGAGATCAACACACAAACAATTATAATGGTTCACCCCTAACTTTGGGTTACGTCCAGTCCCCACACCATGTGAGTTTGTCCAATATGTTCCTTGAGTTGCTACCAATCCCAAATTACAATTTGTCTTTTGATCCAGACCAAGATAAAAAATCTTCAAGCCCAACAAGCTTAATCTACCTTAGTCTTATAGACTTACAAGGTAACACTCAATCAACAGTTACGTATTGACTTGAGTAATCTTTCTTTACAAATGAGAATGATTTGGATCTAAGCTTAACAATAAACTCAACCAAGTTGAGAAGCTTAAGAAAATTACACTCAAAACACTCAGAAGTATATTGATCCTAGTATTTGAATTAGAGATCTTGGAGTGAGAGTTTTTAAAGAAGAACTCGATTGCTTGTATGATAAAGGCAAGTGTGAGGCTTCAACTCTTGCTCTTCAAAGGCACCCAAGTGTGCTATTTATAGATGAAGCTTGCCCTGCATTTCTTGGCCTTCAAGTATGTCTCTTAGAAGCAGAAACTAGTCGTTAAAGCATGTAAAAAGACAGCTCTTAGTTAGTTGTTTCAAGCTTGTTCTTCAAGCATGGATGTTGCAAACGACCGTTATCCTTCATTCGAATTCTTTTGGACAGTTGTAGATGAGTTTGCAAAGTAAAGTACAAAAAGCTGCCTGTTTGAGAGATTGTTCTCAGATCGATCTCCAAAATGGTGATACACTATGGTTTGCTTCTATGAGATTGTTGCTTGATAAAAAATTAGCTGTGAAGTGCAAATAAAAAACAGCTTTATACTACTAGGTTTGCTTCTATGAGATCGCTGCTTGATAAAAAATTAGCTGTGAAGTGCAAATAAAAACAGCCATAGTGACTGTCAAATACTATTCACTTTGTACTTTCAAAGTACTCTTCTCCTTGGATATTGGAAGAGAAAATTGGAGAATGTTCATTTAATATTTTCATGAAAGGACAAGCCAATTAAGAGTTCAGAACTTGTTGTTGCATGTCGTTGGACTATGAAATGTCTTCATATGTTCTTTGGAGAGATCATGACAACTTGTGAAAATAAGTCTCAAGCACATGCACATGCATATTCCTTAAACATAATAATACAGACCACATAACGTTTGAGGAATGTGGTCTTGCCACCCTTTATTCCTTGCCTTAAATGACTTAAATTCAGTTGAGATTATGTGAATTAATTACCTTGACACAGTGCTTCTTACTCGGATCATTCTCCAAAATAGTGTTCTTAGTCATTTCAAAAGGAATGTTATGGAAAATGAATGATCATCTGTTCCAGGCTAATTAAATCACTCAAGACTCAAGAGCACTTGTTAGATCACAAAAAGATCATAATACATTTAAAATATAATTATGATGTTTGTTATCTTTAAAACATCAAATTAGGTTCTTGCCTCCACAGGGGATTCAGTGTTGGACTAAACTGTGAACATTATGTATATTCTTCTTCATGGTTGAACCAATGAATTTGCAGGAAGCAGTGGCTAAGTGGCCGCAACTACGGCCATTGTGTTTGATTTTGAAAGTATTTTTGCAACAAAGAGAACTTAATGAGGTATGAGTTTTTCTTAAAAATGTTGTATATCTCCCACTTATCTGAGTTCCTATCTTCCTAATGGAAGATTCTTGTAAAGTATGCAGGTATATTCTGGCGGGATTGGTTCGTATGCTCTCCTTACCATGCTGATGGCAATGTTACGGGTGAGCAATTCTTAAATGTGCTTATGTAGTTCCTTTTTTCACTCTCCGGCCTTCATCATATGGTCCACTTACATATATGATCCACCTACATATCAGCAAAAATTATCTTACAATTCACTTTTTTTTTTTTCTTTTGCTATTGTGCTGTAATCTTTGGTATTGTATTAAGTTCCAAACACTTCTTTTCACCTATATCATCTCTAAGATTGTGACCATTATATGCTTCAGAATGTTCGTCAGAGCCAACCTACTGCAGAGCACAACTTAGGGGTCCTTTTGGTGCGTAACTTCTGAACTACAGTTTCATATTTGTTTCTCAAGTGTCATGCAGTTGAGAGTCCATGATTAGCAATTTGGCATGTTATTTGATTATTTTTTATGTTTCTGATTTTTACTTTTGACAAGGTTTCTGATGTTTTAGAAACGAGATAATGTGAAATATTCCTGTATTGCATTCCTTTGTTTGGATATCTCCTATTTGAGTTGTAAAGTAAAATATATAGCAAAGTTTTCCTTCTGATAACATGTTCTTTATTTTCTTTGGCAAATTAGGTACATTTTTTTGATTTTTATGGACGTAAATTAAATACCTCAGATGTTGGTATATCTTGTATTGGAGAAGGCACCTTTTTCCGAAAGAGTAGTAGAGGGTAAGGAGTTGGATATATTTTCAAATAAGTGTGAGCTTTTATTATTCTGTATAATTGAAAAACTGGTTGACTTTTCCCCCTTTTCATCTCAGGTTTTACAACAAAGCACGACCATTTCTTCTTGGCATTCAGGATCCTCAGGTTCTCTTTGGTGAACTGCCTTTTGTCTTTGTAAAGTAAATTTTTTATTGTTGGGCGCAAGACTGGACATTTTTTAAAGATGGATTTTCATGATTTTCCTCTTATCTTTCATTTGCATTTATAGTTTGCAAATTTATTTGAATTGTAAATTTCGAGCTTTTTTATTAATGTCTATCTTTTGAATAGTGGTTTGGGTATAATGCGCTGACTTCTCTGTGGTGCCGGATTTAGTTTGTTTTATTGGAGTCTCAATTTCTGATGTGAAGTTGTCTGCTTTGTTGTATTCTTGTGGTCTCCTTGGATCCTTCTTTTGTTTTCATTAATGTTGGACAAGATATTTAATAATTTTCTCTCATTCAAACCGTCTCCCTCCAGGCAGTTTTTTTTGTCCTTTGTTACGCTTTGTTAGTTCCTCTACTTGGCAGAAGCTACAAATGTTGAGTCATAATTTGCCTAGCAGAAGCTATATCTTATGAAATAATTGATTAAAATTGGGAAGATAGAGGTTATTTGTCTAGTGCCTACCTACCAAGAAGGCAATAAATAGAATGAGTAGTAAACTGGAGGTTATTAAGCAGCAGTTGAAAATTGTCCTACAAATCTGTCTTCTGTATTTTCTGCTGTAAATGCCTTGCAATTTATTTTTATAGTATATATAATTCATATAACATGAAGTGGGTTAAGCTGTATTCTTTTGTGCATCAACATATACTTATATAATAGCAACAGTTGATTGACTAGAATTTTCTTTTGGCTGAATCAGACTCCAGACAATGACATTGGGAAGAACTCCTTCAATTACTTCCAGGTGTGTTTTTATCCTCCAAGATAAAGGACGTTTATGATAATGTTGTAGACAATGTTCTCATAATTGTTCATTTAATTCTTGCATTGGGGGCTTCCTGTTCTTCTATTCATGACTTCCATTTTGATTTCCAGATTTCATTAAGTCGTGACTTGCATGTTTGTTTGTTTTCCCGAGTTAATGATATTTATGATTGATAATATTCTAGAAAATATTGTCCTTAAGCTTAAAGCTGCTCTCAAATGCAATTCTATTTACTGTCCTTGCAGGTTAGGTCAGCATTTCTAATGGCTTTCACAACTTTGACAAATCCAAAGGTCATCCTGAGCTTAGGACCTAACAGGAGTATTCTTGGCACGATAATTAGACCAGACCCTGTCTTGATGGAGCGTAAAGGAGGGTCAAATGGGGAGATGACTTTTAATAGTTTGCTTCCTGGTGCTGGTGAACCAATACAACAGCAGTACGGAGCGAATGATATGTTATGCAATTGGCAGTTAGATTTTGAAGAAGAACCACTACCACGAGGAGATGGAGAAAACACCGGTGCAGAGCCCTGCACACGCTCTTCAAAGAAAAAGAGAAAATCTGCATCCAAGGAGAATAAGGAAAACGGAGATTCTCGGAAGAAAAAGAATAAGGAAAATGGCTCTATGACAGAAAATGGTGTACATAAGAAACATAAGAAAAAACGAGTTAAACATATTAGGTCAGAGGCCAGTTGCTGAGGTATTTTAACTTAATCAGTGGTTTTTACAAGTGCAGGAACAATGCAACACAATCACAAAGGCAAATTTGAGGCCAACATGACTCTACTATGTGAGCTATATTTATGCCTTCTACAGAGGAGTCCGTTCACTGTGTAACATATAGGGGTTTTGGAATCATCTAAGTGATTTTTTATTAAAATTTCTTTATAGAGAAACCAATTTTGCTAGTGTCCTATATACCATAAGTTGAATGGGAATGCCGCTAATTGTAAGTCACAAGACAAAAGTTTGTGAATTATGTATTATTTCATTTGCTTTGGAACAAACTTTGTTAACTTTTAAACATTTTAATTCTTGTTATGGTAATCATTTTTGGAGTATTTTATTTTATGAACCATGTTGATTAAAGCTACTTTTATGTGCACAAGTGAAGTGAAGCATGTGCAACATTTCTATCTCCCCATTTATGATTCTTTATAATTCTCCTAAAACCCTAAATTACCTTTCAATTTAAGACGTAGATCCCAAATAGATTTAAGATGGAGAATTTAAAGTTTGTGCGGAGTTTTGGGTGGTATATGCACTAGTACGGGTTTTAGGGAGTATAGACGTCAGTTCGAGATCTAGAACCCGCCAGTTCGAGATCTAGAACCTGAATTGGTTTGGGTTTTAGATCTCGAACTGACGTCTATACCCCTAAAACTCCGCACAAACTTCGAATTCTACATCCTGAACCGTAATTCTGGATTTATACGTAATGAATTTTGCTTAAATACCCCCTTAATTCGGTGGTGGGCCTAGATTTTTTTGTGGGGCTATTTTTACTAAATAAAAATATTGCTAATGTTTAGAAATACACACTATAGGAACAACTCAAGAGCAGTTGGATCAGAATTAAATGGTAAAAGATATTTTTAAATATAATCAAAGGTCATGGATTTGCATTCAATTTTAAATTTTTAATGTAATTGTTAAATTTTCTTAAAAAAAAGTTTTACAGTCATTATAATTTTACTCGGTTCAAATGATTAATCTCTATAAACAACATAACACCACATGTGTGCCGTCCATCATAAATAAATAAAAGTAAACAAAATAAAGTTGAAAGTTCCAAATGCATGTGTAGCATTATAATTTTTTAGTATGTAAACTAAGCGTATAAAGTGCAATGTTAAACGGTCTAATTATGTTTGCACTGCTAATAAGCACCAGTGTGATATGATATAGTACTCCTTTATATATGATATATACAATATGGGGTTAAACCTTAACTCCATTATTCATGTTGTATTGGTTATTAGTGTATTCTTTAGTCACATAAGCATATCCACAATCAAGATTTCATTAGCTAATACGGACATATTTTATTAGCCATGCCCAAAGTGAGGATTTAAAAAATTGGGTTGCAAGTAAACACTGTTGCTTCTAGATTAAACCATCGTTTAATTACTCTCTTACACGTAACGAGCTTTTCCTATTGTAAGACGGAGGAAGTATAGTATCTTTTGAAGAATTCTTTGTAGTTGAATTTTGGTTGGATAGCTATACCTAATCCAAAATTTAAAATCATTCCAAAATAATTATTCCCTCTATTCTAAAACTTTGATCCTTTCAAAGTTTTATACATGTATTAAGAAATAATAAAGATTGATAAACTTTAAACTTTTAAATATTAAATATAAATTTTTTTTAAAAAAAGGAGTTCAAATTTAAATTCTTATTAGTATTTCCATTGTCACTTGCTTTATTTTTTAAATGATAGCTTATCACTTTTGGGTCTTTAAAACAACAATGTTGAAAGACTGAAAATTATACTATTGCCTCTCATTGTCTCTTGTTCATTTCATGGCCACCATCATAATAGCAATGTCTTCCTTTATCATTCTTATGATACACTTTTTCACACTCTTTCTACATTCATGGCCACCGTGCAACCAGTGGCGTAGTTTGAATTATTGTAGAGCATGGGCAAAATTTTAATGGTAAATTTCACATATAACATAATACGTGAATAGTAAGGTAATTAGAATCAGACCGATCATTGAACCGGTATACTTATCGGTTCAAGGTTCAACCTGGTCGGACCATAAAAAATAATATAATTTTCATATTTAAATATATATATTTTTATATATAAAAAATAATACACAAGATATAATACAATATTCATATTTCACACTGTTAAAAATTAAATATACTCAAAAAATTCTCAAACTTTTTGAAAAATTAAAATGACACTATTTTGAATAAATAACGCTAATTAGTAATATGATAAATAGGGCTTTAAAATAGATGGAAGGGGTGTATAGTAAAGGCCCAACAATCATTGGCCCAAGATTCATTAATAACCAATAACCTAATACCCTAAAATCAGTTCTTTCAATTCCAATAGCATGTGCGCCGCTCAACTCAACTTTATGCAAACAGTGCTTGCTTTGTAGCCAGTGGCGTAGTTTGAATTATTGTAGAGTCTGGGCAAAATTTTAATGGTAAATTTCACATATAACATAATACGTGAATAGTAAGGTAATTAGAATCGGACCGATCATTGAACCGGTATACTTATCGGTTCAAGGTTCAACCGGGTCGGACCATAAAAAATAATATAATTTTCATATTTAAATATATATATTTTTATATATAAAAAATAATACACAAGATATAATACAATATTCATATTTCACACTGTTAAAAATTAAATATACTCAACAAATTCTCAAACTTTTTGAAAAATTAAAATGACACTAATTTTGAATAAATAACACTAATTAGTAATATGATAAATAGGGCTTTAAAATAGATGGAAGGGGTGTATAATAAAGGCCCAACAATCATTGGCCCAAAATTCATTAATAACCAATAACGTAATACCCTAAAATCAGTTCTTCCAACTCCAATAGCATGTGCGCCGTTCAACTCAACTTTATGCAAACAGTGCTTGCGTTGTAGCCTGTAACTAGAATACCAGATCATTCCATTTTCTTCAACAAATTAATACAATGAAATATGAAGGGTTTCATTTATTCCACTCCTGAAGTGGGCGAGTAACAACGGTGAAATAGTTCTGTTTTTGCCCTTTCTTTTCTATTTTTTCCCTTTCTTATCTTAATTTTTTCTTAACAAAAAAAAAAAAATTTCGGCCAAGCCCGGGCAAGTGCCCAGACATGCTTGGCCTTAAAATCGCCCCAAACATGCTTGGCCACCTCTGGCACTTTTTCACACTTTTTAGCAGATCAAACACACTCTATAAGAACAACTCAAGAACACTTGGATCAGAATTAAATGATACTCCCTCCGTCCCATTATATAAGCACCTTTACTACAAAAGTCTAGCCCAAAAATATAAGCCCCTTTACAATTTTTGTATTCCAATGCAACTTAGTAGTAATAATTAGGGGTATGTGTAAGCAAAAAAGTAATAAATGTACCTAGTAAATTGTAAAGGGGCTTATATTTTGGGACTAGACTTTTGTAGTAAAAGTGCTTATATAATGGGACGGAGGGAGTACAAGATATTTTTAAATTTAATCAAAGGTCATGGATTTGCATTCAATTTAAATTTTTACTGTAATTGTTAAATTTTCTTAAAAGAGAGTTTTATAGTCATTATAGTTTTACTCGGTTCAAATGATTAATCTCTATAATTATATACAGAGATTCTCAGTTCAAATAAAACACAAACTATAAACAACTTAACACCACATGTGTACGGTCCATCATAAATAAATAAAAGTAAACAAAATAAAGTTGAATGTTCCAAATGCATGTGTAGCATAATAATATTTTACTATGTAAACTAAGCGTATAAAGTGCAATGTTAAACGGTCTAATTATGTTTAGCATTATAATAAGCACCAGTGTGATATGATATAGTACTCCTTTATATATTATATACGGTCAAACCTTAACTCCATTATTCGTATTGTATTGATTATTAGTTTATTCTTTTTAGTCACATAAGCATATCTGCGATCAAGATTTATTAGCTAGGCTTAAACATACATTTGGTTTCTGTATGTACACCAATTTTTCGTTTTAGTCCCTGTATCGAAAATTTTAACAAAATAGTCCCTGTATCGCGCTTTTTTTTTTTGACGTTGGTCACTGCCGTCCAATTTCATCCAAGTGGCAAACGTTTTGCCACCTGGACCCTGCCACGTGGAATGCTAGAGGGACCAAAACCAAAAAATTGAACTGAATGCAGGGACCAAAACCAAAAAATTGAACTGAATGCTAGAGGGACTAAAACTAAAAAATTAAACTAATTGCAAAATGACCCATTAAAACTCTAAATTCCTAAATTGAAATTTGTTTCTCCACTCTTCTCTTCTCTTCTCTTCTCATAAACCAGCTTTCATGACAAAAATAATTTTGCGTCGATCATTGCGCCCCATTTGGATGAGTTTTTTTGATGAAATTATGAGAGGCATTGCGAATGTTGACAACGTGATCAGAAAGTGCGTCGAGAAAACCACCACGGTTGGACGGTTGTTGATTGGGATCGTTGAAAGGGAAATTATCAGGATAATCTTTTTTAGCAATGAGTCTCTCTGTTGAAAGGTTGGTGAGAAGAGAAAAGTAAAGAAACAAATTTCAATTTAGGGTTTTAGAGTTTAAACGGGTCATTTTGCAATTAGTTTAATTTTTTGGTTTTAGTCCCTCTAACATTCAGTTCAATTTTTTGATTTTGGTCCCTGCATTCAGTTCAATTTTTTGGTTTTGGTCCCTCTAGCATTCATTAATCCAGTCAGTAACATTTTTTGCCACGTGGCAGGGTCCAGGTGGCAAAACATTTGCCACTTGGATGAAATTGGACGGCAGGGACCAACGTCAAAAAAAAAAGTGCGATACAGAGACTATTTTGTCAAAATTTTCGATACAGTGACTAAAACGAAAAATTAGTGTACATACAGGGACCAAATGTATGTTTAAGCCTATTAGCTAATACAGACTTATTTTATTAGCCATGCTCAAAGTGAGGATTTAGAAAATTGAAGTAGAGACCGTTGCTTCTAAGATTAAAGCACCATTTTCTCCGGTGGCGGAGTCAAGAATTTCTTAAAATTCAGGCAAAAATTTCTTGTTTTAAATAAAAATATCAATTTTACCCTTATTAATTTTTAAAACTTCAGTTTTACCCTAAATTAACCTTTAAAATATAAAAAAAATTATTTTACAATAAATAATCTCAATTTTGAACAAAAAGATATTAATTTTATCTTAAATTAATCCCTGAAAATTACAATTTTACCCTAAACTAACCATAAAATACCAAAATAAAATCGACCGAGCTTTTCCTCTCTTACGCATACCGAGCTTTTCCTATTGTGAGACTTATAGTATCTTTTGAAGAATTCTTTGTAGTTGAAATTTGGTTGGATAGCTATACCTAATTCAAAATTTAAAATCATTTCAAACTAATAACTCCCTCCATTCTAAAACTTTGGTCCGTAAAGAGTTCACATTTAATTTCTTATTAGTATTTCCATTGTCACTTGCTTTATTTTTTAAATGAGAGCTTATCACTTTTGGGTCTTTAAAACAACAATGTTGATAGACTGAAAATCATATCATTGCCTCTCATTGCCTCTTGCTCATTCCATGGCCACCATCACAATAGCAATGTCTTCCTTTATCATTCTTATGACACTTTTCCACACTCTTTCTGCATCCATGGCCACCGTGCAACTCCAATCCCCCGATTTCCCCCCACCTCTAGTCTCCTCCGGTCAGAGCACTCGCTACTACTCCGGCCTCAGCCTCATCCGACCTCAAGATGCTTCAAACGGAGGTTTGATGATTTTAAGAGTAGCTTTAACAACACTCATTCTAACATTTAGTAGTCTTTTATTAATTAGATGAAATATCCGTAGATTCTACCAATTTATGTCAAGTTCATTTCCAAAAAAGTACTGAATTTGATTTAAAAAATGATAGAATCCACGTACATTTAGTTAGTTAGTTAGTTAGTTGATTAATTAATTAAAGTTTTATGTTAACTTGATTGGTTATTTCATGCATGGTCCAGTGGCTCCTGTAACAGATGATAGTTGGGACTCTCTTGTCCTTAATTCAGAGAATCTAGTGTTTGTTCAATTCTGGGCTGAATGGTGTGGTCCGTGTCGGGTGCAGAACGCCGTTGTAAATGGACTGTCAAATGATTATGCGGGTCGGGTCGAATTTTACAAACTGAATATTGATGATAATCAATTAACTCCTGCTAAATATGGGATTCGAAGTGTTCCAACTGTCCTTATCTTCAAGAATGGTGAACTTAGAGAAACACTTGCTGGTGCTCATACCAAGCAATCATATATCAATGGTATTGAACGAAACCTGTGATGAGAGGAGATCAGAGATCATGGCAAACAAACACATTATATATGAATTATATCAAGTTTAGATGTATTGCTTTCTTAAATAATTAATCATCATTTATGGGAAGCTCCCATATATTATATATTCTACCCATGTGGTTCTTTATTATTCTGTTATATATATGGGTGAAATTTGTGGCAAAATAGATCGTTGAAGAAAATAAGTTTATAAACAAACATGTTAGAAATTGTCTGATGCTTATGCGTAACGTTGCGACCGAATGTGATTAAAAATCTTGATCTCAACCAATGATCACAACTTTAACCACCACCAACTAGGGGTGTAAACGGATCGATTTGGATCCGTTTTGAGTGAATCTATTGTCCGAACTAATGAAATTTCAATTGGTTCGATATAACTCGGTTTGGTTCGGTTTTCAAAAACGAATCTGATCCATATTAGTCGGTTGGAATCGGATACCATACTCGGTTTGCTATATTTTGTTTTTTTAGTATAATATTTATTATGATTTTTTCCACTACAACATATTACCTATAGACCACCATACAAAAAGCGTGGTCTAAACCAAAAAAAAACGAGGCTTAAAGTTTTTCCACGGTTTTAAAGTTTATTCCACGCTTTATAAAATGTGGGATATGCTGCCTTGGCCTTTTCTCTAAAGCCACAGTTTTGTTAACTTTAGCCCACCGATATAAAAAACAACCGTGGCATATGACATCTAAAGAAACACGGTTATGAAAGCCGGTTTAGGCCACGGTTTTGAAATCCAGTTTTAGGCCACACTGGTACAAACGTGGTCTGTACTCTAGAAACATCTAAGTCTTCAATTTACTTCATTAGGTTTATTCATTTTGAAGATGATCTTTGTGCCCAAACTGCAAATATTAAATTGTTAGTACTATAAATAACCTTTATTTCTAGGAAAATAAATTTAAATCAAATGCAAGACACTAACTTGTCACACATATAAATAATTGTCAATACTAAAAACAATAAGATACTTGTTAAGCATACCCTTCACATACCAACCTAATATCAACATACCTTCAAGCATATTAAAAATGCAATGGAATGATAATTGCGCATTAGAAACAGCTACAAAGAAGGAATAAATAATCATCCACCCACATCTAATATCATGATATCTACACCACAATAAAGATTCACCAACCAAATATACCGGTAAGTCATCTAATTAACAACATCAACTCTCAACTATGTTAACATAGTAGCTTTGGCATAGAGTAAACTTGATTGAGTTGTTGATCAAATTTGTATAAAATTGAACAACTCTAACAGAATCTCCCCAAACTAGCTTTGGCATTTTATCTGCAGCAAATTAACTAGATGAATCAAAAACTTACATATATTTAATTATAATCATATCTATATAATGTAACAAAAAATAAGATTCATATCAGAAAAATCTAAGTTAATTTTTCTACTGTGGTTGTTAATTTAGTCATTAACAAGGATTGGAGCATATGGAGTCCTTAAAAATTGTTGGAGCATATATATATATATGGAGTCTTTAACAAAGACATGTTTTAAAGAAAAAACTTCCTAAATACTAGTGATCAATATAGAAGAGTTGTTCAGTTTCTTAGCATATGTTAATCTGATCCAATAATACATTGATCCAAACCAACAATGTCAAAGTAAACATACCTAGCATGAATCAGACCACTTTCTTTCCTTGTAAATAATATTGGCAACAGTTATGCACCACCACAACAACAACAACAAAACATAATGCTTGGGTGTGCTAAGCTAAGAGGTCATGCACAATAACAAGATTAGGCTATCGAATTAGTCTCTATTTCATCTTCCACGTGATCACTAAATAGCCCCTGCAAAACAAGGCAACACAATCACAAAGGCAAATTTGAGGCCAACATGAGTCTACTATGTGAGCTATATTTATGCCTTCCACAGAGGAGTCCCTTCACTGTGTAACATATAGGGGTTTTGGAATCATCTAAGTGATTTTTTATTAAAATTTCTTTTTAGAGAAACCAATTTTGCTATTGTCCTATATACCAATTTTGGGACACTATTTAGCATGATCTATAAAAAATATGATGATTTTATCCGATATAATTTTTCTATATATATATATATATCAATTTTCTTTGTTTAGGTGACTCGGTCGTCGCGTGCGTTTTCTATTTCTTCGTTCTTCTCTTCTTCACCGTCTGTCCTGTCCTGTCCTCCTGCGGTTTGGTAAGTTCCTCTCCTCTTCATTAGCTCTTCTCTTCTCTGTTCAACGGTATTTATTTATTTAGTTCTGTGAATTGGGGCTGCTGATTAGTTAGGGTTTGTTTCTTTTTGAATGAATTGGGGTTTCTTTTTTCTTCTTTTCCAGATTTTGATTGATTCATTCATGAAATTCAACCCCCCCCCCCCCCCCCCCCCCTCTCTCTCTCTCTCTCTCTAACGACAATTGGTTGTTCTTATTCTCTAACAGACATGAAAAACATAAGTCGTCCAAAGCGTCCTCCTCCTCCTCGAAGGATCCGTGTTGATGATGTGGGTCTCTGTCTGTCTGTCTGTTAAAGAAACAAAATAATTTTTTCATATTTAGATTAATTAGAATGACTGACTGACTGACTGATGTTCATGTTACAATTGTCTGTCAACAGCTTTTTGATGCTGAATTTGCCGCAAAATATAACATACCATGTAAGCGGTTTTCTTTCAAAGGCAATCAAAAGCGGACTGATAAGCTAACCAAATGTGCCACTTTGGCCTTAGCAGATTATAATATACAACTCTCTGCAGACTACCAATTTGTCAAGATTAAGATGGCTACTTGGCAATCAGGTGCCGGAAACACTTTCCGTATCACCTTTGAAGCCAGAGCCAGAGAGAGTCAATGTGTTACATCTTTTCAATCCAGAGTGTCAAGTAAAAGACATATAACAACTGTTATGAGTATCAGGAAAGAAGGGACAATATTTTGGTAAATTGTTTTTCATTTTTTCCAATATGTTTCTTTGCAAAACATCTCAGACAATGTTAACATTATTTATTCATTTTCTTCAACATCGCCTTTACCTTGATTCATTCTTGGAGAGACTTCTATATGATTTGGCATTTTTTCATTTTATGCTCATTTTTGATTTCTTGTTTTGTTCAGGTGTCTTGGGCATCTCAGCGAGCTGGTTTAGGTTTTGGATCTCATGCAGTGATCGCTGTTGTTCTGCAGTGGTTGATGTTGTTATGTTTAAGATTTGTTGGTATGGATTTTGTTTTGGGTTTTTATGTTGTTTTGTTGAAGATGACTTTATGGCTTTTTTTTTTTTCATGAAGATTGTTGTTTGTTTGGGTTATAGTTTTGGATCATTATCTGGGTATTCATCATCATCACATGCTTCTTCCTTTTTTTATTTTTTAAAAGAAACTAGTAAAAGACTTGTTCCTCCACAAATGTTCGTTAGGCCAAATACATCTATAGGTCCTTTAAATTTTTGGTTTATACCACATAGATACTTTAAGTTATTTTTGTAACACATTAGGTCTTTTAGGTTATTGATTTATACCACATAGGTCTTTTAAGTTTTTTTTTATAACACATAGGTCCTTTGAGCTTTAAAATTGTAACACATATGTCCTTTCCTTTATCACTTAAATTCACATGATGAATATAATTTGAAAGGACCTATGTGTTACCGTTTTAAAACTTAAAAGACTTGTGTTACAAAAACACTTAAAAAAAGACATATGTGGTACAAACTTAAAACTTAAAGGATTTATGTGTAACAAAAATAACTTAAATGTGGTACCAACCAAAAACTTAAAAGACTCGTAGATGCATTTGGCCTATAATATCAGTATTGGTCCTTTATCTTTTTCATTTGTAACAAATTGGTCCTTTACTTTTTGTTTGTAACAAATTTATCCTTTATCTTTTTTATTTGTAACAAATTGGTCATTTATCTTTTTTTGTAACAAATTGGTCCTTTGTCTTTTTTATTTGTAACAAATTGGTCATTTATCTTTACTAACATTTGCACCGTATGGCCTCCTATTTGTAAGAAATAATATAAGATAAAAGACCAATTTGATACAAATGAAAAAGATAAAGGACCAATTTGTTAAATAAATAAATAAATAAATGATCAATTTATTACAAATGAAAAAGATAAAAGTCTAATTTATTACAAATGAAAGATAAAGGATTAATTTGTTACAAATAAAGAAGCTAAAGGACCAACGATGTAATTTGCATAAAAAATATAACCATTGAACTTACATATTAAACTATGTTTTTTATAATAATTTTTAATAAGATAATAATTTTTTATGTATTATTTTTTTTTTAAGCAATTTTTTATGTATTTATTAATATTATTTTTACAAAATGATATAAACTTGATAATGGATCGGCCCAAAATCTGATGGACTAGTCCAACCCAAGGGCTATATCTGTTTGGGCAAAAAAAACCAATTGCATTTGGACTAGTTTTTTAAGACTGGCACGCCCAAATCCATGGGCAAATGAATATACTCATTGACCAGACCCATTCTTTTTATTCATTACTAAGCTAAACACTTTTACTTGTAATCCTTATCCTTAATATATTAAAGTAAAAAACATGCTCCAGCTCCTTAATATGTTAAAGTAAAAAACATGCTCCAGCCTAGTTGACCGCTTATCCCGCCTAATAAACTCTTGGGATGTCTATAAATTGTCAATGGTCAACTAAGTATTATTCACTTTGATTACAATATATGTCGTTTTGGAAAAAAGATTTATTCCACAATATATGTTGTTTTACAATACTAATTTAAAATTAATTTTGATCTTCTTAAATTACCGATGCATTTATATTTTTTTTATCAACAAAAGTCACTACTCTCTTTCTAACTTTATTATTTTTTCATATACCAATAAAGAAAAAAAAAAGGATACAAGAAGAAAATATGTATAATTTTGACAAAATTTATAGAAGTTACAAATTCATTAATATGCATAAAAATGTTAGAATGATATATATTTTGATACGGAGGAAGTAATGTTAACTGTGATGCACATTTAATTCCATTCACTTTATTAATGTTACTTCTCTTCTCTCCTTTTTTAGATGTTTTATCCTCTCAATTTGTTGGTTTTTTTTTTTATTTTCATGGTAGTGGGTTTTTGTCAGAATATCTCATCTTTCTTCTCCTATAGTCCTATTAATTGTTATAGGTTAAATATGTTTTTTATTTAAGAAATTTTATGGTCAAATTTTCTAACAAACTCTTCTAATATAATCCAATTAAAATTAACTATATCACCACATTTCTCTATTTATTTTAATTTTTTTTATTATTAATAGGTAAATGAATAATAAAAAGGGGTGAACTCAAATTGTAAGAGTTAGGGGACATGAATTGGGTAGAGGGAGGTTCAAAGTTTAAATCTTGGTGAGAGCATTTATAATTTCGATGTACCAAAAAAAATGGATAATGTGGCTAATTTCAATTGAAGTTGTGTTAAAGAGTGTGATCATAACATTTCTCTTTTTTATTTTTATAGAAATAAATCACATGTTTTTATCTCAAACATTTTCTGTTTTGTATTTAATTTCTAATAATCAATATATGTTCATTTTAATGTTAATGTCATGACTATTTATGATCAATATATGTCAATATTTTGTCTATATATTTTGTTAAAGGTTAGTCTCATCATCACAAACAATTTGTGATAAATAAAAACTCCGAAACAACGTAAACAAGACAACTCAGGCCACAATATAAATCCAATAACAAAATATTAAAAGATAGCGACAAGCCGACAACCTAGACTCGGTGTTACACTATGACAGTGTTGTACCCCAATTTTGGACCTAAAATCCAACCTTTTTTCTTTTTCATTGTAAAATATCAAAAATATCCATCGTATAAAAATATTCTCGCATCCGTTCTATCTCCGCCTATTTACTTTCTTTTACTCATTATCATTGTTTTTATTTAATCATCTTATTACCTTTTTTTTACAAAAAAAATACTATTTATCATTACCCTTTTATTAAAAAAAAACTTCTATATTATTATTACTCACCTTTTTCAACATTTCTTTTTATCATCATATTTCATCTTTTTTCTTTTATCACTATTTTTATCACTATTATTATTATTATTATTATTATTATTATTATTATTATTATTATTATTATTATTATTATTAATGTCACTATTATAATTATTATCCAAAAAAAAAGTAAAAAAAAACAGTTTTTAATTCCTCTTTTATTCTTTTAATTTTCGGTCACACTTATTCAACATAGAAAAACAGAACAGAAGCAAATTTGAAAAAAAAAAACAATGGGATCCAATGCTTTTCTGAAATTTCCAGCACAAGACAGTGACATTTTTCTTGTCCCTTTCTCATTTCTAACACAAATTTTCAACCAAAATCTGATTGCAACAAAGCCATCTCTGCATTTTTCCCTCTTCAATTCAACAAACCCTAATTCCCCAGTCTATTTAACAGAACAAAATTCACAAACAGAGGGGGGCGATTTTGAGAGATTGAGAACGGCTGAGAGCAAAAAACAAACAGAAAAACAACAAAATCCCAGAGTTTCAACATAATCAAAAAAATCCAAAACCTTCAAACAGAAACAAGAACAACAAATCTGAACTAAAACAAAAAACCATCTTCATAACTGAAAACAAACCAAACCATTTACAACATCAAACCCATTGTCTACAAACCATAACAACACAAAACAGAAACAAAACCGAAAAAGAAAAAAGCAGTAACAAAGAAACAAAAAAACCAAAACCGAAAAAGCAAAGAAAAAGAAATCAAAGAAGAAGGACGAATCAACGGAGAAGGACAGTAGCAGTCACATCGCCGACCGCCACTGTTGACGCGCGCGAGCTCACCGTCGGCCACCACCGTGTTTCGCCGGAAGTTCTTGCTCCAGTACTGTATGTTTTTTTTCGTTTCGTTCAACTCATACACTTGCATGCATCTTCTATTTCGGTTATGAACTTGTTTGAGTTTTTAGGTTAGGGTTTGTAAACTGAAACTCCCGATCCGGCGATTTGGTGAGGATTTAGGAAATTTGGGTTTTAGATCCGTGTTTAGAATAAAAAATAAAGGGGGGTTGGTGTAGAAAAGTTTAAATTTTGAGCCGTTTCCGGCGGCGGCGCCGCCACCTTGTTGGCCGGCCGCCGCGCCGGAAATGAAGAACCCTAGCAGAGCATTTAGAGAAAGTTGAGAGAGCTCTGTGAAGGAAGAAAGAGAAAAGAAAGAAAAAATAAACAAATGAGGAAAGAAAAGTCACATATACTACTCCCCCCCTTCCTTCAGTTTCTCGCGCGCCCCCCCCCCCCCCCTAATTTACTCAGCGCGCCCCCCACCGGTTGGGTCAATGTGAACCGGGTTTGGGTCTGGTCCGACCCGGTTCGCTACATTCAGCCCAATCCTTTTTTTTATGATTTTTGTTTTGCTGCGCGCGCGCCCCTGGGTTGCTGCGCGCACCCCCCTGGACTCAGATTTGTGAATGGGCTTAACAAAAAAAGCCCAGTTCCTCCCTTTTTCTGCTTATTACATGCTGTTTGTTTTATTTCTTTTCCTACTTTGCTTTATTAGTCTTAGTATTCATTGTTATCATTTAAAGATGTTTACATGCACTTGTGTTTATGGGTTTAGATGCTTTGTCATTGAGTTAAAGTGTTAATCCTAAAATTTTAAAAAAAATTCTTTCTAACCATTTTGATGTCAAAAAATAAAAATGTTAGTTTGTTTGCCATGATCTTTTTTTCTTTAGTTATTTAGTATGCCAAATAATATAAATACTAAAAAAATTAAATATGCAATTTTTGAATTCCTTTTATGTGATGATTGATTAATATGATTATGTCTTTATTTAATTCCTTTTTTTTTATGAAAGCATATAACATGTTTTACCAAAGAAATTTTATCATTAATTTCATGCATACATGCATTTAAAATCTTACATTTTTGCACTACATCACATTATGCATTTTTTTTAGTCACATAACATTTTTTACAAAGTTTCTACATCACATTACATTTTATATCACATGTTCACTACACATTTTCATGCATACATGCATTTAAAAATCACTACATTTTTTACTACATCACAATCTACACTTCTTGCATTTTTACATAACATTTTTTACAAATTTTTGCATCACACTACAATTTCACATTACAATCTCACTTCACATTTTCCTACATGCATACATGCATTGCATTTAGATTAAGACAATGCATCATTTTAAAAATGCATGTTAGAGACAATATTTTAATTTATAAAATCATTGAGCTCTAATATTAGCATTGATAGTTAAGGGCCTTTTGGCCTAAATTCATACTCTTCATAAAAATAAAAAAAATAAAAAAAATTCTTTTGCTAAATAAAATTACTTTTTGCTTGTGTTTTAGTTGGAGTTGTTTGTTACTACGAATGACTTTCAAAATTTCTATTATCATGTATTTGCCTCCCACACCCCTTTTTTCACACACTTCACCTTTAAGTAGAATATAATATCTTACTATGATTTCTCTTCTTAATTGTTTGTGTACATATTCATTGCCATATTTATTTTTCGCATTTGCATTTTATTTTATGCATTGCTATTTATTTATTTATTTATCTATTGCTTATTATTATTATTATTTATTCATTCTAATTCGATATGGTTGTAATTTAATTATTCAATTGGGTTGTAATAGCGTAGGACTTTATTTATCGCCTTTACTGCTTTCCTAGCTCACACATCATACACAACGCCAAAAATTCATTTCCAAAGGAGAGGACTCGTAGTTAAATTTCAAATTAATTACGAGACTTTTTTTGAAACAAAAACTTTTTTCAAAACAAACAGACGATCCTTTTACAAAACAAACGCAAGCTCGCCTTATAATCATCTTTAACATGACATTATCTACAATTTATTTTCTTTACAATCTTCTTTTCGTTCAAACACAAAAAAAGAAACGAATACACTTTCGTTTACAAACAATAACTTTTTTCTTTACAACATCTTTTCTTACAACCTCTTTCTCTCAACAATTACACTTCTTTCAAAAATCTTTTTTTACAAACAAAAAATATTTACTCTTCTTTTCTTTTATTTACTTTATGAAAGAAAATTTTCTTAACTTTTACCCACTTTCTTTTCTTTCTTCTATACAACTTCTCCCTCCATTCTTAAAGCATGTATATAAAAAAGAGCACAAAAAAAAACATATAAGAGGTTACCATGGAGTACCATGGGCGCTTGAGGTGCTAACACCTTCCTCAAGTGCAACTAACCCCCGTACCTAGAATCTCTTTCTTTAAAAGGTTTTCAATTTTTCCCCTCCTTTGGAAATGAAAAATAAAACTGTAGTGGGGTATGTCTCAAAAATCCCGCAACAGAAAAATGGCGACTTCACTGGGGATTCTCTCCTTAAGAGGGTTGAACCTAACTTCTATGTTTCTATGTGCTTACTTGTTTACATGCTTTATATATCTTGTGGGGGGGGGGTTTTCTTGAGTTGAGACAAGCTTGACCCGAGCTTGAGTGCACCATGAGATAGATTGTGATATAATCATAGTGGGATGGGCGAAAGTTCAGTTTTGCACATACTCGCATGTGATATAATCACGCCACAGTTGATGAGTCATGTTGTAGTATTCTCTTCGACGCGAGTTAAGTTGCGTAGAAAGATTATTATGATTATGAGGATACTGTGGGACCTTTTTAGTCACCTTTAACCCATCTTGGCCTCTTAGAACGTAGTGCGATGGCTTAACCGAGAGTGAATTTTGGTTAAAGTTGTTCCGCGATACTACACTCAAACGAGATCTTCCCTTGGATATTTCATTTGGCCGCGAGTTCAGTTGTGGACATTGGTATTCAAGAAGGAAGGTTGTAGACTTTGAGACCTTTTAGAACCCGTGATACAGGTACAAGAAGATAAACCAATAGTTCATACCTTGTGGGTGGTTCTGACCTTTGGCTCCAACATTGTGACATCTCAACCAACCATGTTTGCTTATGTTTGTGATTGTTGCATCCATACATCCATGCATACATGAAAATTTCCTTCCATTAGTTTTCAAAGGACTTAGAGGAATTTCTTTATAAACTTCACAATCATCATGGACCTTAAAAAAAAAAAAAGGAGTTACTTTGAAAAGAAAAAATTTCTTTTGATCATAAACAAAAATAAGGTCCTTTATGATTTGTATCCTAAAGTCCTTTGAAAATCAAAAATCAAAACAAAACTCTCTTTCTCATGCATCATTGTGCATTCATGGTCTTCTACAAAAAGTTTGAGTTTCATCTTTCTCTCAGTGGTCTGACGCTCTTGTCAATAGTCAACTCGCCGACACAACACTTGTGCAAACTCCAAAAAAGAATGGAAGGTCTTGAGCAAGAGAACCAGCAGCTACAAGAACAGGTCACTTCTCTTCAAGCTAATGTAGCCCAATTGACGGCTATGTTTGAAACTCTGACTACGGTGAGGGCTGCCCCTCCTCCGCCTCCTCCAACACAAAGTTTGAATGTCTCTGTCCCAGAAATCATCTCAATCTCAGCTCCGTTGTCCTATGTTAGCACGCCAACACTCACTGCAACTCCACGGTACCCATGGGGTATGCCCGCCAATTTTGGCGAGAATTCTCAGCTTAATGATTTCGGCGCTCAGTTCTATGTTACTACTGCTCCACAGACAATGGCGTCTGTTCCACCTCCTGGGATAACTTCTGTTCCTCAAATGGTAGTGTCTATTCCGTCTCCTGAGATGACTGTTGCACCTCTCGCTATGAATGTAAGGCAGTTCGAGACAGAACCTATTTATCATGCTAATCCAGCTGAAAGCGTGGTATCTTTTGGTCACAATGAGGAAATTAAGAATCAGTTTGATGAGATACAACGTGAGATTCGTGCTCTCCGTGGGAAAGACTTGTTCGGGAAGAGTGCTCATGAGCTCTGTCTTGTGCCAAATGTCAAGTTTCCGCCAAAGTTCAAAGTGCCCGAGTTTGAAAAGTATAAGGGGAATTCTTGCCCTCAGATGCATCTTGTGATGTATACTAGGAAGATGTATGCTCTGACAAAAGATGATGAATTGCTTATCCACTGCTTCCAAGACAGTTTGACTGGTGCAGCTCTCAAGTGGTACATGAGCTTAGGTGGTTCGAAGATCAAGTCCTTTCTTGATTTATGTGAAGCGTTTGTGCAGCAGTACAAGTACAATGCTGATTTGGCACCGGATAGAGATCAGCTTCGAGCCATGACTCAGAAAAACAAGGAATCTTTCAAGGAATATGCCCATAGATGGAGAGGGGTTGCAGCTCAGATTAGCCCGCCTCTTGAGGAAAAAGAGATGGCTAAAATTTTTCTGAAAACTCTTGATGCATTCTACTATGACAAAATGGTTTCCACTACGCTTCGTGATTTTGCCGACATGGTAGACATAGGCGTGCGCATTGAGGAAGCTCTCCGAGAAGGACGTTTGACAAGAGAGACTGCTTCTTCCAGAAATGCAAGAGAATTTGGGTCTTGCTCCAACATGAAGAAAGAACAAGAGTTGAGTATGGTGGCTCATGGGAAGTCAAAGAAGAACAAACAACATGTTGCTGTTGTAACTTCTGCTCCTAATCCTGCTCTAAAAAGGTCACCTCAATATGACCCGATCCCCATGTTGTATGCCGATTTGTTTCCAATTTTGATTGAGAGAGATCTGATTCAGACTAGAGCACCGCCTCGGGTACCTGCAAAATTGCCTTATTGGTACAAACCAGAGCTCTCTTGTGCTTTTCACTCAGGGGCACCTGGCCATGACATTGAACATTGTTATTTGCTACAATCTGAAGTTCAAAAGTTGGTTAGGGATAACAAGTTTTCTTTCGAGGATATAGACCCAACTCTGTTATGCATGAATATGATTTGATACCATTGGGTTGTTGTTGAAGTCAGTGATACAAGGAAGCTCACCCCTACGATCGCTAGGCTTTTATTTCTTTCTTGTCAAGCATTTGTTTGCTTTTAACATTATGTCTTTTGTCAAGTACTTTTAATATAATAAACATGCATGTTTTTTTTGAATCAATCCATTCGTATTCACTCTTTTCTCTTGCTTTATTACTTACAAACTTGGAGCGAGGATGATGAATATAAATAACTAATTTTTGCTGATATATACTTTCAACGGTGGAAAACCTAGTTGACGATGTAAGGCGTTGTTTCTCTTCCCAAACAGTGGAGATATAAGGAGATAATCCGTAATCAGCCCATTTGAGCCTGAAGTCGGTGTTTCTTTTTTTTTTTTCTGAACCCTTAATCTTAACCTGGGGCAGGGTAGTATTTCAATTAATTTGATGATGCATCCTGATACAAGAGAATCAGTTCATCAATACATACCAAGTAAGAGGTTTGGACACATTATCTTTCCTTAGACAAAAGAAGCTGTCAAGCGATGAGACTCACAACAATTCATACGACAGTCACAATATTCATACACCAAAATCTTACAAGAGTTGTTCAAAAAAAAGGTATTTACAAAAAAAATTTCAAAAAAGAGCCTATAAAAAAAAAGAAAAAGAAAGAGGGGCATCCCAATGGACCACAAATTTAAAGTTCGAAAAGAACAAGTCCATACAAATAAATAGTGATTCAAAAATAGGAACAACTTCCTAAACAAAAAGTGACTGTCACTTCGAGATCTCATCAAAGTCTGTTCAACAAAAAGGATGTCAATAAAGCTTCGACCAAAGTGTCAACCTCGAACATCATTGCAAAAATTTCTCTTGTCGACTGAGTGCATCAGTTGAATTATTTGAATTTAGGAATGAAGGACATCAAGAAGAATGGGTGGGACCAAATAAATTTTGAGCCTAACAATCCTTTTTTTTGAAAACCGTGAGCCCAGCCACGTTATAACATACAAAAGACCTAATTGAAACTAGGTTCACTGTGAAAGCATATTCGACAAATTTATTGTTAAGCTGACTCATCCTGTTTGTTGAGTAATCACAAATTATCTTTGTACATGCCATACGTGTTTTCACCACAAAAATATTCAATTTCAAAAACATACATCTGCATTTTATCAAAAATACTTTTCAAAATAAATAGTTTTATTTGTAAATTAATGCTTGACATTAAAGAAATTTAAGCTATGGTCTGATCAAAGGCAAATCTGACTTGAGACGCTCCTAGCCAGGGGCAAGTTATCTATGAATTCTACCAATCAGTGGCAAACAAGCTGAATATTCTTCTTATCAAGGTTGAAAATGATTCAGAATTTGGTTATTCTACAAACATCAGTTAATCAGGGGCATACCCTTCAAAGATTCAAAGACTTGGGGCATACTGTGTCAAGATCATATATTCCTGAAAATGTACACTAGATGTAAAAGGTCAGCAAGTCACGCTCTTCGAGCGATTCTTTCAAGGATCTTTAGACTGAAACAAGGATCCAGAGCAAGGGGCAACTCGTCTCCATTTTCTCAAATTTTTCATCCACAACAAACATGTTTTCTCTAAGAGAATGTAAACAATCTTCTTCCTAGAAAAAGGTACATCCCCAATGAAAGTTGACAAAGTTGTTTTGAGTGCAGTCAAGTTTCAATATACAGATCGTTTCGGCTAAAACGGTCAATTCCCCAGAGAAGTTGTTTCTTCTCCAAGAAGAGGTTCACTTACTTCATCTACAGTGACATATACACTTTGTAGAGACATCCTGAACAGAAATGCGACGTTGGCTTGTGTTTCCGGTTTGGTCACTTTGTCTGTCCATCAAAAGATGTTCCACATACATACATTTATACATACATTCAAACATAGCATTTACATATAACATAAACATTTACATCATTCATACATTATTACATCATTATACAGCTTTCTATCTCTTATGTCTTGTCTGTGTCTACAAAATAGAGTCGGGATGGGCATGTTGTTCTTTCCAATTAGAGTGTCAGCTTAGGCAGATAAGTGTACATCTCTCTTGTTTCAAAATTCCCCACTAGACTCTTCTCTTGTGGAAGATGGTTGTTTCAGTTTTCCTATAACAAAAGGAAAATGACAGTTGAACTTATTCATCAACTGAACACAAAGTCTTGTTTCAATGTTTTCCCTCCGGTTTGTTCCCGGATCAGACATCAATTCAAAGCAACAGTGACAAGCTATCCTTACAAGAAGCTTGTGTTTTACCAGATACATTTCCAATTACTCAGGTGGGTTTATCCCCAGTGAATCTTATCAAGAAACTTTACACAAAAGATCATACAAGTCTTTTCTCTCTACAAATACATACACTTTTACAATCTAACCTACCTGTGTCTCTTTTGAAGTTCCCGGTAGAGTTATCGATCCTCATAGATGATTATTACCTTTTATACACTATCATTATATGATAGTTGGTAATATCTAGTCATTGTCTTTTATACACCATCACTCTGTTGGATGGTAGGCAGTGTCTCTCATCTTTTCATATTACCTTATATACACTATCATTATACGGTAGTTGGTAATATTTGGCCTTTGTCTTTTATACACCATCATCTTGTTGGGTGGTAGATAAAGTCTCATCTCTTCATATTACCTTTTATACACTATCATTATACGGTAGTTGGTAATATATGTCATTGTCTTTTATACACCGTCACTCTGTTGGATGGTAGACAGTGTCTCACATCTTTTCATATTGCCTTATATACACTATCATTATACGGTAGTTGGTAATATATGTCATTGTCTTTCATACACTATCATTTCATTGGATAGTAGTCAATGTCTTGCATCGTTTCATATTACCTTTTATGCACTATCATTATACGGTAGTTGGTAATATCCGACCTTTGTCTTTTATACGCTATCACTTCATTGGATAGTAGCCAATGTCTCACCTTTAATGTTACCTTATATACACTATCATTATGCGGTAGTTGGTAATATTCAAACGTTGTCTTCTTTATGCAATCCATCTATTTGCAAGTCGGTGGACAATACTCTTGTTCTCTGTGGAAATTGTCTTCTTTATGCAAGCTGTCTCTTTGCAAGGCGGTGGACAATATTCTTGTTCTTTATAGAGGTCGTCTTTTATCTGCAAGCTGTCTCTTTGTAAGACGGTGGACAATGCTCTTGTTCTCTGTGGACTTTGTCTTCTTTATGCAAGCCGTCACTTTGCAAGGCGGTGGACAATGTTCCTATTCCTTATAGAGGTCGTCTTTTATCTGCAAGCTGTCTCTTCGTAAGGCGGTGGACGATTCTCTTGTTCTCAGTAAACATTGTCTTTTATCTGCAAGCCGTCACTTTGCAAGGCGGTGGACAATGTTCCTGTTTTTCTTGTAGAAATTGTCTTTTATCTGCAATCCGTCCTTGTCAGGCGGTGGACAATTTTCTTGTTCTCAGTAAACATTGTCTTTTATCTGCAAGCCGTCACTTTGCAAGGCGGTGGGCAATGTTCCTGTTTTTCTTGTATAAATTGTCTTTTATCTGCAATCCGTCCTTGTCAGGCGGTGGACAATTCTTTTATTCTCTATAAACGTTGTCTTTTATCTGCAAGCTGTCTCTTTGTAAGGCGGTGGACAATGTTCTTGTTCTTTATAGAGGTCGTCTTTTATCTGCAAGTTGTCTCTTCGTGAGGCAGTGGACGATGCTCTTGTTCTCAGTAAACGTTGTCTTTTATCTGCAAGCCGTCACTTTGCAAGGCGGTGGACAATGTTCCTGTTTTTCTTGTAGAAATTGTCTTTTATCTGCAATCCGTCCTTGTCAGGCGGTGGACAATTCTTTTATTCTCTATAAACGTTGTCTGTTATCTGCAAGCTGTCTCTTTGTAAGGCGGTGGACAATGTTCTTGTTCTTTATAGAGGTCGTCTTTTATCTGCAAGTTGTCTCTTCGTAAGGCGGTGGACGATGCTCTTATTCACTTTAAACATTGTCTTTTATCTGCAAGCCGTCACTTTGCAAGGCGGTGGACAATGTTCTTGTTCTTTATAGAGGTCGTCTTTTATCTGCAAGCTGTCTCCTCGTAAGGCGGTGGACGATGCTCTTGTTCTCAGTAAACGTTGTCTTTTATCTGCAAGCCGTCACTTTGCAAGGCGGTGGACAATGTCCCTGTTTTTCTTGTAGAAATTGTCTTTTATCTGCAATCCGTCCTTGTCAGGCGGTGGACAATTCTTTTATTCTCTATAAACGTTGTCTGTTATCTGCAAGCTGTCTCTTTGTAAGGCGGTGGACAATGTTCTTGTTCTTTATAGAGGTCGTCTTTTATCTGCAAGTTGTCTCTTCGTAAGGCGGTGGACGATGCTCTTATTCACTTTAAACATTGTCTTTTATCTGCAAGCCGTCACTTTGCAAGGCGGTGGACAATGTTCTTGTTCTTTATAGAGGTCGTCTTTTATCTGCAAGCTGTCTCCTCGTAAGGCGGTGGACGATGCTCTTGTTCTGAGTAAACGTTGTCTTTTATCTGCAAGTCGTCACTTTGCAAGGCGGTGGACAATGTCCCTGTTTTTCTTGTAGAAATTGTCTTTTATCTGCAATCCGTCCTTGTCAGGCGGTGGACAATTCTCTTGTTCTCTATAAACGTTGTCTTTTATCTGCAATCCGTCTCTTTGTAAGACGGTGGACAATGTTCTTCTCACAATACTTTCATCTATATGATAATGGGTAATATTCTCCCCAGTGTTTTACTCTGTTCCCCAGTGGAGTTCATTCTCCCAATGGACTTGGGGCACATCTTATTATTTTTCCAGTCGGGCCTTGTTATGTTCTTCCCCTGTGGAGTCCTAACTATGTCTTCTTCCTTTGTCTGTCTTTTCCAACATTCATACAAAAATTAAAAAAATTCATCATCTGCATTTCATGCATTCATTTTCGCATCATAAGCATTGTTGAAGGATTTTAGGTCCAAAAATGGTGCACGTTTTATATTTAAGTCTCTTCAATCCCGTCTAGACAAAGATTTCAATCTTCATCTCTCCGCGTGAAGAAACTTAAATAGGGGCAGCTGTTGTACCCCAATTTTGGACCTAAAATCCAACCTTTTTTTCTTTTTCATTGTAAAATATCAAAAATATCCATCGTATAAAAATATTCTCGCATCCGTTCTATCTCCGCCTATTTACTTTCTTTTACTCATTATCATTGTTTTTATTTAATTATCTTATTACCTTTTTTTTACAAAAAAAATACTATTTATCATTACCCTTTTATTAAAAAAAAACTTCTATATTATTATTACTCACCTTTTTCAACATTTCTTTTTATCATCATATTTCATCTTTTTTCTTTTATCACTATTTTTATCACTATTATTATTATTATTATTATTATTATTATTATTATTATTATTATTATTATTATTATTATTATTATTATTATTAATGTCACTATTATAATTATTATCCAAAAAAAAAGTAAAAAAAAAACAGTTTTTAATTCCTCTTTTATTCTTTTAATTTTCGGTCACACTTATTCAACATAGAAAAACAGAACAGAAGCAAATTTGAAAAAAAAACAATGGGATCCAATGCTTTTCTGAAATTTCCAGCACAAGACAGTGACATTTTTCTTGTCCCTTTCTCATTTCTAACACAAATTTTCAACCAAAATCTGATTGCAACAAAGCCATCTCTGCATTTTTCCCTCTTCAATTCAACAAACCCTAATTCCCCAGTCTATTTAACATAACAAAATTCACAAACAGAGGGGGGCGATTTTGAGAGATTGAGAACGGCTGAGAGCAAAAAACAAACAGAAAAACAACAAAATCCCAGAGTTTCAACATAATCAAAAAAATCCAAAACCTTCAAACAGAAACAAGAACAACAAATCTGAACTAAAACAAAAAACCATCTTCATAACTGAAAACAAACCAAACCATTTACAACATCAAACCCATTGTCTACAAACCATAACAACACAAAACAGAAACAAAACCGAAAAAGAAAAAAGCAGTAACAAAGAAACAAAAAAACCAAAACCGAAAAAGCAAAGAAAAAGAAATCAAAGAAGAAGGACGAATCAACGGAGAAGGACAGTAGCAGTCACATCGCCGACCGCCACTGTTGACGCGCGCGAGCTCACCGTCGGCCACCACCGTGTTTCGCCGGAAGTTCTTGCTCCAGTACTGTATGTTTTTTTTCGTTTCGTTCAACTCATACACTTGCATGCATCTTCTATTTCGGTTATGAACTTGTTTGAGTTTTTAGGTTAGGGTTTGTAAACTGAAACTCCCGATCCGGCGATTTGGTGAGGATTTAGGAAATTTGGGTTTTAGATCCGTGTTTAGAATAAAAAATAAAGGGGGGTTGGTGTAGAAAAGTTTAAATTTTGAGCCGTTTCCGGCGGCGGCGCCGCCACCTTGTTGGCCGGCCGCCGCGCCGGAAATGAAGAACCCTAGCAGAGCATTTAGAGAAAGTTGAGAGAGCTCTGTGAAGGAAGAAAGAGAAAAGAAAGAAAAAATAAACAAATGAGGAAAGAAAAGTCACATATACTACTCCCCCCCTTCCTTCAGTTTCTCGCGCGCCCCCCCCCCCCCTAATTTACTCAGCGCGCCCCCCACCGGTTGGGTCAATGTGAACCGGGTTTGGGTCTGGTCCGACCCGGTTCGCTACATTCAGCCCAATCCTTTTTTTTATGATTTTTGTTTTGCTGCGCGCGCGCCCCTGGGTTGCTGCGCGCACCCCCCTGGACTCAGATTTGTGAATGGGCTTAACAAAAAAAGCCCAGTTCCTCCCTTTTTCTGCTTATTACATGCTGTTTGTTTTATTTCTTTTCCTACTTTGCTTTATTAGTCTTAGTATTCATTGTTATCATTTAAAGATGTTTACATGCACTTGTGTTTATGGGTTTAGATCCTTTGTCATTGAGTTAAAGTGTTAATCCTAAAAATTTTAAAAAAAATTCTTTCTAACCATTTTGATGTCAAAAAATAAAAATGTTAGTTTGTTTGCCATGATTTTTTTTCTTTAGTTATTTAGTATGCCAAATAATATAAATACTAAAAAAATTAAATATGCAATTTTTGAATTCCTTTTATGTGATGATTGATTAATATGATTATGTCTTTATTTAATTCCTTTTTTTTATGAAAGCATATAACATGTTTTACCAAAGAAATTTTATCATTAATTTCATGCATACATGCATTTAAAATCTTACATTTTTGCACTACATCACATTATGCATTTTTTTTAGTCACATAACATTTTTTACAAAGTTTCTACATCACATTACATTTTATATCACATGTTCACTACACATTTTCATGCATACATGCATTTAAAAATCACTACATTTTTTACTACATCACAATCTACACTTCTTGCATTTTTACATAACATTTTTTACAAATTTTTGCATCACACTACAATTTCACATTACAATCTCACTTCACATTTTCCTACATGCATACATGCATTGCATTTAGATTAAGACAATGCATCATTTTAAAAATGCATGTTAGAGACAATATTTTAATTTATAAAATCATTGAGCTCTAATATTAGCATTGATAGTTAAGGGCCTTTTGGCCTAAATTCATACTCTTCATAAAAATAAAAAAAAATAAAAAAAAATTCTTTTGCTAAATAAAATTACTTTTTTGCTTGTGTTTTAGTTGGAGTTGTTTGTTACTACGAATGACTTTCAAAATTTCTATTATCATGTATTTGCCTCCCACACCCCTTTTTTCACACACTTCACCTTTAAGTAGAATATAATATCTTACTATGATTTCTCTTCTTAATTGTTTGTGTACATATTCATTGCCATATTTATTTTTCGCATTTGCATTTTATTTTATGCATTGCTATTTATTTATTTATTTATCTATTGCTTATTATTATTATTATTATTTATTCATTCTAATTCGATATGGTTGTAATTTAATTATTCAATTGGGTTGTAATAGCGTAGGACTTTATTTATCGCCTTTACTGCTTTCCTAGCTCACACATCATACACAACGCCAAAAATTCATTTCCAAAGGAGAGGACTCGTAGTTAAATTTCAAATTAATTACGAGACTTTTTTTGAAACAAAAACTTTTTTCAAAACAAACAGACGATCCTTTTACAAAACAAACGCAAGCTCGCCTTATAATCATCTTTAACATGACATTATCTACAATTTATTTTCTTTACAATCTTCTTTTCGTTCAAACACAAAAAAAGAAACGAATACACTTTCGTTTACAAACAATAACTTTTTTCTTTACAACATCTTTTCTTACAACCTCTTTCTCTCAACAATTACACTTCTTTCAAAAATCTTTTTTTACAAACAAAAAATATTTACTCTTCTTTTCTTTTATTTACTTTATGAAAGAAAATTTTCTTAACTTTTACCCACTTTCTTTTCTTTCTTCTATACAACTTCTCCCTCTATTCTTAAAGCATGTATATAAAAAAGAGCACAAAAAAAAACATATAAGAGGTTACCATGGAGTACCATGGGCGCTTGAGGTGCTAACACCTTCCTCAAGTGCAACTAACCCCCGTACCTAGAATCTCTTTCTTTAAAAGGTTTTCAATTTTTCCCCTCCTTTGGAAATGAAAAATAAAACTGTAGTGGGGTATGTCTCAAAAATACCGCAACAGACAGCACTAAAGGCTCGACAAAATCCAAAACTACCTAAGCAACCGAAGAGGCTATGAGCCAAACTCCTCACCAAAAAGAAATAAGCAAGAATAACAGGTACTACTCCTTTGCAGCAAGAGAGTCAACTTGATGATTCTTAGCCTCCAAAGGCTCAGGTACACAAAATAGAGGGTTAGATAATGAAATCATCAATAGTGACTGATTATAAGACATATTAGATACTAAAATGATAATGAGCATAGTTTTATAATTATAACCCTAACATATATCAGACATATACTAATATTCATCCTACAAGTAAAACACGTCATAATATTCATCAGACAAGTAAAACACGTCATAAAAGTTATGAATTAACACATTTCCTAAACCCACATACAAACCCCCCAAATTGAGATGTAGAGAGTTTAGGATAGAGAAAATATTTTTCTTCTCTCATGTAATCATCTCAAAGGATTATCAAAATCTTATTAAAATCTATCCTCATACCTTGATTTGTTAGAATCTTTAGTCATTCTCTTCTCCCCTTTGATTCTACAAGTTTTTTCCTCTATTTGTTTTCTCTTTCTAAATTCTTATTTTTCTTCTCTTATTTAAGAACTATTAGAGTTATTATTGTTGGTGTATTGAAATGAGTTGTTTTGGTTATGGTGTCATTAAGTGGTAATAATATACGTATAAATTTTTGTTTTCATTTTTGTCGAAAAAAAATATATACTAATTTTTGTTCGTTAAATATCAAATGTTTGTATTGTATTTAGTTGGATAGTAGTGATTTCCTTTGAATTTGAATGTGAATTGATATAATGTTGTATTTTTTCTTCTTTCATAATATACCTAACATTGTACTATCTTTAGAACTATTGTTATTATTTTCGTTATAAACACACCTTCTCTTATCAGCATTACAATTTATCTTACAACATTTTTTTTAAAACTCGGTATCCGGTCTTAAGACCGACTAATTTAAGGGGATCAATCCCACTGCCCACTTGCGGGACCCCATTTAAAATCAGAGTTTTTTACTCTATATGGACTTAGCCCACCGCAATTGGCACCAGTGGGAATCGAACCTGAGACCTTGTGAGGAGCAAACTCCAAGGACCCAAGCCAACACTACTAGACTAATTCAAACGGGTTATCTTACTTACAACATGAAGAATAAAATATTGTAACAAATAAAATAAACATGAAGTATAAAAATTCTCTTATTTTTGTGTTGATTTTTTTTTTTTTTGTGATTATGATATAATCTCAAAATTTTATTTTAAATTAAAATAATTAAATATATAAAGTATAAAATATCTTATTTATAATTTAATTCTAAAAGTATATTCCCCGTACATCGTACGGGTATACACACTAATTTAATAAATGTTGGACACAACAGGAGTTTATTGGATTTGGATTGGATCATTATATTACTCCTTTTGTTTTACAATATAATGAGGGTCATTTTAGGCGTTTGTACAGATATATTAAGAAATGTAATAATTATGTTAAAAGTAATAGCACTTTTACTAAATTAATTTTAGTTTTTCTTTTGTTTTCTTGGAAATAGTGTATAAAGTAATAAATAGAGGGTATAATTAAAAAATGTTGCATTGAAAATTGAAAAACGACACTCATTTTAAAATAATTTTTTTTATAAAAAATGACACTCATTGTGAAATAGAAGGAGTACATTTGAATGAGCACTACACTACTACTTCTTCCGTATTAAAATCTCTATTGTGTAATTCTAGTAAGTATAATTCAGTTGATAAGAACATTATATATTATATACAGATATTCTCCCTGAAATCCGTCATTTAATTTGGAGAAGCTCATTAACAATTTGAGTTCAATGACTTGATTTATAAGATATAATTTTAGCTATTAGTTTATCTGACAAAAAATTCACTATCGTTTTAAATTTTGCAAATATATTAAAAAGTGCAATATTTTCTCTTTTATTAGTCTCTATTGGTCTTATACAGAGACTTAATTATTAATAATAATATATTTACTGTTAAAAAAAATTAAAAAGTGTAATGATATTATAATAAATATAATATTTTTACTAAATTAAACTAATCTTATTAATTTCTAATTAAAATGGATATAATAATTTAGAAGTAGTGTAATAAATAATTATTATAGGGCCAAATTGGAAGATAATTTTGAGTTACATTGAAAAGTATAGATGACATTCATTTTAAAATAACTTTTTGTTAAAATGATGTACTCATCTTATTCAAACTTAGATAATTAACTTGTTGTGGCAGTCTGCGGCAGTTCTGTAGTTGTGTGATTTTATGTGTGATGGCTGAGGACAGATAAACAAATTTCAAAAATAAAGAGATGATGGTGAGATAGAAAAAAAAATGATGATAGAGATGAAAATGCAGCAGGGAAGAGAGAAGAGACTAAGAAAATTGTTGAGGCAAAAATCTTTTATTGATGTTTTAAAGATAACAAATATTTAAATGTATTTTAAACGTATAATTCTGATCATTTTGTAATCTAACAAGTGCTTTTGAGTGTTATCAGTAAGACAGGATCAATTAAGCTTTTTATCAATTTACACTCATATTTATAAAGCTTCAGCAGTTGGTCTGAGATTGATCTCTGATCTGGGAACTGGTTTATGTCTAGAACGCTCAACAAGTTCTATCATTTATTTGACTTTTGGCAAATTAAATACAAGAAAACAAATAAGCACTTTATGAAGAATATCATCTGGTTGTGCAAAGTTATTTAAAGCAAGGAATGTTCATATTCATATGATAAATGTGGTCCCTCCATTTTTAACATGTTTAAGGAATAAACATGTGGACAAAAATAACAATGTATTTATATCTCAAGGCATTTGTATTTAATTCTTTACTATGGCAAATAAGAAGAATCATGGACCAATAAGAATTAAACAACAAGTTACAAATGCAAGTTGTCATGTACTTGGTTATGTATATTTAAAAGAGTTTCTCTCTCATAACCTTATCCTTTAATTATGGAAAGGACAAAAGGCAAGCAAATGACAACTAATGAACAACAACATACTCATGGACCCCACTATGTCATTTGCCTAAGAAGCCTAGCTTGCTCAACAAGCTTTTGACAGCAAGCATACAACTCATACATACGCTCCTCCCCTCATGCAGATTCTGGGAGATCGGTCTCAGACCATTTACTGTGAGTCCACATCTCAAGATTTTTAATGAGTTGTCATGATCCAATGGCTGAGATTTCTCCAACGGCTATATTATTTTCTCAAGCTTCTTGGCACCTTCATTTCCTATAAATAGGACAGCTTACAACCATGAAGAGCAAGAGTTTCCAATACACATCAAGCATACTTGTCTTTATCATACAAGCATATCACAAGCTCTTCTTTAGTTCTCTATCACTCCAAAGCCCTTCAATTCAATACTGGATCTGTATTTTTTTCTTTGAGTGATTTTAGAGAAATCATTTACATAAGCTTTTCAACTTGGTTGATTTTATAAAGCTTAGACAAACAACAAACCTCTCTTTAAAAGAAAGTTGTTCTCAAGTCAAGTAGTCAATCTTGATTGAGTGTTTACCTTTGATATAAGGTAGTTGTTATGCGTGTAAGGCTTAAAGAATTTTGGTCTTGATTTAGATCAAAAGAAGTTGTGTAAATTAGAGATTATAGTATCTCAAAAGACATAGTGAAGAAACTGGACTAGCCCACACATTAAGGGTGAACCAGTATAAAATTGTTTGTGTGTGATCCTCTTATCCTTCTCTTGATTTTATTAATCACTACACACACTACACAAATTATTGTTTTCATTATTAAGTTTCTATACACTTGATAATTATACTTAAGTATTCTTTTATTTAAAAAGACTAACCTTATTAATTTTTATAAGTTAATTTTTAAAGGTTCACAATTCAAACCCCCCTTTCTTGTGAAAAACTTTGTTACTTCAATTGGTATCAGAGCTCCGGCTCTGTATTTAAGCATCTAACAAGTGCTAGAGTAAAAGATTCAGGAAGGAAGTAATGACGAAAGGATCAAAATTTATCTCCGAAGGAGGATCCTCACATAGACCACCTCTATTTGAAGGAAAAGACTATTACTATTGGAAAGACAAAATGAAACTCTTTCTAAGATCACAAGACAATCACATGTGGGCAGTCATTGAAGTTGGAGAACATATTCCAATGACCACAGATAAGGACAATGTCAAGATACCCAAAACACAAGATCAATGGACCACTCAAGAAGCTGAAAAGGTACTTTTAAATATTAAAGCTAAATTATTTCTAAAGAGTGCTTTGTGTAGGGAAGAATATGACAGAATTATGGAGTGCAAAACTGCGAAAGAAATGTGGGAAACTCTCCAAATTCATCATGAAGGAACAAGTCATGTGAAGGAAACTAGAATTGACATTGGTGTAAGAAAGTTCGAGCTATTCGAAATGAAAGAAGATGAAACCATTGATCAAATGTATGCAAGATTCACTATCATAATAAATGAACTCAACTCTCTTGGAAAGACCTATACAATACATGAGAGAGTAAGAAAGATGTTGAGATGTCTACCAAAAAGTTGGAGACACATTGTGACAGCTATCACCGAGGCAATGAAGTTGGAAAATCTCATGGGATCGCTAAGAGCACATGAATCTATCTTTTTAGAAGACAAGCCTGTTAAAAAGAAAATGATTGCATTAAAAGCTCAAGAAGAAGAAAGCTCTAAAGACGATGAAATGTTTGATGATGATGACACAATACAAGAAGACAATGAAGAAGAATTTGCTCTTCTCTCAAGAAGAACTCAAAAATTACTCGTAAGAAGAAATCAACTCAAGAAAACATTTCCAACAAAAAGAGATGGACCTAAACCTGAAGTGGATCTAAGCAAAATAAAATGTTATGGATGCAATCAACTTGGGCACTACAAAAATGAATGTCCAAAATCAAAACAAAGAAAGCCTCCATTCAAAAAGAAGTCAATGATGGCAACTTGGGATGAACTAGATGAATCTCAAGAAGATGAGGATCAAGAAGCCAATATGTGTCTTATGGCAAAAATAGATTCTGAGGTAACACTTGAACCTTGCTCATCTTGTCAAAAAACTGAACATTTGTTTGACAATCTTTTTTATATGACGCTCAAATTATTACTCAAAAAAATGGTCAACTTAGAGACGAAGTCACTAAGATAACCAAAGAAAAAGATGAGTATAAATCTGAGAACATAAAATTAAAAGAAATGCTCAAACAATACAGAAGTGATTTTTCTGAATTATCTGATCAGCTTGAAAAAATTCAAGAAAAACCTCAAGAATGTTCCAAGATTTTAGAAGAAAATTAAATCTTAAAACAAAATGTTCATGAACTAGAAAATGACATAAACTGTTTTGTTAAAGCTACAAAAACTTTTGAAAATATAATGGGATCACAAGTAGGAATTTTTGACAAAGCAGGAATTGGCTTTAGAGCTTTACAAAACCAAAAATTATATGAAAACTTTTTTGTTCCTCCAAAAGAAAAGAAAATTTTAAAATATAAATGTTCATATTGTCATAAAGATGGACATGTTGAAAAATTTTGTTTTAAGAAAAACAAACAAGCTTCTAAAAAGAAACTTAGAACATTCTCTAAACATTTTCAAAAATTTGAGAAAAATGAATCACCAAGATTTCCATATAAGGATTCATCTTATCAACATAAGAAGACTACTTATAAGGAAAAGAGTACTAACTACCAAGGACCCAAAAACTTGTGGGTACCTAAAAAATTACTAAACTTGAATGCAGAAAAGTCATCCAACAGTCAAGAGAAAGCCTTGGTACTTGGACAGTGGTTGCTCAAGACATATGACTGGAGATAGACAAAATTTCTTTGCATTTGAAGAAAAAGAAGGTGGAGAAGTTACCTTTGGAAACAATGGGAAAGGTAAAATCAAAGGTAGAGGTACAATTGGTAAGATTAATTCTGCTAAAATTGAAAATGTTCAATATGTATAAGGACTTGGACATAACTTGATAAGCTTTAGTCAATTATGTGACAATGGTTTTGAAGTTATTTTTTATCCTCATACATGTGAAATCAAAAAGCCTTCATCTGGTGAAATCTTGTTTAATGGATCAAGAGAAAAGAACATTTATGTTATATACTTAGATGAACTACCTGTTGAATCATGTTTTGTCTCTGTTGAAAAAGACAAATGGATTTGGCACAAAAGGACTGGTCATGTAAGTAAGAAAACTATTTCAAAACTTTCTAAACTTGATCTAGTAAGAGGATTACCAAAGATGAATTTTGACCTAGATAAAATATGTGAATCATGCACAAGAGGAAAGCAAGTGAAAAGTAGTTTTAAACCAAAAGAATATATTTCTACAAAAAGACCTCTTGAACTACTTCACATAGATTTATTTGGACCTATCAAAACTACAAGTCTTGGTGGGAAAAATTATGGTTTTGTCATTGTAGATGACTTTTCAAGGTTCACTTGGGTACTTTTTCTAAAACAAAAAGATGAATCTTTTGACGCTTTTAAAACTTTCTGTTTAAGGGTTCAAAATGAAAAAGATACCACTATTATATCTGTAAGAAGTGATCATGGGGGAGAATTTGAAAACGCTCTCTTTGAATCATTTTTTAATGATAATGGTATCTCTCATAATTTTTCTTGTCCAAGAACTCCGCAACAAAATGGAGTTGTTGAAAGGAAAAATAGAACCTTGCAAGAGATGGCAAGAACAATGATTAATGAATCATACGTTGAAAAATATTTTTGGGCCGAAGCTGTCAACATTGCTTGCTATATCTTAAACAGAGTTACCATAAGAAAAGTTTTGAATAAAACACCCTATGAACTTTGGAAAGATAGAAAACCAAATATTTCCTACTTTCATATTTTTGGCTGTTATTGTTATATTTTAAATATCAAAGACAACTTGGGTAAGTTTGATTCAAAATCAGATAAAGGAATTTTTTTGGGTTATTCTCTAACATCTAAAGCATATAGAGTTTATAACTTGAGGACACAAACTTTAGAAGAAAGCATGCATGTTAAGTTTGATGAATATGAAGATCAACCAAGTATAAACGATGAAGAAGAAGGAGAAAAAGAAAAAGAGACGGAGGAAAATAATCAAAATCTTGATACTCAACGAGAACCCTCTTCAACCGTCCCTAAAGCTTGGAAAATTGTTAATCATCATCCTCAAGATCAAATTATTGGAAATAATTTTGCAATGATCTCTCAAATTGAGCCAAGAACAATAAATGAAGCAATTATTGATGAATCATGGATTGATGCTATGAAAGAAGAACTTCTTCAATTTGAGAAAAATGAAGTATGGAATCTAGTTCCAAATCCAAAAGATCACTCAATCATCGGAACTAGATGGGTGTTTAGAAACAAACTTGATGAAAATGGCAAAGTGGTGAGAAATAAAGCAAGGCTAGTAGCTCAAGGTTATAATCAACAAGAAGGTATTGATTATGATGAAACTTTTGCTCCGGTAGCAAGGTTGGAAGCTATTAGAATTTTACTTGCATATGCATCACATAAATGTTTCAAACTTTTTCAAATGGACGTAAAAAGTGCTTTTTTAAATGGCTTTCTAAATGAGGAAGTATATGTACATCAACCTCTGGGTTTTATTGATGAACATAAACCTAATCATGTTTACAAACTTACCAAAGCTCTATATGGACTAAAACAAGCCCCAAGAGCATGGTATGAAAGGCTAAGCAATTTTTTTACTTGAAAATGGTTTTTCTAGAGGAAAAAATGATACCACACTTTTTAGAAAAGAAAACAAAAATGATCTATTAATTGTACAAGTTTATGTTGATGATATTATTTTTGGTGCAACTAACGAAAAAATGTGTGAAGATTTTTCTAATCTTATGCAAAGTGAATTTGAGATAAGCATGATGGGAGAACTTGGTTTTTTCCTTGGCTTGCAAATCAAGCAACAAGAAAATGGTATTTTTATTAGCCAAGAAAAATACGTCAAAGATCTTCTCAAAAAATATAAGATGAATGAAGCAAATATCATGTCAACACCAATGCATCCATCAACAAACTTAGACAAAGATGAAAAAGGAAAAGATGTGTTTGAAAAGGAATATAGAGGAATGATAGGATCACTTCTCTATTTAACTGCAAGTAGACCAGACATTGTTTTCTCAGTGGGTCTCTGTGCAAGATTTCAAACATCTCCAAAAGAATCTCACCTAACTGCAGTCAAAAGAATTTTTAGATATTTGGTGGGAACTCAAGATGTTGGTTTATGGTATGAAAAAGGATCACATTTTGAATTAAAAGCTTACTGCGATGCTGACTATGCCAGTGATAAACTTGAAAGAAAAAGCACAAGTGGAGCATGTCAATTTCTTGGTGAAGCTCTTGTATGTTGGTGTTGTAGAAAACAAAATACCATAGCACTCTCAACAACTGAAGCGGAATATGTATCTGCCGCAAATTGTTGCTCTCAAGTGATATGGATCAAAAACCAACTTGAAGACTTTTCGTTAAGGTACACAAATATTAAAATTCTTTGTGATAATACTAGTGCTATTAATTTATCAAAAAACCCCATTCAACATTCAAGATCCAAGCATATTGAAATTAAGCATCATTTTATCCGCGATCATGTTAATAAAAAGGACGTTGAATTAGTTTTTGTTGACACTGAAAATCAATTAGCAGATATTTTTACAAAACCTTTAGTTGAGGATTGATTTAATTTTATCAAGGAAAATCTGAAAATTGTGAAAAATCCTTTTTAATCATGACAAAATATGGTCATGACCTTTCAAATAGTGTCTCGGGTATGGGTTAAATATTGATTAGTACAAGATCTTCTCTCTCTCCTTCGTTTACAGCTAAGACTTTACCACTTCATCACTTTTTGATAAGTTCAAGTACACATTATTACTGTTTAAACCTATCACTCTACCACTATTCTACTAACTCCCTCACGCTCCAAGGCTAAACCTCTCAACCGCTCCAGTTACTTCCTCTGCCTTTATAATCTCTTCAGTTACTCTTCTAATTTCTCATCTTCTTCCCATTCTCCTCACTAATCTCCTGAAACAAAATGGCAAGAATCAAAATGACAGCCTGCAAAAATGCTCACCCACCATCATCTTCTTCCTCTGACTCTTGTCCTTCACGTTCACCATCACCACCTCCACCTCCTTCCCCTGTCAAGCACTCTAACAATGAATCAGTTGAATCTGACTCAGATTCACTTGATGTGTTGTTAAGCCAAGATCCAAACTTTGTATCTCAATCACAACCCAAACGTTCATCAGACAAACCTGTCACTAAACCCATGCAAAAACCTAAGACCAATCTCAAGGATTTTTTGAAGTCAAAAATCAACTCTTCAACTGCCAAATCTGACGGTTTCGTTACCCCTGCTGAAACTATCGCCATTACAAGCGCTGCTGATACTCCACCAGTACTAGTGAGAACCAAGAAAACTCAATCTGGTTCAAAATCAATAGATTCTGCAAACTTAAGGCATTCACAGTGAGTCTTATCTGGCGCTGGAACAAAAAGAAAAATTATCCCTGATGATACTGTGCATGTCATCCACGATTCTGACTCTAATTCAGATTCTGAATCTGATTCTGTGTCTGAATGCTTCACTCTTCCTAAAGACACAGATGACAGTGAAAGTGAAACCACTCCATCTCCTCCACCTAAACCAAAATCTGCTCCTGTCAAAACCCAGTCTCAAAAAACTTCCTCTGCAAATGCTAAGAAAAGTGTCCCTGCTAAGATTTTTGTCAAACCTGTTCCATCAAAATCTCTAGTCTCTAAAGGAAAAGAGAGAGCTACTGAACGTGTTTTCAGACTACAAACCAAATTCATGCCTTTCCTTGTTCCTCCAGAATCAAAAGAGAAGTTTGATACTTTCTGGAAAATCAAACCTGTTGCTGCTAGTAGGGTTTTTAATTTTGAAGAACTACAAAAAGGGGGAATTGATCTGCTCAAGTACACTGAACCTTTTGGTTGGACTGATTTCTTCAAAATAAAGGAAACCATGTTCCCTCTGCTAGTACAGGCATTCTACTTCAATGCACAAGTGGACTCTGATAAAGGACTCATTGTCTCAAATCTCAATGGAAAAGAGGTTACTCTCACCTCTGAAGTACTTGCTGGTATTCTGAAACTACCTCAAGAAGGAGTCATGGTATATGGAGATAACTGGTACTCTGCTCTAGGATTGAGCAAAGAAAACGTGCTTAAGGAAATGTACAAAGCTGAAGGAATAAATCTGCTGAAACCTCCTTCCTCTATGCTGAAACATGAGTACAAGCTGCTTCATAACATGTGTCAACACGCAATCTTTCCCAGATCTGGCAGCAAGGATAAGGTAACCAATGTTGATTTACTTATGATGTACCATATGGGAAAAGGAATTAAGATAAATCTGCCTCATGTGATCATTCAACACATGATTTATGCTGCAAAATCTGGTGGTAAGAAAATCTCCTTGCCTTATGGAATGATTCTGTCTAGAGTCTTTAGGATGTTTAATTTTGATCTTTCAAACCAAACAATAGATAACACTAGTCATATCTTCAACCTTAAGAATGTCCATCATATGAAACCTGAAAATGCTGATACTGCTGAAACTCCCATTCCTGAAGTTGGTGTGAAAAGGAAAAGGGAAACTGAGAGTGTTGAAAAAACTGCTGATGAGCCTCTGGGAGACCAACCTGAGATCAATCTCCCAACTGGTAATACTGCAAAATCTGATGGCTCTGTTCCATTCTCCACTGATACATCTCTTAACTGGGATCCAAATATCAGAATCCACACTCCACCATTCCACCCTTTTGATCCAATGACTGCTAGTCAAACTTTTATGAACTTTTACTCCACCACTTCACCCATGAATGCTTCAAAATTTTCACCATTGATGAACCCCTCCACTGCAAGTCCACAATCTTTTTTTAGCACTAGCTATATGAAATCAATGTTTTCTACCTCGCCTACTTTTCCTAGGATGACTGATCATGTGTTCACCAATAGCACTTTTCCATCCATTCCATCCTCATTTGCTACACTTGACTCCTTTTGCTCTTCTGGAAAAACTGGTCCATCTACTGCTGCTGGTACTTCAAAGAAAAAGAATCCTCTGATTGAAGAATTTGTGAAATTCTATGCTCCCAGGCCTGCCAAAAAATCCAAACTTGAGAAGGAGATGTCAAGGACAAGGAAGGATCTGGCTAAGCTGTTTGCTAGACAGCAAATTCAGAACAACCTGCTGATGTATTTGATGCTTGAATCTCAAATTATGCGTGACTGGTTCATCAATGATGTCTGTCCCCAGCTCAACCTATCACCACCACCTCCAAATCCAGTTCCTGATGCTCAGCCAATTCCACAACAGAGTAACTCCACCTCAAGTGATGACTCCAGCCCTGCTGCACCTGCCTCTGCACCACCTGCACATGGTCCTGCCCCTACCACTAATCCACAGTGATCTGTTTGCTCCACCCTTTTTGCTGTTAACAAAGGGGGAGAACTTTAGCTATTTAAATAAGGGGGAGATGAAGCATCTAACTATTTATCTTTTGAACAAATATTCTGTTTTAAACTGACAATGTTTTAATCACTCTGTTTAGAAGAGAAGATATTTTCGGAAGTTCTCTTTTTGCTACTAAAGAACTTCTCTTATTATATGTTTAAGTTCTAAACCAGTATTACTATCTTTTGAATCCTTTTTGGGCATTAATCTTTTGTACTATGATCTGTATTGATTAATGAAATATGCTTAGATTCAATTCTCTGTTTTGATTATTCTGTCAAACTCTTATATGATTATTGGATGCTTGAATTGAGGGGGAGTTTGATAAATTAAAACATTGACATATTGCACTCAATTAAAAGTATTCTGCTCTAAATTATTTAAATCAGAATCATAAGTTAAAATAAATTTAAAGAGTTTGTTATCATAAAAAAGGGGGAGATTGTTGAGGCAAAAATCCTTTATTGATGTTTTAAAGATAACAAATATTTAAATGTATTTTAAACGTATAATTCTGATCATTTTATAATCTAACAAGTGCTTTTGAGTGTTATCAGTAAGACAGGATCAATTAAGCTTTTTATCAATTTACACTCATATTTATAAAGCTTTAGCAGTTGGTCTGAGATTGATCTCTGATCTGGGAACTGGTTTATGTCAAGAACGCTCAACAAGTTCTATCATTTATTTGATTTTTGGCAAATTAAATACAAGAAAACAAATAAGCACTTTATGAAGAATATCATCTGGTTGTGCAAAGTTATTTAAAACAAGGAATGTTCATATTCATATGATAAATGTGGTCCCTCCATTTTTAACATGTTTAAGGAATAAACATGTGGACAAAAATAACAATGGATTTATATCTCAAGGCATTTGTATTTAATTCTTTACTATGGCAAATAAGAAGAATCATGGACCAATAAGAATTAAACAACAAGTTACAAATGCAAGTTGTCATGTACTTGGTTATGAATATTTAAAAGAGTTTCTCTCTCATAACCTTATCCTTTAATTGTGGAAAGGACAAAAGGTAAGCAAATGACAACTAATGAACAACAATATACTCATGGACCCCACTATGTCATTTGCCTAAGAAGCCTAGCTTGCTCAACAAGCTTTTTACAGCAAGCATACAACTCATACATACGCTCCTCCCCTCATGCAGATTCTGGGAGATCGGTCTCAGACCATTTACTGTGAGTCCACATCTCAAGATTTTTAATGAGTTGTCATGATCCAATGGCTGAGATTTCTCCAACGGCTATATTATTTTCTCAAGCTTCTTGGCACCTTCATTTCCTATAAATAGGACAGCTTACAACCATGAAGAGCAAGAGTTTCCAATACACATCAAGCATACTTGTCTTTATCATACAAGCATATCACAAGCTCTTCTTTAGTTCTCTATCACTCCAAAGCCCTTCAATTCAATACTGGATATGTATTTTTTTCTTTGAGTGATTTTAGAGAAATCATTTACATAAGCTTTTCAACTTGGTTGATTTTATAAAGCTTAGACAAACAACAAACCTCTCTTTAAAAGAAAGTTGTTCTCAAGTCAAGTACTCAATCTTGATTGAGTTTTTACCTTTGATATAAGGTAGTTGTTAAGCGTGTAAGGCTTAAAGAATTTTGGTCTTGATTTAGATCCAAAGAAGTTGTGTAAATTAGAGATCAATAGTATCTCAAAGGACATAGTGAAGAAACTGGACTAACCCACACATTAAGGGTGAACCAGTATAAAATTGTTTATGTGTGATCCTCTTATCCTTCTCTTGATTTTATTAATCACTACACACACTACACAAATTATTGTTTTCATTATTAAGTTTCTATACACTTGATAATTATGCTTAAGTATTCTTTTATTTAAAAAAACTAACCTTATTAATTTTTATAAGTTAATTTTTAAAGGTTCACAATTCAAACCCCCCCTTTCTTGTGAAAAACTTTGTTACTTCAACAATAGATGATTCAAATTTCATTTTAATCTAATTTTTTTCTTTTTGATACAAAAGAAGGGTTAAAGCCGAAAAAAGAAAAGAGGTTACAAAGATATCAATTTAGGGTAGTATTTTAATTTTTAAGAATGGTACTACAATCAAGTAGTCATTGATGTTTTAACCATTGAAATATAATTTAAAATTTCTTTTTCTCAATGAATTAATGTTGTCGTTTGTGAATGATTTCGTTGTTAACATAAATTTAAAAATATTCTTAACAATGCCAGCTGAAATAAGGAAAAGCTGAAACAAGGAAATACAGTGAATAACAAGTTTTTTTTTTTTTGACGAATAGTGAATAACAAGTTATGACTTATGATTCATTCATATTTATATATATATTGCTCTTTCTATAAAATATTATTCAAAAAGATATTATTTTAATTAGAAATAGCACTTTTGTTTCAAAGTTTCCTTATGATATGATTCCTATAATTGATAATTATATCCTACTAATATCGGTGTTCTTTAATTTTGTTCTTGATCAACATATAGTACGTAATTGTCTATCTCTACAAAGGTTTTTTGAATTTGTAAATAATACCATAACTTTGTATGTCAATCTTTGGATGTTATAAATATTCATGTGTCTAGCATTTTTCTTTTTGTTATACTCTCTCGATCTCAAAATATAAGAAAAGATTGGTGCATAAAAGTTGATGTATCTATTTAAGAATAGCAAATTTTATACCTATATCTTATATGCTATATAATAATTTTCATGTTGGTGTCGTTCACCTGCATATGTAATTAGGATCTTGAACAGCGCCGACCCTATTTTCATTTCATCAAGCTTTCTTCTTCTTCATTCTTCGGTGAAGGGTGATTTTAGGTCATTTTTGGCCTATGATCACCCCTTTGCATCTTATTTTCTTCACTTTTAATCTAAATAAGTGTGATTATTCACACAAAGTTTTTTAGTTGTTTTTTGTAGTGATTTTGTCGTCTAAGTGCCGCGGTGTGTTGTTCGTCGTCAGATTGGTACGGCGTTTTTGATTTCCCGTCTTGGTGCGGTGTTCGTTTATTTCTATCGAAAGATCAACTTCAACCACTTGCAGATTCAATCAATGATTTGGACGTCAACATTGCAGATCCAGAAACATGAATATTCTGGTGACTTTATTTTTATCATATTATTTGTAGGCAAAATGCCGTTATATGCTATTAACTTGGATGCTGTGAGTTTGTTCGCAGATTCATCCTTTTTGTTTTTAGCGAATTTGTATTTGCATTTGATGATGTACTCGATCAATTATTGGAAGGAATGAATATCTCATTTTTAGTCAAAAAAAAAATATTCGTGTGTCTATTAATCATTATTGTATATAGAATCTTTATTTGATTTTTTTAGGAAAAATGTTTGTGAAAGATGAAAAGTTGAGAACAATTTGAAATAGTAGTAGAAACAATGATAGAATAATTGTCTAAAAAATAGTTTTATTAAATAAGAGTATATTTGAAATATTAGCATTAATTATTTTAAAAGTAGTTAACTTTTGTTTATAATATAATAGTGACCAAAATTTAAAATGTTTTTTTGCTCATAATAGTGACCGGAGGGAGTACGTTGGAGTATATCTTTCACAATTAATTTTTCTCATGGACAATTTTATGTGGAACTATCTAGGGTTTATTCAAGAAACAGATTAAAGATATTGTTAATAGATAACGAAGGAGAATATACAACTGAAACTGGAAATGTTGATTATACAGATATATTTTTATAATGTTAGTTAGGAGCTATTTTTTGTGGTTGTCAAAATATATGCAATTTATCCAATACAATAATTTATCTAAAACTACATTTTCAATATACTTTCTGATGTACAAAACAAAAAAAATATAAATATTAATTTTTTATTTATTATATTTTTATCCGTGTTTGGAGTATAAATTGTCAAAACAGTAAAAAGGAATGGAGGGAAGTAATTAATGGGTCTGTTTGGCAAGCACAAAAATGAGCTTATAGCTTTTAGCTTATAGCTTATAAGCTCGTTTGTAAAAAATAAGCCCTGTTTGATAAAACGTTTTTGACATGAGCTTATAGCTTATTTTACTAGCTTTTAGCTTATTTTCCAGACGCTATTTCGCGCCCGTTTGACCCGGCTTATTTTCTACTTTTCTATTTAGCTTAAACGAAATAGAGAAGTATAAAATTGAATTTAGCCATATTTCTCTTTAAAAGTATTAGAGAAATAAACTAAAGAATTAAAAAATAAAAAAAAGTATAATCAAACACATTTTTTTCCTACTTTACTATTTTTAAGGAGAAGAAAAAAAGTAGAAAATAAATCCGGCCAAACGGGCACTTCATATAGCGTTTTAGCTTATAGCTTATAGCTTATCATAATTTTTTCCATTTTTACCCTTATTATTTTAATTCAAATTCATATTTACCCTTTATCATTTATTATAATTTAAATTAAACTAATATATTATCCAACTTCCCAGGCCATACTTTTATGTTCGTACTTAATGCTATGAAGCTAAACATATTCCGTTCATACTTCCAATAACACGCCATGCCCATGTTCCAACATTTGTTTTTAAATGAGAATTTTATTTTAGTTAATTAATGATATGAAAAATAGACACGTCCTACTACGTAAAAACAATTTGTTAATTTTAAATGAACATTCATCTATATACATATTTGATATATTTGAAATTGAAAAAAGATTGAACTATATAAATGTTTTATTGTTACTTTTAATTATATGCATTAATTAAATATTATATAATATTAAAAAAATTCAATGAATAATTTTTTTTATAATAATAGTTACAAGATATATTAAATTAATAAATTCTAAGTTTTTTTTAAGATTAAAGTAAATTTTAAGTATATATTTTACTATGAATTAATAATAATGTCCTTTTATGTCTTTTTACATTTATCAGCTAGTTGAACCGCTAATTTTACCAAACACTTTAATTAGCTTATCAGCTAAAAGTCATCAGCCATCAGCTATAAGCTATCAGCCATCAGCTATCAGCTATCAGCTATAAGCTAGCTTATCAGCTATCTGCTGTTTTTGCCAAACAGACCCAATGTTGGGTCGTTGTGCAAAAATAAAGACTAACATTGATTGATTACCTATGTGCACTGTAACACCTCAAAATTAGTAGTATTAATTTATTAGTGTTATTAGATAATTTTAATATTATTAGATATTATTAGTAGTATATTAGTATTAATTTACTAGGTTTTAATATCTTTTTATGGGTATGTTTGTGTGAGGTTCAATGGGATAATTAGGGAGGTGACTTTAGATTAGTAAACCATAGAAATAAAATGTAGAAATTTTGGAGAAGAGGTAAGGAAAGTAAATAATGAAAAAGGTGAGGTGCATTAGTAAATTTGTTTTTTTTTTTTTTTTGAGGAGTGAGAACGATATCCTTTATTTAGTCAAAAAAAAAAAGAGAAGAAATAATATGTTTTAAGAGATATGTATAGAACTTTTTTATAAAGGAATCAGATTTTTTTTTTTAAGCCCTGTTTGGTTCAATCGAAGGGGAGGGGAGGGGAGGTGAGGGGAGAAATTTTTATGGAGTTGAAGTGAGAGAAAATATAATTTATTATGTTGACAAAATTACCCACACTTTTTTATTAAAATTCTAAATTATCCTTGTTGAAATATTAAAAATTTAGGTTTTATTTTTTTTAGAACAAAAAAAATTTAGGTTTTCTACTCATTAGATTTTTTTTGGTTATATTTTCTTTAGATTTTTTTTTGCGTAACATATCCATTATAATTTAATCCTTATTTTAAATTTATATTATTAAGGATAAAAAAGTAAATTAATTATTCGCTCCCCTCCCCTCCAAAATCTCCGAACCATACAGGGCCTTAAGATCAATCCCTTTATTTTTGGAAAAGTTAATCCAATATTTTTTTATATTTTATTTTTTATAAATAGATAAATTTAGAAAAAAACATTAGGGTTTACCACTTTTGCTAAAAATAGTAAAACACTAGCTGAACAAATAAGAACAAGAGAGAAGCTTTGGGATTGGGGAGAGGAAGAACAAATTGAAAATCAACAACCTTAGGAAAAGAGATTTTATTGCTAGGAATTAAGGTAAGGGAGCTTTGCACCATCTCTATGATTTTCTGAAAGTTTGAATACAAGAAAATAGCGTGCCGTTCTTTATTTTATTTTGTTTTATCATATTCTTGCTATTTGATGCTTGTATCGTTGTTAGAATCTTTTAATTTTTGAATCCCATAATTTGTTAATGATGATTTTTGTGTTATGTGTTGGTCGTTGTTTGAGACATTGTTCTTTAAGTTTTGAAGGAATTTGACGTAGTTGTTGGCTTTGTTCAACCAAAAAAAAAACCTTGAATTCGCGGGTTCTTGATAAGTTATAGATATTACATTGAATTTTTTGAGAATATTTTAAGTGTTCTGACCAACTTGAACTTTACTTAGACGGTTTCTATGTCAAAAACAATTGGAATCGGAGCTCTGATCAATCGAGCTTCCATTGCCGTCCCCGGTTTTCTGTTTTCTTTTTGTCCGTGTATAAAAATCTGGTTATGTTTCTTCTGATTTGTCTCTGTAAAAAATATATCACGGTTTTGGGGGGCTGAGGTTGATAGTCGGACAAAAATAATACATCACACACATGCATAAATAGAACACGAACATTAGTGGAGAGATTACTTAGGCATTTCAAGTTTTAACCAAACAATGGTACATTAACGATAAATTATATATATACATATTTGTATATCATCATATAATTATATAATATAATAAAATAAGAATGATAAATTCAATTTGAAAACTTTGGGTTTATTCCAATGCATTTGTTTTTACAATTAGATTAAAATTAGTAGTTGGATGGTTAATACTAGATTTGTTTTTTTTTAAAGCTAATTTCTATTCATATAAGAATTGGACAGGTATATTGGGTTATCGTTGTTGCTTCATTTCATAATAGGTGTTGTTTGTAGCAGAGGTATTTTATTAATTTAATTTAATTAGTAGAAAGTAGTAAATGAGGATGTTAATTCTCATTGTTCGATGTGAATTTTGATTTCGGTTTCTATTTTGAGTATTTAATTTTGAGCTTATTTAGATTTGTTTCAGTAGATGTCATTGAAGACAGTAGCTACTATTTCTTGTCTCCTTAATTTGATTTTGAGTTGTTCTTGGAAATTGGATATTTGAGCTATTTTTGCGATTTAGTCGTTGTGGCCTTATGTGCCTAACCTTTGATTTTTAAGATGTTGTTGTGCACTATATTCTTTGTTTGAGTACTGAGATATATGATCATGCATTCATTGTTGAGTCAAGTCCTTGCTGTTGTTTTGATTTGAAGGAAGGCCGATACATTTAACTCGTGCTTCTACCCTTTTGATTTTAAGGAAGTCTGATACAATTAATTTGGTATTCCATAATTTGTTGTCGTGTTGTGGGATGTTCGAAAGTGATTTGATCGGCATTCCTAATTTGTTGTCGCGTTGTGGGATGTTCGAAAGTGATTTGATCGGCATTCCTAATTTGTTGTCGTGTTGAGAAGTGTTTTCAAGAATATAGCTCTGACCTTCGACCTTTGGTACCATAGGGAGCCTTTAATTTAAGTATTGTGTGTGGTGTATCTGACTTGTGATATCTATCTATGACTTGTATAATTTGTTGGATTGAGAATATGCACGGGATCACCTACTATGGTGATTTATGTGGTACTTGTTTTGCTATCTCTTCTTGTTATTGTACTTCGGTTATTATTTGATGTTTTGTGCTCACCTTTACATTTCCCCTCTGGCTTGGACCTACGGTGTGCAACCGTAGTTTTCAGGTAGGAGACCAAGTTTAGTTTCGCTGTTCGAGATGGTATTAGGAGTTGCTTTACCTTTTTGTTTTAAGTCTTTTGGAGTCGCTCTGGATACATGACTTGGGGAACTACATTTATTGTTTTTTGGAATTATTATTTTAAAATCTTTGGAATTTTGTTGAATCTCTTATTAAAGTTTTAGAAAACTGTTACCTTTTGATACTTAATTATATATTCAGATTTTGTTAGAAATATATATTTATTTTGAATTTAAAATTCCGCTGCAAGTTTAAATTACTCTAGTAATTAGTTTTATTTGGAAATGAATGTGACACCCTTTTGTTGTTATTTTTAAAATAAAACTTAAAAATTAACTAAAATAATCATTGGGAAATCGGGGTGTTACATGCACACGTTAACCCACTGGGACTGACTCATCCTCGCTTATTTTCTTTCTCTCTCCACAGACCAAAGCAACTTTACTCTCAACACAAACGTTTCAACTCATCCTTCCCAATCCCTGTCTGTCAAGAAATTAGTACTACTTGTTTCGATCAAACAACAAAATCAACAACATCCATCATCATGAGTTCCGACCCGAGCAAAGGCAAGAATGTTGTTCAACCAACACCCGTAACGGGTTCTCGACAAAGAAAAAGAAAAATGGCACCAGCAGAAGAGGGAGAAGTGATCGAAGTTCACAGTCTTGAGGCTTGGAAGGCACACCTCCAGAAAGAAAAGGATTCCCGAAGATTGGTAACTCTATATATTTTTAAATTATTATTAGGTCGTTAGGGTTTTGGAATTTCTTGCTATGATCTGTTGCTTTTGATAATCTTGTTGTATTTTGCTATTTACTACTCCTTCCGTTATTCCTTTTTATTTGTGTTTTAGAATTTATAATTTTTTTTTTGTTGAAGTTTGTTACAATTTTTGTGTGTTTAAGCCTTGTCTTGTTATTGAAGATTGTGGCATCTTCACTAATCACATGAATCACATATACCGACACGTCGACATAGATAATTTTTTTAAAAAATAATGATATAATTGTCCAGAGCTTCATAATCTGCATTTTTTTGTGATTCTCTAAAATTGTTGATTCTTCACCCTCTTAATTTTTAAACAAATAAGTTCATAGTACTGAAAGAAAATCAAATTGACAGGTTGTAGTTGAATTTACTGCTAATTGGCGTGGCCCATGCCGTTTCCTTGGTCGATTTTTCGCACAGATTGCTAAAAAGTTTCCACATGTCACCTTCCTTAAGGTTAATGTTGATGTTCATGATGAATTCAAGGTGAGCAGATCTAAAACCTAAATCTTAGCTTTTTGAGGTCTGCATTATTTATCGGGAAATGTTAACATGTGTCTTTGGGGAACTTGTTAATATACACATAATCTACTTTGACCGTATTGTTTTACTAATAATAATAAAGGGTCTTGTTAACATGTACTCTAAGAGCATATTTTAAAACTCAAGTAGTAATTTTGTATTGGAAAAATCATGTAAACTTGTAAAAGGTTGAATGCACAACTTTGAAGATATAATTTCTATATTAAGTATCTTAAAATGTGCCTTAAGGGCACGTGTTAACATTCTCCTTATTTATTTAACCAAGAATCTTGCAATTGACTACATTAATTTCTTCAGATTGTTGCTTTGGAGTTGGATGTTCTAACTATTCCAACATTCCTGTTCTTGAAAAATGGGAAAATTGTTGAGAAGGTTGTGAGTGCTCAGAAGGAACTGCTGCAATTGACAATGGCCAAGCATTCTTCAGATACTACTGCTGCAAATGCAAGTATCTGAAGGGATTTTCTATTTCGAGTCAGTTTGCATTTTGCTATGTATGAGTTAGTTTGTCTGTATGATTTGGAATTTAGAATCCGTAGAACATGGTTGGATATGTGAATAAAATTGTTGTGTGGTAGTACTCCAAACACTTTCGCTTATGAACTAGCAATAACATAACCAACTGACTTGCATTAGCAAGTAGATATTTATGAAAATATTTAACCTGTGCGTTATATTTTCTTATTGTCTTAGCATTATTATTATCTGCTTATTATCCATCCACGGGCACCCCGATCTGATTGTGTGGCCTATATTTCAATTTCCTTATACTGCACTTGAAACAAAACTTCAAGTGTGAATTGCCATCAGCTAGCAGGTTTTTTTGGCTCTAATAAAGACAATCGGGAGCTGCAATGCAGGAACCAAAATGTAGGGAGTGAGCATTATTGTTTACATCAATATGCCTCTCGTAAGATTGTAATTTTTTTCTCAACTTAACAATAATGTTAATGATTTAGACATGCGGGTCAAAAAAAAAGAAAGTTGAATGAGGTGCGACATCACATAAATAGGGAGCAATATAGTAGTAGCCTATTAGTATTGCTCGAGATGAATTCTTCATCAACAATTAAGAAATCTACCATTTCCTTCATCACGAAGCATAGTTTTATTTAAGGATGAATTTTAATAGATTTTTGATAAATTTTCACAGAAATGATTTATTCGACAGATGTAGTAGCATAGTTAAGGAACCAAAATAAAATCCTTAAATAAATTAAAGGGTCAAAATGTAACAATAATTGATTAAGGGATCAAAATGAAACCAAAAATCTAATTTAACCCTTACCATGTAACCAATAATTAATTAAGAAATCAAAATGAAATCCTATGCTCTGCCCATTAATCCATACTTGGCCCTTACCCATACTTTCCATGTCCAAAGTCAATGGTTCGATTCTCTCAGGTGTGTTAAAATATGCCAGAAGGTTTGCAACTTTATGATAAGCTTCTAATAGCAAAAAAAAAAACAAAATCTTGTTCAAAAACATTAAGCCTAATCTAATATATGGATTAGACACTTACGCAGATCTCCTTGATTTCTGACTATAGGTAACCAATCTTCCTCGTAGTGGGAAAAAAAAGAATTGGGTAGATTTTCTCTGTACTTAGGTCCAATAATGTCGTCACCTTGCCTGTTCTTAAAATCACGAGCTTTTCGAGAGTATTCAAGTACAGGATCCTCTTCAATATCTGATAGGGCATCAAAGTCTTTACCAACTATCAATAATTTTCTTGATCTCTTCTCGTCTCGTGGTTGTGGTGGTCGATGTTGTTGTCGTTGGATACGTTGTTGTCGTTGGATATGCTTCTGAGTTGCGGTGAGACGTGGTTGTGGGGCTCGTGATACAAGCGCCGCGTAATGGGGTGGATCCATTTCCGCGTAATCTGGTGGATCCATTTTCTGTGGTCGTCGACGCGTCGTGCTTTTGATACAAGCTCGCCTTGCCTTTGTGAGTCTTACTGGTTTACTGCTTTTTGTTTTGTGGTTATTGTTTTGTGGTAGTACTCCTTGTACTCTACTTTTGCTTATTAATAATATAATATTCTTTGCAGTTAAAAGAATTAAATAATCAGAGGTTCATTTGATGATATGTTTTTTTTGTTATTAAGTGATGTATGTATGGTGTTGTTGAACCTGAGAAATGGGTATTGATATTTCTTTTAGTATTTAATTTGATGTTTTCATGTAGATACAATTTTGAATTTAATAAAAGTTTCTTTGAATACTAGGATTGGTAGTATCCTGCATATGAGTTAGTAAAGAATAAGAAAATAATTTCTTCATATTGATAGGAGACAAAATTTACATGTATATAGTAAGGCTTACTATATACATGGGTACTACTATCAAGGGAAAGGACCTAAGTACAGAGAAAATCTACCCAATTAACCTTGATAGGAGACAAAATTTACATGTATATAATAAGCCATGCTTTGGATGCTTTAATGGTCGTTTTTACATTTTCCCTTTCCCTTGTAGTATGGGGAAGAAGCGGACTCTAAGGTACTACTAATTGAGTTAAAGGATCAAATTGTCTCTCAAGTGTGTTAAAATATGCCAGAAGGTTTGCAAGTTTATGATAAGCTTCTAATAGCAAAAAAAAAACAAAATCTTGTTCAAAAACATTAAGCCTAATCTAATATATGGATTAGACACTTACGCAGATCTCCTTGATTTCTGACTATAGGTAACCAATCTTCCTCGTAGTGGGAAAAAAAAGAATTGGGTAGATTTTCTCTGTACTTAGGTCCAATAATGTCGTCACCTTGCCTGTTCTTAAAATCACGAGCTTTTCGAGAGTATTCAAGTACAGGATCCTCTTCAATATCTGATAGGGTATCAAAGTCTTTACCAACTATCAATATTTTTCTTGGTCTCTTCTCGTCTCGTGGTTGTGGTGGTCGATGTTGTTGTCGTTGGATACGTTGTTGTCGTTGGATACGCTTCTGAGTTGCGGTGAGACGTGGTTGTGGGGCTCGTGATACAAGCGCCGCGTAATGGGGTGGATCCATTTCCGCGTAATCTGGTGGATCCATTTTCTGTGGTCGTCGACGCGTCGTGCTTGTGATACAAGCTGGCCTTGCCTTTGTGAATCTTACTGGTTTACTGCTTTTTGTTTTGTGGTTATTGTTTTGTGGTAGTACTCCTTGTACTCTACTTTTGCTTATTAATAATATAATATTCTTTGCAGTTAAAAGAATTAAATAATCAGAGGTTCATTTGATGATATGTTTTTTTTGTTATTAAGTGATGTATGTATGGTGTTGTTGAACCTGAGAAATGGGTATTGATATTTCTTTTAGTATTTAATTTGATGTTTTCATGTAGATACAATTTTGAATTTAATAAAAGTTTCTTTGAATACTAGGATTGGTAGTATCCTGCATATGAGTTAGTAAAGAATAAGAAAATAATTTCTTCATATTGATAGGAGACAAAATTTACATGTATATAGTAAGCCATGCTTTGGATGCTTTAATGGTCGTTTTTACATTTTCCCTTTCCCTTGTAGTATGGGGAAGAAGCGGACTCTAAGGTACTACTAATTGAGTTAAAGGATCAAATTGTCTCTCAGGTGTGTTAAAATATGCCAGAAGGTTTGCAAGTTTATGATAAGCTTTTAATAGCAAAAAAAAAACAAAATCTTGTTCAAAAACATTAAGCCTAATCTAATATATGGATTAGACACTTACGCAGATCTCCTTGATTTCTGACTATAGGTAACCAATCTTCCTCGTAGTGGGAAAAAAAAGAATTGGGTAGATTTTCTCTGTACTTAGGTCCAATAATGTCGTCACCTTGCCTGTTCTTAAAATCACGAGCTTTTCGAGAGTATTCAAGTACAGGATCCTCTTCAATATCTGATAGGGCATCAAAGTCTTTACCAACTATCAATAATTTTCTTGATCTCTTCTCGTCTCGTGGTTGTGGTGGTCGATGTTGTTGTCGTTGGATACGTTGTTGTCGTTGGATATGCTTCTGAGTTGCGGTGAGACGTGGTTGTGGGGCTCGTGATACAAGCGCCGCGTAATGGGGTGGATCCATTTCCGCGTAATCTGGTGGATCCATTTTCTGTGGTCGTCGACGCGTCGTGCTTTTGATACAAGCTCGCCTTGCCTTTGTGAGTCTTACTGGTTTACTGCTTTTTGTTTTGTGGTTATTGTTTTGTGGTAGTACTCCTTGTACTCTACTTTTGCTTATTAATAATATAATATTCTTTGCAGTTAAAAGAATTAAATAATCAGAGGTTCATTTGATGATATGTTTTTTTTGTTATTAAGTGATGTATGTATGGTGTTGTTGAACCTGAGAAATGGGTATTGATATTTCTTTTAGTATTTAATTTGATGTTTTCATGTAGATACAATTTTGAATTTAATAAAAGTTTCTTTGAATACTAGGATTGGTAGTATCCTGCATATGAGTTAGTAAAGAATAAGAAAATAATTTCTTCATATTGATAGGAGACAAAATTTACATGTATATAGTAAGGCTTACTATATACATGGGTACTACTATCAAGGGAAAGGACCTAAGTACAGAGAAAATCTACCCAATTAACCTTGATAGGAGACAAAATTTACATGTATATAATAAGCCATGCTTTGGATGCTTTAATGGTCGTTTTTACATTTTCCCTTTCCCTTGTAGTATGGGGAAGAAGCGGACTCTAAGGTACTACTAATTGAGTTAAAGGATCAAATTGTCTCTCAAGTGTGTTAAAATATGCCAGAAGGTTTGCAAGTTTATGATAAGCTTCTAATAGCAAAAAAAAAACAAAATCTTGTTCAAAAACATTAAGCCTAATCTAATATATGGATTAGACACTTACGCAGATCTCCTTGATTTCTGACTATAGGTAACCAATCTTCCTCGTAGTGGGAAAAAAAAGAATTGGGTAGATTTTCTCTGTACTTAGGTCCAATAATGTCGTCACCTTGCCTGTTCTTAAAATCACGAGCTTTTCGAGAGTATTCAAGTACAGGATCCTCTTCAATATCTGATAGGGTATCAAAGTCTTTACCAACTATCAATATTTTTCTTGGTCTCTTCTCGTCTCGTGGTTGTGGTGGTCGATGTTGTTGTCGTTGGATACGTTGTTGTCGTTGGATACGCTTCTGAGTTGCGGTGAGACGTGGTTGTGGGGCTCGTGATACAAGCGCCGCGTAATGGGGTGGATCCATTTCCGCGTAATCTGGTGGATCCATTTTCTGTGGTCGTCGACGCGTCGTGCTTGTGATACAAGCTGGCCTTGCCTTTGTGAATCTTACTGGTTTACTGCTTTTTGTTTTGTGGTTATTGTTTTGTGGTAGTACTCCTTGTACTCTACTTTTGCTTATTAATAATATAATATTCTTTGCAGTTAAAAGAATTAAATAATCAGAGGTTCATTTGATGATATGTTTTTTTTGTTATTAAGTGATGTATGTATGGTGTTGTTGAACCTGAGAAATGGGTATTGATATTTCTTTTAGTATTTAATTTGATGTTTTCATGTAGATACAATTTTGAATTTAATAAAAGTTTCTTTGAATACTAGGATTGGTAGTATCCTGCATATGAGTTAGTAAAGAATAAGAAAATAATTTCTTCATATTGATAGGAGACAAAATTTACATGTATATAGTAAGCCATGCTTTGGATGCTTTAATGGTCGTTTTTACATTTTCCCTTTCCCTTGTAGTATGGGGAAGAAGCGGACTCTAAGGTACTACTAATTGAGTTAAAGGATCAAATTGTCTCTCAGGTGTGTTAAAATATGTCAGAAGGTTTGCAAGTTTATGATAAGCTTCTAATAGCAAAAAAAAAACAAAATCTTGTTCAAAAACATTAAGCCTAATCTAATATATGGATTAGACACTTACGCAGATCTCCTTGATTTCTGACTATAGGTAACCAATCTTCCTCGTAGTGGGAAAAAAAAGAATTGGGTAGATTTTCTCTGTACTTAGGTCCAATAATGTCGTCACCTTGCCTGTTCTTAAAATCACGAGCTTTTCGAGAGTATTCAAGTACAGGATCCTCTTCAATATCTGATAGGGTATCAAAGTCTTTACCAACTATCAATATTTTTCTTGGTCTCTTCTCGTCTCGTGGTTGTGGTGGTCGATGTTGTTGTCGTTGGATACGCTTCTGAGTTGCGGTGAGACGTGGTTGTGGGGCTCGTGATACAAGCGCCGCGTAATGGGGTGGATCCATTTCCGCGTAATCTGGTGGATCCATTTTCTGTGGTCGTCGACGCGTCGTGCTTGTGATACAAGCTGGCCTTGCCTTTGTGAATCTTACTGGTTTACTGCTGAAATTCTGGCAACCAGACAGACAAATGCTGTGCACAACGTTAGAGCAATTGTCCGAGCACTTGTCACACAGTAATAATAATTATAGCGTTTCAGATAAAGTAAACGTGACTGAAAGATAAATGACACAGTAAGTTTGTTAACCCAGTTCGGCGCAACTTGCCCTAGTCTGGGGGATACCAATCCAGGAATGAACTCCACTATAATAGTTCTAGTGAAAAGCACAACGTAGACTCACTACTTGTCTTTGCACCACGACCCTACCAATGGCTGCTCTACCTAGGAACTCCTAAGTATGAGACCCCGTCTCAATTCCCAACTAACAGTACAGACAGCACTGTTAATACACACACTTGTTTGTTTGTTTGAATAAGAGTCACACTCTAAAGAACACAACTAACTCCGTACCTAAAGGCTTAGGAGAAGTACACAGTTACAACTCAATAACACAGAGAACTTGTCATGCATCAACAGATACAAGCAAGACTCACAACTAACAAGAAAACCTAAAACCTTAAGACACACGCTTTAGTACACACACGGTTTTCCACACAAAACTAGGGTTTGTGTCTTCACATATATATAACACTAAGCAGTCATTGGTTTGGGCTTCAAAACATAGCTTGGACGTTGTCAGGTCCAGCTAACAATTCTTCATGAGCAATAATATTATTTCCAAAAATATATCAATATTAATTATGGAAATACACCAAGGCAAGACAGCCTTTCACAGCCCATCAAACCTGCGCGTCTTGATCAGCACGCTAGGTTAAACATAAAATTCCATAGAATCTTCAAAGATCTTGCACAGAAATATAACGCGTGTTGGCGCGCAACAATCAGATGACACAATGCTGTTCCACTTGCTACAGCATTTGTCGCAGCATTGGCTAATAGTTGTTTTTGCAAAAGGTAGCCAACATACAAAAACCCAACAACTGCTTTTTGTTTTGTGGTTATTGTTTTGTGGTAGTACTCCTTGTACTCTACTTTTGCTTATTAATAATATAATATTCTTTGCAGTTAAAAGAATTAAATAATCAGAGGTTCATTTGATGATATGTTTTTTTTGTTATTAAGTGATGTATGTATGGTGTTGTTGAACCTGAGAAATGGGTATTGATATTTCTTTTAGTATTTAATTTGATGTTTCATGTAGATACAATTTTGAATTTAATAAAAGTTTCTTTGAATACTAGGATTGGTAGTATCCTGCATATGAGTTAGTAAAGAATAAGAAAATAATTTCTTCATATTGATAGGAGACAAAATTTACATGTATATAGTAAGCCTTGCTTTGGATGCTTTAATGGTCGTTTTTACATTTTCCCTTTCCCTTGTAGTATGGGGAAGAAGCGGACTCTAAGGTACTACTAATTGAGTTAAAGGATCAAATTGTCTCTCAGGTGTGTTAAAATATGCCAGAAGGTTTGCAAGTTTATGATAAGCTTTTAATAGCAAAAAAAAAACAAAATCTTGTTCAAAAACATTAAGCCTAATCTAATATATGGATTAGACACTTACGCAGATCTCCTTGATTTCTGACTATAGGTAACCAATCTTCCTCGTAGTGGGAAAAAAAAGAATTGGGTAGATTTTCTCTGTACTTAGGTCCAATAATGTCGTCACCTTGCCTGTTCTTAAAATCACGAGCTTTTCGAGAGTATTCAAGTACAGGATCCTCTTCAATATCTGATAGGGCATCAAAGTCTTTACCAACTATCAATAATTTTCTTGATCTCTTTTCGTCTCGTGGTTGTGGTGGTCGATGTTGTTGTCGTTGGATACGTTGTTGTCGTTGGATATGCTTCTGAGTTGCGGTGAGACGTGGTTGTGGGGCTCGTGATACAAGCGCCGCGTAATGGGGTGGATCCATTTCCGCGTAATCTGGTGGATCCATTTTCTGTGGTCGTCGACGCGTCGTGCTTTTGATACAAGCTCGCCTTGCCTTTGTGAGTCTTACTGGTTTACTGCTTTTTGTTTTGTGGTTATTGTTTTGTGGTAGTACTCCTTGTACTCTACTTTTGCTTATTAATAATATAATATTCTTTGCAGTTAAAAGAATTAAATAATCAGAGGTTCATTTGATGATATGTTTTTTTTGTTATTAAGTGATGTATGTATGGTGTTGTTGAACCTGAGAAATGGGTATTGATATTTCTTTTAGTATTTAATTTGATGTTTTCATGTAGATACAATTTTGAATTTAATAAAAGTTTCTTTGAATACTAGGATTGGTAGTATCCTGCATATGAGTTAGTAAAGAATAAGAAAATAATTTCTTCATATTGATAGGAGACAAAATTTACATGTATATAGTAAGGCTTACTATATACATGGGTACTACTATCAAGGGAAAGGACCTAAGTACAGAGAAAATCTACCCAATTAACCTTGATAGGAGACAAAATTTACATGTATATAGTAAGCCATGCTTTGGATGCTTTAATGGTCGTTTTTACATTTTCCCTTTCCCTTGTAGTATGGGGAAGAAGCGGACTCTAAGGTACTACTAATTGAGTTAAAGGATCAAATTGTCTCTCAGGTGTGTTAAAATATGCCAGAAGGTTTGCAAGTTTATGATAAGCTTCTAATAGCAAAAAAAAAACAAAATCTTGTTCAAAAACATTAAGCCTAATCTAATATATGGATTAGACACTTACGCAGATCTCCTTGATTTCTGACTATAGGTAACCAATCTTCCTCGTAGTGGGAAAAAAAAGAATTGGGTAGATTTTCTCTGTACTTAGGTCCAATAATGTCGTCACCTTGCCTGTTCTTAAAATCACGAGCTTTTCGAGAGTATTCAAGTACAGGATCCTTTTCAATATCTGATAGGGTATCAAAGTCTTTACCAACTATCAATATTTTTCTTGGTCTCTTCTCGTCTCGTGGTTGTGGTGGTCGATGTTGTTGTCGTTGGATACGTTGTTGTCGTTGGATACGCTTCTGAGTTGCGGTGAGACGTGGTTGTGGGGCTCGTGATACAAGCGCCGCGTAATGGGGTGGATCCATTTCCGCGTAATCTGGTGGATCCATTTTCTGTGGTCGTCGACGCGTCGTGCTTGTGATACAAGCTGGCCTTGCCTTTGTGAATCTTACTGGTTTACTGCTGAAATTCTGGCAACCAGACAGACAAATGCTGTGCACAACGTTAGAGCAATTGTCCGAGCACTTGTCACACAGTAATAATAATTATAGCGTTTCAGATAAAGTAAACGTGACTGAAAGATAAATGACACAGTAAGTTTGTTAACCCAGTTCGGCGCAACTTGCCCTAGTCTGGGGGATACCAATCCAGGAATGAACTCCACTATAATAGTTCTAGTGAAAAGCACAACGTAGACTCACTACTTGTCTTTGCACCACGACCCTACCAATGGCTGCTCTACCTAGGAACTCCTAAGTATGAGACCCCGTCTCAATTCCCAACTAACAGTACAGACAGCACTGTTAATACACACACTTGTTTGTTTGTTTGAATAAGAGTCACACTCTAAAGAACACAACTAACTCCGTACCTAAAGGCTTAGGAGAAGTACACAGTTACAACTCAATAACACAGAGAACTTGTCATGCATCAACAGATACAAGCAAGACTCACAACTAACAAGAAAACCTAAAACCTTAAGACACACGCTTTAGTACACACACGGTTTTCCACACAAAACTAGGGTTTGTGTCTTCACATATATATAACACTAAGCAGTCATTGGTTTGGGCTTCAAAACATAGCTTGGACGTTGTCAGGTCCAGCTAACAATTCTTCATGAGCAATAATATTATTTCCAAAAATATATCAATATTAATTATGGAAATACACCAAGGCAAGACAGCCTTTCACAGCCCATCAAACCTGCGCGTCTTGATCAGCACGCTAGGTTAAACATAAAATTCCATAGAATCTTCAAAGATCTTGCACAGAAATATAACGCGTGTTGGCGCGCAACAATCAGATGACACAATGCTGTTCCACTTGCTACAGCATTTGTCGCAGCATTGGCTAATAGTTGTTTTTGCAAAAGGTAGCCAACATACAAAAACCCAACAACTGCTTTTTGTTTTGTGGTTATTGTTTTGTGGTAGTACTCCTTGTACTCTACTTTTGCTTATTAATAATATAATATTCTTTGCAGTTAAAAGAATTAAATAATCAGAGGTTCATTTGATGATATGTTTTTTTTGTTATTAAGTGATGTATGTATGGTGTTGTTGAACCTGAGAAATGGGTATTGATATTTCTTTTAGTATTTAATTTGATGTTTCATGTAGATACAATTTTGAATTTAATAAAAGTTTCTTTGAATACTAGGATTGGTAGTATCCTGCATATGAGTTAGTAAAGAATAAGAAAATAATTTCTTCATATTGATAGGAGACAAAATTTACATGTATATAGTAAGCCTTGCTTTGGATGCTTTAATGGTCGTTTTTACATTTTCCCTTTCCCTTGTAGTATGGGGAAGAAGCGGACTCTAAGGTACTACTAATTGAGTTAAAGGATCAAATTGTCTCTCAGGTGTGTTAAAATATGCCAGAAGGTTTGCAAGTTTATGATAAGCTTTTAATAGCAAAAAAAAAACAAAATCTTGTTCAAAAACATTAAGCCTAATCTAATATATGGATTAGACACTTACGCAGATCTCCTTGATTTCTGACTATAGGTAACCAATCTTCCTCGTAGTGGGAAAAAAAAGAATTGGGTAGATTTTCTCTGTACTTAGGTCCAATAATGTCGTCACCTTGCCTGTTCTTAAAATCACGAGCTTTTCGAGAGTATTCAAGTACAGGATCCTCTTCAATATCTGATAGGGCATCAAAGTCTTTACCAACTATCAATAATTTTCTTGATCTCTTCTCGTCTCGTGGTTGTGGTGGTCGATGTTGTTGTCGTTGGATACGTTGTTGTCGTTGGATATGCTTCTGAGTTGCGGTGAGACGTGGTTGTGGGGCTCGTGATACAAGCGCCGCGTAATGGGGTGGATCCATTTCCGCGTAATCTGGTGGATCCATTTTCTGTGGTCGTCGACGCGTCGTGCTTTTGATACAAGCTCGCCTTGCCTTTGTGAGTCTTACTGGTTTACTGCTTTTTGTTTTGTGGTTATTGTTTTGTGGTAGTACTCCTTGTACTCTACTTTTGCTTATTAATAATATAATATTCTTTGCAGTTAAAAGAATTAAATAATCAGAGGTTCATTTGATGATATGTTTTTTTTGTTATTAAGTGATGTATGTATGGTGTTGTTGAACCTGAGAAATGGGTATTGATATTTCTTTTAGTATTTAATTTGATGTTTTCATGTAGATACAATTTTGAATTTAATAAAAGTTTCTTTGAATACTAGGATTGGTAGTATCCTGCATATGAGTTAGTAAAGAATAAGAAAATAATTTCTTCATATTGATAGGAGACAAAATTTACATGTATATAGTAAGGCTTACTATATACATGGGTACTACTATCAAGGGAAAGGACCTAAGTACAGAGAAAATCTACCCAATTAACCTTGATAGGAGACAAAATTTACATGTATATAGTAAGCCATGCTTTGGATGCTTTAATGGTCGTTTTTACATTTTCCCTTTCCCTTGTAGTATGGGGAAGAAGCGGACTCTAAGGTACTACTAATTGAGTTAAAGGATCAAATTGTCTCTCAGGTGTGTTAAAATATGCCAGAAGGTTTGCAAGTTTATGATAAGCTTCTAATAGCAAAAAAAAAACAAAATCTTGTTCAAAAACATTAAGCCTAATCTAATATATGGATTAGACACTTACGCAGATCTCCTTGATTTCTGACTATAGGTAACCAATCTTCCTCGTAGTGGGAAAAAAAAGAATTGGGTAGATTTTCTCTGTACTTAGGTCCAATAATGTCGTCACCTTGCCTGTTCTTAAAATCACGAGCTTTTCGAGAGTATTCAAGTACAGGATCCTTTTCAATATCTGATAGGGTATCAAAGTCTTTACCAACTATCAATATTTTTCTTGGTCTCTTCTCGTCTCGTGGTTGTGGTGGTCGATGTTGTTGTCGTTGGATACGTTGTTGTCGTTGGATACGCTTCTGAGTTGCGGTGAGACGTGGTTGTGGGGCTCGTGATACAAGCGCCGCGTAATGGGGTGGATCCATTTCCGCGTAATCTGGTGGATCCATTTTCTGTGGTCGTCGACGCGTCGTGCTTGTGATACAAGCTGGCCTTGCCTTTGTGAATCTTACTGGTTTACTGCTGAAATTCTGGCAACCAGACAGACAAATGCTGTGCACAACGTTAGAGCAATTGTCCGAGCACTTGTCACACAGTAATAATAATTATAGCGTTTCAGATAAAGTAAACGTGACTGAAAGATAAATGACACAGTAAGTTTGTTAACCCAGTTCGGCGCAACTTGCCCTAGTCTGGGGGATACCAATCCAGGAATGAACTCCACTATAATAGTTCTAGTGAAAAACACAACGTAGACTCACTACTTGTCTTTGCACCACGACCCTACCAATGGCTGCTCTACCTAGGAACTCCTAAGTATGAGACCCCGTCTCAATTCCCAACTAACAGTACAGACAGCACTGTTAATACACACACTTGTTTGTTTGTTTGAATAAGAGTCACACTCTAAACAACACAACTAACTCCGTACCTAAAGGCTTAGGAGAAGTACACAGTTACAACTCAATAACACAGAGAACTTGTCATGCATCAACAGATACAAGCAAGACTCACAACTAACAAGAAAACCTAAAACCTTAAGACACACGCTTTAGTACACACACGGTTTTCCACACAAAACTAGGGTTTGTGTCTTCACATATATATAACACTAAGCAGTCATTGGTTTGGGCTTCAAAACATAGCTTGGACGTTGTCAGGTCCAGCTAACAATTCTTCATGAGCAATAATATTATTTCCAAAAATATATCAATATTAATTATGGAAATACACCAAGGCAAGACAGCCTTTCACAGCCCATCAAACCTGCGCGTCTTGATCAGCACGCTAGGTTAAACATAAAATTCCATAGAATCTTCAAAGATCTTGCACAGAAATATAACGCGTGTTGGCGCGCAACAATCAGATGACACAATGCTGTTCCACTTGCTACAGCATTTGTCGCAGCATTGGCTAATAGTTGTTTTTGCAAAAGGTAGCCAACATACAAAAACCCAACAACTGCTTTTTGTTTTGTGGTTATTGTTTTGTGGTAGTACTCCTTGTACTCTACTTTTGCTTATTAATAATATAATATTCTTTGCAGTTAAAAGAATTAAATAATCAGAGGTTCATTTGATGATATGTTTTTTTTGTTATTAAGTGATGTATGTATGGTGTTGTTGAACCTGAGAAATGGGTATTGATATTTCTTTTAGTATTTAATTTGATGTTTCATGTAGATAGAATTTTGAATTTAATAAAAGTTTCTTTGAATACTAGGATTGGTAGTATCCTGCATATGAGTTAGTAAAGAATAAGAAAATAATTTCTTCATATTGATAGGAGACAAAATTTACATGTATATAGTAAGCCTTGCTTTGGATGCTTTAATGGTCGTTTTTACATTTTCCCTTTCCCTTGTAGTATGGGGAAGAAGCGGACTCTAAGGTACTACTAATTGAGTTAAAGGATCAAATTGTCTCTCAGGTGTGTTAAAATATGCCAGAAGGTTTGCAAGTTTATGATAAGCTTTTAATAGCAAAAAAAAAACAAAATCTTGTTCAAAAACATTAAGCCTAATCTAATATATGGATTAGACACTTACGCAGATCTCCTTGATTTCTGACTATAGGTAACCAATCTTCCTCGTAGTGGGAAAAAAAAGAATTGGGTAGATTTTCTCTGTACTTAGGTCCAATAATGTCGTCACCTTGCCTGTTCTTAAAATCACGAGCTTTTCGAGAGTATTCAAGTACAGGATCCTCTTCAATATCTGATAGGGCATCAAAGTCTTTACCAACTATCAATAATTTTCTTGATCTCTTCTCGTCTCGTGGTTGTGGTGGTCGATGTTGTTGTCGTTGGATACGTTGTTGTCGTTGGATATGCTTCTGAGTTGCGGTGAGACGTGGTTGTGGGGCTCGTGATACAAGCGCCGCGTAATGGGGTGGATCCATTTCCGCGTAATCTGGTGGATCCATTTTCTGTGGTCGTCGACGCGTCGTGCTTTTGATACAAGCTCGCCTTGCCTTTGTGAGTCTTACTGGTTTACTGCTTTTTGTTTTGTGGTTATTGTTTTGTGGTAGTACTCCTTGTACTCTACTTTTGCTTATTAATAATATAATATTCTTTGCAGTTAAAAGAATTAAATAATCAGAGGTTCATTTGATGATATGTTTTTTTTGTTATTAAGTGATGTATGTATGGTGTTGTTGAACCTGAGAAATGGGTATTGATATTTCTTTTAGTATTTAATTTGATGTTTTCATGTAGATACAATTTTGAATTTAATAAAAGTTTCTTTGAATACTAGGATTGGTAGTATCCTGCATATGAGTTAGTAAAGAATAAGAAAATAATTTCTTCATATTGATAGGAGACAAAATTTACATGTATATAGTAAGGCTTACTATATACATGGGTACTACTATCAAGGGAAAGGACCTAAGTACAGAGAAAATCTACCCAATTAACCTTGATAGGAGACAAAATTTACATGTATATAGTAAGCCATGCTTTGGATGCTTTAATGGTCGTTTTTACATTTTCCCTTTCCCTTGTAGTATGGGGAAGAAGCGGACTCTAAGGTACTACTAATTGAGTTAAAGGATCAAATTGTCTCTCAGGTGTGTTAAAATATGCCAGAAGGTTTGCAAGTTTATGATAAGCTTCTAATAGCAAAAAAAAAACAAAATCTTGTTCAAAAACATTAAGCCTAATCTAATATATGGATTAGACACTTACGCAGATCTCCTTGATTTCTGACTATAGGTAACCAATCTTCCTCGTAGTGGGAAAAAAAAGAATTGGGTAGATTTTCTCTGTACTTAGGTCCAATAATGTCGTCACCTTGCCTGTTCTTAAAATCACGAGCTTTTCGAGAGTATTCAAGTACAGGATCCTTTTCAATATCTGATAGGGTATCAAAGTCTTTACCAACTATCAATATTTTTCTTGGTCTCTTCTCGTCTCGTGGTTGTGGTGGTCGATGTTGTTGTCGTTGGATACGTTGTTGTCGTTGGATACGCTTCTGAGTTGCGGTGAGACGTGGTTGTGGGGCTCGTGATACAAGCGCCGCGTAATGGGGTGGATCCATTTCCGCGTAATCTGGTGGATCCATTTTCTGTGGTCGTCGACGCGTCGTGCTTGTGATACAAGCTGGCCTTGCCTTTGTGAATCTTACTGGTTTACTGCTGAAATTCTGGCAACCAGACAGACAAATGCTGTGCACAACGTTAGAGCAATTGTCCGAGCACTTGTCACACAGTAATAATAATTATAGCGTTTCAGATAAAGTAAACGTGACTGAAAGATAAATGACACAGTAAGTTTGTTAACCCAGTTCGGCGCAACTTGCCCTAGTCTGGGGGATACCAATCCAGGAATGAACTCCACTATAATAGTTCTAGTGAAAAGCACAACGTAGACTCACTACTTGTCTTTGCACCACGACCCTACCAATGGCTGCTCTACCTAGGAACTCCTAAGTATGAGACCCCGTCTCAATTCCCAACTAACAGTACAGACAGCACTGTTAATACACACACTTGTTTGTTTGTTTGAATAAGAGTCACACTCTAAAGAACACAACTAACTCCGTACCTAAAGGCTTAGGAGAAGTACACAGTTACAACTCAATAACACAGAGAACTTGTCATGCATCAACAGATACAAGCAAGACTCACAACTAACAAGAAAACCTAAAACCTTAAGACACACGCTTTAGTACACACACGGTTTTCCACACAAAACTAGGGTTTGTGTCTTCACATATATATAACACTAAGCAGTCATTGGTTTGGGCTTCAAAACATAGCTTGGACGTTGTCAGGTCCAGCTAACAATTCTTCATGAGCAATAATATTATTTCCAAAAATATATCAATATTAATTATGGAAATACACCAAGGCAAGACAGCCTTTCACAGCCCATCAAACCTGCGCGTCTTGATCAGCACGCTAGGTTAAACATAAAATTCCATAGAATCTTCAAAGATCTTGCACAGAAATATAACGCGTGTTGGCGCGCAACAATCAGATGACACAATGCTGTTCCACTTGCTACAGCATTTGTCGCAGCATTGGCTAATAGTTGTTTTTGCAAAAGGTAGCCAACATACAAAAACCCAACAACTGCTTTTTGTTTTGTGGTTATTGTTTTGTGGTAGTACTCCTTGTACTCTACTTTTGCTTATTAATAATATAATATTCTTTGCAGTTAAAAGAATTAAATAATCAGAGGTTCATTTGATGATATGTTTTTTTTGTTATTAAGTGATGTATGTATGGTGTTGTTGAACCTGAGAAATGGGTATTGATATTTCTTTTAGTATTTAATTTGATGTTTCATGTAGATACAATTTTGAATTTAATAAAAGTTTCTTTGAATACTAGGATTGGTAGTATCCTGCATATGAGTTAGTAAAGAATAAGAAAATAATTTCTTCATATTGATAGGAGACAAAATTTACATGTATATAGTAAGCCTTGCTTTGGATGCTTTAATGGTCGTTTTTACATTTTCCCTTTCCCTTGTAGTATGGGGAAGAAGCGGACTCTAAGGTACTACTAATTGAGTTAAAGGATCAAATTGTCTCTCAGGTGTGTTAAAATATGCCAGAAGGTTTGCAAGTTTATGATAAGCTTTTAATAGCAAAAAAAAAACAAAATCTTGTTCAAAAACATTAAGCCTAATCTAATATATGGATTAGACACTTACGCAGATCTCCTTGATTTCTGACTATAGGTAACCAATCTTCCTCGTAGTGGGAAAAAAAAGAATTGGGTAGATTTTCTCTGTACTTAGGTCCAATAATGTCGTCACCTTGCCTGTTCTTAAAATCACGAGCTTTTCGAGAGTATTCAAGTACAGGATCCTCTTCAATATCTGATAGGGCATCAAAGTCTTTACCAACTATCAATAATTTTCTTGATCTCTTCTCGTCTCGTGGTTGTGGTGGTCGATGTTGTTGTCGTTGGATACGTTGTTGTCGTTGGATATGCTTCTGAGTTGCGGTGAGACGTGGTTGTGGGGCTCGTGATACAAGCGCCGCGTAATGGGGTGGATCCATTTCCGCGTAATCTGGTGGATCCATTTTCTGTGGTCGTCGACGCGTCGTGCTTTTGATACAAGCTCGCCTTGCCTTTGTGAGTCTTACTGGTTTACTGCTTTTTGTTTTGTGGTTATTGTTTTGTGGTAGTACTCCTTGTACTCTACTTTTGCTTATTAATAATATAATATTCTTTGCAGTTAAAAGAATTAAATAATCAGAGGTTCATTTGATGATATGTTTTTTTTGTTATTAAGTGATGTATGTATGGTGTTGTTGAACCTGAGAAATGGGTATTGATATTTCTTTTAGTATTTAATTTGATGTTTTCATGTAGATACAATTTTGAATTTAATAAAAGTTTCTTTGAATACTAGGATTGGTAGTATCCTGCATATGAGTTAGTAAAGAATAAGAAAATAATTTCTTCATATTGATAGGAGACAAAATTTACATGTATATAGTAAGGCTTACTATATACATGGGTACTACTATCAAGGGAAAGGACCTAAGTACAGAGAAAATCTACCCAATTAACCTTGATAGGAGACAAAATTTACATGTATATAGTAAGCCATGCTTTGGATGCTTTAATGGTCGTTTTTACATTTTCCCTTTCCCTTGTAGTATGGGGAAGAAGCGGACTCTAAGGTACTACTAATTGAGTTAAAGGATCAAATTGTCTCTCAGGTGTGTTAAAATATGCCAGAAGGTTTGCAAGTTTATGATAAGCTTCTAATAGCAAAAAAAAAACAAAATCTTGTTCAAAAACATTAAGCCTAATCTAATATATGGATTAGACACTTACGCAGATCTCCTTGATTTCTGACTATAGGTAACCAATCTTCCTCGTAGTGGGAAAAAAAAGAATTGGGTAGATTTTCTCTGTACTTAGGTCCAATAATGTCGTCACCTTGCCTGTTCTTAAAATCACGAGCTTTTCGAGAGTATTCAAGTACAGGATCCTTTTCAATATCTAATAGGGTATCAAAGTCTTTACCAACTATCAATATTTTTCTTGGTCTCTTCTCGTCTCGTGGTTGTGGTGGTCGATGTTGTTGTCGTTGGATACGTTGTTGTCGTTGGATACGCTTCTGAGTTGCGGTGAGACGTGGTTGTGGGGCTCGTGATACAAGCGCCGCGTAATGGGGTGGATCCATTTCCGCGTAATCTGGTGGATCCATTTTCTGTGGTCGTCGACGCGTCGTGCTTGTGATACAAGCTGGCCTTGCCTTTGTGAATCTTACTGGTTTACTGCTGAAATTCTGGCAACCAGACAGACAAATGCTGTGCACAACGTTAGAGCAATTGTCCGAGCACTTGTCACACAGTAATAATAATTATAGCGTTTCAGATAAAGTAAACGTGACTGAAAGATAAATGACACAGTAAGTTTGTTAACCCAGTTCGGCGCAACTTGCCCTAGTCTGGGGGATACCAATCCAGGAATGAACTCCACTATAATAGTTCTAGTGAAAAACACAACGTAGACTCACTACTTGTCTTTGCACCACGACCCTACCAATGGCTGCTCTACCTAGGAACTCCTAAGTATGAGACCCCGTCTCAATTCCCAACTAACAGTACAGACAGCACTGTTAATACACACACTTGTTTGTTTGTTTGAATAAGAGTCACACTCTAAACAACACAACTAACTCCGTACCTAAAGGCTTAGGAGAAGTACACAGTTACAACTCAATAACACAGAGAACTTGTCATGCATCAACAGATACAAGCAAGACTCACAACTAACAAGAAAACCTAAAACCTTAAGACACACGCTTTAGTACACACACGGTTTTCCACACAAAACTAGGGTTTGTGTCTTCACATATATATAACACTAAGCAGTCATTGGTTTGGGCTTCAAAACATAGCTTGGACGTTGTCAGGTCCAGCTAACAATTCTTCATGAGCAATAATATTATTTCCAAAAATATATCAATATTAATTATGGAAATACACCAAGGCAAGACAGCCTTTCACAGCCCATCAAACCTGCGCGTCTTGATCAGCACGCTAGGTTAAACATAAAATTCCATAGAATCTTCAAAGATCTTGCACAGAAATATAACGCGTGTTGGCGCGCAACAATCAGATGACACAATGCTGTTCCACTTGCTACAGCATTTGTCGCAGCATTGGCTAATAGTTGTTTTTGCAAAAGGTAGCCAACATACAAAAACCCAACAACTGCTTTTTGTTTTGTGGTTATTGTTTTGTGGTAGTACTCCTTGTACTCTACTTTTGCTTATTAATAATATAATATTCTTTGCAGTTAAAAGAATTAAATAATCAGAGGTTCATTTGATGATATGTTTTTTTTGTTATTAAGTGATGTATGTATGGTGTTGTTGAACCTGAGAAATGGGTATTGATATTTCTTTTAGTATTTAATTTGATGTTTCATGTAGATAGAATTTTGAATTTAATAAAAGTTTCTTTGAATACTAGGATTGGTAGTATCCTGCATATGAGTTAGTAAAGAATAAGAAAATAATTTCTTCATATTGATAGGAGACAAAATTTACATGTATATAGTAAGCCTTGCTTTGGATGCTTTAATGGTCGTTTTTACATTTTCCCTTTCCCTTGTAGTATGGGGAAGAAGCGGACTCTAAGGTACTACTAATTGAGTTAAAGGATCAAATTGTCTCTCAGGTGTGTTAAAATATGCCAGAAGGTTTGCAAGTTTATGATAAGCTTTTAATAGCAAAAAAAAAAACAAAATCTTGTTCAAAAACATTAAGCCTAATCTAATATATGGATTAGACACTTACGCAGATCTCCTTGATTTCTGACTATAGGTAACCAATCTTCCTCGTAGTGGGAAAAAAAAGAATTGGGTAGATTTTCTCTGTACTTAGGTCCAATAATGTCGTCACCTTGCCTGTTCTTAAAATCACGAGCTTTTCGAGAGTATTCAAGTACAGGATCCTCTTCAATATCTGATAGGGCATCAAAGTCTTTACCAACTATCAATAATTTTCTTGATCTCTTCTCGTCTCGTGGTTGTGGTGGTCGATGTTGTTGTCGTTGGATACGTTGTTGTCGTTGGATATGCTTCTGAGTTGCGGTGAGACGTGGTTGTGGGGCTCGTGATACAAGCGCCGCGTAATGGGGTGGATCCATTTCCGCGTAATCTGGTGGATCCATTTTCTGTGGTCGTCGACGCGTCGTGCTTTTGATACAAGCTCGCCTTGCCTTTGTGAGTCTTACTGGTTTACTGCTTTTTGTTTTGTGGTTATTGTTTTGTGGTAGTACTCCTTGTACTCTACTTTTGCTTATTAATAATATAATATTCTTTGCAGTTAAAAGAATTAAATAATCAGAGGTTCATTTGATGATATGTTTTTTTTGTTATTAAGTGATGTATGTATGGTGTTGTTGAACCTGAGAAATGGGTATTGATATTTCTTTTAGTATTTAATTTGATGTTTTCATGTAGATACAATTTTGAATTTAATAAAAGTTTCTTTGAATACTAGGATTGGTAGTATCCTGCATATGAGTTAGTAAAGAATAAGAAAATAATTTCTTCATATTGATAGGAGACAAAATTTACATGTATATAGTAAGGCTTACTATATACATGGGTACTACTATCAAGGGAAAGGACCTAAGTACAGAGAAAATCTACCCAATTAACCTTGATAGGAGACAAAATTTACATGTATATAGTAAGCCATGCTTTGGATGCTTTAATGGTCGTTTTTACATTTTCCCTTTCCCTTGTAGTATGGGGAAGAAGCGGACTCTAAGGTACTACTAATTGAGTTAAAGGATCAAATTGTCTCTCAGGTGTGTTAAAATATGCCAAAAGGTTTGCAAGTTTATGATAAGCTTCTAATAGCAAAAAAAAACAAAATCTTGTTCAAAAACATTAAGCCTAATCTAATATATGGATTAGACACTTACGCAGATCTCCTTGATTTCTGACTATAGGTAACCAATCTTCCTCGTAGTGGGAAAAAAAAGAATTGGGTAGATTTTCTCTGTACTTAGGTCCAATAATGTCGTCACCTTGCCTGTTCTTAAAATCACGAGCTTTTCGAGAGTATTCAAGTACAGGATCCTCTTCAATATCTGATAGGGTATCAAAGTCTTTACCAACTATCAATATTTTTCTTGGTCTCTTCTCGTCTCGTGGTTGTGGTGGTCGATGTTGTTGTCGTTGGATACGTTGTTGTCGTTGGATACGCTTCTGAGTTGCGGTGAGACGTGGTTGTGGGGCTCGTGATACAAGCGCCGCGTAATGGGGTGGATCCATTTCCGCGTAATCTGGTGGATCCATTTTCTGTGGTCGTCGACGCGTCGTGCTTGTGATACAAGCTGGCCTTGCCTTTGTGAATCTTACTGGTTTACTGCTTTTTGTTTTGTGGTTATTGTTTTGTGGTAGTACTCCTTGTACTCTACTTTTGCTTATTAATAATATAATATTCTTTGCAGTTAAAAGAATTAAATAATCAGAGGTTCATTTGATGATATGTTTTTTTTGTTATTAAGTGATGTATGTATGGTGTTGTTGAACCTGAGAAATGGGTATTGATATTTCTTTTAGTATTTAATTTGATGTTTTCATGTAGATACAATTTTGAATTTAATAAAAGTTTCTTTGAATACTAGGATTGGTAGTATCCTGCATATGAGTTAGTAAAGAATAAGAAAATAATTTCTTCATATTGATAGGAGACAAAATTTACATGTATATAGTAAGCCATGCTTTGGATGCTTTAATGGTCGTTTTTACATTTTCCCTTTCCCTTGTAGTATGGGGAAGAAGCGGACTCTAAGGTACTACTAATTGAGTTAAAGGATCAAATTGTCTCTCAGGTGTGTTAAAATATGCCAGAAGGTTTGCAAGTTTATGATAAGCTTCTAATAGCAAAAAAAAAACAAAATCTTGTTCAAAAACATTAAGCCTAATCTAATATATGGATTAGACACTTACGCAGATCTCCTTGATTTCTGACTATAGGTAACCAATCTTCCTCGTAGTGGGAAAAAAAAGAATTGGGTAGATTTTCTCTGTACTTAGGTCCAATAATGTCGTCACCTTGCCTGTTCTTAAAATCACGAGCTTTTCGAGAGTATTCAAGTACAGGATCCTCTTCAATATCTGATAGGGTATCAAAGTCTTTACCAACTATCAATATTTTTCTTGGTCTCTTCTCGTCTCGTGGTTGTGGTGGTCGATGTTGTTGTCGTTGGATACGTTGTTGTCGTTGGATACGCTTCTGAGTTGCGGTGAGACGTGGTTGTGGGGCTCGTGATACAAGCGCCGCGTAATGGGGTGGATCCATTTCCGCGTAATCTGGTGGATCCATTTTCTGTGGTCGTCGACGCGTCGTGCTTGTGATACAAGCTGGCCTTGCCTTTGTGAATCTTACTGGTTTACTGCTGAAATTCTGGCAACCAGACAGACAAATGCTGTGCACAACGTTAGAGCAATTGTCCGAGCACTTGTCACACAGTAATAATAATTATAGCGTTTCAGATAAAGTAAACGTGACTGAAAGATAAATGACACAGTAAGTTTGTTAACCCAGTTCGGCGCAACTTGCCCTAGTCTGGGGGATACCAATCCAGGAATGAACTCCACTATAATAGTTCTAGTGAAAAGCACAACGTAGACTCACTACTTGTCTTTGCACCACGACCCTACCAATGGCTGCTCTACCTAGGAACTCCTAAGTATGAGACCCCGTCTCAATTCCCAACTAACAGTACAGACAGCACTGTTAATACACACACTTGTTTGTTTGTTTGAATAAGAGTCACACTCTAAACAACACAACTAACTCCGTACCTAAAGGCTTAGGAGAAGTACACAGTTACAACTCAATAACACAGAGAACTTGTCATGCATCAACAGATACAAGCAAGACTCACAACTAACAAGAAAACCTAAAACCTTAAGACACACGCTTTAGTACACACACGGTTTTCCACACAAAACTAGGGTTTGTGTCTTCACATATATATAACACTAAGCAGTCATTGGTTTGGGCTTCAAAACATAGCTTGGACGTTGTCAGGTCCAGCTAACAATTCTTCATGAGCAATAATATTATTTCCAAAAATATATCAATATTAATTATGGAAATACACCAAGGCAAGACAGCCTTTCACAGCCCATCAAACCTGCGCGTCTTGATCAGCACGCTAGGTTAAACATAAAATTCCATAGAATCTTCAAAGATCTTGCACAGAAATATAACGCGTGTTGGCGCGCAACAATCAGATGACACAATGCTGTTCCACTTGCTACAGCATTTGTCGCAGCATTGGCTAATAGTTGTTTTTGCAAAAGGTAGCCAACATACAAAAACCCAACAACTGCTTTTTGTTTTGTGGTTATTGTTTTGTGGTAGTACTCCTTGTACTCTACTTTTGCTTATTAATAATATAATATTCTTTGCAGTTAAAAGAATTAAATAATCAGAGGTTCATTTGATGATATGTTTTTTTTGTTATTAAGTGATGTATGTATGGTGTTGTTGAACCTGAGAAATGGGTATTGATATTTCTTTTAGTATTTAATTTGATGTTTTCATGTAGATACAATTTTGAATTTAATAAAAGTTTCTTTGAATACTAGGATTGGTAGTATCCTGCATATGAGTTAGTAAAGAATAAGAAAATAATTTCTTCATATTGATAGGAGACAAAATTTACATGTATATAGTAAGCCTTGCTTTGGATGCTTTAATGGTCGTTTTTACATTTTCCCTTTCCCTTGTAGTATGGGGAAGAAGCGGACTCTAAGGTACTACTAATTGAGTTAAAGGATCAAATTGTCTCTCAGGTGTGTTAAAATATGCCAGAAGGTTTGCAAGTTTATGATAAGCTTCTAATAGCAAAAAAAAACAAAATCTTGTTCAAAAACATTAAGCCTAATCTAATATATGGATTAGACACTTACGCAGATCTCCTTGATTTCTAACTATAGGTAACCAATCTTCCTCGTAGTGGGAAAAAAAAGAATTGGGTAGATTTTCTCTGTACTTAGGTCCAATAATGTCGTCACCTTGCCTGTTCTTAAAATCACGAGCTTTTCGAGAGTATTCAAGTACAGGATCCTCTTCAATATCTGATAGGGCATCAAAGTCTTTACCAACTATCAATATTTTTCTTGGTCTCTTCTCGTCTCGTGGTTGTGGTGGTCGATGTTGTTGTCGTTGGATACGTTGTTGTCGTTGGATACGCTTCTGAGTTGCGGTGAGACGTGGTTGTGGGGCTCGTGATACAAGCGCCGCGTAATGGGGTGGATCCATTTCCGCGTAATCTGGTGGATCCATTTTCTGTGGTCGTCGACGCGTCGTGCTTGTGATACAAGCTGGCCTTGCCTTTGTGAATCTTACTGGTTTACTAATGAAATTCTGGCAACCAGACAGACAAATGCTGTGCACAACGTTAGAGCAATTGTCCGAGCACTTGTCACACAGTAATAATAATTATAGCGTTTCAGATAAAGTAAACGTGACTGAAAGATAAATGACACAGTAAGTTTGTTAACCCAGTTCGGCGCAACTTGCCCTAGTCTGGGGGATACCAATCCAGGAATGAACTCCACTATAATAGTTCTAGTGAAAAGCACAACGTAGACTCACTACTTGTCTTTGCACCACGACCCTACCAATGGCTGCTCTACCTAGGAACTCCTAAGTATGAGACCCCGTCTCAATTCCCAACTAACAGTACAGACAGCACTGTTAATACACACACTTGTTTGTTTGTTTGAATAAGAGTCACACTCTAAAGAACACAACTAACTCCGTACCTAAAGGCTTAGGAGAAGTACACAGTTACAACTCAATAACACAGAGAACTTGTCATGCATCAACAGATACAAGCAAGACTCACAACTAACAAGAAAACCTAAAACCTTAAGACACACGCTTTAGTACACACACGGTTTTCCACACAAAACTAGGGTTTGTGTCTTCACATATATATAACACTAAGCAGTCATTGGTTTGGGCTTCAAAACATAGCTTGGACGTTGTCAGGTCCAGCTAACAATTCTTCATGAGCAATAATATTATTTCCAAAAATATATCAATATTAATTATGGAAATACACCAAGGCAAGACAGCCTTTCACAGCCCATCAAACCTGCGCGTCTTGATCAGCACGCTAGGTTAAACATAAAATTCCATAGAATCTTCAAAGATCTTGCACAGAAATATAACGCGTGTTGGCGCGCAACAATCAGATGACACAATGCTGTTCCACTTGCTACAGCATTTGTCGCAGCATTGGCTAATAGTTGTTTTTGCAAAATGTAGCCAACATACAAAAACCCAACAATCTCCCCCTTTGGCAAAATTTTGGCTAAAACAATCTATAGCCAGTTCTTGGAGAGATACACAGAATTTCTTCAATTCACATAAGTACACACCTTCTCAAGTCAACTAAACATAATCTTGGCATATAAAGAAACTACTTCCAAGGGGACTCTTTGAATAAAGATAACTTGTAAATAGTATCAGAGGCATTCGTCTTCAATAATCATAATACGCCTAGCCTCACAGAAATAGCCAGATAACCAGAACATATATAGTGGGTTCAGATAAAGAGATGGAGACATACTCTTAGAAAGAAATAGTTCCACAACATAGAGAAGATAATCAGATAGAAGCACTCCCCCTCAACATATGCACATCAACAACATATCATAGTACTCCCCCTCAAAATAGGCATGCATAGCTTACTTCAAGTGACATATGTAGGAGCATCTGTCAGAGCAATCTTCAACAAAAAAAATCTACTGTATCATATCATCATTCTATCATTCTACTCCCCCTTTTTAGCCATAAATTCTGACAAACATAGAAATAGCATAGATGGCATATATAGAAATCCAGAGAGTACCACATCAGTTCACATGGAGCATAGAGTCACATAGGCACAGAGAGGCCACAAATATAGTTATTACAGACCATAAAGCACACTCAGGTGCATGAATAAAAGAGAAAAAAAAATTACAATCAGAAAGAGGCAGTTCCAACAGAGTCATCAGACACCTCCTCAGTGTCACCGGCAGCAGAAGCATTTCCATCACCTCCTTCTTCTTCCCTTGCATGGTCTTGAGCAGGAGTCTCACCCTCAGCTGCAGCCTCAGCTTTCAGAGCAGCTATAACCCTGTCAACCTTCACCTTCTTCATACCCAAATCCACACTCACTGCTGTAAGCTCAGCAATCATTTCCAGCTTACTCATACCACCAGATGACTGGACAGAAGTGCCAGCCAACTCATCAACTTGTGGCTGGGAAATTAACCTGCAATCCACACTCAGAGGACTAGGCCTTCTAATAGGCTCATCAGTGCTCACAAGAATATCAGGATGTTGTTGCAGAACAATACCACACACCAGTGTTGGAAAAGGAATAGGAAATTTAACAGCAAATGATTTGGCTTGCTCCAAAAATTGATGATAAATATAGTAGCCAAAATCAAATGGAGATTTAGTTCCAACAGCATAGATCAGCTTACCCAACACAGTGGCCACAGAATTGGAATGAGTAGTAGGGGACCAGTTATTTGCTGCAATTTTGTTCAGGGCAGCATACATGGGGGTCAGCTTTGCAGAGGACAGAAGTCCAGGCCAGTGTCTCAGCTTGTTACCTGTGATGGTCTTGCAGATGGTGTCATCTGTAACTTCCAGCTCAGGAGTGTCTTCAAGAGATCTACCCAGATAAGCATTGATAACCTGTGGAGAAAAGTTGACACACCTACCACGTACAAACACCTTCCTGTACTCAGCATACCTTGGATCATCACATTCTTCAGGAATGTTCACCACAAACTCCCTTACCAGATTGTCATAGCAATTACCCAGATCCTTTACCGTCTTCATCAGTCCAGCAAATTCCAGCACATCCATCAACTCTTGACACTTGAGCACATCAGCTTTCAAGTTTCTTTCCTGTCCAAGCCTCCTGTGATACACAAACTTCCAGCGAGTTGCTCCACTTTCCAGATGAAAGGAAACATTATCCAGAGGAGCTGGAGGAATATCCAAAGGGACTTTCATACCCTTCACAGTCTTTCTAGATGCTCCACCAGATGGGGCAGCATCTGTCTCAGCTATCTCCAAGTCAGAATCACTAGAGGGGTGACCCTTTCTTTTTAAGCTCTTCTTTTGAACAGGCTTAGGAGTTACTTTACTCCAAGACTTTGGGGGGCCAGTTATTGGCTTCTTCCCTGCAGCAACATCTTTCCTTTTAGTGCTCTTAGCACTCTCAACAGCAACACCAGAAGCATCCTTCACAGCTTTGCTTCTAGTTCTACGAGCAACACCAACAGGAGGAGTCTTTTCAACAGACTCTACATCATCAACATTGACCACATCAGTTTGGTCAATGTGTACAGTCTCATCTTGATCCTGAATCTCATCATCTTGATCTAGGGGTTTTGGAGAACCATTTTCATCAGTACTTACAGGTTCAGGAGAGTTTGGAATGACCAAAGACTCCACAGGAGCTTGTGCCAAAGATGCTGGAGCATCTGGCACAGCTTTCTGAACATTAACAGAGGGCTCAGCATTCTGCTCTGTTACAGCAATGTTCTCAGCAACTTTATCAGCAAGAGTCTTGTTACTAATACCAGCATTATCAGTACTTTCAACATGCAAATTTGATTCATCAGCAGCCAATTTGTCATCTACCTTAGGATTAACAACATTTTCAACATCTTTAGCAGAACCTAGGGTTTCAGTAAGCGCTACAGTACGTTCATCAGATCTGTTGACAGAAGTGTCAACATTTGGTTCTACTACAGTCGATACAAAAGGATTTTCTTTGCAATAGAGATCATGCATGGAAAGACCTTTATGTTGAACAACCGGAGAGGATTTCTTACCTTTCGATTTTGCGGTTGTTTTCTTCGCTGATGAAGTTGACCCTTTTCTAACACTCTTCTTTCGCGACACAAGCGCTTTAGGGCGCTGTTTGATCGGGGTAGAATCAGTGACGGTTGCGAGTGGTTGAACTTCCATTACCACTGGAGAAGTGATTCCAGGAACAATGGGAGAAGTTTGATCAGTAGCGATGGGAGATGAAGTGTTTGTTGATGCAGACATGATGATTAAGGAAATCTTGAGGGTTTGAGAGATTGTGAGATTGTGAGAGACGATTTGATAAGCAAAGAGAACGACAAGAGAGCAGTTGAGGGAATAAGAATAGGTTTGTAAGAAATAATAAGGATTGCGTGTGATTGTTTTGTTTAAGGAAAGTTGAGATGCTTTTCCTTGATTCGCGTGCAAATAGCAGTTGAGGAGGGAGAAAATAACTACTGCACGCCTCCCATTAATTAACTGCTACAATTCCTCAATTAGGCAAATGCCTAACCGCCTTCTTAATTTTTCAAATTGTGCAACATCTAGCGCCTTTGTGAATATGTCTGCTAATTGCTCTTCAGTAGAAACATGCTCAATAGAAATAATTTTTTCTTCAATCAACTCTCTAATAAAGTGATGTCTGATATCTATGTGCTTGGTCCTGCTATGTTGTACAGGATTCTTAGAAATATTGATTGCACTTAGATTGTCACAATACAATGTCATAGCATCTGTCTTTACATTGTACTCACTCAGCATCTGTCTCATCCACACCAATTGTGTGCAACTACTCCCTGCAGCTATGTACTCAGCTTCAGCCGTTGATAAGGAAACACAATTTTGTTTCTTACTGAACCAAGATATGAGATTATTACCTAGGAAGAAACATCCACCAGAGGTGCTTTTTCTATCATCTGCACTTCCAGCCCAATCTGCATCACAATATCCTACCAACATAGTACTCTTTCCATGAGAATACAATAAGCCATAATCACTAGTACTGTTCACATATTTCAAAATTCTCTTCACTTGAGTGAGATGGCTAATCTTTGGCTCAGCTTGGTACCTAGTACATACTCCAACAGCAAATGTGATATCAGGTCTACTAGCAGTAAGATAGAGAAGACTTCCTATCATACTTCTGTATAAACTTTGATCTACATCTTCACCCTTGTCATCTTTAGTCAATTTGATATGTGTGGGAGCAGGAGTTCTTTTGGTGGCGGCATTTTCCATACCAAATTTCTTGACCATATTCTTAGCATACTTACTCTGAGATATGAATATGGTGTCTTCCATTTGTTTCACTTGAAGACCCAAAAAGAAATTCAACTCACCAACAAGACTCATTTCAAACTCAGATTGCATTTGCTGAACAAAATGCTGTACCATCTGGTCAGACATTCCACCAAATACTATGTCATCAACATATATTTGTGCAATAATAAGTTTTCCTCTCTCATCTTTCACAAATAGTGTTTTGTCATTACCTCCCTTCCTGTAGCCATTATTCACCAAGAATTCAGTCAATCTCTCATACCAAGCTCTCGGAGCTTGTTTCAAGCCATATAATGCCTTTTTCAACTTGTACACATGATTTGGGAAGGCTGAATCAACAAACCCCTTGGGTTGTTCCACATAGACCACTTCATTCAAGTACCCATTCAGAAAAGCACTCTTGACATCCATTTGATACAGCTTGAATTTAAGGACACAAGCAATTCCAAGTAGTAGCCTAATAGCTTCTAGTCTAGCTACTGGAGCAAATGTTTCACCAAAATCAACTCCTTCAATTTGAGCATAACCTTGAGCCACTAGTCTGGCTTTGTTCCTGGTGATAGTGCCATTCTCATCTGACTTATTTTTGTAAACCCATTTAGTTCCTATGATGTTTGCATTATCTGGTCTAGGAACTAGATCCCATACATCACTTCTCTTGAACTGAGTTAACTCTTCTTGCATAGCATTTATCCAGAACTCATCAGTCAGAGCCTCCTTGACATTCTTGGGTTCAAAATTGGAAATAAAACAGGAATTGGATATTTCATTGTTTCTTCTTCTTGTTGTGATGCCTTGATTAGGATTACCAATGACTTGATCAATAGGGTGATACTTCTGAATTCTAGTAGATGGCCCTTTGTCATTAGCCAAATCTTCAGGACTTCTCACATCACTGCTTTCCTCATTGACACTTTCTTCTACTGTTTCTTCTTGTAAGTCAGATGCTGTGCCAAATGTACTATCGTCTGGTGCAGCATTCTTTCCCTTATCATCAATTACAACATTTATGGATTCCATCATGACTTTAGTCCTGGAGTTGAAGACTCTATAAGCTCTGCTATTTGTTGAATAACCCAGGAATATACCTTCATCGCTTTTTACATCCATTTTCCTTCTTGGCTCTCTATCAGCTAAGATATAACATTTGCTTCCAAACACATGAAAGTATTTCACAGTTGGCTTCCTTTCTTTCCATAGCTCATACAGAGTTGTAGTTGTCCCTTTTCTCAGAGTTACCCTGTTATGTATATAGCAGGCTGTGTTCATAGCCTCAGCCCAAAAATGGAGAGGTAACTTCTTAGCATGTAACATTACTCTGGCAGACTCTTGTAAGGTTCTATTTTTTCTCTCTACTATTCCATTTTGTTGAGGAGTAATAGGAGCAGAAAACTCATGAAATATTCCTTCAGTCGTGCAAAACTCAGAGAATTTACTATTTTCAAACTCCTTACCATGATCACTTCTGATTCTAGTAATGCCACATTCCTTTTCTCTTTGAAGTTTTAAACAAAGATCTTTGAATTTTTCAAAAGTGTCAGATTTCTCCCTGATAAAATCAATCCAAGTATATCTAGAAAAATCATCTACAATGACAAACGCATACTTCTTCCCACCTAAGCTCTCAACCTGCATGGGTCCCATTAAATCCATGTGCAACAGTTCAAGCACTCTGGATGTGGTCAGATGCTGCAGCTTCTGGTGTGGCGTTTTTGTCTGTTTACCTATTTGACACTCTCCACATATATTTCCTTCTTGAATCTGAAGTCTGGGTAAGTCTCTAATAGCTCCTTCAACAATGGCTTTCTTCATACTTTTAAGATTTAAGTGTCCAAGCTTTTGGTGCCACAGCTTCACATCATCTTCTTTAGTAACTAGACATGTAGATAACTCAGCTTTGTCTTGAGACACCCATAGGTAACAGTTATCCTTTGATCTTTCTCCCTTCATTAGTAGATCACCTTTGCTATCAGTAACTAGACACTCACTCTTTGAGAAGTTGACTTTCAGACCTTTGTCACATAGTTGACTAATGCTTATTAAATTTGCTTTCAACCCTTTCACATGAAGAACCTTGTCAAGTGTAGGTAGTCCTTCATTAATCAGTGTTCCTATGCCTTTGATTTCCCCCTTGGCTCCATCACCAAACGTTACAAAGCTTGTAGCATATGGCAAGACATCTGTTAAGTAATCTCTGTTTCCGGTCATATGTCTTGAACATCCACTATCAAAATACCAGTCGCTTCCAGAAGATGCTCGCAGAGATGTATGAGCAATTTGAGCAACTTCCACACCTTCAGATTCTGTTAGAATAGGATCCATATTATTGGTCTTCTGTTTCCATTCCGGCTTGACACTCTTCTCTTTACTTTTGGATGAATACATATTGTCAGGGTATCCATACAATTTGAAGCAATAAGGTCTAATGTGTCCCTTTCTTCCACAGTGATAGCATACCCAGCCAGAATACCTTCTCTTTGGCTTGGTCCTGTATCTGCTTGTCTGTTGTCTCACCTGATGCTGGGGCATCTGTCTTGACATAGTTGGATCATAGGTAGTAGTAGCTGGAACAAACTTCATCACAGATGCAGGTTTCTGATGACGCAGTGAATGATAGTTAAAACCAATACCTTTGGAATCTTTTGAACTCTGTCCTATTTCTAGGATTTCATCTAACTTCTCAGTTCCTGTATTCAGCATTCTCACCTGTTTATTCATGTTATCCATCTTGGATTTGTATAGCTCCACTTCATCAGCTAGTCTTGAATTTTCTTCCTGAAGTTTGTTCTTCTCTGCTTGCAACATAGCAATGGTCTTCTTTTGCTTTAACATGGTGTCCCCAACTTCTAAGCTTTTAATCCACAATTCCTTATAGCACTCAACTAGTTCATCATAAGGCATCTCACCTTCATGTGATTCAGTATCAGATGCACATGTCCCAGTTAAGGCAATTACATGGTTAGCAGATTCAGATTCTTCCTCAGATTCATCCTCATCTGACCAAGACACAGTCAATCCTTTCTTCTGCTTCTTAAGGTATGTTGCACATTCAGTCCTGATATGCCCATATCCTTCACATTCATGACATTGAACTCCTTTGCCTTGGCTTGTCTTGTCATCTGCTTTTGATTTTCTCAGATTGTTGGCATTCCTGTTTATGCTGTGACTGTTGTCTGGAGCATTTGTCTTGGCCTGTCTATCAAATCTCTTGAAAGCTTTATTGAATTTCCTCCCTAGCATTACCATAGTTTCAGATAGACTGTCGTCACTCTCCATATCATTCTCCTCAGATTTGGAGGCAAATGCAATACTCTTTGTCTTCTTTTCAGATCTCTCATTTGCAATCACTTCAAAAGTTTGTAGGGACCCTACTAATTCACCCATTTTTATTTCCGAGATGTCCTTGGATTCCTCTATAGCAGTCACCTTCATGTCAAACTTCTTTGGTAGAGACCTTAGCATTTTCTTTACCATGTTTTCTTCAGAGAGGTTTTCTCCCAAAGCATCAAACTGATTATCAAACTCAAGCAGTCTCATGTGAAAGTCTTGAATGCTTTCATCATCCTTCATCTTCAAGTTCTCAAACTTACTGGTTAATAATTGCAGTCTTGAGCTTTTTACCTTTGAGTTGCCCTCATGAACAGTTTGAAGTTTCATCCATGCCTCCTTTGCAACAGTGCATTTTTTGATTAGCTTGAAAATGTGTGCATCAACTCCATTAGTTAGGGCATTTAGAGCTCTTGAATTTGCATTGGCTAATGCTTCTTCATCCTTGCTCCATTCATCCTCAGGTTTCAGCTTAGTAACAGTCTCCCCTTCCTTACCAGTAGTAACAACAGGTGGTTCCCATCCTACAACAACAGCTCTCCATGTTTTGTGATCCATGGACTTCAAAAACGTAGTCATTTTGGACTTCCAGTCATCATAGTTAGAATCACCAACCAACAAAGGTGGTCGATTCATTAGTCCTCCTTCCTTGTCCATCTTAACCAGAAATATCTTCCCTGGAGCTCACCCAATCAGGCAGGGTGCCTGCTCTGATGCCAATTGAAATTCTGGCAACCAGACAGACAAATGCTGTGCACAACGTTAGAGCAATTGTCCGAGCACTTGTCACACAGTAATAATAATTATAGCGTTTCAGATAAAGTAAACGTGACTGAAAGATAAATGACACAGTAAGTTTGTTAACCCAGTTCGGCGCAACTTGCCCTAGTCTGGGGGATACCAATCCAGGAATGAACTCCACTATAATAGTTCTAGTGAAAAGCACAACGTAGACTCACTACTTGTCTTTGCACCACGACCCTACCAATGGCTGCTCTACCTAGGAACTCCTAAGTATGAGACCCCGTCTCAATTCCCAACTAACAGTACAGACAGCACTGTTAATACACACACTTGTTTGTTTGTTTGAATAAGAGTCACACTCTAAAGAACACAACTAACTCCGTACCTAAAGGCTTAGGAGAAGTACACAGTTACAACTCAATAACACAGAGAACTTGTCATGCATCAACAGATACAAGCAAGACTCACAACTAACAAGAAAACCTAAAACCTTAAGACACACGCTTTAGTACACACACGGTTTTCCACACAAAACTAGGGTTTGTGTCTTCACATATATATAACACTAAGCAGTCATTGGTTTGGGCTTCAAAACATAGCTTGGACGTTGTCAGGTCCAGCTAACAATTCTTCATGAGCAATAATATTATTTCCAAAAATATATCAATATTAATTATGGAAATACACCAAGGCAAGACAGCCTTTCACAGCCCATCAAACCTGCGCGTCTTGATCAGCACGCTAGGTTAAACATAAAATTCCATAGAATCTTCAAAGATCTTGCACAGAAATATAACGCGTGTTGGCGCGCAACAATCAGATGACACAATGCTGTTCCACTTGCTACAGCATTTGTCGCAGCATTGGCTAATAGTTGTTTTTGCAAAAGGTAGCCAACATACAAAAACCCAACAACTGCTTTTTGTTTTGTGGTTATTGTTTTGTGGTAGTACTCCTTGTACTCTACTTTTGCTTATTAATAATATAATATTCTTTGCAGTTAAAAGAATTAAATAATCAGAGGTTCATTTGATGATATGTTTTTTTTGTTATTAAGTGATGTATGTATGGTGTTGTTGAACCTGAGAAATGGGTATTGATATTTCTTTTAGTATTTAATTTGATGTTTCATGTAGATACAATTTTGAATTTAATAAAAGTTTCTTTGAATACTAGGATTGGTAGTATCCTGCATATGAGTTAGTAAAGAATAAGAAAATAATTTCTTCATATTGATAGGAGACAAAATTTACATGTATATAGTAAGCCTTGCTTTGGATGCTTTAATGGTCGTTTTTACATTTTCCCTTTCCCTTGTAGTATGGGGAAGAAGCGGACTCTAAGGTACTACTAATTGAGTTAAAGGATCAAATTGTCTCTCAGGTGTGTTAAAATATGCCAGAAGGTTTGCAAGTTTATGATAAGCTTCTAATAGCAAAAAAAAAACAAAATCTTGTTCAAAAACATTAAGCCTAATCTAATATATGGATTAGACACTTACGCAGATCTCCTTGATTTCTGACTATAGGTAACCAATCTTCCTCGTAGTGGGAAAAAAAAGAATTGGGTAGATTTTCTCTGTACTTAGGTCCAATAATGTCGTCACCTTGCCTGTTCTTAAAATCACGAGCTTTTCGAGAGTATTCAAGTACAGGATCCTCTTCAATATCTGATAGGGTATCAAAGTCTTTACCAACTATCAATATTTTTCTTGGTCTCTTCTCGTCTCGTGGTTGTGGTGGTCGATGTTGTTGTCGTTGGATACGTTGTTGTCGTTGGATACGCTTCTGAGTTGCGGTGAGACGTGGTTGTGGGGCTCGTGATACAAGCGCCGCGTAATGGGGTGGATCCATTTCCGCGTAATCTGGTGGATCCATTTTCTGTGGTCGTCGACGCGTCGTGCTTGTGATACAAGCTGGCCTTGCCTTTGTGAATCTTACTGGTTTACTGCTGAAATTCTGGCAACCAGACAGACAAATGCTGTGCACAACGTTAGAGCAATTGTCCGAGCACTTGTCACACAGTAATAATAATTATAGCGTTTCAGATAAAGTAAACGTGACTGAAAGATAAATGACACAGTAAGTTTGTTAACCCAGTTCGGCGCAACTTGCCCTAGTCTGGGGGATACCAATCCAGGAATGAACTCCACTATAATAGTTCTAGTGAAAAGCACAACGTAGACTCACTACTTGTCTTTGCACCACGACCCTACCAATGGCTGCTCTACCTAGGAACTCCTAAGTATGAGACCCCGTCTCAATTCCCAACTAACAGTACAGACAGCACTGTTAATACACACACTTGTTTGTTTGTTTGAATAAGAGTCACACTCTAAAGAACACAACTAACTCCGTACCTAAAGGCTTAGGAGAAGTACACAGTTACAACTCAATAACACAGAGAACTTGTCATGCATCAACAGATACAAGCAAGACTCACAACTAACAAGAAAACCTAAAACCTTAAGACACACGCTTTAGTACACACACGGTTTTCCACACAAAACTAGGGTTTGTGTCTTCACATATATATAACACTAAGCAGTCATTGGTTTGGGCTTCAAAACATAGCTTGGACGTTGTCAGGTCCAGCTAACAATTCTTCATGAGCAATAATATTATTTCCAAAAATATATCAATATTAATTATGGAAATACACCAAGGCAAGACAGCCTTTCACAGCCCATCAAACCTGCGCGTCTTGATCAGCACGCTAGGTTAAACATAAAATTCCATAGAATCTTCAAAGATCTTGCACAGAAATATAACGCGTGTTGGCGCGCAACAATCAGATGACACAATGCTGTTCCACTTGCTACAGCATTTGTCGCAGCATTGGCTAATAGTTGTTTTTGCAAAAGGTAGCCAACATACAAAAACCCAACAACTGCTTTTTGTTTTGTGGTTATTGTTTTGTGGTAGTACTCCTTGTACTCTACTTTTGCTTATTAATAATATAATATTCTTTGCAGTTAAAAGAATTAAATAATCAGAGGTTCATTTGATGATATGTTTTTTTTGTTATTAAGTGATGTATGTATGGTGTTGTTGAACCTGAGAAATGGGTATTGATATTTCTTTTAGTATTTAATTTGATGTTTCATGTAGATACAATTTTGAATTTAATAAAAGTTTCTTTGAATACTAGGATTGGTAGTATCCTGCATATGAGTTAGTAAAGAATAAGAAAATAATTTCTTCATATTGATAGGAGACAAAATTTACATGTATATAGTAAGCCTTGCTTTGGATGCTTTAATGGTCGTTTTTACATTTTCCCTTTCCCTTGTAGTATGGGGAAGAAGCGGACTCTAAGGTACTACTAATTGAGTTAAAGGATCAAATTGTCTCTCAGGTGTGTTAAAATATGCCAGAAGGTTTGCAAGTTTATGATAAGCTTCTAATAGCAAAAAAAAAACAAAATCTTGTTCAAAAACATTAAGCCTAATCTAATATATGGATTAGACACTTACGCAGATCTCCTTGATTTCTGACTATAGGTAACCAATCTTCCTCGTAGTGGGAAAAAAAAGAATTGGGTAGATTTTCTCTGTACTTAGGTCCAATAATGTCGTCACCTTGCCTGTTCTTAAAATCACGAGCTTTTCGAGAGTATTCAAGTACAGGATCCTCTTCAATATCTGATAGGGTATCAAAGTCTTTACCAACTATCAATATTTTTCTTGGTCTCTTCTCGTCTCGTGGTTGTGGTGGTCGATGTTGTTGTCGTTGGATACGTTGTTGTCGTTGGATACGCTTCTGAGTTGCGGTGAGACGTGGTTGTGGGGCTCGTGATACAAGCGCCGCGTAATGGGGTGGATCCATTTCCGCGTAATCTGGTGGATCCATTTTCTGTGGTCGTCGACGCGTCGTGCTTGTGATACAAGCTGGCCTTGCCTTTGTGAATCTTACTGGTTTACTGCTGAAATTCTGGCAACCAGACAGACAAATGCTGTGCACAACGTTAGAGCAATTGTCCGAGCACTTGTCACACAGTAATAATAATTATAGCGTTTCAGATAAAGTAAACGTGACTGAAAGATAAATGACACAGTAAGTTTGTTAACCCAGTTCGGCGCAACTTGCCCTAGTCTGGGGGATACCAATCCAGGAATGAACTCCACTATAATAGTTCTAGTGAAAAGCACAACGTAGACTCACTACTTGTCTTTGCACCACGACCCTACCAATGGCTGCTCTACCTAGGAACTCCTAAGTATGAGACCCCGTCTCAATTCCCAACTAACAGTACAGACAGCACTGTTAATACACACACTTGTTTGTTTGTTTGAATAAGAGTCACACTCTAAAGAACACAACTAACTCCGTACCTAAAGGCTTAGGAGAAGTACACAGTTACAACTCAATAACACAGAGAACTTGTCATGCATCAACAGATACAAGCAAGACTCACAACTAACAAGAAAACCTAAAACCTTAAGACACACGCTTTAGTACACACACGGTTTTCCACACAAAACTAGGGTTTGTGTCTTCACATATATATAACACTAAGCAGTCATTGGTTTGGGCTTCAAAACATAGCTTGGACGTTGTCAGGTCCAGCTAACAATTCTTCATGAGCAATAATATTATTTCCAAAAATATATCAATATTAATTATGGAAATACACCAAGGCAAGACAGCCTTTCACAGCCCATCAAACCTGCGCGTCTTGATCAGCACGCTAGGTTAAACATAAAATTCCATAGAATCTTCAAAGATCTTGCACAGAAATATAACGCGTGTTGGCGCGCAACAATCAGATGACACAATGCTGTTCCACTTGCTACAGCATTTGTCGCAGCATTGGCTAATAGTTGTTTTTGCAAAAGGTAGCCAACATACAAAAACCCAACAACTGCTTTTTGTTTTGTGGTTATTGTTTTGTGGTAGTACTCCTTGTACTCTACTTTTGCTTATTAATAATATAATATTCTTTGCAGTTAAAAGAATTAAATAATCAGAGGTTCATTTGATGATATGTTTTTTTTGTTATTAAGTGATGTATGTATGGTGTTGTTGAACCTGAGAAATGGGTATTGATATTTCTTTTAGTATTTAATTTGATGTTTCATGTAGATACAATTTTGAATTTAATAAAAGTTTCTTTGAATACTAGGATTGGTAGTATCCTGCATATGAGTTAGTAAAGAATAAGAAAATAATTTCTTCATATTGATAGGAGACAAAATTTACATGTATATAGTAAGCCTTGCTTTGGATGCTTTAATGGTCGTTTTTACATTTTCCCTTTCCCTTGTAGTATGGGGAAGAAGCGGACTCTAAGGTACTACTAATTGAGTTAAAGGATCAAATTGTCTCTCAGGTGTGTTAAAATATGCCAGAAGGTTTGCAAGTTTATGATAAGCTTCTAATAGCAAAAAAAAAACAAAATCTTGTTCAAAAACATTAAGCCTAATCTAATATATGGATTAGACACTTACGCAGATCTCCTTGATTTCTGACTATAGGTAACCAATCTTCCTCGTAGTGGGAAAAAAAAGAATTGGGTAGATTTTCTCTGTACTTAGGTCCAATAATGTCGTCACCTTGCCTGTTCTTAAAATCACGAGCTTTTCGAGAGTATTCAAGTACAGGATCCTCTTCAATATCTGATAGGGTATCAAAGTCTTTACCAACTATCAATATTTTTCTTGGTCTCTTCTCGTCTCGTGGTTGTGGTGGTCGATGTTGTTGTCGTTGGATACGTTGTTGTCGTTGGATACGCTTCTGAGTTGCGGTGAGACGTGGTTGTGGGGCTCGTGATACAAGCGCCGCGTAATGGGGTGGATCCATTTCCGCGTAATCTGGTGGATCCATTTTCTGTGGTCGTCGACGCGTCGTGCTTGTGATACAAGCTCGCCTTGCCTTTGTGAGTCTTACTGGTTTAATGCTTTTTGTTTTGTGGTTATTGTTTTGTGGTAGTACTACTTGTACTCTACTTTTGCTTATTAATAATATAATATTCTTTGCAGTTAAAAGAATTAAATAATCAGAGGTTCATTTGATGATATGTTTTTTTTGTTATTAAGTGATGTATGTATGGTGTTGTTGAACCTGAGAAATGGGTATTGATATTTCTTTTAGTATTTAATTTGATGTTTCATGTAGATACAATTTTGAATTTAATAAAAGTTTCTTTGAATACTAGGATTGGTAGTATCCTGCATATGAGTTAGTAAAGAATAAGAAAATAATTTCTTCATATTGATAGGAGACAAAATTTACATGTATATAGTAAGCCTTGCTTTGGATGCTTTAATGGTCGTTTTTACATTTTCCCTTTCCCTTGTAGTATGGGGAAGAAGCGGACTCTAAGGTACTACTAATTGAGTTAAAGGATCAAATTGTCTCTCAGGTGTGTTAAAATATGCCAAAAGGTTTGCAAGTTTATGATAAGCTTCTAATAGCAAAAAAAAAACAAAATCTTGTTCAAAAACATTAAGCCTAATCTAATATATGGATTAGACACTTACGCAGATCTCCTTGATTTCTGACTATAGGTAACCAATCTTCCTCGTAGTGGGAAAAAAAAGAATTGGGTAGATTTTCTCTGTACTTAGGTCCAATAATGTCGTCACCTAGCCTGTTCTTAAAATCACGAGCTTTTCGAGAGTATTCAAGTACAGGATCCTCTTCAATATCTGATAGGGTATCAAAGTCTTTACCAACTATCAATATTTTTCTTGGTCTCTTCTCGTCTCGTGGTTGTGGTGGTCGATGTTGTTGTCGTTGGATACGTTGTTGTCGTTGGATACGCTTCTGAGTTGCGGTGAGACGTGGTTGTGGGGCTCGTGATACAAGCGCCGCGTAATGGGGTGGATCCATTTCCGCGTAATCTGGTGGATCCATTTTCTGTGGTCGTCGACGCGTCGTGCTTGTGATTCAAGCTCGCCTTGCCTTTGTGAGTCTTACTGGTTTACTGCTTTTTGTTTTGTGGTTATTGTTTTGTGGTAGTACTCCTTGTACTCTACTTTTGCTTATTAATAATATAATATTCTTTGCAGTTAAAAGAATTAAATAATCAGAGGTTCATTTGATGATATGTTTTTTTTGTTATTAAGTGATGTATGTATGGTGTTGTTGAACCTGAGAAATGGGTATTGATATTTCTTTTAGTATTTAATTTGATGTTTTCATGTAGATACAATTTTGAATTTAATAAAAGTTTCTTTGAATACTAGGATTGGTAGTATCCTGCATATGAGTTAGTAAAGAATAAGAAAATAATTTCTTCATATTGATAGGAGACAAAATTTACATGTATATAGTAAGCCTTGCTTTGGATGCTTTAATGGTCGTTTTTACATTTTCCCTTTCCCTTGTAGTATGGGGAAGAAGCGGACTCTAAGGTACTACTAATTGAGTTAAAGGATCAAATTGTCTCTCAGGTGTGTTAAAATATGCCAAAAGGTTTGCAAGTTTATGATAAGCTTCTAATAGCAAAAAAAAAACAAAATCTTGTTCAAAAACATTAAGCCTAATCTAATATATGGATTAGACACTTACGCAGATCTCCTTGATTTCTGACTATAGGTAACCAATCTTCCTCGTAGTGGGAAAAAAAAGAATTGGGTAGATTTTCTCTGTACTTAGGTCCAATAATGTCGTCACCTTGCCTGTTCTTAAAATCACGAGCTTTTCGAGAGTATTCAAGTACAGGATCCTCTTCAATATCTGATAGGGTATCAAAGTCTTTACCAACTATCAATATTTTTCTTGGTCTCTTCTCGTCTCGTGGTTGTGGTGGTCGATGTTGTTGTCGTTGGATACGTTGTTGTCGTTGGATACGCTTCTGAGTTGCGGTGAGACGTGGTTGTGGGGCTCGTGATACAAGCGCCGCGTAATGGGGTGGATCCATTTCCGCGTAATCTGGTGGATCCATTTTCTGTGGTCGTCGACGCGTCGTGCTTGTGATACAAGCTCGCCTTGCCTTTGTGAGTCTTACTGGTTTACTGCTTTTTGTTTTGTGGTTATTGTTTTGTGGTAGTACTACTTGTACTCTACTTTTGCTTATTAATAATATAATATTCTTTGCAGTTAAAAGAATTAAATAATCAGAGGTTCATTTGATGATATGTTTTTTTTGTTATTAAGTGATGTATGTATGGTGTTGTTGAACCTGAGAAATGGGTATTGATATTTCTTTTAGTATTTAATTTGATGTTTTCATGTAGATACAATTTTGAATTTAATAAAAGTTTCTTTGAATACTAGGATTGGTAGTATCCTGCATATGAGTTAGTAAAGAATAAGAAAATAATTTCTTCATATTGATAGGAGACAAAATTTACATGTATATAGTAAGCCTTGCTTTGGATGCTTTAATGGTCGTTTTTACATTTTCCCTTTCCCTTGTAGTATAGGGAAGAAGCGGACTCTAAGGTACTACTAATTGAGTTAAAGGATCAAATTGTCTCTCAGGTGTGTTAAAATATGCCAGAAGGTTTGCAAGTTTATGATAAGCTTCTAATAGCAAAAAAAAAAACAAAATCTTGTTCAAAAACATTAAGCCTAATCTAATATATGGATTAGACACTTACGCAGATCTCCTTGATTTCTGACTATAGGTAACCAATCTTCCTCGTAGTGGGAAAAAAAAGAATTGGGTAGATTTTCTCTGTACTTAGGTCCAATAATGTCGTCACCTTGCCTGTTCTTAAAATCACGAGCTTTTCGAGAGTATTCAAGTACAGGATCCTCTTCAATATCTGATAGGGTATCAAAGTCTTTACCAACTATCAATATTTTTCTTGGTCTCTTCCCGTCTCGTGGTTGTGGTGGTCGATGTTGTTGTCGTTGGATACGTTGTTGTCGTTGGATACGCTTCTGAGTTGCGGTGAGACGTGGTTGTGGGGCTCGTGATACAAGCGCCGCGTAATGGGGTGGATCCATTTCCGCGTAATCTGGTGGATCCATTTTCTGTGGTCGTCGACGCGTCGTGCTTTTGATACAAGCTCGCCTTGCCTTTGTGAGTCTTACTGGTTTACTGCTTTTTGTTTTGTGGTTATTGTTTTGTGGTAGTACTCCTTGTACTCTACTTTTGCTTATTAATAATATAATATTCTTTGCAGTTAAAAGAATTAAATAATCAGAGGTTCATTTGATGATATGTTTTTTTTGTTATTAAGTGATGTATGTATGGTGTTGTTGAACCTGAGAAATGGGTATTGATATTTCTTTTAGTATTTAATTTGATGTTTCATGTAGATACAATTTTGAATTTAATAAAAGTTTCTTTGAATACTAGGATTGGTAGTATCCTGCATATGAGTTAGTAAAGAATAAGAAAATAATTTCTTCATATTGATAGGAGACAAAATTTACATGTATATAGTAAGCCTTGCTTTGGATGCTTTAATGGTCGTTTTTACATTTTCCCTTTCCCTTGTAGTATGGGGAAGAAGCGGACTCTAAGGTACTACTAATTGAGTTAAAGGATCAAATTGTCTCTCAGGTGTGTTAAAATATGCCAGAAGGTTTGCAAGTTTATGATAAGCTTCTAATAGCAAAAAAAAAAACAAAATCTTGTTCAAAAACATTAAGCCTAATCTAATATATGGATTAGACACTTACGCAGATCTCCTTGATTTCTGACTATAGGTAACCAATCTTCCTCGTAGTGGGAAAAAAAAGAATTGGGTAGATTTTCTCTGTACTTAGGTCCAATAATGTCGTCACCTTGCTTGTTCTTAAAATCACGAGCTTTTCGAGAGTATTCAAGTACAGGATCCTCTTCAATATCTGATAGGGTATCAAAGTCTTTACCAACTATCAATATTTTTCTTGATCTCTTCTCGTCTCGTGGTTGTGGTGGTCGATGTTGTTGTCGTTGGATACATTGTTGTCGTTGGATACGCTTCTGAGTTGCGGTGAGACGTGGTTGTGGGGCTCGTGATACAAGCGCCGAGTAATGGGGTGGATTCATTTCCGTGTAATCTGGTGGATCCATTTTCTGTGGTCGTCGACGCGTCGTGCTTTTGATACAAGCTCGCCTTGCCTTTGTGAGTCTTACTGGTTTACTGCTTTTTGTTTTGTGGTTATTGTTTTGTGGTAGTACTCCTTGTACTCTACTTTTGCTTATTAATAATATAATATTCTTTGCAGTTAAAAGAATTAAATAATCAGAGGTTCATTTGATGATATGTTTTTTTTGTTATTAAGTGATGTATGTATGGTGTTGTTGAACCTGAGAAATGGGTATTGATATTTCTTTTAGTATTTAATTTGATGTTTCATGTAGATACAATTTTGAATTTAATAAAAGTTTCTTTGAATACTAGGATTGGTAGTATCCTGCATATGAGTTAGTAAAGAATAAGAAAATAATTTCTTCATATTGATAGGAGACAAAATTTACATGTATATAGTAAGCCTTGCTTTGGATGCTTTAATGGTCGTTTTTACATTTTCCCTTTCCCTTGTAGTATGGGGAAGAAGCGGACTCTAAGGTACTACTAATTGAGTTAAAGGATCAAATTGTCTCTCAGGTGTGTTAAAATATGCCAGAAGGTTTGCAAGTTTATGATAAGCTTTTAATAGCAAAAAAAAAACAAAATCTTGTTCAAAAACATTAAGCCTAATCTAATATATGGATTAGACACTTACGCAGATCTCCTTGATTTCTGACTATAGGTAACCAATCTTCCTCGTAGTGGGAAAAAAAAGAATTGGGTAGATTTTCTCTGTACTTAGGTCCAATAATGTCGTCACCTTGCCTGTTCTTAAAATCACGAGCTTTTCGAGAGTATTCAAGTACAGGATCCTCTTCAATATCTGATAGGGTATCAAAGTCTTTACCAACTATCAATATTTTTCTTGGTCTCTTCTCGTCTCGTGGTTGTGGTGGTCGATGTTGTTGTCGTTGGATACGTTGTTGTCGTTGGATACGCTTCTGAGTTGCGGTGAGACGTGGTTGTGGGGCTCGTGATACAAGCGCCGCGTAATGGGGTGGATCCATTTCCGCGTAATCTGGTGGATCCATTTTCTGTGGTCGTCGACGCGTCGTGCTTTTGATACAAGCTCGCCTTGCCTTTGTGAGTCTTACTGGTTTACTGCTTTTTGTTTTGTGGTTATTGTTTTGTGGTAGTACTCCTTGTACTCTACTTTTGCTTATTAATAATATAATATTCTTTGCAGTTAAAAGAATTAAATAATCAGAGGTTCATTTGATGATATGTTTTTTTTGTTATTAAGTGATGTATGTATGGTGTTGTTGAACCTGAGAAATGGGTATTGATATTTCTTTTAGTATTTAATTTGATGTTTTCATGTAGATACAATTTTGAATTTAATAAAAGTTTCTTTGAATACTAGGATTGGTAGTATCCTGCATATGAGTTAGTAAAGAATAAGAAAATAATTTCTTCATATTGATAGGAGACAAAATTTACATGTATATAGTAAGCCTTGCTTTGGATGCTTTAATGGTCGTTTTTACATTTTCCCTTTCCCTTGTAGTATGGGGAAGAAGCGGACTCTAAGGTACTACTAATTGAGTTAAAGGATCAAATTGTCTCTCAGGTGTGTTAAAATATGCCAAAAGGTTTGCAAGTTTATGATAAGCTTCTAATAGCAAAAAAAAAACAAAATCTTGTTCAAAAACATTAAGCCTAATCTAATATATGGATTAGACACTTACGCAGATCTCCTTGATTTCTGACTATAGGTAACCAATCTTCCTCGTAGTGGGAAAAAAAAGAATTGGGTAGATTTTCTCTGTACTTAGGTCCAATAATGTCGTCACCTTGCCTGTTCTTAAAATCACAAGCTTTTCGAGAGTATTCAAGTACAGGATCCTCTTCAATATCTGATAGGGTATCAAAGTCTTTACCAACTATCAATATTTTTCTTGGTCTCTTCCCGTCTCGTGGTTGTGGTGGTCGATGTTGTTGTCGTTGGATACGTTGTTGTCGTTGGATACGCTTCTGAGTTGCGGTGAGACGTGGTTGTGGGGCTCGTGATACAAGCGCCGCGTAATGGGGTGGATCCATTTCCGCGTAATCTGGTGGATCCATTTTCTGTGGTCGTCGACGCGTCGTGCTTTTGATACAAGCTCGCCTTGCCTTTGTGAGTCTTACTGGTTTACTGCTTTTTGTTTTGTGGTTATTGTTTTGTGGTAGTACTCCTTGTACTCTACTTTTGCTTATTAATAATATAATATTCTTTGCAGTTAAAAGAATTAAATAATCAGAGGTTCATTTGATGATATGTTTTTTTTGTTATTAAGTGATGTATGTATGGTGTTGTTGAACCTGAGAAATGGGTATTGATATTTCTTTTAGTATTTAATTTGATGTTTCATGTAGATACAATTTTGAATTTAATAAAAGTTTCTTTGAATACTAGGATTGGTAGTATCCTGCATATGAGTTAGTAAAGAATAAGAAAATAATTTCTTCATATTGATAGGAGACAAAATTTACATGTATATAGTAAGCCTTGCTTTGGATGCTTTAATGGTCGTTTTTACATTTTCCCTTTCCCTTGTAGTATGGGGAAGAAGCGGACTCTAAGGTACTACTAATTGAGTTAAAGGATCAAATTGTCTCTCAGGTGTGTTAAAATATGCCAGAAGGTTTGCAAGTTTATGATAAGCTTCTAATAGCAAAAAAAAAAACAAAATCTTGTTCAAAAACATTAAGCCTAATCTAATATATGGATTAGACACTTACGCAGATCTCCTTGATTTCTGACTATAGGTAACCAATCTTCCTCGTAGTGGGAAAAAAAAGAATTGGGTAGATTTTCTCTGTACTTAGGTCCAATAATGTCGTCACCTTGCTTGTTCTTAAAATCACGAGCTTTTCGAGAGTATTCAAGTACAGGATCCTCTTCAATATCTGATAGGGTATCAAAGTCTTTACCAACTATCAATATTTTTCTTGATCTCTTCTTGTCTCGTGGTTGTGGTGGTCGATGTTGTTGTCGTTGGATACATTGTTGTCGTTGGATACGCTTCTGAGTTGCGGTGAGACGTGGTTGTGGGGCTCGTGATACAAGCGCCGCGTAATGGGGTGGATCCATTTCCACGTAATCTGGTGGATCCATTTTCTGTGGTCGTCGACGCGTCGTGCTTTTGATACAAGCTCGCCTTGCCTTTGTGAGTCTTACTGGTTTACTGCTTTTTGTTTTGTGGTTATTGTTTTGTGGTAGTACTCCTTGTACTCTACTTTTGATTATTAATAATATAATATTCTTTGCAGTTAAAAGAATTAAATAATCAGAGGTTCATTTGATGATATGTTTTTTTTGTTATTAAGTGATGTATGTATGGTGTTGTTGAACCTGAGAAATGGGTATTGATATTTCTTTTAGTATTTAATTTGATGTTTCATGTAGATACAATTTTGAATTTAATAAAAGTTTCTTTGAATACTAGGATTGGTAGTATCCTGCATATGAGTTAGTAAAGAATAAGAAAATAATTTCTTCATATTGATAGGAGACAAAATTTACATGTATATAGTAAGCCTTGCTTTGGATGCTTTAATGGTCGTTTTTACATTTTCCCTTTCCCTTGTAGTATGGGGAAGAAGCGGACTCTAAGGTACTACTAATTGAGTTAAAGGATCAAATTGTCTCTCAGGTGTGTTAAAATATGCCAGAAGGTTTGCAAGTTTATGATAAGCTTTTAATAGCAAAAAAAAAACAAAATCTTGTTCAAAAACATTAAGCCTAATCTAATATATGGATTAGACACTTACGCAGATCTCCTTGATTTCTGACTATAGGTAACCAATCTTCCTCGTAGTGGGAAAAAAAAGAATTGGGTAGATTTTCTCTGTACTTAGGTCCAATAATGTCGTCACCTTGCCTGTTCTTAAAATCACGAGCTTTTCGAGAGTATTCAAGTACAGGATCCTCTTCAATATCTGATAGGGTATCAAAGTCTTTACCAACTATCAATATTTTTCTTGGTCTCTTCTCGTCTCGTGGTTGTGGTGGTCGATGTTGTTGTCGTTGGATACGTTGTTGTCGCTGGATACGCTTCTGAGTTGCGGTGAGACGTGGTTGTGGGGCTCGTGATACAAGCGCCGCGTAATGGGGTGGATCCATTTCCGCGTAATCTGGTGGATCCATTTTCTGTGGTCGTCGACGCGTCGTGCTTTTGATACAAGCTCGCCTTGCCTTTGTGAGTCTTACTGGTTTACTGCTTTTTGTTTTGTGGTTATTGTTTTGTGGTAGTACTCCTTGTACTCTACTTTTGCTTATTAATAATATAATATTCTTTGCAGTTAAAAGAATTAAATAATCAGAGGTTCATTTGATGATATGTTTTTTTTGTTATTAAGTGATGTATGTATGGTGTTGTTGAACCTGAGAAATGGGTATTGATATTTCTTTTAGTATTTAATTTGATGTTTTCATGTAGATACAATTTTGAATTTAATAAAAGTTTCTTTGAATACTAGGATTGGTAGTATCCTGCATATGAGTTAGTAAAGAATAAGAAAATAATTTCTTCATATTGATAGGAGACAAAATTTACATGTATATAGTAAGCCTTGCTTTGGATGCTTTAATGGTCGTTTTTACATTTTCCCTTTCCCTTGTAGTATGGGGAAGAAGCGGACTCTAAGGTACTACTAATTGAGTTAAAGGATCAAATTGTCTCTCAGGTGTGTTAAAATATGCCAAAAGGTTTGCAAGTTTATGATAAGCTTCTAATAGCAAAAAAAAAACAAAATCTTGTTCAAAAACATTAAGCCTAATCTAATATATGGATTAGACACTTACGCAGATCTCCTTGATTTCTGACTATAGGTAACCAATCTTCCTCGTAGTGGGAAAAAAAAGAATTGGGTAGATTTTCTCTGTACTTAGGTCCAATAATGTCGTCACCTTGCCTGTTCTTAAAATCACAAGCTTTTCGAGAGTATTCAAGTACAGGATCCTCTTCAATATCTGATAGGGTATCAAAGTCTTTACCAACTATCAATATTTTTCTTGGTCTCTTCCCGTCTCGTGGTTGTGGTGGTCGATGTTGTTGTCGTTGGATACGTTGTTGTCGTTGGATACGCTTCTGAGTTGCGGTGAGACGTGGTTGTGGGGTTCGTGATACAAGCGCCGCGTAATGGGGTGGATCCATTTCCGCGTAATCTGGTGGATCCATTTTCTGTGGTCGTCGACGCGTCGTGCTTTTGATACAAGCTCGCCTTGCCTTTGTGAGTCTTACTGGTTTACTGCTTTTTGTTTTGTGGTTATTGTTTTGTGGTAGTACTCCTTGTACTCTACTTTTGCTTATTAATAATATAATATTCTTTGCAGTTAAAAGAATTAAATAATCAGAGGTTCATTTGATGATATGTTTTTTTTGTTATTAAGTGATGTATGTATGGTGTTGTTGAACCTGAGAAATGGGTATTGATATTTCTTTTAGTATTTAATTTGATGTTTCATGTAGATACAATTTTGAATTTAATAAAAGTTTCTTTGAATACTAGGATTGGTAGTATCCTGCATATGAGTTAGTAAAGAATAAGAAAATAATTTCTTCATATTGATAGGAGACAAAATTTACATGTATATAGTAAGCCTTGCTTTGGATGCTTTAATGGTCGTTTTTACATTTTCCCTTTCCCTTGTAGTATGGGGAAGAAGCGGACTCTAAGGTACTACTAATTGAGTTAAAGGATCAAATTGTCTCTCAGGTGTGTTAAAATATGCCAGAAGGTTTGCAAGTTTATGATAAGCTTCTAATAGCAAAAAAAAAAACAAAATCTTGTTCAAAAACATTAAGCCTAATCTAATATATGGATTAGACACTTACGCAGATCTCCTTGATTTCTGACTATAGGTAACCAATCTTCCTCGTAGTGGGAAAAAAAAGAATTGGGTAGATTTTCTCTGTACTTAGGTCCAATAATGTCGTCACCTTGCTTGTTCTTAAAATCACGAGCTTTTCGAGAGTATTCAAGTACAGGATCCTCTTCAATATCTGATAGGGTATCAAAGTCTTTACCAACTATCAATATTTTTCTTGATCTCTTCTCGTCTCGTGGTTGTGGTGGTCGATGTTGTTGTCGTTGGATACATTGTTGTCGTTGGATACGCTTCTGAGTTGCGGTGAGACGTGGTTGTGGGGCTCGTGATACAAGCGCCGCGTAATGGGGTGGATCCATTTCCGTGTAATCTGGTGGATCCATTTTCTGTGGTCGTCGACGCGTCGTGCTTTTGATACAAGCTCGCCTTGCCTTTGTGAGTCTTACTGGTTTACTGCTTTTTGTTTTGTGGTTATTGTTTTGTGGTAGTACTCCTTGTACTCTACTTTTGCTTATTAATAATATAATATTCTTTGCAGTTAAAAGAATTAAATAATCAGAGGTTCATTTGATGATATGTTTTTTTTGTTATTAAGTGATGTATGTATGGTGTTGTTGAACCTGAGAAATGGGTATTGATATTTCTTTTAGTATTTAATTTGATGTTTCATGTAGATACAATTTTGAATTTAATAAAAGTTTCTTTGAATACTAGGATTGGTAGTATCCTGCATATGAGTTAGTAAAGAATAAGAAAATAATTTCTTCATATTGATAGGAGACAAAATTTACATGTATATAGTAAGCCTTGCTTTGGATGCTTTAATGGTCGTTTTTACATTTTCCCTTTCCCTTGTAGTATGGGGAAGAAGCGGACTCTAAGGTACTACTAATTGAGTTAAAGGATCAAATTGTCTCTCAGGTGTGTTAAAATATGCCAGAAGGTTTGCAAGTTTATGATAAGCTTTTAATAGCAAAAAAAAAACAAAATCTTGTTCAAAAACATTAAGCCTAATCTAATATATGGATTAGACACTTACGCAGATCTCCTTGATTTCTGACTATAGGTAACCAATCTTCCTCGTAGTGGGAAAAAAAAGAATTGGGTAGATTTTCTCTGTACTTAGGTCCAATAATGTCGTCACCTTGCCTGTTCTTAAAATCACGAGCTTTTCGAGAGTATTCAAGTACAGGATCCTCTTCAATATCTGATAGGGTATCAAAGTCTTTACCAACTATCAATATTTTTCTTGGTCTCTTCTCGTCTCGTGGTTGTGGTGGTCGATGTTGTTGTCGTTGGATACGTTGTTGTCGTTGGATACGCTTCTGAGTTGCGGTGAGACGTGGTTGTGGGGCTCGTGATACAAGTGCCGCGTAATGGGGTGGATCCATTTCCGCGTAATCTGGTGGATCCATTTTCTGTGGTCGTCGACGCGTCGTGCTTTTGATACAAGCTCGCCTTGCCTTTGTGAGTCTTACTGGTTTACTGCTTTTTGTTTTGTGGTTATTGTTTTGTGGTAGTACTCCTTGTACTCTACTTTTGCTTATTAATAATATAATATTCTTTGCAGTTAAAAGAATTAAATAATCAGAGGTTCATTTGATGATATGTTTTTTTTGTTATTAAGTGATGTATGTATGGTGTTGTTGAACCTGAGAAATGGGTATTGATATTTCTTTTAGTATTTAATTTGATGTTTTCATGTAGATACAATTTTGAATTTAATAAAAGTTTCTTTGAATACTAGGATTGGTAGTATCCTGCATATGAGTTAGTAAAGAATAAGAAAATAATTTCTTCATATTGATAGGAGACAAAATTTACATGTATATAGTAATCCTTGCTTTGGATGCTTTAATGGTCGTTTTTACATTTTCCCTTTCCCTTGTAGTATGGGGAAGAAGCGGACTCTAAGGTACTACTAATTGAGTTAAAGGATCAAATTGTCTCTCAGGTGTGTTAAAATATGCCAAAAGGTTTGCAAGTTTATGATAAGCTTCTAATAGCAAAAAAAAAACAAAATCTTGTTCAAAAACATTAAGCCTAATCTAATATATGGATTAGACACTTACGCAGATCTCCTTGATTTCTGACTATAGGTAACCAATCTTCCTCGTAGTGGGAAAAAAAAAAATTGGGTAGATTTTCTCTGTACTTAGGTCCAATAATGTCGTCACCTTGCCTGTTCTTAAAATCACAAGCTTTTCGAGAGTATTCAAGTACAGGATCCTCTTCAATATCTGATAGGGTATCAAAGTCTTTACCAACTATCAATATTTTTCTTGGTCTCTTCTCGTCTCGTGGTTGTGGTGGTCGATGTTGTTGTCGTTGGATACGTTGTTGTCGTTGGATACGCTTCTGAGTTGCGGTGAGACGTGGTTGTGGGGCTCGTGATACAAGCGCCGCGTAATGGGGTGGATCCATTTCCGCGTAATCTGGTGGATCCATTTTCTGTGGTCGTCGCCGCGTCGTGCTTGTGATACAAGCTCGCCTTGCCTTTGTGAGTCTTACTGGTTTACTGCTTTTTGTTTTGTGGTTATTGTTTTGTGGTAGTACTCCTTGTACTCTACTTTTGCTTATTAATAATATAATATTCTTTGCAGTTAAAAGAATTAAATAATCAGAGGTTCATTTGATGATATGTTTTTTTTGTTATTAAGTGATGTATGTATGGTGTTGTTGAACCTGAGAAATGGGTATTGATATTTCTTTTAGTATTTAATTTGATGTTTTCATGTAGATACAATTTTGAATTTAATAAAAGTTTCTTTGAATACTAGGATAGGTAGTATCCTGCATATGAGTTAGTAAAGAATAAGAAAATAATTTCTTCATATTGATAGGAGACAAAATTTACATGTATATAGTAAGCCTTGCTTTGGATGCTTTAATGGTCGTTTTTACATTTTCCCTTTCCCTTGTAGTATGGGGAAGAAGCGGACTCTAAGGTACTACTAATTGAGTTAAAGGATCAAATTGTCTCTCAGGTGTGTTAAAATATGCCAAAAGGTTTGCAAGTTTATGATAAGCTTCTAATAGCAAAAAAAAAACAAAATCTTGTTCAAAAACATTAAGCCTAATCTAATATATGGATTAGACACTTACGCAGATCTCCTTGATTTGTGACTATAGGTAACCAATCTTCCTCGTAGTGGGAAAAAAAAGAATTGGGTAGATTTTCTCTGTACTTAGGTCCAATAATGTCGTCACCTTGCCTGTTCTTAAAATCACGAGCTTTTCGAGAGTATTCAAGTACAGGATCCTCTTCAATATCTGATAGGGTATCAAAGTCTTTACCAACTATCAATATTTTTCTTGGTCTCTTCCCGTCTCGTGGTTGTGGTGGTCGATGTTGTTGTCGTTGGATACGTTGTTGTCGTTGGATACGCTTCTGAGTTGCGGTGAGACGTGGTTGTGGGGCTCGTGATACAAGCGCCACGTAATGGGGTGGATCCATTTCCGCGTAATCTGGTGGATCCATTTTCTGTGGTCGTCGACGCGTCGTGCTTGTGATTCAAGCTCGCCTTGCCTTTGTGAGTCTTACTGGTTTACTGCTTTTTGTTTTGTGGTTATTGTTTTGTGGTAGTACTCCTTGTACTCTACTTTTGCTTATTAATAATATAATATTCTTTGCAGTTAAAAGAATTAAATAATCAGAGGTTCATTTGATGATATGTTTTTTTTGTTATTAAGTGATGTATGTATGGTGTTGTTGAACCTGAGAAATGGGTATTGATATTTCTTTTAGTATTTAATTTGATGTTTTCATGTAGATACAATTTTGAATTTAATAAAAGTTTCTTTGAATACTAGGATTGGTAGTATCCTGCATATGAGTTAGTAAAGAATAAGAAAATAATTTCTTCATATTGATAGGAGACAAAATTTACATGTATATAGTAAGCCTTGCTTTGGATGCTTTAATGGTCGTTTTTACATTTTCCCTTTCCCTTGTAGTATGGGGAAGAAGCGGACTCTAAGGTACTACTAATTGAGTTAAAGGATCAAATTGTCTCTCAGGTGTGTTAAAATATGCCAAAAGGTTTGCAAGTTTATGATAAGCTTCTAATAGCAAAAAAAAAACAAAATCTTGTTCAAAAACATTAAGCCTAATCTAATATATGGATTAGACACTTACGCAGATCTCCTTGATTTCTGACTATAGGTAACCAATCTTCCTCGTAGTGGGAAAAAAAAGAATTGGGTAGATTTTCTCTGTACTTAGGTCCAATAATGTCGTCATCTTGCCTGTTCTTAAAATCACGAGCTTTTCTAGAGTATTCAAGTACAGGATCCTCTTCAATATCTGATAGGGTATCAAAGTCTTTACCAACTATCAATATTTTTCTTGGTCTCTTCCCGTCTCGTGGTTGTGGTGGTCGATGTTGTTGTCGTTGGATACGTTGTTGTCGTTGGATACGCTTCTGAGTTGCGGTGAGACGTGGTTGTGGGGCTCGTGATACAAGCGCCACGTAATGGGGTGGATCCATTTCCGCGTAATCTGGTGGATCCATTTTCTGTGGTCGTCGACGCGTCGTGCTTGTGATTCAAGCTCGCCTTGCCTTTGTGAGTCTTACTGGTTTACTGCTTTTTGTTTTGTGGTTATTGTTTTGTGGTAGTACTCCTTGTACTCTACTTTTGCTTATTAATAATATAATATTCTTTGCAGTTAAAAGAATTAAATAATCAGAGGTTCATTTGATGATATGTTTTTTTTGTTATTAAGTGATGTATGTATGGTGTTGTTGAACCTGAGAAATGGGTATTGATATTTCTTTTAGTATTTAATTTGATGTTTTCATGTAGATACAATTTTGAATTTAATAAAAGTTTCTTTGAATACTAGGATTGGTAGTATCCTGCATATGAGTTAGTAAAGAATAAGAAAATAATTTCTTCATATTGATAGGAGACAAAATTTACATGTATATAGTAAGCCTTGCTTTGGATGCTTTAATGGTCGTTTTTACATTTTCCCTTTCCATTGTAGTATGGGGAAGAAGCGGACTCTAAGGTACTACTAATTGAGTTAAAGGATCAAATTGTGTTAAAATATGCCAGAAGGTTTGCAAGTTTATGATAAGCTTCTAATAGCAAAAAAAAACAAAATCTTGTTCAAAAACATTAAGCCTAATCTAATATATGGATTAGACACTTACGCAGATCTCCTTGATTTCTGACTATAGGTAACCAATCTTCCTCGTAGTGGGAAAAAAAAGAATTGGGTAGATTTTCTCTGTACTTAGGTCCAATAATGTCGTCACCTTGCCTGTTCTTAACATCACGAGCTTTTCGAGAGTATTCAAGTACAGGATCCTCTTCAATATCTGATAGGGTATCAAAGTATTTACCACCTATCAAAATTTTTCTTGGTCTCTTCTCGTCTTGTGGTTGTGGTGGTCGATGTTGTTGTCGTTGGATATGTTGTTGTCGTTGGATACGCTTCTGAGTTGCGGTGAGACGTGGTTGTGGGGCTCGTGATACAAGCGCCGCGTAATGGGGTGGATCCATTTCCGCGTAATCTGGTGGATCCATTTTCTATGGTCGTCGACGCGTCGTGCTTGTGATACAAGCTCGCCTTGCCTTTGTGAGTCTTACTGGTTTACTGCTTTTTGTTTTGTGGTTATTGTTTTGTGGTAGTACTCCTTGTACTCTACTTTTGCTTATTAATAATATAATATTCTTTGCAGTTAAAAGAATTAAATAATCAGAGGTTCATTTGATGATATGTTTTTTTTGTTATTAAGTGATGTATGTATGGTGTTGTTGAACCTGAGAAATGGGTATTGATATTTCTTTTAGTATTTAATTTGATGTTTTCATGTAGATACAATTTTGAATTTAATAAAAGTTTCTTTGAATACTAGGATTGGTAGTATCCTGCATATGAGTTAGTAAAGAATAAGAAAATAATTTCTTCATATTGATAGGAGACAAAATTTACATGTATATAGTAAGCCTTGCTTTGGATGCTTTAATGGTCATTTTTACATTTTCCCTTTCCCTTGTAGTATGGGGAAGAAGCGGACTCTAAGGTACTACTAATTGAGTTAAAGGATCAAATTGTCTCTCAGGTGTGTTAAAATATGCCAGAAGGTTTGCAAGTTTATGATAAGCTTCTAATAGCAAAAAAAAAAACAAAATCTTGTTCAAAAACATTAAGCCTAATCTAATATATGGATTAGACACTTACGCAGATCTCCTTGATTTCTGACTATAGGTAACCAATCTTCCTCGTAGTGGGAAAAAAAAGAATTGGGTAGATTTTCTCTGTACTTAGGTCCAATAATGTCGTCACCTTGCCTGTTCTTAAAATCACGAGCTTTTCGAGAGTATTCAAGTACAGGATCCTCTTCAATATCTGATAGGGTATCAAAGTCTTTACCAACTATCAATATTTTTCTTGGTCTCTTCTCGTCTCGTGGTTGTGGTGGTCGATGTTGTTGTCGTTGGATACGCTTCTGAGTTGCGGTGAGACGTGGTTGTGGGGCTCGTGATACAAGCGCCGCGTAATGGGGTGGATCCATTTCCGCGTAATCTGGTGGATCCATTTTCTGTGGTCGTCGACGCGTCGTGCTTGTGATACAAGCTGGCCTTCCCTTTGTGAGTCTTACTGGTTTACTGCTTTTTGTTTTGTGGTTATTGTTTTGTGGTAGTACTCCTTGTACTCTACTTTTGCTTATTAATAATATAATATTCTTTGCAGTTAAAAGAATTAAATAATCAGAGGTTCATTTGATGATATGTTTTTTTTGTTATTAAGTGATGTATGTATGGTGTTGTTGAACCTGAGAAATGGGTATTGATATTTCTTTTAGTATTTAATTTGATGTTTTCATGTAGATACAATTTTGAATTTAATAAAAGTTTCTTTGAATACTAGGATTGGTAGTATCCTGCATATGAGTTAGTAAAGAATAAGAAAATAATTTCTTCATATTGATAGGAGACAAAATTTACATGTATATAGTAAGCCTTGCTTTGGATGCTTTAATGGTCGTTTTTACATTTTCCCTTTCCCTTGTAGTATGGGGAAGAAGCGGACTCTAAGGTACTACTGATTGAGTTAAAGGATCAAATTGTCTCTCAGGTGTGTTAAAATATGCCAGAAGGTTTGCAAGTTTATGATAAGCTTCTAATAGCAAAAAAAAAAACAAAATCTTGTTCAAAAACATTAAGCCTAATCTAATATATGGATTAGACACTTACGCAGATCTCCTTGATTTCTGACTATAGGTAACCAATCTTCCTCGTAGTGGGAAAAAAAAGAATTGGGTAGATTTTCTCTGTACTTAGGTCCAATAATGTCGTCACCTTGCCTGTTCTTAAAATCACGAACTTTTCGAGAGTATTCAAGTACAGGATCCTCTTCAATATCTGATAGGGTATCAAAGTCTTTACCAACTATCAATATTTTTCTTGGTCTCTTCTCGTCTCGTGGTTGTGGTGGTCGATGTTGTTGTCGTTGGATACGTTGTTGTCGTTGGATACGCTTCTGAGTTGCGGTGAGACGTGGTTGTGGGGCTCGTGATACAAGCGCCGCGTAATGGGGTGGATCCATTTCCGCGTAATCTGGTGGATCCATTTTCTGTGGTCGTCGACGCGTCGTGCTTGTGATTCAAGCTCGCCTTGCCTTTGTGAGTCTTACTGGTTTACTGCTTTTTGTTTTGTGGTTATTGTTTTGTGGTAGTACTCCTTGTACTCTACTTTTGCTTATTAATAATATAATATTCTTTGCAGTTAAAAGAATTAAATAATCAGAGGTTCATTTGATGATATGTTTTTTTTGTTATTAAGTGATGTATGTATGGTGTTGTTGAACCTGAGAAATGGGTATTGATATTTCTTTTAGTATTTAATTTGATGTTTTCATGTAGATACAATTTTGAATTTAATAAAAGTTTCTTTGAATACTAGGATTGGTAGTATCCTGCTTATGAGTTAGTAAAGAATAAGAAAATAATTTCTTCATATTGATAGGAGACAAAATTTACATGTATATAGTAAGCCTTGCTTTGGATGCTTTAATGGTCGTTTTTACATTTTCCCTTTCCCTTGTAGTATGGGGAAGAAGCGGACTCTAAGGTACTACTAATTGAGTTAAAGGATCAAATTGTCTCTCAGGTGTGTTAAAATATGCCAGAAGGTTTGCAAGTTTATGATAAGCTTCTAATAGCAAAAAAAAAACAAAATCTTGTTCAAAAACATTAAGCCTAATCTAATATATGGATTAGACACTTACGCAGATCTCCTTGATTTCTGACTATAGGTAACCAATCTTCCTCGTAGTGGGAAAAAAAAGAATTGGGTAGATTTTCTCTGTACTTAGGTCCAATAATGTCGTCACCTTGCCTGTTCTTAACATCACGAGCTTTTCGAGAGTATTCAAGTACAGGATCCTCTTCAATATCTGATAGGGTATCAAAGTCTTTACCAACTATCAATATTTTTCTTGGTCTCTTCTCGTCTCGTGGTTGTGGTGGTCGATGTTGTTGTCGTTGGATACGTTGTTGTCGTTGGATACGCTTCTGAGTTGCGGTGAGACGTGGTTGTGGGGCTCGTGATACAAGCGCCGCGTAATGGGGTGGATCCATTTCCGCGTAATCTGGTGGATCCATTTTCTGTGGTCGTCGACGCGTCGTGCTTGTGATTCAAGCTCGCCTTGCCTTTGTGAGTCTTACTGGTTTACTGCTTTTTGTTTTGTGGTTATTGTTTTGTGGTAGTACTCCTTGTACTCTACTTTTGCTTATTAATAATATAATATTCTTTGCAGTTAAAAGAATTAAATAATCAAAGGTTCATTTGATGATATGTTTTTTTTGTTATTAAGTGATGTATGTATGGTGTTGTTGAACCTGAGAAATGGGTATTGATATTTCTTTTAGTATTTAATTTGATGTTTTCATGTAGATACAATTTTGAATTTAATAAAAGTTTCTTTGAATACTAGGATTGGTAGTATCCTGCATATGAGTTAGTAAAGAATAAGAAAATAATTTCTTCATATTGATAGGAGACAAAATTTACATGTATATAGTAAGCCTTGCTTTGGATGCTTTAATGGTCGTTTTTACATTTTCCCTTTCCCTTTTAGTATGGGGAAGAAGCGGACTCTAAGGTACTACTAATTGAGTTAAAGGATCAAATTGTGTTAAAATATGCCAGAAGGTTTGCAAGTTTATGATAAGCTTCTAATAGCAAAAAAAAAACAAAATCTTGTTCAAAAACATTAAGCCTAATCTAATATATGGATTAGACACTTACGCAGATCTCCTTGATTTCTGACTATAGGTAACCAATCTTCCTCGTAGTGGGAAAAAAAAGAATTGGGTAGATTTTCTCTGTACTTAGGTCCAATAATGTCGTCACCTTGCCTGTTCTTAACATCACGAGCTTTTCGAGAGTATTCAAGTACAGGATCCTCTTCAATATCTGATAGGGTATCAAAGTCTTTACCAACTATCAATATTTTTCTTGGTCTCTTCTCGTCTCGTGGTTGTGGTGGTCGATGTTGTTGTCGTTGGATACGTTGTTGTCGTTGGATACGCTTCTGAGTTGCGGTGAGACGTGGTTGTGGGGCTCGTGATACAAGCGCCGCGTAATGGGGTGGATCCATTTCCGCGTAATCTGGTGGATCCATTTTCTGTGGTCGTCGACGCGTCGTGCTTGTGATACAAGCTGGCCTGGCCTTTGTGAGTCTTACTGGTTGACTGCTTTTTGTTTTGTGGTTATTGTTTTGTGGTAGTACTCCTTGTACTCTACTTTTGCTTATTAATAATATAATATTCTTTGCAGTTAAAAGAATTAAATAATCAGAGGTTCATTTGATGATATGTTTTATTTGTTATTAAGTGATGTATGTATGGTGTTGTTGAACCTGAGAAATGGGTATTGATATTTCTTTTAGTATTTAATTTGATGTTTTCATGTAGATACAATTTTGAATTTAATAAAAGTTTCTTTGAATACTAGGATTGGTAGTATCCTGCATATGAGTTAGTAAAGAATAAGAAAATAATTTCTTCATATTGATAGGAGACAAAATTTACATGTATATAGTAAGCCTTGCTTTGGATGCTTTAATGGTCGTTTTTACATTTTCCCTTTCCCTTGTAGTATGGGGAAGAAGCGGACTCTAAGGTACTACTAATTGAGTTAAAGGATCAAATTGTCTCTCAGGTGTGTTAAAATATGCCAGAAGGTTTGCAAGTTTATGATAAGCTTCTAATAGCAAAAAAAAAACAAAATCTTGTTCAAAGACATTAAGCCTAATCTAATATATGGAATAGACACTTACGCAGATCTCCTTGATTTCTGACTATAGGTAACCAATCTTCCTCGTAGTGGGAAAAAAAAGAATTGGGTAGATTTTCTCTGTACTTATGTCCAATAATGTCGTCACCTTGCCTGTTCTTAAAATCACGAGCTTTTCGAGAGTATTCAAGTACAGGATCCTCTTCAATATCTGATAGGGTATCAAAGTCTTTACCAACTATCAATATTTTTCTTGGTCTCTTCTCGTCTCGTGGTTGTGGTGGTCGATGTTGTTGTCGTTGGATACGTTGTTGTCGTTGGATATGCTTCTGAGTTGCGGTGAGACGTGGTTGTGGGGCTCGTGATACAAGCGCCGCGTAATGGGGTGGATCCATTTCCGCGTAATCTGGTGGATCCATTTTCTGTGGTCGTCGACGCGTCGTGCTTGTGATTCAAGCTCGCCTTGCCTTTGTGAGTCTTACTGGTTTACTGCTTTTTGTTTTGTGGTTATTGTTGTGGTAGTACTCCTTGTACTCTACTTTTGCTTATTAATAATATAATATTCTTTGCAGTTAAAAGAATTAAATAATCAGAGGTTCATTTGATGATATGTTTTCTTTTTTATTAAGTGATGTATGTATGGTGTTGTTGAACCTGAGAAATGGGTATTGATATTTCTTTTAGTATTTAATTTGATGTTTTCATGTAGATACAATTTTGAATTTAATAAAAGTTTCTTTGAATACTAGGATTGGTAGTATCCTGCATATGAGTTAGTAAAGAATAAGAAAATAATTTCTTCATATTGATAGGAGACAAAATTTACATGTATATAGTAAGCCTTACTTTTGGATGCTTTAATGGTCGTTTTTACATTTTCCCTTTCCCTTGTAGTATGGGGAAGAAGCGGACTCTAAGGTACTACTAATTGAGTTAAAGGATCAAATTGTCTCTCAGGTGTGTTAAAATATGCCAGAAGGTTTGCAAGTTTATGATAAGCTTCTAATAGCAAAAAAAAAACAAAATCTTGTTCAAAAACATTAAGCCTAATCTAATATATGGATTAGACACTTACGCAGATCTCCTTGATTTCTGACTATAGGTAATCAATCTTCCTCGTAGTGGGAAAAAAAAGAATTGGGTAGATTTTCTCTGTACTTAGGTCCAATAATGTCGTCACCTTGCCTGTTCTTAAAATCACGAGCTTTTCGAGAGTATTCAAGTACAGGATCCTCTTCAATATCTGATAGGGTATCAAAGTCTTTACCAACTATCAATATTTTTCTTGGTCTCTTCTCGTCTCGTGGTTGTGGTGGTCGATGTTGTTGTCGTTGGATACGTTGTTGTCGTTGGATACGCTTCTGAGTTGCGGTGAGACGTGGTTGTGGGGCTCGTGATACAAGCGCCGCGTAATGGGGTGGATCCATTTCCACGTAATCTGGTGGATCCATTTTCTGTGGTCGTCGACGCGTCGTGCTTGTGATTCAAGCTCGCCTTCCCTTTGTGAGTCTTACTGGTTTACTGCTTTTTGTTTTGTGGTTATTGTTGTGGTAGTACTCCTTGTACTCTACTTTTGCTTATTAATAATATAATATTCTTTGCAGTTAAAAGAATTAAATAATCAGAGGTTCATTTGATGATATGTTTTCTTTTTTATTAAGTGATGTATGTATGGTGTTGTTGAACCTGAGAAATGGGTATTGATATTTCTTTTAGTATTTAATTTGATGTTTTCATGTAGATACAATTTTGAATTTAATAAAAGTTTCTTTGAATACTAGGATTGGTAGTATCCTGCATATGAGTTAGTAAAGAATAAGAAAATAATTTCTTCATATTGATAGGAGACAAAATTTACATGTATATAGTAAGCCTTGCTTTGGATGCTTTAATGGTCGTTTTTACATTTTCCCTTTCCCTTGTAGTATGGGGAAGAAGCGGACTCTAAGGTACTACTAATTGAGTTAAAGGATCAAACTGTCTCAATTGTTTTATAGCTGGGTTCTTCCATTTTTTAACTACGTGAATTTAGTTATTTTATTAATACTAATTTTCTATCTGTATTTGGAACTTCTATTCTATTCCAGAGGTGTAATATATTCTATGTATAATATAGAAAATAAAAATACTCTTTAAATCAAACAAATATTTGAACATAGAAGTGTTACGCCTAATTCTAGGGCATACTACTGCATGGGTTGTGTGTTTACTCCATAGAAGTGTTACTAATACTGATTCATTCTGGTGCATACTATTGCATGGTTTTAAGGTGTAATATAGTATTGTTGTTTTTTAAGTTTGTTCTCTATGATTTTAATTACTATTGTATTTCTTTCTCATTAGTGTGTATAGGTATAAGGTCAAGGTTCATGTAAGTGATGGAACTGATGTTATTTGAGTGTTATTTGACAATGGGGTTTATTACTTTTTACAGAAACTCGTCTCTAAATAATAAATGAACAGGTGTATTATAAAATTATTATTGTATTTGAAAATAGAAGTCTTCTCATTTAAAAAATTTAAAACTTTTTTTTATTACATACATCATTGAAATTAACTCCTCTCCATCCATTGACTACTGGTCTAGTAATCCAAATCCAAGTAAGTGTAAAACATTCTGAACGTCAATGAATCATTTTCTAATGATATAGTACTGTTATTTGGCCATAGAGTTGCAACATGGTATATCAACAACACAGACAACACACTAAAAACTGTATTTTATATTTATACAATTCAGGTATCAGGATTTGAAGCCTTATAGAGTCCTCCTTATATTTGATGGTCTGCATAGTACTGATGGTGAAGATTGCACAAAATAAGAGATGTAGGAGTTCATGACACACTACAATAGACCACTTCTCAAAATCAACCGCATGACGCCTATTTGTTCAAAAAAAACTGCATGACGCCTATACATTTGAAATCGTTTAGCAAAAAACACGACAGATCACCAGGCCAAGAAATTCTCTAGAGAGAACTTGAATCATCATACAAATTCACATGTGTAAATAATAAAAGTTGTAGCTGCAGCACTGAACACAGGTAATGCCAAAACCCATAATTCCTGGTGCAAGATCAATGTTCTTAGTGTTACCAAATCCACTTGCTTGACTAGCATCTTTCAAAAATCTTGTACAATTTTTTCAATGAAGCTACCTGTAAAAAATAGAAAGGAGGAAATGAAATAAATCAAAGATTATGGTACTAGTAAAATAACCTCTCGATGATTAACTTCCATGTTTCCCTACCATACTTCACTAAGATTATAAATCAGCAATGAGTTTCTATCCTCCTCTCTCTCTCTCTCTCTCTCTCTCTCTCTCTCTCTCTATGGTGAAAGGATATTTTGAGAGAAAGTATGATGCTTTTTGAAGGGTTTTGTTGTGTTGGGGACACTGTCTTATTATTCTTTACTTTCTGTCGTTTGCTACTTCTAAATAAACCCTTTTATTTGTCTTTTTTTAATTTTTACTTTTCAAGACCTAATTCAAGAATTTTTATTGGGTTGTTTTGTAATCTTATCACATGTGGACAGTGGACATATTCTCTCTATTTGTGTGTTTCTTATCACAATTTTGAGATTTTAATTTCTTGCCATTTTTCAAATTAAAATCACATGATAATATGATATGAGAGAGAGAGAGAGAGAGCTCATCCAAAAATACCGTGGTTCATACTTCATATATTCTCCTCATTCCAATTACAGGTAGAAGTTTTATCATTTTATGAGTCCAAACATAAGTCTACTAGTTAAACATCAAATATAACCCAAATGAGGGGAAGAAATTTAGTTTCATAATTTATTTAATTGTTCTTTTAGTTATTGTTTACTTTATTAACTCGTTTGGCTATGAGTTAATTAGAATCAATGTATGTATTAATTAATAGATTGATGGTACAGTTGTCTTTCCTAGAATACCCAATCATGTACCTACTAGTAGTATATTCTAGAAATATATGCATGGAATAAAGCAATTCATTCAGCAAGTTTTCAACTCTTCTGTATCGTACCTCTCCCATTTCTACTCTTGTCTAAATAATTTGTAGATTTTATGCTTAAGAATGACAATTGCATGGATCAGAACAGGGAAATGTTGAGATGCCTAAACACGAACAACAAAATAAATATGTAAAAGTTTCAAAAACAGTAAAGTAAAAGAGGATTTAGAGAAACTTAAACATGCTGAAGGTGAAAGGAGTAACAAATAACCGCAAACAAAAATCAATTTGAAAATGAGTATTAATTAGCTTGTTTGATACAATAATGTACAAGAAGAAAGTGGTAGTACTGGTCACCTTCTTTTCTAGATGCCCACCAGGGATAACTTTCCTGCAGGATCTAATGAATCTGTTCCGACCAACTTATTATGTACTGGCACTTTCTACGATCACGAGCCTATCATCAATAAAAGATGAAACAAATTAAGGGTATAGATTAAAAAGGCAAAAACAAGCAAAAGGCATGCAACACAACACAATAACAAGAACATTTCCCATACCCGATGGCTGCATAGGGCTGTGGTTAACTACTTCCTTGCTCTTATTAATACGAGAAGTAGAAGATTATCTAGCTGTCTGCCACGAGTGTGCGACAAAATACACAGAAAATACAGGTGCCGAGTAAGACTATAATTTAATAAAACGTGAAATAAAGCAGAATCTGCATTCATGTTGTCTGGAAATTTGTTAATAACTAAAAATGGAGCAATATTTTAGAAATTTAAAAACGTGATCCAGGTTCATGGGATTCGAGTAGGAATACATAATAAAGGTTGAAGGTAACTAGATCCTGGAGCACATCATTTGGCTTCAATATAAAGAAAGAAAATTAATCTAATATATTATTTGTGAAACAACAGGGCTGTGCTAGATAAAGCAGCATTTTAATTTATCACAACTAGGAATTGGCCTATTATGTTTTTGCATTCTAATAATTATTATCTAGGTTTCTGCAAAGCATCTAAAAAGAGACTGTACAATGTGTGTACAGCCACGGCGTTGCATGGAGTAAGTTCTAGTGATAAAACTTTGGTGAAAGCAAGACCATGGAAATCGTAAAAGTTGATTTGCAAACAATTCTAGGAAAAGTTCATTTACTGTTAGTTTATAAAACAACATTTTGGCACCTCCCTTTTTTATCAGTGCATTCAATTGAAGGAGGAAAGCGCAGTATACTCAAAATTAGCAAATATTTCTAACTGCTAAAAAATAGAAAGTGCTGCTGAGTATTATGTCATAAACATACTTGTTCTTGAAATGTCCGTGCCTCATTGGAATTCCTCAATGTTGATTCGATCACCGATTATATCTTGTCAATGATAACTTCCTGATTTAAGAGGCTCACCTAAATGAAAACAAACACACTATTTTCAACAACAAAGAAGAAAGAACTAGTAAATGTTGTGTTTAAAATTATAACAAATGCTTAAATTCAACGGTAGTTACATAGTAGTAAATGTCGTGTTTAAGGCAACTACTAATCGACCCTATCGATGGAGTCTTTGTCTAACATGTAACTTTTTGATCCTTGGCACATCACAATTGATGGTTGTCCACAACTCTATTAAAAGTCAAATTTCATACCAAGATAGAGTGCCCTATAGATGCTTTCAAAAAACAATGGGCCTGTGTGTTGGCTATGCTTCAAAATTCAAGTCAAGAGGATTGATTAGGATAGTTGGTTTATAAAAGACTACCAAAAGTTTTATTTGTAGGCTTGCAACATAACTAAACAAAAATCGGGAGGAAAAAAACGCATCATTCAAAAGAGTATAAAATATGGGTGGTTATGTTGAAAAAAGACTAAACCAACAACAGTTTGATCAAAATTACCACAAACAAAAAGAGAAAGTAAAAAAGAAATGGTTGACCAACTTGACATCAACATTCAACACTACACACAAAGCATATTCTGTAAAATAAGTATGAAGTTTAGAAGACTTTTCAGATCAACGTCATAAAAACTGAAGGTCATTGCTAGCTAGATGGAAATTTATTTCAGCATGAAAATGAATTCAGCAAATGACAAATAAAGAATGCACACTATACACATTCACATTCTCGATTAAGTTTTTACCTCTCTCTCTTTGTTGGATGCACGTTGACATCAATATTCTCAGGTGGTAAAACAATTGAAATATATATATATATATATATATATATAAAAGGCTCGGCTACTTTAGATAATGTTGCTGCATAAACAATTTCAATAGCTCTCTTCAATGCAGACCATTCAACCAGTCTATCTGAGGAACATCGAAAAGAAGATTTTCATGAGTATTTGTAAACAAATAGTTATTACCTCATGTCAGATTTCAGATATAAATATTAAACATTGTTCAATGAAAAAATTGAAGTAAATAAACCTAAGTACTTGGGCAGAATAACCTGTAAGTGGAACCTTGTTTGACGTTGAGAAGGGTGTAGAAAGAAAGAAAAATATGTAAACTTAATTTAAAATATTTTAGAGTTTCTCTATACTCCCCCCATAAAGTTGTTTGAACATGCACCAAGATGACAGAAAAGAAAAGAGGTACAGAGAGAAACAAATACAGAAGCTTTTACATGTTATGCACAGTAGCATTCAGGATAAGAATTACTATGTGGCAAAACATATTATCTGACGGCATAAACTAATAATGACAGACTTCATCATCTAATAAAAATAAACACCTTAATATTTCATAAAGCACCATAGTTTATGTTTATATAGCTAATGTATACCATTGGTGAAAAGCACCATAGTGATTTTTTTAGCAGCAGCATAGTTAGCATTAGAAACATAATCCTTCATCTCAAAAAGGGAAGAAGACGGATCATTGTCTGAAGCTTCAACTTCAATCAGATTGTGAGCAGCTGAGACCGCATATACTGTTCTGATGGCATCAAGCCTTGAAGATGTGGCCACTGTGTGAATGTCTGCTTTAACAGCTCCGTGCTGATAATAACAGTAGAGTCCCAGATTAGTCAATGAATATATATCACAAGTCATAGCACATACAGTTATAAGAATGTAGCGATAAATAAGCTTAGTTTCAGCATTCAAGATATAAATACAAACCTTTTTGCAAGAGAAACTGACATTAGTATGATGAATAGCAAACCGACTGATAACATCTACTGTCTTCCTCCTTGCAGCCATGTTATGGAATAGATTCTCAACCTGACAGCTGAAACACAAAAAAGGCATGAGAATCTCAATCAATTAAATACAGAAATGCAATTCCAATTGAGTAAGTTGTTAAATTAGTTCCTGAAATCAACGAAAATACAAAATGATCCTTAAATTAAAAAAATTCTCGACCACATTATCACAAACTAAATTAAAGAATCTATTATCGAGATTTGTTAATTTCAAGAACCAAATTGCATGTCACCTAAAATTTTAGTGACTGGATTAATGTTCATCAGATTTCAATTGCTTATTTAGAAGAGCATAAGCATTAGTCACAAGATAGTCCCAGGAGAGTACTATCATTTCTATCAATGAGTAATCAAAATATACAACTCTCCTAATAAACTTGAATTTGGCTTCATTATAGACCATTGATTAAAATAAGTAAAAATTAATGAGAATATATAAAGATAATATATAGTATACCATTATCTGTGTTCCTTTTACAACAGCACATGGCCTAGGTTCATGCTCCATGACACCATCTCTATAAGTTACCCTAAAAAAGAATCAACGAAATTAAAATCAATACTCAATATCTTCATACCGAAACAAATTATGACATAAGGCACATTGTTTTTTGAAGAAGCTAAATTAACCCAACCCACCTAAATTGGTACTCCCTCCGGTCCTAAATATAAGAGGAAAATTACTTTTTAGGTTCATTGGAAATCTAATGTATTTGGTCTTAAATATGGACTAGACACATTAGATTCTTAATGAATCTAAAAAGTAGTTTTTCTCTTATATTTAAGACCAGAGGGAGTACTAGAGAGAATTGAACCTGAGATCTGAGACATTAAGGAGAAGCACACTCTTAAGTTTCAACCCAATACCACCTGATCATACACAATTACTATCTTATCTCCGTCCTAAGACTCTAGCTGAGACCATACACAATTTGGTCTTATATTTATGGTCAAAACATGATAAATTGACTTATTTGAGCTTAATGACTCGCTGAGTCGCTGGATTTTGGGTGGCTTTTCTTCCATCTCCTCCGTTGTTCGTTGGTTTTCGTAGTTACTCACTGACAGGGAAAGAAATTCGCGCGAGTGAGTGAGTGGTATATCCGTGTAGTGGGCGGGAAAATGATTTCTTGCTGTAAAGTAGAATGCGGGAATAACTCTGAGCCGTCCGATATAATTTTAAGAATTAAATCTGTTTTTTATCCTTATAAATATTTAAACCTTTTATTTTTAATCCTTTAAATTTTTTTCCCCACATTTTAGTCTTTACAAAATTCTTTAACATGACTTTTGATCCCTACTTTAAATCAATTCATGTGTACTGTTTAAAATTCTCGTGTCATATTAGACCCTTACTTGCTCACCACAACAAACTAGTCAGTCCCCCTGAAAAAGCAAGCAAGAGATTCATCCAATCAGTCCATAATTCGATCAGTTCTAATACAACTAAGACACGAGATCTCTAATTCAATTTTATCTTTATTCTAATATGACACGAGATCCTGATGACTTCATGTCATTCTTTGTTATTGAGCAATATTCAAGTAATATTTAGGTATTTTTAGTATGTTTTTAGTCTTTTATCATAAAGAAATTCTATAGGAATAGAGTTTACTTGAGCTACAAGAAAAGATGATGAAAATACAAGAGTTTTGAGTTATTTGGAGCGTGTCACGCATTGTTTGGAGCGTGCCACGCATTGTTGATGTTTTTAAGCCTTTTGTCACTGCCAAGAGGCGTGTCACGCAGCTTTAGGGGCGTGACACGCGGATATGCTGCTTGCTGGAGCGTGTCACGCATTAATTCCTGCGTGTCACGTATTGTTATGCCAGTTTTTCCATTTCTGTTCTGCCAGGGTGCGTGGCACGCATCAGTTGGAGCGTGTCAAGCAGATTTGAACAGATTTTTTGGCCTATAAATAGAGAGCTTCAATTCTTTGGCAGAGGTTGGTTAATTTTGGAGTAAGAAGTGATATTGAAGACTTTGTGTGGTGCAAGTGAAGCTCTCTTCCTCAATTCAAGAATCTATGAAGATGAACATCAAATTGATTCTTGTAAGTATGGAGATGTGTAGCTAATTCTTTACTAGGTTGAGTTCTTAGACAATTTGGGTTGAGTTATGAATTGATCTATGTAATGAATATTGAGTTATAATTAATGTATGGATTAATGTTAATTTCACTTTTGCTTGTTCTTAATGCGTTTTATAACTTGATCATTTATGAAATGATGTCAATTATCAACTTACTATGAGAATAGACTTTGATGATAGATCTAGATTAGTGTATCAATTAGTAGATGCTTAAGAGATTTTGATTTACTAATTGGGATGCATAAATTACTGTTTGAAAACCTCAATTGAACACAAACCTACCTAAGAGATTAGGAATTTGTGTTTAGTTGAGAGGATTTTGTAACAAGAGATTGGACATAATCACTTGTAATTCTCCTTAACATATTTGAAATACATTGATTTAATTCTAATCATTACCAATTCATAAAACAACCCAAAGCGTCGAAAGAATTCAACCGCCTTTTTAATATCAGTTAAATCTTCGTTTTTACCAATTTATTCAAACTTGATGAAAACCCCCCAATCGTGTTATTTCTTTACCACTAATATGAATTTTGTCGCATTGTTCGAATAAGACATTCCCTTAGGATTCGATAATTTTACTACTTGACGATAATTGGTACACTTGCCAAATATCTATCAGATCCCTAATTCGATATTTTCTTAAATTTAAATCTAATATGTCACAAGATCCCTAATTCAGTATTTTAAATCTAATATGACATGAGATCCCTAATTCGGTATTTTCTTTATTCTAATATAACAAGAGTTCCCTAATTCGGTATTTTCTTTATTTTAATATGACACGAGATCTCTAATTCAATATTTCTTTAAAATCTAATAAGACATGATATCCCTAATTCTTCGGTATTTTCTTTATTCTAATATGACACGAAATTCCTAATTCAGTATTTTCTTTATGTACAATGTTATGTATGTAATTATAGAACTATTCTTGCTAGTAGAACTGATGTTCAACGGACAAATTTATATGTATGGTTAATGCTCTTTTGTTATCTAGAGGATTAATAGTTAGTTCAGTTACCATCATAAAAAAATATCATAAATGTAGCAATCAGAAAAATTATCAACATTTTCAAATATTATTCAAACCATTCTTCTCATTTTGTGAAGGTTAACTAGTATATTTTGATTGTCTCTATATGTGATGCTTAATTAGTATGTTTGCCACAAGTGTGGTACAATATAATTTAGTATGGAATGGTCAATCGTGTGGTTAATTGATCAATTAGTTTTATGTCTATATAATATTCAATCTTGTGTTTTTATCATGCTTAATCATATGATGACATTTTTTTTTTGATGATAATCATATGACATTGTTATTCCATTCTTTGACAATTTTGACATATATTACACACACAAAAATAGATTACAAAAAAAGGCAAAAAAAGAAAATTATATGCTAACATTATTTATTATTATTCAAATGTCAAAAAAATTTATTAGCTTTACCAAAAAATAGAATATATATATATATATATATATATGGGGGCTGTTAACATCCTCCCACCTAAAATCATGTGGGAGAAGTTAGCAACCCTCCACCCATCAAATTACTCGTGCGCCCCCCCCCCCCCCCCCAATTATTTGCTCCACACGCCCCCCACCACCCCCATTGCTCACGCGCCCCCCCCCCCCCTCCCACCTTATTTGCTGCGCGCGCCCCCCATCACCCCCTACCCCCACCCAGTTTTTTTTATTTTATTTTTTTTAAAATGTTTTTTTTTTATTAATTGAATTTAGTTTATTGTTTTTTTAAAAACATTTTGTGGAGTCTTTTTTTAATTAATTAAATTTTAATTTATTGATTAAAAAATTTTACAGAATATTATGTAAATTATGATAAATTATTACACCAAACCCATTTTGGGGTGGAATGGTTTCATAAACTATTACATGTACTTAATTATGTAATAGATATTTTAAACCATTAATATTGTTAAATGGTTTCAAGATGTTATCAAGTGAAACCATTAGTATGGTTTAATGGTTTCGATACCCCAAAACCATTTTGGGGTGGAATGGTTTCATAAACTATTACACCAAAACCATTTTGGGGGTGAAATGGTTTCGTAAACTATTACATGTACTTAATTATGTAATAGATATTTGAAACCATTAATATTGTTAAATAGTTTCAAGATGTTATAGAGTGAAACCATTAGTATGATTTAATGGTTTCGATACCCCAAAACCATTTTGGGGGTGGAATGGTTTCATAAACTATTACACCAAAACCATTTTGGGGGTAAAATGGTTTCATAAACTATTACATGTACTTAATTATGTAATAGATATTTGAAACAATTAATAATGTTAAATGGTTTCAAGATGTTATAAAGTGAAACCATTAGTATGGTTTAATGGTTTCGATACCCAAAAATAATAAAAAATTGAGTCAAATATTAAGACAATATGTTATGGTTTATAATAAAATAAAAAGAACAATGAAATTATTATTGTTAAATGGTTTTAAATAGATGTTATAAACTAAAATCATAAAACAGATCTTTGAAACCATTAATATTGTTAAATGGTTTCAAGATGTTATAAACTGAAACCATTAGTATGGTCTAATTGTTTCGTTACCCTAAAATAGAAAAAAAGTCAAATATTAAAACAAGATGTTATGGTTTCTAAAAAAATAAAAGAACAACGAGATTATTATTGTTAAATTATTATTAATATGTCAAAACCATTTTTGCTTCACTTAATAATTTTTATGTTAATTGTCATAAATTAACCATAATTAAAGTACATGTTTTAGTATACAATTTTAAATCAAAATAAAGATATATAAACATCGAAAATAGATTCTTACAATATGTACTTCAAATGAACAAAAAAAACTAAAAAAAAAGGCTAAAAAAACATCTAAAAAATAGTTTAAAAAAAAAAACATCTAAAAAAAAAAAAGCGGAGGGGGGTGTGGATGGGGGGCGCGCGCAGCAATATGGGGGGGTGGGGGCGCGCGCAGCAAATTGGGTTGGGGGTGTGTGGAGTAAGGCGGGGCGGCGCGTGAGCAATTGGGGGGTGGGGGCGCGCGAAGCAAACTATGGGGGGGGCGCACAGTAAATTAGTGAGAGGAGGTTTGCTAACTTCCTCCCATGTGTGTGTGTGTGTATATATATATATATATATATATATATATATATGTGTGTGTGTGTGTGTGTTTGTGTTATATGTGTCATTTTTAGGTTTTTGATGGTCACTTTAAATTTTTTATAGACTCGTACGAGTCTACGAGTCGAGTTTACGAGTCGAGTCTTATGACCATTTTTGAGTTTGGTGACTCTTTTCGAGTCTGGCAGCCTTATTTATAATAACTAGTATAACGAATGAAACATACATAATTAATCAGGATATATTAAAATTACAACATCTTTCTGAACAATGTCATATATATGAGGTAAAATATATACTATGAGTATTTATAAAATACACTATACTGGAAAACTGAAAACTATATCTTGTAGAAATGAACAAACTAACTATTGCAATACAACTTCAATCTAATAACTCAAATTAATTAAATTGTGGATGTTTCAGTCCCAGTCATAAAAAAAAGCTTAAATAATGTTTAGGTCCCTGTAAGTTCGCGGTTTTTTGAAATAAGTTCCTGTAAGTTTTTTTCTTACAAATTAGTCCCTGCAATTACATTCCCTTTTGATTTTAGTCCCTGACGTTAGGTTCCGTTCCAAAAACGATGACGTGGCTAACAGAGTGTCATGTGGCAATGCTTATGTGTCAACTGAAGGTTAAGAGAGGGACTAAATCCAAAAAACAATGATATTACAGGGACTTATTTCAAAATCGCAGGCTATGTAAAAATTCTTCATGAATAAATTTTCCCAAAACACAAATCAAAACACATAGTTTCAATTTCTCTTCTTCAAACCTCAAATCTGAAATCCCACTCCAATTCAACAATGTCATCATCAACAAACTCCACTCCAATTCAAATCCTAGAATGTGATTGCAACAAAGGCATCTGAAATCCCACTTAACCAAAATTCATATAACCACAAAGGCATATGAATATGTCTTACAAACTTAAACAAAACAAGCTACTAAGTTAATCTACTGAGTTGATCTCCTTAATGCTCCTAAACATCCTTCAAGCTTTGGGTCAATTGGTTGTGTTGATGGATCTTCAATAGCTTGGTCAATTTCATCAGCTGCATACTCTTCATCATTAATTGTCAAAGGTTGGTTTGGATCACTTCCAAGTCCTTTCATATTTTTGCATCTCAAAGTTCTTGTCCTTTCACTTCTCCTTAATTCACCAGATCTTTCCAGGTCTTCATGGATTTGTTGCAACCACATTCTGGGATTTGAATTGGAGTGGATTTTGTTGATGATGACATTGTTGAATTGGAGTGGGATTTCGGATTTGAGGTTTGAAGGAGATGTGTTTTGGGGAAATTTATTCATGAAGAATTTTTACATAGCCTCTGATTTTGAAATAAGTCCCTGTAATATCATTGTTTTTTGGATTTAGTCCCTCTCTTAATCTTCAGTTGACACATAAGCATTGCCACATGGCACTCCGTTAGCCACGTCATCGTTTTTGGAACGGAACCTAACGTCAGGGATTAAAATCAAAAGAGAATGTAATTGCAGGGACTAATTTGTAAGAAAAAAACTTACAGGGACTGATTTCAAAAAACCGTGAACTTACAGGGACCAAAACATTATTTAAGCCTAAAAAAAATGTCAATATGTCATGTCATCATCCGTTAGTAATATTTAACAGTAGGGATCAATTTTAAAAATGGAAGATTTTAGGGACCAATATTCAAAGAAATATATTTTGGGGACTAAAAACAAAAGTTTTGCGCTGGCGGGTGGGTGATTAAAATCCTCATATGTCATGACATGTAGTCTGACGCAACAAGCCAAGAATAGCCCAATATTTTAGGACTCAAAACCCGATCCAATTGTTGCCACTAAGTTGGAACCTCCGCTAAAGTGGTCAAAGGAGAAGCAGATGTATGAAGATGACGCGGAATAGTCTTAAAACAATTTGCTCAATATTTTTATTACTATGCAAAACATAGAAATGACATCTAAACTTGAAAAGCATATGATATAGTTGAATTTATATTTTTCAAAAATGTATGAAGCTTTACTCAATATTTTCATGACTCAAAATATAACATGCAATGTCTATGATCTCCTTGAAAAAAAGTTTTTCAACATTTGATTCATTTGAAAATGTTTTAACCAATAAACAAATCTGTATTTGTTGGAGAGTTCTAAAACAAGATAAATCAATTGAAAATCCATTTTCATCAAAGAATGATTTGAAAGGAAAATTATCATAATCTCCCAATGAACACTACTTACTGAAAATGATTTTTAGCCCTTTTCAAAGAACTTGAAAGTTCTAAAATAAATCATTTTTTTTTCAAAATATATAGAAACATGATTTGATTTAAAATCCAGCTAAGTATTTTATCATAAAGATTTTAAAAAAATAATCATGAGGATGAATATGAAATAACTTTCATGCAAAAATATTTACCAATGATACTTGTATCTTTGGTTTGATTTTTGTCAATGTTTCCGAAAGTTGCATATTCACTATTAATCCCTTTTTAGATGTGAGGAAATGTTGTCTTTCTCAAGTCATATTCTTTAAGAATCAATTTGCCAAGGCTTAAGACTTTTTCTTGATTGCTCGAAGACATTCCTACAACACAAGTTAGTAATGATTTCGGTACCCATAGTGATTTGGGTCCTTGGAGGTTAGTGACATGCCTCTCATAAGATTTTCTCTTATGATGATAAGTTGATCTCTTATAGAAATTTTTGGAATAAGAATGTCTTTTCAGAAACTTCTGAGAATGTTTTTGTTTCGGATGAGAATGTTCTTTTCTTTTGAATTTTTTCTTATAACAAAAGGATTCAATATTACCATATTTGTAACAATATGAATATTTGTATCTTTGTGTTTTTTGATTTTTCTGAGCAACAAAAATATTCTCACATAACTTTTGTTTTTGAAAAGTTCTACATCTTAAACTATTCTTGTCAAAATTTTCTACTTGTGATAACTTAATGTTTTGAAAATTTTCTGTAGATTTTATAGATTTTGTTTTGTCTTTTTTTAGTTCTAAAACATTTTCTTTCAAAACAACATTCTCTTCATGAATTTTAGAACATTCTAGATTATGATTATTGATTTGATCTTTCTTGAGAATCTTATGTTGCTCAAACAAATCCAAATGAGAGTGCTGCAATTCTTCAATTATTTCAAAATATTTATCATTCAAGATTTGTAGTTTTTCTTTTTCTTTCTTTATCTCACATAATTGATTTTCTAAAAAAGTAACCTTTTGAGATAAAGTGTTTGAATCATTTAGAAGACTATGAAATTCAATTTCACATTTAATAGATAAAGAAAAAGGTTTAGAAGTTGTTACCTCTTCATTTACCGTTGGACATGTGTTGACATTTTCGTTTATTTTGGAGTCGTCAAAGTCTCCTTTAGTTTCCGTCATGGATTTGTCTTTGGAAATGATCTTTCTTTTCACTTTCTTGTTCTGAGGACACTAACTTTTAAAGTGTCCCATCTTTGAGCATTTACGACATCTACTTTGGTTTGCAGGTTTTGACATCACTTCCTTCCTGAATCTTTTCCTCTTACATTGTTAAGTGTTAAAACCTTAGAGCCAGGCTCTGATACCAATTGAAGTGGAAGAAAATGTCACAAGAAGGGGAGTTGAATTGTGACCCTTTTAAAAATTAATCCTGCGTTCTATCAAATTGATCTCAAGTGTATACTTGGATAAACGTTAGTCAATTATAAAATAGCTTGTTCTGAGAATGTTCTATGTTGTGTGAGTTCAAAGTAAATGCAAAAGTAAATGAAGTGACTTGTGTGATGTGTGTATACTGAAATAAATAGTTCAAGGTAAGAAAGATGCACACACAAAAGTTATACTGGTTCACCCAAATCCTGGGCTAGTCCAGTCCCCACGCCTGTGAGTTTTCCACTATAATCTAGACCAAGATATATTACAATGCTTCCTTTGATCTAATCCTAGATCAAAATATCTCCAGCTAGCACAAGTTGATTACACCTTAGTTCTAACCGAACTTATCATGCCACACTCAATCAATATGCACAGATTCTGACTTGAGCTAGATCTTACAATTTGTTTGAAAGATGTTTGGATCTAAAGCTTTTACAAACTCAAACTAGTTGAGAAGCTTATATAAAATACACTCAATATGCTCAATGAATTATAGATCTGAGATTTGTAAAGAGCTTGAGGTATGAGAACTAAAGAGACAAAGATAAACCACATAAAAATGGGTTATGTTGAAAAGTGGTCTCTTGAAATATTTGCTTATGAAAACTCAAAGGTTAATTTGAGAAGCAAATAAAATCACTCTATAAACTCTGAAGTAGTGATGACATTTGAGATCTTGAGTTTGAGTGATGAAAGAAGAGTTTTATGACTTGTAGACAAAAACAAGTGATTGATGATTTGTAGCTTGAACTCTTGCTCTTCAATGTTGAGATGTATTCCTATTTATAGGAAATAAATCTGTCAAGAAGCTTGTAGAAGAAATATAGCCGTTGGAATGATCACAACCCTTAGATCATAACAGCTCATAAAAAATATTAATGATGAGGCTCCCAGTGAGAACGTTCTGAGATCGTTCTCTGCATATCTTGTAAGAGGAGGAGCCTTTCTTTTGTACTTGATTTGTAGGAACATAGAGGATTAGAAAAGACCAGCTGTATGTTGCAGAAAAGCCAGCTAATAATGTCCACTTTTTATTATTCACTTAGTACTTGTCAAGTACATACTTTGTTGGATAAAGTATTGCCTTCATTTGCAAGGAAAATATAAACTTGTTCTCCAAGAAACTTTAATCCATGAGTAAAACCAGCTGTATATGAAGAGAGACCAGCTGTATATTCCTTTTACAACCCTTCATAGTGTACTTGCAAGTGTACTTTCCATGACATAAGGTTTGTATTACAATATACATGATAAGTACATGACAACTCATATTGCAAGACTTGTTGTTGAGTTTTCATTGGCCCATGATTCTTTTAAATTTGTCTTTGTAAATAAAAGACAAATGTCTTGAGATAAATTCCTTGGTCATAACTACATGTTTATTCCTCAAACATGGCAAAAATGGAAGGAACACATTTATCACAAAATTATTCCTTGCCTAAATGACTTTGCACAACCAACTGAAATTCTTCATAAAGTGTTTATTTGTTCTTTTGTATTCAATTGATAAAAGTCAACAAATGTTTGAACATGATGTGCGTTCTTGATAGAAGCCAATATGCAGACTGGAGATCAATCTCAGACCAACTGCTGAAGCTTTTATAATAGTGAAACATTTATTCTTGTTGTTCCAAAACTTCCCATAATTCAACTGATGTTTTGTACACATTCTTTATATGTTGATTGAGTATCTTTGAGATGGAGGCGTGAGTATACTCATCATGAGAATTAGCATCTTCTAGTAAGGAGAATGATTAAAACATTTATGCCCATTGCATAAGCTCTTATAAAAACTCATGAAAATCATTCTCAAATATTCTCATCTTAAGAAATCTTGGTAGGATGATACTTTGAGTAGATTTTGAAGATCCTTTGAATATGTATTGAAATTCTGGCTACCAGACAGACAAACGCTGTGAACAATGTTGGCACAACTGTCCGAGCGCGTGTCTAGCTCAGGACAATAACACAATTAAAACGTGAATTAAAAACAGCGGAAAAGTAAATAACACAGTGAGTTTGTTAACCCAGTTCGGCCCAACGTCCTAATCTGGGGGATACCAATCCAGGAAGGAAATCCACTAAGTAAAACGAATTCAAAGTCAAACTCCTCGTTTGCACTTCTCACTTCCTAACTACCCGTATAGACTTCTACCTAGGAACTCCTAGATATGAGAACCTCTGCTCACTTCCTCTCAGTTTGAAGACTTCCACGCAAACAACCTCTGGTTCACTGATCTTCGCACTGGCATTAAGTTCAATACACCAATACTTTTCTTTGGAGACACACTCCTAAAAACACATAGAAACAAACTCCGTACCTAAAGGCTTAGGAGCAGTACACAGTACAAACACCCTACGTCCTTCATGTATCAACAATCAACATGATACAAGAAAGGCTCACAAGTTCACTATTTAACATATAAGCAACACACGCTTTAGTGAACACAAAAACAACCGACTCCGTACTTCACAGCTTAGGAGTGGTACACAGGCAACTCCATACTTAAAAGCTTAGGAGTGCACACATTAAAGCACAAGGCTTTAACCACGAAACCCTAAAACCCTAAAGACTCCTTTTTGTAAATAATGGTTTCGCTTCACTTTAGGTTTTACATCTTCCAATATATATATTCTGTAAGAACGTGTTGAGGAAGATACATGGGCTTCAGAGTACAGCTGGTCCAAAAGAAACCTAGCAAATATATTTTAGAACCATATAATATGTTTCCATAAATAGAGAAAATAGAGAAACATATTTTACAAAGCAATCAGGGCAAAACGCCACATCCTGAAGGTTCTAGATAAAAAGGAGAGACTTTCTGCACAAGTAATGAAGATAAAACCGAACCAAATCTTTAAAAAGATCTCGCTCAAAAATACGCGTACGTCCTGATGTTGTACGCACATGCTGGAGCATCTGGTCCAGCATCTGTCTAGTTAGCATCTGGTCCAGCATCTGGCTAGTCAGTGTTTTAGCAAAAATGATGCCAATACACAAAAACCCAACAATCTCCCCCTTTGGTAAATTTTTGGCTAAAACAATCTTGGGCTATATATGAAAGCCAGAGAGATATACACAGCACACTCCTTCTAATCAATCAAAACATAGCAACTTTGAAGGAGAACAAGAACCATCTTCACATAGTAGATTTCCATTAAAAGTGCTTACAAATAAGCTTCAACACATAAACACCAGAGGCATATAGCAGCAGATGATAGAAAATAGCCTCACAATTAAAAACATCAGAGGAAATACGCTTCATCACAAATAGTGCTTCACACAAAACTGAATGCTTCAACATTTGATATAGCATTCTCATGCAAGCATAAGCATAATATTCTCCTTCAACATCAGCAAAAATCAGCACTCCCCCTGAGAACAATGTTTCATGCATATCATAAAGAATAAAGAAACAACTCATGGATATTTGCAATGGCAGAGCAACATAAACTACTTCATATCACCATATAGACAAATGTGTCAACATCTAGTAGAGCATCATGCATATCAGACTACTTCATATCACCATATAGACAAATGTGTCAACATCTAGTAGAGCATCATGCATATCAGCCAATATCAGCTTACTTCTCCCCCTTTTTAGACATAAATATTGCCAAACTTCATATGAGAATTTGAAATAGGCATATACCAGAGTAGCATAAACATCCAAAGAACACAAGAAGATGAAACATAAAGGAAACATGCTCATAAACCTGCTCTGCAATTTCACATTGCACAGTAGAACACTTGCAACAATATCATAGCAACTCCATTGATCAACATACTCAGATAACCACAATTGCACAGTCCAACACAATACATTCGCACTGTATGTAACATGCTGTAGCATCAGCAAGCACATCATACAACTAGCATCATAACAAGTAACAGCTAACAAGATCATGAAGTAATCTTGCATAGCATGTCATACAAGAACATCTCAGAAGTAGAATGCTAGTAAATTCGCATGGCTAAGAACCAGAAGATATCATACCATAGAGAAGAGGATGGATAATGAATAAAGTAGAGAGTCATGATTCTACATATGTAAGTGATAGGCACCCCTAACTATCTCATGATTAGCCACAACATAAGCTTCTTCAAGTTCCAAAGCTTTGCAGGTTTCTTTCAACCCATCTATTATATCCTTTCTTGACATATGTCCAGCTGCAATAATGTTACTTCGCATGTATACTTGCACTTCATAGACCAAAACTTAAGGCAAAACATTATCAGGAGTAGTATCTTGAACTTCATTCAAATACAGGTGCCTTGATCAGTAAGCTAGATAAAAATACAAACGAATCTGTAGAAGATTGCGTACAGAAATATAACGCTAGCTGGCACGAAATCACTGATCACATAATGATGTTCCATATGACAAAGCATTTGGTCAAGCATCTTTCATATACTATTGTAGAGTTAACAACAGTTTAAATGACAAGACTAATGAGGATTCTGGAAGGATCATACATATCAATATTCTTCAGAAGGAGTTTCAACACCAGAATCTTTGACAAAAATAAATTTTGACCAATATGCATAATAAAATAATCTTCAAATCAACATCAATACACATCTAAGAAGATAGGACATAACATGAATGCTTTGGCCAACAATATATCAGAGGCATGCACAGCGGATATAAGAACAACTAGCCTCATAGAGTGTGAACAGAGAGACTTAACCTCTCACAATAGATCCCCATATGAAAATAGAAACTTCAAGACAAATCAAACTTAAGGACTTAGGAAAAATAAATTCCTCCCCCTTAATTCATGAAATCAGAAGAATGTAGTAGAAAATAATTATACTTAGTCATCATCACACAAGATTCATATACTTCTTCTCAGAACAAGCACTAGCACTCCGTTCATAGATAGATAGGCAAGAGATACATACTACTCCTCCTCAGATAATCAACAGGTAGATAATAGGAGATAATCAAATATAATTGCTCCCCCTCAAAACTTGCATACATACACCATAAACTCCCTTACTACTATAAGTCAGATGTCAGAGCATCTGTCTGAGCTTCTTGCATTACACCAACAACATAGACAGTGTTGTCATCAATAATATAATATTAGCTTTATGCATCAAACTTATAACACTTCCCCTCACTTCATGCACATACAAGCAGGAAACATGTTCAGAGGGACATAATCACAGGGTACATATTGCAACTAAGTGCACATGCAGGTGCATAAAAAATCTAGGGCTTAACCCATAAAAGCAACATAACATCTGATGCAAGAGGTCAGAAGTAACACATAAGACCAAAAATCAGCACTACCCTCAAAGTCTTCCACCACCAAATCATCACCTCTATCGTCATGAGCAATCAATTCTTCAACTTCCAGAGTTGGAAAAACACGAACCATCAAGAATTTCTTGTCATCCAGACCTTTACTCATAATCTTGAGGTCATAAATCATCTGTTTTATACTTATCATGGAAGATGTGCCTTAGACAGATGTCAGAGCAATGTCTGCAGCATGTGACTTCTCAAGAAACCTTGGATCTAAAGTAATATCTGACTCTCATTGACTAACCTCATCAGGTTGATTACATATCTCAGAATATTGATGCATAATGATATCACAGATCAAGGTAGGAAACACAATAGGAAATTTTGTAGCATTAGATTTCCTATGAGCTACAGTCTGATAAAAGATATACTCACCAAAATTAACTATAGACTTTGTACGTTGTTAGCTTAGCTGCTGGCAACTTTTTCTTCATTGATCATTCTTTCACCAAATAACCAAAAAAAAACTGCATATACTCAACACTCAAAGGATCATCATAGTATTCCCCCATGATCACAATAAAATCCCTAACCCGCTTGACATATCACTTCCCTAAACTGTGCAAAGTTTTCATTAAACATGCTTCTTCCACAGACAAATAAAATTTTCATCCGGAAGCTCTTTCTTCATGATGGAAAGACACATTATCCAAGAGAACAGATAGAACATTTCTAGCTCTTTTTCTCCATGCTTCTAATGGCTTGAGAGATGTGCCAGCATCTGCAACATCATCTTCAACAGCATCTTCTATCAAAATTTCAACATCAGCTTCAATATGTTGTGTACCTGTTTGTGAGTCTGGGAGACCATGATCTTTGGTTTCTACCTAAGTAGTCTTAATACTCTCATCAGTTCGAGAGACCACAAGTGTATCACCAAACATATTTCCCTTTATATTGGCTTGAGAATCTGAATCGTCAAATGCTCTAGCATCTTTCACACCACAATACCCAGGAAGGTTAACACCTTCATAAGAATCACCACTTTCAGGTATGGTATTAGTTTGAGTATTCTCTGAAGTTGGTTTCAATACAGGGCTATCTGTGGCCTTTGTGTCAACACCACCATCAACAACAGCTTTTTCAGTATCTTCTAAACATAGGGTTGAAGACTCTTGGACAATCTTAATAGGAGTAGCAATATCCTTTTTATCCAAATCTTCTACATATAAGGATTCTATCATAGCATTGATTATGGAATTAAAGACTTTGTAAGCTATGATATAGGAGGAGTAACCGAGAGTAATTATTTTAGAGGAGCAGAAAATCAGAGAACTTTGACATCTTCAAATTTCTTCCCACGGTTACTTATGATCCTTACAAATACATTTTCATCCTTTCTCTTTCCAAGACTTCCAACTTTCAAAGGACCCATCACATAAGCATTTATCTCTTTTATGGTTATGATATTAGAAGTTGTCTGGTCAGATGTTACAGCATTATCTGAGACATGTGTCCCTTTATACACTCTATAGTGCAACTTGAGAGGAGATTCCCTCTTGCTGGCAACATCAGAGCTGATCAAAATATCAAGATGCTTATCAAAAATAATACTTCCGAGCATTGTGGGAATTGTTATTAGCATCTTCACATCCAAACACTTAGCATACTTTATGGATTGATCAAGAATATAAGTGTTAAAGTTATAGGAGGTCTTAGTACCAACAATATGAATAGACTTACCCAGACCTGTAGCTATGTCAAAAAGGTGAGAAGTGAACATCCAGTTGATAGCTCGATTTCTGTTAAAAATTGCATATTTCACCGTGAGCTTATTAGATGACAACTTGTCATTCTTTGGCCAAACTTTGACTTCATTACTAGTGATTGTCTTGCAGATGGGATTGTCATTAACCTCAATCTCAGCCTGAGCTGCAATAATCCTGTCAATTTTCATCTTTCTAGCACCAAGTGCCATACTAATCTTAGTAAATTGAGTAATCAATTGTTTTCTACTAAGAACAACAATTGTCTTGACAGAAGTATCAGCTAAGTCAACAACATGTGATCCAGACAGGAACCTGTAATCTAAGGACAAAGGACCAGGCCTCTTACAGGGCTCATCAATGCTAAGCAAAATATCTGGATATTGTTGGAGAATAATACCACACAAGAGAGTGGGAAAGACTATAGTAAACTTGACAGCATAAGACTTAGCATGCTCTAGAGCCTGATAGTTGATGTAGGAGCCATAATCAAAAGACGTTTTCATACCAACAACATATATGAACTTGGCCAAACCAGTAGCAACATAATTTGAATGAGTAGTTATAGTCCAGTTTTGAGCAGAAATCTTGTTTAGAACGACATACAATAGAGAGAGTTGTGGAGAGGACAAATGTCTAGGCAAATGCTTAACCTTGTTACTTGTGATTGCCTTGCAAATGGTGTCATCAGTCACCTTCGACTTCTTAATACCCAGATCCAAACTAATCTCTGTAAGCTTAGCAATCATTGTCTGCCTACTCATAACACCAGATGACCGGACATAAGTGCCAGCCAATTCATCAGCATGTGGCTGAGACAATAACTTGCAATCCAAAACCAAAGGACAAAGCCTCCTAACAGGAACATCTGAACTAACTAGAATATCAGGATGTTGTTGGAGTATAATACCATACAGCAGAGTTGGAAAGGCAATGGAGAACTTAATAGCAAAAGACTTAGCTTGCTCCAAAAATTGATAATAAATGTAAGAACCAAAATCAAATGCAGATTTAGTACCAACTGCATAGATAAGCTTAGCTAAACCAGTTGCAACAGAATTAGAATGAGTGGTTTGGGACCAGTTATCAGCATCAATTTTATTCAAAACAGTATATAATGGGGACAATTTTGCAGCAGACAAATGTCCAGACCAGTGTCTAAGCTTATTACCTGTTATAGCTTTGTAGATGGTGTCATCAGTCACTTCCAACTCAGGACTATCCTCAACAGATCTTCCAAGATAGGCATTAATAATTTGAGGAGAGAAGTTGACACATCTACCACGAACAAACACTTGTCTGTACTCATGATTCCTTGAATCATCACAGTCCTCAGAGATGTTTACCACAAATTCCCTTACCAACATGTCATAGCAATGACCTGGATTCTTCACAGTCTTCATCAACCCAGCATATTCCAACACATCAACAAGTTCCTTGCACTTGAACACATCTGTCTTCAAATTCCTCTCCAGTCCAAGCCTTCTATGATAAACAAATTTCCAACGAGTAGCTCCACTTTCCAGATGAAATGAAACATTATCCAAAGGGGCTGGAGGAATAACAAGAGGAGCTTTCATTCCCTTGACAGTTTTTCTAAATGCTTCACCAGATGGGGCAGCATCTGTCTCAGCAATCTCAAAATCAGAATCACTTGAAGGATGATCCTTTCTTTTGAGATTCTTCTTCTTCTGATCAGGCTTGGGAGTTACTTTTCTCCAAGACTTTGGGGGACCAATGGGCTTCTTCCCAGTATCAGCTGTTTTCTTCTTACTCCCTTTGGCACATTCACTAATATTAGATACACTTTTGAGGGAATTGCTCCTTGTTATACGAGCAACACCTGTGACAGACATCTTCTCCAAAAGCCTTTCTTCCGGTACATCTTCATCAATATTAACAACATCATCTTGTACCAGATTTGCAGTCTCAACATAACTCACAGTTAGCTGAGTCTCAATTTCTTGTCCCTGAGACTTGGGTGTTTCATCATCATGGATACTCACAGAGTTAGGGGTGTTTGGAACCACAACAACCTCTTCATTGGCTTGTGTTAGAGATGCTTGAGCATCTGGCACAATATCCTTCAGCTTATCAGGAGAATTAACAGGATTCTCAGCAACAATACTATCAACATCAGTTTTCTGATTAGCAGCAACAGAAGCAACTTGTTCAGCAGAGAAATTTGGCCCATCACCAATTAATTTGTCAGATACCTTAGGATTATCAGTACTTAGGGTTTCAGTAACATCAACAGTGCCCTCAACATTCGTCATGACAGAGTTCTTGACATTGGATCTTTGCTTCCTTTCAATTCTCATAAAAGCTTTCTTGAATTTTCTTCCAAGAATTAAATCTGCAACACTTTCCTCAGTGTCCACAAAAGATGCCATATTAACCAATCCTCCTTCATTGTCCATATTGCCAGAAAGTTTCTTCCCTTGATCTCACCCTTTCAAAACCAGAACAGGTAGAGTGACCTGCTCTGATACCAATTGAAATTCTGGCTACCAGACAAACAAACGCTGTGAACAATGTTGGCACAACTGTCCGAGCGCGTGTCTAGCTCAGGACAATAACACAATTAAAACGTGAATTAAAAACAGCGGAAAAGTAAATAACACAGTGAGTTTGTTAACCCAGTTCGGCCCAACGTCCTAATCTGGGGGATACCAATCCAGGAAGGAAATCCACTAAGTAAAACGAATTCAAAGTCAAACTCCTCGTTTGCACTTCTCACTTCCTAACTACCCGTATAGACTTCTACCTAGGAACTCCTAGATATGAGAACCTCTGCTCACTTCCTCTCAGTTTGAAGACTTCCACGCAAACAACCTCTGGTTCACTGATCTTCGCACTGGCATTAAAGGCTTAGGAGCAGTACACAGTACAAACACCCTACGTCCTTCATGTATCAACAATCAACATGATACAAGAAAGGCTCACAAGTTCACTATTTAACATATAAGCAACACACGCTTTAGTGAACACAAAAACAACCGACTCCGTACTTCACAGCTTAGGAGTGGTACACAGGCAACTCCATACTTAAAAGCTTAGGAGTGCACACATTAAAGCACAAGGCTTTAACCACGAAACCCTAAAACCCTAAAGACTCCTTTTTGTAAATAATGGCTTCGCTTCACTTTAGGTTTTACATCTTCCAATATATATATTCTGTAAGAACGTGTTGAGGAAGATACATGGGCTTCAGAGTACAGCTGGTCCAAAAGAAACCTAGCAAATATATTTTAGAACCATATAATATGTTTCCATAAATAGAGAAAATAGAGAAACATATTTTACAAAGCAATCAGGGCAAAACGCCACATCCTGAAGGTTCTAGATAAAAAGGAGAGACTTTCTGCACAAGTAATGAAGATAAAACCGAACCAAATCTTTAAAAAGATCTCGCTCAAAAATACGCGTACGTCCTGATGCTGTACGCACATGCTGGAGCATCTGGTCCAGCATCTGTCTAGTTAGCATCTGGTCCAGCATCTGGCTAGTCAGTGTTTTAGCAAAAATGATGCCAATACACAAAAACCCAACATGTATCATTCCTTTTGATGTTATTTGTGGTAGTAAATTCTCAAAGCATGTAACACAAAACTCATTGTGAATTTTGTCATGCAACATCAAATATATTCATGTGTAGCTTATGATGCAGGTTTTTCCATCCTCATTCTTCAACTTATGAACCTCATAATCTTCCTTGACCATTCAATACCATTGTAAACCTTGTGGAGTAGAAGAAGACTATTAACCATAGAAATCATTTTCTTAATTGAACCTTTTAATGCATCCTCTTATGATTCAAATAATATCCTTTTAAATATCATTATGAACCTTGTGATATCATTATCTGATGTAACTCAAAATCTTTCATTGTTGAGTATATAAATTGCACTTGTTGATGTAGTGACTTTTAGCTTGTCCACTTTCATCAGTATCTAGCTTTCAACACAAACTCAAGTGCAAACATCAGTAAATCACCATTCATAAAACTTAACATTTATTCCATAAGGTGTGTTGTCATTAAAACATGTACCAAAGAGATTTTTCCTCAACATATGTGTCTCAGAAATATCTTTAAGAAAAATGTCTCATAATTAAAAATGTGTCATGAGTGAGAATCAAAAAATGATACATTAAGGAATTCTAAAAAATAAAATAAAATGTATCATAATTAAAAAAGTGTCATGTGTGGGAATCGAAGAATGATACATTAAGGAATTTTAAAATATAAAATAAAATGTCTCGTAATTGAAAAAGTGTCATGAGTGGGAATCGAAGAGTGGTACATTAAGGAACTCTAAAAAGTAAAATAAAATGTTTCATAATTGAAAAAAGTCTTGAGTGGGAATCTAAGAATGATACATCATGGAAGACTTAGTTTGTTATGTAGATGGTCTCATAGTTTGCCACATAGGTATATGGATACTTGATAGCTTGCCACATAGAATTATGATCAGAAGAGAGACATCCGTAAATATATTATATAGAGATAGAGATAGAGATAGAGATAGAGATTCTGATTTCTGCCCCCCTGTTCTGGGCCTGATATTTCTAGCCCAGCACTGCCACTATTAACCTCCCTTATCCACTACATAAACTCCTGTCTCCTCATCATTACATTGCCATGCCATGCCACTTGATTATTTTTTTTAGTTTTCACCATTATTACACTGTCTATTGATCCGACTAATTTGAATTAGAAAAAATTTTGACATGAAATGATTCCAATTCTCATTTAAACACAATTATGAGAATTGAATCAAAGTCTTCCCTATAAACTATAAAGTCTAGGGTCAATCATCACATGACCGGCTATGAGAAGGAAACTCTAGTTGCCCAAAATTCGGGGTGAATTCTGATATCAAGTAATTTCAGTTTCCTTTCAAATAGTTGCGGAGAATCGACTCGTAATAATATATACCAAGTCTAATGTCAATGACTAAACCAACTAACTGTATCAATTCATGATTTACTTGCACATCATCATGAAGGTGTCTGCTCTACATTCAAAATTCCATTATTATTAATAAAATAATTGGGACCAGTTTTGGATACCTCATTAAATATCAACTTCATTATATCGGTACATAAAAAAAATTCATATCAATCCTAACCTAGTTTCTTCTTCATCCATCATCAAAGAGGGGTGGTTTAGGGTCAATTTTTGACCCAAAATCACCCCTCTAACTCATTTTCTCTTTTCCTTTCATTGAAATAAGTGATTTTCACATCTATTTCGTTTTTTAATTTGTGATTTTACCGTCTTAGAGCGACGTTGGTTTGTTCGTCGTCTTTGTGCGGCGTTAGTTGTTCGTCGTATTTGTGCAACGTTGGTTTGTCTTTTTTGTTTCGTCTAGATATTTGTTCCGTTCAGATTGTCAGATCACCTTCGATTTAGTGCAGATCCAATCAATGACTTTGGCGTCATCCACGTTGCAGATCTGGAGACAAGGGTATTCTGGAGACTTGAAGATAGTCATATGTGTAGGCTTTTGTACTTTGCCGTTTTATGCTATTAACATGGATGCTGTGAGTTTATTTGCAGATTCATCCTTTTTGTTTTTAGCGAATATGCATTGTATCGATGTACTTTATCAATTTGAATGAAGAAATATCATTTATTTTTGTCAAAAAAAAAATTCATATCAACTTCATTATATCGGTACATAAAAAAATTTGTTTTTGTAAATATAACACAAAATTAATCCACAATATGCGGTGTAATTTAAAGGATTTTCACATATGAACTAAACAAATACTCCCTCCGTCCCATTATATAAGCACCTTTATTACAAAAGTCTAGTCCCAAAATATAAGTCCCTTTACAATTTTTGTATTCTAATGCAACTTAGTAATAATAATTAGGGGTATGTGTAAGCAAAAAAGTAATAAATATACCTAGTAAATTGTAAAGGGGCTTATATTTTGGGACTAGACTATTGTAGTAAAAGTGCTTATATAATGGGACGGAGGAAGTATTTCATACGTTGATGTTGTTATTTTGAAAAAACTCATGAGTTATTAAAATGTTACCATATTGATTTTATATTAATATCAATTACAAATCAGTGTGACATAAAAATATTTTTTCTGCATGTTATAATATAAACACATAAAATGCACAAGTGCACAACAGACCCCGTGCAAATGCACAAATATTTTATGTTTATTATATATTTTTGTCAAAGTTTAATAATTTACAACTTATTTTTAATTTTTGTTAAACATTTATGATACTAACAATTATGATAAATTATTTTCATGCCATTTCACATAAAAATTTTAATTTTTAATTTTAGTATCAATAAATTAATTAATCTAATTTTAATTCTTAAAATTATAGTTATCGTAATATAATATTATGGGACTTGTGTGTGCATGTGAATCCAATGTCTTTTACTAGTTGGATAAATGGGTTAATATCATCTTGTAAAGTTGGTCAGTTTTGCAATACCATGCCTGAGATTCCCACTGTAATGTTATATTATTTGTAATTAATACCTCTGATTTATTTTAAGACAGTTTAAAACCCTCGCTAAAATTATATTTTATGGCGTTTGAAAACCCTCTTTGATTCATTACAGAAGGATCTCAAAAAAAAAAAACAAAAATTACAGGGAATATTGTAAAATTGACCAACTTTATAGGGGTATTAATCAATTTACCTTTACTATAGTTTGGGTCTATAAAGCAACAATGTTGAAAGATTGAAAACCATTCCATTGCCCCTCATTGTCTCTCTCACACACTTGTTCATTCCATGGCCACCATCACTATAGCAATGTCTTCCTTTATCATTCTTATAACGCTTTTTCTCACTCTTTCTGCATCCATGGCCACCGTGCAACTCCAATTCCCTGAACCCTCTACTCTGGTCTCCTCCGGCCAAAGCACTGCCAAGTTACCTCGGTACAACTCCGGCCTCGAACTCATCCGACCTCGAGACGCTTTAAATGAAGGTTTGATTTTAAAAGTAGCGTGAAGAATACTCATTCTATGATTTGGTTTGAGCTAAATTGTTGTATTAGTCTCTTAACTTTTTTCATGTTAAAAATTTGAGGAAATATTAATTAGATGAAATATCTATGGATTAATGGATATTCTAATATATTCTATGAATTTATGTGCAGTGACTTCTGTAACAGATGGGACTACCTTGTCCTTCAATCAGAGACTCCAGTGTTCGTCCATGTCTGGGCTGCATGGTCTACTCCCGCCACTTTGATTAGTTCCACAATATATGAGCTGTCAAATGATTATGAGGGTAGGGTCAACTTTTACACCCTGGATTTTGATCATAATCCTATCACTTCTTCTAAATATGAGATTAAAATAATTCCAACTTACCTTATCTTCAAGAATGGTGAACTTAAAGAGAAACTTACTGGTGTTTTTTATACCAAGGAACAACTTATCAACATTATTGAACCATACCTGTGAGAGGTAGATCAATGGCAAACAAACAAAGCTATACATCTCATCAAGCTAATATAATGTATCTCAAGATTGGATGTATTGCTTTCTTTAAATAAATAAACCAATTATGCATGGTGGTTCAATAAAACTAAAGTATCGTTTATGGTGTGAAGACATATATGTAAAATATGGTAACTTTATTTTTCTATGCACGTACTTGGTATTATAAGGGTGTTTGCGGTTTGGATCAGTTTTGTTGCAAAAACTAATCCGATTTAAAGATAAAATAATTTGTGGTTCGGTACTATTTTGAATGATAAATTAAAAAATCCGATTCAAATTAATACTGTTTAATTTGGATCATTTTTAGGTATTAAAATAAAAAAACCCATATTTTTTTATTAAACATTAATATTATATATATACAAAAAAAGGGATAAAACAAAATTAGCCAATTGAGTAAAAGTCATCTATTCACTCAAAAAGATACTCCCTTCTTGTTTTTTGGTACATCGGAAATATAAATTGGTTCCATCAATGATCGAACCCTGGATCTCACCCTACCCAACCCATATGTCCCTAGCTCTTATCACTTGAACTATCCTAAGGGGACAAAGATACTCCCTTCTTCGGAACTATATATAAGAAACATTTTACTTTTTAAATTCATTATAAAATTGATGTATCTAGACAATATTATTGTCTACAAAAAATCTACTTTACAATATAATGAATCTTAAAAGTTTAAATTTTCTTATATATAGGACAAAAAGAAATAGTATTTAAGTTATTCTTATCTTCTTAGAAAATTTTGATCCTTCAACAAAGATTTTTTTTATCAATTACATTTGTAAGCTACTCCCTCCGATCTCAAATAAAAGAAACAAAAAAAAAACACATATTAAGGAAGTGGATAAATGATAAGAGAAATTATTGTATTTTCAAATTTACCCTTAACTTTTTTGAGGAAGATATTAGATTTAGAATTAATTAAATAATTTAGGTATTTTAATTAGAAATACTAATAGTTACTAGTTTTTAAGATTATTGTTAATTGGAAAAGTTAGATAAGTTTAATAAAGGGCAAAACTGGAATAATGATAAAAAAGTAATCATTGTAGTAACTTTTTCTTATATTTGAGACCAGCAATTTTTTTTTCTTATATTTGAGATCGGAGGGAGTACTGAGTATTTCAAGCACTATTACCATGGTTTTGGCTAATATACACAAATAGAAGATATTGTGTATTTTTGTCCAAAAAAAAAAAGATATTGTGTATTAAGATTGGTCCTGATTTTTTGAAGGTCCAAGATATATAATTAAAATGGACCTTTAATCAGAGTTGTTCTATTATATTTCAGACACCTTATAAATTGAATAAATAGTCATTTGAAGGTCAAATAAATTTTGTAAAATTAATATTTTTATTAAAAAACACAAATTTTAAAAATGAGTAATCTTTTATTTGAAATATAAATAGCATCACTAACATTAAAAAAAAAGTCATATTCTAATCAATAATAACAAAATATACCTTCAAGCTAATATCATTAATAAAAATTGTAACTTAATTTTTATATTTTTTGATACAATAAAATTTAATTATTTATTCAAAGAAACAATAAAATGTAATTTTTTTTTGAATAAAGTAGTGAAATTATAGAGTGAAGCTGTTTTAAAATAGTTTGTGTAATGTTTTGTATGAATCAATATATTTCATTAAAATTCTCTAAATTAACCTCCGTCCCCTAAATCTTCGAATAAATTAAAGACTTAACCACTCGTTTGACTTATGGGTTTGAAAAAATTGAGGCCCTCAAAATATTGAGTCCTAGGATAGGAAAATTGCTCTTCCCGCCCCTCAATATGCTCCCACACCCCCCAAAACTGACGAAAATACCCTTCGCATTCTAAAATACGAAATGAAATTTGGTTCGTATTATACAAAACGAAAGCACTATAACATACAAAACGCATACACCTTGGAAAAACGATGTGCTTTTTTTTAAACTATGTTGTATGATTTCGCATTTTAAAATGCGAACTGAAACTTGGTTTCGTATTTTAAAATACGAAGTGAGTCCAGTTCGTATTTTAAAATACGAACTCGCTCAATTTCGTACCGTAAAATACGAACTTGAACTAGTTTCGTATTTTAAAATACGAAACCAAGTTTCATTTCGCATTTTAAAATGCGAAATCATACAACATAGCTTAACAAAAAAATCAGGGTTCGTTGTTACTTTTTGGCATCGCAAGAATGGAGTCTTAGTGTTGTGTGTGGTGCTCACAATCATAAGCTTGATGAGAAACTAGAAGGTCATATTCTTGCTGGACACTTATGAACGGAAGATAAGGTGTTTGTGCATGAGATGACAAGAAATTTAGTTCAACCAAAAAATATTCTGTCTACATTGAAAGATGCACACAATACATGTTCTATGACTCAAAATAGGTGTAAGCTAATCCAAATGATTGAAGAATTGTTGAATCCAAGCTTGAACACGCAAAAATCGCTCCAAAAATCGCAAATCCGAGCAGTTGTGTGAGGTTGAGTGTTTGAGTGAACAATGAACATGTCAGGCCTGCAATTGTCATATAACAGGAGCGTTCGTATTTTGCGGTACAAAATTGAGCGAGTTTGTATTTTAAAATACGAATTGGACTCAATTCGTATTTTAAAATACGAAACCAAGTTTCATTTCGCATTTTATAATGCGAAATTATGCAACATAGTTGAATAAAAAAATCACTTCATTTTTTCAAGGTGTATGCGTTTTGTATGTTATAGTGCTTTCGTTTTGTATAATACGAATCAAATTCCATTTCGTATTTTAGGTTGCGAAGGGTATTTTAGTCAGTTTGGGGAGTGTGAGAGGATATTGAGGGGCGGGAAGAGCAATTCTCCTAGGATAGTTGGTTTGTTTGTTCTACCTTTGGACTGCTTGTTCTGCCTTTGGGGTGCGCCTGTTATGTTATGTATGGTGCACAAGTCCTCAATTACTACTTCTTGTCTTTATTATAAGAAATTTTTTATTTTCTAGATTCATAGAATATTTGATGTATTTAGTTCATAATATAATTTAAATACATAAAACATTCTATGAATATAAATAAACAAAGTTTTTCTTATTATAAGAAGGACATGAGGGAGTAAATTATAGCTAATACAAAAAAATTATAAAATTTACTGTTTGATTGAAAGTTTATATCATATAGATTATCAATGCAAAAATTTTTAAAAAATAGAAAATCAAAATTAACGATTATGAGTTTTCATTGCTTATTCCCATGAGCACTGAGTTGGGAATTTAGGGATTTTAGAGTTGAAGAAAAGAAGATGAACACTTGAATTTGAGATTTTAGGATTTATGAACACTTAAATTTTATAGATTATTGACTTTTCTAATTTGGTCTCTCATTTATCAATATTATTTTTGAATTTCATCCCTCATTAATGTTCACAGTCCAAATCATCCATGTCATTTGTCAAACTATTTGTCACATCACACTCTCAAGAACTTAATGCCAGGATTAATGTCAAAAAGAACTGAACTTGCACGGACTTATCAAAATGTGATACCTGGTGTACCTTTCATGATTTGGAAGTATTTATCCCTGAACCACTCAATAATATTTTAACCGATATAAATTTTATAAAATACACTGTTGGATTAAAAGTTTATATCATATAGATCATTTGTGTAAATTTCAGACAAATTTAAAATTATTTGATATGTTATGGAGATGCATGAAAATTAATGGTTTGTGTGATTTTTTTAAACGCCGTTAATCTTTATGTGTCTCAACAACATATTAAATGATTTTAGATTTGTTTGAAATTTTATACAAATAATCTATATGATATAAACTTTCAATCGAACGATGTATTTTATAAAAATTTATATCGATTAAAACAATATTGAGTGGTTTAAAGGTAAATACACTATCCTCAAATCATGAACAGATAGATTAAAAAAAACCTTATTTAAAACAAAACAGTTAAAGGAATTAAACCAAAAATGCTAAACTTATAGAAACAAACGATTTTTTTTGAAGCAATCAAAAAGGGATTTTAATAGCTCTATAGAGTAGCACAAAACGTGCTTACCCTATGGCAGAAAACTAACAACTATACAAGCATTCTTAGGCTATAGAAAGAGCACCCAAAATGGACAAAAAAAACAACCACAAAATAAAACCAGACATTATACACCCTGGCCACCCAGGCAAAGCAAAGGATGGACATACCACAAACTGAAATCATACAAAAAATCTTTTCTTTTCACCTTTAACCACCACCATACTTGTAATTTAATTTGAGTCAACACTTGATCAGCCACAAAAGGTGTATTATGAAACAAACATGAATTACGTGCCCGCCAAATACACCAAATTGTTGCTAGCCATATCATTCGAAGAGCAGGATTATACCTCACAAACGGAACCACCAGGCCAAAGAACTGTTGAGCATGAGAAACCGGTGATGAGTGCAATGCACCCTTAACACCTAACCAACTAAGAATCCCATTCCACACCAACATAGCATTTTCGCATACAAAAAAGAGATGTGACAAAGACTCAGGCGCTGTACACCCAAGACTACATGACTGGGCATCCAATAGAATAATACCACGGCGAACAAGATTGTCACGAGTAGGAAGGCGATTGTTAAAGAACCGCCACGCAAACACCGAAACCTTGAGAGGAACATCCGGCAGCCACGGTACAACAACAGCAGTTCCAGGATCTGTGTCAATACTATTATATCTGAGCAATGAAAAGTAAGCTTCTTTGACTGAGCATGTTTCTGAGGGACCGCCACACCACCGCCACCTGTCAGAAACATTGGACTGCAAGAAAACGTCATGTACAACATTACAACACTCAACCAACAACTCCTCTTCCCAAGCAAACAATGGCTGACGCCACACCCAACCACCACCGCCCACCCCCCGCCCCCTCCTACACATATCACCCACCTTAATCTGCGGTTCAACACATAACCTTGCTAAACTTGGAAACCGACTACGCAATGAACCCCCCTCCCTTAACCACGGGTCATCCCAAAACGACGTATCCTCACCATCACCCACCTTCCAGGACAAAACCGTGTCAAACCACCCCTTTGTATCATTAAAAGTGCCCCTCCTAACCCTCATAATATCCGTCCACTAAGCTGATGCCCTATTCCCCCCATCCTTAACTTCTCCTCTATCCCACCCATATTTATGAACTAGGACGCTCCTCCATAATCCCCCACCCTCTGTTTTGACCCACCAACACCATTTCCCTAGTAAAGCAACATTAAATTCCCATATCCGCCGCACTCCCAACCCCCTTTCCTCCTTTGCAAGACATACTTTGTTCCAATGAATCTATTGTACCTTTCTAGCCTCACTATCCCCACCCCATAAAAAAGATTTAAATAAAGATTCAATGAAAGTGATAATACTTGAGGGAGCCTTGAAAAAAGAAAGAAAATAAACTGGAATTGAAGACAAGGCGACTTTAAGCAGGACCAAGCGACCACCCATCGAAAGATTGCGGCATTTCCAAACAGACAGGCGGGTTTTAATTTTATCAACAACAGGTTTCCATAAAGATAATCTCCTAGGATTTCCCCCAATAGAAATACCAAGATACGTGAACGGGGTTGTCCCAGTCCGACAACCCAAAATACTAGCTGCTTCAGTCAACCAAGTCTCAGTCACATTAACACCAAAAAGCTAGCTCTTATGAAAATTAACTTTTAAACCTGACATCAGCTCAAATAATAATAACACGGCCTTAATGGCGCGCACATTCTCCCAATTTTTCCCCCAATTAACAAGGTATCATCAGCAAATTGCAAGTGGGATACCCTCAACTCACCGGCTGCACCAACAGGGAAACCAGAGAACATACCACCCTGGACCGAAGCCTTCATCATAGCACTAAGGCCTTCAGCCGCAATGAGAAAAAGAAAGAGAGAATTTCTAGCCACTTTGAACATGATAAGATATTTTTTATTCTGCTTCGCATCATGAACCACCTCATTAGCTATCACAATACCATCAAGAATCTGACGGCCCTTTACAAACGCTGACTAGTGTTCGGAGATCACACTGCCAATAACTTTACTCAACCTGTCTGCCAAAACCTTCGCCAGGATCTTATACATAATACCAACTAAGGAAATCGGTCTATACTCGGCCAAACGCTGATGTGCTTCTACCTTTGGAATAAGGACAATGAAAGTAGAATTAACACCTTTTACCAACCGACTATTCAAGAAGAACTCATGAAAAAACCGACAAATATCTGCTTTCAATTCCGGCCAGAAATCTTTAATGAAACCACTGTGTACCCCGTCAGGTCCCGGACTTTTAAAACTCTCACAGTCCCAAACTGCCTGTTTAATTTCTACCTCACCAAAAGGAACCACCAAAGAATTAATATCAGCCTCACTAAGAGTGTTAAAAAGAAGATTCCCAACATCTGGCCTGGCCACCGTCTCAGACTTGAAATGACGAGAAAAGGGATAAAAAACAGCCTCTCGAATTTCATGCACCCCTTCGACCTGTGCATCACCAACTTTAAGTCATCAATCAATCCTTAAAAAACAAGGGGACTGCTACAAAAATGAAATATTCTAAAGCATTCGCTTCTAAAAGAATTTGAACTAATTGTGCTACAGTTGAGCATTTCTGTCCAATCGCTACATAGACACAATTAGTGGCGGAGCTGGGTTTTTTTTTTAGGGGAGGGCCGTGTTAATTCTACTTTTTTACTTAAATACTATTAATTTAAAAAAAAAAAAAAAAAGAATTGCATGAAGGAAATTGAAAATTGGTGTTTTTTTATAATATAAATGAAAATTTTGAATTTTATGTTAAAAAAAGAGTTAAAATGAAAAACTGTCTTCAAGGAGAGTTGAACACACAACTTTTCTTTCAAGGAAAAAAGTTTAACCACAAGAGCACATTGTACATTTGATGATTATTATGTGAAATGTAATATATATAATACAAGTACTAAGAAAAAAATATGTATATATACCTATAAAAAATAATTTTTTTGAGCTAAGCGATGGGCCGCGGCCCTACCCTACCCAAGGGTAGCTCCGCCCCTGGACACAATACAATGTTTCACTCTCAAAGTTGGCCCTTGAGTTCATTTGCTTTTGGTTTAATATGGTATCGATAAAGTTAAATGGTAGCTACTTCTTCCCTTTCGGTCGGTCTGGTGTGGTGTCATTGACTTCAAAGAATGTATTGCTTCAACCCTCACTGGTCTATCAATACAATAAAATGCATCAATCAATTGTTATTTAACATGTGAAATAATATTTGACAGGCAGGTTTAACTAATATTTATATATTTAACACTACAAAATATTTCTATTTTATAATTTTCACCTTCAAATTTTCTTCTTGATCATAGATTCCTTTTCCTTAATCAGAACCTAATATCTTCCTCATTATATTATCCTTATCATTGATCTACCTTTTTCTTTTTCTTTCTTACATCTTAAACCACAAAATCACTTTCTATTAAACATTCAAACCAATAGATGACTTATTTTGTTTTCCGAATAAAAGATTAATTAGTTTTTAAATTAACTTAAATTTAATTCTGTTTTGATACCACACACACAGATCTTGCAACATCATTTCACCATGTTTTCTTCATTCTCGACGGCACAGTTTCTTATTGATTAAATCTTATATTGTATCGGTATATTACTCTCTATTTCTTTATACTTTATCGTTTTAGAAAAAAATAATTGTTCCTTTTCAGTTGTCGTTTTGACAATTTAAGTTATATTTTACCTATTATACCCTCTTTTCTATTTTTCTTATTAACTAAATTTTGTATAATCTTTTTTTGTTAAGATAATATAATTTTCTTATAGTATACAATTTTGTTTGTTTTTAAATCAAGTTTGTTACAATATTTTGAAAATAGATAATGTTTGTGAAAAAAGTAAATTTTTATTAGTGTATTAAAAATACGATATATATTTGAAAAAAGAACATAATAAAAAAATAAAATACAAAAATAAACTCTCCTATATTATTTATTTTTTTTAATCGACAAGTAAAAAGAACGAAGAGAGTAAGTTTTACCTGCATTATAATTTCTCAAAAAATAAAACTAGAGAATAAAAAATTTCCCCTATTGTCTCTCTCAGCTGATCACACACACTCTCTCTTTCTCTAGCTGCGATTCTCTGCATCCATGGCCACCGTACAACTCGAATCCTTCTCCCTTATTCGCTCCTCAATTCTCCCTCCTTCTATCGTCGCTTCCTCCCGTCCGATCACCGCCACTTTTCCTCACTACACCGGCCTCAAGCTTCGATCACTCGCCGCCACTCCTTTGCGGAGTCAATCCGTCTCAAGAGTTTTTCCTCGCCGCGGTAGCGTCGTTTGCGAGGCTCGTGATACCGCTGTTGAAGGTTAGGTTTTAATTATTTGCCTAATTGCTTTTGAGATTTTGGTAGATCTGGTAGTTTGTTGAAAATGATTCATGTGATCAATAATTTTGTGATGTTGATTTTGTTTGGAAGTGTAGTTACAATTAGAATTAGAATTAGGGGTTTTTAGGGTTATGAATTATGATCCCAATGACCTAACTTAAGTACATGTTTGGATTCGCACTGAAATTGGCAGCAATCACGGTTAGATACAGTGCATGTTTGGTATCATGGTGGAGGTGTCAGAATCACGATGATCCACCGTGATTTTACAAGTTGTAGCTTCTGCAAAATCATGGTTAGTCACCGTGATTTTGACACCTCCACCCTGATACCAAACATAGTCATAGTCATTTTGGCAGTGATTCTGAATATGTACTTAGTGTGTTTTTGGTATTTTGAGAAACCTCGGCCGCACTGCACAAATGGTAACTTCACAATATTGCGACCATTTTTGTCTTGGGATGCAAGAATATTGACTTCATTGAACATCCAAACAAGCTATTAGTGCATGTTTGATATCACGATGGGTTTTCCAGAATCACGGACGGTAAGCCATTGTGATTTAGCGAAAGCTGTGATTATGGTAAAATAAGGTTTTTATTAAGCCTGACCTTTTTAGCTAAATAGATTTTTTTAAAAGTTTTCACCTTCTCTATTTAGAAGAGTTTGGACTGGTTTGGGCATGAAGTAGGCTTGGACATATAGGTCTCTCTGTCGATCGGTGTTACCTATTTCCACATCTAGTGTCCAGGAAACGCAAGGTTCCATAGGGACTGGGTTCCTATCATGGAGCATCAGAGAGTCTACATTGCTCTATAATAATATCTATATAGAGCCACATGGAGCAATGCATTTCATGAGGTGTTTTCACATGGCTTTGTACCCACTTTTTATTGATTTAAAGTCACATGGACAAGTATCACTCAACACAGGCTTACCACATGACAGGAAGTCAGGGACACTTTTTTTCTTTCTATACAAGCCATACAAATTAGTGACTTACGAAACAATCCCAAACCAGTTAATAGTTTCAAACATGCCCAGAACGTCATCAAGATACTTCTGATCAAATTGTTAGGTTGAGTTCACAATATTTTGTTTAGCTCATAGAACATCCCATGTATGGTGTTGTTGTTAATCATGGACAAAATAGAAAAATTATAATACATGTATATTAATGTTTTTTTGGCATTACCCTCTGGTTCCTGGGGAAGGGCCTCATAGTAGTCCAAAGTTCGGCTGTGAGGCAAGTAAAGTCTGGCCAAGAAATTGTTCCACCCTAGAATTGAACCCGAGTTCTCCTGAAATTTGTCCTTTGGGGAAGCTCATTTACCACTAGAGCCCAATGTCTTAGTTACATGTATACTAATTTTAGATACTTAAGCATGTTATGCAGTCTCTGGTAGTCTGGTTTGATTAAATGCCACATAATGGGTCTGTTTTATTTTGGGAGCTGCTTACTCTAATAGACTTATGACTTTATGAGTAAAGGCTTTGCTGAACCAAAATGCAGATTGGTTTGAGATTTATATCTCATATTATAATTCTGGTTTTCTCTCCGTCGCAGCATGCTAAGTATCTTGAACATTAAACATGTATAAATTTTAATGAACTGGTTGACTATTTTTCCTTGAAAAACTGACATATATGATGATGCCATCTCATTTACTTTCTATTGTATATTGACCTAGTTTATTAGATGGGTTATATGATGCAATGATGGGATAGTGAAGAAGTTTATGTTGAGTGTAAACTTTAATTGCATGATATGAAGTTTATGCCAAAATTTATGAAATGGGTCTTCCTTTAATAGAGATGATCCCGCCCCCATTGATAGAGAGAATTGAAGAAGCTGTTTCAGAGTAGAGTTGGAACTCTTGAGTTAAAGGAGAAGTTGAATGTCAATCATGACAACTCATAATAATCTATAGATCAATCTATTAACTTGTGAAATGTGAAGCATTCAGGATTGATGTACTAGTTGAGTACCAATACTAGTTTTAGTTTATGTTGTAAATTGTATGATGTGATTGTTTGGACTTTGATTAGCATGCTATGAAGTGCAGTCCGTATAGAGGGAAACAGTTAGAAAGGAGAGGGGAAATTATAACTGAATGGACAGGTGGCACTTTGTGATTGGAGGGTAAGAAAGAAGGTGAGGTTGCTATAACGGGACGGAGGGGGGAACATGGAGGGTGTGATGAGTGTGAGGTGGGAATTCAAGGGTTGAGCAGTGGGTGATTCCCATCTCAGAGGGGGCGCTCTCATTGTTGACTGTATCATTTACTTTTCATCAATCATCATTTTGCAAGGAATTTCCTCTCCATCCATTGCTAATTACTTTACTGTTTTATTCATCTTGTAGAGAGGATTCATTCTCTCGGTTTGTCACTAACTCCATTTTTTGTTTATCAAATTGTTTTTGGTCATATTAGACTTTTCACAGTCATTTGACCAACATCTTATTGTGTATTTATTTGCTTTGTTTCCATAAGCCTGCCAAAATGATGTAGTTTTTGCTCAAGTTATTTTCTGACGCCCTGCTGAAGAAACAAGAAACAACCAAAACTCTTGTTTTATTACTACAGAATTGATTTTTATAATCCAGCTTGAACATATTTTTTAGTAGTATTTTGTATTTTAGAGGGTGAGCCTTGATTCAACCTCTTGGTGCTGTGCTGCCTTGTGAACTTGAGGCCACAGATTCAAATCTTGGAAACAACCTCTCTGCTTGATGGGAGCCTGGCACGCTGAGCAGCCATTATGTTTGTCAATCATTTTGCCACATTTATTATCTGGTTGGGATTTGCATGATTTGCAGTTCAGGATTTTGTATCGCGGAAAATTTGTGATGAAAGTTTTAATTATCTTCTGCTTTACGTTTTCAGAGAATTGTTGCATATACGAGTGGGTTTAAACTTTATATGTTTTATTGGATATTGCAGTGCCTTCTATTACCGATGGAAATTGGCAATCCCTTGTAATTGAATCTGACACTCCTGTGTTGGTCGAATTCTGGGCTCCATGGTGTGGTCCCTGTCGTGTGATTCATCCCATAATTGATGAACTGGCAAAAGAATACTCAGGTAAACTCAAGTGTTACAAACTCAATACTGATGAGAGTCCTTCAACTGCTACTCGGTATGGGATTCGAAGTATTCCAACCGTCATCCTCTTCAAGAATGGTGAAAAGAAAGATGCAGTTATTGGCGCAGTGCCCAAGACAACTTTGACCACAAGTATAGAAAAATTCCTGTGAGATGGCAAACTAAGAAGTCCTAAGCTGTGAAGTAAAGCTATTGTGCCCATTTAGCTGTATCTCATCAAGCCAATTATCTCAAGTTTGGATGATGTCCTTTCTTAAATAATCATATTTGTGGTCTGTATAGTTATGGGATGCTTCCATATTGTGGTTTATTAGATAATTGTAGTCACCAATAATTAGCAAGTGGAAATCCATATTACATCTTTGGCATCTTTTTTTATTTCCATTTTTTACTGATAATGGTTTGTTATGGTTGTCTTAAGAATGGACCTAAATAATATTGCTGATATCTCTAAAGAGGAGTTGCAGGAAACAAAGTTGCCTCTCTCAAATCCAAAAATTCTCAACCAATGACCCATATTACTCACCATAACCTCTCACAAATCTGAGACCCAAAAAAGTCTCTAAAATAGGATCCTTTAGTTGATAGGCCATTATAGGCCCCCATAACCACATCCTCTGAAAACTAATCTGAAGTAGAATCCAGACTCCATCCAAGCAACAAAATTCCGTTCCACCATGCTGTAATATTTTAGCAAGTTATTACCAAAAAATACTTAAATACACTTTGAGGTGCATGTTACTAACACACTCCTAAAAAATAAGGACATAAGTTAGTAGTTTCTATAAATATTTTTTTGTCAAAAAAATAAATATTTGTTAAAATACAACCACTTATTTTTTAGGAGTATGTTAGCAAAGCAAGTGATAACTAAAACGAGATTCAATGTTAGTAAAGTATTATTTCATATGTGGGTTGCATTTGCATATTCACTCTTATAAAAACATATGAGAGTGTGTTTCCGTTTGTAAAACACAAAGGCAAAAGAATCTAGCTAAGCTATACATTCACATTGACCTAAAGTAAAAATGGTAATCTCAATTTATTTTAGGTATCAGCTAGCTAGTCACCTATTGATTATAGGATTTGAATTCTTCATTGGTATTATAAAAAAAAATCATGCTAACATGTATCTTAAGTTTACTCGTTAAAAAAAAAAAGAAACATGTCAAATTTTATATAAAATAAGTTTAATTTTGAAATGACTCTTGTTAACTATTGTCTCCACAACACTCTTTAAAAATTTTATTTTAAAAAATTAAACATTTTAATTTTCTTACAATTATTCTGCACATTTTCAATACAAGATTTTAAAGAATGTTTTGATGATATATGTATAGTAGCTAGCATTTCCTTTTAAAGTTGAATGCAATATTCTTAAACTAAAGTTAGCATTTTAGACTTGTACTTCCTAACAAGTACCGACTTACATGTCCTTAGAAAATTATCTATCATCCCTTATGAAATGATGATGTGGGTGTCGTATGATCCTAGCTAGCTTTAACTATGTTGATAAGTTTCACTCACACAAGCCCCACTCTATTGACTTTTCTCCATCAAAATTACAAACTTGATGCATAAAAATCAACCGCTATGTGCTTTTTTTTTATTTATTTTATCTTACGAAATTTCATTTATCAGATATACATTGTGATATCATAGCTCTTATACTAGTCAAGCCCCTTGAGCCTATATATATGTGTGTGTCTTACACTATCATCACATATATCAAACACACAAATTAACGTACACCAGCATTATAACACATCTTGATTCGTAAGACATTTATATTCATCACTAAGCATGGGGAACAAATCACTAGCTGCCTTGTCCTTCCTCTTCCTCGTTCTCTTTGTTGCACGTACGTAATTTATTAAGTTCATCATTCTTATTATATTATATTTTATATGAGAAAATATTATATGTATAGATAGTGAAAAATAATTATGCATTATCATTTAATAGCAATCGTTCATTCTGTCAAATCATCTCACTATTAGTTATCAGTATAAAATTAATTTACACCCACTAAACAGTAAACATATTCCTTAAACTCAATACGTATATATATAATTGTTATTAAATAATTGATATTATTATTGCAAACTAGCTAGTACGTAATAATATTTTGCAAATTTTTATTAGGTTAACTAATTAGTTCCTAAAGTCCATACAAGTGTTAGACTAGAACTATCCCCTGTAAATTATAGTAGTATATTTTTTGTTTGACTTTCACTATCTGGTTCTTAAGAGAAATGAGTCTTGATAGTTTAGATTGATATCAAGTAGTTCCAGTCTCATTTCAAACGCAATTGCGAAGATCGAACCGTAGTCTTTTTATAATATTTATTAGAGAAGAAATGAATTGTATATGTTATACTATATTTCATTTTAATGTGTTTATATTAATTGTTGGTAATTGATGTGGATGCAGAAGAAATTGTGGTGACTGAGGCACAAGGAAGATGTGAGCATTTGGCTGATACATATAGGGGACCATGCTTCACCAATGCTAGCTGTGATGATCACTGCAAAAACAAAGAGCACTTTCGTAGTGGCACATGCTATGGTTTTCGTTGTTGGTGCACTCATCAAAATTGTTAAGTGGAATTGGATTAAAATTGTCCAACACCAAGACGTACACATCATATATATGAATTAATGAATAAAGAAGTATAGTATAATAAATCAATAAAATTATGTGTGTACTCATGTTAAGTGTATAACGTATTAGTTATGCACTTTTATCATATGGAATAAAAACATTAATCAATAATATTTCCTTTCCTAATTTTTTTGGTCTGTTTTTAAGTGGTTATTCATCATATGCTTAATTTTTTTTATTTTTTTCAATTAATAAAAGCATATATATGCTCCTTCCATCTCAAATTTTTGTCCTTCTAATTAACTTTATAGTTTTGTCCAAAAAATTTGATTTTTTAAGAAATCAAGGTACAATTAATAATATTTTATCATTTGTATCTTTACAAACATTAAAATATTCATTAAATAAACTTTCTTTTTCTTTATAAAGTAAGGATAAAATGAATTTAATTTATTAATCTTTATTTTTTTTTATAATTTCAAAATTATGTACAAAAATTTAAAAGAACCAAAATTTTAACATCGTGAAATCATGCACAAAATTATAATTGATCACATGTCGGTTCATATTATGAATATAATAATTAATATTGATGTACATAATATTAAGTTATTATCAACTTTTAGATTTTTGATAATTAACTTAATATTATAAATCAATAAATGCAAGCTCAAAATTATAATTAATATTTATTTCTGCTATGTATGGAAGGGACCGAAACCATTTAAGGTTTGTTTGGTAAAAATAACTGATAGTTTATAGTTGATAGCTTATAGTTTATAACTGATACCTGATGACTTATGACTGATAGCAAATAAGCTAATTGAAATTTTTGGTAAAATTAGCGGTTGAACTAGTTGATAAATGTAAGATGATAAAAAAGGACATTTTTAATTCATAATAAAATCTATATCAAATTAATATTTAAAATTTAATAATTTAAATTTATTAATTTAATATGACTTTTATATATTTTTATTCTTTGAAATTTTATTTTAATTTTTTTCATTTCAGTTTTATATTTTATGAAAAATATATTTAAACAAAATTGTTTTTATTCTAAATACATAAACAATAAATCAAAAGACCTTGTAACCAAAAAATCAAAAGAACTTAAAAAATAAAATAATATTTGTCAAAAAGAAAAAAAAAAAGAGGTGACCATATATCAATATAGTTGCAGTACGATCTTCAAAATATAAAAAAGATACAATAGTTAGTACGTTATATAAAATAAAGATATAATACGTCTTCGTAAAAATTAAAAAGGTACGGTACGTCGGAAAAAATAGTGATACAAAAAAAATTGATACTAATTGGTACACTACAAAAAAATGTTAAAAAATTCCGTCAAAAAAAAAGGTTAAAAAAATTGATACTAATTTGTTGTAAAGTGGTCCAAACACATAAAAAGAACTTGATTTTTTTTTTGTTTTTTATTATTTATTAGATTTTTGAACCTCTAAATTAAAGATCGTGATTCAAATCTTAGTATGCACTTATTTATTTTTAAAAGATGAAATTATATCCACTAAAACTATCAGACCAAAATAATTAAATAAATAAAGTTAGTATTTTAGACTTACTTCTAACAAGTGCCGACTAACATATTGAAAATAATTATCTCTTTTAGTTATAGAGTATCTTCAATAATAATACCAATTAAAATTTCATATATTATTAACAAATTATCCTTACAATATCATATCATAATTTTACAATTCATACATGTTTTATCTCAATATTAAATTGATTATACAATACCTTAAATAAAATACTGGAATCAATATTCTTTTGAAATTCAATTTACCACATCATAGTTAAGAAAGATAAGAAAAAAAATAAGGTACAAATGATCTCAGTCTATAAAACTCCCTTAAATATCTTCATTGTATGATCTAACTAGTATGTGATACTCTCAGAAAAAAGCTTAAATATACTTTTGGTTCTCTAAATATTTTCAAAGTTTCACTTTAATCCTTTTACTATTTTTTGTTCTATTTTAGTTTTTTAACTATTTTTTCGTTCCGCTTTGGTCCTCTAACTTTCATTATGTTAATCAATTTGGTCCTAAATATCGTTAGAAAAATGTCAAAAACGTTAATTTTGCATATGTGACACTTAGGGATTTTGGTGACTTTGGTGTGAGATACAAGTGTGGCCAGAGACCTTTTTCTTCCTACTTATTCATCGCGTCAGCTTCCTCCATCACCATCTCCGTCCACATCACCTGTGATCTTTCCAGTTATGAAAGCTTACGAAACGATACGTCAAAACCTCTCATTATTCAGAATGAATCTAAATCTAATGTTCGTTTTTTCAATAGAGGCTTCTACCTCTTGTTTTTGACATTTTTCTAACGATTAGAACCAAGTAAGTTATCGGAATGAAAATTAGAGAACCAAAACGGAATAAAAAATAATTATAAGACCAAAGTGAAATCTTGAAAATATTTAGAAGATCAATAATATATTTAAACCTAAAAAAAATAAGATAATGTGTGGGTGTCGTACGATCCTAGCTAGCATTAATTAATTAATTATGTTGATAAGTTTCACTCACACAAGCCCCACTCTATTGACCTTTCTCCATCAAAAATACAAACTTTGATACATAAAAATCAGCCGCCATGCATGTGCTTATTTTTTTTTATCTTATGAAGTGTCATTAATTCATCAGATATACTCCCTCCGTTCCAATTTAAGTGTCACAGTTGATCAAATTACACACTTTAAGAAAAGTGTGTAAATGAAAGAGAGATAATAAAACTTTTACTAAAATATCGTTCTTTTTTATTGGTGGTAGACATTAAAATATTAAAAAGTAGATCTTTGAGTGTACTTTTTCTCTCACTTAATAATTACTTTAAAAGATAAAATAGGAAAAAACAATGTTATAAATAGCTCTTATACTAGTCAAGCCCCTTGGGCCTATATATATGTCTTACACTATCATCACATATATCAAACACAAACACTATAACACATACATCTCCATTCGTGAGTCATTTATATTATTCATCACTAAGCCATGGGGAACAAATCACTAGCTGCCTTGTCTTTCCTCTTCCTCGTTCTCTTTGTTGCACGTACGTAATTAATTATTTAATTAATTAAATGCATCATTCTTATTATATGTCATCTTAATTATCATATACTATTATTGCAAACTAGCTAGTATAGTAATATATACAAACTGAATTTCGGATTGATAAAATATTGGGTTAATTAATTATTAGTTCATAATAATTAGTATTAGATTTAAGAATAACAATAAATTGGTTTTATTGGTAAGAGTCTTGAACTCTTTAAATAAATGGTTAATTAGTAAATTGTTATTTAAATTTTAAAGGTGAAATTCTAACTATCGGACTACTTCATATATAAAAATATATTAGACTAAAACCATATAAATTATAGTATTTGATAGATAAATTAATAGTATATATGTAAACTTTAATATCATATTCTAATGTTGTATAGTATTAATTGTTGGTAATGGATGCAGAAGAAATTGTGGTGACTGAGGCACAAGGAAGATGTGAGCATTTGGCTGATACATACAGGGGACCATGTTTCACCGATGCTAGCTGTGATGATCATTGCAAGAACAAAGAACACTTTCTTAGTGGCACGTGCTATAACATTAAATGTTGGTGCACTCATCAAAATTGTTAAGTGTTTGGATTAAAATTGTCCAACATCAAGAACGTACACATCATATATATGAATTAATTAATGAATAAAGACTTTATAGTAAAAATAAATAAATAAAATGTATATGTGTGTACTCATGTTAAGTGTATAACGTATTAGTTATGTACTTTTATCATATGGAATAAAACAGTAATCAATAATATTTTCCTTTCCTAATTTTGTTGGTCCATTTTTTTTGTGGTTATTACTCGTCAATATACTTAATTTTATACTAGTTGGATTCTGTAGCATGTATATTTACTAATCAACAACTACCAGCAAGGAATAATGGATGTTGTAACTTGTAAGTTCGAATCAAGATTCCTCATTCTGTACATAAACAATATAACTTAAATATTTGATAAAAAATTGATAGTTAAATATAATTAATTAACACAAAAATGTTTCAATAAAATGTCTAACAAAAGTTCTAACAAAAAAAATGATGTCAAACAAAATGGCATGAGAAATTCCTCTGTTATGAATATTTTGTTGGATGTCCATTTCGAAATCCTATCCTAATACAGTAGCTTTCATATTTAATTTCTATGAGTCAATAATTAGCTTCCATAAGTAAAAGTCTCTCACTCAAGAGTGCTTTTAATTCTTATGTCGACGAGGCTTGCATTATGCATGCTTCTAAGTTTCAAGATTTATGTCCTATAAATTGGATTCATGCATGTCGATTATTATTGTGAATGAAGACCTCTTGAAGATTAATTATTTTCATATACATTATTGACACTTGTACATTTTCGTTTGGGTAAAATTATTATTTTACTTTCAAGTGTATTCTCCAAATAATTTAGTGCACACTACATCTAAAGATTTGCACTAATATAGTAATAAATAAGTTAGTTTAGTAAATTAAATTGTCATATATTTTGACAACATTATTATATTTCTTAATTTACGTTCAAGTGTAAACATAAGAGATAGTTAATTTTGTAAAAAAAAAAAAACTTAAGAGTCAAACAATATGCAAATATATAATTTTGAATCTAGAAGTTTAAAAAATAAAATTATTCTCTTAAATAACCAAGGGTCGAGGGTTCGATCCTCACCTTAAGTATGGAACAACTTTAAATCTTTAGGCCAGCTATTCCACCCATCGAGGTGCCTCCAATCTAGTGAGAGATTAGTCACTGCGTTCGGCGGTAGATACTTCAGTCTCGACCAAAAAAAACAAAAAACTTATATCTAAACCAATTTTCCTGCGGATTTTCGCTTTAGGGACTAAAATCAAAAAATTTGGTTGATTCAGGGACTTATTTTGAACAAAATTCGATACAGGGACTAAAACCAAAATTTCACGTACATACAAAGACTAAAATGATGTTTAAGCCTTTAAAAAAAACATTATTGACACTGACATGAGACTCTATTATATAAACCAAAATAAGTAACATCAAATTTTGAACTTCAAAACTTTTGTTGGGTGCTTCAAAGATATGAAATTTTGCAGAACCATACATCTTAAACATGACAAGAAACACCTACGTAAAAAAATAAATAAAAATGAAGAGACTTATCCTATATGTATACTTCAATTAGTAGTTACAAAAGTGCTGATTTACATGAGTTTAAGTTTTAACCAGTAATAAGTAATTTTTTACTTTTTCATATTTATAATATATGAATTTGCTTTTATGAAATATGAGTTTAATCATTAAATTATTTAGTTAAAAAAAATATAACAAATTTTTTAATTGTGGAGGCATGCATGACCTTAGTTGAAACTCCCCCGGCTCCACACCCACGTTATCTAGTTGTATGCATTGAATAATTCAAAAGGAATGTTATTTTGTTTTTGATAAAATTCGAAAGGAATGTTATTGTCACATTTCTAAGACTCCCTTCAACACAATTATTCTTGAATAAAATTATTCATGGGAATTAATAATTAAAATTAACTAAATGTTAGTTATTTCGGTAGTAATTGACGTTAAATTTAATAGGGATCTTTCGCGACTGCATTTTGGAGGAAATTCGATCTACTTGATACTAAAACTCGCTTTGAGCTCAAAATTCTAGACTACTAGAGCCCTTTTCTCTTAAGAAATAGAAGGTGAAAGTAAAAAATATCAAAATTAATATTAAAATTAGTACTTTTATTTTGTGTGCATAACTCAATTATTAATAGAGATATATATTATATATATAATATGTAGAGATAAATTTTGAATCTTCGATCTCTGATTCCTCCGCTTTGTGTGTGTAAGTTTATGGTGATTTTGTCATCTTATTTATATAAAAAAAATTGAATTCTAATGCACCACTAAACTAAAAATATGGTACCCTCTTTTCTTAAAGAAAAATGCTAATTAGTGTCATATTAGCGTATTAATTAGTTAAGAAGTAAAATATGGTAAAGTTTTTTTAAAACTCCTCTAAATAATATTATTTTCTATATAAATTTTCTTTTTTTAGTTTTCTTAATTAATATTTTGAGAGCATTAGTTAGTACGTAGTTTTTAAGTTTATTTTAAGAGCACTATATGTGTTTTTTTTTATTCTCATAAAATTAAATGTAAATTGTATTTAATTTTCTATCTCTCTCATTTTCTCAATAAACAATAACCAATAAAAAATAGTTTTACAGTTTCCTATACAACTTATTTTAAGATAGTCTCACAAAATCATATTTTAAATTCTCATAATTAGTAGATCATTCACCCGCGCATTGTAAGGGTCTTTTAGAATTTAAAAATACAAAGAAATTTAACAAAGATATACATCGTATTATCATAGATATATTTTTATACTATTAACATTTCTAAACAAATTTTTTTAAATCAAAGTGATACTACATCGTAGTATATGATAATCTTTAGTGAAACTTATATCAAAGTATTGGCCGGTTATCAATTAAAATATTAAAAATCACCCAACCACATTAAAAATACCCAACCACAAAAAAAATTTAGAAGATAAAAAGATTAATATAACAATAACAATTAATATGTGCTATTTTTTTTTGAAAAAAAATGAGTTAATCTAAGTTTTGGGACACTATAATAACATACACTAATTAATACACAAATTTACGGTCAAAAAAGAAAATTAATAGTACATAAATTTAAATTGCAAGTACCACACGTTTTTTGATAATAATAATAATAATAATAATAATAATAATAATTGATGCATGCTTAGTATTTAGAAGAGAAAAATTAGGTTTAATTGATGTTTAAGTTTTAAGCATCGTAATAAATATATAGAATAAACGATATTTTTTTAATAAATAAATTTTTTTTCTTTATATTTTAAAATAGAGGGAGTACTTATATACTCCTAATTGCTGCACAACTACTGTATACGAAGAATTTTCAACAAATATCATGATGGTTTCCCCATCTATTTTTTTTGTCAATTTTTTAACCCATTGCCCCATTTACTTATTGTGCTTATATATCAACTATATCTTTGATTATCTAACTTTTCCGGCCCCTCTCTTCAAGAAAAAAATCTATATCTTTCTAATTTATTCGACCGAATATCCATTATCAAATCCCTATCCTTTCCCTATCCCCTCTCTTCAATTATTGTACCTAAAATTGTAAATCAAGTATTTACACATAACTACAATGATTAGTAATATTGACAAAAAATTATAGAGATTAATCTTCGAGTTTTGAACATGAGATTTAAATGTGCAGGAAATTTTCCCTAAAATTTTAACAATATTGTATGTTCAAATTTAAGTTATAATTCAAAATTTTACTGAAATTAAAAGTTAAATACTTTTTTGAAATTTCAAAATTCGTCAAATATCCCCTTGAAATTTTAAAATAAGCAAATATCACATGAAATTGTAAACGTCAATCTAATTACCCCCTGTTAATTCCATGTATTTTGATGACATGGTCGTTAACTGCATACGTGACACTTGCTAACGTAGCGCCACATCGCATGAGGGAGGGGTAATTGATCATGATACACGTCACGAAAGGGGTAATTGACTAAAATTTGTGAAATCAGAGGTTAACTTTAACAGTATTCTGGTTAATTAGCCTCCTAATTTTGCAAATTTAAGTCAATAACCTCTCTCATGTGACGTGGTGCCACATTTACAGGAGTCACGTATGCAGTTAACGACCATGTCATCAAAATAGACGGAATAATAAACGGAGTAGGGAGCAATTTGATTGACTTTTTACAATTTCATGGAGATATTTATCTATTTCCAAATTTCAATGAGGTATTTGACAAAATTTTATATTTCAAAAGGGAATTTGGTATTTCACTCAAATTAAAAGAGACATGTGTTTTTGAGAAGATGGCTGAACTTGCATTCATGTCTTTCATTTAGTGAATCATGTATTTTTTGAAATTTCTGGCGAACTACTTATAATATATGTTATGTGGATAATTACGGTATGATGTGGGCACATCATCCAAACATGTAATATAAGTAAATTATAAAGTAAAAAAATAATAAAAGCAGTAAATAACACAAGGAATTTGTTAACCCAGTTCGGTCTAACGTCCTAATATGGGGGTACCAATCTAGGAAGGAAATTCATTAGTGTAATGATATCCCTAAGCTATTTGACTTACTTCTCGGTTTACAACTTAGGTCTTCGCCAATACCCGTGCTAACTTCTACCTAGGAGACCACCTAGATATGAGAAACTCATCTCACATCGCCCCGGTCTTTCATTCAACACAATCAAATTAGGAGACTAACTCAATGGAAATAACCTCACTCTTACCTAAAGGCTTAGAGTGATTTAAAAGAAAAGACTCGCCTTGCTTAAAAGCTTCGGAGTACAGGAGTTAACAACTCAATAAACAGAGTCCTTATGCAAGCATCAAGGTGACACAAGCAAAGGCTCACAATAGACAAGACTAAAACCCTAGATTTATCATTAGACACATGACGGCTTTAGTCCGTAAGTTCTCAGGTTCTGAATCTTCCTTTAAATAGCTTGAGATTCACGGGCCTTCTTGATAAGCAAGTTTTCAGACCCAACAAGCATAAAATTGAACCATATAAAATATTTTCATAATTGGAAAATACTTTTTACAAAAGAATTAGGGTTACAACTAATTTTGATGGTTCATACATAGCACAAACCTTGGTCAGCAAGAAAGGCGAGATAAAAACAAGGCGAATCTTCTTGAAAGATAAGGCGCACAAATAAGCTCAAAACTTCCAGAGTTCCATGATGTGCGCACATTTTTCTGCACATCTTCTATGATGTGCGCACATTATCCTTCCTATTGTTTTTACCATAAATCAGGCCAACACAAAAACATCAACATTTTTTGTTTGTCTGTGCGGACTAAAGTTGTATTTTAAGTTATAAGTGCTACATCCGAGTAATGTTCTATTTATTAATATTCTATATCATATTCTAGATATTTGATATGTATAAATGGTATCAGAGCTGGTCGATTCTGACTGTCTCGTGAATTATTAAATATTATAATAGCAAGAAGTGGTTCCTTTGGATTCCGAATGTTTAATTTATTGTTATATCACGTCAAGATTGATCAACTTGATATTGTTATGACAGTTTAATACTATGTCTGAAAATCAGAGAGGGCCGAATAGGCCAAGGAGGGATGCTGATGAGGATCAAAGACGAGATGCCAAAGGCAATTCAGTCATAAAAGTAGGGCTTTAAGAAATTTCGATAATCTATATATATATTATTTGAGACCTATTTTTCAAAGTGAGATGTACACATGTCATTCCTAGAAGCTCCCTCTTCTATGGTTGTTTTGACATTAATTTCTCATATTGAAAATTATAGCTGTGCAAAAAAAAAAACGCCTTTGTATAATTGGAAATCATTAACCATTTAATTGAATTAAATTGCTTATTTTGTATAATTGGAAACAAGATTACTTTTTAAACATGGAGACAAAAAGCATATTTTTTCTTAATTTTTTTAAGAATACGTTATTGTTTTTGATCCAACCTCATTAGCATTTAATTGAATTAAATTGGTTAATATTTTATGGGATTCTTGACTTTCTAGAGAAGTTTTTATTTTTATACTAAAATAATAAAATCATAAAAAGCATACATCCAAAAAAATTGACAAAACCAAAAAAGTATTAACAATTATATATTTGGCAAGTCAACTATTTAAATGAAAATAAGGCAGCAAATCAAGCAAATTAATAAAACAAATTATAAATTCAAAAAAGGCTAAATTGCAGTTTTAGCCCCCCAGTTTTAAACGTGCGATTTTAACCCTCCATGTTTTTTAATTGTGCAATTTTGATCTCTTAAGTTTCAAATGAGCAAATTTAACCCCCCCCCCAAGTTTGTCTCCTTTTACAAATTTAATGACCCTTGACTATTTAGACCAAAATTTTCCTTACATAGATTTTTTTTTTACAATATAAAATTTTAGAATTAATAAACAATGCAATAATAAAAGTTTGTGCAATTGTATCATACGTAAGACATATGGTCGTTCATTCATAATTCAAAATATTTCAAATTCAAAATATTCATACAAAATATTTCAAATTCAAAATATTCATTCATGTTAGCCAAAAAAAAAAATTCATTCATACATATTTCTTATTTTTCTGTTTGGTTATCTTCCTTACGTTTTTTAGTGACAATTTTGTTATATAAGGATTTTTCTGTTTGGTTGTCTCCTTTTTTTTTTTTGAAAATAAAATGTCTCCTTTTTTAAAAATGTCAAAATACTACAGTAAAATCTTTTTAAATTAATACTCGGTAAATTAATAAATTCTCTAAAATAATAAAGTTGTCCAGTTCCGATTTGGGACAGTGTAAAAAATTGAAAAATTCGATAAAATAATAAGATAATAAATTTTCGGGAGATCCTTTTGTAATTTTCAGTCTTAAGAAAATCATAAATTAATAATTCATAGAAACTGAAAAAAAATATATTACACTCTATTAAAATATGATTCAATAGTTGTTTGTTTTCCTTTAAAGTTCAAATCCATTTTAAGTTCATCTCTAACTTTTCTTATTGTATCCAATAGCTCAGGTGTTGTATTTTTGTATTGTATCATAAAGTTGTGAAGAGTGTTTGACGTCATAAGTACTTCCTTTCGCGTAACAGACTCCAAAGACACCATATCATCTTCGCCGCCATCCTCTGCATTGTTCTCAATGATAGTACCCACAATATTAATTCCAATGCATATTATTAAAGTCATTATTGATTTACAAGTTATTAAAAACTCTTTAAATTAATAATTATTAATTTATCGATAAATTAATAACTCTCTAAATTAATAAATTTCTCCAGTGACTCTATTAATTTATAGAGATTTTACTGTATATATAAAGGCAATTGGAATATCTCTATTTTTTAGTTGAAAATTACCAATTGAATATCAAGATTTTAAATAAAAACATCTAATATGAACTCTCATAACGTACAATTATTCAAATATATATTTTGGCCCAATTATTCAAATATATAGTTTTCATTATTTATATATTAATATTGGATAATTTAATTTTTAAAAATTTATACATGGCCTAGATTTACACATATATAAAACGATAGACGTTTTTTATTGTAATTTAAATGGGGTCTTTTTTATTAATTTATTTATATGAGACTTATATTTAAATATTCTTTTGTAATCGGAATACGTATACTACCAGATTTGGATCGTTGACGAACTTGATCACTGATTGAATTAGTAGTTGATCTGTCAATCTGAACCAAAAAACACCGCACAAGAAGGAAAAAAAAGAACACCACACAAGACAGAAAAACAATAACACTGCACAAGACGGGAAAACAAGAACAACGCACAAGACGGGAAAAGAAGAACCCTGCACAAGACGGGAAAACAAGAACACCGCTCAAGACAGGAAATCAAGAACACCCTACACGACGGGAAAACAAAATAATGTCGCACTAAGACGACGAAATCACAAACAAAAAACTAAGAAAACCTAATAAATGTGAAAACCACTTATTTAGATTGAAAACGAGAATAAAAAAGATGCACATGAATTTTTTCTTTTATAAAATGTATAAAATATAATTTTATAAAATATATTTAAAAATCAATAAATCTATAAACGTATATTTTTCCCGTGTATGGCACGGGCTCATAAACTAGGATGAATTTAGTGCCAAGAGATCTTAATCTATCTTTTAAATTTGTTTTTTTTTTACCAAAAACAACAATATTCATAACATATTCAAATTCGCTAAAAACTAAAAAAGATGAGTCGGCGAACAAGGTCATCACATTCGAGTTAATTGCATAAAACAGGCAAATAATAAACCCTACAATTGATTTGACAAAATATAAATGTTCGGAGTAATCATGCTTTTGAATTTGCAACGTTGAAGATGCTAACATCATTGAATCTGCTATGAAGTTAGTTTAAAGAAAATCTACAAATCTGAAACAATACAAACACTGTACGAAGACGGGAAAACAAACATTGTAAGAAGATGGGAAAACAAATTAATGTTGCACTAAGACGAAGAAATCACAAACAAAAAACTAAAAGAAAATCTAATAGACATAAAAACCACTTATTTAGATTGAAAAGGAGAAGAAAAAAATATGAACAAGAGTTTTTTTATTTATAAAATGTATAAAAGTATAATTTTATAAAGTATATTTAAAAGTCAATAAATTTACCAACGTATTTTTTTCCCGTGCATGGCACGGGCTCGTAAACTAGTTTATCTAAAATCACTTCTAAGACTATGTAAAATTTTCAATCTTTAAAGAAATATAAAATTTTTAACTTAAAAATGGTTTAATTGAAACTTTTTTTTGGGTACTCCAAAACTATAGAATCGTGTACAGTTATCTATCCTAAACATAAGAATGTGTGACGACTGAATAGTCACGACTCAAATTTATTTGATTAATGTTATTATTAATATTGTTGTCGTTTCGTGCCAATTAAAATGAGTTTAATCCGTTAAAAAAAAAAAAGAACAAAACAATTTTATTTGTATAGTGTTTGATATGAAACTGTTTCTTTCTGAGACTTAATAAATTGAACTATTGAAGGCAAACAAAAATTGAACTCTTTCTGTATCTGTATCAATTATTGAATAATTCAATGCTCCTCGCTACACATCAACAAATATGAATTGAAGCTGCCCCGTCCATTTATTGTGATTCACATATATTGAACAATCTTTTTTGAGGGCCATCAAGAAGAAAATTATCTGTATTTTTCATTTCAATCGAATATATCTTCAACACATATGAATTGAAGGCCGCCTCATCCATTTATTGTACATGTGCTTATTATATTTTTCGTCCTCATATATATTTGGGGAGCTTTCAAGAAGAAAATTTATCTATTTTTTCATCTTATAAGCAAAATTGAATTATAAGAAGTGCAAGCGGCACTCAACCCTTACAATTCAGAATATCATCAGACTTTATTAGGCATTAGGCAGTAACAAATCAACCTAAAAAGTTATTTTACCAATCCGAAATATATCTTAAAAGTTTAATCTTTGTTACTTTATTGTATATACTATTATGTTCAATTTTTATATTTTACAGATTAAACATACCTTTAATATTTCATTGCGGTCAAGTATTAATGTGTATTTGTATCAGTATTGAATAATTCAATGCCCCTTACTACACCATCAACATATATTAAGGTTGCCCCATCTATTTATTGTGTTTATTATATCTTTTGTCGTATATATATATTTATCTTTTTCAAGGGACCGTCAAGAAGAAAATCTATCTTTTCATTTGGACTTAATATACCTCCAACTATTCATTTCCCTTTTGTGACAATCCATCTATCTTATTAGTTTTTTTTTTTTTACATTGCACTTTTAATTTGATCTTCTATTTTATTTTTGATAATAATCTTCTATTTTATTAAATCCTTGGTTTTAGTTTCTCAATATTTTCTTTTGTAATTTTAAATCTTCAATTTTTAAAAAATGAGAAATTTGATCTCTTTTATTTTTACATTCATTTTTTTGGTTAGTATTAACCGTCTAATTCCTAATGAGACTTTCATCCATAAATTAAATATGTGTTATCCGAAAAATTCTTTTTATGTTGAAGTTCATTAACCACTTAAATTCAATGTATTTATTTTAATTTTGATATATGATGACAAATTATAATGTGGTGTACGATGCTTATGTGTCACCACATCATAATATAATTTCCTTTTTATTATTTAAATATGATAATATTTCTTAAATTAAAAAGCAAAAATACAAATCAATTGTTAACTAGTGCCCTTAAGGCACTAGATAAGATTACTAAATTAAGTAATGTTTGCATTGAAAATCATGTTTTATTAGTTTAGAAAATTAGAATGCACAAGTTCCAAGAGTTTATTTACCACTTTTGTATCCTTAACCATTGCCCTAAGGGCAATGTTTATCATTTTCCAAGAATGAATATGGGACTTTAGAGTTAACAAAAAAATAATTAGTTAGATTTTTTTGTCAAGTAGTTTAATGGCTAATTCACTTTTAAAGTGAATAAGTGGCGTGTCCAAACTTCGAACCTCAGCCTCTACATATAAAATGTGATGTCTCTGTCATTGAGGTAAGTTTATGGATACAAATAGTCAAATTTTAAAAATGCACAATCAAACTCTAAATTATTAAAACTTATTCTCTTAAGACTTAGACGTTAATTACTACAAAATAAAAAATAAAATAAACACTATAAAGCCAGAAAAAAAACCCAAAAAAAAGTGAAAATATATACTCCTTCCGTCCCTATTTATAAGAGTTGGTTTGACAAAACACGTGTATTAAGAAAGTTGATTTTAATATTAGATTTGTTGACAAATTATTATTGATTTTTTATGTTTACCCTTAGTAATGAGAAGAAAGAAAATAAGTGGGATGATACAGAAATGAATTTAATGTTATTCATAAAAATATATAAAATAAATAAAGATAATTTTGAAAAAATAATTAATTTTTTTTTGACAATTGAAAAAAAAAACTAAACATTTTGTTAAATTAACTCTTATAAATAAAGACGGAGAGAGTTTAACAAAGCCGCACATATTATCACAAACAATTTTAACAGGGATTCAAATTGAAATTTCAAAGTTTTTATTAAAAAACTAAACGGTCAATTGACTAAACAAGTATAAATATCAAAAGAATAGTTATCTTTTACCTACAATTTTGACTCTATACTCCCTGTCTCTAATTTTTAGAATGGTGGACTAGTCTATTTTAACAGTTATGATTATATCATGATCTAAATTCTCTATTGCCGACTATATTTCGATGTATCTATAGAAAATAATGTAGAACATTCATCAAAAAAATAATGTAGAACAACTCATGTGGGTATCGTATGCGTATGTTCCTAGCTAGCATTAATTATTTTGATAGGCTTCACTCATCGTACATGCCCCATTTATTGACTTCTTGTAAGAAAATAGCAACTTGATCAAACATTAGTAATTGAGCTGAATTTGGTAAAAACAATCATAGTTCAATCGTCAACTCCACTTGAAAGGGAATTTGAACAATTTAATATTAAAATTCATCTCAAATTAGATTATTCGGCACAATAAATCAATAGTGGTGATGAAAAAAATGTTGTCTTATACTGTATATGGGAGTAGATTGTCTGCAGTGTAATTTTTTTTTGAGAAATGATAAATGGTGCGAACCTTTCAGTAACGAAAAGCTACGACACGCTCACATTTGCTTTTATTTTCTTCAGTACGCTCACATATATATTGCCTATAAACCACAATTTCTTTATTTTTTTTAATAAATATTATATACCCACAATTTCTTTGTTTTTGGTTGATCACTCAACTAGTTTGACATCAATTTTAACACCTTAATAGTGTTTTAAATGATATAAATTTTATGTTAAATAGATTATTTATATAAAATTTCAGACAAATATAAAATCATTTAATATATTATTGATATACATTAAGATTAACAACATTTAAAAAAATACATAAACTGTTCATTGTGATGTATTTCAATAACATGTCAAATAATTTTAAATTTGTTTGAAATTTTACACAAATAATCTATATGATACAAACTTTCAATTCAATGATAAATTTTATAAAATTTATATCAGTTAAAATATTATTGAGATATGTTAAAATTTAGTGTTAAATTACTTGGTGTCAACTGATCTTGCCTCTTATGCAAGTGTATCTTAAGAAGTATTTTAAGACCACGTGTTAGCTTTCTTCTAATAATATCATTATTAAAAAAAATAAAGAAATCGTGGTTGAAGGAAAAAAAAAAGGCAAGAAGACAAAAAATTGTGGTTTATAATGTAAGCATATGTAGGTGACGTGAGGGCCAGAAGCGTTCGTATCTATTCGTTATTAAAAATTCGCACCATATAGCATTGCTCTTTTTTTTTTCTTCAGTAAAATCCTAACCATAAATTTGTGAAATAAATGATAAAGATATTAATCATACACTATTCGGTGTAAATCTCAATAAATAGTATATGAGTCTCATCTATTTCTATAACTTTTTTTTTGACGCAATCTATTTCTATAATTGAATGAACAATTATATTTGATTTTCAGCCTTTGATATTATTCTTTCATCTAAATTTTAAAACATTAAATTTATAAGTCATCACACTTATATGTTGTTCAATTTTAACTTCTTCAATCAATGTGGAATTTAACTAACAAATAATTCTCAACATCAACATATTTTACAATATAAATTCATAGAAGAAGGAAGATAAAAGAAAAATAATGTTCATATTTTAAAACTTTTGAGAACCCAACAATAGAATTGTGGCGAGACAGTTTAAGGAGAATCAAAATAAGCAAGTCTGGTGGTGGTTAAACGTAAAAAGCAAGGATTTTATTTTTTACTTTAATTTGTGGTGTTTAAATCGTTTAACTTGTTTAGGATGGAGGAACTAGCTTTGTTTTGTTCTTAGTTTATCTGTTGTTTTGGTTGTGGTTGTACTTCGTGGCATAGCAGATATACTCTTGTATTCGTTTTTTTTCTCTTTTTGGCCTTAGATATGGCACACACCTTGTGCTAACCTAGAGCGCGAATAAAAATTTTCTTCGGTTGGTTAAATAAAAAACAATAAAATTGTGGCGAGACAGTTTAAGGAGAATCAAAATAAGCCTCGATACAAAAGACTTGGTAGTAAATATTATTTTATTTATTTATTGAGATATAGATTTATAAATCCAGTCACACATGAAAATATATCATAAAAAAATAAACAATAGTGGTAATTCTCTAGAATCCTAGCGCAAGAAAACTCTAGTAATCAAAAATTTGACATGGAGATACATCAAAGTTTAATCAAGAAATGTCTTCTTAATTCGAACAAAGAAAACTAAGAATTGTTGTATTCAAAATAAAACTTATAATTTACTACGAAGATGCACCGATAACAGTGTAAAATAGTTTTACACAGTCATTTAATAAGAAATTATTAATCATCATATCATATCAAAAAAGTGGATTGATGTAAAGTGATATGACAGAATACATAGTCGTCAATCATCATTGATAACAATATAAAATTATTTTACACTATTGATGTAAAATTATTTTACGTTATCATATACATATAATATCTATTGATTTATTGATCTATGACTAAATTTACTCATTTTATAAGAGACGTCTTAGATAGCATCTTGATAACTTTTACTAGTCAAGCCCCTTGGTGCTATATATATGCGTCTTACTCAATCAACACATATATCAAACACAAACACAAACACAAACACATCTTCATTCGTGAGACATTAAATTTATATTCATCACTAAGTCATGGAGAACAAATCACTAGCTGCCTTGTCTTTCCTCTTCCTCGTTCTCTTTGTTGCACGTACGTAATTAATTAAGTTATTCATCATTCTTATTATATAGTGCATTTGTTATATTTATTTATCATCGATCATACGTAGTACTTGTCTTCAAAACAATTTAAAATTTTCCGCACGTTTTTAAAAGAAATTAGAGACAAAATAATTAAAGTATATATCTTTAATTTCGTGGACAAATCTTAAATACACCAGTGTCATAAAAAGAAGTGTTAAAGACATCAAAACATCAAAATTATATATCAATTTAATTTTGAACTACTTAAATTTTTAGTCATAAAAAAAGTACTTAAATTTGATTACTCATCAAAATAACAAAGGTAAACTATTATCATTGCTTTAGAAAGGGTTAAATTCTATCTTAAATTATATTTTAGAAATTTATATTAAAGACACCCCATATCTTGTTCTGTGAACTTAATTTACTTGGTAGAAATATTACAGTAATGTATAAGGATTGAAGTTCAAACTCCGGTACGTTTACTAAGTTATCTGACAAACAAGAATTCTAATAATATTATTGTTGTAAATTGTAATGGATATTGCAGAAGAAATTGTGGTGACAGAGGCAAACACATGTGAGAATTTAGCAGGGTCATACAGGGGACCATGTTTTGGTGGTTGTGACACTCACTGCAGAACCAAAGAGAACGCAGTTAGCGGAAGATGCAGGGATGATTTTCGCTGTTGGTGCACTAAAAACTGTTAAATCCATGAATAATCCATGGATAATAATAATGCATAAATAAACAACATATATGTATGTGGATGTTCCAATGCTATATATAGTGATGCTTATCACTTTATAATCTACATGTTCAAAAAATAATATAAATAAACTGCATATATGTTTGTACTCAATATTGTGTATAACGTTATAGTTATGCACTTTTATCATATGGAATAAACATTAATCAATGGTTTACATTGGGTTATTAATTTTCTTGGGTGAGGTTAAATTTTTCTCTTGGTTATGGTTTAGTAGTCGGTTTGCTCGTCACTCTTTTATCCCTTTTTCAGATTCGTGTAACAATTCTATGTCTTTTGTCTTTAACTCTTAATTCTTATAAGGGATTGAGTACCCCTTATACTCTATTATAATAATATTCTTTACCTATAAAAAATTACCTATAAAATATTGATATCAATCATATTCTAGATACTTAAATATTCACCTTTTTATAATTAAATTATTGTATTCAAATAAATAAAGTGAAATACACCTTGTTTTCATGCTAATCGAGTAGCGCCCATGATTTAGTGTTATTTAGTTTAGGCAGTTCATTTTAATTAATACTAGTCACTATTTTTATACTAGTCACTCCAAAATAGTTAAGAGTTTATGAAAATAATTATTTCAGAATATGTTGCTAGTGTTAAAAGATGTAAGAATTTTCTTTATGGAAGATTGATGTTAAACAAAGGGGATACCCCTCCCACTTTGACTGAATTGTATGATATATATATATATATATATATATATATATATATATATATATCTGAATAGATAATTACATATGAATAAAAGGTGTTTGGCAATATGATAAATTAAACAATATTTGGAAGGTGTTTGGCAAATGGACTCTCACACTAATTGGTAAGAGATTTTTTGTTTTCACTTTTTCATCTATTGATGATTTACGTAGTGTTCTTGTTGTGGGAGCTTGGAATCTTGCTTCGGGAATACTTCCTTTTTGTTTTTGTGGACGCCAGATTTCAACCCGGACACGGTACGAAATACTAATGTTCAATGTTGGATTAGAATTTATGGCCTTCCTCTTGAATATTGGAGACTTAAAATTCTTTTTGCTATTGCAAGGGGAATTGGAATTCCTCTAGTCTTAGATGAAGCCACTGGTAGCAAAAAAACTTGGATGTTATTATTATTATTATTATTATTATTATTATTATTATTATTATTATTATTATTATTATTATTATATCATTGATTAAGTATATACATTTTTAAATATATAAATCCAAAATTTGTAGCTATGTGACCTAAGCATCGATATTTACTTGTGTTTTTAAGAGCTTATTTTACATTCATTTGAAAATATTTCATGATGTATCAAATGATTTTAAAATTTCATAAAAACTTATATAATTGATAAGAACTTTTAATTGGACGGTTGAATTGATGAAATTCATCGTGAATAATAAAATATTAAGCGGAATAACTCATCTCAGAATTACTCCTTGAGTCAACAGATCCCGGCACAAGTTATGGTGCATAAGTCATATGTTTATGCACCATGCATAAATACCTTAGATTGCTTAGTGCACTTTCAAATTTCTTGTGCACCTCCCAAATTTCTAGCGCACTCCTAGATTGTTTACCGCACCCCTCAAATTTTTAGGGGGTGAACTAGAAATTTGAGGGGTGCGCTAAGTAATCTGAGAGGTGTACTAAGCAATTTGGGGATGCATTAAGCAATTTTCATTACTTATGCATGGTGCATAAGGAAAAAGCTTATGCACCATAACCACTCCCACCAGATCCCTCCTCAATTATTATATATTCATATTTTTTTTTTGAACGGCAAAATATTATTAATAGACCGAGACTCGGTATAAAAGAAGCTACAACATAAAGGCGCCGTATATAGGTGGAACACCAATGACAATACCAAACCTACACTACCCGAAAGAAATATACTTCTAAGCCCATTCTTAGAAGACACTTCTCAGTTTCCAAACTACCAGAGAGTCATCAACCCGACTAAAAAAGATGCTATTAGACACTAACTCCCGAACTCGAATCAAAATTACTCGGCCCATCAGAATCCAAAGAACAGCTCGTTTAGTCAAAAATTGAAGGACAACGGTAGAATGCAACCTTAGGCAGATACACCTCAGCTTGCAGACCTACACCAAACAGTCAACGTCGATGTGGTAGAAGTCAACCAGATACAAAGAAACCTGCAAATCTCAAGAGATTTGGAAACCATCAGAGAATCAAGAGGAATCCTACAAATCTCAACAGACTTGAAAGCGGTCAGAGAATCAAGTAACATAGAAATTCAATCCCGCACGACATCAACCAAACACCAGTGGCAGCGTCAATTTCAAAATACCTCACCACCACAATACCCTTCATCACCTCCAACCACCACCACCGGCCTTCCATCACAACACCAAAAACCACCAACCAAACACCAAGAACACCTAAACATCCAACCAAAACACGTCACCAACAAAATCAACTAATAAAACACCACTGCCACAACCACCATATTCGATGCTACCAAGCACCACTAACATCATACCACCCCCACCAAACCCACACACAAAACCACCACCTCCCACAAAACAGAACCACGCAAACACAACACAACACAACAACCCACCCTTCTTTCACACAAAAACCAAAACACCTCCACATGCATCAAAAGCAACCGAACACCCCTTCCAAGCCCCTAAATACCAATCCATTAAAATAGAACAACAACTTAAAAAACCCCAAACCTCTAACAACACCAAAAAAGATCCCATGGTGAGCTACAATCAACCCATAACATAACAGATCTGAAGACAGCAAGCAACCACCACCATGTTTGTGAACAGACCTTACAGTAGCATCAACAAAGTGTGGTTCAAATATAGGAAAGCCGACGGCGAAGCAGACCCCATACGGCTGATCTGTGCCGTGCGCCGGCGGTGCGGAGAAACTATGGCAGAATCTCATCGCACCACCATCTCCTAGATCTACACGGTGAAAACTGGTTTAGGATTAGTAGGGAAAAAAATATATATTCTTATTATTAACATATCGACATGTGATCAAATGTAATTATGTGTATGATTTCACGATGTTACATTTATTTCCATGATTTTTTGATTTACTACATTATTATCCAATACTATTTGCCCATCACACACACATTACTGTTGAGTTCTTGGAGTAAAGGAATGATTCACACATTGACTTATGAATGTTGTTTTATAAAAAAAAAAACATGGGGTGAGAGAAGAAAGAGAGGGGCAAAAAATTTTAATTTATATAAGGTTTACTATTTAAGGTAACAAACTTTATTTTTTTCTTCAATTTTTATAAAAAAAATTTTTACCATCAATTTAATCTAATTCAATAGTCACTTTCTGTAATTTAACACACTCGGGAATTGCCTAACCAACGAACAAGTGAAATTGTAAACGTCAAGGGCGCGCAAGAATCACCAGGGGTGCAAAAAGTAATTGTCACCCAAAAAAGCCTCTAAATTAAAATAGTATCCTTGGTTGATAGCCCATTATAGGCCACATTTGATATCCACATCATCTGAAAATCAATCTGAAGTAGAATTCAGTCTCGACCCTAGCAATAAAATTCCTTTCCAGTTCCACCATGGTGTAAAATTTTAGCAAGTTATTACTAATAAATAGTTAAATATATTTTGAGGTGCATGTTACTAAAATACTCCTAAATATTAAGAGAGTGTAAGAGTATCTCCAATGGTGATACAACTTTGAGTATCATATATCACTAAAAAGTGGTCCCTACATGCCATATAATATTTATGCAACCCATATATATTTTTTCCCCAATGGTGATATTACTTTGGGTATCATACATTAATAACAAATTATCCATTACATTTAATTTGATATACAAAAGAATGTAATATTAATTGATGATACGGTACCTTATTTAAGGTACCGGTATCATCAATTTTGATATCCTCTATGCCACGTCATAGAACTCCAATGCTAAAATGAAATAAGGTACTAATTATTAATTTATAAAACTCTCTATAATACCTTTATTGAAGATGCTCTAAGTTAGTAGCTTCTGTAATGGTTTGTTAGAATACGTATACCTCTAAACCGCTCTTTAAGGATTTTATTTAAAATATTTAACATTTTAATTTTCAATATACTAACTCCACATATTTTTATAAAATCTTTAAAAATTGTCCCATAATTGTAATTAGCATTTCCTCTTGAAGTTTCAAATATAATATGCACTATTGTTAAAATAACAAAGTTAATATTTTGTCCCATAAGCATAGCTAAATTAGTAGAGACACTGCACGTCATAAAGTGCAGGGACCGTTAGAGATGCTTGTGGTTTAGATATTGAATTAATTATGAGACAAAAAGTCATTTGATCCAAAGAGAAAAGAGCATGCCGTTTGGTTTGATTTTTGGATAACTAAAAATAAATTCGATCTAATCCTATCCAATTTTAGTCAGTTTATTTTGGTTTAATTGATTCAGTTTTATTTGGGTTTAAATAAACAATACATAAATACTTGAATATAAAAATGACTATATTTTAACCGTTAAAAAATTAAGCAAGCAATATATTGCTAGATTTAAAGTATATTACTAGATGAAACTAAAGAGAGAATTGAGTGATAGGAGGTGGTTTGAGGGATAAAGTGATGGATTGAGAAAAAATGATTTGAAGGAGACAAAACAAAAGAAAGAATTTAAACGTTTTTTTTGTGTGTTTCTACATTCAAGGAAAAAGAGTTTCTAATTTATTTGTCTTATAAATAGAGAAATATATTGGGGTTTGTGACACATACTTCGATTCGGTTTAGATTATTTCGATTCTCATGAAGCCAACCGAAATTTGATCTGAACCCATTGATTTTGTTGTAAGGTGGTCCAAACACATAAAAAAGAACTCGATATATTTTTGATTTTTATTGGATTTTAGAACCTCTAAATTAAAGACTGGAATTCAAATTTTAATACGCACTTATTTATTTTTAAAAGATAAAATTATATCCATTAAACCACCTAACCAAAATAATTAAATAAATAAAGTTAGCATTTTAGACTTACTTCCTAACAAGTGCGACTTACATATAGAAAATAATCATCTCTTTTAGTTATAGAGCATTTTCGTTGGTTTTAAATTTCATATATTATTAACAAATAGTCCACAACAATGTCATATCATAATTTTGAAATTCATACATGTTTTATCTCCATAATAAATTGACTGTACAATATCTTAAATAAAATACTGGAATCAATATGCTTTTGATATTCAATTTACCACATCATAGTTAATAAAGATAAGAAAAAATTAAGGTACAAATTCTTAATCTATAAAACTCCATTAAATATCTTCATTGTATGATCTAGCTAGTATGTGAAACTCTCTTAGAAAAAATAAGGTAATGTGTAGGTGTCGCATGATCCTAGCTAGTATTAATTAATTATGTTTTTTTTGATAAGGTTTATTAATTAATTATGTTGATAAGTTTCACTCACACAAGCCCCACACTTTTGACTTTTCTCCATCAAAAATACAAACTTGATACATAAAAATCAGCCGCCATGTGCTTATTTTTTTTACCTTATGAAACAATTTATTTATGAGATATACATTATATTGTAATTAATATCGTAGCTTTTATACTAGTCAAGCCCCTTGAGCCTATATATATGTGTCTTACATAGTTACACTATCATCACATATATCAAACACAAACACTATAACACATACAACTTCATTTGTGAGTCATTTATTCATCACTAAGCCATGGGGAACAAATCACTAGCTGCCTTGTCTTTCCTCTTCCTAGTTCTCTTTGTTGCACGTATGTAATTAATTAATTAAGTGCATCATTCTTATTATATATCATCTTAATTATATTATTCTATACTATTATTGCAAACTAGCTAGTAGTAATATATACAAACTGAATTTCGGATTGATAAAATATTGGGTTAATTAATTAATTATTAGTTCATAAAGTCTATATTAGTATTAGATTAGGACTAACAATAAATTGGTCCAACTCATAAGTGTCTTAAACTATTTAATTATAGATGGTTAATTAGTAAATTGTTATTTATTTTAAAGGTGAAATTCTAACTATCAGACTATTTATATATAAAAAAAAATATTAGACTAAAACCATATAAATTATAGTATTTGATAGAGAAATTAATAGTATATATGTAAACTTTAATATCATATTCTAATGTGTGTGTATTAATTGTTGGTAATGATGCAGAAGAAATTGTGGTGACTGAGGCACAAGGAAGATGTGAGCATTTGGCTGATACATATAGGGGACCATGCTTCACCAATGCTAGCTGTGATGATCACTGCAAGAACAAAGAGCATTTTCGTAGTGGCACATGCTATGGTTTTCGTTGTTGGTGCACTCATCAAAAATGTTAAGTGTTTGGATTAAAATTGTCCAACACCAAGACGTACACATCATATATACTATATGAATTAATGAATAAAGACTTTATAGTAAAAATAAATAAATAAAATGTATGTGTGTGTACTCATGTTAAGTGTATAACGTATAAGTTATGCACTTTTATCATATGGAATAAAAAAGTTAATCAATAATATTTTCCTTTCCTAATTTTCTTGGTCTATTTTCTTGTGGTTACTCGTCAATATACTTAATTTTATACCTTGGGTTCGCTGATAAAAAAAAATACCTTGGGTTCGCTGATAAAAAAAAAATACTACTTGGGTTCTTTATATATATACTAATCAACAACTACCAGCAAGAATAATGGAATAAATTAAATGGAACCACTTTATACTCGGGAAGGAATTGGGAATTAATATAACTCGTTTTGAACTATATTAGTGGGTTCAATTGAGTGAATCATTAAATATAATAAAGCAAAAGTAGTATTTTGGCAAATGTGACATTTGTCATTCATTGAAAGAGTTTAATTCTTTTAACCTTTCTATTAATAGTAATTAATCTATAATTATTTGTTCTTTTATGCAATTTGTAATTATTTGTTAAATTATTTTTCATTTGTATATTTAACTTTAGTTTCAGTAATTATTTTTGTATTTATTCTATGATCACAATTTTCAAATACATATTGATTTTTTTGTTCAATACCAAGGCAAAATTCAAAATATGCTTTAATTACAATTTGCATTGGTGAAGCCTTTGTTTCTTTCAACACATAAACAAAATTTTAATATTGTACTTCCAACTTCTTCTCTCTCTCACCACTTCTCATCAACATACCTACCTTTGGCACTCTTTTAATTTTTTTACGCTCCCCTGCTACTTATCTCAAGTATGTAAACAACACCTCCATTTCTTTTTTTGACAATTTACATACTCTATCTTTCTTTGTGTTACTATTGTTTATTTAAATTGTGTTTTGATTTGTTTAATAATTTATTAATTATATTTGTTTTTTGATGTTTCATGGTAGTTCATTTTCATTGATGTTTCATGGAGTATATTATATGACCATTGACCATCTCATTTTGATTTAACTTCTGCAATTATTGAACTTTGAGTTGTCCACCAGCTCTATTGGATTCTACAGTATAATTCTTTTATTGGGAAGTATACGTATAAGAAGAAGAAAATTGAAGTAGGTACTATAGTTGTCTGTCTTGATTAATATGTATCATATATCTTGCAATTTTTCAAGTTGGTTATGTGATTCCCTTACTTTGACGTACATTCTAGCATGGAGATCTAATTGATCGCATAAGGTGAATCAATAGCTTCACTATAGTGTTGCTGCTTTCCTTAACTTAGTAATATTTTTTTAGTAAGTTATACTTATCCTTAAATATTGAATAGGTTGCAAGGCAATTGTGCATATAAGATATAAATAGGATCAATTTTATCTATATATAGTGGTGTATTTTTCGTTCATCTTTATTTACTTCTCAATTTTTTTTACTAATACTTCTCGCTTAAAATTGACGATTTCTTATTTATTAAATTTTTAGAAATTAACTGGACTTTACACTAGCAGAACAATTAGACTTAATTGATGCAATTCCTCCTATGAGAGAATCCTAGACCGCTATGTAGTGATGTTAAGCAAAATTATTTTAATTTTCATTGTCCCAATTGTCCCTATTATTAACATATATTGTATTGTTCTATAATATTTAGTGAAGTTTAATTTAAAAATATCATAATACTTAAATATCCTTTTTTTTTACAAAATAAAACTTAAATATCTTTAGTTTTATCACTTTTATGCGTAGTTGTAATTTATTTTTATAATATATTTTCAAAATTTCACATATATAAAAAATATTATATTTTTTATTTTTAAAGAAAATTTCTCCCGTACCGTGTAAGGGGGGGTATACACACTAGTATATAGTAGTAGTGAATAATAATAATAATAATAATAATAATAATGATAATAATAATAATAATTTTGTTAAATAATAATAATAATAGAAGGGTATGAATTCTCTTCTGCGAAAAGTTAACAAGAGAGAAATTTTATACATATATCATGGTAATTTATAGAAAAACTGATAGTTTAATATATTTCGTAAATGCAGTTTATGGTTTTTTGAGAAAAAAAATGACATTTATTCTTTTAAAATTGTAGATTATATCACATAACATAAATTCAAATTTGTTAAAAACTAAAAACGATAAATATGCGAATAAACTCACAACATCAAAGTTACAACGACAAAATGTCTACAAATATGACGACATTAAAGTGTCCGGACTATTACGAGAAAATCATCATTTTTTGAGGGCCAAAAACTCTCATGAAAATGTCCTTCACTAAATTTCTTGGCTGTCAAAATCGCCAAAAATGATTGACATGTGCGGTGTCACGTTTCATGGTGGTCACTTGTTAACGGTTTTGGCCGCCAAGAAGTGGTCGAAAACCAAAAATTTAACAAGAGACGTTTTCTTGAGTCAAGAATTGATGATTTTGTTGTTGTTCCAGATCTACAACATTGAGAATTTTAAAATTGTTGATTGAATCTGCACTCAATCGGATATAATCTGATAATTTGAATTAAACAAATATCGAATAAGTTGGGAAAATAAAATAACATCGAACCAATACGACGAACGACGACCAAACATCGTACTAAGAAGACGAAATCACAAAACGAAAAATTAATAGATGTGAAAATCACTTATTTTAATAAAAGGAAAAATAATTTAAAAAGATGATTTTGGATTTAGGGTCAATTTTTAATCACTTATTTTGTGATTTCGTCGTATTTTAACATATATAATATAAGTACTAAGTTGAAAGTGACTGGAACAGGTTAATTACCAAATTATTTAATAAAAAAAAAGATTTTAACCAATTTTTATTTTATTTTTGAAGGGTGGAGGCATGCATGACCTTAGTTGAAACTCCCCGGCTCCACCCACGTTATGTTGTATGCATTGAATAATTCAAAAGGAATGTTATTGTCACATTTCAAAGACTACCTTCAACACTTCTTGAATAAAAAATTGTTCACTCTATAGGAATTAATAGCTAATACTGAATTTTCGTATGCATTATATAACTCAATTATTAGTAGAGACATTATATATAATATGCAGAGATAAATTTTGAATGTTTTCGTAAAATAATAAGTGATATGAAATGGAGGATATAGATTAGGTAGGAAGAAGTCTCACGATCAAAACCTAACGAAAATAATTTATATTTCGATCAAGGATGAAATTACTCTAAGGACGGTGTAGGGCTATAACTCACCCTTTGGCTCAAAAATTTTATTTTTTATAAATATATATATATACATATTTACACTTAGTGTTTATATTATATATGTTAAAACTCGCATAATAATTAATAAATATATCGTGTGTCTTAGTGGTTGTAATGTTTTTTCTTTCAAAAAAGATTGTGTGTTCAACTCTCCATAAAAATACTTTTTCATTTTAACTCTTTTTTTTTTAACATAAAATCCAAAATTTTCATTTATATTATAAAAAACACCAATTTTTAATTTCCTTCATGCAATTCTTTTTTTTTAAAAATTAATAACATTTAAATAAAAAAGTAAAATTAACACGGCCTTCCCTTAACCCAAGGGGTGTAGTTGAGCGGTTGAGGCTCATCCTTCCATAATCAAAGGTCGAGGGTTTGATCCTCACCTTGGGTATGGAGTAGCTTTAAATCATTGGGCCAGCTATCCTACCCATCGAGGTGCCTCCAATCTAGCAAGGGAATAGTCACTGCGTTCGGCAGTTGATACTTCGGTCTCGATCAAAAAAAAAACACGATTTGCCCTTATTAAAAAATCTAACTCTGCACTGTTCCGATGTAAAAAAATAAAAATAAAAATTAAATCCTAATGCGCCACTAAAGAAGATAATCTTAAGAGTTGCTCAAAAAAAAAAAATCTTAAGAGTGTTTATAAAGTGTTTTACAAGAGTTTGGCATTTCTCATTATTCAATTTCAATATATTTACAACATAAACTATGTACAAAGAATTTTCAACTAGTATCATCATGGTTGCCCCATTAATTTATTGTGCTTATTAATTATATCTTTGATCATATCTAACTTTTCGGCCCCTCATCAAGAAAAATCTATATTTTTCTAATTTTTTCGACCGAATATCCATTATCCGGCCCCTATTCTTGACTCCTTGAGGGTATATCCATCTGTATTACTCCCTCCGTACCAAAATATATGTCGTTTTGAGAAAAAAAATTGTACCACAATATATGTCGTTTTACATTACCGATGAAACATTTAATGTTCTTTTTCCTCTTATACCCTTAATTAATTATTTCTCTTTCTTCTTTCAATTCTATAATTTATCTCTCACATACCATTAATGAGGGATAATCTTGTAAACTAACTCATAATTTACCTTTTTCATACAACAATGATTACATTTCTTAATTTGTGTGATATGGTCAAAACGACATATATTTTGGTACGGAGGTAGTATTAATTATACTTTAAAAAATATAATTAATTTATATTTTAAAAAAATTGGTTTTATTTGTACCTAAAAATTGTAAATCAAATAACATTTACACATAGCTACATAGATTAATTTATTGAAAAATTAAATTATAGAAATTAATCTTTTGAATTTTGAGTAGAGATTTAAATGTGCGGGAAATTTTCCCTAAAATGTTAGCAATATTATTTGTTCACATTTAAGTTCTAATTTAAAAACTTAATTAAATTAAAAGTGACATGTGTCATCTAATCTAAACACTTTAAATAAATAATTTTTTAATTAGTTAATCTTATTAATCAAATATTATTTTCTCTTTTGAATGGAGACTCGTTGTTCCTTGAAAAAATTGGATCACTCAATTTAGTCCCCAAATATATTGAAAATATTTTTTAATTTTAAAAAAGAATTCTAGAAAAAATAGTGTCTATCTTTTTTTTTTGGTCAGAAGTGTATATCTTTTTATACTTTATTTGAACAAAAGATAAATGAATATATGTGTTTTGATGGTGTAGATCAACACGAAATATAATATATAAGAATTAGAAATCACGTGTTTATGACTAGCAATTTCAATGCTTATAATTCAAGTTGAAATTTCAAACCATAATATATACTGAAAAATAAGTAGCCATATTGACTACTATACTATCAAAAGAGACGTTATATAGTTTATCTTGTACATTTTTAATTCTACAATGGAATTATAAATAAAAAAAATTATATATATATATATATATATATATATATATATATATATATATATAGAACCGCTAACTTTGATCATGTAGATCGAAATTAATAATGTTGACTCACATAATTATGAGGGGTACCGGTGGTGGGCGCATATGTGGGAACATGTGAGTAGCTGAGGGCGCACGAAAATAAGAGAGAGTGCTAAGTAATTACTTGTATGTAGATGAAACATTGCTAATATATATATATATATATATAAAAAAATTGCTAACCTTGATCCATGTGGTCAATGTTAGCAACCCCTATATTATATATATAGAAAGAGACAGAGAAAGAGTGTTCCACAATTCAATCATATAAATAGGGCATTAAGAAATTTCGATAATTTATCTAAAATCACTTTTAAGAGATGTAAATTTTTCATTCTTTAAGGAAATTTAAAAATTTTAACTTCATGATTGTTTTATTGAAACTTTTATTTTGGTACTCCAAAACTATAGAATCGTGTACAATTATGCATCCTAATCCTAAATATGAGAATATGGGTGACGACTGAATAGTTAACTCAAATTTAATTGATTAATTTTATTATTATTGTTGTTGTTTCATGCCAATTAAAACTTTGATCGTAAAAAGAGTTTGATCTGTTAAAAAATGAAAAAAATAGAACAAGGTATAATTTTATTTCTACAATGTTTGATATTAAAATAAAATTGAGACAATAAATTGAAGACAAGGACAAGACAAAAATTAAACTTTGAAACTTTTTCCTATTATTAAGCAATATTACAACTTTATACACGTTTAAATTATTTTAAAAACTGAAATAACGTTTTATCCATTATACAAAATAACTAAATTGTTCAATATCATAAAAATTTTATTCTATGTTAATTTATCCTATATTATTGTGTTTAATTTTTATATTTTGTAAATCAAACGAATCTTTAATATTCATTATAGTCGAATATTACTCGATCTGTATTTGAATCAATATTTGAATAATTCAATGCTCCTTACTACACCATCAACATATATGAAGGTTGCCCCATCTATTTATCTTTTTCAAGGGACCGTCAAGAAGAAAATTTGGACCATCAAGAAGATAATTTATCTTTTTCAAGGGTCTATTTGTTTCAGCTTTAAACAAAATAAATTTTTTTGTGTTAAATAATTTTGTGTAAAAAAAATTTACAAAGAAATTTGGTTTGAATAATTCTTAAAATGTTATTTTAGATATTTCATTATTTTATTGAAAAAAAATTTGGATATCAAAATTTCAAAAAATCACTTAATTTTGAAGCTATTTCAAATAGATTTTTATGAAAATCATTTTTGAAATACTACTTATTAGAATTTGGAAGGCCTATACTCAACCACAAAAGCTCAAAAGCTAGCTTGAGAGTTGAGGTTTGCACACATTTATAAAGGCTATATATGCCATATTTCTAGCCAATGTGAGACTTCTAACACACCCCCTCACGTCCAGAACTGAACAAGCTGGAACGTGGAATCAACAATAACGGATGCCCCAAATATGGGAGGTCTCCACAACAAACAACAAATGGATCTAGAATATGCTCTGATACCATATTAGAATTAGGGAAGGCCTATACTCAACCACAAAAGCTAACGCTTGAATACTTAATGGATTCTGCAGATTCTGGCTGATCACAGAAAGCACAAATACATTTTCAAAATCCTTCGAATACTTGACTTCTTCTGAATCGGTGATCGTGAAATCGATATTGTTGCAGCAAGAATCACCAAGAAAACAAGTAACCTCCCCAATCTTGATGGAGAAACCATCAAAATCTGATGCAATCGAAGGAATAGAAACTGGAATGATTGGACTTGCGAAGCTGCCAAAGAGAATTGAATCTTGCGAAATTGAAGATTCCAGATTTTGAGGAGAAGTGCTGAGAATGTCAACACCATCGGATTATTCTTCGCAATTTTCAGAATCATAAGCGGAAGCACAATCTTCATCATCATCCCTAGGGTATTGCTCTGATACCATATTAGAATTTGGAAGGCCTATACTCAACCACAAAAGCTCAAAAGCTAGCTTGAGAGTTGAGGTTTGCACACATTTATAAAGGCTATCTATGCCATATCTCTAGCCAATGTGAGACTTCTAACACACCCCCTCACGTCCAGAACTGAACAAGCTGGAACGTGGAATCAACAATAACGGGTGCCCCAAATATGGGAGGTCTCCACAACAAACAACAAATGGATCTAGAATAGGCTCTGATACCATATTAGAATTAGGAAAGGCCTATACTCAACCACAAAAGCTAACGCTTGAATACTTAATGGATTCTGCAGATTCTGGCTGATCACAGAAAGCACAAATAAGTTTCAAAATCCTTCGAATACTTGACTTCTTCTGAATCGGTGATCGTGAAATCGATATTGTTGCAGCAAGAATCACCAAGAAAACAAGTAACCTCCCCAATCTTGATGGAGAAACCATCAAAATCTGATGCAATCGAAGGAATAGAAACCGGAATGATTGGACTTGCGAAGCTGCCAAAGAGAATTGAATCTTGCGAAATTGAAGATTCCAGATTTTGAGGAGAAGTGCTGAGAATGTCAACACCATCGGATTATTCTTCGCAATTTTCAGAATCATAAGCGGAAGCACAATCTTCATCATCATCCCTAGGGTATTGCTCTGATACCATATTAGAATTTGGAAGGCCTATACTCAACCACAAAAGCTCAAAAGCTAGCTTGAGAGTTGAGGTTTGCACACATTTATAAAGGCTATATATGCCATATCTCTAGCCAATGTGAGACTTCTAACACACCCCCTCACGTCCAGAACTGAACAAGCTGGAACGTGGAATCAACAATAACGGGTGCCCCAAATATGGGAGGTCTCCACAACAAACAACAAATGGATCTAGAATAGGCTCTGATACCATATTAGAATTAGGAAAGGCCTATACTCAACCACAAAAGCTAACGCTTGAATACTTAATGGATTCTGCAGATTCTGGCTGATCACAGAAAGCACAAATAAGTTTCAAAATCCTTCGAATACTTGACTTCTTCTGAATCGGTGATCGTGAAATCGATATTGTTGCAGCAAGAATCACCAAGAAAACAAGTAACCTCCCCAATCTTGATGGAGAAACCATCAAAATCTGATGCAATCGAAGGAATAGAAACCGGAATGATTGGAGCTGCCAAAGAGAATTGAATCTTGCGAAATTGAAGATTCCAGATTTTGAGGAGAAGTGCTGAGAATGTCAACATCATCGGTTTATTCTTCGCAATTTTCAGAATCATAAGCGGAAGCACAATCTTCATCATCATCCCTAGGGTATTGCTCTGATACCATATTAGAATTTAGAAGGCCTATACTTAACCACAAAAGCTAGCTTGAGAGTTGAGGTTTGCACACATTTATAAAGGCTACCTATGCCATATCTCTAGCCAATGTGGGACTTCTAACACTACTTGTTAAAAAAATTGAGATTTTGACTATATTTTGATACTCAATAAAGTGTGTTTATGTTATATGATGATGTCCAAATTAGTGTTTCAATTTAAAAAATACGAATATAAAAATACTTGTGATATTTAAAAAAACGATTTTTTAAAATCTATTTTAAAAAATATAAAGAAAAATCTATTTTTTTTAAAACTGAAACAAACGCACCCTATATCCCCAACTATCCATTTCCCCTTTTGTGACAATCCATCCATCTTATTAGTAGTTCTATCATAGTTTTTTTTTTACATTATCTATTTTATTAGTTATTAAATCATTAATTTTAGTTTCTCAATACAGTATTTTTTTGTAATTTTGAATCTTCTATTTTCAAAAAACAAGACATTTGATCTCTTTTATTTTTACATTAATATTTTTTTTGTTGATAATAAGCATCTAATTCCTAAGAATAAATGAGACCTTCATCCAAAAATCGTACTTGTGTAGTGTTCTCTCAAAATTTGTCTTAAGGTGAAGTTTATTAACCACTTAAATTCAATATATTTGTTTTGATTTTGATGATGTGACATATTATAATGTTGTGTATGATACTTATGTGTCGCCACATCATAATATAATTTATATTTTATTATTTAAATATGATAATATTTCTTAAATTAAAAGGCAAAGAAACAATTCAATAAAAGAATGTAAATAGGAATTTAGAGTAACAAAAAATATAATTAGTCAGATTTTTTTTATCATGTAGTTAGATCAAAATTTACCCTTAAAACGAATAAGTGGCGTGTCCAAACCAACTGAACTAAACTTACGATAGTCAAATTTTAAAAACGCATGATCGAACTCTAAATTATTAAAACTTATATTATCTTAAAAATTAGAGAATACTACAAAATGAAAAATAAAATAAACACTATAAATCCAGAAAACAAAAACCAAAAAAAAAAAAAGTGAAAAGATATATAACAAAGCCACACATGTTATCACAAACTATTTTAACAGGAATTCAAATTGAAATTTCAGTTTTTACTAAAAAATTATGCGGTCAATTGACTAACAACTAACAAGTATACATATCAAAAGAGTAGTTATCTTTTACCTACAATTTTGAAGCCGAAATTCATTGTTTTTTTAGAATAGTGGACTAGTCTATTTTAACAGCTATGATTATATCATGATTTAAATTCTCTATTGCAGACTTAATTATGATGTATCTATAGAAAATAATGTAGAACATTCACCAAAAAATAGAAAAGTAATTAATAATGTAGAACAACTCATGTGGGTATCGTATGCGCATGTTCCTAGCTAGCATTAATTATTTTGATAGGCTTCACTCATCGTACATGCCCCATGTTATTGACTTTTCTAGTAAGAAACTATCAACTTGATTAAATATTAATTGATTTAATAGTGATTGAGCTGAATTTGATAAAGAAAATTACGGTTTAATTGTTTGTAATTATATTTAGAAAAAGATTTGACAACTTGATATCAAAATTTATCTCGAATTAGATTAGTCAGTCCAATAAACTGAATAATTATGGTGAAAAGAAATACAAATTTGATAATGAAAATATGTTACTCGAATTATATATATGGGAGTAGATCTTGTAAAAAATTTTCTTCTTTAAAATCTTAATCATAAGTTTGTGATTGTTAAATAAAATCGAAGAGAAATGAATGATAAAGATACATATAAATCATACACTCTTCGGTGTAAATTTCAATTAAGAGAATATGAGTCTCGTCTATATTCTATAATTTGGATGAACAACTAGATACGACTTTCGGTCTTTAAATTATTCTTTCATCTAAAGTTTTAAAATGTTTGAATTTATAAATTATCACATTTATATATTGTTCAACTTTAACTTTTTCAATCAATATGCAATTTAACTAACAAGATAGATCTCAACATCAACATATTTTACAATATAAATTCATAGAAGAAGGAAGAGAAAAGAGAAACAATGGTCACATTTTTAAACATTTGAGAACCCAACAAAAGAATTGTGGTGAGACGCGAGACAGTTTAAGGAGAATCAAAATAAGCTCCGATATAAAAGATTGTGTCTGTTTGGTCCGGTTTTATTTTATCTTTATTTCTCTTATAAATTATAAGTAGGGCCAAATACATATGTATTTAATGAAGCTCTTATTAAAAAAAAAGTGGATTAATTATGAAGAAAATATAGAGATTTATCTCGACAAAAAAATAATAATCAAAATATATTAGGTAAAAAAAAGATAAATACAAATTACAAACCATATTCAAATATTTTAGTTAAAATCCAAAAAAAAAAAGTATTTTAAAATATAAATTATTTTTACCAAACAACTTTTACTTTATTTGTAAAGCTTTTTTTATTACTTTTAGGGTGCGTTTGATCTGCTAAAAATCAGGGTACTGGACAAGACAACTTTTGTTGTATCCTGTTTGATTTAAAAATTAGTTATGAGACTCGACAAAACAGACAGCAAGGGACAGGACAAAATCAAGAATTTTTGTCCTTCACTAAACCACATCACAACTTTTTGTCCACAGTACAACTATAAAAAATACAAAAATACCCTTTTTATTAAAGAAAATTATCTCCCTATCTTTCTTCGATACAATTTGTCATGTCCTGTACCATCTTATTTTGTCTTGTACTGTCTTGTTCTGTCCTGTACTGTTCTGTCCAGTACTACTTACTGCATTGCGAATCAAACGCACCCTTAAGGTTAAAACAACTTTTACTCTTAAAATAAGCCGGGTCTAAATAGGCACTAAATACTAATAATATGTTATTTATTAATAGAGATATATAAATTTAATCATACACTTTTCATGATACAGCTCAATTGATAAAAGATGGACAGAGATTCAAATTCGTTATACCCACTTATTCATTTTTAAGATGTAAATTTTTAACTACTAGACTATCTAACAAATAAAAAAAATCAATCATTAATAAAATATCATAAAAAAATAAACAATAGCGGTAATCCTCTAGAATCCTAGCGCAAGAAGACTCTAGTAATCAGAAATTTGACATGGAGATACATCATCAAAGTTTAACCAAGAATTGTCTTCTTAATTCATAAAATAAATTTCTGTAAAAAAAAATTCATAAAATAAATAAAAAAAAATAAGTATTTTTGTATCCAAAAATTGAACTTAAATTCATCTAAATAATTCAATTTTTTCGGTTAAATTCATTAACAACTTGACCTGAATAGTTAATTAATTATCAAGGTTATTTTCCAATATTCTAACGGTTGGTTAGCTAGATATCATAGATTTAGATACACTAAAGTGAAAAAAAGCAAGAGTTATCATTTTACCAAAACTTATAGTATAATTTATTATGGAGAAGCACTGACAAGTGTAAAATAGTTTTATACAGTCACTCAATAAAAAATCGCTAATTATTATGTCATATTAAAAAAATGAAGTAAAGTAAAATGATGTGATGAATTATATATATAATCATCAATCGTTATTGATTAACGGTACAAAATTATTTTATACTATTAATTAGTTAGGGGATATTCCTTTTTTCTTTTTCTTATGATCATATATACATATAATATCTACATTTAATTTATTGATCTATGACTAAATTTACTCGTTTTATAAGAGACGTAGCATCTTGATAGCTTTTATTAGTCAAGCCCTTGGTGCTATATATATGTGTCTTACACGATCATCACATATATCAAACACAAACACATCTTCATTCGTTCACTAAGCCATGGAGAACAAATCACTAGCTACCTTGTCTTTCCTCTTCCTCGTTCTCTTTGTTGCACGTACGTAATTAATTATTTAATTAAGTGCATCATTCTTTGTATTATATAGTGCATTTGTTATATTTATTTATCATCATATATATATTACTACTTGTCTTAAAAAAAAAAATCTTACGCACGTTTTTAAAAGAAATTAGAGAGACAAAATAGTTAAAGTATATCTTTAATTTCGTGGACAAATCTTAAATACATCATGTGTCATAAAAAGAAGTGTTAAAGACATCAAAACATTAAAAATATGTATCAATTTAGTTTTGAACTACTAAATTATATTTTTCTTCAAAAAAAGTACTTAAATTTGATTACACATCAAAATAACAAAGGTAAAATATTATATATCATTGCTTTCGAAAGTGATAAATTCCATCTTAAATTTTATTATATTTTAGAAATTTAAATTAAAGACACCCAATATGAATATGTCATGTGAGTTTAGTTCATTTGGTAGAGATATTACACGTAATGTGTAGGAATTGAAGTTTAAATTCTGATATGTTCATTTATCTGGTTTTGAAAGGTGGAATTCTAATTTCTAACTGCTAAATTACCTGGAAAAAAAAAATTCTAATATATTGTTGTAATGGATATTTCAGAAGAAATTGTGGTGACAGAGGCAAAAACATGTGAGAATTTAGCAGGGTCATACAGGGGACCATGTTTTGGTGGTTGTGACACTCACTGCAGAACCAAAGAGAACGCAGTTAGCGGAAGATGCAGGGATGATTTCCGCTGTTGGTGCACTAAAAACTGTTAAATCCATGAATCCTTGTCATGGATAATAATAATGCATAAATAAACAACATATATGTATGTGGATGTTCCAATGTTATAGTGATGATGCTTATCACTTTATCTACATGTTCAAAAAATAATATAAATAAACTGCATATATGTTTGTACTCAATATTGTGTATAACGTTAGTTATGCACTTTTATCATATGGAATAAATTACATTAATCAATGGTTTACATTGCGTTATTTGTTATGAATATAATAAGTGGATGCCCATTAGTGTTGGCCCAAGTCATAGGCCCATGTTACCACCTATATATAGTGTACTATTGTAATGTAACCCTAATCTTAATAGTGAATAACATAGATCACTCTTTCTCTCTTCTCTTTCTCTCCTTCATCTCTACTCTTATTTCCATTAGTTTCACAACACGTTATCAGCACGAAACTCTACCGAATTATAATTAGAAAGGTATGTACAATAAATCACTATTTATTTCATACTCATGCATCATAGCCACCGTTGTTTTTGCATCGATCACATGTATATGATTTCTCTTAATTATAATTGATAATTCATGCCATTGCTAATTCAATGTATGCTACACGAGTCATTGTAGCCACTGGTTTTTTTAGTTATGTATGTATTTCAAAAGAAACATATAATTGCAAAAGTTATTATTATTATTAATTTTTTTTGACTAAATATTAATATTATATTATATAGTTCCTGAAGAACTATAAATTTAATCTAATGAATTCTTGAAGAATTCCTATGTTATTATAATGAATTCCTGAAGAATTCTGATGTTATTATAATGAATTCCGGAAGAATTCCTATGTTATTATAATGGATTCCGGAAGAATTCTTATATATGTTTATATAATGAATTCTTGAAGAATTCATCTATTATTATAAATTCTTGAAGAACTCAATAATCTTAGTTCCTCATGAACTTAGAAATTTAATCCATGAATTCCCGAAGAATTCAATAATATTAGTTCTTGATGAACTATAAATTTAATCTATGAATTCTCGATGAATTCAATATATGTAGTTCCTGAAGAACTCAAACGAAAAATCAATTTTTTTCATCATGAATTCCTGAAGAATTCACTAATTTAGTTCTTCAAGAACTTACGAAGAATCATCATTTATTATAAATTCTTGAAGAATTTTACTATACATGCATCCCTGAAGGATTGCAAAAGAGATTTTTATTATCATAAAGATGTGATCTTTATTATCATAAAAATGTATAAAGGTTTATTATCTAGTTCCTGAAGAACTTAAAAAACCTCCATTTTTATCAATCATGAATTCTAAAAGAATTCAATAGTTAAGTTCCTGAAGAACTTATAAGAAAAAAATTCAATGGTCTAGCTATGAAGAAATTTATTAAGCTATAAAGATATTCACCTAACTGAATATCATATATTGAAACAAAGAATGAAGAGATGTCGAATATCTCTGTATATTACGACACAAGTTTTGAATAAAATAAGTGTAATGAAAAAGTTATAAACTAGAAGTTTATACTACACTTATAAATATACTAGTGCAATCGAAGCACAAATTATTGTAAACTAGAAGTTTACATTTATTGTTGGCAAGACTGATTGGGTCATCTCAAGTCTATTATGATGCGGAATTTTTTCTGTGGATATGTATTGAAGAGGCAGAAGATTCTTCAATCCAATAATTTTTATATATTACTAGTTCCCAAAAGAAATTGATAATTTGAGAATATGGATCATTTAGACACTTTGTGACTTGAATTGATGCATCAACTAAATTGGTCACATGCATGTTTACTCACAACCAGAAGTTTGTGAGATTGTTTTCTCAAATAGTTTTGATAAGAACTCATTTTCTAAATTCTTAGAAAATATTTGATAAGTATCGTATGTCAATTGAAATTGATATCGAATAGAATATGATCATACAAAAAAAATGGACTTGAAGTTCCATTCTTTAGACGTCTAAAGTAATCACATGACTGATATTTATGAGATCATAACTTCTAATTTATATTTTGGGAACATTCAAATATGATATTGGATTGCATCATGCCAACAAAGTTTTATATAAACAAGTTCTTCCCTAATTTATTTGAATTTTGGTTTATAAACCTAATTTCCGATATAAGCATTTTTGGATGTGTTGTGTACGTCACAATTGCTCCAATATAATGCATTTAATTCGGTCGTAAAAGAATATTGGGAAAATAGATTTATAGCCCATAGCCCAGAAGGCTACTTCTCAAGTGATGAATTAATATTCCCAATATTAGGGGGAGAGAATAAGCAGCTGAAATGTGAACTAGAAGTTCAAATGAATCACTTGAAATAAATTATTATTAGTATCTCATCTTGATCCTCATATAAAAATAGTTTGAACCAGAAGTTCAAAAGAAAAATCATTTGCAAAGTTTATTAAATCAAATATCAGCTGTTAATGCTCCAATCAAAATGGATGTTCCTGTTGAACAATCCTATATTGCAAATGAGTTCAACCACACTCGAAGTATGGTGTGAAATTGGTTCCAATTATAAAAATTCTCAAATAAGAAAAGGAGCTAAAAAGAAAGATGACCCAAATGAGGATATGAAAACTCCAAAAGAGTATTGACATAATTGATTTATAAGTTCCAGAAGAACTTATCAGGTACCTGAAATTTTTAATAAATAAAGAGATCTCGAAAAAATTATGTCATGAATAAAATACGATGGAACCAAAAGGAAGTCAACGTTGACGATATTTTTATATATAATATAGCGCTATATATGATAAGAGATAATGAGGATCATGAACCAAAGTTTATTGAGAATTATAGACAACATAATGATTGTCTAAATGAAAAGATGTAATTGCTACGTAATTAAAATCACTTTGCAAAGTAAAAGATTTTTGGACCAGCAGTCCGTACATCTGAAGATGTAAAAATGATGAGATACGAATTAATTTTTGTGCAAATAGAAAATGATGATATACATGAATATCGATAAACGTTTGTCATTGGTTGTGAAGAGAAATATTCACCTGAAGTGAAATATTTTTCTTACTTGATTAAGTTTAGTAACACTTGAAAGTATCAATTTATGGAAAGTGTTACAATATATTTGTATGGCTCACTTTTTAGTGATGGTTATATGAAATTCCCTGAAGGATTTCATATCATGAGATATACTATTCAAACTATATTGAATAGATGATTTAACAAAATGTATAAGTCTCATTGTTAATCAAACAATATATATGTATATTGTATATTAATTTTAGTGAATATTTCCGAATGAGAAATATGATACAGACATCATTTGTCAACTTTTAAGAAAGGATTTAGAAACAAGTTTGATGACATGAATGTAATCATAACTCCTGAAGAGTTTTAGAAAGTTGATTTCTTATAGAAATTGAGATGAAATATGAAATTCATATCTGTTGTGCCCTAGTTGTTGTAAGGCCACTCATTATGAACAAACATCTCATTAGAGTTTGAGAAAATGATGATTCATCAGGTGGTCCTGAAGTATCACATCAAACACTATAATATTATCATAACTCTTGAAGAGCTTATGAAATCTGTTGATTACAAAAAAAATTGAAATGAAATACATTCGATGATCAAAGTTTGTTTAAAATTGCAAACTTAGTACTTCAATAAAGTTTTGTGCATGAAAAAAATTATATATATCAAAGGTACTAAACAAATTGATATGGAAAGATATAATCGGTTGTGTATGATGTCACTTGATGTGAACAAAGATTTTTCTATGTCTCAAGAAAATGATGAGTTACTTGAATTGGTCTTGAAGTATCATATTTTAATTAGTTCAATTGAGGACACTATTGCTTTTCGCAAATTTACAAGTAGCGGAAATTTTAACACTACATCAAGAAAGTTGAGAATATGATTTTGTTGAGGTTTGTGATTCTACACATACAAGAAACTTGAAGAAGATAATATTGCATCAACGCCTAATTCAGAGAAGAGTATATAAAAGGAGATAAATCAGATCTTTCTACAAAGTCTTCATCAAGTAAAGTGTCTTCATCAAGTAAAGCTTTTGCTCAACTATATAAAAGATTAATTGGTCTTATTCATCTCAGATATAATTGTCTTCATGAGGGGGAGATATAATTGTGTTCTGCACTCTTTTTCCCTTAACCATGGTTTTATCCCATTGGGTTTTCCTGGTAAGGTTTTTAACGAGGCAGATTTTAATACAAAGGATGTTGTACTCTTTTTCCTTCACTAGAATTTTTTTCCCACCGGGTTTTTTCTAGTAATGGTTTTAACGAGGCATATCCTCAATAGACATCCAAGGGGGAGTGTTATGAATATAATAAGTGGATGCCCATTAGTGTTGGCCCAAGTCATAGGCTCATGTAACCACCTATATATAGTGTACTATTGTAATGTAACTCTAATCCTAATAGTGAATAACATAGATCACTCTTTCTCTCTTCTCTTTCTCTCCTTCATCTCTACTCTTATTTCCATTAGTTTCACAACATTATTAAGTTTCTTAATCTATTTTTACGGTACATTTATTTTTACGGTATTATTTATGCAAAAACTGGAAAATATCTCATATACTTCTGGTGTTATAGTTGGATAATTTTAATTAGCACTTTTACTAATACTACTAATAACTACTGTGAAGTTAAGGAATGTAATGGAATGAAATAGTTTAATTTTTTTTTTTTGAAATGGCAAAATAATATATTATAAAATGGATTAAAGTACAAGAGGCACTCCACCCACCGGGGAGAAAAAGTACAGACAGTACTCTACCCAAAAAGTAAAACAAGTCGGCTACAAAACCGAAGAAGAACTCCGGCACCCACCCACCTAAAAGCTATCTAAGAATACAATCAAGAGGATGAGTATTCCATTCGTAGAAAAGGCAAGGAGTATTACCCTTGATTGCCAATAACCACTTCCAAGCTACATATTTGATACCTTCGAAAATACTATCCACCTCTAAGGTCTTAGCCCGGAAAATAGCCTCATTCCTAACTTTCCAAAGTATCCAAATAGTCGCATGCCATACCATAACGATACCATTCCAACCTCGCTTCCCTTTTCTATGAGAAACAAGGAAAGACTCAAACAAGGTCGAAATACTTTCCGGTATCACCGTGACCTCGCCAAACCACCTAAACACCTTGCACCACACCGCCCACGCAATAGGACACAAAACTAAAAGATGGTTTTCCGTCTCCGGGACCCCATGACAACACACACCTCAATACTCTCCCCCGGCTCTTTGCACCACACCTCTCCTAGCAAGATTAGCTCTAGTCGGGAGCCGGCCTAGGAGGGTTTGCCACGAAAATACAATAACTTTTGAAGGCGCCCAACTTTTCCACACACGTGCCACCAAATTCGTGGAAGCCAAAAACAAGGAGGGAAAAAATTTGAGTAAAAAAATGCATAGAGGGAACTTACCGAAAATCCGCCATCCAACGTAACGGACCAAGAATCGGCCACTTTAGAAATGTGGTTTCCGTCAAGTAACTCATTGAACCTCACAAAAATATCTTCCTCCCACATAAAGAACTCCCTCCTCCACAAAAACCTCCAAACCAACCTCTCAACCCTCCAATCACCCAACTCATTAATCGAACAATTCGGTTGAAGAGAACAATTGAAAAGACGAGGGAACATCTCACATAAAGGGGACTCCCCAATCCAATGGTCCAACCAAAATCTCGTCCTACACCCATTCCCCACCTTCTTAACAAAAATGCTCCGGGACCAATCACCCACCACCTCTTTATCCACACCCAAACCCACAATATCCTTCCACCATAAAGAGCATAAATGTCTCCTCCCCATGGGTAAATCAACACAATCAATATCACCATATTTGGCCCTCAAAACTTTAATCCAAAGAGAGTCATCCCCGGATAGAATGCGCCATCTCCACTTAGCTAATAAAGCTACATTAAACCATTTAATATCTTTCACGCCAAGTCCCCCCTCTTTTTTCGGACGACAAACATCCTTCCAACTAACCCAAGAAATTTTGTTTCTACCTCCAAAAGATCCTCCCCACAAAAAATTCCTTTGGATATAAATAATCGCCTTCCTCACCTTAGTAGGAATTTTGAGATATGAAAGGTAGAAAACCGGAAGAGATGCCAACACCGAATTTAGAAGAACCACCCTCCCCCCAAGACTAACATACCGATTTTTCCACGAGAGAAGCCTTCGCTCTAAGGCTTTTAGCACCGGCTCCCATGTAGATAGCGATCTCGGATTCGCACCCACCGGGAGACCCAAATAGATGAACGGCCACCGACCAATTTTACAATGAAGGAAAACCGCGGCATGTTCCAAAAACGAATCCCCCACATTCACGCCATACAACCTACTCTTGGAGAAATTGACTTTTAGACCCGAAATTAATTCAAACCACCTTAAAATCGCCTTCAACGCCCAAAGATTCTCCCCACATGCTTCTCCAATGAAAAGAGTATCGTCCGCATATTGGAGGAGAGAAACCGTCACCTCCGAACTAACTTTAAACCCTTTGAAAAAGCCCAAAGAGACCGCCGATTGCATGAGACCATTTAAACCTTCCGCAACAAGAAGGAACAAAAACGGCGCAAGGGGATCCCCTTGTTTAAGACCTTTGTTATTAATTTCTTCCGTAGGACTCCCGTTAACCAACACCGACAACTTTCCCTTACAAACACAAGTTTTCATCCACGCTCTCCACTTATCTCCACAACCCACTCTCATTAACATGTAATCAAGAAACTTCCAACTTACCGAGTCGTACGCCTTTTCAAAATCCACTTTAAAGATCACACACTCCTTTTTCGCACGTTTCGCTAAATCCACCACTTCATTGACCACCATCACCCCATCGGCCAAATGTCGGCCTTTAAGAAATGCCGATTGATTAGAAGATATTAAAGAGTTCATTACTTTACCCAACCTATTTGCAAGAACTTTCGCCACAAGCTTGTAAAGACTTCCAAGGAGGGAAATTGGACGGAAATCGCCCAAAGTGTGAGGAGACATCACCTTAGGAATCAAAGTAACAAAGTAGGAAGAGAAGCAACTCGGAAGTTTAGCCGATGAGAAGAACTCTCCAAAAAGTCCCAATATATCGGACTTAATCAACTCCCAAAAAGACTTAAAGAAGGCAAGATTGTAACCATCCGACCCCAGACTTTTATTACCATCCGAAGAATTAATTACCCCAAGAACCTCCTCCTCCTTGAAATCAGCTTGTAGCTCTCTCATCTCCTCAAGAGTCAAGTGCTTGAACGCAATTCCATCAAGCCTCGGTCTCTCCCACGCCTCTTCCTCAAAATGCTTTTTGAAATAATCAACCACTTCCAATCTAATATCCTCCGGTGAAGTCAACCACTCATTACCTCTTCTAAGAGCCACAATCGCATTTGATTTCTTACGACTTTTCACACATGCATGAAAAAAACCGGTATTAGCATCACCTTCACGAAGCCAACGCACATTAACAAGTTAATTGATGTTGAACAAATCATTAAAATTTCAACAATGACGTATGTAATGGAAGAAAAGAAGTTAATGGTCTTTTTTTTTTATGATTGAAATAATAATTTAATTAATATTGATGTAACTGCAATTGAACTAACATTAATAATGTCACTGTTTTAACTATAACTATAGTAAAAGTCATAACTTTTGTTTCTAAAGAGTATTATCAATATTTGGATTTCTGATAACTTTAATCATTGGTCCATAGTAGACCACCGTAACATTCACTAGTTAAAGGATAAAGTAGTTATTGAATATTTATATTATTTTCATAAAATATTAACTATTTTGGAGTTTGGTTGGATAGCAATATCTCTAAGATAATTCATTTAAAATTTAAAGTTATTTTATAATAAAACTAATAACATTTTATTACCTATAAAATATTGATATCAATCAAATTCTAGATACTTAAATATTCACCTTCTTATAATTAAATTATTGTGTTCAAATAAATAAAGTGAAATACACCTTGTTTTCATGCTAATTAAGTAGTTCATAATTTAATTTAGGCAACTCATTTTCATACTAGATTAAAACTACTATCATGAATGAAATATATTAAGTTTGTTTCTGTTAAAAAATAAAGTAAATAAACAAAGTGATTTTTTTTGGGGTTTGTTGACGAATATGGTTCTTCAAAAAAATGTTTAGTAAAATTATAATTTAATGCATAAGTTTAATTAGCTACATCTCTTTAATTAGAATTTTTTTGTGAGATGGCCAACAAATTTAAGAAGACTTATGTGGAATGTATTATCAATTAGGATGAATATAATTAAAAAGATTAAATCACTTCTAAAATAAACAAGGTGTTCCTTGTGTCTTTCTCAAAAATCAAGAGATCTTCTTCCATTTCTTCCACCACCTTATTAACGGTTGATGGATATCACTTTGGAAGATAAAAAAGGGTTATTCTTCATGAGTAAAATGTCAAATATCTTTCTGGAATTTCTAAATTCGTTAAATATCTTTTTAAAATTTGAAATAGATAAATATTTCTTAAAATTGTAAAACGTCAATTAAATTGTCGTCATCTGCTTCGTTTACTCTGTCTATTTTAATGACATGATCATTAACTGCATATGTGACACTTGCTAACGTGGTGCCACATCACATGAGAGAAAAGTAATTGATCAGATCGAATGCACGTCACGGGAGGGATAATTGACTAAAATTTACAAAATTAAGGGGCTGATTGACCAGGATACTGTTAAATTAACGCCTAATTTTGCAAATTTTAGTCAATTACTCATCTCTCATGTGACGTTGCGCTACGTTGACAAGTGTCACATATACAGTTAGCGATTATGTCATCAAAATAGATGGAATAAATGGAAAAAAGGACAACTTAATTAATTGACGTTTTACAATTTCAATCTGATAGAGAATTTGATATTTCACTCCATTCTTCACCTTCTAAATTGACTAAATTGGAGTGATATTTTCATTTTTATTTTCACCATCATTTTATTACGATTTAGGGTCAGTTATAATATTAACACTATGTCAAAAAGGGTTTTAGAAAGCGCTTATTTTGACTTTAGGCAGCGCTTATTGAGCGGTGTCTATTCCGGCGCTGCCTTTTGTATAGACAGCGCTTAATAATTACGTAAAAGCGCTGTCTAAAGTCACCCTTAGGGAGCGTTTTTTTCTCAAAAGTGCTATCTTATGTACTTTTAGAAAGCAATTACTTTCAATAAGCGCTATCTTATGGTACCTTTAGAAAGCGCTTCCGTTCAATAAGCGCTATCTTATGGTTCTTTTAGAAATCGCTTCCTTTCAATAAGCGCTATCTTTTAGTACCTTTAGAAAGCGCTTCCTTTCAATAAGTGCTATCTTATGGTACATTTAGAAAGCGCTTGATACCTTTAGAAAGTGCTTATTTTAGCCTTAGACAGCGCTTATGGACACGCTATCTATTCTGACGCTGCCTTTTGTGAAAAGGCTTTAGACAGCGCTCGATAATAATGTAAAAGCGCTGTCTAAAGTCACCATTAGACAGCGCTTTCAACTCAGAAGCGCTATCTTAGGTAGCCTTTAGACAGCACTTCTAACTCATAAGTGCTATCTTAGGTAGCCTTTAGACATCACTTTTCAACTCATAAGCGCTATCATAGGTAGTCTTTAGACATCACTTTTCAACTCATAAGCGCTCTCTTATGTTGACTTTAAGCGGCACTTTTTATTTATAAATATTTTCTTTTTTTTTTAATTAGTATTTATAAATATTACGTTTAGATAGCACTTTTTTCTAAATATTAAGTATTATTCTGAAATTTTAATCAAAATATTGAAATCTCTATTATATACATTACGATAGTTCCACGAAACTCTCTCTTGCATTCTCAAGAAAATTTGCTTATGTGTCATTCAATTAGAGCTTCTCTAAGATTTTTTTTGGGTAAAATATGTTTTTGGTCCCTATAAATATACCAAATTTTGTTTTTAATCCCTCTAAAATTTTTCTTCGACTTTTTGTCCCTATAAAATTTTCTATTTTCACTTTTGGTCCCTTCTTCTAAGTAAACTCATATGTATGATTCATATTTTTCAATAAAATTTTGCAGAAAAATTTATAAAATTATATTAATCTCTCTAAAAAAAATTAGAATTTTTTCACAAAATATGAATTTAATATGATTTTTGACTTTTTTTGTGGTTAAAAATTCATAATTAATTTATGTTTTGTTAAAAAATTCCAATTCTTTTATAGTGAGATTTTCATAATATTGTGCAGATTTCTGCATAATTTTATTAAAAAAATACAAAGTTACACATGAGTTGAATTAAAAATAGGGACTAAAAGTGGTGATTGAAAATTTTATAGGGACTAAAAATTGAAGAAATTTTTTTGAGGGACTAAAAACAAAATTTGATATATTTATAGGGACCAAAAACATATTTAACCCATTTTTTTTTTAGATATTTTTTTGGATTAAATATATTTTTGGTCCCTATAAATATATCAAATTTTGGATTTAGTCCTTATATTTTTAATTAAGTTGTGCACAAATGTGAAAAATATTATGATAATCTCTCCCTAAAAAAATTGGAAGTTTTTAACCAAATATAAATTAAATATGAATTTTAAACCACAAAAAGTTTAAAAATTCATAATTAATTCCTATTTTGTTAAAAAATTCTAATTTTTTTTTTGAGAGATCATTATAATTTTATAAACTTTTCTGCAAACTTTTTATTCAAAAATATGAATTCTACTTATGAGTTTATTTAAAATGAGAGACCAAAAATGAAGATGAAAAATTTTATAGGGACAAATAGTCGAAGAAAATTTTTGGAGGGACTAAAACCAAAATTTGGAATATTTATAGGGATCAAAAACATATTTAACCCTAAAAAGATAAATTGTGAGAATAATTATAGGGACCAAAAATATATCACAATGTGGGAGTTTTTTGATATATTTTTTTTGATACATTATTAAATATATGTATAATTATTTAAACAATTTAACTATATTTTCTAAATATTCATACCATATATCAAAGCACAATATATTCACATTACTTATACAAACAAATATTGTATCAAATAATATATTGATACATAATATATTGTGTGCAAAAACGTATTATTTATAAGCAACTATTTTCTACCGTTGTCCCCTTATTTCGATTCAAGAAGTTGTTCTTTGGATCTAGTGGGCTGAGCACTTTTGATTCGAGTTCAGAAGTTAGTGTCTTTTGGCAACTCTTTGGGTCGAGTTGAGGGATCTCTGGTGGTATGAAAGCAGAAGAGTAGCTTCTAAGAATGAGATTAGAAGTATATCTCTTTAGGTAGTGTAGGTTTTGGTTTTTTATGGCATTCTGCTTATATACGGGGCGCCATTGTTTTGTAATTTCTATTTTGCCGTTCTATGTTCGTCTTGTGCATAGATATGGTCTTATTAATATAATATTTGCCGTTAAAAAAAACTCTTAAATGGATTTCAGTTATCTCGAGTGGATTTATCTCTGCAGTTGCGTGCGGAAAATACCTTTGGTTTATCAAAAAAAATCTCAAATTCACTATTTAATATTAAAAAAAAATTAAAATAATAATTTAAAAAAAATTAATAAATAATATTAAAAAGAAAATAATCCCGTGCACGGCACGGGTTAACATACTAGTATAATAAATTTACATAAAATTGATAGTGCTACACTACGTAAACTAGATAAAATTTGCATAAATTGATAATATCAAATTCTTTTTTTTGGATTACTCATAATATCATATTCTAATACTATCAAAACTTCATATATATATATATATATATATATATATATATCTAAATCATATGTTTCTGTGTTGAATCGCAGATCGGTACTACTGCACTATAAAAATCAGACAAAAATTACATCTTCAATAATAGTATAAATACCACCCGTATTGATACTAAGATCAATCAATAATAATGGCACTAAGGCCACCCAACTGTCTGAAACAAAGAAAAGAAACGACGATACATAAATATTGGGAGAAAAATTGGATCAAGGATGCAGAATTATTTGTTCACTGCAAACAGAAAACAACTAACTTCTATATTTATTTATAATATAAAAGTTGAACGGAAATAGGAGAAAATAATGAGAGCTACTCGGTTGCATTTATTGATCCAAACAATAAAATCCTATACGTGATATGTGAAACTGATATTTGGATTTAAATGAATATGTATACTTGGCTAAGAAAAGTACATCACATTTGTATACTTGGTCAACACAAAAAAAAAAAAAAACGTGACAAGAATGCCCAATATCATCTAAGTAATCAAAATATAACAATAAAATACACAATCAACCAAACCGCCGGTAACAATAAAACTAATAGATATAACAATAAGTAAATTAGGAACTACAATAAATCGAAATAAAATATTTAAGAAATCAAATATCTTTAATTTAATCTTTGTTTTAATGAATTTAAAAAAATAAATCAAAAGACAGCGCTTTTGTTCACCAATAAGCGCCGTCTAATGTTACTCTAATAGACAACGCTTTTCTTTCATTCGTAAGCGATGTCTAATGTTGCTATGTAAGAAAGCGCTTTTTATTAACTCATAAGCGTTGTCTAATGTTGTTACCAAGTAGACAACGCTTATTGGTGAGTAAAAGCGCTGTCTAATGTTACCATAAAAGGCAGCGCTTTTCTTTCATTCGTAAGCGTTGTCTAATGATACCATATAAGATAGCGCTTTTTATTAACTCATAAGCGCTGTCTAAGGTTACTCAATAGACAGCGCTTTTTACTCCTCCATAAGTGTTGTCTAATGTTAGCCTAATAGACAGCGCTTATAGATCATCCGTAAGTGCTGTCTAATGTTAGTCTAATAGACAGCACTTTTTTATCATTCCTAAGTGATGTCTAATGTTACAGTATTTAGAAAGTGCTTATTATTCACTCATAAGCGTTGTCTAATGTTACCCTAATAGACAGCGCTTTTCATTCACTCATAAGCACTGTCTAATCTTACACGTAAGAAAGCGCTTATTAGGATAAGCGCTATCTAAGGTGAAACTCGTTTGTCTTTTTAAATTTTAATTTTTTTAAGACGTTAGGCAGCGCTTGTTGGGAAAAAGCGCTGTCATATGTTAGACCCTTAGGCAGCGCTTGTTGAAGGAAGCGCTGTCTAAGGGCGCGCGTGACTCTTTGGCAACGTTTATCCTAATAAGCGCTGTCTAAGGAGCGCTTTCTAAAGCCTTTTTTGGCATAGTGTAAGTGGTTTCAACCTCCTTTCAAAAGCAGTTGTAGATGATCGAATTGTGATTTTTTCTATCAAATTCAGCGTCAATCACCACTAAATTAACTAATGTTTAGAGTTGAGTGTCCTATTTAGAGTAATCATTTTATGAAAAGTATTGGTGTATTTAAAAATGTATACAAAAAGTTATAATAAAGATTAGAGGGAGCTAGACTAAGAAAAGACTGAGGGATATGTGGGTTGGGTAGGGAGAAGTTTAGGGTTCGATTTTTGACAGGAGCAATTTTTCTGATGTACCAAAAAGACTAAAAAAAACTAGAGAGTTGTCGTTTGTATAATTTTAGTTGATAATATTTTATATGCAGTGATTGAGATTTAAACTAAAACTATTTAGGTTTAGATGTAGTTTTGACTCTGTTATTTTGAAGAATTTATTATTTTAATACTCTTATTTTAAAATTTGAAATTTTAACCCTTCAATTTTAGATTTTTCAGAATTTTTTCACCCAATTAAATTTGGTTTATTTTTGCTTATGTGGCAATGATGATGTGTATGTTATATTTATTTTTTGTGACACGTGCGCATTATCTTTATGCACCTAATTATTCTCTTTAAAAATGATTAGAAAATTTTAAAAAAAATCCAATAAAACTATGGAAAAAATTTATTAAAAAATCCATAAAATCATGGAAAAAATTATAAAAAAAAATAAAAAAATCTATAAAAAAATTACTATTAAAAATCAAGGAAATTATTATAAAACTAGAAAAATACCATAAAAATTCATTAAAAAAACAATTTAATATATCGAAAAATCTGTTTGCACGCTAATATCTATGGTATTTTTAATGGTATTTTTAGATATATTTAGATGTCTTTTTAATGGATTTTTATGGTATTTTTCTTGATTTTTATTTTTATTTTCTATAGTAATTTATTTATAGATTTTATTTATTTTTTTATAATTTTTTCTCTAATTTTATGGCATTTTTTAGAATTTTCTAGTAATTTTAAAAAAAATAATAAGGTAAATAAAGATAATGCACATGTTTAAAAAAATAACTTACACATCATCATTGCCTCATAAGCCAAAATAAGCAAAATGTGATTGAAATAAAAAATTCTGAAAAATTGAAAATAGGGGAATTGAAATTCCGAGTTTTAAAGTAAGAGGATTAAAATTCCGAATTCGTCAATATGGAAGGATCAAAACAGTATTTAAGCCATAATTTATTTATTCATTAATAAAAAAAATTGAACAAGGCAAAATAAAATATATATTAATATTAAAAAACAAATAACCTTCTCAATATAAGGTGTAACAAATTAGACTACGAGATTTTATATCAACAAAAATAAAAAAAAACAAGATCAAAAGAAACATCATGATCAACATTAATCCATGAATAAATTTTTACTCTATACAATAAAAAAGAAGAAGTAATCAAGTTTCCACACAGCTCATAGTTAACTTCTTAAAATTTGACATTTACACACACACAATCTTTGACTTATACTCTCTTCACTTATTTGAAACATGACACATTTCTATAAATATCAAAACGTGTATTAACAATTTTGTGACTCCTTGTCCTCCATATGTGACATTTGTTTCCAAACGAACATGCTGGTATACTACTAGACCTAGTACTACAAGTCCACAATAGTTATTATTGCTATCAAAATCAAAATAGGTTTCGATTCTCAACTTTTTAGACCATATGATGTCATTAATCTGTAGATTTGGAATGATCTTGAAATTCTTGAACAACTTTTGACCAATTGTATTTTTAACTAGTAAAAACAAACCACCAAAACATCATATACACTTAGGACAAAAAAATACTACTACTATATTCCAAGAGATAAGACATAACATAATCTTAGTGATTTAATTCTTGGAAAAGACTCTATCTCATCTTTGACTCATATTTTTCGGCACTCGGCAGACAAACGTAGATGAATTTTCAAAGTTATGACAACAATGCAACAAAATTACCACTATATATGGATATGTACAAATTCCAGAGAAAAAGTAACTTTTTTTAGTCAAGAAAGAAAACATAAACATAATTTTAAGGGTTTTGTTAATGTGTGCTCTAAGGACACATGTTAAGGAAACCAAAAATTAAATTTTTGTATTGGAAAATACAATAGTTTGACTATTAAAAAGATGAATGCACGGTTTTTTAGAAAAATATTTCTTTATTAAGTTTCTTAATATGTGCCCTTAGGACACATGTTAACATTTTCCTAATTTTAATTGTAGTTTTAGTTATCTAATTCAAATTTATCTTTATTAAATTTTACTATTTTAAATTCCGGTCACTATAAATAGATATGTACAAATTATGGTTACTATTATAAATAAAAAGATACTTTATTTATAAAAAAATAAAAAATAAAAATATATTTCAAATTTTGGTTACTATTATAAGCAAAAGTTAATTACTTAAAAATAATTAATATTATTATTTCAAATATACCTTTATTTAATTCTACTATACATTTTAGACAATTATTTCACTTTATATTTTGGTACTTGTGATTTAAAAAGACAATACAATAAACTTAACATATATCTTACATCAAATCAAAAAAAATTAATTACACTTAATTAAATTTCTTAAACATCGCGTAAATAGTTTTTTTTAATTATAATAATGACTGAAAGGAGTATATTAATACATAATGTGTAGGAACTGAGGTCATTACGGCATGATATATTGATGATGATGAGCTCTAAGTCTATTATGAACAAGCCTTTTAAGCTGCGTATGATGCGTATGATGCACAAGCAGCGAAAAATATTATAACGAATTTATAATGTCGTTTGTTGAATTGAGAGTTTATCTTATATAAATCATTCATATAAAATTTTAAAAAAATTGAAAATTATTTGATATGTTATTGAGATCATAAATTTTTAATCTTAATGCGTTTCAATGACTTTTCAAATAATTTTCAAATTTTCCATTTTTTTTTATCAAGTAGTCTAATGACTAGAAATTCCACTTTTAAAGTGAAGAAGTGAGATGATTGAGGTTCGAACTCTAATCCTCTGCATATATAATTCGATGTCTAACTGATTAAAAAAAAATTAATATTTTAATCGATGATCAAATAATTTTCTAATTTTTCGGCACTCGGCAGACAAACATAGATGAATTTTCAAAGTTATGACAACAATGCAACAAAATTACGACTATATATGGATATGTACAACTGGTTAAGCTGGACCAGTTGAGCTAAGAGTTAAAGAGCTACTGGAGATTCAGGGTTTAAATCATGGCAAAAGAGATTGTAATATATTATTTACTAACAACTAACATTGCCTATAAAAAAAAAAAAAACACAGAAAAAGTAACTTTTTTTAGTCAAGAAAGAAAACATGAGTTTAATTGTAATTTTAATTATCTATGTTTATACGTAATTATAGAGACTGAGGTCTATTTAACATGATATATTGGTGACGATGAGCTTTAAGTCTAATATGAATAAGTCTTTTAAGTTGTGCATGATGCACAAGCAGCGAAAAATATTATAACGAATATAAATTTTACAAAATCGTCCTTTAAATTAAGAGTTTATCTCACATAAATCATTCATATAAAATTTTAGAAAAATTGAAAATCATTTGATATGTTATTATGATCATAAATCTTTAATCTTGATGCGTCTCGATAACTTATCAAATAATTTTCAAATATTCTAATTTTATAATCGATGATTTATATAATATAAACTTTCAATCCAATAGTCAATTTTGTAAAACTCGTATTCTTTACAATATTATTCATTTATTCGCTACATGTGCAACATGCACAACTTAAAATTATAGAAATATGCAATGGCAGGTGGGAAATTTAATTGTATGGTGCAAGTAGCAGTCCGAAAAAAACATCAAATGAGAAAATCCCAGTAATATATTGGGCTTCAGCCCAACCCAGTCTAATCATTAAAACCCAATTAACAGGCCCACATCTTCCGAGTTAATTCTAAGACTCGACTCAGTCACTCTAACACTGCGAAACCAAACGAAAATGTCGAAAGATTTTAACGGTAACTGTGTTCCGGCGAAAACCGCCACAAGCTCAGAGAAAGACGACGGAGAACCTCCGTCAAAAAGAGAATCAAGAAAAATTCGAGAAGACTCAACCGTAGATACAGAAACCGATAAAAAGCACAGAAGTTCGAGTTCGAGAAGAAAAGCACGTGAGAATTCGGATTCGGATTCCGATAAACGACGAAAGAGGAAGAGAAAATCGCGTAGAAGATACAGCAGCGAATCTGAGTCGGAATCGGATTCCGGTGATTCCGGTTCAGATTCGGAGTCAGAGAGCGACGAGTCCGAACGGTCTGGTGACCGTTCGGATTCAGAGCATTCGGAGAGTGAGGGAGAGAGGAAGGAGAGGAAGAGGAAGGAGAAACGAAGGAGGAGAGAGAGGGAGGAAGAGAAGAGAAGAAGGAGAGAGAAAGAGAAGAAGAAGAGGAAGAAGGAGAAAGAAGAAGAAAGAAGAAAGAAAGAGAAACGAAAAGAGAAGAAGAAGGAAAAGAAGGAAAGAGGGAAGAAAGGTGCTGTTACTAATTTATGGGGAAAATATGGGATTATTAGAGAAACTGATATGTGGTAAGTTTTTGAAATTTAATGACTAATTTATGTGTTTTGTGGTTAATGGTTGAATTATGTGGTAGAATATAATGTAGATTATGAAATTCTTAGCTTATGTTTTGTTGATTTGGTTGAATTAGCATGGGATTGAAATGTAGGTGTGGTTAGTGGAAGAGTTAGAACTAGAGGTGTAGAATTGATTCTGACTTGTTTGGTTTTTGAAACATACGCGAATTGTTATGGTATAAAGTTTTTGCATTTGATTGAAAGATGTTAGATTAGAATATTAGAATCTTAACAACATTCATAATGATTGTTGTTGTGCTTATAGCAATTTGTACGTGAAGCATTCATATTGATTGATTTTAAAGCTAGGGTTTGTTAACTCAGAAGCTACGTATCCTAGCTTCTAGTAGAATCAATTTTGGAGGCAGAATCAATTCTACTTTAGAAGAACCAAGCACCTTAAAATCACTCCAGACTCCAGAGTCAATTCTATACCTCTAGAATTGCTTTTGGCTCTTTCAAAAACCAAACTAAACATGCACTAAGTTATAATAGGGGTCAAAGTTGCTCTCTTGACATCAAAACATGACTAGTAGTGAAATGAATGACAATAATTCTTCAAAGCATGATGTCAAAATCCCTCTTTTGAAGAAGCTATACCATTTTTAACATCACTATGCAGATTTACTCTCCTGAATATAATTTCCAGTATAATCTCTTGGAAGATGAATGTAATTGTTAACAACAGAATTTCATATATGTATTTTAGTTGAAACTGAAAGAGTTCAAAGTTCAAACATAGGAATATGCACAGGTTGTTAATGGTTTATTGCAGTCTTTTTCTCATGACAGACCCTTTAGTGATATTTTATAACTACAGACCCTTTAGCAAGATTTTATATCTAGGTGTGCATTTTTCTGTTTAGAAGCCTAGAGACCCGAAGCAACTGAAGTTACTCTTCAGATCGTTAGCATGTGATTGGATATCGAAGGGATAGCCTAATGCTATAGCGAGGTCTGGGGGTCTGGGAATGGGTCGGATTCACTGCAGATCTATTGTATTTGTAGGCTACTAGCCTACATTGCTAGGCATTTGCAAGAGGATAATTCCACGACTTGCTAGGCTTCCTTCAGGCTATGTTTGGATTGATGGAATGGAGTGGTATCAAGTTATATTCCATTGTTTGGATTTCTAAATATTGGATGGAATGGTATGGAACACGATGGAATCCATTCCATCACATACCACCATCTTCCTTTATTTTTCTTTCCATCCAATTTGGGAGGTATGGAATGGAATGGAACCATTTAATTATATTATGACCCTTTTATCCCTATTTTATTATTTCATCATAACATCAATTTTCTTCTCCACAAATATTACGCTGGATTTAACATTTTGCATTTTGCTTCCCGTTCTGTCATTTTACATTTTGTAGTCTAACAAAATGCTTCGAACATCATCCAATATATGAATTGAAACAAATGGAATGTCTTTTTTCCTTTTACCAGCGTTTATATTTATTTGCCAGTATAGAATCTAATTAAAAAGGTTGTGTTTTTGGTTATTGCCTTGAATTGAATCTATATGATGTGTCGATGTTAAACTCCATTCCAACTTCTACTACTTCATTCTGGCTTCTATTACTTCAATTTGGTTTTCTGTGCTTCATTTTTGATTTGATGTGCTAAAATATAGTATTAAAAAAATTCTTGTCTTGGGTGATTGATTTGTTGAAGGAGAATTTGTTTTGGTAGTATTATGTTTAATAGGTTACAATGTTTTGTTTAAATTAAAAGGGTAAAAATGGAATTAAAATATTATAATTTGTTTCGTTCCGTCTGCTGTTTCCAAACGATGGAGTGGAATCTCTATTCCATTCCGCTCCGTTCCACTCCATTCCATTCCGCTCCGTTCCATTATGTTCCATCAATCCAAACATAGCCTCAGTCACATGGCAGCAACAGGTAGTTTCAGCTGTTGTGTTAGGACCAACATTTAACATGATGACTTGATATTATGGTCGTATGTTTAATTTTCTTATGGAGGATTCAATTTATTATATTATGATTTCGACTCTCAAATTGTGGTATCAATAACCAAAGGTCCAAAAGGTCGTGCTGAAGTAAATAAGCAGCCTGTATTTTTGGCTGATTTTGGATTTATTATGTAGCTAGTTTAAATTTAGCTTTATATCTCGTGACTTGTGGATCTTGGACTCTCATTATTACCTTGTCTGAGCTATGTTATTGAATATGCAGGACCAAACGTCCAGAGTTCACTGCATGGTTGTCAGAAGTTAAGCTGGTAATTATTTTGGTTTGCTTTCTATATTAAAATCTAACAGTAACACTGTATAATATATTACCTCTTCCTTTTTCTTTGTGGTCCTCTGTTCATTTTTGTAAAAAAAAAAAAAAAAAAACTAATGGCTTCTTTACATCATCTTGGGAGATGATTTCCTCGTTTTTTTTCACACAAACTTTTAATCTTCTTTCCAGTATATGTCGGTGACATTGAGAAATCAATGTTTTATAACTGATTAGATTGCATATTTTTCTTCATATTTTGGCATTCTAGTTTACTTGCATGTCCTGTTTAGTGTTTACATTACATGGACCACATCCAATTGTAATTTTGCTGTACTTTAACAGGTGAATATGGAGCATCTGTCTAATTGGGAAGAAAAACAGATGTTCAAAGAGTAAGTACCCAAACTTGATACTCAGGTTAAAATGAGCAAAAATAGATAATAATGTAAAGGAATAGAGAAAAAGTATTAAAAAAAGTTGCACATAGATTAAGCTGTCTGTTAGCTGTTATGTTTTCCCGTAAAGGTACCACAAGAGAAAAGGATGCTCATTTTAGTTCTTTCATTCTCACCTTGATTAACCTATTGACTTAAAGATTGTTCATTTATTAATCACTACGCCATACATTACATTCATTACTATGTTTTTGATTCTAAGCTAATTTCTCTTTAATTTTTTGTTGCAGATTTATGGAGGATCACAACACAGCTACCTTCCCTTCCAAAAAGTAAGCTAGAAGCTCCGGTGCAAGTTTAATTTTGCTTATTTTTGTCCTCATTTTTGTGAATAGGAATACAGCCATTTACATCCTTGTTCTGCAATGGTGAAATGGATTTAAGATCTTGAATGAATCATTTTTGCATATTCATTTGGGTTGACAAATGGTTAAATGTTTATGTGTCAGGTATTACAGTCTTGATGCTTACTACAGACGTCAAATGGAAAAGGAGATGAAAAAGGGTTTTAAGAAGGTTAAGCCAACAGAACGAACTGTTTTCAACGATGAAGAACAGCGCAGGTATGCTTCTGAACATGCTGCATCACTAATGCAATCTTAAATTGGTTTTCATTGCAAAAGTCTACCTATATGAAATTCTTGAAGCTTTCATTACCGTTGTCTCATAATACGAAATCTAAAACCTTAACTTTCTTTTGCTGCTCTTCAAATGAAACTATGGTACACCTAACAAGTATTGTTTCTGTTGGCACAAATATTTCACCCTTTCATAATCATTTTTCAATGAACGTGCAGACAAGAATTGTTGCAAGCACGTGAAAAACATAAGGAAGAGCAGGTGATAGCTTTGAAGCGCGAAATGGAAAGTGGAATGGTTAGTTTTTATCAGATCACTTTTACACAATTTGAATTCCAATTATTTTCTTAATGACAAGGTTCTGTTCTCACATTTTGTGCAATAATTTTGTAGGCACAAGCAATGAAAGAGCAAGCTCAACTCAGGGAGGAGATGGCTTACCAGTACAAACTCGGCAACTTTGAGGTAAGAATTACGAATTCAACTCTATTTTGACCTTGGCTTTTAGCTTGACCTTCAACTAAATTTTCTGCAATTTTGATGACTATAGGCTGCTGCCGCAATTCAGAGAAGGTTGGACCCTGATGCCGCCGTGTAGTGGAATATAGGACATAACTTATTTTGCATATGAATTAGATGATGGGGTATTGGGGTCTCCTGATCATGTCATCACGACAATCTCATTTCATGGATATCATGGCGCCTACGGATATAATATGTCGAGGATGGGTCTTACCTATTAAAATAGCGTAGTAAAATATTCAATGTTGCCGCCATTACTCCTATTTGTTATCATTGCTAATGTAGACATGCTGCTTTGGGGAAGAAGTTTTGGCTTTGTATCTGACCAAGTGAGGCATCTCCAAACTGTCCAAGCTATGAAAAGGTGGCCATTACCCATCTTACTACTCATTGAAATTATGGCTTGTAAAACAATCTTTTTAGTAAAATTTGTTTGTTTCATATTTTTCTGATGCTTTTGGCTTTTGCATGTCTTTATCTGGTTTAGAAAAGTGAGGGCTGGCAAGTGTGTGATGCCATGCCAACATAAAATGATTTATCTCCTAAGAAATTATGGATTTTGGTTTGATAAAAGAGGTTATGAGACAAGTAATTGTCCTAAATCTTTAATAGTTGATTTTTTATTGGGACTAAATCTTTTTTTTTTTTTGATACATATTGGGACTAAATCTTTAATAGTTGGTTTGAACTTCAAGATACATGAGATACACACATTATTCATTCCAATTTATTATTCACGTTATTACCTCTAAATGTGTCGCATTTTATTTCGTAGATAGATTAATAACCATTGTAATAAAAAAAAAAAAAAGATTAATAACCATTCATGCGCCGATGATCTTATTTATAATTTATTATTTATTATTAAGATATAATTTGATACACTTGTCAAATTATTATCAAAGAAAAGTTAAATAAAGTGAGAACATCATAATGTACAAATAAAATCATACACTTTTATTTTTTTGTCGAGACCGGAGTATCCACCGCCGAATGCAGTGACTATTCTCTCATACACTTTTATTTGTTGGTTACAAATAAAATCATACGCTTTAAAGTAAATATATTTATTTTTTTAACTTGAAGTATAAATAAAATTATACGCATAAAAGTAACATAGTTTTCTTTTACAACTTAATTGTAAAGAAAACTTAATTGTTAAGCCTATTCGCACACACAAAGCAATTCAATGCACTTTGGAGTTCGATAACTAGGGTAACACATATCCCATGGACAATCATTCCCAAAAAAGCAGATAAATTCATTAGGTGAGGGGATATCAGTCAAAGGAGATTCATCTGCAATATCAAATAAGAAAAAAATGAATAATATGATGAAATATTATGTACTACAATTGTTTCTAAATATAAGACTATGTACGTTTGGCCATTACACTTATGCTAATGCATAATTTTGATCAGTAAAAATTATAAAATTTGATATTTTGAAAATATATCATCAAAATAAATCAAATAAGATCTTGTATTCTAATATTTACATCTATATATTATTAAAAAATAATGTCAAAATATGATAGATGAATAATACAATTTAGTCAAACAGAATCTTATATTTAGGAACGGAGGTGGTAGTATAAGATAAAGAAATAAACTTAAAAATTGTATGAAAAATGACTTACTACAGTTGGTTACAACAAAAATAAGGGAAATATAAATAATCATAGCATGAACGATCTTGGGATTTAAAGCCATCTTTTTTTTCTTCTTCTTTGCAATGTAATAAATAGAACATTGTTTGATCAATTTATAGTAAAATTCCATGATTTTTTTACTTCAATCAAATAGAGTAGTTTTTAACCCTTAAGCATTACAAGAAATCATTTATAAAATTTGAAATATTGTTAAATTAAATGTTTATAAGGTACACCAATGTAGCGTGTTTACCTCTTTAATTCATCCAATTGATCGCTTAATAACGTTAACCTCATCTAAGTTTTTTGGTTACTCATCAAAGTTCATGCTTATTTATTTACTAGTATGAGAGCCCGTGCGATGCACGGGAAAAAACACGATTATATAAGTAAAATTATAAATATAATCTTGTTAACATGTATTTTAATGAGACATATTATGATTGACTCCATAACATGTGTTAATTAATATAAATATCTTATAAAAATCATATGATAAAATTAGAGTTTTTTATAATAAAATTATAGTGTTCAAAACATAATACTACCTCCGTCTCTAATTATAAAACTCTTTTGAGAAAAAAAATTGTCCTTTTTTATAAGACCCCATTTTAATTTTAAACAACATTTATTATTTCTTTACATATATACCCGTACTTATGTTACCTCTTTCTCTACACCTTACAATAAATAATTTGATAAAAACTCTCTTAAGGAATAAACTTGTAAAAACAATGTAATATCCACTATCAATAAATTTATTGTTATTATTCACTTTCTTAATTCCCGTAATTTAATCAATGAGGTTTTATATTTATGGAGGGAGGTAATAATATAATTCAGCATATAATCTTGTAGGAACCCGTGAAATACATGGATAAAAATTCAAATGGTCTTACATCATCAATGTCTATATATTATTTTCATTTTCTAAATACTTATATATTTTTTAAATATTTCATACAAAAGTTTTACATTTAAAAAAACATATAGAGATATGAAATTAGTTTTGTGTGAAATTTATTACTTCAAAAAAGAAATTTATATTATTATTTTTTTATTATTATTATTAGGATTATATATGTTTTTATTATATTAGTTAAGTGATTAAATAATTTATTTAATTTTTTATATATAAATATCAGTAATATGCCATTTTTATATTAACTTATAATATAAATATTCATTGGATACAAATATTTTTATATAAATTTAATGGATTTTTAAAAGATTAAAAAGAAATTATTAGTAAAAAAAATGAACTTCGAATTTTAAAATAATATAAATTATAATTACTAATAACAAATTTGCTTCAAAAAAATAATTAATAACAAATTATTGCACACTGTAAGTTTTATTTTAAAAAAATTATAATTATTTTTATTACATTTAAAACTTATTCGTATTTTTATTATTTTTTAAATCAAATATGATTTGGCTAAAAGAAGAGAAGTAATTTCATAACATTTCCTTGTATATTTTAAGAGTAAAACAATCTATTTTAGAAGATTTCAGTTTTAGAAAAAGGATAAAAATGACATTAATACAATTTAGAGGTGAATGAAATGTAAGTGCAATAAGAGAAAAGAAATAATTTGGATGTGCTACACGTACATTTTTTTTTCGTAAAAATCGTTCAAAAATAATTTATTATCTTGAATCTATATATTCTTGAATCTCTTTCATTTCTAAAGACTAAAATGTAGACCAACAACTTGAACCATGATGATATTCCATGTTTCTTTGAAAGAATTTCAGATACGTAATTATAAATTTGTATCATTTAGTTACACAATATAACAAATAATACAGAGACTATACACCCATCAAAGCTAAATGATTAAATAATTTTAATTACAATAAAAGAGGAGGATCATACCTAACCCCTCAAAAAGAAGTTATAACTTAACAAACCAATATTCCTTTTAGCAAAACAATATGATTTGCAAGGTTCATCCAAAGTCCCTTATATAGGAAAATAAACATAGACATATAAGTAATTTTAACTAAATATTGTAGTTAAAACTATTAATTAAAGATATATTGATTCCTTTTTTGGAATTAATATATTCCGCACAAAAAAAACACATTTCACATGTAAATTATTTGATTTTTTTAATCATTATCATTGTTTAATTATTTCATGCAAATAAGTGTGTGAATAATTTTTTTTTTGCTTTATTTCATTTTTTTAACTATTACATTTTTTTTCCAATTTTTTTTAAATTAGGAATGAAAAATTATGTAAATAAATGTTTTTTTTTACATATTAAAAACCGAAATGTTTATTATTCAATAAGTTTTTTATTTTAATTTTTTTAAGAAATTCATAGAATTGGTTTTCATAAAATGTTTTTTAAAAACTGAAATTTTATTTATTATTTAATAAGCTTTTAATTATTTCGGTTAATAAAATCAATAAATGGTTTTTTCACAATTCTTGATTATCAAGTAAACTACAAATTCTTGATTAAAATGTAAAGGAACAATATTTAAGGATATAAAAAATGTTATAAATAGGAATATATTCTTGCCGTACATATTGGTTATCATTTATTTCCTTATTTATTTTGATTTTAAAAGTTTTTAAATGTTATTCTTATATTTTGTTTTATAATTTTTTATACCCTAATATGAAAATTAAAAGTATCATATTAGGTCTTCTCAATCTTTATATTCTTCAAAATATAGGTTATGTGAATTCGTTATTTGCTTCTAATATAAAAAGGAGATATATGTTCATGTGTGATGTCAATGATCTGAATTCTTCACATTCTGTCAAAAAAAATGATTATTTGTCATTCAAATTATCAATTTGTCCATTATAACTAAAACAAATATTTATCCAAAATTCCTGAAATAATAAAATCAAAAGTTTAGATATAAAAGAATTTGAATGTTTCAATAGTAATAATTGATAAATATATGACATATAGTCAACAAAAAGATAACAAAAAATTATTTAAGCAAAAAAAATGGAACAAAAAATAAATAATTACATGATCCATATATATAGTCATGTCTAAATCATAGAAGAAGAAAAATAACACTACAACCTTAAGAAATAGAAGTTAAAATACCTTTTTTTCTTTAGTGACCGATAATGTGCTAATAAAAATTTACATTAGCTATAAACACATATGATATAGAAAAAATAGAAAGAGGAAATAATAGGTAGTGATATGAATATGAGAATATAGATGGTTGGAAAAAATGACAAATGAATATGGAAATATAGATGAATGAAAAAAATGACAAACCTTAAATAAAATTGATGATCGATGGTGATTTCTTTTCAAAGATTAGCAAACCTACATAAAATTCGAATGTCCAACATCAATATATAGAAGAAAAAAAACATAAAATACAAAATACAAAATAAGGAATAAGAATTGGGTGATAAAAGTTGTTAGCATTGAGATTAAAAATGTGAGTGCATTAAAAGAGTAAAAAGAAGAATTGAGCAGTGAGCATGTGAGGAACAAAATAGCAGTTATATATATATATATATATATATATATATATATATATATATATATTGCATTTGAATTCTTCAATTAAAATGACAATCAATTAGAATCAATTAACATTATTATGATATTATTTAAAAATAATTTGTTGATGATATGATTTATTATGAAATTGCTCATGAGAGACAAATTGAACCACCGTAAGAGACAAATTGATGAGGATGCAAAATTGATGGTGAAATGTATTCTTATATTTTAAACCGATTTCCAATTAAACAATGAGCATTAAAATGATGCCTAAAACAATTTCAAAAGTCTTAAAATCAAAATTAAACAATGGTCCAATTTTTTTTAAAAAAAAAATTAGGAATGATAATTTATGTTAATAACATACAAAGCATACTTTTTTTTTTTGTAATACAAAGCATACTTTTTTTTATAACATATATAACAAATAGAAAGAAAAAAAAAATGTGTGGGAAAATATTTGATAATTAATAATGATTACTGATTTGCTGTCCTTCTAATTATGATTATGATTATGTAATAACAATTTAAATAAAAAATGTCAAAAAATTGAGGTGATAGAATGCCACATGTATATCTATTAGGTTAATGTAATAAATGTTAAATCATTGTGGAAAGATTAAGCTTATAAGAATGACACGTGTAAAAATTCTTCTAGAGAATCGGTGCCAATTAATAATAGTATAGATTTATTAAAATTTCATTATAGTTTTATACTTTTATTATTTCTTCCTTTGCTTTTCATGATAGTAAAGAAAAAGAATTGAATTTAACAAAAAAAATTCAAAAAAAAATATAATAGTAGTTAACATTGCCAACCAAAAAAAAGAATATAGTTAACATTGGTTCAGGAATATAAGATCATCTTGAAAATTTTATTGTCCCTTTTCATAAAATCAACTTTCAATTTCCATCCGTATTTACTATTTCTTAATTTACTTACATACTCTCAATTTTACCTTTTTTTTTTCAAGTAGCCTAGCAACTAGAAATTCTACTTTTAAAGTGGAGAAGTGGGATGACCGGGATTTGAACTCCGCCCCTTGCATATTTTACCTCTTTTTATACGCCTAATAATAAATATTATGATAAAATAAGAATTTTCTCTCTTAAATGATAACTTTGTAAAAATAACATTCCTATTAGTCAACGATATCATACACTATGTCTGTTTCTATTTATAAAAGAAAATTGATTTTTCTAGATTTATTGAAAATTTAATATATCTGGTCGATTAATATATAGACCAAATACATGAATTATTCAATGAATCTAAAAATTGATTTTTTTTTTTATAATAAGGAACAAATAGTATGCTAGTAGAAACAAATTGTGAATATTTGTAACAGTAGTGGTCGCAAGTATTAAAAATAAAGTATTGCGTATCAAAATTCAAACATTATTTCGTTATCCTTTTGCAATATATCATGAAATGAACCTCACATGAACCCAATTATTTACATTTAATTCAAGTGTTATTATTTTTTACTTTTTTTAATTTTCACCACCAAGATTCACCACTGGACCGACTAACTTAATTTGGAATAAATTTTTATAGCAAATAATTTCAGTTACAGAGTATTAAACTGTTATCCTCTTTACCAAGTAATTTTTTTTTTGAACCGGCTAAAAAAGAGATATATTAACACACTAGCTCCTTACCAAGTAATTGAAGTGTTATTTAGTTAAACTTCTCTTTTGACATTTAAGTCCATTTAATTTATTATCCACTTTTTTTTTGACACATTTTAATAAAAATCAATAAAATGAAGAATTTTATATGTTTTTATTTTTTAGATAGCTATTATTGTTCTTTCTTGGATTTATCATAGAATTCCATTGCTTTGATTGATGAAGTTAAAAGAGCCTATCAATTTTCCATGTTTGTTGTTGGATCTTGCATACACATCCAAACATTATTAGATATTAATGAATATCTAATTCATACACGTCTAAATCGTTCCCGTAGGATAACTTAAGTGGTAAGAGTTGAGAGACATATAAGTTGGGTAGGAAGAGGTCCCAGATTTGATTCCTAACGAGAGTAATTTATATTTTCGATATGTACAAAGAAAATACACATCCAAAGTCCAAATACTATTCATCCAAACACTAGATGAAATTTGAGTTCAAAAATCTTAATTTATCTAGTAAAATTGCTGAAATCGTAAAGTTAGATGTCATGCTTAAAATTTGAACTTCGACTCCTTCTCTTATCTTCACTTATGTGTGTGAACTTTTAATAACCATTATCATTTTATCTATCTATCTATCTATCTATCTATCTATCTATCTATCTATCTATCAATAAAAGGTTAAATATAATTTTTTTTTCCTTCTAAATAGATCAACTTTCATTTTTAATCTCTTTGAAAAATCTTCAAACTTTAGTCTTTCTAAATTTTTCTTTTTTCAAATTTAATCTCTACTATTTTCATAACAATATCATATTTCAAATGATGTCCAAAAATCTTAACTAAATTAAAAAAAAATGTCAAAATTGACACTAAGACAACTATGCATTATCCGATCCCTCCACTTCTTTGTATGTGTGATTTTCTAATGGCTTATCATTTTGTGTATAAAAAAAACATGTTCCAAATAATTATTTTTTTGTTACACAAACTAGTAGGAGACCCGTGCTTCCGCACGGGTGTCGCGCTGCGCGCTCCATATATATTAAGAAAGAAATTCAAATAAAATAAAGGTACTTATAAATATAAAATATAATAAATTATTAAAAAATAATAAAATATTAAGTCTTCATATTAATATAATAGTTGAGTACCAAATTTTACAAAATCGACCATTATATTAAATTGAAAGTCTATATCATATAGATTGTTAATACAAAGTTTTAAACAAATTCAAAATAATTTCATATATATGTTCTTGAGACTCATCAAAGTTTTACGGTATTCAATTAAAACATATACTTTTAATTTTGATGAGTCTCGATAATATATCAAGTGATTTTCGTATATATAAATAGAAATATAGGTCCCTTTAAAAATATCATACAATAAGCCTTCATGTGTGTGTGTGTATATATATCTGTCAATATTTAAAAAAAAATAGGTACATGTACAAATTAAAAAAATTAGGTACCTGTAGAAATAATAAAAACAAAAAAAGTATTCTTATGTATAAGTAAAACTGTATATGTCTACGTAAAAAAAGATATTCACTGTAGAAAAATAGAAAATTAAATATATGTCTACGTAAAAATTACCAAAAAAAAGTCTTTGTATTAATAATTTTTTTTGGTCGAGTCTTTGTATTAATATATGAGTATCTATCAAAATTAAAAAAATTAGCTACCCGAAGAAATAAAAAAAAATAAAATACCCGTAAAAATAATAATAAAAAAGATATTCTTATTAATGTATAACTAAAACTATATACTTAAAAATATAGGTCTCCGTAGAAATATCATAAAAATAGAGTTCGTATATATCTGCCAAATTTCAAAAAAGTTAGGTACCCGTAGAAATTAAAACAAATTAGATATATGTAGATTAAAAAAGTTTAGGTACTTGTAGAAATAATAAAAAAATTATTATATTAATGTATACCTAAAGTTATACATACTTGTTGCAATCACACACAATAATTATTTTATCAACATTAATATATGAATAAAAATATATGTATTCGAATAACATTTTTTATTAATTAAAGAAAATAATAAATTGGTCTAAATTTTCATTAGTAAAATTAGTAAAAAATTAATATTCTAATGAAAAGACAACTTTTACCCCTAAAACAAATATGTGTCAAAATTTTAAATAAGGGTAAATACTCCCTCCGTCCCATTATATAAGTACTTTTACTATAAAAGTATAGTTTCAAAATATAAACCCTTTACAATTTACTAAGTATATTTATTACTTTTTTGCTTACACATACCCCTAATTATTATTAGTAAGTTACATTGAAATACAAAAATTGTAAAGGAACTTATATTTTGGGATTAGACTTTTGTAGTAAAGGTGCTTATATAATGGGACGGAGGAGTATATAATAACCATGGGATATTGTTTTCTTATGTAATAAAGTAGATAGATTGACTAAATTTTGAAATTAAAAGCTTAACTAATCCTCATTATTACATACTTAACCTTTTCACACACACTCTCTCTCTCTTTCATATTCTTTCCTTTCACACCACTTCTGTCTCTTGTTGTTCTTACTGTCTGCATCTCTTCTGCAACTGACTGATCCTTCATCCTTCAATGTTCAACCGAATCAAGCTTGTTACTTTACAATAGATAGATATATAGCTAGATACACTCTTCAAAATGAGAGGTTCTTTGGATGCTGTAACAGGAAGAAGATACCCTTCAAGTGATGGAACTATTCATATGGGTGGAAATGGAATCATTAAGCATAACAGGAAATGCAGAGACATAGCTTTTTTTGTCATCTTTGTTGTCTTTTGGGTTGCAATGATTGTTAACTCCAGCTTTGGTTTCAATAAAGGAAACCCATTAAGGTAAAAATCTTAAAGTTTCAAACTTTATCTCATTGTGGTTATATAATTGGCAAGTTTTAGTTCTCAAGTTTGAACTCAATTCATGAGATGCTGTTTCTTTTATGGTGTTTTGTCTTTTTTTGCTATACAGAAAGGTTTAGCGGCTCAGCTTATTGCCCGTTTACCTGTTATTCAAGCGTAATTATTTATTTATATAAAAAAAATTAAATAAATAATAATTGGTCTTTGTTGGGGTCTTAGATTTTTACTTTACTTTTTGTTTCATGGGTTACCAATTAGTATATGATTATTTAGTAAATCTAAGGGAAACATTCATTGTTTAGCAAAAGTGGGTGTTTGTTTGTTTTAGAATGAAATTTTCATTATAAAAAACATGAATGTCATATCAATTGTTTTGTTTGTCTTCTTATGCATCTATCCATACACACAGTGTGTGTGTGCGCGCGCGCGCGCTGAGGAACTGTACAATAATATTGTTGTTTTGGTTGTTTAGTTGTTAAGGAACTAATATTGTTGATTGTTTGGTTGCCGAGGAACTGAAAATGTGTTGAGTATGACTCTTACTATTTGCCGATAAGTGATAAGACGCTTGAGCATATTTGAGCGAGAGTGCATGCCCTTTGGGCTTAGCCAATTAGGTTGTTGGGTTACAACTAGGAGGGTTGGGGTGTGGCCGTGTGGGAGGGCGAAACCCTTGGCAGTACAGTTCAGAGGTGAACTTGTAAACTAGACCATAGTTTTTTTATGAAAGCCAGTGCTGTACTCGGTAGCCCTAATTTGTTGCGTAATGAAAAAGGTACAACAACCGTTTGCTTTTGGAGACTTAGCACAATTGGCCGAATTCCATGATCAGTAGTTTGGCTTTTTGCGGGTTTATCTTCTTACTTTAGAATCGGGTTTGCCAATCTAACAATGTGGAAGATAGAAGCCGGACATGATTTTATAGCAATAGTTTTATTCTCCTTTTGTTTTTATGGTTGTATAATTTGTGATAATTGATAATATGGTTTATTAGGCTTACTTATGGGCTAGACTACAAAGGAAATGTGTGTGGGGACAAGCATGCAGACCTTCATCAATTGGAGCTCAAATACTGGCTAAATCCTAATCAGGTTTATCAAAGTGGATCGAAAGATAGTCAGTTTAAACTGGCCGATGCTCGCAGTATATGCTTATTGGACTGCCCTAATCCTTATGAAGATTCACTTACTTGGGTGTGTGATTATCCAGATGGAGATATTCGTGTTTCAATGAATGATTGGATTGATATGACCTATAATTATTATGAGTTTCTCACACCAGAAATGAGAAACTCCTCGCTTCAACTTCAAGGCCCTTGTTATCCTGTCATATTTCCTACTGTAAATGGTGAGAGAACTTTTCCACTCTAATGTATTTATAGATTTCGTGTTTTGTTGTATGCCTGCTAATGTTTGTCTTTGTGTCATATGCATGCATTATGTAGATTTTTAACCTAGGTTGCATTATGTGCTCCAAGCAAGAAGAAGAGAAGAGGGTGTTAAGGGACTCCAATAACCTGTCTATAATATTTTTTGGATATGCGAAATTTAGTATATTAGTTGCTACATTAGTCTTTACTCTTTCAACAAAGTTTGAAGTACCTGATTCTTAAAGTATACTTTTTGTGTCTAGTTTACTGGAGTTGCCAATTCATTGACAGAGCATCAAATGTGTCGTTAAAGCATTGGCAGCAGATGGGTGGAGTTAACATCAATGAAGACATTGTTATTGATAAGTCCATTCACAAATATATCAATTCTCACTCAGCTGTCTTGAAGGTTAGCTTTTTTTTTATTAATTAAAAAAATGTATTTTTTTTTCTTCTTCAGTTAATGTCGTGAGTCGTGACCGTGATTTTTTCTGGGGAAATATCCTTAACACCGGCATTCATATTGTTTTATCAGCATGCTAGTTTTAACATGTAGCACAAGAAATAACATGAAGCGTCCTAATCTTTTCGTTCTACCTTTCTAGCATTTCCTCTCTTTTTAAGTACAATTGTCATGTCTTAAGCCTTATGAGTATTATATGTTGCTGAAATTTGAAATTTACAATTTTTAATAATTTTGTTTACAGAGATACATGGCTGACATAGGAAAGGCATGGCCTGTGCTGATTGTTTGTGGTGGGATTTTACCTTTGTTTCTCTCCGTGATTTGGCTGTTGATGATCCGGCATTTTGTAGCTGCAATGCCTTGGATAACGGTGGTTTTCTTTGATCTTCTAATAGTATCAGTTACAATGTTCTACTACCTAAAAGGTTAGAATCTTTGCTTAAGCTATTTTGTATTATATATTCATTTTTCTGTTCTTAACCATGCACTTGCTTATATAACTTTTGAGTATCTAGCCAAATCTTTTTGTTTATCTTTGCAAATATCAAACAAAGAAAATACCAAGTTAATGTTGCCTTCTCTTCCCGACTTTCAGTTGGATGGATAGGAAATGACGCTATAACACCCATCATTGGCGAGCATGATCCTTACATTCATATATATGGAAGGGTATGCATCACTGTGCCCATGTTAATATATATTTATTCTTTGATTTCTCCCTCTCCCTCTGCATTGATGACTTTATCATGTAAATCTTACAAACAGATTTCGGTTTCAGGAGCTTACTCATCTTAGTGTTGTCGCTATCCTTATGACTTTTGTCACGGTTGTTTCCATTCTTACATCAATTGCTATTGTTCGGCGCATCCTTATGTCAACTTCTGTTCTTAAGGCAAGCATAGCTACATCACATGCAATTATGCAACTATGATCAAGTTTTTTTGTTTAAGTTCACTAATGAAAATATTTCTCATAGGTTGCAGCAAAAGTGATAGGAGAAGTTCAAGCACTTATTGTTTTCCCAATCATACCATACAGTATCCTTGCAGTGTTCTACATGTTATGGATTTCAGCTTTTCTCCATTTATTCAGCTCTGGCCAGGTTGTTCAGAATGATTGCCACTCTAACTGCTGCGCATATGACCTCACGGTGAAGCGGGTTAACTGTGATCGTTGTTGTGGATATAGCATTCGTTACACACCGCATATTGGAATTGCTATCCTCTTTCACTTGTTTGGTTGTTATTGGGTTACACAATTTTTCATAGCGTGCTCATCAACAGTAGTTGCTGGATCGGTTGCCTCATATTATTGGGGCCATGGTGAAGTATCCGTAAGTCGGAAAAACTTTAGATTTTCTTTTACCAAACAAAATTTTCAAGTTCATAGTAATAGAGATCAAACTTGGAAATGGCGAACTGCTGTGTTTGTATGTTTGCAAGATTCGAATTTGAATACCAAATATGCAAACAATTTTCTATGATAGTTACAAAGCTATCTTCATATGTCATCAACATTTTATTTGTCTTTGTCATTGCAGCCAGAAATTCCTTTCCTTTCCGTCTTTTCTTCCATGAAGAGACTTATACGTTACAGTCTCGGCTCTCTAGCTCTTGGATCTCTGACTGTATCATTTGTAGAATCAATCCGCTTTCTGCTTGAATCTATTCGCCGAAAACTGAAAGGCTCCAATCATGTGCCTGACAACTGGTTCGGGAAGGCTGCATACCATTCATCTCAATTTTTTCTAAGGTGTATTGAGTGGACCGTCAAATCAGTGAACCGAAATGCTTATATCATGGTAAACTTTGTTAATATGCAAAAAACCATTTATCGTTTAAATGTGCATAACATTGATAGATATGTGCTTATTGTTTTGTGTGCAATAATTCTTCAAATAAGGATATGCTAAGGGCCAATAGAAGTTTTATGTTAGAGTTCTTATTTATCTTTCTGCATTAACTTCTCAAATATCTGCTTGACACTTGCAGATTGCTATAACCGGTAAAAGTTTCTTTAGAGCTTCATCTATTGCAACAAGCTTGATTAAGAATAACATCCTACGGATTGGACGTGTCAATGTGATTGGAGATGTTATATTGTTGCTTGGAAAACTATGTGTCAGCCTATCAAGTGCTGTTTTTGCTTTCCTCATGTTAGACTCTCACAAGTACAAATCGGCACATAACAAGATCTCGTCTCCACTCTTTCCTGTCGTGGTATGTTTTCTATATAATCTATATAATCAAACTTTAAAAAGGGTCATGCCCCCACATAGATTGGCCGGGTGGTGAAAACTCGGGACCTTGGACTGCGCTCCTCTCAAGGTCTCAGGTTCAAATCCTCATGGTGCCACTTTTGTGCTGGACCAGTCCATACAGAGCGAAACTCTGACTTCAATTGGGCCTCCGCTAGTGGACGGTGGGATTGGTGCCTCTCGGGTTAGTCGGTCCTTAGGTCAAATACTGAGTCTAAACAAAAGGGTCATGCATGCCACTTAAAAAAACGTATATGACAGATAACAAGTCGGATTTGGACATGAATTTTTAAAAAATTCAGTCCTATTCAAGCAAAGTCTTGCTCGACATAGCCAATACCAACCATCCCTTATTGCAAACAATTATCGGAATCTCACATCGACTATTGTATAAAATGCAGGTTTGTTGGGCTCTTGGATATATTGTTGCGACTCTTTTCTTTGGAGTTATAGAGATGTCAATTGAAACCATCATTCTCTCATACTGTCAGGATTCTGAAGAGCATGGAACAGCACAATATGCTCCTCCTCTTCTCATTGAAACTCTCAATGAACAAAATGAAATGCAAAGATTAACACAAGAATAAAATATTTCCATGTATTATTTTCTCAGTGTTGAACTTTTAGCAGTACCAATGATTTAGAATCTAGTTGAGATGCTTATTTTTGCCACCTTAGTTGAGTTCTTCTCCTCCTTGTATATATGTTACATAAAATATAATGCTAATTTGTTTGAAGTTTCATATGCATTGGTTCAGTTTTTTTTAATACTTAGCTACTAGCTACTACTATTATTAGGAATCCTCACAATTTTGTTTCTACTATTATAGTATACAACTAACTAATTTCTTCACTATTACTCCCTCTGTACTAAAATATAAGTCACTTTGAGAAAAACATTTGTACCAAAATATAAGTCACTTTAAAATACCAATGAAGCATTTAATGCTATTTTTCTTATTATATCCTTAACTATTTATTACTCTCTTTTCTTTTACTTATTCATTTTATCTTTTTCATATTATTAATGAAGGACAATTTTGTAAATTAATTCATAATTTTTCTTTTTCATACAACAATGATTACATTTCTTACTTTGTGTAATATGGTCAAAACGATTTATATTTTGGTACGGAGGTAGTATTATTTTTCTTTTGGGATTACTCCCTTGACTATCATGAAAGGCTAAAAGAGAAATAAAAAGAGAATATAATCAAAGTTTAATAAATAAAAAAGAGTGAACATTGATGAGGTTAAGTGATCAATTGGATGAGATAAAGAGGTAAACCTGACACATTGATGTATCTTAGAAACAAACATTTAACAATAATTAAAATTTAATGGTTTCTTACAATAAGTATTTAAAAGTGTTTAGTTAAAGGTCATAGGTTCGATCTTCAGCTCTATCGTAAATTCAAGAAGAAGAAAAAAAATCATGGAAATAGGAAAAAATTTACTATAAATTGATCAAATAATTTTTTAATTATTACAGCAAAGGAGAAAAAATATAGCTTTAGCTTTAATTATTTTTTATTTCTTTATTGAAACCAAGGGGAAAAATATATCTTTCTCAAATTTATCTATGCTTTAAGGGTAAAGAAGAAAAATTGAAAATGGTATGAAAAATGATTCATGAGAAAAATTGCAAATGACATTAAATAGATTTAGTTCTCAAGGTAAAATGAACCTCATCAAAACCATTATGTAATTGAACTCTTTGGTTTGTATTCTTAATGCTTTTTCAATAATTGGTCATTTTTGAAATGATTTAGAGTTGTATCCATCTTTGGAATTGGGTTGTATGAACTTTAACTTGTGATACATCACCATAAACATAATGATCATATAAATACGAATACGAATATGAGTTAATGATATGTGTTCTCATGAATCTCAAAACTTAAATCTTCAACAAATGATTTATATATCTCCTAAGAAATTATGGATTTTGGTTTGATAGAAGAGGTTACTCCATCCATATTAAAATATAAGTCATTTAAGAAAAAAAAATTGTACTATAATATAAGTCATTTATCAATACCGATGAAACATTTAATGTTATTTTTTTTATTATATCTTTAACTATTTATTACTCTATCTTCTTTTACTTCTTCAATTTATCTTTTTCATATCATTAATAAAGAACAATTTTATAAACTAACTCATAATTTCTCTTTTCCATACAACAATAATTACATTTCTTAATTTATGTAATTTGGTCAAAACGATTTATATTTTAGTACGAATGTAGTATGAGACAAGTTATTATGATAAATCTTTAATACTAGTTTATTTGAACTTCAAGATACACGAGATAGATTAAATTGATTGAAAATCCTTTTAAATTATAATGAAGATGAGATAAATTAAATAATGTGACAATATTACAATGTACAAATAAAATTACACGCTTAAAAGTAATTATTATAAATTAAAAAAGAGTAAATATATTTATTTTTTTAAGTTAAAGTACAAATAAAATTATAGAAATAAAAGTAATATAGATTTCTTTTACAACTTACTCCCTCCGTCCCAAAATATAAGTAAAAATGAGTTAAAAAAACTTGATGTATTTGGTTCAAAATTTGAATCAAATATATTCACTTTTGTTGATTAATATTTATTAATATTTTAAGACGAATGGAGTAATTGTTAAGCTTAACCACACTTACAAATATATTCAATGCACTTTGGAGTTTGCATCTTAAAGATACACAAACTCCAAGGACAGTCTGTCCTATCAAAGCAGATATATTCTGTAGGGGGGAAATTACTTACTGCAATATTAAATAAGAATAAATAAATGTTACTATAAAATATTATGTACAAAATAAAATAAAAAATTAAAAGCGGTAAGAAAAATCACTTACCACCGTTGGTTACAATAAGAAATAGGGAAATAAAAATTATCAAAGCATGAACCATCTTGGAAATTAATGCCATATTTTTTTTCCTTTACATGTAATAAATAGAAAATTGTTTGATCAATTTATAGTAAAATTCCATGATTTTTTACTTCTACAAATAGAGTAGTTTTTAACACTTAAGAGTTACAAGAAATCATTTATAAAATTTGAAATATTGTTAAATTAAATGTTTATAAGGTACACCAATGTATCGTGTTTACCTCTTTAATTCACCCAATTGATTACTTAATAATCTCATCAAAGTTCATGCTTATTGTTTATTTATTTATTAAAATTTCATTATAGTTTTATTATTTATCTTTACGCTTTTCATTATAGTAAAGAAAAAGATTCGAAAAATAATAGTAGTGGCGAAAACATTTATTTATAGAAAAAAATTACAACAATTGGCAAGAAAAAATAGAATAATTGACATTGGTTCGGCAAATACTATATATAAATACTACTACTATGTTGGTAGAAACAAATTGTGAATATTCGTAATATTAATGGTAGCAACTAGCAAGTATTACAAATAAAGAAGTAGTAATGCAAACATTATTTCTTATCTTTTTGCATTACTCTCGTGAACCTCAAATTAAATGAACTCGATTATTCTACAAAATTATCTAGAAGTCTTAATTTAACTGGTAAAATATCGAAATTGTTAGGTCGAATGTCGTACTTAAATTCGAACCCGAGACTTCGTAATTGTGTCTAAGTTTAATTTTAATAAATTACCACTTCATTCAAGACAAAAAAATGTACATCACATTTAGCATTGAAAATAACACTTTTTTATATTTTACAACCATTAATTGGGATTCTTTAACCAGTGCATGAATGGATTAGTTACCATTTTTCTTATAAAATACATTAAGAATAGAAACTAACGTAAAAATAACTCGTCAATGAAATTTGATATATTTAATAAACTTTTGGTCTTCTAACTATTTTTAAGGTTTCACTTTGATTCTTTAACTATTTTTTGCTCCGAATTGGTCCTTTAACTTTTCTTCGGTTAATCAATTTGATCCTAATCGTTCAAAAAATTCAAAAAACGTTAAGTTAGCCGTCAGTCTCATACTCTCATGTATTGGCCGCCAGGAACAACTCCAGAAGAAGAAACAACTCCAGGAACAACAACAACAATAAGTGGCAATTAAACAACTCCAGATCTGCAAACAACAAGTCCAGAAGAAGAAAAAAACTACAATAACAATCCAAATAAATCCCTTCGTCCTTATCCCCTTATTTTCATGATTTCTCTTAGATTTGGTCCTATTTTCTCTCTTTTTCACCATTGAAGTAAGGAATTGAAGAAAATAACTATAAAAAATGGTGCTGTTGCAAACTGAAAAAGCTTAAACATCAAATATAATTAGTAATCGCATGAAAAAAAACCCAAAATAACATCCATAAATTTTGGGATATTTAGTTATATGTGAATCATGAATCTATTTCTCAATATCAAATATTTTACGTGTAAAATAATGGTTTTAGCAAGATCCATGAGTTTGAGTGAATTTGTTTGAACATGTTTTTGGTTTCCATTTATGGGTTTATTTGAAGCAGAAAAAAACATCTGGGATTTTAGTTTGAAGTTTAGGATGAACACAATGAACAAGAAGAAGAAAGAAGACAATGAAAAGGAAAAATAATTAGTTGATGATGGTTTACATTAGATTTAATAGGCCAGCAGGATCTAATGGTTATATTTTTAAACAAAATTAATCAACGGTTTAAATTAAAAAAATTAATGGGGTCTATGGTGGACCAATATAATGTTGGTACACCTTAGACTTTTCATGTAATTATAATAACGTTTTTTAAATTAAAGTAACGGTTTGGACCTAATTGTTTAACGGAAGAAAAGTTAAAGGACCTATATGGAACAAAAAATAGTTAAAGGACGAAAGTGAAACCTTGAAAATAGTTAGAGGACCAAAAATATATTTAAGCCTTTATTAAAATACATTGTGCAAATATTTTTTAGTCAAGATCAGAGTATTCACCGTCAAACGCAGTGACTATTTCTCTCGTTAAATTAGAGGTGCCTCAAAAAATGAGATAATTAACCCAGAGATTTAAAGTTGCTTCATACCGAATTGTTGAGATTTGTAATTATGTAATTGTTCTCCTACTTAATTAATCCAGTTGTAAATATTATTTTAGTCAACTGTAGCTAGGTTAGTAGTTTTAGCAAGATTTAAGGCTACATATCATTGGCGTTAATACAGATTGTAGCAAATCCATCATTGGCGTTAATACTGAGTAGCAAATACATTTATGCTTTAAGGGTAAAGAAGAAAATTGAAAATGACACTAAATGGATTTAGTTCTAAAGCTCATTTATATTTTTTTGTATGTTATACAACTAAATTATTTTAAACTAGGGTAAAATGAACCTCATCAAAACCATTAGTAATTGAATTATTTGGTTTACGTTCTTAATTAATGATTTTCAATAATTAGTCATTGTTAAAATGATTTAGAGTTTTGTCCTTCCACCTTGTATCAACTTTAACCTGTGATGTATCACCATAAACATATTGATCAATGATCATTAATGATAAGGTGTTCTCATGAATCTCAAAACTTAAGGCTTCAAAATATTAATTTATATATCTCCTAATAAATTAGGTGAACACTCTGATATCCAACTTATATTGTTGGATACATTACTTCAAAGATAAAATTTAATACGATATCCACCTTTTGTCACTTTCAGATAACAATCTTTAATTATTACTTACTTCCTCCGTTCCTAATATAATTGTTATTTTAGAAGAAAAAAAACATTTGTTTCTTTTTAATTGTCATTTGATGAATTAAAGCTATAATATAAGTTGTCAAATATACTCTTATTCTCTCATTAACTCAAATTTCTTAAGTGTCATTTGATGAATTATGACTATAAATGATTTAATGATATGGATATAATGCATGTTATGTAAAAAAATAGAGAATTTATTATTTGAGAGAGAGTGAGTGTGACTTAAACAATGGTAGAAAGAGAAAAACAATACACAAAATTTACTACTTTAATATAGAAAAGTTTTTTGCTAAATGACAGTTATTTAGAAATGAAACTAGCCAGAACATATCATTTATTATTAGATACAATTTGGTTTACTTGTCAAATTATTATCTGAGAAAAATTAAATAAAGTGACAATATTATAATGTACAAATAAAATCACATGCTTAAAAGTAAATACTATTATAGAGAAAAGAGTAAATATATTTATTTTAACTTAAAGTACAAATAAAATAATACGCAAAAAAATAATATCAATTTCTTTTACAACTTAATTGTTAACCCTATTTATGCACTCGCAAATATATTGAATGCACCTTGGAGGTAGATTATTTTTAAAGAGACACATATCCCAAGGACAATTAGATGCTTCCAAGCAAAGAAATTGTGTAGGAGGTAAATCAGTTGGAGAAAAGTCAGCTGCAAAGCAATACAGTATCAAATAAGAATAAATGAATGTTACGATGAAATATATATATATATATATATATATATATATATATATATATATATATATAATAAAGAAATAAATTTAAAAATGGTATAAAAATGATTTACCGTTGGTTACAACAAAAAATAGGAAAATAAAAATAATTAAAACATGAACGATCTTGAGAATTAAAGCCATTTTATTTCTCCTTTTGTATGTTATGAGTAGAAAATTGTTTCATCAATTTATAGTAAAAATTCCATGATTTTTTTTACTTCAATCAAATAATGTATTCTTTCTGGCCACATTTATAAGTAAATTTGACTTTTTGTACATTAAAAAAATTATGTATCTTGCCTAAATATACGTCGCATACATTCATTTTTCAATTAAAAAAGTTAAATTTACTTATAAATATGGTTAGAGAGAGTAGTGCTTAACACTTAAATCATTCATAAAATTAAAAATATTTAATTGTTTATAAGGTCAACCAATGTATCGTACGTGTTTACCTCTTTAATTCACCCAATTGATCACTTAATAACTTCATCAAAGTTCATGCTTTTTAATTAATTTATTTATTTATTTAATAAAATTTTATTGTAGTTTTATCATTTCTCCTTTAGCTTTTCATGATAGTAAAGAGAAAAATATTTGAAAAATAATAGTAGTGACTAAAAGACATTTAGTTATAGAACTAAATTAGAATAAATTAAATAACTAGAAAAAATAGAATAATTGACATTGGCTCGATAATATTTTTTGTATACAAGATGATAAGGTATCGAAAATTCACACAAAAAATGGAGAGATTGGGGTTAATTTGAACTCCAATCATGGGTGTCGGATTTATTAATTTTGGTATGTTATATCAGTTGAGTTAAGACTTCTTGACTCTAGATGAGCTAGGATATTGGTATTAATAAAGAAGTATGACCTAAATATGTGTTTATAAGTGAAGGGTAACTCTCACCTTACAAACCAATTTTGTGAGATAGAGTTAGGTCAAACTCTCAAATTCTAATATAGTATCAGAGACTATCCTAGTTTCATTTGTTATTTGTTGTGGAGATCTCCTATATTTGGGCCATCAATTATTGTTGATTCTATGTTTCAGCTTATTCAGTTCTAGATACGAGGGGGTGTGTTAGAAGTCTCACATTGACTAGAGATATAACAAAGATATCAATCAATGATCACAAATTTAGAACAGTTCCTTGATTTAGAACAGTTCCTTGCCATTATATGCCCATGTTATCCTATTGTATTGTTCATTTATGGTTATTGAATCACTTTATACATGTGAAATTCATGTTTAATTAGTATATATAAATATATATTTTTTTTTTACTATAATTAGTATTTATATTAGTTGATGTTTTAAGTTAAATTTTTTTTTTTTTGTGAACCGTTAAAAATTTTATTTAGTTGCCTTAAAAATGTATTTATCACTTTCAGTCGCCCAGGATGACCAGGCCGGAAGTGGGGAATTTGCCTTTTAGCTCCCTCACTGAAGGCGAGGCTGATTTGTTACTGGCTCCGTTCGGGGAAGAGGAGATAAAGCAGGCAGTCTGGGATTGTGAGAGTTTCAAGAGTCCGGGGCCGGATGGGGTGCATAGTGGTTTTGTGAAAGAGTTTTGGCCGGAGTTGAAAGGAGATTTTATCCGATTTTTTAATGAATTTCATTGTCATGGCCGACTTGTCAAGGGACTGAATAGCACTTTTATTGTTTTAATTCCTAAGAATGAAGCTCCGCAACGTCTAGCAGATTACCGACCCATTTCTCTTGTGGGGATTATTTATAAAATTCTAGCTAAGGTACTAGCAAAACGTCTAAGTCATGTGATTGGGAGTGTGATCTCAGAAACTCAAACTGCTTTTGTTCAAGGACGGCAAATTTTAGATGGTGTACTGATTGCAAATGAAATTGTAGATGAGGCTAAGCGAAGGAAAAAGGATATGCTTATGTTTAAAGTAGATTTCGAAAAAGCATATGACTCGGTCGAATGGACCTACTTGTTTGCTGTTATGTCCAAGATGAATTTCCCGGAAAAGTGGTGTCAATGGATTGCAGAATGTGTTCAGTCTGCGTCAGCCTCTGTGTTAGTGAATGGCAGTCCTACTGCAGAGTTTGGTTTTGAAAGAGGGTTGCGACAGGGGGATCCGTTGTCTCCGTTTCTGTTTCTCATCGCAGCTGAGGGACTTAGTTCTATGATGCAGGCTGCGGTACAGGCTAATATATTCTCTGGTTTCTTGGTGGGTGAGGCTGGTGATTTGAGGATCTCGCATTTGCAATTTGCTGATGACACATTGCTGGTAGGACACAAGAGTTGGGAGAATGTTAGAGCTATAAAGTCTATTCTACTGCTGTTTGAACTGATGTCAGGTTTAAAGGTAAATTTTCATAAGAGCCAGTTGGTTGGGTTGAATATGGAGAATGAATGGCTTCAGGAGGCTGCTAATATTCTAGACTCCAGACTTGGATCTATTCCTTTCGTGTATTTGGGTCTTCCTATTGGGGGAAATCCTCGTAGATTATCCTTTTAGAAACCTGTTATTGATAAGGTGAAATCTCGTCTTTCGATGTGGAAAAGTCGTAATCTATCTATGGGGGGTCGCCTTGTTCTACTTAAAGCTGCCTTATCGTCGATTCCGGTTTATTTTCTTTCCTTCTTCAAAGCTCCCTCAGGTACAATTTCTATCCTTGAATCTTTATTTAAATCTTTTTTGTGGGGTGGGGATGGGGAGGCTCGAAAGGTACATTGGAACAAAATCTGTCTGGATAGGAGTGCAGGGGGTTTGGGGGTTCGGAGGGTGAAGCAATTTAATGTAGCACTCTTAGGGAAGTGGTGTTGGAGGGAGCGTACGGATGAGGGGGGTTTGTGGAGACAGGTGTTGGCTACTAAATATGGCCTACATCGAGGGGTGGTAAAGGATGGGGGAGGCAGGCTTCATTGTGGTGGAAGGATGTAGTGGGGATTAGGACAGACACTTTTAATGACATTGATGGGTGGTTTAATAGCTTTTTAGTTCGGGAGGTAGGTGATGGGGAAAATACTTCTTTTTGGCATGATCCATGGTTGGTGGTAGGGGAGTCGTTGCAAACTAGATTTCCACGGCTTGCGGGGTTGACTGGGGATGATTCTATGACGGTTGGGGAGGTCTATCGGCGCGGGTGGGGGCTGGATAGTGTTGGATGGGTCTGGCGGCGGTCTCTCTTTGCTTGGGAGGAGGAGCTGTTGGAGGCTTGTTGTTTACTCTTACAAAATGTTGTGTTGCAGTCAAATTTTTCTGACAGGTGGCATTGGCGAGGTTCTATTACAGGTTCTTACTCGGTTAAAGATGCATATAATTCTTTGACTAGACAGGAGGTGGCAGAGGTAGCATCAGACGCGGTAGTCCATCTTCCTTGGCACAAATTAGTTCCGTTAAAGGTCTCGGTGTTTGCTTGGAGGTTCTTCCTGAACAGATTGCCAACCAGAGATAACTTATTGACCCGCGGCATTATTCCAGTCGGCTCTCATTTGTGTAGTCTGGATTGTGAGCGGGTGGAATCTTTATCACATTAGTTCTTTGTTTGTGCACCTTCGCAGCAGGTGTGGTGTGGTGTACTTCGGTGGCTAGGTATCCAGGCTGTGCTTCATTCTGAGGCATCCAGGCATGCGCAACAGTTTCTTGGTCTGCAGGTTCGACAGTTGAATCCCAAAAATATCTTTCAGGCTATTTGGCTAGGCTCTATTTGGATGATTTGGAAGGCACGAAATGATTACCTATTTAAACAAAAATCTTTTGATGTTGATAAGGTGATCGACGGTATCAAGTTGCATAGTTGGTGGTGGTTAAAAGTGAGATGTGCTAGTTTCTCTTACGACTTTAGTGTATGGTGTAGGAATCCCTTAGCTTGTTTAGGGATTACAGGTGTCTAATTCTTTCGCCTGACTTATAGGCTTTTTGTTTTTAAGTGGCTTCGGTCCGTTTATGTAACAGATTTTTGCCGTAGATTATGCACACCTTGTGCTAATCTATAGTGCTTATTTATATATAATTTTAGCCGTTTCTAAAAAAAAAAAAAATGTATTTATCAATAATTGGTAGAATTTTTTTTTTTTAACAAATTATAAGTATAGCGGCAGTTTAAAACTGCCCCAATCTAATTTTTTTTAAACCAAATTTATAATTAGCGGCGGTTCAAAACGGCCGCAAAATTATTTTAAAAATTTGTTTTCCCTTAGCTATTGCGACCTTTATAACCGCCGCAAAGAAAGCAGCGGCAGTTTGTCTGGCGGTTGCCAAAACCGCCGCTAAACTCGCTTCCGCCACATGATAGAGCGGCACTATTCAAACCGCCAGAAAATTGTGCAGCGGCGGTTTAAAACCGCCGGAATCCCAAAAAAAATCCGCCGCAAACCGCCAGTTTTCTTGTAGTGAGTCACTTTGATTTATTTATCATTTTTCCTTTTTAAATATGTTTTTTGTTTGAGTTTTTATGTCACCTTTTTACATATATTTACTAATGTCTATTGGTGTTTTGATGCATATGCAAGATTCAACAAGACATGCAATTTTTTTTTCCAATAATTGTTAATGCACGTACTACTACTATATATTAGGTATTTTTCTTGCTAACATATATGCATTACCGAACCAATGGCAACTATTCTATTTATTTTCCCATTAATTATTGTAAAAAAATTATAATTAACTGTTTTCACTTTTTGAATTCTTCCCTTGACTATCATGAAAGGCTAAAGCAAAAATGAAAGTTTAATAAATAAAAAAGAATGAACTTGGACGAGGTTACACAATTAATTGGGTAATCTAAAGAGGTAAACATGTACAACACATTAGTGTAATAATTCAAATTTTATAATTGGTTTCTTGCAACTTCTAAGTGCAAGAAACTATTTGCTTGAAGTAAACATATATCATGGAATTTAACTATATAAATTGATCAAAAAAAATTATTTATTATATGCAAAAGAAAGAAAAAAATATGGCTTTAATTATCAAGTTCGTTTATGCTTTGATTATTTTTATTTCTCTATTATTTGCTGTAACTAATGGGTGTAAGTCATTATTCATACCATTTTCAAATTTTCTATTTTACCTTATACAAAATATATTTCAACGTCTTTTAGTAACATTTCTTTACTTTGTCAAAAAAAAAAAATGTAACATTTCTTTATTCTTATTTATATCACAGTTCCATTATCCTTTACTGTATTTACCTGCAATGAAGACAAAGATTGTCCAAGAGATATGTGCATTCGTAATAGTTTGACTCCAAGGTGCATTAAGTATGTTTGTGAGTGTGTATAAGCTTAATAAATTAGGTTGAAAAATAAATATATGTTACTTCTAAGTGTAAAATTTTATTTGTACATTATGTTGAAAAAATTTATATTTACTTTCTAAACATATAATTTTATATATATTATATATAATGTGGCTACTTTTGTTTTTTTTTTTTTGGACGAAACTTTTGTTATTCTTCTGTGATAATAATTTCGCAAGTGTATCAAATTGTGCATAGAAATATAACTATATTTTGTCAAAAAAGAAATATAACTATAATAAGTGATAATAAGTAAGATTATTGTATTCACACAAATTGTTATTAGTTAATCTATTTAGGGAACAAAATTTGATGTACTTAGGTAACAACGTGAATACATATATAATAGTAATGAATTAAGTAAGCAACAATAAATTGCAAAGATGCTTTTATAAAAACAACTAGAAATCAAAATTTTCCCCTCTTTTACATAATGTGTTCTATTGCAAAAAATGCCAAACTATAATGAATCCACAACAAGTATACATATGGAAGGTTAAGAAGGTGAAAACACATCAAATAGGGACGAAAACAACATTTCAGACCGTCTAGGGCACTTCTACCATCGCCAAACGGCCTAGGAGCAACCCAATCAGCGAGGTCTCTAACTTGCACGACGCCTTTGATAACATACAAAAATGTTGATTTAACATGATTTATGGATTGATTTGTAATTTTGATACATTCAATGGTCATGAAACCTATTGATCAACGAAAAACATATCCAAACACCAAAATGACTAGTAAAAAAAACATTTGTGGACATATTTATAATTTTGAAACATTCAATGATTAATGTAACAATGTCATTTTAAAGGACCAAAATGATTGTTTACCGTTATCTTGAGTGTATGTGATTACATTAGTCATACAAGACAAGACAAGACAAGTTTCACTATTTTGTATTTATATTCAAGAAACACAAAATGTATCCATTTTACAATTGTCCCAATAAAGCAAGCATTGTTACCTTACATTACATTACATGGCTTTTTAAGGGAACAATAAGTTGCCTTATAAAGAAACTTTCTAATAATATTCATACAAAAGTCATATTTATCAATTGTTAACTATCTTCCACTTGGCATAGAGAAGGCTCTTGAAATCGGATCTTGTCTAGAATTGAAAGGTACCGATGAAGATAATGAAGCTGAGGGTCGAAGGAGTGGTGTAACGGCCCGACTTGAAGATTCATTGCCAATAGGTGAAGGTGTAGATGTAACAGTTGTTACTGGTTGTAATTCTACTTCAGTGCCAGTGGCGATGTCTTGAAGGGAATCATCGATTATTTGATGATCGTCTTCTTCAACTGACAATACAGTGCTTGTGTCTGTGTGAACGGTGGAGTCATCGGCGAACATACCGTGTCTTCTCTTCTTCCTAGCTGCTTTACCCCATCCATGAATGGTTTCTCTTATTCTCTGCGGAATTAATGCTGCTTTATAGTTTGTTCCCATCTGAAATACATGTAGAAATGATATATTATTGCATGACACATGAATGTGGTAAAAGCCCTTCACTAGAATGATTTAATGAATGCAATAAGTCCATTTCTCAAGTAAGCAGAGATCTATGAAGCACGGACACTCCTCGGATTCGGCATGTTCCAGTATCGGACATGTACTATGTCCGACACCGACACTTACGATTACATTGAATTATATCATTTTTTTCAAATGTTTATCTGGGTCGCCGTGTCAGTGTCCGTGTTGTGTCTGGTGTCCGTGTCTGTGCTTCATAGCCGAAGATAAATATTATTCATCATTCTAAAAGGAAACTATCTATAATGGCTATCTTGTCCGATGAACATGATAGTACTAATAACTATGCAACTCCAAAGTCTAAACTCGACATGGAATCATTGCTGCAGCCAAATCGACTGCCGTTTTGGCTGAAGAATGCTTGAGAATTGGCTGCAGCAAATCCATATTCTTTCACTTCGACACTATGAATTCATTTTTTCAAGTTTTAGAGCATGAGAATATGTTACGACGCCCAAGCAAACACATAGTTGTATCCTTTTTCTAGGTTTTGGGTTACCTGTGTAACAAGTGCATAGAGTGGCAGGGTGCTGTAGCTGCAAAGAAACTGTCCGGCAAACCTACAAAGTTGAATATAAGAACCGATAAAGGCAGATGTTGATTTAATCACCGACTATTGTGTAAACTACACCAATATTTAACAGCAGCGATTTGCATTAAGTGACAATTAGTTCAAAAAATATTTATAAAAAAAAAAAATTGACTTAGTTTACAAAACATAAACTATCTTGATTTCTGCATACCCCAAGATTAGCCTGAAATAAACGAGGAGGTGATTCCTAATAAAGCAGGAATTATATCCGAACTGCCACTGTAATAAAAGAAAGACATTTTATTTAGTAAAATGCAACTTTATTAATCTATTCGTTTTATCGATTTATTCTACATGAATTGCAAAATTCAAAAGCATGCTTAGTAGCAGTGTAATTTTCATTCTTAACATGGATAAGGAAGTACCCAAAACCAAAAGAACGAAGCCAATTCAAATGCATTCTGCCAAAGAAAAGAAAAGAAAAAAGATTAGAAATTATGATGAACATAATAAATGTAAGCAAGAAATAATCGCACAAGATGTAGACGAACCATGAACAACCTGGAAGAGAATGAAATGAATCAAGGAGAGTAATAGTTCAGGCTTTTTAAACCAGAAAAGTTCATCGCGAGGCCTCAACTTAGCTTCTGAGAAGAAACCAGTAATTCCGGCATTCTCCAATGCTAAGGTTGCAATAACTTGTTGTAGCTTTGTTCCCACCAAAAGAACAAGCTGTGTTTGAACATTAACACATAAGAAATAGCATGACACGTTGATAAAAAAAATATGGTCATATGAGAATTCAAAGGCGTTAATACATAAGAAACAACATTAACACAAAATATGGACATTATGTTACTTTGCCGACAAGCAATACTGTTCTATTCATATTCCAATGAAAAACTCGGCAGCTACCTCATAAAGAGGCAACTACACGTCATTCACCAAGTCAAAACGGTTCAGAAACAAAAGTAAAAAATTCAGAGGGAATGGGAAAGTTAACTTACAGATATAGGAATGATAGCTATCCAGAAATAGAGATTTGATCCTGTGTTAAACCCAAAAAACAAAAACCAAGTTACAAAAGTATGCAAAACCGAGTATTATCTAACCGCGCTTAGGTTAAAAGAATGATCCGAGAATTTTTTTTAAAATGTTATAATCAAGTAAAAATATGATGCACTACTTCCACCTCGATTTCTCACAGTATGTGATACCTTTAATGTTGAAGAGCATGAAACCGACAACAAATCCCCAAAGTGGACCGCTGCAAGAGATTTTACAAAATACATAGGACTATCAGCTTTCAACTTCATCAGAACCAAAGTCGTGAAAAACAAAAGAAATAATAATATAACAAGGATAACAGAATGTCCAAGTTTACGCACAAAATGTATTATACTAACGAACAGAATTTGACGTTAAAAAGAGATTGTCTCTTGAAGCTGCAATAATAGTTGCTGCTGAATTTTCTTTTTTTCTTTTTTTTTTGCAAATTTTTTATTAATAAAACCAAATCTCTGCACAAGACGAGCAGAAACCGGTAAAAGAGAACCTACAAATCAAGTTGCTGCTGAATCTGAACTAGTACTAACCTTACACCAACTATCTTTTGAAATTCTTCTTCCATAGATCGAACCATGTAGCTGTGGAAATCATATTTTGATGAAAGGTTGTGATTCTGACGTGAACAAGGAAAACAGAAAATAAAATAGTTAACATTAACAAAGTAGAAGTTTATACATACCATATAGTTCGTGAGCTACTATCAAAAACTTTAGATATCACCAAAAAACTTTAACTCACCATAAAATATAGTTCATGATAAGTTTTGATATCACAAACATCATGATTCAACAATTTAAAGCTACAATAAATTTTACTGAATAATGTATACCATGATGAAGCCTTTGCGAAGTGTAAGGTAGTCAGCACGAACCACAGAACGTCCAAATTGTCGAAAAAAACATGTCTGCAAGTTGGTTAAACTTAAACCTATATAAATATATGAAACCAAGACTTATCCCATCCAGACTTCTTACGAATATATTCTTGTTGAAAACGAACTAGATGCTTAAAATGATGCATAATGATGCTTAAATGAAATGAATTTGAATGGAAGTGAGGAAGTAAGTGAAGATATTTAATTACCGTCCAAATGACTAATGGATTTGATGTATGAGTCTTGACAAAGGTTGATTGCCTTCGCATAGTCATCTGCCTAGTAATTTCTGTCGCAACAAAAGACAAGACCGGTCAATTCCTTAATATTGTTACCATATGAATTACATTGACATATCTTTTTATTAAATGAGCAACTTCAAAAGATTAAGTTGTTAAAGAGAGTTAAATGAACTTTATAGCATGTTCACGGAGATTATTTATGCTATATAATAACTACATACGTGACACAGAATACAAAAAAAGTTAGTTTGAGATAAAATGTAGTAACACAAATAAAAGTTAGTGTATTGAGATGTATTAAGCTTACCGGTTAAATAATTGTGTCGATCCATGTGAGCTTCATCCTCCCACACTCTCCAACTATGAATCTGGTTTAAACTAAAAGTGTTATTAATGTCAAACAGAAATCCAAAAATGATAATACCAGAATGTTTTGCCCCCTATGTCAATATTCAGCCAAATAAATAAATAAATAAATAATACTTAGAAATATCTCGATGAGATTGTTCTATACAGTTAGATTTCTGTCTCATGCAATGTAAATTTAAAGTAATTAAAAATATTGAACAACATGTTGAATAAAATTTTTCCTTCAACTTGAGTGGTACTGTCATTTTGTACTATGGATCCAAGATATTTAAACCGTGTAATAGAAACGCTTCGCACATAACTTAATAAATTAAGCACAAATCACTTTCATATATCAACACTAATGATAAATGTTTAGAAGTTAGGTCTCATCAACATTTAAAAAACATCTCACCTTCACGATGGCTAACAACATTGTTAGGCAACTGTAAGATACGTGTGTTATCGCCATGACAAAAATGAACCGATGCAATTGCTCTAGACCTTCATACGAAACAAATGGCTCATAACCCTGAGTAACATAAAAATTGCAAATCAAACTCCATTAACATATATCAATAAAAGCAAAAGATAGAAAAACTTAATACGTGTAAGGTATAAAGCTCATGCCTCTTTGCAGGAGCTTCTATTTATTCCATTTAACATCCTTCTAATTAAGTGTGGATAAGAAGCCGTCAATAATTTACGTTCTTCGGAGCCATTCTCTTCTATTTGTTTATCAATCTCAGATCTAGAGCATGGAGCAAAAGCACTATTATAGAACTTTGATGGAATGCAAATATTAGCTATCATGCCAGAGGTAGCCGTAAGTAGGAGAGATATAAATCCGAGCAACATCAACTCTGAAGATAAATTTGAAAAATAACGAAAATTGATCAGTGAAAAGATACGCTCAATTAGCACAATACGAGAGAAGTCAGTAAGGTCTAACATTAACAAATTAAAAAGAACTCGTGTTCATATTTTGAAGGATTTAATGCGCGGATACCTTCTTTCATCTTCTCCAAAGCTTCAAGCAAAGGTTTTCTATTTGTTTTTCGCAGCCACTGTAGCGACAGAAAAAATATAACGATACATCAGAATCCATACCAATGCAGACAATACAAAACCAGGTTATTCACAACGTATAAATTTAATATATGACTAAGATAGAATCAAGTTCAAAGCATCAAATTAAAAATATAAATCTATACATATGGCTGCAATTGCATTAGGAACGATAGCTTCTTTCCTTGCCAATAGACGCAGTGCAGATAAATTTGTTAGAGAAACATTATATCCAAAAATAAACCACGTAACGAAAAATACTTTTTACTCTAAGTCTTAATCTAAATTCATAAGTTAGCAAAATGCCTTAAAAATGGAACAAGCTTCCAATTCCTACAACTGCATAATAACATAGTAAAATAACCAACAAAGCTCAACAATAAGATATCAACCGATACTTACATTGCTTAAACGGTTAATGGAACGTTCCACAAGCAAAGAGACGGCAACAAATATGGTCAACACAGTGGCAACAGACCATGTAGGAGTCAAGGCCAATGACCTTGCTTCTTTTACATTCTCTTCCATCTTTTTAAGTACCAAAAACCACAGTCCAAACCTTATATATGACTAAGTGCCTTAAAAATTCTAAGGCAACTTAGCACATCCACCTTGTAGCAACAACTTATAGCTTCTCTATATTCACGGTGGAATCGCCTTGGAACATGAGATGACGAGATATAATAGATGATATATCTCGCCGAATCAAACATATACTTAATTGACTTAAAACAAGGGTCTCATTTGAGATCAACTTTGAAAACTTTACAAACAAAAATCACAATACAACATTTGAAGTCAACCTATGACTTACTAGTTAATACTAAATCTAATAAAATAGAAATCCAAATGTTAGTATCTTTCACCACAAAATAGTGATCTTGATTCCTAATTTAGAAACAAAGATAGGACTAATTGACTAAGCAATTGAAATAGAGTCCAAATTGAAGCTTCTAGAATTGTCAATCTCTTCACAATTTACTCTCACTTTGAGCATAAGAACAAACTCAATCCTTATCTCTTGGCCGAACTTTAGATTACCAGAGTCTCTTTCTCCTAGGAACCAGAGTGGTAAAACAAAAAAAAACAAAAAACTTGCTAACAAATACAAATTTTGCAGGAAACCCAAATGAAATTGGTTATCAAAAACCTCCACACTTCAAAGGTGAATCATTTTCAAAAATTACATAAATCCCCCATGGCTTTACCCAATAGAAAAGGTGGGGAAAATCCCTATTTTCTCTATATAGAATTATAAAGTAAATAAACAAGATTACTTTTTTTCCTTCTATAAAGCTATTGAGAACACTTTATACAAACCCCATTTTCAAATCAAGCTCATATAACAAGCTCTGCAAAAAAAAACACCAATTTTTTTGTTTGTACTAATGTTTCAATAACAGTACAAAGCAGATTGTGACATTCTTAAACCACAGTGAAAACAACCTTAAAGAGTGTTTTGGAATCTAGGAAACTCAGAAGAATGGAAGTTAGAAGTGAATCTAGAAGAATGAAAAGTGAAGATCTCTCTGTGTATGTGTGTGTCAGTTACAAAAAAGGTGAAAGAAAGAAACAAACAAATTTGAAGCTTAAACTAACACACACATTACATAGTTACATAACGATAATACATTGAATGAGTTCACCAAAAACTAGTGCATTTTTACAATTTCCATGTACTTTCCCCGTATGAGAAAAAATTAGTCAAAAGAAAATTTAAATATTTAACTTTTGTTTTTTGACATAATTTAAGTATTTAGTTGAAAATTTAAACTAAATATATTCATATTTTTTAATTAATTTTTTTATATTTTAAGATGGAAATAGTCTATTCACTCATCGAGGTGGTTCCAATCTAGCGAAAAATTAATCATTATATTCAACGGTAATCACTCAGTCTCTCGACAAAAAAAATGGAACTAGTAGAATGAGGTTAAGGTAGTCTTTTCAAGATCATGATGCAATACAAATGCACACATTTCAGGATCTTCTGTGGGCCACAGCTACGTGCCAACTCGCATTACTATTATTGAACTGTACTTTTTTATTTTAGTTTAGTTCTTTAGATTACTTTTTTTTCCCTTAATTATTCGGTTACACAACAAATGATTTATAATAATTTGGAATTCAATTATGAATTAAATAAAATTTGGCAAAGATTTTTTCGGTAATTAAAAAACGAAAACTAAACAATAACTAGTCTAGTACTTTAAAATATTTTGAAATATATTTAAGATAATTACATATAAATGAAAAGTAAATGAGCAACATGTTGCGCCGCTATCTTTTTAAAACATTGGTTTGAAAATATTTTCTTATAAACTAAAATGTGTAATTAACATCATGTTGTAGTATACTTAACTAACTTGATATGAACATTGCATCTAATATGTAGAGACCAAAATTTAAATATTGATATGTTCAATTATTCACCTTTAAATGATAAAGTTCTAGCCATTAGAACAAAAAAAAGTTTATCAAAAAAACAATTGTGTAACTTTTAATGAGATTAATTGTTATATATTAACGGTATAATTTTTTTACACATGTATTCAATCAAAACACACTATATTATTTTAGTTTGAACTGGATATCCTCTGCGCGCAACCAGGGCCGGCCCCATAGCATGTCCGGGGTGAGCGGTCCGAACAAAGCCTCAAAATTTCGACAAAATTTTAGGGCCTCAAAATTTTAAAGTTCTACAATAATAGTTAAATATTTTTAATGTTCATGAAATATCATGTGTTTCTATAAATTAGTGGTTAATTACGTTGGTTGTGAGTGTAAGGTCAAGGGTTCAAATCTTAACTTTTACAATTTTTAATACATAATTTTATGTCATATTTAATCCTTGTTAGGATATATTTTTTTATATTATTTACAATGATAATTATGTTTTATGTACCGTATATTTTTTATGTTATATATAATTTAAATATACGGTGTTTTATCTAAACAAAAATCATTTTTTATGAAGAGTCCAAATCTCATATTCGAATAAAGTCTCTAAAATGTTGGGATCGGCTCTACGCGCAACTGCAGAAATTAATCCTTTGAATCAAATAAAACCACAAAGGATAGTTAAAACCCTCACACTATAATATCATTTTATAAGTTATTTCTTAAATATATCCACAAATATATACATTTTCACACTATCACCGCCGTACAAATTAAATCCATTTTTAATACATATTTGTTTACACATGAAAATATATCTTTAGAAAAAAAAATACAATATGTTAATTTAATTTGGTTGAATTTGGGTCTCACATTGTACCAAAACTTTTCATGCAGCAAGCACGTGTTTCCCTCTTATTTATCTCCTATATATATGGCACTTGTTGCCTGCAGCACCATGGAATCAATATTGGTAGGTAGTCAATTCTTGCCCTTTATTTTTATTTCATTGGAATTATTTGTAATTTATTTTGGTGAACTCAAAATAATAATATATGGTTCATAGTTAAAAACCAGGGACAACCCAATGCATTTAAAGGTGCAATGTCATTTTGATGTGAGACTTAGAAAAATGCTAAACAGTGTCCCAAGGGCACTAGTTAAACTCCTTAAAAAGGAAATTCTGTTTTGGATCTTGTGCATTCAACATCTCTGCTTTGGAATTTGTGCATTATTTTTATTTTTTATTTCCCATTTTAGTATGCTTAACAAGTGCCTCGGGGGCACTGTTTAGCATGACCCTTTAAAAAATTATAATAATGTTTTAGTAAAATTATTAAGCTTTATATTTTAGACACTTCAAAATGCAAAATCACTCACTAAAGTAGTGTAATCCTAGACAATTACCTTAGCTTGATAGTCTTATCTTAAGCTGGCTCAGTAAGAAATTGGAAAAAAAATTGTTGGAACTTTCTAAAGTGATTAAAATAAAGAAAAGTAATATAAAATTACACTGAACTAAAACCAATGTTAACACAAAAGACAAAACCATAATAAAGAAAAATTATTTTAATAAGAAAATTAAGTTGATTCAAAACATAATACGTACATGTTCTTCGTTTTATGTTTGAAATATATACCATTATTATTATATTTATAAAATAGATATGTTTTGGGGTGGAAAAAAAATGGTATATCCCATTTCCCATTTAGTTGCGTCGAGAATCAAAATACAAATGCCACACATCTAAATTAATGTTCATGCACGTGCCCTGTTATTTTATTTTATTTTCTTCTTATATGTTCTTTTTATGAAAGATTTTCTTCTTATATGTTAATATTATTATTAATATATGAACACTTTCATCAAAAAAAATATTAATATATTAACAATCAATCGCACTTGGTGACTTGGTTTGTTTTGTCTGTAATATTGTCATCGAATCTACACCGGTGCTCACTTTTGCACTATTTTTTATTAATATATTTATGAGGTGCCAAAAAAAAAAAATTAAATTTTATGTCTTGCTTTGTTAAATTAAAAAAAAAAAATCTATTAAGCAAATATTAGTAATTACTTTGATAGGAGGTGGAGAATTAGTTGACAGCATAGATCGAACTTTAGACATCTTTCTTTTTAACATCTCAACTCATACTATAAAAGTTCAATGTTACTATCAATCAATTAGTCATAAAGTGTCAAAAGTACAATTCATTATATAAAAGTGTCTTTGCATTTGATGTTATGTTGTGCTCGAAGAATATGCAAATATTTCACTTTTCTACATTTGATGTACTTTTGTTGTTAGACTCTTTAGAAACAAATTAATAGTAAAAATCCATAAGCTATAACAAGAAACAATGAAGCTCAACCTTCAATATTTTAAACTAAAAACTTGTTTTAGTCTAGTTTTTGGCCTAAAAAACTTAACAAAATGTCTTTTTGGCAATATTTATATCATGTGCTATTCTAGATATGCTCAGCATGACAGCCAGTATTAGTTTGATATCAAGACTTCCCCAATGATATTGATTGGTCAGAAGATTTGGGGTGGACTATATTTTTTGGGTCCACAGTAGGCGGCTTACTAATAATAATGATTATTTTTCAAAATTAATTAAAATAATGATTAAGTAGCATTTTCCAACATAAATATTGTACAAACATTACACATGATTCATGAAAGGAACTTCTCTAATTTGTTGAGGGTTGGTTTCAGATGTCATGTAAATGATATGAGCCAACAACCGGTTGATGTTGAGTTTGGTTTCCTTCAAGTATCTACACATCAATATACACTTGATAATTGATAGTTTAGCAATAAGAATTTAATTTTATAGTTTCAATCAAAATATTAAGTTTACATTTCGTTGGAGACAATTGTAAAATGTAAAACAGCCTTCAATTAAAATTCTCCTTCATCAATTAAAAGTATTATATACAACGAAGTTGATAGTGCTTTTCTAAATGAGTCTTCAAAAAAGATTCACCATCAAACACTAAAAATGAAGGTGCTATTGAGGGAAATTGCATAAATTTCAGGATTTAAAATAAGCATATCACAGCCTAGTGCTATACAAATAAACAGTAAATTTTTCTTCTGAACTCATAATATATAGATAGCAAAATACTTATAATGGTAAATATTACAAATAAATAAAACAAAATATCCATTGGGAAAATACTATATATCACTAAAACTAGGCTCAACAAACCATAATCCTCTAGGCATCAAAAGATCAGTCGGTAACGATCATGGAAGCTTCATTTATATTACCAGAACAGAATTACCAAAAACAAAATTGAAACATTTGACAATCGTATTTGAGACAAATAAAACCCTGAAATTAAACCCTAAACCAAAGCTCACGATTCACTTGTTGGGACAGGCAATGCAGAAATGAGCTGCTCAGATGGAACATCAGTAGATGGATCCTGCTCAGATGGAACTTCAGTGGATGCATCTTCCTCAGATGCGTCACTATCTTCATCTGTGTAATCCCCAGTGTTAGGAAGTTGGTCAGTAGTTTCTCCGTTCAACTCATTCTCGTTATATAGATCCCCTTGAACTGGTACATTTCTTTGCTGCTGGGACGAAAGAACATTTGCAATAGCTTTAATGGCAGCAGTTGCCTGGTTGTGGTCAACTCCCTCGTCAACTTCTATGCCATTAACATTAGGTTCCTCAGACTCGGACAAGGTATCTTGCCGTGGTGGAGGAACAAAAAAGGGAATTTTACCCCTCTGCCAGTCATGAAGTATCATCTTCGCTGCAGTCATAAGGTCAGGTTCACCACCCTGGAAAAGCCATGGAGTAAAAGTCACATCAAAGTCTGTCAGCTAGTCTTAACCAAAGCAAAAAAATGTTGAAGAAAAATAAATTGGAAGAATAACCAAATGAAATTTTTTAACATGTTGTCATTAAGGGGAAAATTAGTAATTGAAGTGCACTGCTTTCTTCTATAAAGCAAGCAGCAGATCAAGAGACGAAACATATGTATCATGTATGTAATGTGCTGCTTCTAGTCTAGGGAATTGAGAAAATCTAGAGTATATTAGTAGAGCTGATGATCAGCCTCAACAACAAAATATTTACAATAAAACTGAGAACTTAGATGAATTCAGAAAAGAATACCTTAAGGAGTTTGCCAGATGATTTGCAAAGCTGAAGTAGGAAGTCATTTTCATCAACCCTGATGACAAGATATAGATATTATTGACACATAAGAAAATCAAGGTCAGTATCAATGGCATGTTATAGTCACATCAACAATAACCATGTCATCACCATCTTACTGTTCATGATTCATCAAAAGATACTGAAACTACCAGCAGCAGGGTGGGGAAAATATTACAAAATATTACCAGCAGCAGTAGGATGTTCTCAGCAAAAACATGAATACAAAAGGTGGACATAATTTATGAAGATCTATCATTCACCACAAAGTTAGGAGACAAGGAAACATACCAGTCTTTTATTTTATAAGCTCTTGTCAAGTGCTCCTTCTTCACACGTTTCAAAACCTCACCAATATGGTCAGCAGCATCTTTCAAGTTTGTTACGCGTACCTGGAAATAAATGAAATATTCAACCAGAGAGGAAAAATAATAATATATATGACAACAAACATGAAAAATTAAATCCATAAGAGCTTCCATTATTAGCATGCAGGAGTATAAATTATTAATTGGACAAGCAAACAAGTATGAGTTCTGACAATCACGATATATAACATAATATAAGCTATTAATATCATTCAGGAGATGCCAAATTTATTTATATGTTACCACAATATAACTCAATACACCATTAGATATCAGTAATAAACATGCCCAATCTGAGAAATCAAAACGAGGAAAGAAGCAATATTGATCACAGTCGTATTCTGTGGACATGAATACTTAATGTACCACCCACCCTTGGTAAAATGACACCCACGTAGGTAATATGCTAATCAATATCAAGCCTATATAAGAATAGCTATTTATGGACCCAAAACAACATGTGAATATATATCACAACCACAAAAAACATAGGATATATCGGCAGAGTACAAGGTTGATTGGTCTACAACATATCTCTATATTGTATATTGTATATAGTAAAAGGAATAGCACTATCTATAATTACAACATGATAGTTTAACATTCTTTAAAACACAGAAGGCATTTCTGAAAAGAAAGAAAAATTATGTTTGCAGTCTTTGGAAGTTTAAAACAATTGTACTACAAATCATTTCCCCATTAGGTGCTCATATGAATCAAACAAAGTCATTGTGCTCTTTCGATTAGCATTCACAAAGTTTAAAGTCTGAACAAAATATTCTTAATTAAAGTAATATGCAAACAAGTGAAAAGAAAACCTACCACACCCTTCAGCACAACATCTGTTTCAGAGTCATTGTTGTGATAGACAACTCCTGGACAATCGATCAAAAAGATCCTCTTTGTAAGGGTTATATACTGCCAGACTTTCGTTTCCCCTGGAATTGGAGCAACTTTGCAAACCTTTGACACATTAATTGGACACATGTCAATAAACATGCTAAAAACCGCTTAAGCAGGAAATAAGAAACAGTGAAGGAAAAAGAAAGATTACATTCTTGGTACGCAATGTATTGATCACTGATGACTTCCCAACATTTGGATATCCAACGAAACCAACAGATATTGCTTGCTTATCGCTTTTCAATCTTGCAAATTGTCTCAGAACTGATAGAAGTGAACCCTAAGCATGATAATGACAAATAAATAAGATAGCAAATAGATGAAGATACACAGGAGTTGAAGGAGGAAAGAAATGTGTTCTCCCCAACTTCACTTGTCCTTTTTTATTCATGAATCAACACATTACAGGAAATTGGCGAACAAATTAAACAAATAAAATAAAGATGAAGTCAATAGTGTACCTTTCCAAAGGACTTATTAATGCTTGCATGGAATGCTAGAGTTGGATATTGTTTTGACAAAACTCTAAGCCATCCTTTTGTTGCCCAAGCAGGAATTAGATCGCACTGAAAAAGTAAGGAGGATTTGAAATTATTTATATCGTACGATAAAATTTTTTAGGGTATTTAGCAACAATTTAAAAAAAAAAAAGCATAAAAAAAAATGTTATTAACCTTGTTCAATAAAAGCACCATGTGTTTGTGCTTGCAATTTTCTTTCAAATGCTTCTCTAAATGGTAGCATCTTGTACCTTGTGGATCCCTAGCATCTATAACCTGTATCAGAACAGATAAAATACGTTCAAAGACTGAGGAGAAAAGTGTGTGATATGTGCTGGGAATCTGAGTCAGAAATTTGAACTACAATGGATCCATCAACTTAAATAAGCATGAAACAATCATATAAACAAAAAATGCTTTAAAAGTATAACACATTAGCTCCTAACTTCTATGTTTTGTACCTTACTTTACTATGACAAACTTCCCTAAAATTCATAACGTTCACACTTCACAGTAAAAGAGGAATGTAGCATGCAGATTAGAAGCAGTAATAGACATCGTAAAGCATAATTTTTAAACTTATCATAAAATAGTTCAATAGCATTATACAATGGAAACGCAAATGTTTGACTGACAGGTCAGAATCAGTCAACATAGACATGTGAAAAGTAAAACAAAATATTAACACCCCAATTAAAAACTACCTGGACAACAACATCTGAAGAATCTATCACTTTGTAGAGTTCACCCCATATACGTTTGCTTTGACCCTTTTCAAACATGGTATGTCGCACTAAATCTCTAAATCCATCTGCTTCATTAGCTTCTGCAGCCGCACCAGAAGAAGCATACTTCTCTTCAAAAGCATCTACAGAGCAAAGTAATGTAGGAAAAAGAAAACAACAGCTATCAAATTAAGTACAACATCATTTGGTGAAACTTCAAAGAAACATATCACATATAAACAGATATTCCCACTAAGGAAGCATAAAACTGAATCATTCAGTACTGATCAAGCAAATTACAAATATTATTAATAAGCTAGAAAAACAACTTTGATGTTAGTTTTTAAAGAAAAATGCTAACAAGTGCCCTCAGCGACATGCTAAGGAACCAAAGATAGAAATTTTATCTAGGAATGAACTAATGAAGTTGTATTCTTATTCTTTGAAAGTTTAAAAATTGTCATTTTCAACACAAAATCCAATATAAAGTTTCTATTTATAGTTCCTACTCTTGTTCTCTTACGGCACTTGTTAGCAAAATCCTTTTTAATAATTAGGTTTTAAACAGGTGGTAGCAACAATCACTTATCACTTCCTTTCCAACACACGCTCTTTTACTCTTTTATTCAGTAAAAGAGTGTAGGCACGAATGATATTACGATCTACATAAATTTCACTTAATAAGAGTGTGAGTTGGGAAAAGAGTATTAAAGTGAGTGTCGCTAGTACTTTTCTTTGGTTTTAAGGACCATTAATTTTAACTTTCTACAAAACCCACATCTTTTAGCACAATAAATCTAACCATTTCTCAAGCTAATGCCAACTAACTAAACAACAACCCAATTTAGAGAAAAATCATGATATCTACCTTGAGAACCATCAGCTTTCTTAGCTAAAGACTCATAATCAGACGCCAAAAGACTTGGACGCTTTCTTTTCGTCTTAGGTCCAAATGCATCCGAAAAAGGCTCTCTATCAAGAAGATGAACCCTAGATTGCTACATTCAAAATCCAACAATAAACCAATAAATTCACATAATCATTTCCAAAAATTTCACAACAAAACCACAAAATCATTCCAACAAATTCATCATCTAAACAACCAAAACCAAACCTTCTGATAATCATTAAGAAGCGACATCGGTAAATTCTTCCCTTTAAGAATAATATTATAATTACTCGAACTATGCTTCGCCATTTCTTCTCTGAAAAATTCAAGCTCTTTCTGATTCACAACACGAGTATTCCCTAAAAAATCACAAAAAAATTAAAAAAAAATCAAAAACATTAAATTATGAAATTAACGAATTGAATTTGAAGAATCGAAAATTGAACTAATTAACTAACTAACCAAACCATTGACGATCGGGTTTAATTCGAGTATTAGGAAGATCTTTATTCTGAAACTCGTTGCTTAAGATATGGCCCTTGGTGTTACGGCGAGGTCTGGTTTTGTACATCTTAAGACGGCGAACTGTGGCGGCGGACCGCGCTTCAGTTTTGGGAGCATTGCTCCGGTTGACGTCGTTGGAGTGTTTCGGTTTGCCGGAGACGTTCACGTTTCTCTCTTTCTTCTTCGCCATTGAAACACAGAGAGAGATTGAACGTGAAGTGAGAATTAGGGTTTGTTGTAACTGAAATAACAGTGTTGATGAGCGCAGTTAGGATTAGGGCTTGGGTTTTGTGGGTTCCATTGCGGTGAGTTAACTCGGTGAAAATTTGTTTTATTTTATTGTCTAAATTACATTTTGCACCCTAAGTTATTTATTATTATTTTATATTTCATTTCAATCTTATAATATTCTTTTTTGTTTTCTTTTGGTTTAACAAAGGTTTGAGTGAGTCAAATGATAGATATTTTAGTTTTTCAATGCCAAAAAAAAATTCAATCTTCTTGCAGATTTTATTTTTTTATTTTGATTTAAGGAGCTGTTATTTGAATTTTAATGGAGTGATTATTTTTTATTTAAAATTAGAAGTTAGTGTCTAGTAATATCTGTTTTGGTCGGGTTGATGACTTTCTGGTGGTCTGGAAGTTGGGAAATATCTTCTAAGACCATGTTCAATGGCAAAAAAAATTCAACACCCACTTTTCCACTTTTTACATTCCACATCATCATTTAACACACATTCAATTTTTACTCTCTCTAATAGTTTTTTCATTCAACACCATACCCCACCACTTTCTCTACCCCACCACTTTTTATTTTACATTCTTATTTAAATTTAAAATTTTGTTTTTATGATTAAATACAATTACAATTATCGATTAACATTAAATTAAAATAACGAACATGGCAATTAAATAATTTAAATAATTTTTTTTATTTTTTTAACATCGAATGCAATACATCACACAAATAACGTAATTAGTACGGTACAAATTAACTTAAATTAAATATAACACACAAGTAACATAATTAATACGATGCAAAATAACTTAAAATGCACTACCAAAATTATGCATGTTTTGAGGATGTTGATTAAAAAATTGATTTGGATTTTGAGAAGTGTTTGGATTTTGAAAAGTGTTGAAATTTTGGGTGTTGAAATAATTATTGGGATTCTTTTAACTAAAAAAAAAAACACTTAAACTTTAAAATTAACACTAATAAACACTAATAATATGATTAAGAGAGTGAAAAATTCGGATTTTTTTTCTGTGCCCAAATGAAATGAACCAAATCTCTATTTATAGAGAAATTTTTTTTACAAATTTTGGTGAAAAAATAAAAAAATTAATTTGCTGTGAAATAATTGAGTTTAAAGATAAGGATACAATTAAAATCCGCCCAGCCAATCAGGAAGCGCCGCGTGTCACCATCTATCCACTTTCTCATCTCTCTCCGCGTTCCCTCTGTCACGCACGCGCCCTGTCGCGATTGGCTTGCACGCGCCATGGACAGACGAATGCGATGCTGCCGCGTGTCCATTGGTGTCAGATTCACAAGTGTTTACTCTGATCAACTCTGCCGCGGATAATTGAATCTTTCTCCTGTATTTTTCTGACGCAACAGTGATTCAACATGGCAATAAATGGTCCATTGAACATGGTCTAAGTATGGGATTAGAAGTCGACATCTTTTAGGTAGTGTAAGTTTTGACATTTTCATGGATGTTCTGTTTATATACAGTGTCATTGTTTTGTAGCTCCTATTTACCGATTTCAATTCATCTTATGCCGAGATTTCGTCTTCTTAATAATATATTTGTTCAAAAACAAAAAATTCTTCTTGTGAATTGAAAAGTCTAATCACTAAAATGTACTCCTCCGACATTATTTATAAGCAAAAGTCTAATCACATGGTCTAAATATATTAGTTATTCAATATATATAAAATGTAAATTTTACTTATAAATAAAATTGAATTAGAGCGAATACGAATTTTATAAAATTCGCTGTTGAATTAAAAATTTATATTATATAAATCATTCATACCGAATGTTATAAAAATTAAAAATCTTAAGTTTTAAAGTTTTTTATTGAACATCTTAAGTGTATGGATTGACAAGTGGTGACCCTGTGAGCATTCGAAGCATGTTTACATCAAAGTCTAATTAGGCATCATATTATTAAAAAAATTATGGTTAAGAATTGTGTGTATTTAGCTTGCATCAAATGTACTTTTATAAAATGGATTCTAAAATTTGAAGATATACTTAGTTGAGTTTGTTAAATTGTAACTGAAGTAATTCACAAATCAGTGTATGATTGTCATTGTATGACATTGTTGACATCACTATATTTACTATAGTGTATTGTCAATGCAACTCCATAGTGTATTTTAAGATAAATATAAAATACATAATCATAATGTAATAGGAAATTTCTATAAATTTTCTTTCAAGTGATGGTTGAGGTGTTGCTTATTCACACAAAAAGAGTGTTATTTATACACATAAAAATCTGATTTGTATCACAGAACAAACAATGCAGTATGTGAATTGCAGCACAAAACTTCAGTCAAAGATCTAACAAATAACAATTTCTGATTTGTCTTTAGCAATAGTCAATAGTAGCTGAGGACCTTCATAAAATGTTACTTCAATCTTCATAAGGGTTCAATTATGAATTATCTAACTGTTTGCTACTTTTATCAGTTTCATTAATTGACTATTTGTTGTTTAATCATAAAAATACATATAACTAAAGAAAGGTACAAAAAAAATACCAAAGCTGCATAATTTGATATCATATGTTCCAACAATGACAGAACAAACAAGGTAAAAAAAAGAACAGTCATATAACATTGAAGGTTTAAAAAACAGTCCGTGGCCGCAACATCAAGGTTTTTCATGTTTGCGCAACCGCATTGCAATTTGCAACCACAATTTTCGACAATATATGGAATCACAATCGCTATGCAACCATAGTCAGAAACCTTAATCATATGTAATACAAAATTGCAAAATCACAATAAGATGGTGCTGCATAATTTTAACAGGGAAAGAAACACAAATAAGATTAAGAACACAGTAGTAAAAATTATAGCATGAAAATTCAAACGGCCGAGTACAAAATTGTCTAGTGCGTCTAGACTACGATATGAAAATCATGCAGTTGGGGTGATTTCTACTATTAGAACATCAACTTTTTTAATTTTAGCTTCTTAATTCATAATCAGAAGCCAATAAGCTCGATCGCTCTTAGGTCCAAATTCATAAACAAGTCTATTTACTGAATTTTATCAAAAACAAAATCAAAATCAAAATCAAATGAAACAAAATTATTCTTGCAACAATTAAGCAGCAGCAGAAGAAACAAACCTTCTTCTGATAATCATTAAAAAATCTCACTTAAGCAAATTATTCCCCTTAATAATAACATTATAATTATTTGACCTATACTTCTCCATTTCTTCTCTAAAAAACTCAAGTTCTTTATGATCCACAACACGAGTATTCACTGCAAATCACAAAACCAAAACAACCAACACAAAGTTAGAAACCATAAAATTCACGCACTTAATTTGAATCATCATAATTAATAGTTAACCGATGAAATTCTATTCGATCATGAAATTTTCGTCACATGTATACCTTATACTTATGGTTGAGTATTATAATATATTTGCCGATTCAAAAAAATAATCATAAGTAATAATTAACCGCATGGTATTTTTGACTAACCGAACCAACGAGGATCAGGTTGAATTCTTGTGCAAGGAAGATCCTTAGATTGATAATCATTGGATAAAACTTTTCCCTTACGATTGCGAACAGGTTTGTTTTTGTACATTTTGAGACGGCGAATAGTGGCGGCTGATCGTGAACCTTTTTTAGCAACATTGCTCCGGTTGACGTCGAATGAATGCTTTGGTTTTCCGGAGACGTTAACATGTTTCAGTTTCTTCTTTGCATTTGAGACGTTACCCTTTCTAGGTTTCTTCTTCGACATTGTAGTAGAATAGTAGAATGGAGTGTTGTGAGAATAGGGTTTGTTGTAATCTGTAACTGAAACAATATCTTGCCGTCAATAGGATTCACAGAATATAAATACAGAAACCTACCATTTTTGGGTCAAATATATTTAAGTTTTTTTTTTGTTTTTTTGGTACAAGTATTTAAGTATTTTTAAATTCCCAGTTTAATTTTTTTTAAACCCCAATATCTTTTTTATAATAAAAAAACATTACTATGTCAAAAAAAAAAAAACATTACATTGTACCAAAAAAGAAGGAGAAAAAATTACTACTGTTTTTTTTTTGATAGAAAAAAAAATTACTACCGTTATTTACTAAGAAAGAGTACATTGTTGGCACTCTTGAGAAAAATAAAAAATTAGATGATGTTATATATAGAAGTTGTCTTTTCATGTGTGAGGGTACCTCAATTGATGCTATTATATGCACAGTAGAGAGTGGAGTTCGAACTCTGATTTACCTAAAATTTTAGTTACTAAATTACAAGTTAAAAAAAAAAAAAAACTAAATTTGTCTTCACCACAACATATATAGAAGTTCTTTCTACAATTTGAATAATTTGTTGTTATAAGTTATCTTAAAGTACTGTGAAAAATAAATTGAAGACAAATTATTGAATAAATTATGTATGTCTAATTTGTTTTTCATAACGATAAGCCTATAGGCCTAATTACAACAAAATAGGACGATTGAAATTTGTGACATCTTGCCATAACAAGTTAGCCTAACCTCAAGGAGGATGCTACTTGGTTTGCCTACATTTAAATGTGAGAAATGAAATATGTCATTCCCTCTTCTTAAGGCGATCGATAAGATCCACTGCAATCGCCGAATCCGACTCTAGATTGATAAACCGTTAACCATTGTCCTAAGCCATTTGAAGAGCAGAGAGAGTAACCCATAATTCCGCCAAAAGGACTGAACAAGAACCCAAGCTCCGAGCAAAGCCTCCTAACCAAGCTTCTGTGTCATCTCAAAAAAACAACGCCACACGCTGCACGCTGATCTGAGTTTCTGAATGCTCCATCGGTATTACATTTAATCCAATTTGTTCTTGGAGTAGTCCATTTAACCTGTATATGGCTGTAGCTTCTCTGCATGTGAGTGTAGCTCTAAGTTCAATTCTCATATTATTTATTTGATGGCATATAATGTTTTTATCAAAATTACCACCCACAAAAATTCTTTGGTTTCTCTGTTGCCAAATACACCAAAGAATAAGACCAAAAGTTACATGATTGTTAGTGGTACTGGACTCATATCATATGATGGCTAGAGATACCTATTCAGCCAATCACTGTCTAAAATCATGTGCACCTTGCTGTGAAAAATCAAAGTTAAAATGTTGCCAAATATCTTTGACATGCCTGCAATTCCTCAGAATATGCAGTGGCGTTTCTGCAAAATTTCTACACAAAGGACAGAATTTGTTATCATCCATGCCATATCTAGGTCTCTTCTCATTTGTCTAATTCTTTATTTCTTTTCACGCACCTTTTTATTGTAATATTATAGTAAAATTCACATAAATCTACATAATAGTAGTAATAAATAGTATATATTCTTAACAATTATCAATATATTGACAATGAATAAGATGACCGGTTTCAAGCAGTTGTCACATATTTGCTTCTATTCTTGTTGCTCAAGTCTTCTATGTTGGAATCAACAGTATTGTTGAGGAAACTAGAAAACCATTGAACAGAAAGCTTGGGAATTCGTTCAAGTGTTTGTCTATCAACATAATATAGTCCAAATCTTATATTATATCCTCTATCCCATTCAAAGTTGTCAAATAATGACCATATCATATATCCTCTTACATCTGCACCTTTTCTGCATAACATAAAATTATTCATAGTCAACAAAGTAATCAAAAACATTACTGAAAAACAAGGTTCTAATCATCATCATCATCTTCATCATCACTCACCTTATGGCTCTAAGCAAAGCTGCAAGGTAAACTTTATGATACTCTATCCGTTCGGGATCGTGTAGTATATCTTGTACTGTCATACTTGAGTTGAGTGGCGAAGAATATCCTGCAACAAATTTTGTGAAGCCGTCCATGTTAGATTAACCAATTCTTACTTTCAAGCCCAAATTTACTTAAGCAAAAAATTAACTCTTAATCCAAATTGAAGTGTTTAATATTGTATTAACATATGTAAATAATGAGATCATTTAATGTTATTCAATATTCACGCACCGTTTTCTGTAATATACATGGGCATGTTATGGTATTTTATCTTTATGTAGTCTACAATCTTCTCCATGCCCTTTGGAACCACAAAGAACCTTGGCATTCCTGTCTGCGCAAAACAAAATTAAAGAATTCATATTGAATATTTATGTTCATTAGTCCATACCTAATCATTCTTCAAACAATTGTTCACGAGGTGTGAGTTCAGTTTAAGAGCTTGACTTTGTAATCTTAAGCGACGAAGTTCAAATATTATCAGAGATAGTTATAAATGATCGTTATGGTTACCTGATTACCAATTGGAATGCCATCTCTCATCGGAGTTGTGTCCACAAAGCCTTTTATTGGACGAGCTGCTTGGAGAGGACAAGCAGATAGGTAGCAATCCTTGGCATAGAGAGCTCCATAGTTATTGACGCCAATGAAGTCCAGGCTGTCTCTTAGGAGACTCTTCTCCTTAGGAGAGAAACTTGGCAACTGGCTCCCGAGAATAGAGCGCATCTCAGCAGGGTATTCACCAAAAACTAGGGGATCTAGTAACCTTCTCGCCATATAAAAAACAGGAAAAGTTACTAATAGTTTATGCAGTAGATATTATTAATCTAGAAGCAAAACTCTTTTCTCGGCCATCCACCGCTTCTTAATGACTTACCAGCCTACGACAAAAGCTATGGCCCTATTTGCAGCTTGTCTATCGCATTCTTCATCTCTAAGAGGTTCATACATGAAGGTATGTGCAATAACTCCAATGGTTCCACCTTGCTTTGCCTGCATCAGTTCAGTACTTTCTAATTAAACACTTTATCTTACTCCGTCCGTTCCAAAATATCATTTTAGCATATAAAAATGTTCCAAAATAAACACTGCCTGTTCCAATTCTACCGCTAAATTAATATTGTCAGCAATATTTTCAAGTTATTATTATAATTTTTGGGTCACGTAGCCTAGTGACTAGAAACTCACCCCTTGAGGTAAATAAGTGGGGAATCCCAGGTTCGAACCCAAACCCCTGCATATATAATGCAATGTCTCCCAACAGAAATATGCTCACGGGGATTCCACTACATTTATGACAAATGACTAACATTCAATTATTAAATGGACAATTTTGTAAAATTTCAGGACAATTTTGTAAAATTTCAGCATCTTCAATTTATTTAGTTTTTCCTAATCAGTGTGAAACAAAAACCTAGAACGACAATTACTTTGGAACAGAGGAAGGTAGCGTATACTCCATTTTTTACCCTAACCTAGAAAATGCGACAAAATATGCCTTCGATTTAGGTTCACTTTTTGTTACCTGATAGTGCTTGCGGTATAACTCAACAGCCTTAGCATGTGACAGTAACATATTGTGCATGGCAAGAAGAGGCTCAATATCAGAGTTACCAATATTACAGTTTCCAAAAGGAGGGGAGCAGTGATTAGGAGGGTATCCTCCCCTCATAAAGGAAAAGTCTGCAACAAGGTTTGGTTCATTGATGGTGACCCAATACTTAACCCTATCTCCAAAACTCTTAAAACAAAGTTCAGCAAAATGAACAAAATCTCTCCTGCAACCACCGATTAAGCAGTTATCAAAATCTTACTGTAATGATCTCTTAACTCAACATTATACACTTTGAAGCACTCACACATACATATAGACACCAAATACAACACTGACCAGTCATAATAGTTTGAGAAAATTGGATGATTGAATGTAAACTACATGTGTCAGTGTTGTGTCAGTTAGACAACGGACTCGCTTTCAATTTGAAGTGTCAATGCTATATAACTTATTTATTACTTCTAAAAAAGGAGGGCAGTGAGAACTTACTGAATTAGAGGACTAAGCCAACCACCATATCTTTCTTCCAGCTCTTGTGGCAAATCATGATGGTGAATTGTCACAAATGGTTCAATTCCTAGATCAATCAAGCCATGTCTAGATTTAAGTATAAATAATCACAATCACATAATGTTATAACTATAAGAAATATAAGATTGAATATGATCACCATAAAATCAAAATAAATTAGCATTTCAAAATACATAGAATTAAGCTGAAGCTGTTACTCACCTCTAAGTAGCAGATTGTCAATAAGATTGTTATAGAACATCACTCCAATTGGATTTATGTCCCCATATAACCCTTCTGTTATAGATTATGAACATGAACTTAATTAATTAAGAAGCTAAATTGAAAGATAAGATTGTGGTAACAAATTAGTTTAAGTGAATTGAGGAATACTTGGTAGAATCCTAGTCCATGAAACTGAAAATCTATATACATTTATCCCAAGAGAGGACATCAATTTGATATCTTCCTGTGTCAAAGACAGTGATTTATAGTAAGTAAACTATAATAATAATTGTAGTTAAGGCAAGTGAAATCTGAAGTTAATATCATATTATTAATAAGTTTAAATATGATTTTAGTCCCTATGCAATTATAACATATTACGTGTATGTTTGGTATCACGGTGGGTGTGCCAGAATCATGGTGACTCACGGTGATTTCCAGAAGCTACAAGTTGTAGCCACGAGTGGGTCACCACAATTCTGACACATTCACTGTGATACCAATTACCAAACACACCAAAGGTTTTTTGTAAGTTCAATCTCTGCATATTCAAAAATTTGTTGCTTCCGGTCCCTTATGTCATATGAGGCAGAATAAAATCACTCCATGTCTCCAATAAGCTGATATTAGGGACTAAACAACAATTTTTGAATTTGTAGGGACCAAATCCAAACAAAAAACTTACAAGCCTAAAATAAAAAAACACTATAACATTTAAACCTTATTAGTATTATAAATTTATAATCATATTACCAAATAGTGATGATAATGATCATCTGCTATATCACCATTCTCATCATTGTTTATCATTCCTGAAAAATTTATCAAATTCTACTTTAAATTTGTAATTAATGGTTTTAACATCAAATTTAGTTCTATAACTATATGCACAAAAAATAAATCAACAACATAAACACAAACAAAAATGAAATAGTAATTAGTAAAAATTAACCTGGTATATGACTGAATACATCCCAGTTGCTTAAACCTTTGCCATCTTCATATGCTGCTCCTTCAATCTATTTTTATTTATTTAACAAGAAACAAAAAAACTCATTAACATAAACAACAAAATTTAAGTATTTAGAAGAAGATAAAGAATTTGAAGAATTATTACTTGGTAAGAAGAAGTGCTTGTTCCAAAGAAGAAGCCTTTTGGGAATTGTGATCTGTTGATTTCATCTTCATCTTCAACTTCATGAGAACTTTGGACATGAAAAAGCGAGAAGCAAAACAGAGTAGACAACACAACGTGCAGAAGCCAGTTTTTTGGCATTTTTTTATCAATGATGCAGGGAAAACACTATTGGCAACTATATGTATTTAACGACTCTAGTTTTGTATATACATTTTTTTCCTACGAGAAAGTTTGTATATACTTTTCTATATAAGGATAGTGCAAGTTGATATATTTAATGTTCCAAAGAAAATGTTGTCATATTTAATTACTCCCTCCGTACCAACATATAAGCCGTTTTGACTATATAACATAATTATTGTTGTATAGAAAAGATAAATTATAAGTTAGTTTACAAAATTGTCCTTCATTATTGGTATAAAAAAGATAAATTGTAAAAGTAAAAGAAGATAAATTATAAGTTAGTTGCATTGATATTGTAAAGTGACTTATATTTTGGTACAAATTTTTTTATCAAAACGACTTATATTTTGGTACGGAGAGAGTAATAATTTTTTTGAAAGGCATATTTAATTAATACTCATATTATCTAAGATTAAGATAAATATTTTCACTTCAACAAAAAAAAAAAAAAAGATAAATATTTTCAACTAAGTTCAACAGTTGATATATTTAATGTGTACTACACACACAACAGCCGCCGCCCCAAATTCTTTGACCTAAACAATTGTCTTCTTCTTCATCCATCAAAAGAGGGGTGGTTTTAGAGTTAATTTTTGGCTCAAAATCACCCCTCTAACTTGTTTCATTCTTTTCTTATAAGTGAATTTCACACATATATTTAGTGTATATTGTGATTTCGTCGTTTTAGTGCGACGTTGTGTTGTTCGCCGTCTTTGTGCGGTGTTTTGTTTTCCCATCTCTTGTGCGGTGTTTTGTTTTCCTGTCATCGTGTGGTGTTTGTTCGGTTCATATTGAGGATTAGATTTGATCAATGGCATATTCAATCAATGATATTGCCATCTTCAACATTACAGCTTCGGAAACATGGGTATTCTGAACACTGAATTTAATATGTACGTAGACTTTGTCTTATTTGTAGTCATTATGTCGTTGTATGCTATTAACATAGATGATGTGAATTTGTTCGTAGATGCATCTTTTTCAGTTTTTACCCATTTTGAATTTGTATTGTTCAATGTAATCTACCGATTTGAATGAATGAACGTCGTTTTTATTTTGTCAAAAAAAAAAAATTAATGTGTACTATATTGTACCGTATTACTATTACTATATATGATATGGTTATGATATATGCGCAGTGTCGGTCCTGACATTTTAGAAATCTCAATTAAATAATTAAAATGAATCTCTAATAAAAATAATTGTACTAAAAAAATATACTACTTTTTTTAAAATAACATCTATTTAAATTATAAATAGTATCAACAACTTTAAAATTAATCATTTATTTGTATAACTAACATAAACAAAAGGTTTTTTTTAATAAATATCTTCAAAATACATTTTAGTTACTTAAAAAAAAATCTCTCTCCTAACACTTTTTTTAAACAAATTATTCAATCAAATCTTCATATTATATATATTGGACTAAATGTGAATTAAATCTAGTCATATAATTACTTAATTTTTTTTTTTTGAGACCGCTATTATTTAGAGGCCCAAGCCAAAACACAGCTTGCTTGGGGCAAAAGCCGGCCTAGTATATGTAACATTGAACTCGAGGACAATAGATTTGGATAGGATCATTGAGTATAAAGTGGTTTATACGTTTCATATGCAAATTTTTTTCTTTCTAAAACAACAAGAAACGGAAAGAGTAGAAACTAAACCAAACCACTTTATAAGATAATTACATATGTGCGAAAGTAAATGGACAGCGCCGCTACTCCTTTTTAAATTGCAAAATTAATTCGCTTAAAGACTACATTCACAATTATTGGTGAAAGTTATCTGTTCATAAATATTATAATCATGTTTTTTTAGTGATTCACAATTATTGGTTTTTTTTTAGAGTGATTCACAAAGTTTAATATTTATAAATTTTGAGGCTATGTTTTTTTTTTTACGAAATGAGGTTAAGTTTTTTAGGACACAAACAAATATAATTATGCATATTTTATTACTGCGGTCAATTTTTATACTAACTTTTAAAGATTTGAAATTATTAATATTTATTAATTAATGACATGAGTTAAGTTTGTTTCCATAAAAAATAAAAATAGTTTTTTGTTATTAGAATTTTTTTTCCACCACCATAGTATCTAATTCATTGGACAGATTAATAAATTAATTCTGATATCAAGTGATTTTAGTATTCTAAACATCTTGTGCAACGTTGAAGACGCTGAAGTCATTGAATCTGCTTTGAGGTTGGATTGAAGCAAATCTGCAAATTTGAAACAAAACAAACACCGTACGAAGATGGGAAAATAAACACCGTAAAAAGACGGGAAATCAAATAACTCCACACTACGGGAGTAAAACAACACAGGAAGAAGAAATCATGGTGAAGAAAACTCAAACAAAATCTAAAAATATGTGAAAAACTCTATTTAAATGAAAAGAAACTAAAACAAAAGTTCAAGAGGGGTGATTTTGGATCTAAATTGACCCTAAATCACCCCGGATAAACAAGAAAAAAGATAAAATATAAATTAGGGTTTATCAAGGAGGAGGAGGAAAACTATTTTTAAACAAAAGTAGCTAACACGTATTTTGATAATATTGATTAGAATATAACTTTTTGTTTATGTTAGTTACACGAATAAATGACTATTTTTAAAATTGTTGATAATATTTATAATTTAAATAGATTATGTCGGCAACGACACTATTCACCACAACATATATAGAAGTTTATTTCTACAATTTGAATAATTTGTTGATATATTGAATAAATTACAGCACGTTTGTCTAATTCTTTTCACACACCTTTTTTTCTGTTTATATTCCTCTGGTTTTTAGGAGAAGTGTCCTAATAGTTTAGATTTTCACTGCGAGGTAAATAAAGTCTGTCCAATAGATAGTACTAAATAGTTAAATTCACAAAAATCTTCATAATAATAAATGTAGTAGGTTCTTAACAGTTATCAATATATTGACAAAGAATAACATGATCAGTTTCAAATAACTTAGACAACAGCATTTGTCACATATTTGCTTCTAATCTCCTTGCTCAAGTCTTTTATGTTGGAATCATTTGTATTGTTGAGGAAACTTGAAAACCATTGAACAGAAAGTTTGGGAATTCGTTCAAGTGTCTGTCTATCTACATAATATAGTCCAAATCTTGTATTATATCCCAGGCTCCATTCAAAATTGTCAAATAATGACCATATCATATATCCTCTTACATCTGCACCATTTCTGCATAACATAAAATTATCCACAGTCAACAAAGTAAACAAGAACATCAATGAAAAACAAGGTTCTAATCATCATCGTCATCACGAGCGCGGACACTTAAGTTTACATTGAAATATATTATTTTTTAAAAAAATTTATTCTGTCGACGTGTCAGTGTCTGTGTCGTGTCTCGTGTCCGTGCTTCATAGTCACAAGTCACTCACCTTATGGCTCTAAGCAAAGCTGCAAGGTAAAGTTTATGATACTCTATCCGTTTGATATCGTGTAGTATATCTTGTACTGTCATACTTGAGTTGAGTGGTGAAGAATATCCTGCAACAAATTTTGTGTAACCATCCATGTTATATTAACCAATTCTTACTTTCAAGCACAAATTTACATAAAGAAAAAATTAACTTCATATATAGTCATTTCTTTGTCTGTTAATCCAAATTGAAGTATTTAATATTGTATTAAGATATGGAAAAAATGAGATCATTCAATGTTATTCAATATTCACGCACCGTTTTCTGTAATATACATGGGCATGTTATGGTATTTTATCTTAATGTAGTCTACAATCTTCTCCATGCCCTTCGGAACCACAAAGAACACTGGAATTCCTGTCTGCTCAGAATAAAAGAAATCATATAAAATATTGATGTTCATAGTCCATGCCTAATCATTCACGAGGTGTGAGTTCAATGTTACACAATGATATTGTTCACGAGCTTGCGACGAAGTTCAAATCTTATCAGGGGCAGTTATAAAATAAGTTGAACTATATATGGTTACCTCATTACCAATTGGAATGCCATCTCTCATCGGAGTTGTGTCCACAAAGCCTTTTATTGGACGAGCTGCTTGGAGAGGACAAGCAGATTGGTAACAATCCTTGGCATACAGAGCTCCATAATTATTGATGCCAATGAAGTCCAAGCTACCTCTTAGGAGACTCTTCTCCTTAGGAGAGAAACTTGGCAACCGGCTACCGAGAATAGAGCGCATCTCAGCAGGGTACTCACCAAAAACTAGGGGATCTAGTATCCTTCTCGACATAGAAAAACAGGAAAAGTTACTAATAGTTTAAGTAGTAGACATTATTAATCTAGAAGCAAAACTCTTTTCTAGGTAATGCAAAGCTTCATAATGACTTACCAGCCTACGAAAAAAGCTAAAGCCCTGTTTGTAGCTTGTCGATCACATTCTTCATCTCTAAGAGGTTCATACATAAAGGCACTAACAGTAATGCCAATGTATCCACCTTGCTTTGCCTGCATCAGTTCAGTACCTTCTAATTAAACACTTCATCTTACTCCATCCGTTTCAAAATAGTTTTTCGTAATCGGTGTGAAACAAAAACATAGTACGACAATTATTTTGGAACAGAGGGAGGTAGCGTATGGTCCTTTTTCACCCTAGCCTAGAAAATGCGACAAAAAATGCCTTCAGTACTTTAGGTCACGTTCGTTACCTGATAGTGCTTGCGGTATAACTCAACAGCCTTAGCATGTGACAGCAACATATAGTGCACGACAAGGAGAGGCTCAACATCAGAGTTACCAATATTACAGTTTCCAAAAGGAGGGGAACAATGATTAGGAGGATATCCTCCCCTCATAAAGCCAAATTCTGCAACAAAGTTTGGTTCATTGATGGTGGTCCAGTACTTAACCCTATCTCCAAAGTTCTTAAAACAAATTCCAGCAAAATGAACAAAATCTCTCCTGCAAACACCAATTAAACAGTTGTCAAAATCTTAATGATCTCTATCCAAGAGTGCTTATATGAGATGGTGTGGGTTTCTTCTAGCTTAACCAATGTCCCGTGTTTGATTCCTGACATGGGATTGGGCATGCAGTAGTGTTAAAACTCTTAAGGAGAGTTTGCGACCCATTTGGGTCCCACAAGGCTCAAGGGGATACCCAATTTACACCCAAAATAAAAAACATAATGACCTCTTAACTCAAAATTTTGGACTACAATTGTGCAAGAGAATTCATCAACTCGCAAGACAATTCATTTTAAGAAGTGACAAACTTTCAAATTATTCTTTTATCAAACATTATACACTATAAAGCAATCACATAGTGTAGATACTGTTAAGAAGTCCCACATCAGCTGCGATGATGAGTTAGGCTCAACTCTCCATTTTAAGAGACACTAGATATGACACTAACAAGTCATAATATTTTGAGAAAATTGGATGATTGAATGTAAACTACATGTCAGTTAGACACCAGACTCGCCTTCAATTAGAAGTGTCAATGCTATATAATTTATTCATTACTCACATTTAAAAGTAAATTTGACTTTTTTAGTACATTAAAAAATGTGGCCAGAGGGAGTATTACTAAAAAAGGAGGGCAGTGAGAACTTACTGAATTAGAGGACTAAGCCAACCACCATATCTTTCTTCCAGCTCTTGTGGCAAATCATGATGGTGAATTGTCACAAATGGTTCAATCCCTAGATCAGTCAAGCACAATCTCATAATGTTATAAATAAATGAGAACAAATATTCATTACAAAATATACAACACTAACACATTTGAAGAAAAAGATGTAACCAATCAAATGTTGATACTCACCTCTAAGTAGCAGATTGTCAATAAGATTGTTATAGAACATAACTCCAATTGGATTTATCCCCCCATATAACCCTTCTGTTACAGATCATAAACATGGCCTTAATTAAGAAGGTAATTTGAAAGATAAGACTGTGGTAACTAACTAGTTTAAGTGAATTGTGGAATACTTACTAGGTAGAATCCTAGTCCATGAAATTGAAAATTTATATACATTTATTCCTAGAGAGGACATCAATTTGATATCTTCCTGTGTCAAAGACAATGATTTATACTTTAGATAGTAAACTATATGTGTTGCCAAACTATATTAATAAATGTGCAGTTAAGAAAAATAAATTATGAAATTAATATCATACTCCCTCAGTTGTTTTTTAACTGTCACAATTGATCACTGCACATATGTTAATGTATATTTTTGATGATTAATATTTTTAATTATGTATTGTAAAAAAGTATAAAAAATATATATTTGAGAAATATTTATCGAGACAAATTGAATAACATGTTATATGTTAATATTTACTTTTATATATTAATAAAAATATATGATCAAAATAAATTATAAGAATAGTGCACACGTATCTCAAACGACAGTAATTTAACAATTTGGGTGAAATGCAAGAATTTTCTTTTTGACAGATCCAATTTGAGAGAACATGAACAGTTGTGGTGGATGTGGATTTTGAATTTCATTTTAGAAGTTGAGTTTTTTTTTTGGTTTCACCATTTATAAGGGAAGGGGTCTTAGTAATTTAGAGTTTAGCCGCGAAGTAAGTAAAGTCTGATCAAGTTTCAGAGTAGAGATTTTAATGATCTAGAATAGAATCCGGTACAAATGAGATATTATAATGAAACATAATTTTGAGAGAGTTTGAGAGAAAAAGATATTTGATAAATGTTAGATTGATTCTTTCATATGAGATACAAAGCATTTAAATACAAATATCAAGAACAAAAGAGCAAAATAACATAAGTTCAACAATTATTTAAAATAGACTAATTCTAATATTTATTTCTTATAACAAATATATTCAAAAATTTAGACTTAAAATATTTAAATTTATCGTATTACCAAATAGTGATGATAATGATCATCTGCTATATCACCATTCTCGTCATTGTTTACCATTCCTGAAAATTTAACTATATCATCATTTTGTTATAAATTTTTTTGAATCATAAAATTTCAAGAAAATCTCTAAGAATAAAAAGCTTCATAAATCAGTTTTTAGAGACAGTTTTTTAAAAAATTGTGTTTTTTTAAGTTATTGAATGTCAAAATCACTCATTTAATTTATAAAAAGATGAATTTGAAATAAGTATTACTATTTTTATTTTTAGTTAACATTTCTAAAACAAAAGGCACACAATACCTGGTGTGTGACTGAATACATCCCAGTTGCTTACACCTTTACCATCTTCAAATGCTGCTCCTTCAATCTATTTTTATTTATTTAACAAGAAAATAAAAGCTCATTAAAAGAAACAACAAAATTTAAGTATATTTCAGAAGAAGATAAAGAATTATTTGAACAAGTACTTGGTAAGAGGAAGTGCTTGTTCCAAAGAGGAAGCCTTTTGGGAATTGAGATCTATTGATTTCATTTTCATCTTCAATTTTATTAGAACTTTGGACATGAAAAAAAGAGGAGCAAAACAGTGTAAACAACACAACATGCAGAAGCCATTTTTTTGGCATTTTTTATGCAATGATACAGGGAAAAAACTAATGAGGCAACTATTTATACCGGCTATAAATTCATCCTTAAAGGTGAAGAAGCGGGCTTATCATAGTTCGAACTCTGGTCTCTTGCATACGTGTAATATGTCTAATCAATTGAGTTAAACTCATAAGACACATTATATATAATAACATATGCATCAAATATAGTAATATTTTTTTTTGGTATAGATCAAATATAGTAATATAATAACACATTGTCATTAAATGGTGTGGCAAGACATTATCATGTATAAAATTATTTTTACACGTGCATAACAATTAAACTAAAAAAAATATATATATTAATGATATATTTAATACTAGTAATAAAGATCTTAAGATCAAATTAACTGTCCTAAATTAAATACAATATAGTTTAAATTATTAAATTAACATTAAACTTGCTTTTCAAATTAGTTAATCTTAATCAAATGACTATAATTTTATCATTGTGTGAGTGTGTCTCGAGATATTTTTGCATGTGATTTATTTTAATTTTTTTCATCAGTATTCAGTCTATTAAATTGATTAATATGTGATCCAGTATTCGCCATAATGTGTTCATATGTAGTATAAAAATTGTCGAGGAAAATTTATTGGGATGGGATCATTAAAAACTATGGACCATGCGTTTGGTTTATTTAATTTGGTTGCTTATATGATATAAGAGATGGACCTATGTCAAAAAAAAAATGATTGAGATGGACCATGTGTTTGGTTTAGTTGGTTGCTTATATGATAGCAAGAGATATTGGGTGCGTTTGTTTAAGAATTTTTTTTTTTTAAATTTTTTTTTTATTATTTTAGTTGTGTTTGTTATAAATTTTTTAAAAATTTATTTTGTGAAAAAAATTATTCTTACCCTCAAAATGAAAAGCACTTCTTAATAACTTTTCTAGAATTTATTTTTTTAAATATAAGAAACCTAAGTGTAGGAATTTTTTTTTTAAAATGGAATCTATTTTGTAAAATTTAAAGCTCTACAAACGGAAAGTTGCTTAATTTTTTTTTTAAAAATCTCTAAAAAACAATCTAAATTTTTTCATAACAAAATTACTTTTTTTTTTAAACTTAAACAAACACACGCATTTTGTAAACAATAATAATAAAGAGATATTGCTATTTCTATTGTAGGTTTTATCTTTGTTTTTTGGTTTGAGTTTCGTTGGTGCCTTTAAGCAAAAAAATTATAAATAAATTTTAAGTATTTTTTAAATTCTAAAATCATCTTTATCTTAAATTGATGTATATTTCTTTCTTTACTCTTTCCGTCTTATTTTAAACGTTACAGTTGACCAATCACATACTTTAAGAAAAATGTGTAAATAAAAGAGAGAGAGTATAACTTTTACTAAAATATCATCTCTTTTTATTTGTAGTAGACATTGAAATACTAAAAGTAGATCTTTAAGTGTAATTTTTCTCTTACATAATGATTGTTTTAAAAAATAAAATAGGAAAAATTAATATTGTAAATAATATATGATATTTATTTTGGGACAAACAATTTTCATAAATAAGACATTTATTTTGGGACAGAAGGAGTAAATTGTCTGTAGTAGTGAGCGTTTTCATGTGGATGATGATTGGAAGAGAATTTGGAAATTCAAACTTCTAGTATATTTAGACATTTATTTTGACATTTGTATAGAATTGTTGTCTTTGAACTATGTACGTACACAAATTATTAGTAAAAGACACATTGAATGTGTGCAATAAATTTTGCGTTAAAGTAATTATGGGTGCGTTTGATCTGTTAAAAAATAAAGAATTGAACATGACAACTTCTGCTGTGCTCTGTTTGATTTTAAAACTGTCAGTGGGACTTGACAAACTGGAGGTCAAGGGACGGGACAAAATTAGATATTCTTGTCCCATACTGAACCATAGAACAATTTTTTATCATTAGCAGAACTTATCTAAATCACCAAAATATTATTTCTTCATCATGTATCATACAAGACAAAATTTATTCAATAACATAAATATTTGTATTGTGTTGTTCTATCTTATACTGTTATATACTGTTCTACCAAATACTTTCATTTTACGTATCAAACAGACTTTATAAGTTCGAAGATGATTTACATGTGGAACAATGTGATAGCAAGTTGCTCCCATTCAAAGTGGGACGTACGGATTGCTTTTAATGTTGCACAACGTGTACACTTGCAACAACACTCAATACAACAACAACACTCAATACAATTGACAACTTTGCAATGGACTAGTTTTGTTTTTTTTTAATGTTGATGCTGGTTTTTTTTTTAAGGTATATATATGTTACTTCGATGGTGGTGTATTTTTGTGATCATACGAGCCAGTTTTATTTTACAAGTAATAGGGTGGCGATGAACATTATATTGCTCTATACTTCATTTGTAGTAAAATATAAGTTAATTTAAAAAAAATATTATTTTAAAATATAAGTCACTTTATAATATCAATAAAATATTTAATATTATTTTTTTATTATACACTTAAATATTTATTACTCTCTCTTCTTTTACTTTTTCAATTTATAATTTTTATACAATTAATGAAAGACAATTTTGTAAAGTAATTCATCATTTCTCTTTTCCATACAACAATGGTTATATTTCTTAATTTATGTGATATTGTCAAAACAACTTATATTTTAGTATGGAAGGAGTATAATGGAAGAGGCGATTCACAAAGGTTATAATTATGTTCTTTTTTTAGCGTGATTCACAATTGTTGGTGGAAATTATCTGATTGAAGCAATGTGGTAACTCGGAGTTTAGTGCTATTGTTTCTAGTATTATTAATGTAATGTCATATTCTGTAAATTTTGAGGTTTAGTTTGTTATGAGACAAACAAATGTGATTGTTCAAATATTTACTAGTGTGTTCAATTTTTGGACTAGTTTATAAATATGTTTTTAGTTCATACAAAATGATCGATGACCTTCTATTAACAATGAATTGATTCAATTAGTAAGGGTCTTGGATGCTTTAAGCATGCGGCCAATGACTCGATTCCTAACTCACGCCTGTGGAAAAACTTTGATTGGAAAAGAAGAATTAACTTTGTGTGTCCCGCAAGTTCCTCGACAAAGATTAGTCATCGCTAACGGTAGTGGAAACTTCGTACGTTCTATATCCATTTTTGTTTGTTGTTCTTTTTTGGGATGGATAAAATATGCACTTAAGTTGTTTCCTAAAATACCTCAAGTGAGTAATAAATTTTGAAACACACATTGGACTTGTAGTTATTTATGAGGTTGACCCCAAGCTCAATATCCCCACTATTTATTAACCGGTTGTTTTTCTGCATGTTAAAGTGAACAAATCTAAAATAAATGGTAGTCGAATTGTGCGTGAAGCGTGATGAAGTTAAAAAAATAATCTGTAACTGGATAAACTCAAATACTGTGATTCTCACATCTTATTTACTACTATCCGTATATGGACAAAATTGACGAACTGGTTGTTAGGATGTAGAATTTGGTTTGACATTTCTTATCTTTATGCAACTTTTATGTGTTTTTCATTTTCAACTCATATATTGATAGACTTATTCTCTATAATTAGCCTGCTAAATTGTTGGGGAATGTCTGTTCAATATTTATTATGTGTACTCCTATCTATTTTATTACTTAATAAAGTTTATTTTTAACGTAAAAAAAAAAACTTCATCCATATATCAAGATAGTCTAATATCTCTATGATGTGGCACCACGTGACAGTACCACATAGACAATCAACTTCCACATAATGTTGATTGATCGAAAAATTGACAGAAGGATAAATTGATTATTATTTAACAATTTTAAGAAGATTTTTGTCTATTTTCAAATTTCAATAATGTGTTTACAAAATTTTACAATTTCAGAACTATTTTGTAATTTACTCAAAAAAAAAAAAACATAGATTAGTTAATGAAACATCCTTACATCGATCTGAAATGATGTTACTCCAAATCCGAAAAGAAAAGTGTAGCAATATCTACAAAATTAAGTTACGAAGTTACAATAATCAACTTAATTAATTAATTAATTAATTAATTTAATTTTTTGGATGAGTTGAATCATGATTCAAATACTTTGAAGCCAAAATCAGCAATCTCCATTAACAACAACCGATGATCTAATCCAACTTCCATGGATCGCCTTCTCAAAAACGCCAGATCATCCGGTTCTCTCAACCTCTCCAACCGCTCCCTCAGGTATTATGTTACACAACTCTTCATTCTTGTTCCTTTCATATTCTCTTCATTCATTCATTGCTTTGTTGCTGTTTTCATTTGCAGTGAAGTTCCCGATGAGGTTTATCGAAATCTCGACGGAATCGGTGGTGCTGATGATAAATGGTGGGAGGTAATAATAATGTATACTATTTGATTATTATTTTTAAGATTTGAAAATTTGAATCAAACTTTAAATTGAAATTAGTTGAGTTTAGTTGCTTAAATATGCATTTGAGTAAAAATATAGTTAAGTTGTATAAATATAATGTGGCACAATGTAGCTCACTAAACCAAATGTATCCTCTGCGCGCAACTGAGGAGACTAATCCCTTGAGGTACTAAGATCCATTTAAGGGATTAACCTCTCCCAGGCCCCAACAAATGTTAGGGATCGAACCCAGGATTAAATGGTTAAGGGGGGCATGTGTCTACCACTTGTGCAACACTATGTTGGTGCTTATGGAAATAAGTTGAAAGTAGCTTATGAAAATGTCATAAGCTGTTTTCGTAATTTCTCCCAAAGAGTCTCATGAGTGCTTATGCCAATAGATAAGCTCAAATAAGTCAATCCAACATTGAATATGTTTGTAGCCAATTGGGTGATTGCAGTAGGATTAATCCAAATGGATCGTGTTTCTTACTGTAATCACCCAATTGGCTGCAAGCATATTCAATGACCCATCTGCAAGTAATGTTGTTTCTTATTAGACACAACATTGCATCATGCCTCGGTGGTCATGATTATGTACTATGCATTGAATGGTAGTAGAACTGATTCCAGCTGCAGCCTCTTTAACTCTGGCCTCGTTTCTCTTACTGACCCGAGTATGTAGTACATAATTAATTAATTAAGCATTTCAATTCATTTTAAATTTGTTTGTCAGATCGAAAAACAGAATATGATTCAATTTATTTGTCATAAGCTGCATTCTGAAATTTGAAATGCCATTTGTGTTCTGTGGTTTTATAGGCTGTGGAGCTTCAGAAACTCATTTTGGCTCATAATAGTATTGAATTGTTAAAGGAAGATATCAAAAATTTATCTTGTCTTGCTGTGTTGAATCTTAGTCACAATAGTCTTTCTCAGCTTCCTGCTGCCATTGGAGAGTGAGTTTTTCTTTTGGGATTGATGAATTTTGCTTATTTTAGTTATGTCTGGTTTTTAGTTTTTCGATTTCTTGATGGATTTTCATCTTTTGCAGGCTGCCTCAGTTGAAGATGTTGGATGTTTCACATAATTCGATACTTACAATACCAGAGGAGATTGGATCAGCTGCATCACTTGTGAAGTATGCTGTATTCCATGTTCATTTTCTTCCATAGATTGATGATATGGGAAAGTTTACATCTATTTATAATACACTCTATTTGTATGTGCTCTTTTAGGTTTGATTTTTCAAATAACCAGCTTAAGGAACTTCCTGGCTCACTAGGAAGATGCTTGGAGTTGTCGGACTTAAAGGTAATGTTGTAATGGTCTTGTCTTGCTTAAACTGATGGGTCTAAGTCTAACAAGGGTCTAAGCCTAACAACTAAATTCCTTATAAGCGACACTCCTTCCTTAATCAAGCACCTAAAAAACATATCACTCTTGATACTTTAAATTACATTTTGGATACTGACCTTATAAGTATCTCACGTGTATGAACATAAGCTGAACATAAGCTGATGCTGTGCAGACTGTTAATAGTCTTCTTTGTTTCAGCTACAGTTTCCTGTGGCTCCATGACTTTTAAATTTTGTTGTTCTTGGAGGATTTTGATAGTCACCAGTCACCACCAAACATTTCCTGTTGCTATTTAATTGATGAAATTGTTAAAATGTTTGCTACTATTTGTTGGTCTGTATACATATGGTGATATATGATGAAATGGGACTTTTTGGTACTCTTATTGCAGGGATCAAACAATCTTATTGAAAGCTTGCCAGAAGATTTAGCAAATTGTTCCAAATTGTCTAAGCTAGATATGGAGGTAGTAACTAGTAGAAAATTTTAGAATGTTAGTTGATGACAAACATCTCCTTGAATCTTTGACAAATTATGCTTTTATTAAGCAGTGGTCTCATTATATTTTCTGTCTTTGCCAGGGAAACAAGCTTACAGTGATATCCGAAAATACCATTTCATCATGGATAAGGCTTACTGAATTAAATGCATGTTAGGACCATTATTCTCTAAATACTCAATGATATCAGTTGGTTTTTTCATTCTTATATCTGGATCCTTTGTTTTGTTAAACCTGTTTCATTGTTAACTCTATTTCAGCAAAAAATATGCTGAATGGCATACCAGTTGGTATTGGAGGCCTTTCACGTTTAATTCGTCTGGATCTCCATCAGAACAGTGAGTTATTTAAATAAAGGGTCAAATATTGTTGTTTCTCCCCTTTACATCTTGATGTGGAGTTTGTGTGTGTGTCTGTGCAGGAATCTCGTCAATCCCTTCATCGATCATTGGCTGTCATTCGCTTGCAGAGTTTTATTTGGGGTCAGATTCTAACATATTCTGATGCAAGTCTTTGTTAAAAGCATATTATGCAGTTGGTTTTATTCTCTTATGTCTTCTACCCAGTTCTGATTCATATTGCACTCTTTAAACCCGATTTAGGAATAATAATATTTCTACAATACCAGTGGAGATAGGGGAACTTTCTCGGCTCGGGACATTAGATCTTCAATCTAATCAGGTATTTAAGACTGAAATTACTGCTGCTTGTAACTACATTGGTTATAAAGAAAAGGAACTCTTATACATAGAATATTGTTGATATGTTACCATTTTTTGCTTCTGATGCTTTTGTTCTATTCTCCCTTAACAGTATATAATTATTTTTATTGTGTATTGATTTTGTTTGTTCACAGCTGAAGGAGTATCCTGTGGAGGCATGCAAATTGAGTCTGTTAGTCTTGAATCTTTCAAATAATTCATTGAGTGGGCTACCCCCTGAAATGGGTATGGTCAGCAAGTTTTAGTATATGATAGGTCTAGTTTGCTTTATTATAGAAACATAACAGTTGCATGTTATTAATGAAAACAGTATATGAGTTTGTGCATAAAATATAATGAAAAGCAATTTTCTTACCTCAATTAGTGGGTCCCCCCCCCCCCCCCCCCTCTTTATATCAATTTCAGCAGCTCACTGAATTACAAAGATACTGCTAAGTAATAATATTGTAAAAGCAGTGCAACATTGCCTATCATAAAAGAGTCCTTAATAAGCATCTATAAGAACAGTATGTCTTAACTGAATTATTCTTCAAAATATAAACAGTCATATTTACCTCAAGAGGAACTTGTTACCCGGGATTCACAGAGTTAGCAAGGGAGTTTTTCATTTTGCACCCTTTATGGTCTCTTTAGGGGTCAAAGACTCACAGTCAATATTTATAGCTATTTCATCTAGTAAATGGACACCATTACCTGGAAATAGTAAATAGGACACCATTCTGTATCTTCACCATTTTTATGGTCTCTTTAGGTGTTGTAAACTCATTGGAAATAGTAAATGCACACCGTTACACGTAAGGGTCTGGCACTCTGGCCTGTTATTATATGTTATACCTTACATTTAGTTAGGGAGAGATAGTGCATCTCAACTTCTGTACAGTATGATGTTATTATGTGTTGAAACAGTTGAAAAGTAATATGGAAATAATATGACATGAATGAAGAGATAAATAATTTAGTGTTGTATCTTGTTTAGGCAAGATGACTAGCTTGAGGAAACTTCTGCTTAGTGGAAATCCGTTGCGGACTCTTCGAAGGTACAGGGGATGATTTCTACCTTTATGCAGACAATATTAGTATTTATTTATTTTCAACTAATGCATTTTCCCATCAGCTCATTAGTCACTGGACCTACACCAGCATTATTGAGATTTCTCCGGAGTAGACTTTCTGAAGGTGAAGGTATGTTCAGTCTTAGATGCATGCTTCACACACACAACTTAAGCTTGAATCCTTTTACTTAGTCTAGATATAATACTTTCTTCTGCAGATTCAGAAGCTACAACCACATCAAAAAAGGACATAATTGCAATGGCTACGCGATTATCTATCAGTTCAAAGGTAATGCATCTTTTGAAGAGGAAATATACATTCCATAGATTGCATGCTTTCTTACTGATCATTAACTGTTCATAGTATGAGTCAGTGTGTTAGTATTTTATAGAACACCAGTAGTGAATGACTCGTCTTCAATGCTCATTAGTTCATTATTGACTAAAGAACAAAATCAAGTTGATTAATAATCCCTTTTTTGATAAATATAACAAATATTGAGTATCTTTTTATGTATCAGCCATGGTAATAGCATCTAAACTGATTATAGTGAGTGAGGATGACAGTGGGTTCATTAATGATATAATCACATGATAAACTATCTAGTGAATGCTGCAAATCCATATGCATTTAATAACTTGGAAATTCGCAATTGAATGAACCATCAGCAGATAATTCTGTTCTATATTGTGACTGTCTTTCTTATTCATTGTATTTAACCTGAAATTTGTTTCCTTGCTAATTGCAGTTCTATTTATAATTATGTTCAGGAATTATCTATGGGAGGGTTGGGGTTGAGTGCTATTCCCTCAGAAGTATGGGAATCAGAGGAGGTCGTAAAACTTGATCTTTCCAGAAACTCAATCCAGGAGTTGCCAGATGAACTATCTTCTTGTGTTTCTCTCCAGGTTAAACATTACTTCTGGTTTTAATACCTGAAAGATGCTTTACAAGTTAATATAGTTATTTTCTGGTACTGATGGTTACTGTCATCATCTTAATACGAGTTCCTCACTAACAAGATTCTGATTCAGTATGTTTGTTGACTAGTAATGATATAAGTGATTTCAGTCATTTGAAATTTTGAACATTTAAACACTGCAGTAAGGCTGACAAAAATATAGGCATGCCTTTGTAAAATTTGATGACCCTGTAGATTGGTTTGAAATACAGTTTTGAAGTTTAATAATAATGGTTCCTCTTGCTTGTGACAAAGTAATCCTTTACCTGCCATCTGTAATGGAACACAGACGACAGACCTTCAAAGAAGAAAGGTTTATGAATTGAATTGCTAAAAAATAACCACAAGCACAATTATTGGCTTTATTTTGTAGCCTACTTTTTGGTAATTAATTTTACTTATCTCGTACTAGTAGAGCCCAAACTGAATTAATTTGGCCATATGTATACATGTGAATTGATTTCAAATTTTTTCCGACCATTTTCTCTTTTTGTTTTCATATTTTCTGAGTTGTAGTATGTTACTTGTTTGAACATTTTTCTTTATAAGTTCTATATGTACTGGTTTTTGTGCGTACACTGATATTTTCGACAAAAGCAATGGTAGAGACCGTTAATTTCCCCCTAAATCTGAAGAAGGAAACATGCTTACCTAATCATTTTCAGATTTTCATTGTATAAGTAAAATATTTAGTATATGGTAAACCCTTTTTTCTCTGTTGATTTTTTTTTTTTGAAAGCTGTGTCTTATTTGATTTGATATTCCATTATCTTCTTTAATACGAACATGTTTGAAGCTGTAAAATCAACGTCGGTTGATTATATCGTTAAATTTCATGCTTGAAGCATTTTACTTATCTGCTAACATGTTTCAATCTTCAAATTATGATAATTTATTGATTGATAAGGTTTGAGGTCAGGAAAGAGCACTTAAAACTGACCTGATGTCCATTCTTAAACGTTTCTAGTAATTCATTTGTATCTTTTACACTTTACAGACATTGATTTTATCAAAGAATCAAATTAAAGACTGGCCATATTCAGTTCTCAAATCACTTTCAAGTCTTTCATGTTTAAAGCTGGACTACAATCCCCTAAGACAGGTAATGACCAATGATTTGGGAATTTCTCTCTATTCTTTTGCTTGTAAAATGAATTATGGTATCAGCATGTATAAAGAATCACTGCAGGACGTAACACTTCACAAATAATAACTAAGATCGTTTTTTTCCAAATTTTAATTCCATATAAATAATTCTTCTTTCTCAACAGAGGCCATTGCTTTCAGTGTAGCTTAAAGAGTTATATTTAGATAATTCGAACAAAATAGACAGTGAATTTTTGATTCCTTTATCAATGTATCAGTCTTTCATTTTTTGTACTCTACCTCATTGCTATTGGTAATGTGTTTCAATTTTCATCGCCCTCTCCAGAGAAAGGAAAAAATAAGAAAAATTGATAGGTAATCTATGACTGGAATTAGTATTAGTACTTCTTAAAACTTGATTAGGTCAGTTTTTGTATAAAAGCCACATACTCTGCTCTGCTGTATATGATGAAACATTTCAAGATTCCAGAAACATCTCTCTTCTCTTGGTATATACCGGAAACTATTGTGCAGAAATTTTAATGGTAATCTAAAATATGTATCATATGCTTCACTGACCTTGTCTTCCATTTCAATAATAGATACCTTCAAATGGCTTTGAAGCGGTGCCTAAGCTTCAGATCCTGGATCTAAGTGGTAATGCAGCTTCATTACTAGGTGGTCCTGCATTTTCTAGTTTGCCAAACTTGCAAGAGCTTTACCTGAGGTTGGTTAGTTGAAAGCTGCAGGGTGTGCAATAACAGATTCTGCCACAGTCCACACACGCACACACCTAATTCATATGTTTTAACTTTTTGGGAGCCTGTAATTGATTTTCATGTCAAAACTCCACAGAAAAATGGGTCTCACTGAAGTCCCATCAGATATATTGGTGTTGCATCAACTACAGATCCTTGCCTTGAGTCAGAATTCCCTTCAATCGGTTCCAGAGGTAACTTATTTTTTGTGGGGGATTAAAAAATATGGAATAGGCTTGTTATGTATACACCTCTTGAATTCAGGTCCTGTGAAAAGTTGTGATAACATGCTTGAACTTCATTTTAATTTGACAGTTGTTTTGCTTTTAGAGAAAAATATTTTGACAGTGAGTGACATTGGATTCAACAATTTGTATATATGTCTCTTAAAATTTAGATCTTACCAAAACCATATATTGGTTTGACAGAACTTGACTCCGCTAATTCGTCTCTCAACTGATAATGATGTTCATGGGTCTTGTTATTCTCTATGATATGTAATGTATTTTTGTGGTTGAAGAAATATGTCACAGTTCAGTATTTCTCCTTTTTGGTATTTAATGCGTTGCTTTCGCTCACCTTTCAACTTCTTTCAGGGACTAAAAAATTTCACTTCTCTCGCGGAGCTTGACCTGTCTGATAACAACATCTCAACCCTTCCAGCTGAGCTGGTCAGCAACAAACACTGCTGTTTCTCATTTCATTAACTTCTTATTTTAATTTTGTAACTTTGATTCAACACATTTACTTTGATCAGGGTTTGCTGGAACCAAGCCTTCAAGCATTGAGACTTGATGGGAACCCACTTAGAAGGTAACTTCCTCCTGCACCACCTTTCTTGGAACTCAAGCATTGACAATTTAACAAAAAATAAACTAAGCATATAGAAACAGAAACTAAAGCATTGCCAATTTAACAATTTTTGGTTATTTATTTCAGCATTCGGAGGACTGTCTTGGATAAAGGAACTAAATCTGTTCTGAAATATTTGAAGGATAAATTGCCAGAGCAGTAGTTTCCTTTTTATATATTTCCCATAAGTGTTATTCTGGCCATGAACAAAGCTCTGTAATATCAATTTGATTTTTTTATGTATTTAAAGCCTTTGTAATTTTTTGGTGCCTAAATATGCATGACTTTCTTGACTAAAGAACATGCATGACTTGATTATTATGTATAATATACAAGGAGAATATTGAGAGTGTAAAAAAAAAAGACAGTTGCTAGCACTCCTCTTATGTATAATATATACAAGGGGTAGAGGGGTATTGGCTATCTGTATGGAGGTTGGTTCTGATTGTAAGACGCCCATATATTTATATATTGAATTTAAGTCTTTCAATTTGGAAACTCATGTATATTTTTTTTAGTCTTGTTTTGGTTACAAGTTGGGCTAATTCTCATTCTATAAGTTTGTTTTGTAAACTTGAATTAGACTTGGTATTTGTTTGGAATGGCGTCTAGTTAACATTTATCGCGTTCTAAAGAATCATAACCTAATTTATTCTTTTCATACACAAGTGTCAGGATTCGAACCCCTGACTATTTGTTTATGGGGTCTAAATCTATTACAACTTAAAATTGATTTTTGTTAGTGACACGAGTTATATTATATAGAGTATCGCTATATGGTACGACGGAGTTGTGTGTACTATATACATCCAATTTGATTTATCAATAGAATTTTTAGTAGTTTATAATCACCTCCATTGTCATTTGTGTATTATATTTGTTTTTTATGTACTATATACGCACACATGTCCAAAGAAATGCAAGACACTATCTCTGATCTTTGCTATAAAACACACATGTGGCAAGACTTTGGCTTATGGTGCTAGCTGCAAATTACAAAGGCATCCACAATTCCACAATTAATGATGAGAGGGAGTTGCATATGTCTATAAAAAATGTCTGAAATCAAACTAAAAAAAGCTACCTATCACACTCGTGCAATTTGGACGACAAAATGTTGTCGTGCCATTTAGCATTTTTCTATTATATATAATGTGTAAATAAGAATCTCTAATGGGAACAAATCTCTTTCGATAACATCATCTTATTCCATCAATTGCTAGTAGTTTTAATGGCGATCGGCGATGAATTTGGTAGAGAGAATTATAGTTCGATCACCTGCAACTTCAATCGGGAGGAGGTTGGAACCACTCGAAATTCACAATTTATCTAATTTTTAATTTACAATGAGTAATTTATATGTAGTATGAGACATGTTAAAAATGGGTACCTGAATATCAATTTATCTCTCGTTGTTTATCAAAGACTATGGGTTCATGCAAAAAAAACTTAAAGGATCAATTTGAAGTAAGAATCAAATGTTAACAATCATGGACATAATTTTGCCGACTAACATAGTAAAAATGAATTGGTTCAAGTAATAATGAACTTGACCCTCTTAAACAAGTGATCAAGAGTTCAATATATGACTCTTATGTGTTCATATATTTTTAGACGGAAATTAGTTATTGTTAAACAACAGAGAGAAAAAACTTCGTGCATATAATATAAAAATCCAAAATTTGACATGTTTTTTCTTCTCATAGGTTCCCTCTATTGAAGATAAGTTTATCTAAGATGTGTGTGAGTATCTAACACTAAATATGAATACATCTCTCTATCAAAATTCAAACGCAGACTATTACACAATTATCAACTCAATTATCAACTGAATTGTAATCACATGACGAAGTTTTTATATTTTGTATTTGTATATTAACAAAAATACTCAGCTTAAACAATTTTTCTTGAATATATTTTCAACATTTATAACATGATGATAGATTTGTTCCAAGAAGAAAAAACGTGGTTAGTACACTTGTACTCAATGATAAATACAATAAGCTACTACTAATAAACAAAACATACGCAGTAGCTCACAAGGTTAAATTCGCTCAATTGAATTTCCGGGTTCGAATCCCGGCTGCCTTATTTTTACTTTTTAAAAAACTAAATTTTACGGTGAAACTACTATTATGCCCTCATTAACAATTTAAAATGACCATAAAACCTATCCTTATATATTCCTACCACTCCCACACGCGGCACCTTTCCTCCACCGAACGCCTGTCGCAACCACTCGCCACCCACCGGACCGCCCATTCCGTAAGTATCTCTCTCTTCTTTAAATTTCAGTGCATCTATGAAAGTAACCTCAATTTCTTATACGAGTAACAATGAGAATTTTACTAGTTTTCTTCCTCCGAGTAACATTTTCAATTGCATCATGTTATGTATTATTAGGTCCTATTTCTGCAGATAACAGATTAGTTACTTCTCAATCATTGGTTTTGCAATATATATACATAGGATAGGATTATGGAGTCAAATGCAACAACACATGAGAATGAAGATGAATATGTTTTGCTTGATTTGGATGGTGTTTATGGCCTCATTGATATTCCACCAAATGCTAACTATCTTCTTCAAGTAAGTTCCCAATCTCTTCCTACGAAGCTCAGACACTCATCGGATTAGGCGTGTCCTCGTGTCCGACACGACATCGACAGTTGCAATTACATTGAATTATCATTTTTTTCAAAAAAAAACTATTTGTGTCGACGTGTCATTATACTACGTGTTGGTGTCCATGCTTCATATTCTTCATTGATTTTTTAATTTTATTTTTTACTTTAATTCACCAGCTTTATTAATTTTAATTTTTTACACTTACCATTATATTTTAGAGATTAATTTCTATGTATTGATGCTGTAAAACTTTATTACACAATCACATTACTCAGTTATGTCACTTTTGTAATTTAGTGCCTTAATTCCTTAAATATTTTGACAAATATATATGTGGCATGATTTGATTGAATGCATGTGTAAATAATTTTATATTGTCAGTGTATGCAAATTAAATCCTATACTACATTTTGTAGTTAATACATCGACGAAGTTGTACGTTGCATTAACTTAGTCTCCACATTATCAATAATCCAAAATAGTCATAGAATTTCAAAATGTTAATCAAGTTTGTAGGTATCCTTACATTATTCACTTAGTTTCAAATTCATTGATGACATTATCTGCTTAAAGTCATTTTAGTCCCAACAATATCAGCGGAGGAACAGATTTGATTAAAATTGTGTAACATTAGAGATTAGATATCATTTTGGAATATCAATAATGTATGCGAGGGACTACATTCATATCATCCTACAATTTCATTGGCCAATTTGAATATCTCCTTGTATTTTATAATTTATGTTCATACTGATTTATTATTTATTGTATTCTACATAGTAAAGTATGCTTATATTACTTCATTGTTGATTATAGGGCCTTGATACTTTAAACCCAGTATTGATCATTGATGACAGATTTAAGCTGGTGAGTGTACTACTTTTAAACTCTGTCGATCTTTCACAATTTGATGAATTGGAATTTTTGGTTAAGTGATAAATGCTCTCGTCTGAATCTGTTCAAAGTTATTTTTAGATGCAGTGATGAAACCCATCCATTTGTTTATGTGCTTCATTTAGTGCTATATATAGGATTAGGCGATAAGTATGATGTTGTATTTCAGCTAGAAATTTTAGCAAGGTATAATAACCAGTTTTGTCATTTGCGGATTGTGGAAAATAGTGGGTTTGCTTAAATTCCACCTCGCTACAACATTATAGGGTCGGTACTGTCGTAGTTCGACAACACTTTGTAGTTTGTACTAAATCACATATTGCAAACCAACAGCGGTTTGTCTAAATTATGTTATGCTATGGCACTATAGCGCTGCTATAGTGACTATTTGAATTTTGACTACACTGAAAAACATTTTTGATAGTTTTGGTTATTCTTCTATTTGATAATTTAATCAAAGCTGGGGATTCAAATTACTTCTTTTTTGTTTCTCCCTTCTATGAATGGATGGTATAACGATTTAAGTATTGTTATGATTTATTGTTGTCTACACTCTACAGGTTGGGGAATATGAGGAGACTATTGGAACATGTATCGCCTTTTCAGAACAAGGTGAGTTACAGTCCGTGGAAATTATGTCCCACTTTTCATGATTATTTGGTCTCACGGCTGTTAAAGACTCGATGTTTTATATATACTAGTTTCATTCCAAGAGATGACTGAATTCTAAAAGCTGAATATTCATACACACTTCCTTAGAATGGCTTACTAGTTACTAGTATATCTGTGTTCATGTTTTCATTAAGATGATTAGTTAGCATCAAATTAAGAGTAAGTTACTCACTTGGTATCTATATAACGGATGTAAACCCTCAATGCAAACATAATTTCTCATTTCCAATACAATTTTGTTTTATCATTTAGGTATCTTTTCTCTTTTTCACGGCCTCTATTAAGGTTTGTAATATAGAATCAGAGCTATAGTATTGTGACATTGTGGAAAACATGCTTGTAAGCATTGTATGAAAACTATTTTTAATTTCATTTGCCGGATTGGCAAAATAAGTTGTTTGATCGATGAATACCATTGTGCAGATACACCAGCGGTTCATGAAGAGACAGGACCATCTGAAACCAACCTATTTTCTGGAACAAGACTAATTGATTCAACTCAACCTCCAAAAAAACAAGTCAAACCTATGTGTCAGTTTCATAAGATTCTCAAGTTTAAATTATCACCTGATTCTGAAATTCACACAACTGAGGAAGCAAAATGAATTTGGAAGTTGATATAATATAAAGTTTCATTCTACTTATTTTGTTGATCAATTATTTGGTGGCGGGTGTCATTTATATATATGTTCTATGTACAAAATAACTCTTTCAGTTTTTCTCAATAGGAGATATTTTGATAGAATATGTGTATTATGTGCATTCATATTTTGCCTCCTTTAGATGGATTGTGACTGAAAAAAGATGAATTTACATTCATGACATTTTGTTTTTTTCACGTAAATCAGGTATACTCGAAGTGTAAATGCGCGCAACTGTATAAAAAATCTTTGATTTTACATTTATACCATAACCACGCTAAATGCTCTATTTTATGTTTTTAATGATGTTACTATCTTTCTGGGAAAAAATCACATCACATTATTTATACACTTCCACATTGAACAAACTACAGTCAACCAAATACAACAAGATAATTCCGCCGACCATATTTTCATGAACCAAACCAACCAATTGAGAATCATAATTCATTGGAAATTTATCCAAGCAACCCTAAGATCACTGCCGATACATGACCAAAGTTCGGGCATTCCAAAAATATGTGTTGAATTGATTCTCTAGCAAGTAAGTTTTTTTAACACCGATTATGTTTTATGTTTTTCAACCCCAAAATAATAGTTTATATGGCATGTCATGTCAGTTGTTAGCATTCTACATTTGTAATAAGTAGTATTTGTTAATCGCCGATCATGAAAATTAACAGTTTGTTCAAGTTCAACTTAACACTAACCTATTATTAACACTTTATCTTGTCTAAAATAGAAAATTATAATTATGTTTAGACACAACTCAATTCTAAGTCTTACAAAATAGTCACAAAATTATAATTATGTTTGATTATGCTCATTTATGTTGTTTTGTGTGATATTTTGATTATAAATTATAATTGTGTTGTTTGATAATGCATGAACTTAATTTGTTTTGAAAAATTATTTGAATTTATTTTATATATTTGGTTGATTGATAACTTATTTTGAATAATGTAAACGTATTTGTATTATATTTGGAATGTTTAATTTTTTCATTCACAAAATTGTTTTTTAATAGTGATAAAAAATCGAAGGCTCAGGGGGTATTCCAAAATTTGCATATTTTCATTCTCAATTTTTTTACAAGGGGTATTCCAAAATTTACATATTTTACATGAGGTATTAACCTATTTACCAAAAAATAATAGCTATCAATGATAATTATTCATATGGACACAAAAAATAGACATTACAATGGGATATACATTTTCTTCCTCAATTTTTATAGCATATTGGATTCGCTCTACCTTTTATGTTGTTTATTCCATTTGTATTGTTGAGCGTCCTCCTTTTTCTTAATAATTTTTTACTTCGAATGGTTTCTCCCATGTTAATATTTGTTGCCATTTAAATAAGAAAAGCTGAATCATTTTTTTCAATAGATAGACAAATGAGTAAGATCAAAATTCAACAATCAAATAAATAGTAAACAATAAAAAATAAACATTCAGCTTTAAGAATTTTTCTTGAATATAGATTTACAACTTAACTTGATTTGTTCCAAAAAGAAAACTGTATTCATAATTGATAATAAATAAATTAAATTGGTATCAATAAATATCAAATCTGCAGTAGCAAACTTGCTTGGTCAATATTCTTAAGTGAATGCATTTCCGGGTTCGCTTCCCGGCTGCGGAAATCTTTTTATTATTTTAAAAAAATTGTATAGAGGAAACTACTATTTTACCCTTATTAACAATTTAAAATGACTGCGTCAAAAACAACAATTTAAAATGACAACAAAACCTATCATTATCATTTCCACTCCCATAGGCCATACCTTTCCTCCACCGCAGCCGCACGCCAGTCGCAACCATTCCCACAGATCTTTACGGTATTTTCAAAGATCCACAGATTTTAAATATTAACAAAAAAATTATTTTTTGATCAAAATTGTGACAATAATATGGCTTTCTTTTTTCTTTTTTATTAAAAAACATATATTTTGCATCTTTCTTTTTTAAAAATAGAAACATAATGCATTCATAAACAAAAATCAATGCAAAAGCATTGGACTACTAATAAAATAATCATACAAAAATTAATTATATGTTTTTATTCAAATTACAAGAAACACTACACCCAGACATCTACTTAAAAAATGTAATATTAATTAAAAAAAATCAGCTTTTATTATTTCATTTTTACAAAGAATCAACATTTAATAGTTTTGTCATATATAATTATATATAAATCTAAGGGGTGTGGTTGAACGGTTGGGGCTCATCCTCTCATAACCAAGTGTCAAGGGTTCGATTCTCACATTTTCTTAGGCCAGCTATCCCACCATCGAGGTGCCTCAAATCTAATGAGGGATTAGTCAGTGCGTTCGGCGGTGGATACCTCAGTCTCGACCAAAAATATATAATTATATATATAATATATAGATATGTATAATGGATTGATTCCGCGGGGACAAATGCTTCTTCCCCGATCCCCGCCCCCGAAGTGCCCGCAGGGGAGTTTTCTCCTCTATCCCCGTCCCCACGGAGAAAAAATCCCTAATCACAGAGTTCCGAATGGGGTAATATCCGCGGAGATCCGCACTAATGGATGCAAATTGACATCCTTTTATTTATTTATTTTTTGTTTTTACCCTTTGATTCTTAGGAGAAGGGACCCTAGTAGTCTAGAGTTTGGCCGCGAGATAAATAAAGTCAGACTAAGAAATTGTTCAATCCAAGAATCGAAACCGAATTCTCTTAAAATCCGTCATTTAGTGAAGCTCATTAACCACTTGAACCCAATAACTTGGTTTATTGACTTCTTCTATTTAAAAGTATATTGTTTTTTTTTGCATATTTGTATGGTTATCAAATAAGGTTCCGTATATGTCTTTTCTTTTTTCTTAAATATTTTTTTTTTTTGCAAAAAGAGAGAATTGGAGTTACATAAATATACTATCAATAGTAATTGTCCATATATACACAAAAAATAGACATTACAATGGGATATACATTTTCTTCTTTAATTTTCATAGCACATTTCATTTACTCTATCCTTTATATTGTTTTTTCCATTTTTATTGTGGAGCGTTCTCCTTTGTTATGTTTTGCTTCGAACGGTTTCTTTCATGTTGTTATACTATTGTTGCCATTCAAATAAAAAAAAAACTAATTTTTTTTTTTAATATAGGTAGACAAATGAGTAAGACCAAAATTCAACAATCAAGTAATAATAAATTTTGATAGTAGTAAATTGAATTGAAAACAATAAAAAATAAACATTCAGTTTTAAGAATTTATCTTGAATATGGATTTACAACTTGATTTGTTCCAAAAAGAAAAACTATGAATAATACTGATAATAAATATATTAAATTGGTATATCTAAATATCAAATCCGCAGTAGCAAATTTGCTTGGTCAATGTTCTTAAGTGAATGAATTACCAGGTTCGATTCCTGGCTGCGGAAACTTTTTTATTATTTTAAAAAAATTGTATAGCGGAAACTACTATTTTACCCTCACTGACAATTTAAAATGACAACAAAACCTATCCTTATCACTCCAGTCCACAGTTCCACTCCCATACGCGATATTCCTCCACCGCAACCGCAACCGCACGGCAGTCGCAACCACCGCCGCCGTAAGCCTGTCTCTCTCTCTCTCTGCTTTGTGCTTTCCCTCTCTTCTTGTGTTTCAATTTCATTCACTGCATGTATAGAAGGGACCTCAATTTCTTCTTATTATTCCAGTGCTATTAGGTGCTAATTCTGTAGATAACAGATTAATTAATTACTTCTATGTGAATTCACAAAAATGTATTATTAAGTGTCTCTTTGATCGACTAGTACTCAATATAAGAAAGAATAATCTCAACAATTTGATGACTATAGCTAGACTAGACCAAGAATTCTCGCATGTAGTCTACTAAATTTCATCTTAAAATTTAAATGTAAAAACAACCTCCCTTCAATCCAAAGCATCAACAAATAGTGCGATGTAGCCTTAATAGTGGGTGGTGCGACGATTGGCTTGGCCATCCGCACCACCAGCTTTCTCGACGGCAGTTTGTGGTTGTGGTAGATCTAGATCTGTGCATTTCGATGTGCTTCCGGTGATGTCCCCTTCAACGGCTGCTGTCGTGCTTCCGGCGGCTTCTTTGCCTCTGTGGTGGTTCTGGCTTGTTGTGTATGGTGGTTCAGTTTTGCTTTTTGGTGGCTGATGTCGTGATTTGGTGTTGTTCTGGGTTTGTGTTGTCTTGGTGTTTGGCTTGGGGTTCCTCCGCGTTTCTTTTGTGGTTCCAGCGACCTTTGTTTGGTCGTGTTGCTGTTCCAAGAGCTTTGTTGGTGTGATGTGCATTTGGTCCATATCGGCGCCGGAGCTTTGTTGAGCTGTTTTGTGTTGTGGGTATTTTCTCATCCCTTTTCGATTGAATTTTGGAGCGTCATGAACTCCCTCCAAAGCTTTTCGCAACTGCGATTTTTGCCCTCTACGTCGTTGCTTTGTGTTGTTAGTTTTGGTGTGTTCTCGGAGGTTTGTTTTGATATTCAAATGTGAGGGGCTGCTTCTTAGCTTTGTGTTTGTCGTTTTGGTTGTGGCCGTTTGGGGTTGTGTAGGATGGGTTTTGTTTTGGTGGAGAGGTGGTTATGTGAAGAACTGTTGTAGGTTGTCGTGTTGTTTAGGTTCATGTAATTCTTCCTTTGTGAAGAATTTGTATGACTTGGTTTGGTGAGGTTTTTTGTGTTGTGCTATGGGTGTGGTGTTGTTGATGAAGATGAGGAGGAATGTAGGCATTTTGTGGTCTTGCGTTGATCTTAGTTATGGAGGTTTTGAGGGGTGTTGTGGTGGTGATGTGGTAGTGTTTGGATCTGGTGTTGCTGCTTTGTAGTTGATGCCGTGTGAGATTGGTTTCTACGATACTTTGATTCGCTGACTGATTCCAAATCTGTTGAGATTTGCATGATTCATTTTGAGTCTATGATAGTTTCCAAATCTCCTGAGATTTGCAGGTTTCTTTGTATCTAGTTGACCTTTTTCACGTCGGTGTGAACTATTTGGAGGCGAACTGCGAGCTAGGACTTATCTGCCTATGTTTGCTTTCTACCATGTCCCGTCAATTTTTGGCTTGCGGAGTTGTTATTTGGATTCTGATGGGCCGTTCACTTTTGATTCGAGAGCGGGAGTTAGAGTCTAGCAGCATCTTTATGGGTCGGGTTGATGGTCTTCTTTGGTAGTCTGTAGGCTAATGAGTGTCCTTCTAAGAATGGGATTAGAAGTGAACCTCTACTAGGTGGTGTAAGTTTTTGGCTTTTCATTGGTGTACCGCTTATATACGGCACCTCTGTTTTGTAGTTCCGTTTTTCCCGATCTCTGAACATCTTGTACAAAGATTGGTTATTAATAATAATATTTTGCTGTTCAAAAAAAAAATTAATTACTTCTAATTGCAGTTCTATTTTGTACATTGATTTGATTTAGTGAGATTTGTTTCCTGTAGAGGCCTGCTTGAATAAACAACTTATTTTTAGCTTATACCATAAGTGATAAGCGCTTATATAAGCTCATTTTTATAGCAAAAGATAAAATACATAAAAGAAATTATATATGCTACCAGCTATTTTCATTGTCAAACTAAGTTGAATAAAATGGTGGAACCGCCCTTGATAGAAGGGGGAGATTAATTAGGAACACATGGGAAAGAGGTTACAGGCATTCATAAAACAACTCACTTCTTCATCATGTTTGCAAGAGAACTACGTAATTCTGATTCCCTGATCACTTAGTATACGTAGGACCAGAGATCTACCTGTCGAGCCATAATAATTTTTTTTCATAAAGCTTATCTACACTTTTGGGAAAAGCTAGAACCAAAAAACATATGAAAATTGTCATAAGCTGTTTTTCTAAGTTCTCCCAGACAGTCTCACAAAATTTATGTTAGTAAATAAGTTCAAATAAGCAAATCCAAACAAGCCCTAAGTTGGAAAGATGTCTATAGTTTTGGATAATATAGTGAAGCCAAATATAAATATTATAAATGCCGTATTATTGTTCAAATTGACAATTTTGAATTTTTGATTTGTTTTCTGAGTGAAAGATAACAAATTCCATTTCATTCAAAATCAAAAGCTCAATACAAGTAGGAGCAACATATAAATTATTTGGGTTAGCATGTAAATAGGATTCTCTTGCTAAAGAACGAGTGATCTATTACATAGGATTATGGACTCAAATGCAACAACACATGAGGATGAAGATGAATATGTTTTGCTTGATTTGGATGGTGTTTATGGCTTAATTGATATTCCACCAAATGCTAACTATGTTCTTAAAGTAAGTTCCCAATCTGTTCTTCGTCAATTTCTTCATTCATTTTTTTTCTAATTTAATTCACTAGCTTTATTAATTTTAACACTTACCATTATATTTTAGAGATTAATATGTATTGATGCTGTAAAACTTTATTACATAATCAAGTTACTCAGTTATGTCACTTTTTTAAGTTAGTACCTAAAGTATCTTTACAAATATCTATGTGGCGTGATTTGATTGAATGCATGCGTAAAATAATTTTACATCGTCAGTGTAAACAAATTTAAATCCTATATTTTATAGTTAATACATCGTTGAAATTGTAGGTTGCATTAATCTAGTCCCCACATATAATCCAAAATAGTCTTAGAATTGCAAAATGTTAATCAAGTTTGTATGTATCCTGACATTATTCACTTAGTTTAGTTTCAAATTCATCGATGATATTATCTACTTAATGTTATTTTAGTCCCGACAGTATCAACGGAGGGACGGATTTGATTGAAATTGTGTAACATTAGAGATCATTTTGGAATATCAATAATGTATGTGAGGGACTGCATTCATACTGTCCTACAATATCAATGTTTAATTTGAATATGTACTCGTATTTTATAATTTATTTGAATATTGATTTATTATTTATTGTATTTACATTGTAAAGTAGGCTTATATTACTTCATTGTTGATTATAGGACCTTGATACTTTAAACCCAGTATTGATCATTGATGACAGATTTAAGCTGGTAAGTTTACCTACTTTAAACTTCCCCGGTCTTTCACGACTCGATGAATTGGAATTTTTGGTTAAGTGCTAGGTGCTGATATCTGAATCTTTTGGAAGTTACTTTTAGATGCAGTGATGAAATTCATCCATTTGTTTAGATGTGTGTTTCTTTTAATGCTCTATATAGGAGTAGACAGATAATTATGATGCTGTATTTGAGCTAGAAATTTTAGCAAGGTATAAAAACCAGTGTTGTCATATGCGGATTGTGGAAAATCGCGGGTTTGCTCAAATTCCGCTTCGCTAGAACATTACAGGGTCAGTATTGTTGCAGTTTGACAATACTTTGTACTAAATCACGTATTGCAGACCAATAGCAGTTTGCTTAAATTATGTTATGCTATGCCACTATAGCGCTGCTATAGTCACTATTTGGCAACACTGAAAAACATTTTTGATAGCTTTGGTTATTCTTCCATTTGATAATTTAATCAAAACTGGGGAATCAAATTACTTCTTTTCTGTTTGTCCCTTCTATGAATGGATGATACGAGTAATGACCATTTAAGTATTGTTATGATTCATTGTTGTCTACACTCTACAGGTTGGGGAATATGAGGAAACTATCGGAACATGTATCGCCTTTTCAGAACAAGGTGAGTTACAGTTCATGGAAATTATGTCCCACTTTTCATGATTCTTTGATCTCACGGCTGTTAAAACTCAATGTTTCCTTCCAAGAGATGACTGAATTCTAAATGCTGAATATTCATACACACTTCCTTAGAAAGGATTTACTAGGATATCTTTTTTTCTTTTTGAATGGCTTACTAGTATATTTGTGTTCATGTTTTCATTAAGATGATTAGTTAGCATCAAATTAAGAGTTAGTTACTCACTTGGTATATATATATGAGGGATGTAACCCCTCAATGCAAACATAATTTTTCATTTTCAAATACAATTTTGTTTTATCATTTAGGTATCTTTTCTCTTTTTCACGGCATCTATAAAGGTTTGTAATGTGGAATCAGAGCTATAGTATTGTGACAATGTGGAAAACATGCTTGTAAGCCTTGTATGAAAACTATTTTTAATTTCATTTGCTGGATTGCGCAAAATAAGTTGTTTGATCGATCAATCCCATTGTGCAGATACACCGGTGGTTCATGAAGAGACAGGACCATCTGAAACCAACCTAATTTCTGGAACAAGACTAATTGATTCAACTCAACCTCCAAAAAAACAAGTCGAACGTATGTGTCAGCTTCAAAAGATTCTCAAGTTTAAATTATCACCTGATTCTGAAATTCACACAACTGAGGAGGCCAAATAAATTTGAAAACTGATATAATTTACAGTTTCATTCTACTAATTTTGTTGATCAATTATTTGGTGGTGGGTGTCATTTATGTTCTAGTTATGTACAAAAGAACTCTTTTTTAGTTTTTCTCAATAGGATGTATTTGGATATAATTTGTGTATTATGTGAATTCATATAGTAAAGATTTACTTGAAAATTATGGACAAAGAACCTCGGTAGACCGGCCTGACCTATTCTTACCCTAGTTCTATGTAAGATTGCCACGTGGACATGTAGCAAGATAGAAAAGTTGACAAATTTTAGTATTACAGATTAAAGAAACATATATTTTTTTGGCAAAAAGAGAGAATTAGAGTTACATAAATAATTAAATATGCTATCAATGGTGTAATAAAAAAATGGTTAATGGGTTAATATATATCCCCTATAAAATATGCAAATTTTACAATACTCTCTGTAATTTTTTTTTTTTTTTTGAAAATTCCTCTTGTAATGTTTGATTTTTTGCAATACCCCTAGACTCAGTCAACCATAATATAATCGCTGTAAAACCATTGCTAAAATTATATTTTGTGGCGGTTATTTTTGCGTTGGTTTAAAACCTCCGCTAAAATTATATTTTGCGGCGGATTTTTTGCGACGATTATATTATGGTTGACCGAGTTTAGGAGATATTGTAAAAAATCAAACAATACTGGGGGATTCTCAATTTTTTTACAGAGAGGTATTGCAAAATTTGCATATTTTACCGGGGCTATTAACACATTTGCCAAAAAAAAAAGTATCAATGGTAATTATCCATATGGACACAAAAAATAGACATTACAATGGGATATACATTTTGGGTGCGTTTGATCTGCTAAAAAACAAGGTACTGGATAGGACAAGTGCAGTTGTACTGCATTTGATTGTGAAACTGTTTCAGGGATTGGACAAATTAGGTGCCAAAGGACAGCACAAAAACATAAATTCTTGTCCTCCACTAAACCGCAGCACAACTTTTTTATCTTGTGCGGTGTTGTTCTATCTTATGATGTGTTGTCCAATACTTAGTGTTTAACAAATTAACGCACCCAAATTCTTCCTCAATTTTTATAGCATTTTTTTTGAAATAGTAAATTTTATTCAATCAAGCATCTCAATTACAAGAAGTACAAGAGAGACGCAAAAAGAGCACAAGGGGAAGACACCACAAGGCAACCCCTAACAAAAAACAAAAGCTAACCCCACTACATAAGACTGCTACCAAACACAAAGCCATGACACTACACCAAAACAAACCCAAAGAACTAGCGGACAAGACAAGCATCGGGATTCCAACACCACTCATAAAATAAACACGGCGACAACTTCATTCTCACGAGACTCCACTTCCAACTCAACACTTTAATATCTTCCACCAACTTGTTTGCCTCCATCACACTGTTTGCAAATATCTTACCATTGCGCGCCTTCCAAATCGACCAAATAGTTGTATACCAAATCAACGAAATCCCACGTCTCACACTCTTATTCTTCGCCGTTCCCAACATCACCTCATAAAGCAAAGGAAGCGATGGCGGCATAACAACCATCAGCCCAAGCCACCGAAAAATATCGTACCAAATCGACAACGCACACGGACAATGCAAAAACAAATGAGAAGAAGTTTCAAGAGGACTTTCACAAGCCACACAACCTTTCGGAGCATCCGAAGCAAGAATTCCTCGGTAATCAAGATTATCTCTCGTGGGTAGTCGGTCATACAAAAGTTGCCACGAAAATGCAATAACCTTTACCGGTGCCGGACTTTCCTAAATATGCTTAAACACTCCCACCCCAAAAACGCCCAACCCCTCCTCATCACGAAGTTCCTTCACAAGATAATTATACGCCGATTTCACCGAGAACTTCCCCTCCAGATCCTGAGCCCACCTTCACGAATCATCTCCCAAAGACATTCTCACCTCCACCAACCTCTCCAACAATACCTTTCATTAACAAGGGAGAATAAGCGAGGGAATAACGAAGAGAAAGAGTCCTCACCCGCCCAATTAGACATCCAGAAAAACGTAGATCTACCATTACCCACCACCCAAACCATATTCTCCAAGAGCCAATTTTTCACCACCACCGCCCTTCAAGGCACAAATATCCTTCCACCAATTAGAAGACGAAGAAGGAATTCTAAAATCCCCCAATCGGCATGATGTTGAATATGATTTCCATCTTTCGAAATTAACACCCTCTTACAAAGGGGCATCCTAGGTTGGAGGAGACGCCACCGCCATTTAGATAAGAGACTAATATTGACAAGCTCCACATCTCGCACACCTAACCCCCCATGCCTCTTTACTTTACACACCACCAACCACTTTATCCAACTAATCTTCTTTCCTCCTCTCACACCTCCCCAAAGAAACTCCCTTTGTAACCGAACCACTTTCTTCCTCACAATTGCCGGCATTTTAAGAAAAGAGCGATAAAAAATTAGAATCACGTTCAACACCGAATTAATCAACACAATCCTTCCTCCGAGACTAATATGTTTGTTACGCCAAGAAAACAACCGAGCTCTAAGATGCTCTAACATAGGATCCCAAGTAGCCAATTCTAAAATCCCCCAATCGGCATGATGTTGAATATGATTTCCATCTTTCGAAATTAACACCCTCTTACAAAGGGGCATCCTAGGTTGGAGGAGACGCCACCGCCATTTAGATAAGAGACTAATATTGACAAGCTCCACATCTCGCACACCTAACCCCCCATGCCTCTTTACTTTACACACCACCAACCACTTTATCCAACTAATCTTCTTTCCTCCTCTCACACCTCCCCAAAGAAACTCCCTTTGTAACCGAACCACTTTCTTCCTCACAATTGCCGGCATTTTAAGAAAAGAGCGATAAAAAATTAGAATCACGTTCAACACCGAATTAATCAACACAATCCTTCCTCCGAGACTAATATGTTTGTTACGCCAAGAAAACAACCGAGCTCTAAGATGCTCTAACATAGGATCCCAAGTAGCCAAACTTTTCGGGTTTGCTCCTATAGGAAGGCCAAGATATTTAAACGGAATCTCTCTCCGTTTATAATTTAAAAAAGTACAAGCCGACTCCTAGAACGCCCGGGTGACATTAACACCCGAGAGACCACTCTTCCAAAAATTCACTTTAAGCTCAGAAGTCAATTCAAAACCACGGAGGATTACTTTAATGGTCCATAGATTATCAATCGACGCCTCCCCTATACACAAAGTGTCATCCGCATATTGGAGATGAAAAATAACCACCGGATCTCTCCCCACCACAAACCCTTTGAATAAATTCGACTCAACTGCTTTTTGCATAACCCCACAAACCTTCCACCACTAGTAGAAAAAGAAAAGGAGCCAAAGGATCTCCTTATTTAAGCCCTCTTTGAATAATGATTTCGGAGGTGGGAGAACCATTCACAAGGACCGACAAGTTACCGGCAAAAACACAAGCTCGCATCCAATCAATCCATTTGTCATTAAACTTCACACGATGTAACATATAATCAAGAAAACCCCAATCCACCGAGTCGTATGCTTTCTCAAAATCTACTTTAAAAATAATGCAATCTTTCCTAGTCTTCTTCGCCATCTCCAACACCTCGTTCACCAGAACAACAACATCAACCAAATTCCGGCCTTTAATGAAAGCCAATTGATTTGACGAATTAATAGAATTCATGACCTTTGCAAGTCTTTTGGCCAACACCTTAACAATTAACTTATACAAACACCCTAGGAGAGAAATAGGCCTAAAATCGGACAAAGAAACCGGCTCCTTTATTTTGGGGATCAACGTCACAAAATACGACAAAAAGCTCCTTGGAAGGCAAGCGTTACCATGAAATTGGTCGAACATGACTCGAATGTCCCCTTTTAACAAATCCCAAAATTTCTTCTATTTCTATTGTTGAGCGTCCTCCTTTCTCTTAGTAATTTTTTGCTTCGAACGGTTTCTCCCATGTTAATATACTATTTGTATTGTTGCCATCCAAATAAGAAAAGCTAAATTATTTTTTTTAATAGATAGGCAAATGATATGATCAAAATTCAACAATCAAATAAATAGTAAATTTTGATAATAGTAAATTGAATTATAAACAATAAAAAATAAACATTCAGCTTTAAGAATTTTTCTTGAATATGGATTTACAACTTGATTTGTTCCAAAAAGAAAAACTATGAATAATACTGATAATAAATATATTAAATTGGTATCACTAAATAACAAATTCGCAGTAGCAAACTTGCTTGGTCAATGTTCTTAAGTGAATGAATTACCGGGTTCGATTCCCGGCTGCGGAAACCTTTTTATTATTTTTAAAAAAATTGTATAGCGGAAACTACTATTTTACCCTCACTGACAATTTAAAATGACAACAAAACCTATCATTATCACTTCCACTCCCATACGCAATACTTTTCCTCCACCGCAACCGCACGGCAGTCGCAACCACTCGCCACCACCGGCCACTACTTGTTACTCCCATTGTAAGTATCTCTCTTCTTAATTAATTAATTAATTAATTAATTAATTACTTATATGAGTAACAGATTAATTAAGTACTTCTAATTGCAGTTCTATTTTGTAAATTGCAATATATATACATAGGAATATGGAGTCAAATGCAACAACACATGAGAATGAGAATGAAGATGAATATGTTTTGGTTGATTTGGATGGTGTTTATGGCCTAATTGATATTCCACCAAATGCTAACTATCTTCTTCAAGTAAGTTCCCAATATGTTCTTCCTCATCAATTTCAATGTACTGATTATACAATCAAGTTACTCAGTTATGTCACTTTTGTAATTTAGTGCCTTAAATATTCTGACAAATATCTACCTGACATGATTTGATTGAATACATGGATAAAATAATTTTACACTGTCAGTGTGAAAAAATTTAAATCCTATATTTTATAGTTAATACATCGTTGAAATTGTAGGTTACTTTAATCTAGTCCCCACATTATCAATAATCCAAAATAGTCGTAGAATTGCAAAATGTTAATCATGTTTGTATGTATCCTCCTGACATTATTCACGTAGTTTAATTACAAATTCATCGATGATATTCAGGGCCGGCTCAAGGGTAAGGCAACCCAAGCAAGGACTTTAGGCCCCCGAAAAGTAGAAAAAATTACTAAGGAAAAAGGCCTCTCATAAACCATAAGTTCACTAGAAAAGGCCTCCAAAAAACCATAAAGGCCTCTTTTGAGAAAAAAAATTATAAAAATAGGACAATAATTTTGTAACTCCTAAAGAAATATTGAATAAAAGTCGTTGGGCCGGCCCTGATGATATTATCTACTTAATGTTATTTTAGTACCGACAGTATCAATGGGTTTGATTGAAATTGTGTAACATTAGAGATCATTTTGGAATATCAATAATGTATGTGAGGGACTGCATTCATACTGTCCTACAATATCGATGTTTAATTCCTTTTTTTGGTACATAATATCAATGTTTAATTTGAATATGTACTCGTATTTTATAATTTATTTGAAGACAGAAGTTCCAAGACAGAAGTATTGACTGCACAAATTCTAAGACAAAATTTCTTTTTTAAGGAGTTTAACTAGTGCCCCGGGGCACTGTTTAGCATTTTCCTTATTTGAATATTGGTTTATTATTTATTGTATTTTACATAGTAAAGTAGGCTTATATTACTTAATTGTTGATTATAGGGCCTTGATACTATAAACCCAGTATTGATCATTGATGACAGATTTAAGCTGGTAAGTTTACCTAATTTAAACTTCCCTAGTCTTTCACGACTCGATGAATTGGAATTTTTGGTTAAGTGCTAGGTGCTGATATCTGAATCTTTTGGAATCTTTTGGAAGTTACTTTTATATGCAGTGATGAAATCCATGATCCATCCATTTGTTTGGATGTGTTTTTCTTTTAATGTTGTATATAGGAGTAAGCAGATAATTATGATGCTGTATTTGAGCTAGAAATTTTAGCAAGGTATAATAACCAGTGTTGTCATATGCGGATTGTGGAAAATTGCGGGTTTGCTCAAATTCCGCTTCGCTACAACATTACAGGGTCAGTATTGTTGCAGTTTGACAACACTTTGTACTAAATCACGTATTCAATACCAATAGCAGTTTGTTTAAATTATGTTATGCTATGCCACTATAGTGCTGCTACAGTCCCTATTTGACAACACTGAAAAACATTTTTTTATAGTTTTGGTTATTCTTCCATTTGATAATTTAATCAAAGCTGGGGAATCAAATTACTTCTTATCTGTTTCTCCCTTCTATGAATGGATGAGATGACCAATTAAGTATTGTTATGATTCATTGTTGTCTACACTGTACAGGTTGGGGAATATGAGGAAACTATCGGAACATGTATCGCCTTTTCAGAACAAGGTGAGTTACAGTTCTTGGAAATTATGTCCCACTTTTCATGATTGTTTGATCTCACGGCTGTTAAAGACTCGATGTTTTATATATACTAGTTTCCTTCCAAGAGATGACTGAATTCTAAAAACTGAATATTCGCACACACTTCCTTGGAAATGGATTTACTACATATGTGTTCATGTTTTCGGTAAGATGATTGGTTAGCATCAAATTAATAGTAAGTTACTCACTTGGTATCTATACAAGTGATGTAACCTCTCGATGTAAACATAATTTCTCATTTTCAATACAATTTTGTTTTATCATTTACGTAACTTTTCTCTCTTTCACGGCCTCTATTAAGTTTTTTCACATGGTATGAGAGCTATGGTATTGTAACAGTGTGCAAAACATGCTTGTAAGCAATGTATGAAACTATTTTTAATTTCATTTGCTTCTTACTTATTGGATTGTGCAAAATAAGTTGTTTAATCGATCAATCCCATCGTGCAGATACACCAGCGGTTCATGAAGAGACAGGACCATCTGAAACCAACCTAATTTCTGGAACAAGACTAATAGATTCAACTCAACCTCCAAAAAATCAAGTCAAACCTATATGTCAGCTTCATAAGATTCTCAAGTTTAAATTATCACCTGATTCTGAAATTCACACAACTGAGGAAGCCAAATGAATTTGGAAGCTGATCTGCTTATTTTGTTGATCAATTATTTGGCAGTGGGTGTCATTTATGTGCTTGTTATGTACAAAATAACTCTCAGTTTTTCTCAATAGGAGATATTTTGATAGAATCTGTGTATTATGTGAATTCATATTCTGTCAAAAAAAAAATTGCTTCCTTTAGATGGATTGTGACTGAAGAAAAATGAATTTATATTTATTTATGACATTTTGTTTTTTTCGCATAAATCAGGTATACTCTAAGTGTAATTGCACGCAACTGTATAAAAAAAATCTTTAATTTTACATTTATACCAGAACCACGCTAAATGCTCTATTTTTTCATGATTTTAATGATGTTAATATCTTTCTGAGAAAAAAATCACATTATTTATACAGTTCTACGTTGAACAAACTACAATCAACCAAATACAATAAGATAATTCCGCCGACCATATTTTCATGAACCAAACCAACAAATTGAAAATCATAATTCATTAGAAATTTTTCCAAAACATCACTAAATCCAAGCAACCCTAATATCACTACTGCTGATACATGACCAAAGTTCGGGCATTCCAAATTTATGTGTTGAATTGATTCTCTAACAAGTAAGTTTCTTAACACTGATTATGTTTTATGTTTTTCAACCCCAACATAATAGTTTATATGACACGTCTTGTCAGTTGTCAGCATTCTACATTTGTAATAAGTAGTATATTTAATCGCTGATCATGAAAATTAACGGTATGTTCAAGTTCAACTTAACACTAAGCCATTATTAACACTTATCTTGTCTAAAATAGAAAACTAGTCGTCATAAAAAGAATAAGTACTTGAGAAAACATTCTTAAAATAAATGTAACTAACAAAAATGGTTCACCAAAAAGATAACTTCACTAGAGCACCACACTAGAACAACTACAACTACAACAAACAAACAAGAACTAAATTTCTTAACCTTAAATAACCTAAAACACTGCTGATGTGGCTCATTGACATAGAGACACGTGTAAACAACTTCAAAGACAAGGAATCCACCTAGGTATAACCAACGCCACCATGTTTTTCTCTTTCCTTTTCACACTCTCAAATTCCTCAAATCTTCCTCAAAATTTCATGTAAGAAAAAAACAAGACCTAACGAAAAACACATGAAAATGTCCCATTCAAAAACACACTTCACAAAACCCTAATCTTTTTCATTTTTCCTTCATCACCCATCAAATCAATCACTACCCTTTTATTCCTCTCTTATTTCAATTGCTTCCTTCTCATCAATCTTTCCTTTTTCTCTTCAATTTTTCAAAAAAATTTCTTCCTTTCTTCACTCAACCACTTGGCTTAGATCAGTGTTTGATTTCAATTCAATTGATCTAATTTCAGCTTGAAATTCTTGTTTGATTGCAAAATTCAATTTTTTTTTTGTCTTTGAATTTTGAAGGTGATTTTGTGGGGGGTGTGATTAGTATTCTTCTGATGTTTGATTTCCAATCACATTTTCAATCATCACCCACTAATTCTTCATATTCAATTTCTCATATTTTTCTCCCTTATGATGTGTTCTTCATATGTTGCTTCAATTGTATAAGATTTCTTCTCAAAATTTGATACTTTATTCAAAAGGGTTATTGCTGTTATTGCTGGTTGTGTGAAAAAGAATCTATCTTTAGCTTCTTTGAATCACTTTTAGTTTTGTTTGGTGAGAGAGAAAATTTTCAATTTTGAACTTTGAAGTATGGGAGATTCTTATAGAGCTATTTGCTTAGAGGAATTACCTTCACATTTGATTTTGGAAATTCTGTGTTCAGGGAAGCTTAGTGCAATAGACCTTGTTTGTTTGGAATTTACTTCAAAAACTTTTGGTGCTAGAAATGATTTGTGTGACTTAAAGTTTAAGTCATTGGTAGATTTTACTGCTTTTAAATTGTGTGGCTCTCATGCTACCTATTCAATGATGGGTTTGAATTTGCAAAATGAGTTGTATGATCGATGTGGCGGAAATTGGAAGCGGGTTTTGAGGTTCTTGGAGTCTGTTGAACAATCATCTGATATGGTGGAGACATCTTCAGGCAATGTACTATTTTATTATATGAATAGTTGTTTTTGTTTGTTTCCTTTTGAATTATGAGTTGCGATTTATTCGATTTTGATTCTATAGTAAGTAATTTTCTTAAGACAGATTATGCTTTATGTTTTTCAACCCCAACATAACAGTTTATATGGCATGTCTTGTCACCATAGTACATTTGTAATAAGTAATGTTGTTAATCGTTGATCGTGGAAATCAGCGGTTTGTTTAAATTCTGTTGTGCTACATTGCTATAGTGCCACCATAGCTGCTATGTCACAAAACTTTGTACTAAATAGTATATTGCAAAATAAAAGCGATTTGTTCAAATTCCGCTATGCTATAGAGTTATAGCACCGCTATAGCTGCTATTTTGACAACATTGTTAATAAGTGATGTAATAATGCATTTGTGCAATGATTTAAACAGAAAAAAGAAATGGATTTGGGTTTTTAAATGTCGTATAATGATAGTTTAAGAACAAATCTCATAATTTGGACAACTTTTTGTTATTTTTTCACTTGCGTATCTTTACTATTTTTACTGTCCCTTTAACAAGAGTTGTGGAGTAGTAAATAATGATGAATGACATTCTATTTTCAGATGCAAGTTATGGCAGGAAAGTATCACACCTTGGCGATCAGCAACTCCTCAGTCTATTCTTGTGGTTCTAATTTGTGTGGTGTACTTGGTCAAGGATCTGAAACAACACAGTGTTCAGCATTTACCCGAATCAACTTCCCACCTTTGGCACGTGTGGCACATGTTTCGGCCTCCTATAACCATGCAGCTTTTGTTATGCAATCAGGAGAGGTTTGTAGCTGCTTAACCTTTATTCAATTAATTATGACACACAAGCAAGTTATTAGTCTCGAATAAATTACTCTGCATGTTCCATTATTGCTGTATTTTCTTGGAATTGAAACTGATGGATGGTTTTAGATTGTAAAAATGATTAATATACTTGTTTTCGTCGTGAATGTGCGGCTGCACCTTGCAGGTATTCACATGTGGAGATAATTCATCTTCGTGCTGTGGTCATAGCGATACAAATCGACCAATTTTCCGGCCACGTCTTGTTGAATCCTTAAAAGGGATTCCTTGCAAGCAGGTAAACCGCATATCACCTTTCATGATCACCATATGAAAGTTTTTGCTTTGCTTCTATTATGTTTAGATCTTACTTCGATAAAATTGGCTATCAAGTTTTTCCATGAAGTCTGCAATAAAATATATTATATAGTTCCATTCTAGTCATATAATTTCCTGAAATATATAGGGAACTGTGAATTGGTTTGCACCTACCAATTTGCGGTGCTTTTCCGAATGATTTGTCGAAATCCCTATTGAATTCGTAAAAAGCCGCAAACCAAAAAGATCTAAGAGTAAATGTTTTACAGAGTGTTAAGGGGTTTCCTCTTGGGAGAGAAAGAGGAGTTACCAAAGTAGAAAATGCTATTTAATGTAATGAATGTTAATTTATAACTATAATAAAGCATGATTTCTCTGATAAGGAAGGTTCTCGAATGTGAGTTTTCAAATGAATGCTAAAACTAATAACCCTTCTCAATAAAGAAAGTGGCGGACTAACTCAAATAATAATAAATACTAGTTAATTTTGAAAATAGTTCAATATTTTCTAAATTAAATTACATTACAATTTTATATAAAAATAATTAGAAAGCTAATCAATTTATTCACGAATTGTTATACTTCAGATTGGAGATTTGAAAATTCTTCGATGTTATTTCTTTCACGTTTGTCTTTAATCGTAAGATTCATTTGTGTTTAGTATATGTATCTTAATTTTAATATTTGAAGTTAATTTTCATTGATGGTAATATATATATGTTTTCCATGTAATTTATAATTAGGTAAACACATTTTGTTAATAGCATACGCCACCCCCAATTTCTTACTATGTTATATCGAGGGGGTTCTTATCCCTTTCATAGAAGTTGTTTATCATAGCCTATATGTTTTGATGTTGCTAACTAGGGTAGACCATCTCTCCTACATTCCATGTCATTGGGAATATCGGTATTTTAGTAAGCGATCTAGATTTTTAACCGGTTACCTAAATTTTGAGAAGTTCCAAAAGTTGTCGTTGGTCCTTTTGTTTCCACTGAGTCCATCATTCTAGAGTCGAGGCACCAATTAATTGAGAGGCAAAAACAAGCATACTAGGGTTCCGAGAATTGGAGATGGTGCTAGGGCATAGAGCAACAGCCTAGCCGTTGGTAAAGAGGGAAGAGTGGTGTGTGTGGTGTGGTGGTTTGACATCACATCACAATAAAGACAAAGTGGCACCTCGTTGTGGCATGACATCAAGCAGGGTATATAATTTCTACAGTGGCGAGTGCTGGATGTCATCAGGGGAAAGGATTGATTGGTGCTTGGAGTAACCAGTCCATTGAAGTAAGGAGGTTGTGAAGTAAGAGCGAAAATGAAGTTCAAGAACTGATAATGGCTTCCCCTTATTATTATTGTTTTGTATTCGATTTTTGTTTGAGTTGAGATTGAGGAATATGATTCAGGGAGTTAATCCTTTACGTTGCAAAAATGCCACATGGATGTGGATTGTTGGTAGAAGTCTGATACAAAAACAAGTGTCTTCTTCACCCCTGGTTACTTTGTTTTTTCACTCGTTTTATTTTGAGATTAAGAGAAGCTTGCAATGGGAAAGATTTGACTATCGTTTCACACTTTATTAAAATCTGTGTTTGCAATGGTGAAGATGGAGATGGATTGATTTGAGAAAACAGTGGTTTTCATGATTGATCAAGGGAGATATCAGGACTGACTTGATGTAGGGGGAGATGGATAGACAATCTAATGACTTAATTGTAGATTGATTTGCAATTTTAATCAAATTAGATCCTTACTATATAAAAAGGGTTGTTTAATAATAATAACCAATGCTGCATGTTTAATAAGAGGTTAATCTCGGTCAGCACTTTATGTTACGGTTTTCCTAACATGTGCAATATTGCTGCACCTGATAAGTATAGTTAATTACTCACATTTTTCCTTATTTATTCACATTTAATGATTCTTAACATGTGCATTATTGTACACCTTAGAAAAACCATTTTAAGTTAATATCAATCTCGGTTGTCATTGGATGACTAATCTCACTTTAGTCCAAATATTCTGATAAGCAACCTTCACTTAAAAGCTAGCTATCAAGGGGGAACCAAAAACTAAGCCGTAATACCGAAAGTGTAATTTATCCAATTTATTATTATTCAATGAAGCCTGGTATATAAGGTCTTCTCTAAACGATATAAAATACATGAATGTCTCTCAGGTTGCAGCAGGACTAAACTTCACAGTCTTCCTCACTAGACAAGGTCATGTGTATACATGCGGAACCAACTCGCACGGCCAACTTGGTCACGGCGACACGCAGGACAGACCAAGCCCCAAAAAGATTGAACTCCTTGGTAATGTAGGACCTATTGTTCAAGTTGCTGCTGGACCTAGCTATATCTTATCTGTAACAGAAGACGGATCAGTATACTCCGTCGGATCAGGTGGTAATTTCTGTCTTGGCCATGGTGAGCAACATGACGAGTTACTGCCACGGTTGATACAAAAATTTAGAAGAAAAGGTACTTATGTTGTTCAAGTATCTGCCGGGGACGAGCATGCAGTAGCACTTGATTCAAATGGATTTGTGAGTTTCACACAACATGATAAATTTTCGATTTTTCTTTTCACACACTTGGTTTGGTTTGGACTATTGAAGTACTTGTTGGAATAAGCTTATAAGTTTCTGTTATTGATGGTTCAGGTATATACATGGGGGAAGGGATACTGTGGTGCTTTAGGACATGGAGATGAGATTGAGAAGACAAGACCAGAGTTGGTGTCTAGTCTCAAGAATCACTTGGCTGTTCAGGTATTATATCCGTAATACTTTCTATCAATCTTTGTTTAGATCCTACGGTTTTACAATAAATTATTTGCATTATAGGGTCTGTATGGTTTAAGAACTAACCCGTTCGGTTTAGTTTGAAAATTGTTCATTTGTATCAAATGTCTCAAGAATCACATGTAGAGTTACATTCAATTTCTTCTATTTTTCGGATTATTATCAGTTTTGACGTGTCAGAGTCAGTGTCATGCCCGTGTTTGTTTCATTTTTTTAATCCATTTATTATGATTTACGATGAGACTGCTCGATCACATTCTATTCACGTTATTATTCTTACATGTAGGTTTGTGCAAGAAAGAGAAAAACCTTTGTTCTACTCGATTCTGGTTTGGTCTATGGCTTTGGCTGGATGGGATTTGGCAGCCTAGGATTTTTAGACAGAAAGTTATCAGATAAAATCTTGAAACCAAGAATCTTAAACTCATTAAGATCTCACCATGTTTCTCGAATCAGCACCGGCCTTTACCACACTGTCGTAGTCACTAACCGCGGACAAATATTTGGGTTCGGGGACAATGAAAGAGCTCAACTTGGTCATGATACATTAAGAGAATGCCTTGAACCTACTGAAATTTTCATAGGAAATTCATCATTTGAAGAAGATGTTGATCCTATGTTATAAAGCAGCATCTGATACTTCAAAAAAGTCACATACTTTTTATGTGTGTTTCACCTGAATTTTTTAGTATGATTATTTTTTACTTGTAAAAGTTAAATGTGTAATAGTTCTAAACAAATAATTATATAGTAACATGTAAGATTGTTTGTGAGTAACCATTTTTCAATAAGTTGAAGAGTTAAAAGTTTGCAGACATTTCTTTGGGGTCATTATATCTATGCATTTTTAAGAAAAATCTTCTGCTATTTTTTATAGACAAATAGATTAGTAGTCTAGAGTTCGACTACGAGATATGTAAAGGCTGACTAAGACATTGTTTCAATCAAGAATCAGACTCGAGTTTTCTCGAAATTCGTCATTTAGTGAAGTTCATTAACCACATGAACTCAATATCTTAGTTGTTACGAAAGTGATTTAATATTACACTTTTTCAATCGAACTTTAGTGCCATCAATTTTGCAAACTATATTTTTGTTGCGATAATATTAGTGCGAAGTTTTCATGCTATTAACAATAACTGATTTACAAAAGTGAATTTTTCTTCTTTCAAAACGAATCTTTTATATCACACACATAAACTAAAAATTGAATGCAAATTATATTTAGGTAATAAATCTTTTTCGACTTAATCCATTTACCTAAAAAAATATTCACAATATCTTGATATATGTCATTTTAAAGTGGAAAATGAAAGTGATTTTCCTAATATCTGAAAATGATGGAGCGTCAATTTGATTGACATTTGCCTAACATTCCTACATGAACTTTTGCTTTAGTGCAACCAGCACTAGTGACTTTCACATAATTGCCTTATTTTTTTTTCTTTTCTCTCTTTTTCTTTTTGCAAAAATAAAATTATATAAATGTTTCGCAAGCAGAGCCGGCTTAAAGCTAAAGTCAACAAAATAGTCACCGACTTTTAAAAATATTAAAAAAAATATTTAACAATATTCTTTTTATATAATATATAAATAAACCTCATATTAGTTCTATTATTTTTAAAACTAAAATTAATAAAATTTTATCTAAAATTCATATTCTCCCAACAAAAATAAATTTAATAATACAGAGGATATGGTTGAAGTTCATCCTCCCTTAATAAAGAGTTGGGGATTCGATTTTCACTTTGGGTATGGAGCAACTTTAAAATTTTGGTGTAGTTATACCATCTTTTGAGGTGTCTTCAATCTACCGAGGGCAATAATCACTGCGTTCGGCGGTGGATACCATGATTTCGACTAAAAAAACAAAAATTAAATTAATTAATTAACTTTATTATCAATTAAAAAATATAAAATGAAATTGATTATATTAATTTGATAAATAATTTTGCATTCTAAAATATATGAAAAATAACATTTAGATTAATACAATTATGAAAATTTTAAAAAGTTTGGTCAATTTTTTTTAAAAGCCACATTCTTAAATCTACCTTAGACCTTCAAATATGTGGGGTGGAACCTGCTTGTAAAGTTACAGTGTATTTTTTTTGGATATTCTTATATGTTGGGAAAATTTTGTGTTAAACTCTTGCTTGCCCACATGTATGAAATGTCATAGTCAACCAATAAATATCTTATTATTATTTTGGCAAAAACAAATGATCTACCAGTCTTGCAATTTTTCTAAACTTAAAATGCTTCCTATGAAATTTGTCATGTGTTCTTATGAACCACATTAATTTGTTTGTTGCTAAAATGTTGGCATTTAATATTTCAACTAAAGGTAGATTTAGCCCGTCACATAATAAATTTCAATGGCAAAGGTACTAGTACTACTCAATATCCAAATTAAAAGTTAGTAGTGAAAACTCAAACACAATAAATGAAAGGATCAAGGTTTGGTAACAAACTTAGATACGAATACCTACCATTTTTTTTTTATTTTACAATTTTTACTTACTTTTTGTGTTTCTTAGATGCTTTAGTTTATTACTAATTTACATTGTTTATTTGAATTATTAGTGCTTTTTTGGGAAGGATTATTAGTGTCTTTTTTGTTGTTGTTGATTATAGGTTTTTTTTAGTTTTCCTTTGGGTTACATATAATGTAAGTTATGTCTCGTTCTTTGGATTTTTTTTAGCTGAAACATGATGTATTCCTTCAAGATTTCAAGATTTGAGGATACTTATCCCTCGATTACTCAATAATATTTTAACCAATATAAATTTTATGAAATGCACCTTCAGATTGAAAATTTATATTTTATAAATCATTTGTGTAAAATTTCACACAAATCTAAAATCATTTGATATGTTATTGAGACATATCAAAATTAAAAGTTTGAGTGATATTTAAATGACGTTAATTCTTATGTGTCTCAATAACATATCAAATTATCTTGAATTTGCCAGAAATTTTACACAAATGATCTATATGATATAAACTTTTAATTCAACGGTGTATTTATAAAAAATTATATCAGTTAAAACATTATTAAATAGTTGATGGATAAATACTTTCAAATCTTGAAGGACTAGATTAAATTTTTTATAATATTTTTAATTCAATACTTGATCACAAAATTTGAAATTATGAATGCTTGTTATGTTTCATGATAAAACAAAAATAAAGACGGCGTCTAGAAGGCTGCCACAGATTCGTGGTAGGGGAGTTGGAGGAGAATGAGGTGGAAAGTGAGTGCTTTAATTTTATCTTTAGTTTTATCTTGACAATTATATTTTTGTCTAACTCATCTAATGGTTGGAATAAAAATTATGTTGTTTTGTTCATAAATTTTAGTTTAATTAGCGGAAAATATCGAAACTGTTAAATTAGACGTTCATAGTTGGGGTTCGATCTTCAGTCTCTTCATTTTATGTGTTAGATTATAATAACTTAGTCAATTCATCTATATACTACGACAATAAATTCATCCGCTGATTTAAAAAAAAAAAAAATTCATCCGCTCAACTACGGACAATTATTAAAAAGTTCATAAAAAAATCTTGAAAATAATGCATTTAGCGCCTTATTAAAATTTTAGAAATTAACGTTTTTTAAAATAAAATTTATCTTATATAAAAACAACTTGCACAACTTCCTTAATTAGTTGCTATCAAATCTAAAAAATATAAAGCAGCTTTCTTCATGTCTTATGACACTTAGAAGAACCAATGAACCTTCCTATCTATCAACAGCCGTAAAATTTTGAATTCCCTTCATGTAGTGTTCATCTAACAAACACTTTATAGACTAAATATGTTCAAGTTTCAATCATTATTGAAGGCCTCCAATGTGGTTTGATTCACCACATAACTAATATTCTTACATCAAATGGCTACATCTTATATATAAAAAAACCAAGTACTAATATTAACCATTGATGTCTGTCGTAACAACTTCAAACATCTTATGTTTGTTGTTTGCATTTTAATATTCTTTACTCTTTTGAGCAAGGTTGCTGTTACAACAACCAGAAATTAGAGCTTAAATTCGCTTAAGGCCCTGTTTGGTTCGGGGTTTTTGGAGGGGAGGGGAGGTGAAATTTAAATTTTTTGTGTTTGGTTCAATTTTTTAACGAGGGGAGGGGAGGGGAGAAGTAATTTACTTTTTTATCCTTAATCTTATAAACTCAAAATAAGGATTAAACTATAATGGATACACTATGTCAACAAAATTTAATGGATATATATAACAAAAAGAAAAATATAATGAGTAGAAAACTTAATTTTTCAACAAGAATAATTTAATATTTTAATAAAAAAAAATAAGGATAGTTTTGTCAAACATAATTAAAAATCCCTCCCCTCCCCTTGGTTGAACCTAAAATAAATTTACTGGATGGTACTTCTAGTGTAGGGAATCTGGTCCCTCTAATGTACACATGATGTGATATTATATACATCTTCCAGAAAATTTTGTCTGACAGAAGTTCTAGTTACCAAACCAAATAAACACAATAATTGAAGTGCTTTTAACCTCAACCACAAAACATCTAAAGGAAAAATGGTAGAGAATCTCATTACTTTCTTACAATATATCAAATCTCATTTGATACATCGTAAGTACTTCTAAGAACACTGATATACAGAAAATAACAAAACAAAACAAAACAAAGAACATGATTGTTGACAAAGAAATGCATCAAAGTGAAATTTATTAGAACTGAAGCACACACTCAAATAAAGCAAAACAAAGATAAGCCTCATAAGCCACACTGCAATTATTCATTGTAGAATGACCACATTCACAGGCCAAGTTTCATGCTTCCCTATGAACATCCAAACCAAAAACATTGTCACATTTATTCTAAACATCTAAATAGTTTCTAAATGTTCTCTGAACACTTCCAAGATATTAGAAAAAGTAACAATCCCAACTAAGCTGCAATCATCTTCAATAACCCACAAGTAATTCACTCTATGAGCAATTGCTTGAATCATCACAGCAATCAAAGAGCTCTTTGGATGACACACAATAGCCTCAGCCTTCCTCACAAATCTTGTTGAATAGCTCGACGACCTTGCATACTTTCCCAACTTTGTCCTTGCCGGACTCTCCTCATCAGATGAAGAGGAGGCCGACACATCACCGGTGGAGGAAGTTAAAATAGTAAACTCTTGAAGCAATTTTTCCAAATTCTCCTCCTCCAACTTGGCCTTTACAAGTCTCACTAGATCCTCTGGTGGGCCTCCACAGTCAATGTAGGCCATCAAGTCCCCTGCAGACAAAGTTGTGATCGCGGCCGCAACTGTCTCATCACAACAAGCAAGCGTGAGGGGTGATATCTCACCGACGAATGACCCATCACTGTCAACAACTGCAACAGAAGTTTGTTCTTTGAGTGACTTCGAGATGGCTTCAACGGCCGAAGATGCAGGGGAATAGTAATCAACGGCGAGCACATCTGAGCTGATGATATCAAGAGCATCGATGGAGCATGCAGGGAGTGGACTGAAAAGGCCAATGGAACCGAGCAGGAACCTGATCACGTCCTCTTGTGTTAACCAGCAGAATTCAGCACCGTTGTGGTTGTTGATTGTTGATGACTTCAGTAGCTGTTTTTTCCTTGAATTACCACCTCTTTTTGTTTGCAAAATTGGCACCACAAGATTCTGTGCTCCCTGGAGTATCAGATCAATGGCTTCCAATAAGCTGAAATATCAAAATAACATGAGGGTTAAAACTTAAATTCTTAAACTTGATCATAAACACACCTTAAAACATAATTTCAAGCTTCAACAAGAAACTAAACATAAATAATTACTCCTCTCTTTCAATGTAAATTTAGCACTCCACAACTTTCCAAAAATTAACCCCAAAAACCAGATTCAGCTATTTCATGATATTTTTAATAAAAAAATACATTCTAAAGTTTAATCTAGAAAATTCTGATAATTTATATTTCTTATCCTTATTCTTGTTTAAATTTTCCATATGCCGTTGCGGCAGCAAAGCCATTCCTCAAGAGTTTCAATGTTACTGCATTCTAAAAATCAAACACTAAAGGTCCAAAACTTCAACAATTATCAAATCCCAAAAACAAATTTCAAATTCAACTAATTCAAGATATTATAATTAAAAAAATAACACTAAAGTACAAATCATCCTCAACATTATAAAACAAAGAATCTAACTTCCTGTAGTTACACAATTACTGATTTCAACTGTCTAATCTAAATCAAGGACAAAGATTATTTCATGCTAATGTGACAAATGTGTAATCTAAACCATCCAATCTCAAAAAAAATTAATTTTGAATAAATTGATTCTAACTAAAATTGAGTTGAAGCTAAAATAATTTATGTTTGATACATTCAACCAAAAGTGAGTTGAACATTAAATTTCACCGTAAAAATCAATTCTACAATCAGAAACTACAATTTCTACTTCCGAGACACCAAACATGTCAAAATCAATTATACACGTCCAGAATCAATTCTAGAGCTAGAATAAAAACCAAACTTACACTACCTACAAAAGTGAATCTAGATCCAAACAATCCCCTCAAATAATATAATATTTCAAATTTTATTCATCATACATTCATACCATTATAAAATATTGCAAAATTGAACTACTAGTATTTAATAAATAAATAAAAGAATAAAGTACCTAGAAGAATTTTCTAGATGAACAACAAGACCATGAAGCTTAGGCAAAACATCAACAATGGAAGCATTAAGAGCATTAGAAGGAGACAAAAGATTTTCCTCTTTACAAAGAAAAACAATAACATCAACCATACAAATTTTGCCAACACATTCACAGCGACCAAATTCAGAGTGATCACAATTCCAAACACTGACGAAACTTTCGTCGGAGCTACGGAGGACTTCAATTGCCTCAACGACGGTTGCCGACGTCGAAAGAGACTTCAACGGCGGCTTACCGAGACAGAGTTCAGATAACTCATGTGACAGAAAAGATACTGCCATACAAAGATTGGTTGCTCCGGTGAAAACGACGACGGCGTTGGGAAAATTGAAATGTTCAAAACAATCGTTTTTTGTTGTGAGGGTTTTTGTAGAATGAATGGAAGAGGGAAATAAATGCGTGTATTTATAGACGAAAATACAAGAGTTTTTTTTTTGTTATATAAAAAAAAAATTAAAAAAGTTTAATTGATATGCACCGACAGACGGTGTAAATCTTTTTAATACATTCGTTCAATTGAATTACATTATAATATCATTTTATAAATAAATTTTTAAGTTTTTATACAAACATTTACATGGCATGATATGATTAGATGCATGTGTAAATAAATAATAATGTCGATGTATATAAATTAAGTGGTTAATAAGATTTTACCCCTGCAAAGTACTCCCTCCGTCTCAAAATATAAGCAAATTTGATTTTTTAGGTACATTTGACTATTGATGACGGAGGGAGTACTCCTTCAATGTTGACAAAATTTTATTTATCTCTTTTTGTTGACTTTTTATTGATGTGACGGAAAAAGAATCAAATGACACATCAATAAAGTGCATTGTCATGTCAATAAAATGTGTAAATCAAAATCCATAAACATTACAAAAAGAGTAATGCAAAAAAATAATTTACAGAGGTTTAAACAAAATATTGCCTAGGGGTAAAAGATTATTTACCCTAGATTAAATTCTAAAAAAATGACTCATAGTTATATTATAGTATGTAGAGCCGTTTTTTTGGTATATCAGAAATATAAATTGCTCTTGTCAAGGATCGAATCCTAGACTTTCTCCTACTCAACTCATATGTCCCCCAGGTCTTACCACTTGAGCTATTCTACGAGGACATGTATATAGAGCTGTTTGATGGGATAAGAGAAAAAATAAGATAAAATTGTAATATGATAAGGTTAATCCTCAAATTTATGTTATTCTGTTTATATCTGATTAATTATTCAAGATAGTAGTGATATTTGTCTTAATAGTTTTGTCTTAAAAATTGATTCTTGTTGCGCGTTTCATGTTGAGATATAGAGTATTTACATTGGAATGAATTTAACTTGTAGATAACAAGGAGTTACTCATCTTCAAATTAACTATATGATTCAAGAACATGAATTGATAAATTAAAATTAACCAAATAGAAAATGTATTGTTAACGGAAATATCTCTACTTTTATCAAAGTCATCAAACACATTCATGATTTCAAAAATATGAATTGGCAAGTTGAAATTAACCATATTTTGCGTTAAAGAAATAGCTCAGCCGACTAGTTAACAAATTTCAGTTTAATTTGACCTAGTGGGCAAAATTTAAGTTTGGGCAAAATTTTAGTCTAATAAATAAATATCAGTTTTGTCCTATATTAAGTCCTAAAAATTTTAATTTATCTCAATTTTGAATAAAAAGTCTCAATTTTGCTCTAAATTAACCCTAAAAATCTCAGTTTTAAATAAAAATACCATCTTTGCCCTAAATTAAGCTCTAAAAATCATACTTTTGCTCTAAATTAATCCTAAAAATACCAATATTTTTGACTGGAGCCCGGACAAGTGCCCTGGAATGCCGGAACTTAACTACGCCCCTGCTTTGACCTCTTTCGAGAGAACTCTTCCTAGAGAACTTTAATTCGTAAAATTATTAATAAAAAAATATTATATGAAAGATGTGCTTGTAATTTCGATACATTCAAAGAGTATAAATAACATAAAAATACATTTTAAGAAACCAAAATGGTGATTTGTGTATTATTTTCCTTCTTTCTCTTTTGGTGCCAGTGGGGCTCATTGGTTTAGTTGGCCAAAATATAAGTAATAATTTAGGATCCACTTAGTTTTACTTATTTTCTTCTTCTGATATGAATATTACCCGGCTTATTTTCCACTTTTTTATTTAGCTTAAACGAAATAGAGAAGTATAAAATTGAATTTAGCCATATTTCTCTTTATAAGTAGTAGAGAAATAAAGTAAAGAAGTAAAAAATAAAAAAAAAGTAGAGTCAAACACAATTTTTTCCTTCTTTACTATTTTTAAGGAGAAGAAAAAAAGTAGAAAATAACCCCGGCCAAACGGGCACTTAGTTAGGTACTTAGGTAGCAACTGCCTTTCTTATCTTATTACTGAAAAAATAACAACCACTTAAGTAGGTTAGGTAACAACCTTTTTCTTATTTTTTTTTATCTAAATATATAATGATAAAAAATTATATCTATATTTTATAACCAAAAAAAAATTATATCTATAATTTTTAAAGGGTTAAATATGAAAATTTACAAAAATTTGTTTTTCGTCCTTATAAAAAATAGCATATTTTCGCCTTCTTGCATGCGGTTTCAGTCTTTTTTTGTCAAATATAGTCTAGTAACTAGAATTGCACCTTAAAAGTGAATAAGTGGGGCGTTCAAGATTCAAATCTCGACTCCTGTATATAAAATATTATGTCGTTATTAACTGAGTTAAGTTCAAGGACTGAAGTTTTAGTCTCTACTTTTAAATTAATGTATATTTTTAAATAATTTTTTTTAATTACTATAATATTGATACGAAATTTTTACTTTCGTTATCGATATCTAACCTCCATAGAGAAACTTGTGCACTATGATCACCTTTAAAAAATAGAGAGTGCATTTAAAATTGTGTATTTTCAAAAAAAAAATAGTAGGCAGTAGTGAGTTGTTATCATTTAATTTGACTTTGATTACACAAAAAATGGACGATGGCTAATCATCCATTAAGTTCCATCTTAGAAAGTACATGCAAAGGACCAGATCTAACAATAATTTATTAAATAAAATACTCCCAATTAATATTAAATATTTTTTGTTTCAAAATATTAACACTAAATAAAAATTAAAGCTGCTAGCTAATTATTTAACCAACAAAACAAACCACTTGTTCGAGAATAATATTTTCTAATGGCTAAAGAGACAAATTATTAGAGAAACAAAATAAATAAAATACACAAAAAGAACATGCTTATAAAAATAGTACTTTTTTGATTGATAAGTTATTGTGGTGATTAGCCACTGATCGGACAAAATCAACAAGCCAGCATATCAACATAGTACTATATTGTATATTCTCTCGATCACAAGTTTTCATCAACTTGCATGCACAATGTGTATTATTGTCTTTTCCTCCTTTATTAACAATTAAAAAAAACTTGCTTATCAAGGTTTCTTTCTGGTTTGTCAATGTTGTCATGCTACTATCAATTTGACAAAATGAATAAAAAAGAACGTGTGAATACTATTAAGTAAAAGTAAATTGAATCAAATTGACACACAAGTATATTTGAGGATGTAGACATTTTGATTTTGAAGTGACCAATGACAAACTTCAAGGTATTGATTATTGAAGCGCGTTTAAGTGAAAAAAAAAAACAACTAATTATTTGAGATGTATGTCATACTTGTATCCATTTTCAGCCCATAAATTTTTTTGCAATTAAAAATATATAATCGATGTGACATTAATTAAGCACGTCAAGAGTCGAGGGTTCAATCTTTACTTTAGGATCATTCTTTGAGATATTTTCAATCCAACGAAGAATTAGTCATTGCTTTCAACGGTAAATATTTCGGTCTCGGTCTAAAAAATACGCACGTATATAGTTCAAGGAGGAATACTTGTTCACACTTAATTAGATAAATAATACGTTAACTTCTCTGTTGTACTCCAGCTAAGGTTCACGTTATTGATTAATTTTAAACCCTTATTTAATTTATAATATGTAATACTTGATGGTGATTGATGATAAGCATGTTCTAAGCAAGAAGCATGGACATTATATGTCACTGGTTCTCAAGAACTTTTAGATATTAATAAACGAACTTATACTTTTTTGACGGACGAAAATGGTACACTACCTAGCATGTTTAAACAAATATATGTACCTCTAAAACTTAAGCTTGTGAAGATCTGTGACATAACGTGTATAAATAATTTTATACATTTTAAAAATTAAAAATAATTATTAATTTATCTGGGTGTTAATATTCTAATCAAAGTATAATTACTTATGCGTGGAATATTCATATTTCATAATTGAAACCCAAGAAAATGTGTATGTAATTTTTTGTTGTTATTTAAATGTGTATATATATTGTACCAAAAAAAAAAGTGTATATATATGGCAAAAAAAATTGATCAATTATTCATATACTAGCAATTTAATCTCACTAACTACAATATGCTAAATGGACCCGAGATGAAGATATTGATGGCTAACCAAACCAACTACATCCATGCCATGCGTTCAACAATACTCAATAATTAAGATTTTAAGCTATACATTAAATTAATATAATGAAATGCATTAAGATTTTGTTTGTCAAAAAAAAAAAAGCTATACATTAAGTGCCCGTTTGGCCGGGCTTATTTTCTACTTTTTTTCTTCTCCTTAAAAATAGTAAAGTAAGAAAAAAATGTGTTTGATTCTACTTTTTTAAATTTTTTAATTAATTCTTTAGTTTATTTCTCTAATACTTTTAAAGAGAAATATGGCTAAATTTAATTTTATACTTCTCTATTTCGTTTAAGCTAAATAGAAAAGTATAAAATAAGCTGGGTCAAACGAGTTTAGTTCCGTCAAAAAAAAAGCTATACATTAAAAAATAAAATAAAAAAGAATTTTAACAATTGCGTTTAAGAGGTGACTGAAACTACGTACTTGATATTAGAATTCACTTCAAACTCTGGACTACTAATTAAGATCTCTCCTTCTCTAAAGAATCAGAGGGATAAAGAAAAAAAAGAATTTAAGGAGAACTAAACTCTAACTTATTATAGATTTAATTGCATGTTTCATCTTTTGCGTTTATTTTAGATTTCAATTCGATCTCTTCATTATGTTTAAAAGTTTCAAGTTAATCTTTTCCGTCAAATTTATGACTAAAACATCGATGTGGCTAATAAATTTGCTTACGTAGTCAACTTATGAATGTGTCACAAGTAAGTTTAAGATGAAATTAAGTCAAAATTCAATGAAAAGTTAGAGAAAATTAACTCAAAATTTGATGAAAAGGACAAACTCATGTTGACATCAATAACATGAGAGACCAATTTAAATTTTTTACATATAGATGATCAACTTAAAATCTAAAATAAACGTAAGAGATCAAATATACAATTAAGTCTTTATTATAATAGAGAGATATTTTTGTCTCCATTTACAAAAATGTCAAAAATTATCTAAAAATTGCGAGAATCAAAATAACCGCATCAATCACCAAACGTTAGTCGGTCCAACGATGATTGATATTGAACTTAAAGAGGATTACAGTTCAATCACGTAACTGTTGTGGTAAGTGTGAATAAGTCTCACATTGTTTAAAAAAGTTGAGGTTGTACACTGTATAAGAGGAAAGATCCATATATAAACCCAATACCTTAAGATTTTGAATAACACTGTAGTACTGTACGACTAACTTGTATCGATATTCGTTACTCAACGTAGATGATCACTCGGAATGCCCTCATATCTCAATAGTAATTGCGTTAAGAAGGGACTGAAATCATTTAAACATCGCTTTAAACCCGATTAGTCGGTTTAGTCGTAGAATCTGATAAAAGAATGACAGAGATAGAGAGGGAGGAAAATGTTGATAGGCGCACATGATGGAGTCAGGACAGGAGGGAAACGGTGGGTGGTGCAACATCAATAATTACTATTTGTATTGTACAATACATTATCATGTTTCATGATGAATGAGCTGTGGTACTCCGTACGTACATTTCACATGCAACAAATAAGTACAAGCTACTATCATCATTAATCTAATGCGGCCGAGTTTGACGGATATGATTCTTATTCAATCAAAAGCTTTCTTTTCTATTCTTGTCTTTGTCCTGTCTTTACCTTTCTTCTTTGTGTTAATCTTGTCGATCTGTTGAATCATTTTGATGCTTCAGTTGTCTTCAACAATTCTTTGGATCTTTAATTTGTTTCAAATTCAAACACGTCTCTCTCCTTCTGCAGCCCTCTCCATATTCCAGATTGCCCATGCTCCTTCCTTTGTCCTTTCATACTTTCACACAAAATTCAAATTTAATAAATGTTGGACACAATAGGAGTTCATTGGATTTGGATTGGATAATTATATTTACTCCTTCTCAGAATTACAATGAGCGTCATTTTTGGTGTTTGTACACATATTAAAAAATGTAATAATTATGTTAAAAGTAATAGCATTGAGAATTGGAAAGCGACACTCATTTTGAAATAGTTTTTTTGAGCAAAAGCGACACTCATTGTGACATGGAGGGAGTACATTTGAGTGAGTAGCTACTTCTTTTGTATTAAAATTACTATTGTGTAATTCTAGTGAGCATAATTCAGTTGATAAAGATATTGCATATTATATACATATATGATATATCGGTGTTAAACTCTCATATGTCTGTTTATTTATTTTGTAGATAAAATTCTAGCTACTAGTCTATCTGTCAAAAAAATCACTATCGTTTTAAATTTTGCAAATATATTAAAAAGTGCAATAGTGATCTCTTTTATTAGTATATGCTCGTCTTGTGCAGAGATCTGATAATTAATAATAATATATTTATCATTAAAAAAATTAAAAAGTGCAATGGTAATATATTTATTATCAGATTTGATAATCAATGATAGCTCAACTGATAAGAGTTGGGGTACATATGAAATGGATAGGGGAGGTCCAGAGTTCGATCCCTGGCGGATGCAATTTATATTTCCGATGTACCAAAAAAAAACTAATCTTATTGATTACTAAGATATAATGATTTAGAAGTAGTGTACAAAATAATTATTATAAGGCCAAATTGGAAGATAATTTTGAGTTACATTGAAAAGTATAGATGAAATTCATTTTAATAACTTTTTGTTAAAATGATGTACTCATTTTAAAATGGAGGAAGTACACATAACTAAGGTTGAATACCCATACCCCATATGCATCTTATTCAAACTTAGATAATTAACTTGTTGTGGCAGTCTGCGGTAGTTCTGTAGTTGTGTGATTTTATGTGTGATGACTAAGGAGAGATAAACAAATTTTTAAAAATAAAGAGACGATGATGATATAGAAAAATATGATGATAGAGATGAAAATGCAGCAGGAAAGAGAGAAGAGACTAAGACAATAGATGATTGATGATTCACATTTTATCTTAATCTAAATTTTTTCTTTTTGATAAAAAAGAAGGGTTAAAGCCCAAAAAAGAAGAGAACTGAGGTTATAAAGGTATCAATTTAGGGGTAGTATTTTTCAAAATTGTCTGCATACAACTCATAAATTCCATAAAGCTTTTCCTTGTTCTTGTTTGATAACATGGGTGATTTTGAGTTTTTTCTTGATCTAAAATCACTCTTGTATTTCTTTTTTCTTTCTCTTTTATTCTAAATAAGTGATTTTTACATCGATTAAATATTCTTTTGAATTTTTGTGATTTCGTCGTCTCAGTGCGGCGCTCGTTTGTTTCCCCGTCTTGTGCAGAGTTTTGTTTCTTCGTCTTGTGCGGTGTTTGTTTTCCCGCCGTGTGCGGTGTTTATTTGGTTCGGAAAGATAGATCAACTTTGATTGGTTGCTGATTCAACAAGTGACAAGTTCCTCAACGATGCAGATCCGGAGGCATAAGTATTTCAGTTACCTTAAATTTATCACATTATTTGTACGCAAAAGTAAGCCGTTTAATGCTATCAACTTAGATGTTGTGACATTGTTCGCAGATTCGTTCTTTTATGTTTTTAGTGGTGTTGAATTTACAATTATATCTGATGTAATCTATCTATTTGAATGAATGAACATTTTTTTATTTTTATTAAAAAAAAACTCATAAATTGAGAAGAACGGACATCATAAAAAACAAGGGTCATGTTAACATGTGCCCTAAGGGCACATTTTAAGGATACTTTATATAGTAATTTTACCTTGAAAAGAACAATATTTGACTTTTTAAAATATGAAAAACACAATACTAAATTTCCTTTATTAATATACTAACAAGTGCCCCAAAGACACATGTTAACATTTCCCAACAAAATATCATGACCAAGAGAACATCTTTTTTTTTTTTTGACAAAACCAAGAGAACATCTTATATATTATTGTCAAAAAAAAAATCTTATATATTGATCAATGCATCTACATATTTATTAATTACTTCAAGATATATAAGCGTGCAAAATATTTACAATCCAATCATTTTCATCCAACGCCATATTTGTTTCATCAACGAGCTATCCAAACATTGATTTAATAAGTATATCAACTCTTTTATTTAGTGTTGGTTTCATTTCAATTTTAGAGTGACCAAAATTAATTTTAAATGCGTACAATTAATTTTAACATGTATAATTTCTCTAAAGTATAATTTATTCTTCCTTTAAAACTAATTCTATCTAAAGTTTGAAATTGTAGTTTATGATTTTAGAATTAATTTTTTACACATTAGAATTAATTTCTCAATTTTTTTTTCAACTAACTTATCATTAGAATTAATTTGATGAAATCCACATTTAAAATAATTTTATTATAATTCTTAAAAGCAACAAATAAAACCAAGATCTGCTGGATCGATTTTGAAATTGAGCTTTTGAATGCATGAAAGGTTAGTTGGCTTATCTTATCTACCACAGTCTCTTTTGTCGCCATTCATCCTTTGGAATAATATCCCACATGCTCTCAAACATGGCAGCGCTAATGGTATGCATTATATATTATATTTTTATATATAGTAGTATAGTACTTGTTTTATATTATGATAAGTGCAACTAGTTTTAAGTACTTGTTTTATATTAGCAGTTTATAAACTTATGGTTAGAGATTGTGTATCATATAGGAGCAATTAGATATTTCATAGCAATTCACTTGCAACAAGACCTAATTAGATGAAAGGTGTAAAACGCGGAGAGCGTTGTACCTATTAATTAGCACTCTAATACGCAAGTCAATTTTTGAGTAAGATATTTAAAAATTTAACATAATACGAGTAAATACATAAGTTGTTCCAACTTTTAACACTTGAGTTGGCACATTAAGTTACATGTTGCTTAATGTTGTGGACCATTTTGATACTTTGTAAATCATGATGGTTGCAAGATTAACTTATATTAAGTATGTACTCCCTATTGTCTCAAATACAAATAAATATTCATTTTTCAAATTTATTGAATAAATGATGTATTTAGTATCAGATTTATTCATTGATTTAATGCTCAATTTTGATTACAAATTTGATAAATGGTACTCTATAGTGCTAATCAAAAGAATATAATGGGATTTGATAAGCATATAACATCATTGATTTGATATTCAATTTGAATATTTTACATCATAGTGGTAAACTTCACAACCATTGGTACAATTTTACAACCACTATTACACTGCACCTTCCAAGTTCCAATATGCAGAGTTTCCCTTCACATCCAAGGTCCATGCTTCTCTATGAACATCCAAAGCAAAAACATTGTCACATTTATTTATCCTAAACATCTAAACAATTTCTAAGTCATTGGCAAAGAAATGCATCAAAGAGAAATTTATTAGAATTATTGAAGCACACACTCAAATAATGCAAAACAAAGATCAAGCCTCACAAGTCACAATGCAATTATTCATAACAAAATGACCACATACATTCATATGCCAAGTTTCATGCTTCCCTATGAACATCCAAACCAAAAACATTGTCACATTTTTCCTAAATTCTAATAAATATCTAAATAGTTTCTAAATGGTCTCTGAACACTTTCAAGATATTAGAAAAAGTAACAATCCCAACTAAGCTGCAATCATCTTCAATAACCCACAAGTAATTCAATCTATGAGCAATTGCTTGAATCATCACAGCAATCAAAGAGCTCTTGGGATGACATACAATAGCCTCAGCCTTCCTCACAAATCTAGCCGAGTAGCTCGATGACCTTGCATGCCTTCCCGGCCTTGTCCTTGCCGGACTTTCTTCATCAGACGAAGAGGATGCCGACACATCACCGGTCAAAGATGTCAAAATTGTAAACTGTTGCAGCAAATTTTCCAAATTCTTCTCCTTCAACTTTGTCTTTATTACTCTCACTAGATCATCTGGTGGGCCACCACAGTCAATGTAGGCCATCAAATCCCCTGCAGACAAAGCCGTGATCGCAGCCGCAACCGTCTCATCGCAACAAGCAAGCGTGAAGGGTGATATCTCACCGACAAATGTTCCATCTCTGTCTACAACCGCAACAGAAGATTGTTGCGCAAGCGACTTTGAGATGACTTCAACTGCCGAAGATGCAGGGGAATAGTAATCGACGGCAAGCACGTCTGAGCTGATGATATCAAGAGCATCAATGGAGCGTGCGGGGAGTGGAGTGAAGAGGCCAATGGAACCGAGTAGGAACCTGATCACGTCCTCTTGTGTTAACCAACATAACTCGGCTCCGTTGTGGCTGTTGATTGTTGATGACTTCTGTTGTTGTTTTCTCCTTAAATTGCCACCTCTTTTTGTTTGCAAAATTGGCACCACAAGATTTTGTGCTCCTTGGAGTATGAGATCAATTGCTTCCAATAAACTGAAACATCAAAATAATGAGAGTTAACTAACTAAAATTCTTAATCTTGATATATTAAAACAGAATTTCAAGATTCAGTTTCCTTAGTTCAGTTGGCAGGAATATCGTATTTTATATACATAGGTTGGAGTTCAAACCCGAGACACTCCACATAATTATCTTAAGGGTGGAATTTCAAAATTCAACAAGAAACTACCCTCCCTTTTCCATGTAAATATGACACTCTAAAACTTACCCCCTACAAATACCAGTTACATGTAAATCATCCCATGTCCACAACAATTATCAACCACCACCACCACCCCCCCACCCCCCCAAAAAAAAGAAAATTCACCTAATTCAAGAGATTATAATTAACATAAAAGAAAAACTTACTCAACTACTAACAAATAAACCCAAACAAACAAATCAGCCTCACCATTGCCACAACACAGTTACGGATTTCAACCGTCTAATCTAAATTTATGACGGAGATTATTTAAAGCTGACGTGACAAATGTCTAGACTGTCCTATCTTAAATATTATTTAATCTGTAGCTAAAATTGAGTTAAAAGTAAAATAATTTACACATCAAAGTGAGTTGGACAATAGATCTAAAAATAAAATCAATATAGATGTAAATCATGAAATTAATTCTACTCCGCACATTCAATCATGTCGTCAAAATCAATTCTCCACGTCTAAAATAAATTTTGCTTTGTGCATCATACACTTATACCATTATAAAATATTGCAAAAGTGAACTACTAGTAAATAATAAATAAATAAAAATATAAAAAAGTACCTAGAAGAATGTTCTAGATGAACAACAAGACGATCAACCTTAGGCAAAACATCAACAATGGGCACCTTAAGAGCATTAGAAGGACACAAAAGATTTTCCTCTTTACAAAGAAAAACAATAACATCAACCATACAAATTTTCCCAACACATTCACAACGACCAAATTCAGAGTGATCACAGTTCCAAACACTGACGAAACTCTCGGTGGAGCTACGGAGGACTTCAATTGCCTCAACAACGGTGGCCGACGTTGAAATGGACTTCAACGGCGGCTTACCGAGACAGAGTTCAGATAACTCATGTGTTAGAAAAGATACTGCCATACAAATAAAATTGAAACGGTTGTTGAAATGTTACGTTGAAAGTTGAAACACTCGTTTTGTTGTGTACTTGTGTGTGTGTTTTTGCAAGAATGAATGCATGAATAAGAGGGAAATAAAAGTGTGTATTTATAGGGGGAAAATACGAAAAATGACAACAAAAAAAATGTTTTAATTACTACGATAATTCCACTTATTAAATTGACTCCATTTTTTAACAATTACCTAGAATAATAGTCAAACTAAATTTTCTCTTTACTTAAATTTTTTGACCAAAATAACCCCGTAATTAACAACAGTGATTTATTTATTTTTGTTAATAATCTCTCCCTCTCTCTGGTTACAACGGTGATTCAGATTTGTCAATGTTTGAGTGTCTTTGTTTTATCAATATTAAAGATTTTATACTTTTAGTTATTTATTGTTTGTTAGAATTTCATCTGAATAAGTGAAGTCCGGTGGATTCATCTCCCTTATTTCTTTGTTAATAATCTCTCCCTTCTTTCTTTGCTTTTTTTTTTTTGCGTTCATTTTTATTTTAATGAATAAGATTTTATTGGACCTCTCGTTTCATTGGAGAGGATCTGTGGGTGTATGTCTCTATCATTTGAGTTATGTTATTATTTATTTATTTTTGTTCTCACCGCCAATATCCGATTTATCAGGCTGACTAATCTTGTTTAAAGTGAGTTTTAGTACTAAGCGGTTTCAGCCTCTTTCAAACGAAGTTGTAGAAGATCGAATTGTGATCCTTTATACCAAATTCAGCTTCAATTAATGATAAACTAACTAACATTTGGCACAGAGACAATAATTTTAGTTATTATATATATATATATATATATATATATATATATATATATATATATACTCCCTCCAGCCTTAATTATAAGCAATTTTTCAATTTTTAGGTTCATTGGAAAACTAAGACCATGAATATCGGCAGTGGCTTAACAATTTAAAGACACTTGTGTGTCAGAAAATATCATATTTTAATTCAATTGGTGGGGTATTAGAATACCACCGTTGCCAAAGAAAGCTACGGTTGCATTTGGGCAAAAACTTCAACTTTTTGTGCTATAGTATACAGTTAATTAAGTGTATATTGTGAGATTAATGGGATCCAATTTAGAGTTTTAAGTGAGTGGTATGAATATTTAAAAAAATTTGTTGAGTTGTTTAAATAATTGAGAAGTGTGAAGTAGTATAATATATTGAGTAGGGCCCATTTATACCACCAAATTGGGTGTTATGGATATGGATGCTCTAATGTATCCAGTCTTAATTATATATCAGATACATTAGTTATTTAATGAATCTAAAAAGTAGAAAGTTGCTTATAATTAAGGCCGGAGGGAGTATATATATATATATATATATATATATATATGTATGTATATATATGTTGCATTATAGATTTTGATCAGCAATGTAATTAAATTAATCTTTAGTTGTATAAATTTTATCAAAATAACTTGTACTATTATTATGTTTTGGTCATGTAGGTAGTGGCTAGAATTCTACTTATTTTAAAGATGAATAAGTTGTGAGCAACAAGAAAGGCTAAAGTTTCACATCTAACAACACTATAGGAGCTACATGTGAGAAACATAAGTAGAAGCTTGCTTCAAAGTGTAGAAGTTGTCACGGAAACAAATGTTTATGCTAAAACACCCGTTCATTGAAAAAATGACACAATCAACATTATTATATTTGAGTCAACCGCTACTTAACTTCATCCAAAAGATATTGTAAGCTGAAACGGGAGTTTTTCATAACCATATTGCACCAATTATAGTGACAAATTGTGGTGATTAACCGCTGATCGCACAAAATAAACAAGCCGGCATAATAGGAATAGGAACAGGTATCATTTCTACTATTGAATCTCTTTTTAAATCTTTTTTGTGGGGTGGGGATAGGGAGGCTATAAAGATTCATTGGATACACTGGAACAAAATTTGTCTAGATAAGGATCGAGGTGGATTGGGGGTTCGGAGGGTGAGGAAATTTAACATTGCTTTATTAGGCAAATGGTGTTGGCGGGTAAAAACGGAGGGTGGTGGTTTATGGCGTAGTGTCTTAGAACATAAGTATGGTGTAGTTCGAGGGGAGGTTCATGATGGGGGGAGTCGGGCGTCGAACTGGTGGAAGGATATTATGAATATTCGGAGGGGTATGTTTAATAGTCTTACTGGATGGTTTGATATGTTTCTCTCGCGTCATGTCGGTGATGGAGAGTCCACTTCTTTTTGGGACGATCCATGGTTGGGTCCTGGGGTAGTGCTGAGTAGACGGTTTCCGAGACTGGCAGGATTGTGTACGGAGGGCTATGTTTCGGTGGGAGTGATGTGTCGACGGGGGTGGGGTGTAGGAGGTGGTGGTTGGGTTTGGCGGCGACCGTTGTTTGTTTGGGAAGAAGAGTTGGTGGCAGGGTGTAGTGCTCTATTTCATAATATTATTTTGCAGCATGGTGTTTCTGACAGGTGGCGATGGACAGGTGTCTCCTCTGATGCATACACTGTTCGAGATGCGTATTTATCCTTAACTAGGAATGATGTTGATGTTGCTGGTCAAGGTTTTGTTCTCACTTTGCCGTGGCATAAAGAAGTTCCTTTGAAGGTGGCCGTATTTGCGTGGCGATTTTTGCTCAACCGCATCGCAACGAAAGATAATCTTCTTCGCCGGGGTGTAATTCATACAGGTTCTCGTATGTGCAACTTCGGGTGTCAAGTGGAAGAATCCTTACCACATTTGTTTTTTGAGTGTGTTTTTGCTCAGAGTGTGTGGAGTGGTCTGCTGTCGTGGCTAGGTGTTCAGGGTGTTTTGCCTTCGGAGGCGATCGCGCATGCTCATCAGTTTCATGGACTACAGTTTTTTTCGACTAAACCAAAACACGCTTTTCAAGTTATTTGGCTTGCTTCTATATATATGGTGGATTTGGAAATGCCGGAATGACGGTATTTTTCGGCATAAAGTTTATGAGATTCATCAAGTGGTAGATCAGATTGTCATTCAGGTGTGGTGGTGGCTCAAAGTGAAACATAAATTTTTTTGTGTGGATTTTGGTTGTAGGTATACCAACCCCTTGACTTGTCTCGGTTGGAGGGGCGGGTAATAGATGTTTCATAGGCTCATGTATTTTGGCGATGGCTTGACGTTATTTTGTTTTCGCAGGCTTATTTTATGTAATGTACTTGGATACTATATTTTCCGCCGGTGGTGATGCACTCCTTGTGTCCATCCCGTGCTAATAAAATCAATAGGAATAGGAATATATTATTGATCACAAGCTTTCATCAACTTGCACAATACTATATATTAATATTTTTTCTCTTAAAATTAAAATACTAGCTTATTGTTTTGTTGTTTTGTCTCGTGCTATCAATTTGACAAATTGTATCAAAAAGAACGTATACATATATACTATAAGTAAATGGAATCAAAATTGACTTACAGTATTTCCAAGTGACCAACAAGCTTCAAGATCTGGAAGCGCGTTTGAGTGAAAAAACTAAAATGAAATTCATCCCCCAATAATTTAAGGCTTAATAGTAACACTTTAGCTTTGTTATTGCTATATATGTGCAATGTGATTCACAATTTTCAGGTGTAAATTATTTTTCTACAAATATGAAGAAAAAAATTTTTGAACGGCAAAATATGAATATGTATAGGAATCTTAATTATATTTATGGTACATTCGGCAATTCGACATTTGCTCTTTAAATTAAGGTGAACTAGGATTCTTATATCACTTGTTAAAAACGCAGAGATCAAACAGCTTAACTGTGACCATAAAGAAATTGAATACAAGATTTTCACAAAAACTTTTAAGACTTTAAATATATGTATAGTCTTTCTTATATTTAGTTTATTTATTGTTGACGTGAGACTAATCTTCACACTTGAATTCAAGCACATGCGTAACTAAAGTAATAAACTTCTAAGGAAAAATACAAGATAATTAATTATTGTTGAGGGAAGAATACTTGTTCACACTTTGATAAATAATAATCCAGCTAAGGTTCACGTTACTGATTAGAATAAACGAAAATGTTATGCTTTTTGAACGGAAGAAAATGTTATACTACCTATCAATTATCATGTTTAAATAAATAAATAAATAAATGCCTCTCTTGACAAAAAAAAAAATAGATGCCTCTAAAGTTTAAACTTGTAAAACAAAAAAAAAATGTTTAAACTTGTGAAGATCCGTAATATAACGTGCATAAATTATTTAATTAAAAAAATAATTAATTTATGCTGGTGTTAATATTCTAATAAAAGCATAATTACTTATGCTTGGAATATTCATATTTCATAATATAGTCAAAAAAATTCATATTTCATAATTGAAACCCAAGGAAAATGTACGTACATAATTTATTTATTCTAGCAATTTTTTTTGGTAAATTAATATATCATGGAAATATAATAGCACTCACCTACAATATATGTTAAATCGACATGACATGAAGATATCAATGGCTAACTAAGCATTACAATTAATTGGTAGTAATATTGCCTTGTTTGGAGTGTGAGTTTTAGTGGTTAGTTAGTCTAGAGGATTTTTGTTCCTTGCATAGGCTCATTCATTTTGGGAAGTGGATGTTCTTTATGTAACGTACTGAGAAGTGAGAACACAAAAGACTTGTATATGTGCACCTTTTACTACATTTGTCCCTAAATATAAGATTTTGTTTGACTATTATACGTATGATAATACACAACTTTGATCGCTAATATCTTTAGTTACGTACCGGTAAAAATTAAAAAAAATTGATATTATGAAAATACTCATCAAACCAAATCAAACAAGATCATATATGCTAATATTTATATCAATATATTATTAAAAAAATACGATCAAAACATGATAGATGAATAGTAAAATTTTGTCAAACGGGGTCTTATAATTAGGGAGGTAGTAGTATTTTTGTGCTTTTGATGCTTGTATATATAAAATATCAATTTTTTCTCTTTTAAAATAAATTCTTTATATGGTTAAATGATCTTTTGATCTCTGTAAGTTGACGTGTTTTTTATTTTAGTCCATGTAACTTTATTTTTTTGAAATTCATCCCTGAATGTTAATTATTTTAGTTTTAGTTTTCAAAGTCAAAATTCACAGGAAAATCTGCAGATTTTCTTTCAAATTTTTCTGCAAATTTTGACTTTAAGGACTAAAACCAAAATGATTTTAACAGTCAAAAATGAATTTAAAAAAATAAAAATATAGAGACTAAAATAAAAAACACGCCAAACTTACAAATGATCATAAGATCATTCAAACCCTCTTTATATATACACTAAAATTGATTTATTGCGAGAGACAAATACCATAGTTTAAATCCATATAAATTAATTTAATTTATTCACCTTAATTGTTCCCACTAAAGATACTTTTACTTAACAAAACATATTTGTATAAGCATTTATTTTTTTTCAAGAATGCCTAAATTTTAAAAAGTATAGTAGAAGATTAAAATTGCATAAATAAGACTAAAGAATCAAAATTACAAATTTTGCAAAATAGGAGACAATCTATATTCTATATTTAAGCCTATAGGGTGCGTGAGGTGAATGATTTGAATTGAGAGTAAAGTAGGGCTGAGCACGGACCCGCAACCCGACTCGAAATCGATATAACCGCACACACATTAAAGCATTTGGTCGGGTGCGGGTTGGGTCTCGGGTCAATAATTGTGGAAAATCGGTCTTGAATGGTTGCATGCGGGCGGGTGCGGGTCTTTAAAAATTTATTTTTTCGTAACCGAAACCGACCGAACTATTAGTATATTTATTTTTTTCGTTTTGAGTACCCTTCTCTCCCTCACAATCTCTTATATATTTTACTTTGTTGCTTTTATCCATCTTAGATAGAGAAGAAAAATGTTATATTTTACAAGCCTTTAATATGTTGTTAAGTGTGAAAAATATTTTAATATTATATTTTAGATCTAATTTAATTTTCATTTCTCATCAATTTGATATAAGATTATCTTCGGACTATAATTTGAAAACAAAGTAACTGCATCTCACCTTCTTTGTTGTTCATTTAATTTTTCTATCTTTTGTTGTCTTGTATACGAGTTATTAAACTATTTGAAGAATATAATTTTTTTTATCAATGGAGTTTTGAATATAGCAACCAAGTTTCAATTTAACCCGTCATAACCGATCCGTTCTAACCGCCACCCGTGTTAACCGAACCCGAATAAACCGAACTTGTACACGGTCGAAATTGGGTCCAAATTAAATCGTTGCGGTTTTGAACGGTTTTACGATTTTTGGCCCGAATCCGACCGAAACCGACCGATGCTCACCCCTAGAGTAAAGTATAGATCCAAAAACAAATAGGGAGAGAATAAAAAGGTCCACATACATAGGAGGGACAAGACATCACATGGTTGAGTACTTGAGTTGAGTCAGATCAGAATAGAAACGGTGGTACAACATTTGATGAGCTGTTCTTCTCCGTACATTTCACAAACCACAAATAAGTCAACCTACTATCATCATAACTATTACAGACTCATCAAAAGGTTCTTTGTTTTTTCTGTCTTTAAGCTAAGCTTTGTGTTCTTTTCAAAAAAAAAAAAAGCTTTGTGTTAATCTTGTTGTACAATGTTGTTGTTCTGGTATGTTTGGATGATAAAAGGAAATGAGAAGAAAAAAAATACTCTCTCCATCTCAAAGTGAAATGATTATCAAGATTGGAAAGCATTTACATATATTTGGTGTTTCGCTCGTATGCGGTATCTATATTATGTGTTTTTTATTGGTCTCTTAATATATTTGAAATATGTTAGAGGTGCTTATATTATGAGAACGAGGGAGTATAAAATGATTAGTTTAAAGTACGTATAATTTTTTAAAAACATAAGATAAAAAGCTGGATCGACCTGTCATCGTGTTAGTTTAATAATTAGTAGTATTTTTATTTTTATATTATGGGTTGCTAATTTTTTGAAATTCAGCTTTTGAATGCATGAAAAGGTTAGTTGGCTACTTGGCTTATATCTCTCTCACATGCTCAAGTTTGGCTGCGCTAATTGCAAACATTATATATATTAATGCTTATATATATGGTGACAATTTGTGTATCCCCACAAGATTTGGGGGTATATTACTCCCAACCACTATAAAAAGTTTTAAGCGATATAATTTTTTATAAAATATACCGTTAGATTGATAGTTTATATCATATAGATCATTAGTGTAAAATTTCAGACAAATCTAAAATCATTTGATATGTTATTGAGACACATAAAGATTAACGGTGTTTAAGAAATCACAGAAACTGTTAATTTTGACGCGTTTCAATAACATATCAAATGATTTTAGATTTCTCTGAAATTTTACACAAATGATCTATATGATATAAATTTTTAATCCAACGGTATATTTTATAAAAATTTATATCGATTAATTTTTTTTAAGTGATTGAGGGTAAATACCCCCAAATCTTGTGGGGGTAGACAAGAAAATACCTATATATTATGATAAGTGCAACTAGTTTTAAATTAATAACGTATCAATTTTTAATGGACGATTTCAGATCATCACAATGAATGATGGATCTAAAGGAATGCTAAACTTTTCATATAAAAAAATAATGGGACTAGTGATATCATAGAGGATCAATGCGTTTATTTGAGATTTTTACTCCTCTCGTGCATTTTGATTGGTGTAATGATTTGATCATAAAAGTAATGGTAGGTATACTGGTATGGAATGCCACAATTAGAGATTAAAATAGGTCAGATTTATTGACAAATGTTTAAAAATTACTCTATGTTAGATTTAGATTAAATCAAACTTTATTATGAATTATTAGAAATCTTTTCCATGAAAACCAAATGACCAAACAAGCAAGAACCTTAAACTATTTTGGGTCAAATTTTATTTATCTTGCAACCGAACTCTAAATTAAATTATTAAATCTCCTTCATCTAGTAAACAAAGGGTTAATAGCAAAATAAAAAATAAAAAAGTTTTAAATTTTATAATTAAAATATATATTAAAAATATACTATAATGAATTTAGCAAGCAGATTGGCTCAATGTTTTGGTTGTATTTTCTACTCTTGGCATTTCTTGTGCCTATTTCTTTTTTATTTTAATAATTTTGGCTTTAAGAGAAAACAATGTTGGGCCAAATCATACTAGCCCCAATTTTTCTAAGTGTTGGGCCAATTGCTATCTGGCCCTATAAGATTTTGTTCCTTCATCTGTTCCAGTGTTCATTGGATGGACTAAGGAAAGTGATGACAAATAAATTTAAAAAATAGTATCTTATCAATAGCAATAATAATTGTTACAGAGACAATTAATTAACATCATAGATTGAAATTTAATGAATACAGGGCCAAGAAACTGAAAGGATGAATCTATACATAAAATTAAGTCATATAGTAGTTCTTATTTTTGTTGGATAAAATCATATAGTACTTCTTTTCACATGAAATAAAGAGAAAAAAAAAACTTTTATTAAAACAATGAAAATGAAATTAACCAAGCTCAGAGGTATCAGAAAGTACATATGGAGCTACAAGGAAGTTATTCCTCTCCACAAATGATATTGGGCTGACTAAAAGCATATATGAGAGTGATAATTACTCTTCGCCCCCCCTACACTTCTCTATTACCCCCCTAAAATCCAAAAATATCCTCCAATTTTATGTGAAAATTTAGTTCGGATTAAAAAATCCGAATTTTGTGGGGGTTTTAACAGGTTCGGACTAAAAAATCCGAATTTTGTGGGAGTTTTAGCAAGTTCGGGTTTAAAACTCCGAATTTTGTGGGGGTTCGGATTATAAAATCCGAAATTGGTAGCTAAATCATAGCTAAGTCGTAGCTAATTCATAGCTACAGAAACAGGTTTTTTTTTCCCTCCTCCATTACCATCTCCTTCCTCAATTGATTCACAGAGTCGCCATCAAATTTTATTTTAAAGGGAAATATTGATAAAACCTAAAAAGGGACGGTCGTCGCAACCATCTTAGGGTTCGGGAGTTGGTTATGCAAGGGGAAGGTATTAGCACCCCTCACATCCGTTGTACCCAACGGGAACCTCCTAATTAATTCTAGGGTTTTTTGAGTTTGTTTACTTACTTTTTATATTGTTTTATTTTATTGAAGATATTTACAAAATAAAAGAGAAAAAAGATTGAATTCTTTATTATTTGCAAGAGGGAAAAAATTTAGTTTTTTATTATTATGCTTGACAAGATGACTCTTGCTCCTACGTATCCTCCGGTGCGATGAGGAAATCAAAGCTACGTAGTTCTGGGTATGGTGTTGGTTTGTGTTTTTTATGAAAAAGGTTTTGCTTTTACCTCTTAAAATGACTTTTAAGAATGACCCGAAGGCGAAAAAAATTTGATTTGATTTGTTGATGTTTTTTAATGTTCTTTTTATGGGTTTGAGTGGAAGACGACTAAAAGTCGGACAAAGTGTGCACTAAGCCCCCAATTAGTCGAGAAGCGAACGGATGTGCATCCGCCTCCTCTTTTTTAATCCAAAGTTAATTTATTATATTTATGAAAGAAGAGTTTTTTATACATTAAAATACATTCATGAAAAAAAAACTGATTATCATTATTTTTGTAATGTTTATTTTTATAACACTTGTTGTTTAAAGGGGAGTAAATAAGCAAATGAATTTAGAACTCATAACACTACATTCGGTCCAACTAATTAACTGAAATGAATAAATAATTTAATGAATAGATACATACATATATGTACATGGATAAACCAGTAAATAACTAAATAAACCAATAAGTCTCTTGCCAATAAGCAACAAAATAAAAAGGAGATACAACAAACCTGTGAAACGCAAAGGCAGAAACCATATTGAGAGAAAGAGACATCACGACTAATAAAGAAGAAGAAGGACGCAGGCGGTGGACGGCAGCGCTCGCGGTGGCAGTGTGTTGTAAATTTTCTATGTGTGAAGAAATTGGTTGTGTGTGGAGAAATTGGTTATGTGAAGAGAAATTGGTTTTCTCTGATTCTTCGTGTTGTGGAGAATTTTGTGGTATGAATGAAGAATTGGTGTGTGTATTATTGTGTAGAAAGAGCCTCTATTTATAGTTTTGAATTTAGGCTTTTTAAAACTTGAATGAATCTTGAGAGATTTGGTTTGTAAATTAATTTGAGAGATTTTGTTTGTTTTTAATGATTGATTTGCTCTCATTTTATATTTTAGTGTTAATTCTCTTGCTTGTTCTTCAAGACCAAAGATTTGGTTTTATTTTGTTTAATTTACTTCTTTTTTATATTTTTGTGTCTTTCCTTATTTCCTTTCTATATAAGTTTATATATTTTCCTTCTTTTTATATATATGCTTTATTTTTATAATTTTTGAACAAACAAACAAAAAAAGTGATAAAATATATTTTAATAGAAAAAGTTTCTTGTCAGAAAAATAAGTAAAATTGACTAAAATAAATATGTACTAAACATTTGGAGGGTAAAATTTGGGGTATGACAGCTGCCCCTATTTAAATATCTTTAAATGCCTTTGAAAGATAGTTAAATATAAGAAATACCCATAATTTTGCCTTATGAAAGTGAAAGATCGATTATCGCCTTGACGATGTTTTAGATCCTAAAGATATTCCTCGCCCCGAAGGGTGTTTAAACCGAAAATAGGCATCGTCCCGTAGGGTGCCTAGTTTAACTTGAAAAATAACCATTTCCCCTTAGGTAATTGAACCAAGAAGAAGTCATCACCCCGTAGGGTACTTCAACTAAAGGCAGGCATGATCCCGAATGATGCCTAACCTTGAAAGATAACCATTCGTCACCTCGAAAGGTGCTTCTATCCCAAAAGGTTTCCATTGTCACCTCGAGAGGTGCTTTTATCCAAAAGTTATTCGTCGTCACCTTGAAAGGTGCATCTATCCATTTGTCACCTTAAAAGGTGCTTCTATCCATTTGTCACCTTGAAAGGTGCATCTATCCATTTGTCACCTTGAAAGGTGCATCTATCCATTTGTCACCTTGAAAGGTGCATCTATCCAAAAGTTTTCCATTTGTCACCTTGAAAGGTGCATCTATCCATTTGTCACCTTGAAAGGTGCATCTATCCAAAAGTTTTCCATTTGTCACCTTGAAAGGTGCATCTATCCAATTTTCCATTTGTCACCTCGAAAGGTGCATTTATCCATTTGTCCATTTGTCACCTCGAAAGGTGCATCTATCCATTTGTCACCTTGAAAGGTGCATCTATCCATTTGTCACCTTGAAAGGTGCATCTATCCAAAAGTTTTCCATTTGTCACCTTGAAAAGGTGCATCTATCCAAAAGAAAGGCGTTGCCCCTGAGGGTGCCTGTATATGAAATCATTACCCCTTGGGGTGAGTAAGAAGAGTTAGGTCATTTCCCCTTAGGGATCTAGATCCTAGGAATGAGCATGATTGCCGCAGGCCCGTGGCCGGACAAAAGTTGAAAGATAAGTTGTCGCAGGCTTGTTGGGCCGGACAAGGATAAGCTGTCGCAGGATTATGGGCCGGACAGAGATTGACAAATGAATTGTTGCAGGCTGGTGTGCCGGACAGAGACAAATTGTCGCAGACTTTTGAGTCGGACAAAGATTGATTAAATTGTCGCAGGCTTTATGTGCCGGACAAGGATAAGCTGTCACAGGCTTATGGGCCGGACAGAGACAAATTGTCGCAGGCTTGACTGCCGGACAAAGGTAAATTGCCGCAGGCTTGCAAGCCGGACAAATATACAAAAAAAAGTTATCGCCGCAGGCATACGGGCCGGGCAAAGACTGAAAGACACATTGTCGCAGGCTTGTAAGCCGGACAAAGATAAATTGATCTGATGGGGATGAGGTCATCCCACTTAACCATTTTATGCTAAAGGCTGATCCCTAAAGATGATCTTTTGACAGAAGTACGTGCTTGAGGGGTATCATTTCTTGGTATGCATGATTTACGCTCATGAATTATATATCATGGCCTATGCTGTAAGAAATGCATGATGTATGCATGAAATGAAATGCTGGCGGAGACTGAGCTTTGAGTGCATTGTGATGCAGACGCATTTGTGATTACGCGTAGTATATGTTATGCATGAAATGAAATGCATTATTGATGCATGCCAATGATAATTGGGTTTCAACATGAATGTGTTATGCGAATTTTGGTTTTCTTTTGATGGGAAATGCCAAGTAGACTTTTGAAATGCCAGTGAGGATTGACCTTTGGGGACCAAGGAGGATCGATGTTTTTGGATAACCGATTGAGGTTGAATAAAAGTAAAAATTGCGTTTTGGGGTTGCCAAAGGATTTTGGATTTTGGTGAATTGATTTGAGTTTTGAGTGGTAATGCAAATTAGTCACAGGGATGCCAATGCATGCTTTGATGCTAGATGGACGCGAACATGAATAATGCATGAATATGATTTGAAGGTGTATGAAAGTTCCCTTGTGATGGGCAATTGAATGGTTTAAGGCTTGAAGATATGCTTTGTCACGGAATTTCTTTGTTTATAGGTTACATGAGTTTTGCTAGCATGGTCTCCCGATACTCATTCTGAACTCAACGGTTGCTGATGTTTGACATGATCCACTTTGAACGCCTTGAAAGTACGGAGAGGGATGGCCCCTAGAGTAATTTGTCTTGCCCCCTTTTTTCTGGGCATAATATCCTTGACTGCATTGGAGCCCTATGAGCAGAAGTTCCTTTTCCTCCATGGTGGTGATAATCAAGGATTCTCCACAGGGTGACCCTTCGATGGGAAGTACTACTTTCAATGTTGAATACTGGTGCAGAAGAAATTGCTTGAAAAGGAATTTGGATCCATCTAGGTCTGATATGACAATGTTGCGAACTGCCCCATTATTTGAAATCTCGAGAGGTATGATCCCCAATTAACTGGCGTTTAGGGATAGTGCCTCAAGCTCAAGCTGACCATTTCTTGAACTCTTTTGACCTTGACTAGCAGGAGCTTAGAGGACCTGCCCCTTGATCATGGGGAATTTGCCACTGATTGGTAGGCCCCTTAGATGCCTTGCCCCTAATTAGGAGCGCCTTGATTCAGTTCTCCTTTGATCGAACCGTTTGATAAATTAACCAGATGCCGGGTATTGATTTGCAAGTAAAATCATTTCTGTTGACAAGTATTTCTAACACAATGCACATGCGAGTTTTTGAAATTGAATATATATTTTTGGTGGAAGCACATATGGTATGTACAAAAGATAATTGTTGATTACATAACAAAGAGGATGAGTCAGTTTAACAATATATTTGGCGAATATGCTTTCGTAGTGAACCTAGCTTCAATTAGGTCTTTTGAGAATTTTTCATGCACCTAAAATTCATGTAAATTAAGCCAAAGACAATATAAATTTGTGTCATCAAATTCCCCCATACTTGAACTTTTGCTTGTCCTCAAGCATAAAAATAGTAAACCTTTTTAGCACATGTGTTTGAAACAGGACACGACAACTCTAATCATACGTGGTTGCCGGCTAGATAGGACAATCTAGTAATAGATATCAAATACCGAGGGCACTGTAGTAACACAAAACCACTCGTTGCGGTCAAAGATTCCCATCATATGAAGACAAACCTGAAGTATTTTATTATGACTCTGACTTTTGCTTAAATTTTATTTACCCTTTTCATTCAAGTGCAATCACATTAAGCCCATTATCTTGTACACGCTCATGGTAGGAAAATCTGTTAGTGATTATGATCATATATCGTGGGGTGCTGATAACAAAAGTTTGGTAAACCCCTTTTTCTCTCCCAACTTGCAGTTGTGGGGGATCGGATCGTAACCCGCCCTACCAAGTTCAGAATCAGACACCTCTGAACCAACTACTAAAAGGGTTTATTTACCATGGTTTTACTTTGTATGTTCAACGACTGTTGAATTAAACGACCGAGTGATGGTCATCCAACTCAACAAGTGCATTTCCACTTTTAAAATCAACCAAAGTATGTAAACTTTCATTTTTGGATCATTCACTTATGTTCATTGATTTCCCACTTAGTTTGTGCTTAAGATGGTGCCGACTGCTAAGATAAACTACTAAGGTTTACTTTAAGATTTAAATTCAAGTCTTTGTCAACATTAGTACTCAAATTAATCTTACATATTTTCGGGTGTCTAGGGTGTTAAGACGGTACCGATTTTATTGAATTATTACTAAACCTTCATAATGTAGCCAAAAGTACGAAAACAACCTATATACTCTTAAAGTGTCATGTCAAGTATCAAAACCAAAATTGCTTGCTTTTTCTTAAAAATTTGATATATCTCAAGAAACAGGGAGAATCAGATAACAACGAAATCATATGCAAGAATGACTCAACTTAGCATGAACTAACTAATTTATATATATTTTATATTTTGAAAACGCCTTACATCGTCAACCTGGTTTTTTTACCATTGAAAGCATATATCAGCAATAATCAGTTATTTATTTTCATCATCCTCGCTCCAAGTTTGTAAGTAATAAAACAACAAGAAAAGAATGAACACGAATGAACTAATTCCAAAAAATGCATGTTATATTAAGAATACTAGTCAAAAGCTACAACTTTAAAAGCAAAAGAATTAAGACTGGAAATCCAAAGCTTAATGATCCTTGGAAGGAGAATTCTTGTTGATTGGCCAACTCTAAGGAATGCTACTTGGAGTTTTTGCACTTTGTTGAAGAAAAGGGCGACCTTTGTTGAATGGGACTCCTCCTTTGAAACTTAACTTCTTGCTGTCGATGAGTTCTTGAACCACTTATTGAAGGCTTTGCAAGAAAATTTGTATTATCAACTGCATTTGAGTCTTCAATTGGGCAACCTCCACCCTTGATTGCTCATGGCCTCTCTTGAATTCCTCCATACTTTCTTGAGATTCGTTCGTGAGTATCGGGGCACTTGCTAGCGGTATTATGGTTGGAGGACGGTGAGGAGAGAAGGGATATGAGTGTTGTTTTTTTTAGGATGCATGTGTATGAGAATGCAGATGCATGAAAATGCATGAGTATGCAAGAGATTTTTTCCATGTGTATGCAAAAAGACTTTAATGACATGTTATGACTCAAATTTTATGAGGGATGACGACCTACATAGGAGGGCTCCTTATGTTAGGCCAGTTCTAAGTTCTTCTACCCAAACCCCTCACATGGGTGGTTCTAAGGGATTTTGTTTTTCCTTTTTTTTTTTGAAGGCTCCATTTAAGGTGGTAGATTCCTTTGATTCTTCCACATGATACATGGTGAAATTTCAAAGGGTCTCCCTTAAATAGAGTCTTTGGGTTCTAAAGGGGGGTCCTAGAGTCGCTGACCGAATCCAAAGTTTTGCCAAGCGGAGGGGCTAGCCCATTCCTGACGAATCCTTTTGAACCAGTCTACTCTAGGCGGAGTCTTCGTACATCACCCATTGGGATGTGCATCCCATAGGTCCATACTACCAACTCCTAACCTAACTTAGGGTTTTTCTCAAATTTCATTCAAAAATAAACCCACCCACAAAGAAATATACTAATGCGGGAAAATAAAAAAAAATAGAATAAAACAAGAATAAAAACAAAGTAAACAAACAAAACAAATAACCCTAAAATTAGAGGATAGGCTTAACTCTCTAATTTTAAATATCCCCAGCAGAGTCGCCAGCTGTCGCGCCGCGAAAATCGCCCGAGCGTTTAGGACACTCGGAATGACACAGAGTTGCCATCAAATTTTATTTTAAAGGGAAATATTGATAAAACCTAAAAAGGGACGGTCGTCGCAACCATCTTAGGGTTCGGGAGTTGGTTATGCAAGGGGAAGGTATTAGCACCCCTCACATCCGTTGTACCCAACGGGAACCTCCTAATTAATTCTAGGGTTTTTTGAGTTTGTTTACTTACTTTTTATATTGTTTTATTTTATTGAAGATACTTACAAAATAAAAGAGAAAAAAGATTGAATTCTTTATTATTTGCAAGAGGGAAAAAATTTAGTTTTTTATTATTATGCTTGACAAGATGACTCTTGCTCCTACGTATCCTCCGGTGCGATGAGGAAATCAAAGCTACGTAGTTCTGGGTATGGTGTTGGTTTGTGTTTTTTATGAAAAAGGTTTTGCTTTTACCTCTTAAAATGACTTTTAAGAATGACCCGAAGGCGGAAAAAATTTGATTTGATTTGTTGATGTTTTTTAATGTTCTTTTTATGGGTTTGAGTGGAAGACGACTAAAAGTCGGACAAAGTGTGCACTAAGCCCCCAATTAGTCGAGAAGCGAACGGATGTGCATCCGCCTCCTCTTTTTTAATCCAAAGTTAATTTATTATATTTATGAAAGAAGAGTTTTTTATACATTAAAATACATTCATGAAAAAAAAACTGATTATCATTATTTTTGTAATGTTTATTTTTATAACACTTGTTGTTTAAAGGGGAGTAAATAAGCAAATGAATTTAGAACTCATAACACTACATTCGGTCCAACTAATTAACTGAAATGAATAAATAATTTAATGAATAGATACATACATATATGTACATGGATAAACCAGTAAATAACTAAATAAACCAATAAGTCTCTTGCCAATAAGCAACAAAATAAAAAGGAGATACAACAAACCTGTGAAACGCAAAGGCAGAAACCATATTGAGAGAAAGAGACATCACGACTAATAAAGAAGAAGAAGGACGCAGGCGGTGGACGGCAGCGCTCGCGGTGGCAGTGTGTTGTAAATTTTCTATGTGTGAAGAAATTGGTTGTGTGTGGAGAAATTGGTTGTGTGAAGAGAAATTGGTTTTCTCTGATTCTTCGTGTTGTGGAAAATTTTGTGGTACGAATGAAGAATTGGTGTGTGTATTATTGTGTAGAAAGAGCCTCTATTTATAGTTTTAAATTTAGGCTTTTTAAAACTTGAATGAATCTTGAGAGATTTGGTTTGTAAATTAATTTGAGAGATTTTGTTTGTTTTTAATGATTGATTTGCTCTCATTTTATATTTTAGTGTTAATTCTCTTGCTTGTTCTTCAAGACCAAAGATTTGGTTTTATTTTGTTTAATTTACTTCTTTTTTATATTTTTGTGTCTTTCCTTATTTCCTTTCTATATAAGTTTATATATTTTCCTTCTTTTTATATATATGCTTTATTTTTATAATTTTTGAACAAACAAACAAAAAAAGTGATAAAATATATTTTAATAGAAAAAGTTTCTTGTCAGAAAAATAAGTAAAATTGACTAAAATAAATATGTACTAAACATTTGGAGGGTAAAATTTGGGGTATGACAGGTCTTTTTTTTTCTAAAACGACAAGTAAAAAAGAACGGAGGTAGTATGTTAATATTATGTTGTTGTGCGCATGATTAATTGTTTGGTGTCTATGAAATAATTTTAGATATTCCAAGAAGAGGGTTATTACATTGCGTCAGTCCCTACTCAAGCAGACTTCTAGTCTTGTTGACTTCTCGTCTTGTATAAGAGAAAATCAAAATCAAGTTTATCGATACCTCTTCCAAGTTTGGCCATGGTTGTTTCCAAACAAGACAAAATAAGCAAAAGTTCTATGGACGCTTAATTTTGTTAGTTGTTTTGAAATCTTGGGAACTTGGTTTTTGTGTTTTGTTATCATCTCTTTAAATTTTTAGAGATATTAAAAATAATAACATTTTGTCTTGCAAGTAAAAAAAAATTATAAAGAATATTCTCTCCTTCTTTTTTATTTGTCGTTTTAGAAAAGAAAAAAAAAATACTTGTTTCTATTTATTTGTCGTTTGACAAATTAAGGTTATATTTTGTCTATTATACCATCCTTCTCAATTTTTTTTATTGAATAAATTTAATATAATCTTTTAATTGTATCTTTTTTTAACTAAACTTATTCATATAATTTTTTTATTGTTTTTTTTTGTAAGGTACCGTTTTTGTTTTGTTTTGTTCTTATTTTTTGTAAAGAGAAAGTGTGTGCAAAAAAATATGATTTTATTGGTGGATTAAAATTAAATATATATATTAAAAAAATGTATAATAGGAATATAAGGTGCAAAAATATACTACTATCTTAATTTGGTTTTTTTTTCTTTCAAAAACGACAAATAAAAAGCAACGGATGGAGTAATAAAAAAAAAGTAAAAAAAAAAACTCATTAGAGACCGAATGAGAGACCTAATTTAAAATACCACGTTTTCAATTCGGTCTCTAAAATCGGTCTCTAAAATCAGTCTCTAAATTTAGTCACTAAATCGGTCTCTAAATTTAGTCACTAAATCGGTCTCTAAATTCAGTCACTAAATTAGTCTCTAAATTCAGTCACTAAATCGGTCTCTAAATTCAGTCTCTAAATTGGTCACTAAACTCAGTCACTTATTCGGTCACAACAAATTGGTCACTAAATTGGTCACAACAGATCAGCCACCTAGGTCTTTAAAACTGATTTTAATTGGTCTCTATATCGGTCACTAATTGATTTAGTGACCGATTTGCATTAAAATCGATCTCTAAATCGGTCTCTAAACGCGATTTGCATTAAAATCGATCTCTAAATCGGTCTCTAAACGCGAATTTTCTAGTAGTGTCCAACCAAGAAAAAATACCACTCCAAACCGCCCCATAAGTAGGGCACCTGAGGAAAAGATGATGGATATCCTCAATAGCATCACACCCAGCCGAGCATAAAAGAGAATCTTGACGTAAACAATTACGAGCAAAAATATTGAACTTTGTGGGCAACCTGTCCTGAAAGAACCGCCAAACAAAAGTAAAGACCTTTAATGGACAAGTCTATTTCAGACAATGTCATTGTACGAAAAAATCTCTCCTATGATAAGCTTATTTTGTCAAAAAAAAAAACAACAACAGTAGGCTTATAGTTATAGTACTAAGTAGAAAATACAAACAATGAATGACAAGCATTTAATCTTAAAGAAGCTACTCAATTACTCATGGTTGTTGTGTGCTATTTAATCACAAATAAACATCTTGTTTTAGATTTTTTTTTTTAAGATGATTTTTGTAGTGTATTGTTTTCGATCTGTTAAAATAATTTTAATAATTTTTTTACAAAAGTTTCAAATAAAAAATTTGTTTAAATTGTTTATCTTAAAATATCGTTACAAATATTTTATCATTTTGTTACCGATTTAAAATAAATCTCTTTTCATAAAAATCATTTTGTTTGAAATAGTTTTTTTGAAAAATTGTAATTTTTATTAATTTAAAATATCTAACATAATATTTAAATTATTAAATGTCAAAATCACTCTTTTATCTTATAAATAGATGAATTTAAAGCAACTTTTACTATTTTAATTTGTTATCATAAAAATCATTTTTGAAAATACAAATAAAGAATTACTTTTTTGAAATCTTAAACAACAGCACCCTTAACCAATAGTGGATTAAACTTGATATTTTTGGTTTTGTTGTATTTTTCTTGAACATTTTTCTATTCTACTTTTCATTTTTAAATATATATATATATATTTCTTTACTTTTAATAAATTTTGCCATTTCAAAAAAAAATATACTTCTTTACTTTTAAAAATAAAACTTGCTACATTAATCATGAGGTGGGGCATAATGCTTTTAAAAGGAAAAGATAAAGTTTTGTGCAATTATTGAAGCTCTGGTAGTATATACAGAAAGAGATAAGATAAATAGATAATGTTACAAACCCATAGGATATCAAAAAATACTATGGATGTGACTTTGTCATAATTCTATTCTTGTTGGCCTAAAAGCCGCCATGCCTAAACATATTGGAAATGGTTTCTTTATAAGGGTGAAATTATTATGAAGTTTTAATTAATAATCAGTTTTTTTATAAAATCACGAACTTATTTGAGAATAATTTATGTCATACTAGTCATGGAGTACTCTCGAAAATATACATATATTTAAATAATGATCATCTTTTTATATTATTGATAGATGCATACAAATTAAACTCTTCAAAATGTATTCAATTCTTAATTTTTAATAGGATGTCACTTATTTGAAAGAATCGTATTAGGCAGTGACTAAACTTAGCTCAAAGGATAAAATTTGACCATATATACTACTACATTGGTTGCGTAATTATGTGACTTTGGTGTCCAACCAAGGGAAAGTAGCTCCCATGGTATAAAAAGTTGTCTTGAGAGAAAAATGAAATAGACATAGACATAAGATAAATTTTAAGAGGAGAAAGCTGATATAAAAATATTTTCGTTAAAAATTGTGTATTTAAATTATCATTTTTTCGGTTATAATGTCCAATTTGATAATATGATGTATATTTCTATCAATTAAGTTAAATTTTTTGAATAATTGTTTATACACTCAACTTTGTCTTTTAAGTCTCCTAATATTTTCCTTGGCAATTGATAATTAGATGGGATAATTGTGTCTTCAAAAATTTAAATATGATTTTTTTGGTTACTTATGTGTTTAGAGAAGGAAGTCACTGTGTAGATAAGCTCGCTAACTTAGGTCTTTCTTTGAATAATTTTATTTGGTGGAATGATTTAAAACATGTTATTAGGGAGGACTTTTATAAGAATATAGGTTTGGTCTTCCTTATTATAAATTTTGTTAGTTTGAAGGTTTTGATTGCCGTCCCCCCTCTTTGTATTTTTTATATTTTAATTTTATATATTATTGATGTTGGTTTAGTTTTCTAACCACGTCAAGTTCAAAAAAAAAATGCACTCAACTTTATATAAGTTATAATATTTACTTCTTTTTTTGAACAAGCCAAAATGAGATATATATATCTACGAAAAAAGCCACATTCAAGCACAAGGTGTGCTAGAACATGACAAGAGAGTCTACATCATCAACATACATCATAAACCATACACAGACAATCACAAAGTATAATAATCAAATGCCCAAACACAATAAAGGATTATCCCACCAACTATGAAGATTAATCCTTATCCCTGGATACTGTGCCTGCAACCACCAAAATGAATGCCGCTTGATCTGGTCCAACAAATGTGCTATCGACTGCGTCGTGTGCTGGAAAAGACGTTGATTACGCTCTTTCCAAATAGCCCAAACACAAGCCAACCAAATGAGCTGCATAAACGATTGCCTGCTCCGACTGCCGCCTACTGCATAAGTGAACTGTGTAAAATGTGTTGTGGGAGTCACAGGATCCACCATCGCGAAACCAAAAACACCACATGACAGGAAAAGATGCTGAACCGTCTCAATGTCACCACATCCGGAAAGACAAATTTGGTCCGTGGTAGGAATAATACCTCGCAAAGCCAAATTTGTCTTCGTTGGTAGCCTGTCTCTCAGAAGTCGCCAAGCAAGAATAGACACCTTTGAAGGAACATGTCTATGCCAGATAAGATCAGCTATGTCATCTAACGGAACCACCTCCTGAGAAGTCAACAGCTGGTAAGCTCCGCGAACCGTATACCCACTCTCAAGATCAAAACGCCACTGCCATGCATCAGGCACCAGCTCCTGTAACTGAAAATCATGTAATAAAGCCTGACACTCCCCCAACATCTCCTCCCCCCACACCCATAACTGACGACGCCACTCCCACGCCCCCCCATCTGACCCCCACCCTCGTGAAAACATCTGAGCCACAGTATGCTGCTTGGTGTCTGCCAATTCGAACAAACGACTAAAGCGCACACTCAAGAGAACTCCCCCCAACCAAGGATCCAACCAAAACAAAGTATCCCCTCCATGTCCCACCCGCCTCACCACACCCTCCGCAAAACATCCTCCCTCAACCTCACCATATTTACTTTTATTTAATATAAATTTTCCACTTTAAATTTTTTAATATGTATCTTTAGACATGTTAGTCAGATCTCTTATAATATTTCAACTAGTGATTTTTATGTTATAATTTGATTTTTATGTTATAATTTCTGTTACTTTTATCTTAAAATTTTGTAATTAAAGAAATTCATATTTAATTCTTCATGTTAAAAAAATTCTAAATTCGAATAAATAAAATTTATATAATGTTTTAAACATACCTATAAAAGTAAATCATTCAAAATTTAAGAATTTAATGATAATTAAACAAATATAATATTAATAGGAACTAAAATTTTGTGCAAATTTTATTATAAAAATAAAAAATACAATAAAAATTAAATAAAGACTAAACTTTAAAAATCTCTAACTCTTAATTTTAAAACAAAAATTGTTATGATAAGATCAAGAGGAAGAGAATACTTCTTGGACTTTCATACTTATCCATCAAAGTAGGACCCATGTTCACAATATGGAACAAGACAACTCCATCTTAACACACTTTTGTTCACTTTAGAGTTATATAAATGCTACCACAATATAAATATCACTAATTCAGTATGATCCTGTTCCATTTTTAATCTTTCAATCAATATTCAACATCAAGATAAATAGAGTTATTTTGTTAGATCCTAAAAAAGAAAGAACAAAATGTTGGCAATTTTCCACAAAGCTTTTGCTCATCCACCTGAGGAGCTTAATAGTCCTGCATCTTACAAAGGTTCAAAGAAACCTAAGCTTCCTCAAGAAACACTCAGAGATTTCCTCTCTCATCATCCTCATAACACTTGTTCTATGAGCTTTGGTTTAGCTTCTGTTCTTGCTTATGTTAGACCTGATAATCCTTTTTCTGTTCATCAAAGGTTATGTTAATTTACTATATTATGTTCAAGTTCAACAATTGATCATTTCTTACAATCTACATTTTTTTTTGTTATTTACATTTATAAATAGTACTAATAGTTTTATATTGAGTCTGTGTCACGATTCTTGATATTACAGAGAATTACAATCATGTCTTGTCTGATACAACCTCGATTGAGTATATGTCACTCAATTGATGTTGCGGACCATATTATGGTCACACAATTAACATTGTTGGTCCGGGTGAAATTAAACTTAGATCTCTAAAACAAAGATAAAAGAAAAAAAAATTTACTAAAAATTGTTAACCAAATTTGCCGTTAGAGATTAATTATCAGCAAAGTCGGATAAATTAAATGGTAAAAAAAATTAGGGTGGTAACTTTTTTAAAATGTTGGTAGTGCTAGTGACACATTTTGAAACAGAGATTTTTGCATTTTTGCAGGTTGTTTTGTGGGATTGATGACATATATTGCATATTCTTAGGGAGTTTGAACAATTTGTCAATACTGAACAAGCAATATGGTTTATCAAAAGGAACTGATGAAGCCATGTTTGTGATTGAAGCTTATAAGACACTTCGTGACCGTGGTCCATACCCAGCTGATCAAGTTGTTAAGGAACTTGATGGTAGTTTTGCTTTTGTTGTTTATGATAGTAAAATTGGTGGTGTCTTTGCAGCACTGGTATATATATGTTGATCTATCATGTTTTTTGTGAATTCGGATTTCATGCAGTCAGGGATCCGCTTTCACACAAATCAGATATACAAGTGGTCGTTTGATTGAATATATGTTTTAATTTTATATTTTAAAATGTTAAATTTAATTGAACGACCACCTATATTCTGACTGTATGAATGCGGAAATCTGTCTTCAAGGAGCCGAATCTATTTTTTGTTAACAACTCTCCAAAATCATATACTGTTTTTTTTTTTTTTGCAGGGTTCTGATGGTGGAGTGAAATTGTATTGGGGTATTGCAGCTGATGGATCAGTTGTGATTTCTGATGATCTTGATGTTATAAAAGAGGGTTGTGCTAAATCATTTGCTCCTTTTCCAGCTGGTACCAAATTTTCAGCCATCATCATTCATACCCTTTTATTTTATCTAGAAAATAAAAACCATTCAAATTAATGAAATTACATTACCCCAATTTATTATTATTTTAAAAAAAATAATAAAACACATCAACCCTTCAATAATTTCAAGGAAAAGGAGTGAATATATTAAAATTACTAATGCATTTATGGGTGACTTATACTATTATTAATTTAATGAACTAAATTGAATTAGAAAATACAAATATGAGAACCTAATTAACCAACAAATTACATATATATATTCCATCCAATATTAAGTATAAGTAAAAATCCAAATGTATTTGGTCTAAATTTAAGCCAAACATAAATTAACTTTTACTTATATTTAAGACCAGAGAAGTATGAGTTTATTGTAGCTAACAATAGAAGTTGAATACCGGAGTGTTCCCTATTTGTTTTTTTTTCTTAATTTGTATGAATTGATGGACTAGATAAATTATTTGAATTCTAACTTTTTACTCTTGAACTCTTTTAACCTTTAGTTCTAATCAATAACCAACTCCATGACATGCAATTGTTTGTTGGTGTTGATGAATGTAGGGTGTATATTTCATAGTGAAGGAGGATTAATGAGCTTTGAACATCCAATGAACAAGTTGAAGGCAATGCCAAGGGTAGACAGTGAAGGAGTGATGTGTGGGGCCAACTTTAAGGTTGATAAGTTCTCAAGAGTCAACAGTATTCCTCGAGTTGGTAGTCAATCAAATTGGATGGAATGGGAACAACATTAGCTTAATTTTGTAAATAGTAAAACTTTAGTAGTATGGTTCATGTAATAATGTAAAATAAAAATGTACTAGGTTCTATCTATTTCATGTCTTCATCAATGCTACTTTCCTATCTAACCCTACCCACTACCTTACCTTATCCTTTTGAATTTGTCTTGTTTTGGCTTTCTTGTCTAGTTTCTATGTTTCCTTCTTAGCAACATGATAACTTTTGAGTTGGAATCGAGTGACGTTATGGAGGAAAAAGTTATGATTTTCTTTCTATCTTTCTCTTAATTTTCATTTTTTTTAGAGTAAATACTCAATTTTATTTTAAAAAATTTCTTAGATTTGCTGCAGTAGCAAAATAACTAAATGACACATTAATTAATCTAGTAATTAATCTTGATCATCAATTTAAGGTTGGATTATATAGATTATTATATATGCACTAAAATAATCTTACCTGGTTTCAGAAGTCCTAAATCCATGTTAAAATTATTAGTTCAGATGTTCATGATCCGAGTTTGTCCGATCCCTTTCTTTATATCTTGAAGTTGACTATGTAAAGTCATTTAGACTATGTATAATTTATATGTAACAGAATGAAACACGAAACAGAATAAAATAAAGTATAATGAATTGAACGGAATGAAATAAAATAAATATTACACTCCATTGTTTAAATATTGTATAACCGAGCGGAACTAATTTTCCACTTCTTCAACGGACGGAACACAATAAGTAATAACTTATTGATTCCAATTTTACCTTTTATTTAGTTTCTAATATGTTGAAATAATCTCAACTAGGCTACATTGTGGTCGTCGAATCTAGACAGTAACGATTGTTTGTGCACTTTCCTTTGACCGGAGATGTCTGACCGCTATTTTCCGAACGATTTGCCACCATTCATAGCAGAAACCAAACTTGAACAAGAAGCAACATCTTCCCAAACACCAACACCACACTCTCTAACCTCACTCCTTTCTCTACCTTACACAACACTCATCTCAAAACTCCAAGCTACAGCACTTCACTTAAAACAATCGGTACTCCAAATTTTTTTTCATCTTTTTCCATTTTAGCGTCTTTAGATTCGTGGGTTTCTTTCAATTTGTGTTTTTTGATTCTGGGTAGGCTCAATTTAGTAACTTTCCAATTGTGCTCACAAAGTGTTTGAGAAAATGTTTTTTTTTTTTTGTGAAGGTGGTGAATGAGACATGGGTTTCAAGTGGGAACCGTGTGATGGATTATACTCTTTACACTGGGGTTCTTGGAACAGCTTTCCTGGTTTTTAAGGCTTACCAAGTAACCAAGAATGTGGATGATCTTAACTTATGCTTGAAGATTGTTAAGGCTTGTGATTCTGCTTCAAAAAATTCAAGGTTCTTTACAAAATTTAACTTAGCCGTTGGAAAGCGTAGTTTTAAAAGAGAAATGAGTTTCGTACGATCAAATTTGAACAATGTTGACAACAAATTTATAAGAGGCTAATGTAGTTCAAATAATTGGTTAATTATGTTTAGTAGATGGTTAATGGATACACTAGTTGTTGAAATTCATTAACCACAAACTTGGAGATGATTAACTATAATTTTTAGGTGTTCAAATACATGTAGATTTAAATATCTGAAAATTGTAGTTATCATATCTAGGTTTGTTATTAATGAAGTTACAACACCTGATATACCTATTAACTATCTACTTGACATAATTAAACACTCTATTTGAACTTCGATAACCACTTACAAAGTTGTCAAATTTGGTTGTTCAAATAACACATCTGTTTTTTAAAATGCTCAGTTAGAGGATTTTAATTGCTAAGGATGGCTTGATATGATTATTTGGATTTTGAAGTACAATGACAATAGAGTTGCTTGTATATTAGGTTATCTATTAATTAAAATATTTTATCGTCTGACTTTCTAACTTGAGAAATTTGCACTTGTGCTTATCCTTTGGACTAATTTATGGAATGTCTTGAACTGTAGTTTTAAATTACCTAAACTAAACAGTTAGAGTCTCATCATGATATGGGAGAATGGAAGTAAGGTGATGCTAGTTTTATTTGCTAATGTATTGAGTTGCAGCCATGTGACGTTCATTTGTGGCCGTGCTGGTGTTTGTGCTCTTGGAGCTGTCATAGCTAAGCATGCTGGTGATGAGAGGTTACTTGACTATTACCTTAGACAATTCAAAGAGGTATTTTATTTTATTTATTTCCGAATCATAATTGTCAGATGACCGATTATCCCAAAAGCTTAAGCTATTAGGAAATGTCACATCAACGGTTTTATATTATTTCTAACACGCCCCCTCACGCAAGAGCCCATTTGGCTTGAAGCGTGGATAATGCATAGGCCCACCCTACCATATGCTTAATATTCCACTTTTAATTAGAAAGTGAGGGGAGCGGGAATTGAACTCTAGACCTTTTAGTTATAGACGCTCTGATACCATGTCAGATGACCGATTATCCCAAAAGCTTAAGCTATTAGGAAATGTCACATCAACGGTTTTATATTATTTCTAACAATAATCTGTATAATAATCCAACTTACACACGAGTTTCGGTTGTTGAAAATATTTTTCATATTTGTGCTTTTGCTTTTGGTACAGATTGAGCTGCCCCGTGATTTGCCCTATGAGGTATTGTATGGCAGAGCTGGTTACTTGTGGGCTTGTTCATTCTTAAACAAGCATATTGGTAAAGACACAATACCTAGTGCTCACATGGTAAGGCATATGTGCGTAAACGTGCTTCGTTGCAATTTATTTTGTCAAAATCATGCCAATGTTGCCATGAAAACGGCTTTTAATTTAAATTTGACAGAGACCAATTGTGGATGAAGTTATAACAGCTGGTAGAAAATTGGCTCACAAGGGAAGATGTCCTTTGATGTATGAATGGCATGGGAGGAAATATTGGGGTGCTGCTCATGGACTTATAGGAATTATGAATGTTTTGATGGACATGGAACTCAAGCCAGATGAGGTTGAGGATGTCAAGGGTACACTACGCTACATGATTAAGAATCGGTTCTCGAGTGGAAATTATCCCTCCAGTGAAGGAAGAGAATCTGACCGTCTTGTTCATTGGTGTCATGGTGCTCCCGGAGTAACTCTTACGCTTGTAAAAGCAGCTGAGGTAATTTTTTTCTTTCTTTATTTTCTTAACACTGAAGCAAGATTTTGTTAGTTACCACATTCAAATACAAAGTGCACGCAGTGTCTATATGACGTAAAGGGACAGGTAAATTGATGAATCTGATGTAAAGATCTGCAGACTAATTCATTATCATAATTAGGTATTTGGGGATAAGGAATTTTTGCAAGCAGCTGAAGAGGCAGGTGAAGTAGTATGGAAGAGGGGTCTTCTTAAACGAGTTGGAATTTGCCATGGCGTCAGTGGGAACACCTATGTCTTTCTTTCTCTGTACAGATTAACAGGAAACAAGGAGTACTTGTACAGGGCTAAAGGATTTTCTTGCTTTCTTCTTGATAGAGCGCAAAAATTGATTACCGAAGGAAAAATGCACGGAGGAGATCGCCCTTATTCCTTATTTGAAGGTCTTGGAGGAATGGCATATACCTTTCTAGACATGATTGATCCACAAGTGGCAAGGTTCCCTGGCTATGAACTTTGAGTCTCTTCATAGATTAAGCAGCATATGTATATTACAGATGTATTAAATTTTGTAAATATGAAGAAAAAAACTGCGACTTTGGAAGTGTAGTTTTTAAGTGTAATATGATATGTTCAAGGAGTAACTTGTTATGCATGATTCAAGATGTTAATGTTCCATGATACTTGCTATAAAATGTAGGTTTTTATTTTAAAATTGTGTTTAGGCTAGAAAGGCCTTTCTAGAAATAACCTGTCATAGCATGATGACATGCTTATGGCCACCAAAGTATAGGTTAATTTCATATATGTTTATAAATAAGAGTGAAAAATAGAATTAATTTGTATAACTTTATATGAAAAATTATCCTGACTTTTCACTCAATCTAGTTGTGTTAATATTTGCATTCAAATTCAGATAAGAATGTCACTTTCTCAATGGAATAAACTTCCATAAATATCCTTCCTATTTTTCTTGTTTTAGGTTTGCTTAGTTGTTTTGTTATGAAGCAAAATCATAGTTGTACCATTTTGTGACTGTTTGTTTCCACTGCAGTATCCTGTTCCAAGGCGCTACCATGTTTAGAATCACACTGAGTTTGAGAAAATTACAGTGCTGTGATTTTGTTGAAGAACCAAAATGTAGCTTTTGGAATCACAATATTTCACCATGATTTTGCCAAATTCAGCGCACATTCAAAATTTCGCGTGACTTTCAGTTTGACGCGCATTGATAGCTTGCAGACAGTAGTTCCATACTCGCGGTTATGCCGAAGTTAACTAAAATCATTATTAATGGAAACCTTAAATAACATTTAACATAAATTTCACTATGCAAATTTTTTTCAGAAAATTTATAAGCACTTCGCCAAATAGTTGAATGATTTTATTGATTCGTTGACTCCTACATAAAGAAAAAAAAAGTTCCTATCTAACAAAACAACAATTGACACACTCAACATTATATCATTTTCAGTCTTCTAGGACATCATATTCCTTCTATTCCATGGCAATGGCAATGCCTCTTCCTCTTACTCAGCAAAGATGTTGGAGGCTCTCACTTTAAGCCAAACCAACAAGCTTCTCACTAACCTCCCACACCTTGCGCGCCTTCTCTACATCACTGGCCTCTTGAGATAGCTGATTTTCAAATGAAGCGGACGCTTTATTCCAGCTCCAGTAAACACCAGATTTGGTTAAGCTTGGATCACTTACAACCTACATTGGAACCAAAAAACAACCATCCATGAGAAATGAAGATCTCTCAAACAGTCTAACAAATAGTTACGCCAGTAGATAGACTCAAAACAAGTCTATCCAAATAGTTTCATTACCTGAGCGAGTCTCTTTCCTGCTTCGTCTTCTGAGACGTAGCCTTTGGTTATGTACTTCTGGAATGGAGGAAACAAAGCTTTGAACAAAGGAATGTGCTCCCTAAACAAGCCTGTTGTGGCAATGCAACCAGGGTAAAGGGAAGCAAATGTGATTCCAGTTTCCTCGTGGTATCTTCTATGGAACTCTTGCATTGTGAGCATGTTACACACTTTGCTGTCCTTGTATGCCTTGGCACCGTCAAAATCTCCACCGTCTATCATGGAAGAACTGTTAAGCCCGTTCAAGCCACCAGAAAGTCCCCTCAGGTCACCGAGGTTAGCCTTTGGAGGCACATTTCCGGCCAATGTGTTTGTGTTACCTGTTTAATTTATACATAATCAGTACAAAACACGACTAGATAATAATCTTTGATATTGCAGATAATTGCAGTGACATGAATCATTTTATAAAACCTTGATCGATATACTAATGAACTATACCTGTGATTGAGCCGACAATGATTAAGCGCTTTGAAGGGTAATCAGATTTGCCCATGTCCTCAAGCAAAAGGCGCGAAAGAAGAAAATGACCAAGATGGTTTGTCCCAACACTAAGTTCAAAGCCATCAGCAGTGAATGTAGGTTCCTTCGCAGTTGGCAAGTAAACAGCAGCATTGTTAACAAGTACATCCAACGGCATTTCAGATCGCCTGAAGTTATCGACAAATTGGCGAACACTGTCAAGAGAGGAAAGGTCTAAGTGCATGATTGTGTAGTTTTCCTTAGCTATTCCAGCAGATTTTGCAGCTCTTGCAGCTTTGAGGAAATCTCTGCAAGCCATAATTACATGCCATTTTCCCGTCTCAGCCAAAGACTTAGCAGTAGCTAGGCCTAATCCAGATGAAGCACCAGTGATCACAACACATCCTTTCCTCAATGTTTTCTTGCCATCGGATGAAGATTTGGTAACTGATGGAGTGGCTGTAGCCGCTGTCTCTGCCCTCACAGAAACGGCTTTTTGTCGCAATTCCCTCTGATAGTGAAAAACAAAACAAAAATTAGACAATGTCCACAAAAAATAAATGGTATAACATGATATAACATACTACATCTATTTTGTTGTTCAACTCATAACTCTGAAATTGACTAAAGAATTAAAACCCATTTTCAAAAACTTGACACATTACTTAGACCATGGACTATCATTTTGAGGAACTGCACTCATTTCCTGAGCTATATACTTACACAACCCTCACATCTCTTCTATGTTTTAAACAAACATGATTAGCCGATTACTAATCAAGGTATGAAATAATGGCCGTAGTAACGGTGCTATTCTTGATAATACAGAGAATCACAGTCAAATGCGGCCGTGTGACCTCATTTATGGCGGTGTTACAATTTCGACAATTTCAAAGACCATTATGTCGCGGCCCAGATCGTTGTCGTAGACCTTTATTTAAAAACCATGCTTTAAATTCCTTATTTGTTTGTCAAACTACACACATTTCCTTACTTATATATTTAAATAACACAAACACCTTAAACAGTTGAACCCTTTAGAACACATGAGTACAAATTCTCCTAAAATATTTATACATGTGAAATAATTTAATATACTCAAAGATAAGTAAAAACAAATTTAATGAATAATTGAGAAGAAGAAAACCAAGCTTTAGTTTTCACTTACCTTGCACCTCAATGCAGAAGAGCTAAAGTCACCTTTCAAAGATTCAGAAAATGAAACACCAAAAAGAGTTGAATCCTTAACAGATACACCAATCTTCCCCTACAAAAACACACAAAAAATTCAAATTTTCAACTCAATTATTATCAACTTTGAAAATTTTACACACAACAAGAAAAACATGAACAAGAACAAGAACAAGAACAAGAGCAAACCTCTTTAGGAATGGAGAAAGAAGCAGGAAGCAAAGAAGCAGCTTGAAGAGCCATTGGAACTAAGAAAAATAATAAGGTAAGAAACCTTAGTATATGATATGAAAATGAATGTAATAAAATGTTGGTGTTATTTAGAAATGAAGATTTGAAAATGAATTTATAAAGTGAAAATGTAACACTTGATATGTGTGGATAAGATAATTAGTAGTATGTGCCCATGCCACATCCTTTAATATCAACCAATAAGGTTTTGAGTTTTAGATTTCATAAAGAAAAGATATTTTAATATTTGCCAATAGGAGCCATTCTGTGTCACAGACCCCATTATTAGTAGTTATGTCAATTGAGATAATAATATCTATAGTGCTGAAAACGATTGGGAGTCAAGATAATATTTTGGATAGAAGGTGAATTCAAGGTCTTTTTTTACCATGTTATTTATAGGTATAAAATTTTATAAATTGTTTAGCGGTGATTAATTTTTGTCAGAGAATTTGTGAGGTGTATAATGTGAATTCTTTCATTTCAACCGAATTTTTTTCATATGTAGAGTCAAGATCGATTTGACAATTTATTTAATTCATTTTCGGTAATTCAAGGTTTCATAGCATATGAATATAGTACTTTCTTTTTGTTAAAAAAAACATTTGTTAATACATTTTTTTGGGCACATAGATAAAATGGCAATGTTATTATAAACTCTCACACACAAAATGGAGTAACAATGGATCGAACCTCGATCATGGACGTTCTGCCTAGCAATTTCGACGTTTATATTTATTGATTGAAATTTAACTCAAATCCACTAAATTAGATGATGCATACATGATATTGATGAAACTCATAAATTTTAGCCAATGAAAATGAGAGTAAAAAATAAAAAATATTACTAGCATTTTTAATTTTATTTGTTGGCAGCATCTTGGATGGGGGCATGGGAGATTTTAACTTCTTAAAAGAATATGGCATATAAAGTTTGGAATACTCCATTTTTAGCAGCAACAAGTTGCATATGTGACAAAGGGCCTCATTTCTGTGTTATCCTAACCCACTCTCCTCTTGGGCTTACTTTTACACTATATGTTCATCATTTGTAGGAGACAAATAATAACACCTCTTTTATTTGTTGATACACCCATCTCTTCAAAAGTTTATTTCCAAAGGGTTAATATTTTCTTCATGCACATTTTGCTATCAAGAATATACTTTGCAAAGGTGGGTGTCATGTTTAGTGGCTACAAATAACGATCAATGAGTTGACAAATCATATGACCTAAATGTTATACTTTTGTCCTCTAATAATAAGTGTTACATTTAGTCATTTCATACAAGTTAAGAAACTAAAAATGAAATAAAGATAATAACAATTTAATTTTGACTAAGTTTATTCACCATTATTACAATTGCAAAGTTGAAGATAATGATTCAAATGTGATGCATTATAAACTATAGGGTATAATTGGAAAACAAAATTATTACATTGAATATTGAAAGTGAAACTCTTCTAAAATATGTGTTTATTAAAAATATAACATTAATAATGAGACTTAGAAATATTTATAAAAAATGGAGAAGGGGAGTTTATTAATCAAAGTGATACTAATGAGATGACTGTTATTCCACAATCACTGATTATTTTTTATCCTTTGTGAAATCACACTAATTTGTAGGGCACAAGATAAAAATAGTTCAAATTTAAATAAAAGGATGTGAAAATAAATTATCTTATCCCAAAAGTGTCTCTAATACTTAAAATTACAAGTGCATAAGCAACAAAAAACTTGAGCCTGAATTTTTCTACACAAGAATTTGGACAAATTTATTTTTCCACATGCTGTTGTAGATAAATTTCTAGCATGAACAATGCCTTTAGTGCAACTAACACTTGCATCTATGCTATTTATTGTAAGCTGATTTACTAGGACAACAACATATTGAATTCCATAACAAAAATACTCAAGGCAACAGGTATAAAAGAATCATCATTTCTAATTTCAATAAACTTTTCCCATGCTCGCGTTACTCTACATTTACCGATTACATTCATCGGTTTCTAAATTCCAGGTGTACCATTTTTTTCTTCTTTTTTTTGTTTAACAATGCCCCCCCTTTTCCCCATCTTTTCCCCCCCAAGTGCATGAATGGAATGATAACCTATCTTCATTCAATAAGCACAAGAACAAGAAAAGAAATTAAATAAACCCCGCTAATATTACAAATCTCACCCACTTTTCTGTACAGTTTTTTGCCAGCAAATGGAGAAAGTGATGTCAACTGCCTTCTGAGCTGATATCAACTAACTCTCCGCCATGCCATATAGCCATACATATATTCTATTGCCTCTTATATTCGCAGCGGCAATCCAAAATTTTGGAAAGTTCGGATCTCACCTCGAAGACCGGCAGTAACAATCACCATACCCCATGCTGACATTTTTTGACTTACCCCATTTGAGAAATCGATACTGACACGAGGGCTTTGATTTCTTGCGGCTAGAAGAAGTTTTTCCTCTGGCCATGTTGCAGAAATTCTATCAAAAAAGTAATTATTTGTTGCACTCGCAATGGTTGAATGATGTGGACTATGGTAACCTGAAGCAGATCGTGAACCCTCAACACCAAAGTTTTCCTCTACAGGGGTAGGAGGATGATTGGCTGATGAAATTTCATCGGTGTTACTATCTTGTTCAGGTTGTTCTTGAGAAATTGTATCATGCATGTCCCATGCATCACCCATACCAGGCCAGGGAACGGCCACCGACACATCTTTACAGTGAAAATGTTCATACGACTGTGTCACGGTGACACCTTTACTTCTGTTAGGCCTGCAATCAGCTTCGTTTTTCCAGATGTATACATGAGAATCCTCACTTGCTGCAACAATATATTTACCATTTGCTGTGAGGGAAGCCGAAATCTGGCTACTTGCATTTCGAAAGCCTGCACAAAACTTGCATCAGTTTGACCAGCAAGAAGATAAATATTTACCAAAGACATGTTTCCATTTGTGCAAATTTGCAGAGGTAGAGGAATCCCTCATCCTTCCAGACAAAACATGAAAACAGTTGTAAAACACCAGATCCAATCACTTGTTATGTCATCTTTTAAATAAATTTCACTTGGTGTTAGCTAGTGTTACACACCTTTAAACTTATGAACCAGATCAATGCTATCAACAACACGAATTCGAGAATCAGCAGATGTGATAAGTACTTCTGACGAACTTCCTGGGGCAAACTGTTCATGAAATTCAATTACAAAAGCAATCATAAGCATCTTAACTTGGGTAACAACTGTAAGCCAATAAATCATTAAATTACCTGGAAACCAGTAATTTTCTTGTGATTGGATTTCTTTTTCTTGTTCTGCAGATTGATCTGACTTTTCTGTTGCAACTTATTTTCTGAACAGAATAAAAAAAACAAGAAGATAATTAGTGGCCCCACATTTGTCAGAATAGAGTATACATGAATAGACACAATTATAAAAAGAAAAAAAGAAAAGAGCCTCTGACAGTACCGGATGTATTATATAAATGACAGCTACCCTTGTATGAACCAACTAGTGCTCCCTGCACAAACAATTTAACTAAGTTATAACTTAAAAGTTGAGTTTCTGAATGCTGAAATAGATGCATATTAACCACAAACCAACCTGACCATCAGGTGTATAACAAGCAGCAGTGACCATCTCATGAAGATCGATCCAATCAACAACTTGACGATCAGGAATGCTCCATATGCGAACCTTAGCATCCAAAGATCCACTAATGAAGTATCTATCATCAACAGGATTAAACTGGATGCAAGTTACTGTGCCAGACAGAAAGCAGATTGAACAAAAAGATATAATTAGCTAAGAAAAAAAAAGGGAGCAAGGGTATTGAACTGCTTCGGTTACTAAATTTAACTACCCTAATGGACATCAAAGAATGGTGCCTTGTGCATAATTCATAATTGGTTTCCCAATCCTCAGAAACAAGTATCATGAATTAGAATGGATAGGGATAGGATGGACTTCGAATGTAGTTAATTTATTAGCATGGGAGCGGCAGAAAAAAAACTTTGATAAAAACACATAAAAGTATGAGTGATGCACCATTTAATCACTATGTATATGAACAACAGAATAGCCTACGTGAATTAACTCAGATTAAGAGAGTCAAAAGATTATTGTATTGCAAGATAATAGAATGATTATATCAACTCACCATAGTCACTGTGTGAAAAAATCTTCAAACAAGACTTGCTAGACAAATGCCAGAGCCGCACTGTTTTGTCCATTGACGAGGAGAGCAAGTGCTGTGCAAAATGTAGGATAGAAACATTACAAGGATGATCTAAAAACACTGGTACTGTAATTCATATTTCAAGAACACAAAGAACTGCTTTATGAAAAATATGTTCATTTTAAAGATTATTCAACAAACATTAATAAGAAAGGTATCTAAATAAACGAACCGATAAACCCACTAACTCATTGAATGTTCTCAAAATTCAAAGAAATTGTCTGAGCTTGCAATAATATCAATCATTATAATTCATTCTTCAAATTTTAGTTACTACAAGAGTTGCTCATCCCGGTCCACTAGTTTGTATTCTAATGCAAACTAACAATATCAGTCCAAAACACCTTTTTAAGTTAAATATGGTTTCATAAACTAATATAAACTAGAACCAGTTACAAATATCGTGTCTGTCGAAACATTGGCTGTGTGCCAATTTAACAAACATAATTTGGTAATGTGAGCACGTCATTCTTAAAATTTCAAACAAATTAGGAGAGCTGGTTAGATAAATAAAATTTTGTTTTTTGGGGTAAAAGGATGGATAATAGCCAACTTAACCTGAAGTTAATTTTAAAACAACATAAAATATCACCCTTCCGTCGTAAAGACATCAGCATACCATCTAATTTACTAATTAGTACCCCCCCCCCCCCCCCCCCAGTTACAAATAAGCATCCTAAGTAAGTTACTGACCAGTTCACATTCAACTGTCGTTTAAGCACTAAATTTTATTAAGGGCTATAGCCAAGCTAAACTGTCTCCACATCACAGTTCACAATAGCAATTGCAGTATGAATTAGATATACTAAGATATGTTTCATTATCAAATCAAATATACAGAAATATCTAAACACACTGCTACCCCTGTTGTGAGTAAGTTGCCTCCCTAAATTGTTCAGTTTTAAATGCCATTTTTCCTAGAAAGGCCTAGAATCATAATGCAACTCCATAGGAAAATAAAAAAATTTAAACTCATTAAAATCAAAAGTTTAAACAAAAATATGAATCTGATACAGTAGGAGAGAATTAAAAGATCAGGATATATTTTCACTGATACAGAACTTTTTGTACTCGTTCCCACAATACACACATACACCTTCCATGGAATGATAACCACAAAATACTAAAGATAAGAGTCTCGGCGACCCCAAAAAACATAATATTTAAGCATTAAGCATATACATATAAGACATGCTTAGCAATTAAATGTATTCTAATGCAACTTAGAACCAAAATTTGTCCCTTAATGTCTGTTTAGCCACTTGAAAACAATTCCACCCAATTATATAATGAAAACTGAATTTAGTGATATAAACACAAATAATAAAGCTCAAAACTGTTCAGTAAAATCCAATTCATCAGTTCATAAGTCAATAATAGAAAACCAACAATAACTTTAACGAGCGAATAGAAAATGTTAGACCAAGAATACACATCCGAAGAACAGAAGCTAACCTGAGACTTAGACCAAGAGAGATCAAGCACATCATGTAAATGACCCTTAAAGGAGCAAATGGGTTTTTCAGTAAGTGCAAACACATTTTCAGGGACCACAAACTGCTCCAAGCTCAACGACTTTCTACTAATGGACGACCTCCCTTTTCTCTTCCTTTCAGGATGATTATCCGCCAACGGAGACAACAACGCAGGTTCCGGCGACCCATTAACAAGAAACAACATATTAACATTAACATCTTCCTGTTTCTCCATAAGCAACAATTCCCCTTTCCTCTCAGATTGCACAACTTTCCAAACATGAATCACACAATCCTCACCAGCACTAGCAAGATATTTCCCATCTAAACTAAACTTAATACACCAAATTGATCCATTATGCGCTTGAATCTCTTGACTCTTAAACAATGCAGTTAACTCTTTACACGATTTTCCATATTGTCTCACTCTCACCCTCTCCGGTCCATGAAACGATCCATCCTGACTATCATCCGTAGCCGAACTCGACCGTCTACCTCCTTTCTCCGACGAAGTATCTCTCTCATCGCTACTCCGTCTCTCCTTATGACCTGCCATGGAACTCGCTACACTCTTAATACTCCTCAACCAACTCCCTCCTTTCTTCTTCCCCTTAACAACACTATCTCTATCTCTATCTCTATCTCTCCCATTACCAACACCACCACCACCACTTCCGTTGTTATCTCCAGTAGTATCCTCGTGATTCTGCCGGCGCATAAGCTCCTGAACAATCGGAGAATGACCAACAGTCATCTCAAATTCTTCCATAGTCAACTGTCTACCAGTACCAACTTCCTTCACTTTATTCCACATTCCATCTTCTCTAATTTCTTTCACAACAAACGCTTTTCCATTATCAAGATCTCTAATAGTACAAGCCTGTTCGTCTCCTTTCTCAATCTCATCGCCGGAAACAACAATCTCCGTATTTGCTGTCACCGTTGTCACAACAACCTCCGCCACAGAAGCTGTAAAATCAACACCAGAATGAGTTCTTCTACTAGAATTCTTTCCAGATGGTGGTTTCGCTGGGGATCCGCTGCAATTAGCGGGAATAATACAGTTATTATTATTATTATTATTTACAGAGAGAAAAGAAGATGAGTGAGAATGTGAGGCGTTGTTGAGGTCGTTAGAATTGTCGAAGTTGTTGTTATGATTATTGTTGAGGTCGTTGTAACCTTCAGATTTGGATCGGAAAATGGCATTGTAAGGAGGGAGAGGGTTTCCACGAGAGAGAGCAGGATCGGAAGACAAACCTATGGTTTGGAGGAGACGAGAGCGACGTTCGGAAACGGAGGAAGGTTGAGAGATCCATATGTCGTAACCGTTAAGGGCAAAATTGTAATTATTAGAATTATTATTGTTGGTGTTGTTTTCTTGTTGTGGTTGGTCTTGGTCTTCGTCTTCGGAGTTAGAGGTGGAACAAGAGCAAGAGGAAGAGAGAGAAAGTAAGCGGTCGTGAGATTCGTAGAAGAAATCGTCTTGTTGTTGTTGTTGTTGGTTTTGGTGTTGGTGTTGTGGAGATGATGAAAAGAGAACGGTGGTTTTGTTCATGGTTTAATGGAGTATTTGTTGAGATTGGGATTGGGCATTCCCATTTCAATGAAAATGCCCTTCTCCCCTATGAATGAATGAATAAAGTGTTGTTGTTGTTGATGTTGTAATAAAAGATAAGAATGGATCTGGGGTTTAGAAGAAGAGAGGAGAGAGAAGGAAGAAGAGATGAAATAGGGGTGATTGTGAAGAAAGAAAGAAAGAATGAATGAATTTGTTAGTTGTTGTGAATTGGGAGAGGGAGAAGGAGTTGGGGGGTTCGGTCAGGAAGCACAATGTTTGTTTTTCTGTGTGTGAGAGAGAGAGAGAGAAAGAGAAGGAGAGGTTTCCTTTGTTTTTTTTTTTTTTTTATTATGTGAAAAATAATACTACCTCCGTCCCAAATTATAAGATCCATTTTGACTATTGCACATTCACCAATGCATAATTTTAATCACTAATATCTTTAATTGTGCATTAGTAAAAATTATAAAAATTTGATATCTTGAAAATAATCATCAAGACGAATCAAACAAGATCTTATATGATAATTTTTACATTTATAAATTTTGAAAAAAATGCGGTCAAAGCAAGATAAATGAATAGTGTCATTTAGTCAAAAAGGGTCTTATAAATTGGGACGGAGGTAGTACTAATAAATATTAAGATTCTCTCATCATAAATATTGAGGGTTAGTCTAAAAAAACAAAAAAGTATATTGAGTTGAGTGTTTTTCTTTTTAACTTGTGAGGATTTTTTGCATTTTCACTTGTTCTTTTAGTTCAACAATATTAATTAGTTTTGGTCAAAAAAGAAATCTACATTAAATAGTAATTAAGAATTTGTCAAATAAATTATTTTTGGAGTCAAAAGAAAAGATAAAGTCAACTCTTCTTGTTTTAATTTATTGATATTTATAAAAATATTACTTTTTTATTATGTTAACTATTCCTTTTTAATAGGAAATTGGTCTTTTTTTTTTTTTTTACATCAGAAATTTAAATTATTCTTGTCAGGGATCAAACTTTGGACCCCCTATCTAACTCAAATGTCCCCCCAGCTATTACCACTTGAGTTATCCTACAGGGACTGGTCATGGTTTTTCTAAGAGATAAGTAAAACGGACAAAATTTATTCTAATCAAATACTACTTTTGTTTTATAAAAAAAAATTTAATTTTTGGATTTATTGTAAAATGAATGTATTTAGAAAATAATATTACATTCATTTTACAATCAATATGATTTTTTTTTATATAGATACATATAGGATAGGAAGGATTAGAGTATTAAATATGAGTTTCTTAATCAATTTTAAAAAATAATAGTACTAGTTTATAATGAAAACAATTTTCCTAAATACCCATTAATTTTACAGGTCTTGTTAACATGTGTCCTAAGAGTATATTTTAAAGAATTCAAAAATAAAAATTTACATTGAAAAATATAATATATTGACTTTAAAAAGTGAAACGCACAGTTTTTAAAACAAATATTTTTACTTTTAATACTTTAACATATGTCTTAAGAGTACATGTTAACATTTGTCTAACTTTAAGAAGGATAAAATATATGTAGCTAACTTGTTCTTTTAGTCCAACAACATTAATTTTTCCCACACTCCTTTCTTCAAGTCAAAAAGAAAACTACATTAATTTATTTTTGACAATAAGAAAAATATATTAATTTTTTTTGAAACAGAAAAAATATATTAATTAGTATTTAAAAATTTGGTAAGTAAATTATTTTCAAGTCAAAAGAAAAAATTATTGTCAAAAAAAAAAGACAAAAGAAAAAGTAAACTATTTTTGTTTTTAATGATATTTTTAAAAAATATTTTTTATGTTAATTTTTTATATATTAACTATTCCAATTTTATAGGAAATTGGCCGGTAAAACAGATAAAATTTATTTTAATGAAAATTTAAATTTAAGTTCTCTTGATTAATTTAATATCAACTAGTTTTTTTTAACTATTTTAGCTCAATTATTTAATATAAATATTTATATAATTTTTTTTTGTCGAGACAGGGTATCTACCGTCGAATGTAGTGACTAATCCCTTACTAGATTGGAGAGGATTTAAAGCTGCTTCATATCCAAGGTGATGATCGAACCCTCGACCCTTGGTTAAGAGAAGATGAGCCCCAACCGTTCAACCACACCCCTTGAGTTTAAAAAAATAAAATTTTATAGTTACAATCAATTTTTTTTAATATTAATTGACTTTATAACAAAGGGATAAAGAGAGTAGCATTTTGAGGGGTTTTTTTCCCTATATTCCTTGTTCTTTTAGTCCAACAACATTCATTAGTTTTGGTCAAAAAATAAAACTACATTTGTTAATAATCTATGTCAAGTAAACTATTTTTGGTGTCGCAAGAAAAAAGTAAACTACATTTGTTTTTATTGATATTTATAAAAAAAATAGTAAGATAATCTAATAGCTAGAATTTCACCCCTTAAAATAAATAAATAAATAAATAGGTGTATCAGAGTTTGAATTTCGATTTCTATAATTTACGTGCAAATGTTATTTACATTTTCTTTAAGTAGTTTATTAATTTACTTTTCTTAACTGTCCCACACTTATGGGAACTTTTGTGTTAACTAACGAATTTGTTATTTAAGAGATAAACAAAATTGATAAGAATTATTCTTACTAGAAATTAAACACAAATTTTGTCGATCTGATTTAATATTTACAATTTTTTTAAATGAAGTATATATAAAACAGGATTCTTTTTTTTCTTCATTTTTTATATAATAATGGTCATACCCAACTAAATCTATATATTAATACTAAGGCCACCTTTTTTTTTAATCAAGATTATGATATCAACCGCCGAACACAGCGACTATTTCATTCGCTGGATTTGGAGGCACCGTAGTTCCGAAAAAAAAATTCCACTCTATTATAATAAAAAAATCCACTCAACTAAAATAAATAGTGGATATAAGTGATTTAGTTATGAACAATTACTGTGTTAGTAAGATTTAGTTTGTGACCAGAGTTCGAACTCAGATTATGGAAGTCCGGCCTAGTAATTTCGGCATTGTCTACCAGTTGAGCTAGAACTTCTGGATAGATTTAGTTTATTTATAAAAAAGAAACTAAATCAATTTTCTTTTTGGAACTTTTCAAAATTCAAGTGGTGCTTTTATTATCTCACTTCTTAGATTGTCTTGCTAGGTTTAGCCGATCATATATTCCAACTAATTACGTTTGATAATTCAAGTAGTGCTTTTATTTATCTCACTTCTATTATTTTAAATTTTCATTTTTCTCTTGGAAGGAGAAACTATTATTGGAGTTGAATAATATAAGCATGTTTCATGCATTACTATTGGTTTTCAACAATCCCATTAACAATCATCTTTTGCAAATTTCTTCGTTGAACTTTTGTATTTTCACCTTCTCAATATTTAATTTAATTATAATTAAACGTGTCTGCCATTTGTTTCAATGTTTTTTTTCGGTGCCATATGTGAATATTATATAGTAAATATGGAGTAATTAATTAATTAAACAGATAAACATTGCTTTCAAAGTAACAAACGTTGTATATCTTCAACCAACAAAAGTTTTATTGTTTCTCAATTGTCCCTTAAATAGTTTATGTCTCTCAAAGTGTGTTACAATTTTGTGAGGCATTATTATTATGTCTTGGATTGGCACTCAACAACATACTTTGTTTTACTTTTGGCAATATTTCAAAGCTAATATCACTAAAGTCGTTTAAGATGTTGATTTTTAGGGACATTTGATTATGCTAATATGGGACAAATTAAAAGATAAAGATATGCCATTATGTGATAAACACTGTAACTTTGAAAAGTAATGACTCCTGCCCTCTTACAAGGCTCACCTGAATCATAGTATAGGTAGGGGTCACTAATCTTCTTTTTCACCATTAAGAGTAAACATATCTTTCCTTTAACCTTTTTTTTTTAGATTAAATCTTTCTATTTCGGTTTTATTTCACCATCAGTATTCAGTCTATTGGACTGATTAATCTAGTTTAGATCTAATTCTTGTATCAAACAGTTTCAGCTCTTTCCATACGTAGTTAAGAAAGATTTGAAGCGTGATTCTCTACCAAGTCCAACATCAATCAACATTGAACCAATTAATATTTAGCCGTTCTATTTCAATTTCAAAGATAAATAAAATTAGGCAATAAAAATTATGTATTTAATTCAAGTTTTAGACCAAATTAATGCATCAATCGTATTTGACCAAATTTTATTTATACTATTTGATATCGCAGTGCAATAATACATAGCAAAATAATATCATCAAACCTATAGTCTATCTCTAGTTATAGCACTATTTTTTTATTTGTCCATTTTCAAAATTTTAAATGCATTAAGGATTTCTTCACAAAGACGTAAATTTACTACGTACTTTTTTCACATGATATAATTAGATATTTCATGTGTAAATATATTAAAATCACACATATTTTTTTATAAATTTATTATGATAACTATTTTTCTTAATACTCTCGTAAACTTTGATAGAAGGTCTAATAAATAACAAGTTTTGTGTATAGTTCATAAGTTTCAATTTAACTAACAATAAATGTCGAAATTGTTAGATCGGACAATCATAATCGGAGTTCAAATTTCAATCCCTCCATTTTATGTATGTGAGTTTTTAATAACTTATCATTTCGTCTATATAAAAAAGTCTTTGTACGTGTATCAAATGATAAAAAGACTACTGCACAAATATTTAATAAGTTTGTGTGAATTTTACCGCAAGATCACTATTTGAAGAAAAGATTTGAAGAAAAGAGAAAGAAAAAAAAAAGTTAACACACATGCACACGCTTACCTTACCTATGCCAAAATTGATGTATGCACGTCTATTCACAATTTCACGTTCATGGCTTCATGATATTGATCAAGTTTAATTATACTATTGTTTATAATTCAATTTTGTTTTCAAAAAGCAAAGACTTAGATTGATTAGCAAAAAATATGCAAATTGGACTTATTAACAATTAATTACTTACTTTACAGATCATCATAACATGGAGACATATAATGATCAATCAAGGCAAAACAAGTGCAAAAAATACTTGTACACACACATGGGGATATATTCTATTTTTTTAGAGCATGGTGGAAGACTACTTCTTTCCAATTAGCTGACAATTATTCTCTTCCTCATGCCCTTTTCTTCTTTGCTTCCTTAATGCATGCTTCTATATATGCTTTTATTAAATTTCACACCTTATATAAGAATTTTGATCTCTTTTGTTTCTTTTGAATTACCAACCAAAAAATTGTCATGAAGAATCTTCTCTTGTTCAAAAATTGCAAAGGAAAAAACAAAGCAAAATCAAACACGGATGGATACTCGTGTTGTTATGTTTAAGTGGAAAATATACAAGATGTCAAAACATGTATGCAATTTAACATGTATACTATAATATCTTATAATTTCAAATATAGCAAAATTTTAACTTTTTATAAACTTATACTTTTTAGTGTAATAATATTTTATGCAGCCAAAGCCAATCAATAATATATCTTGTCATATTATTTTATAAATTTAAAAATATATATAACTTATTATAGTAATATTATGTGACAGCCATCAAATGCGTATATAAAATGCTACGTCAATTGTTAATGTTGATATTGTTAGGTTAAATATCTTCATTCGGATTCGAATTCATAACCTCTAAATTGTGAGTGAAATTCTCGATGGTATTTGTCATTTCACAACACGCAAAAAAAGATAGTACTACAAGTTACAATGTAGTACATTATTAACTAATTCATTTATAAATATAACATGTAGCAAATATTACTATATCATGTACCAATATATATCCTAGAAGTTGGGTCGAATTTGAATCTTAAATAAAAATGGAATGTGGGTGAGAAAAATAAGGTTGGGCAAATAAAAATGAAATGTACTAGAGCATCATATTCTCACCCTAAACTTTTTTCTTAGAAGAAACATATGGGTTAGTTTTTTTTGATTAAAATTTGTAACCAATGAAGCTAGTAGCCAATTTCAACTTAAAAGAAATTGTAAAATTGTAAAAGTACATGAATAATTTTTAGTTTACCTTTTTATAAGAAAATTTACAATTTCTTTTTAAAAAAAAACAGAAAATAAATTGTACTCCAAACCTCCCATATAATAATAATAATAATAATAATAATAATAATAATAATAATAATAATAATAATAATAATAATAGTGTCAAATTTAATTTATTTGCAAAAACAAATTAAAAGTCTCAAGATGAATGTAATCACATGTAAATATTTTCATTGGGTACAATAATTTGATAAAATTATTATTCTTTTTGTTTTATTTATAATTTGTTTTATTTCTGTGAAATAAATGTCTCAATTATTGTGTCACAAGAAGTACTATCATTTAAATAAAAAAATACTCTACTATTTCATCACTAAAATTTATAAAATTTTATTTCACATAATTGAATCGGGTGTCCTTGGATTCAACATATATAATCACACTAAATTACAACTCAATAGCAGATGGAAACATGTTGTAGAGAGAGAAAAAAGCATGTCTTGTTTTTATTTGTTTCTTTTTTGCAAATGAAAGCACTGTCCAAAAAGCATTATGTGATTCTGTCCATGGTAAATTGTGAACGGAAAAAAGAAAAGTTAAAGAATATTATTGTCCTAATTAATATATAGTGTGACATATTCTTTGCATATGTCATGCAATGATTGACTTCATTTTGTTGGTTTTTATTGTCAAACTTAACATTGCATACCTCACACGTTATGTACATATTTGTATCCTTTAATTTAGTAATTTACCTCTCTTTGTTTTCTATCCTTCTTTTGGTTATAGTGTAAGGTGAATATGACTTTTTTTTTATTAAAGTTAAATATCAAAATTAAGTCGAACTTTAATGAAGTCAAGAACATAATTAGCTAGATATAAGGCTTTGAATCTTCAAACTCACACTTTCCATTTCATTTTCTACATGGAATTTGACCAATTGAAAATAAGGTATAAAAGACAATATTTTATGTGTTTGGGAGAGTAAACTATAGAGGTTTTACTTGTATGATTAAAAACATGCTTCCTCAAAACATGTTTGCTTGATTTTCTGGTCATATATGTATGTATATATATAGATCGTCACTGAGATTTTAAGTGTATTGTGTACACATATAGGTTTGTAGGATATATATTATCTATAGAAGTTAGATTATTTAGGAGAGTAATACATTAGAAATTTATCGTTGATATATATATATATATATATATATATATATATATATATATATATATATATATATATATATATATATAACTATTTAATATATCTTGTGACATAGTAAAGCATAGATTAAATTTTAACAATTTTAATTAAAAAGTTTATCTCAAAAGATACAAGAAAATCTTAAGCATAGATTAAATTTCTAAAGCATTAAATTTCTTGGCTAACATATTAATATATTCAGCCAAGAAAATTTTAATGCTTTAGAAATTTTCGGTGTATTATTATGCTAAGACTTAATTATGCATGCATTACGAAAACAATTATGAATATATTAGTCAAATTTTAAGATGTTTGCGACTGAATTTTAAGCCATTTTCAATTATTAAAATAATTATAAGAAAATGTCTTATGTACTACATTATTACTCAAAATATTCTAAATTGTTTCAACACTAACACAGTTAATTTCCATTCAAATCTAAATTATTTTAACACTAATTAACAATAACATTTCCAAATTCATATTTTAGTTTTTCTTCAAGTACTAGAGCTTTTTATTAGTAAGTTGTATGATTGTATCCATCATGTTTCTATGTATATATATGTTTTGTGCCTCTCAAAATATGGAGTCATGTCATACATCTCAAAGATATTCAAGGCTACCGCTGTACGGGGGAAAGTAGCTTTTAAGGAGTTAGCTTTGGGCTATCCATAAAAAAAAATTATTTATGAACGAGAAAGTTTATTTTTATATATAAGTTTTTTCTTGTGTCAAAAAAAAAAAAAATATATATATATATATATAGCCATCAACTACTCAATATTATTTTAATCGATATTTAGTCAAAAAAATATTTTAATCAATATAAATTATATAAAATATATATACTGTTGAATTTAAAGTTTATTTGATATAAATTATTTGTGTAAAATTTTAGACATATTAAAAATCATTTGATAAGTTATTGAGATACATAAATATTAACGACGTTTAAAAAAACACACAAATCGTTAATTTTAATGTGTCTCAATAACATATAAAATTATTTTAGATTTGTCTAAAATTTTACACAAATACTCTATATGATATAAACATTCAATCCAACAATATATTTTATAAAATTTATATCAGTTAAAATATTATTGAGTAGTTGATGGATAAATACACCAAATTATGAAGGGTAGATCGTAGGCATCACCTTTTGTATATATAAAGACTCTTTGCATAAACATTAACTTGTAAATATTGAATATTCTTTACCTACCTACAAACAATTAACCTGTTCAATTTTCCACTTAATTGAATTCAAATATAAGCAAATTAAATAAGTAAGGCTCTTGCATAAAATTTAACTTATAACTGAAGTATTAGTTAGTCTAGTGATTAAGGCTGAATTATAAATAGAAATGATCATGATTCAATTCTTTGATACTGCGCTTGAAAAATAATTAAAATTATTTAGTGTCATAACTTTTTTTGGAACCGACTGATTAGTCGGTCAAGTGGAGGTAAGGATAGTAGTGGTCAAATAAAAGTTTAACTTGTAAATTGTTCAAGAAAGATTCTCATTGGACCCTTTTGTTCATCCATTTCCTTTTTAAGGTATATCACTGTTTGCCAAGAAACAAATTTAGTAAGAAAAAAGTCACAAACAAGTTTTAACCGTTTAGGTGATTCATGAATGCATGAAATAGAAGATAGGGTGATTAAAAATGAGAAGTGAAATGTCACCACCAAACTATTATTTTCGTACACACTTTGAGACAAATTCATTTGTACTAGCATTAATTTAGCTTCTTTATTTTCTTGTACATAACTGAATTTTTACACGTTTTTTAACCCACTTGTATTTTCTTCTTAACTTTTGTTAGTTTAAATACAGCTTGTGTCCAATTCTTGTGATGATATAATTGTACTAAATAACTCTTCAAATATATATAGTGAAATTAATATATTTAATTATTTTTTAAAAAGAAAAACTTATTAGCCATGTGAGTAGCTATATGTTTTTTTCAATCAAAATATCTATGTATGTGACAGACAAACTTTGGCCAATTGTACGGTAATTGTGTGCTGTGGGCACTTGGCACACAAACATTAATTGTTTAAATATATTTAATATAATTAAATTTACACTTAAATTATTACTATATATTAATATATTAATTAATATATATGATACATAAAGCAACTCTTGAACATAGGGGACCAAAAAAATATGAAGTACTACAAAAATAAAATCTCTCTCATTCCTACCTTGTAAGTAGAGGACAAGGAAAGACTAAGGAGTTTACATAGTGATAGGATAGAATAGGATAGTAGTATGGGGTTCAAACTTCAAACCATCATTTATAAAACATGGTTTAATTTAGAAGGGGAAACCAGCGGATTTGGATCTGTAGCCTCTTCATTTTTTGAAAATAATGAAAAAAAAATTATTCAAAGAGAAATAACCCTAGTATCACAATTATTAACAGAAATTTTAATTTCTCCAATTTATTTTTTAAAAACCTTATACAGTTGGTATGTGTGTAAACTAGATATACTTTTTACGCAACTATAGTTTGCGCAAAACTGCGAAGGCTCATTCATTGAGCCATAAAAGGACCACGGTGAGTCGGTGACCACTAATTTTGTTTTTTAGAAGTTTTAATATTACTTCATTCTTAAAATTTGATTCAAATGCAGCGGATCTCTCGTTAAGTTAAAAGATACTCAAATAATCTCAAACACTATTGAATAGTTTCTTATTCGATTTGCTAATGTGGACACAATGAAATGTTATATTAAAGTTTGATACATGTTTTTCTTATTTCTGAAAGTGAATTAAATGAAACATGCTTAAAAAGGTAAAATCATAAACTCAATAAAGAAATAGTGAATGCAAAGTTTAACAAATAAGAGGTGGGCTTGAAAAAAAATGAATTGTGATAGAGAGAGCCCGTTGGTGGTGGCAGAAAAGTGATTAAAAACCAAACAAAAGAGTGAAGATTTATGTGTGTTGTGGGCAACAATACAACACTTAGGTTACTGTTCTCCCACAATCACATGGTGTATGCAGCCCATATTATGTGTTACTGTTAAATATTGAAGGCGACACCATTTTGATTTTTTCAAAATGCTTATGTGTGTGCCTTTTTGGGACCGTTTTATATTAATGTCTCCCACTTTTCTTTTCTTTTTTTCTTCTTTTATTTATTTATTTATAAACTCTAGTTTGTAGGAGAAAGAATTCTAACAGTTCTAAGTTCGGTCGTGAGATGAGTAAAGTCTGATAAAAATTTATTCCATTCAAAGAATTGAAACTAGATTCTTCTAAAAATTGTCATTTGATAAAATTCATTAACTTCTTAAACCTAATATAATGTCTTTATTAATGTCTTGCACTTTTATAATTTTTTCTCTCTCTCCAATGGCAGAATTTTCCAGCACATTTTTTTTGTAGAGAGGTTGGTGGATTTGTGGTCCAAATAATAAAAAGCTTAATGGCTAGATCTACTACTACACACTTAGACATGTAGTATAGACGTGGGTTAGGAGGGAAAATAAGTCAAATTGTTAGGAGCTTGTTTTAATTTTTCCTATAAATAATTTAATTTGTTAAAGAAGTTACAATGAAATTATAAACATAGGTTAGTATAGGGCTATAGGCAAAAGGTGAATCTTATTCCAACTATGTTGGTACCACAACTAAAAACTCAACAATAATGAACATGAGTTATGTTAAAAAGGTAAAAAAAAATACAAATATGGAGACATGCATAAAACCAAACTCATGGAAACTAGTTAAACATTTAAGAGGATATGTCAAATTTATCTATGGAAATAAAATTATCGAATGGAATCGGTTCAAAACCGTCTACAAGTCAAAAGCAAAGTAAAATTTTGAAGGTCAAAGTTGTTTTTGCAAAGAATAAATGATCGAGTTGATGTTGACCTAAGTTTTCTAAATTGCCGCCATACAACATAAGAAGTCTTTGTGTTGGTAAAAACCTCAATGAAGGCTAACAACGTAACCTCATGACACCACCACTTGTTTTATCGTCTCAAAGGCTTACTATTGATGGTGATAGGGGGATTGACAAACCGGAATGAAAAAACTTATTCTTTCAGAGATAAGCTTATAGGTGTAACACGAGGGTCATTCCCAAAAAAGAAATATTATACCTAATCAAACAAGAATTAACAACATAGATTTCATGGGAGGTAATCAGCTTACCAATTATCTCAATTGATGATGACATGTGTTTGCTTATCTTTTTGGTTTATGGAAAGAGACACTTATTAATGTTATAACTCTTGGACAAAGAAGTAGGGTTTATGATCATGAAGACCAAACTTGCAAATACAAGTGCAAGCCTAATGACTGTGTGCAGGTAGACCAATTTTGTCAACTTGCATTAAAAGGGAAGCAAAAGTCAAACAGATGTGTATAGCTCCCATTATTTAGTTACTCCATTGTTAATTGGTCATGGTTGGCCAGGGAAGTGCGATCATATATAATAATCGATTTATGTTTATAAATATAAAGTGATAAATATCATTTAAAATTTATATACGTAATAGTGCACAGTTTTGAGTTTGATCCGAGTAAAGTTGTCATATCTAATTACAAGTCTCTTTAGATTATAACAAAACCCCAGCTAGTAATAATTTTTTTTGGATGAAATATTTAAATGGCTACTTTAGTATATATTATAACACTTACCATCTCACTCACAAACCTTTGATATATATCATGTGTTGTATATGCCAGTCCTAGCTATATATGTTTTACTCTTACCCTACCCACGTGAATAAATCACTTGTATTTGTTGATTATAGAAAAATAGGATCCTTAGTAGTTAGTAGTACTATATAATTATGGAAATTTTCCACAAAAACAAAAAGAAAAATATATTAGTCAAATTAAAAATCCTCATACCTCAACATATATGAAGTGGAAGAAATAGTCACAAGAAAGGGGGGTTTGAATTGTGACCCTTTTAAAAATTAATCCTGCGTTCTACCAAATTGATCTCAAGTGTATACTTGGATAAATGTTAGTCAATTATAAAAACAACTTGTTTTGATAATGTTCTCTTTTATGTGCGTTCAAAGTAAATGTAAAAGTAAATCAAGTGATTTGTGTGATGTGTGTATACATAAATAAATAGTTCAAGGTAAGAAAGATGCACACACAAAAGTTATACTGGTTCACCCAAAATCCTGGGCTAGTCCAGTCCCCACGCTTGTGAGTTTTCCACTATAATTTAGACCAAGATTACAATGATTCCTTTGATCTAATCCTAGATCAAAATATCTCCAGCTAGCACAAGCTGATTATGAAGGAAAATAGGTTTAGTAAAAGCAGCGGAATTCAAAAAATTTCCTTTAATGATCCTTACGAATGAACATGATTATGTGTTTAGGGTTTTACCTCTTGAAGAATAGAACCCTTTGAATCACGAACAAGACGATCACGAACGTTGATGGTTGAACCGCAACGTCTCTAACTAGTCCACACGAACAGCTTTTCCCCAATCCAAGTGCTAGCTTGTGAACGGAGAATAGTATGAGAGTGATAGAATACTTGAGAGGATATTAGGATTCACGTAATCCTAATATTCTTATGAAAGTATCTTGTGATTTTTCACTTCACTTGTGAAACTCTTTTCACTAGGTCTTTATTTATATATTTTATTATCTTGTTCTCCAAGATAAATATTTCCTTGTCAAATATTTTATTTGTTTGTAACAAAAACAAACAAAATAAATAACAAGATTTGTTTGTAACAAACAAACAAAATAAAATAAAACCCCACCATATCTTTTATTGGGGCGCGCGCCCCATGAGTCATCATACTCATGCGCGCGCGCGCCCACCATACCATATGGTGTACCGCCTTTCATTAATTTGTGATACTTTATCACAATGCATATTTTTCTCAAGTGTACCGTACCTTACGGTGTTCTCTATCTCTCACTACACTGTCCTTATGTGTGTGACCCTGTAGGTTTCCGTAACGCTGGCAATAATATTAAATCAACTATTTAATATTATAAACATTGAGAGGTTTCTAGCAATACATCAATGCTACCCATGTTACGGAATGTTTATGTGATCTTAACAAAAACATTCAGTGATAATATCTTGTGTACAATTACCCCTTTGCCCTTATGTCTATATTGAACACAAGGCATAGTCTGTGTCATCCTTGTCCAGTTCAATATTGGGCCCATAGACATTTATCCTGTTATGTAGGATTGGCAAATTCCATCTAGTTCACTACTGTCCCTCAGCATGCTTTGTACAAGTACCCATCGACTGCCTTTATGATTATCCTTTTACGGACAATGTTAGATCAGTGATAAAGCACTTGACTCTACATCTAGGGTACATAGTGGTTTCAGGTCGAAGGGTGGTTTACACCATTATCACCATGAGAGTAACTTATGACACATTACATAACATTCCATGTAGTTCTCTCATAGCGGGTCAATCCAATATAAATATTACTCATAATATTTATATCTATGTCAAGACTTGATAACTCCTTATCCTATGATCCATGAGATACGATCATCAGTCTATCTTCATAATAGTCTTTATGCTTTAAGGTTATCCCTATTCACCTTAAAGCTCGACTACGGATACTTTAAGAATAGTGTCCTTATGTTTAATTTTGTCTCATGATTAAGTCACACTTAATATTAAACGGACTATCTATTCTAAGGACTTTATTATTTTGGACTCTTACAAACATAATAAAGAAGTGCCTTATATTATTAATAAATAAAACATTATATTATTAATAAATAATTCGATACAAGTACTTAAAAGTATTGGCCTCTATGGCTCTAACAACAACACTCCCACTAGCACTAAGGCCAATTAGGTGTTCTCTAACACCCATAGACCTAGTATGCCCATCACGCTTCAACTGCGCAAGAGGCTTAATTAGTGGATTAGGAACAATTCCTTATGTTGGTATCTTACGTATCTTCCAACATTCTATTTCGATCTCTATCGAAATATAGAAGTGTCTAAGTATAAATGAATCGTCGGTGAGATCTATTCTCAAATGTTCTTGCAAGATTAAACCATCATCATCACTAATGTGATTAATGTGACTTGCAACACCGGAAACATAGTTTTAGCTTAATCATAAGCTAAACGATCCAATCTTTAATACTTAACTTCCGTAACTGAAATAAACATATTACGAAGCTTATTCTATAGCTTTCAATGTTTATATTCAAGGATGATATACAATACATCGGTATGGAAACTAACCATCATTATAACTTCCTTATAATGACCTTTCCCATTCCTATTTATTTCAAGAAATAGTCCTTAATTCCTTTAAGGTCCATAGGGATATTCTTGAAGGTCATTTAGTGTCAAACACTAATTTCAATTTTGGTACTTATTAATTGTGTTACAATCACATGGTGTATTTGATTTTGTACATATTAAGATGTGCATGATTAATCCTATCTTCCAAAGCATATGGATTAATTTTCACCTGTCTCTTTCTCATCCAATGAGATATGATATTGTCCTTTGACAAAATCAATTATATGACAAGTAATAATTTTACACGTTGAGTGTCTCAACACTTCATTAATAAATGTACATAGGCTATTCCTAACTCTTTAGGAATCCTTGCCTAAATAGATAGGCTATTCCTAACTCTTTAGGAATTCTTGCCTAAGTATTTCATCAAGAGTTATTTCTTTAATCATGTCTCACATGTATAAAGAAAATACTTTTGATGATTAATATGTCTTCCACATATTACACCAAATTTAATATTTTTGCTCCCACTAAATCCTTGTGCACAACTTATATTTGTCCTCCATTAATTTGTTTTCCATAAAACTTCATAAAAGGAACAAATATTTAAATTCATTCAATCTAATCAAATTAGATAGGTTTGTCCTTATTAATTTGTTTTCTCAAAACTTCATAATAGGAACAAAGAATAATTAAGTTTCTGAGAACTCTTATCTAATCAAAATTAGATAACTACTAGTTGTATACCTTTCTAGCATCCTTTGGATCAACAAAATCCTATACATGTATGTCTAGTACATAATTATTAGGTCATTCCAATTAAAGAATGCAATTTTGTTATCCATCCACCAAAACATGTAGTACAACATTAAACAGATTTCAAGCTCTATGATTACATTTAGAGTTTCATCATAATTTGCATTATGATTTTTCGTGAACTTTTAATGATCAATCAAACCTTAAAAGGTATTCTCAATACCATCCATATCAATGTTCAATAAGAATATTCAATCTCATTGTATGAGTCTTACTCATCTTGATGACATAACCATTATCCACATAAGGTTAGTGCATATGGATTCTATTTAAGATTTCATGGCATTTCGCCACTTCTCAGAATTTAGATCGTCCAACGACCTTTTAGAGACTCATCTTCCATGAGAATCATATCACATTGTTGAGTTATGATAAAATCATACTTTTGGCCATATGCGATATGTTAGACTTATATTGGATTTGTGCAACTTAAACCGATGGTCCTTCAACAACCTTGAGGATCCGGTTTGTGTTCCCTTTCCAATAAATATGTCTTGTAGTACTTGAATAATTTTTTCAAGTTTCTATATCACTCCCACTGTCTCTTTTAGAGACACACTCCCACTAGAGGAATGCTTCAAACCTAGCAACAAGACAACTTTTGTCCTTAAGAGTGATATAAGACTAGTATCCCTTAGAATACTTCCACATATTTATTTATTCAATTTGAATTTAAATTTATCTAATAAATTTTCAATCCAAAATTCTCATGAAGACAAACTTGGTACTCTTACCTCCATATCGCATATGGTGTCTTTATGACTAATTATAAAAGGGAACTAATTGTGGGTGAAATTTAACTATAAGCAAACGATTTTAAGAGTCAATAATGTATATAATTAAACTATCCTTAAATAATATCATGTCAAACATGATGTGATAAAATAGTTATTATATTCATTAAGTATTTACTAATATGACTTATTCATATGACTTAAATACTTTTGTCGAGTTCTATTTTCTTCATTGTTTCAACTCCTTGACAAATTCAAAGATTTCTAATTTGTGTCACACACATATCCACATTTAATGATTTCAATCATCAATGTTAATGAAGTAAAATAAACTCAATGTATCAAATATATTTAGTCGTCCATATACATCTCATGTATATTGTTCAAATAGGTCATGTGTCACTTTATTGACACATCAAATATTTGTACTAAACAACAATTCTATTGATATATATTTCAAGGTCCAAATCTTATTTGGCTCTCATCATAATTGTTATAGATGATCTCATCAAGATCATGGAATCCTATTCCATTACTTGACTTGGAGCAACATTATAGAAGATTTTTCTTAAATGATAGGACAATTGTTTGTCTTATTATTTAAAGCTACAATTCGCATCTTGTCAATACAAGATAATTAATACTTCTATTACTAGATGAAATTCAATAACAATTATTGTGTTCCATCTTAAACTTGATTTTAAGTCATTGCATAAGCATTTATCGTCAATGAAACAATTTTCATTCTAGACTTAAGCTCTTATTGTCAATGAAACAATTTTCATTCTAGACATAAGTTGACTTAAAATTATGGTCAATGTTCTAATTCCTTAAGCATCTCTATTTTCGAAAAATTGAGATTCAATCATCTTTGTATCTAATACCTTTGATGTAGAAATAGAAACTTTCATTTTCTATAACAATATGTATAATAATGAAGTCTTACTTCATTCTTTTAGTTTGACTCTTTCAAGAACTATTTATGACATTCTTATTTTAATCAATGGTCTAACCATTTTAAAATAGTCATTCTCCTTTGGCAACCATTCTTGCTCTATTCAATTATGAGAGGAATATAAATCTCATTTATATTATATCTCAAATTTTGATAGTGCAAATTTATTCTCATTCAATTCAACAATTTCCGGTAGATATAGAAATTCAAAATTTATATCTATCCATTATAATTTGTTAGATTGAACCTAAGATCAACTCCTTGATCTATTGAGAATTCTATCATACCTTGAAGTTCTTTCAAAAAGATGTTTGGAAGCTAGCATTAGTATATCCAATAACCGCAAGCTCTTCCAAACCTCCATATACCAAGAATGAATCCCTTTTAAAAGTACGATATATATTCTATATCTAGATGTTAACAAGCATCCCTTTTAAATCTAGTTATAGTAGGTTCCTTTAGAGCATAGTTCAAGATCTTATAGTTCTTCTTGCATTTGAGAACAATTCTCGTTTGTGTACCAATTCAGAAACGATTTTCTGAAATCCTTGTCCTTCATAAGGACAACCTTATTTGTATTGTATTTAATTATGTAAGATATTTGTAATTAAATCTTTTAATAAGGACTTTTATTAAAAGGTTTCCACTATTTTACTCAAAACAAATGACCCTCATCATTTGATTCGGAAAATCCCGTTGAAAGATTTTCTAATGGATCGAGATCCATATTTCACTTTGTTCTAAGTCCGCGGTGGGCGGATTACACAAAACTCAGTTATTTAGGTAGGAACTCCTTCCAATTGCATCTCATGCAATTCTCGAATATCTCCGTTGGGCGAATAACTCCTTATTCTAATTCATCATATGAATTATTCCCAACGCTTGCTTCTAAATTTCATACAATCTTATTATATGTATTTAGTTAAGTTTGACCCAATTTTAGAAGTTGGATATTACCATTATCCCATCGCATCATACCTATATTGACAATGTACTTCGCGGTAGGCGAACCCACATTATTCGATACCAGTCTTGATGAGTTCTAAAATTTGGAAAGCATAAACTTAATATTCACATACTTTATTAGTAAAGATGATGCACCTCGCGATGGGCGAAACCTACATCTTCTTTATTAATTTCTTATGTGTCTCTTGAGGGGTTTTTAATTCAGTTTGATCTCACCGGCTTGTTACAATTAAATTTATATAATTGATCATTCCTAAACTGCATCGCGATTTCATAAAACGCGTTTTTATCAAGTTTCGGTCGCCAACCCTCGCCAGCGCTCGCCAGCCGGCGAGCTGCTCTGACTTGGCTCGCCAGCTGCTCGCCAGCCAGCGAGCTTCTCTGGCCTTCTGCTCGCCAGAGCTCGCCAGACCATGGCTGGGCGACCGCGTCAGGATTCGCGCGGTTCGAGTCACGATTTCGTAAATCGTATCACGATTTTGGCGAATTCCGAAGCAGTTTTCCGTGACACCACAACCCTTGTGTTGTCATGAACCCTAATGCAACAATTTCATGCCATCAAGAATTACCAATAACGATTATCGGTTCATGGATTCAATGGATGAAAGTTAGTATATCAAATATACTCTATTTGCATCATGTACCCTTATATCTCATATAAGCTTGATCAATTTAATTCCTTGATTACGTCTTGTTAAAATTCTAATTTAATTTAAAACATAAAAGACTACATAATCATGGTTTCGTAAGTGGCTCTGATACCACTGAAGGAAAATAGGTTTAGTAAAAGCAGCGGAATTCAAAAATTTTCCTTTAATGATCCTTACGAATGAACATGATTATGTGTTTAGGGTTTTACCTCTTGAAGAATAGAACCCTTTGAATCACGAACAAGACGATCACGAACGTTGATGGTTGAACCGCAACGTCTCTAACTAGTCCACACGAACAGCTTTTCCCCAATCCAAGTGCTAGCTTGTGAACGGAGAATAGTATGAGAGTGATAGAATACTTGAGAGGATATTAGGATTCACGTAATCCTAATATTCTTATGAAAGTATCTTGTGATTTTTCACTTCACTTGTGAAACTCTTTTCACTAGGTCTTTATTTATATATTTTATTATCTTGTTCTCCAAGATAAATATTTCCTTGTCAAATATTTTATTTGTTTGTAACAAAAACAAACAAAATAAATAACAAGATTTGTTTGTAACAAACAAACAAAATAAAATAAAACCCCACCATATCTTTTATTGGGGCGCGCGCCCCATGAGTCATCATACTCATGCGCGCGCGCGCCCACCATACCATATGGTGTACCGCCTTTCATTAATTTGTGATACTTTATCACAATGCATATTTTTCTCAAGTGTACCGTACCTTACGGTGTTCTCTATCTCTCACTACACTGTCCTTATGTGTGTGACCCTGTAGGTTTCCGTAACGCTGGCAATAATATTAAATCAACTATTTAATATTATAAACATTGAGAGGTTTCTAGCAATACATCAATGCTACCCATGTTACGGAATGTTTATGTGATCTTAACAAAAACATTCAGTGATAATATCTTGTGTACAATTACCCCTTTGCCCTTATGTCTATATTGAACACAAGGCATAGTCTGTGTCATCCTTGTCCAGTTCAATATTGGGCCCATAGACATTTATCCTGTTATGTAGGATTGGCAAATTCCATCTAGTTCACTACTGTCCCTCAGCATGCTTTGTACAAGTACCCATCGACTGCCTTTATGATTATCCTTTTACGGACAATGTTAGATCAGTGATAAAGCACTTGACTCTACATCTAGGGTACATAGTGGTTTCAGGTCGAAGGGTGGTTTACACCATTATCACCATGAGAGTAACTTATGACACATTACATAACATTCCATGTAGTTCTCTCATAGCGGGTCAATCCAATATAAATATTACTCATAATATTTATATCTATGTCAAGACTTGATAACTCCTTATCCTATGATCCATGAGATACGATCATCAGTCTATCTTCATAATAGTCTTTATGCTTTAAGGTTATCCCTATTCACCTTAAAGCTCGACTACGGATACTTTAAGAATAGTGTCCTTATGTTTAATTTTGTCTCATGATTAAGTCACACTTAATATTAAACGGACTATCTATTCTAGGGACTTTATTATTTTGGACTCTTACAAACATAATAAAGAAGTGCCTTATATTATTAATAAATAAAACATTATATTATTAATAAATAATTCGATACAAGTACTTAAAAGTATTGGCCTCTAGGGCTCTAACAACAACAGATTACACCTTAGTTCTTACCGAACTTATCAAGGCACACTCAATCAATATGCACTAATTGACTTGAGCTAGATCTTACAATTTGTTTGAAAGATGTTTGGATCTAAAGCTTATACAAACTCAAACTAGTTGAGAAGCTTATATAAAATACACTCAATATGCTCACTAGATTTTAGATCTGAGATATAAAAAGAGCTTGAGGTGTGAGAACTAGAGAGACAAAGATAAACCACATAAAAATGGGTTATGTTGAAAAGTGGTCTCTTGAAATATTTGCTTATGAAAACTCAAATGTTAATTTGAGAAGCAAATAAAATCACTCTATAAACTCTGAAGTAGTGATGACATTTGAGATCTTGAGTTTGAGTGATGAAAGAAGAGTTTTATGACTTGCAGACAAAAACAAGTGATTGATGATTTGTAGCTTGAACTCTTGCTCTTCAATGTTGAGATGTATTCCTATTTATAGGAAATAAATCTGTCAAGAAGCTTGTAGAAGAAATATAGCCGTTGGAATGATCACAACCCTTGGATCATAACAGCTCATAAAAAATATTAATGATGAGGCTCCCAGTGAGAACGTTCTGAGATCGTTCTCTGCATATCTTGTAAGAGGAGGAGCCTTTCTTTTGTACTTGATTTGTAGGAACATAGAGGATTAGCAAAGACCAGCTGTATGTTGCAGAAAAGCCAGCTAATAATGTCCACTTTTTACTATTCACTTAGTACTTGTCAAGTACATACTTTGTTGGATAAAGTATTGCCTTCATTTGCAAGGAAAAAATAAACTTGTTCTCCAAGAAACTTTAATCCATGAGTAAAACCAGCTGTATATGAAGAGAGACCAGCTGTATATTCCTTTTACAACCCTTCATAGTGTACTTGCAAGTGTACTTTCCATGACATAAGGTTTGTATTAAAATATACATGATAAGTACATGACAACTCATATTGCAAGACTTGTTGTTGAGTTTTCATTGGCCCATGATTCTTTTAAATTTGTCTTTGTAAATAAAAGACAAATGTCTTGAGATAAATTCCTTAGTCATAAACACATGTTTATTCCTCAAACATGGCAAAAATGGAAGGAACGCATTTATCACAAAATTATTCCTTGTCTAAATGACTTTGCACAACCAACTGAAATTCTTCATAAAGTGTTTATTTGTTCTTTTGTATTCAATTGATAAAAGTCAACAAATGTTTGAACATGATGTGCGTTCTTGATAGAAGCCAATATGCAGACTGGAGATCAATCTCAGACCAACTGCTGAAGCTTTTATAATAGTGAAACATTTATTCTTGTTGTTCCAAAACTTCCCATAATTCAATTGATGTTTTGCACACATTCTTTATATGTTGATTGAGTATCTTTGAGATGGAGGCGTGAGTATACTCATCATGAGAATTAGCATCTTCTAGTAAGGAGAATGATTAAAACATTTATGCCCATTGCATAAGCTCTTATAAAAACTCATGAAAATCATTCTCAAATATTCTCATCTTAAGAAATCTTGGTAGGATGATACTTTGAGTAGATTTTGAAGATCCTTTGAATATGTATCATTCCTTTTGATGTTATTTGTGGTAGTAAATTCTCAAAGCATGTAACACAAAACTCATTGTGAATTTTGTCATGCAACATCAAATATATTCATGTGTAGCTTATGATGCAGGTTTTTCCATCCTCATTCTTCAACTTATGAACCTCATAATCTTCCTTGATCATTCAATACCATTGTAAACCTTGTGGAGTAGAAGAAGACTATTAACCATAGAATTTTTTTTAATGCATCCTCTTATGATTCAAATAATTTCCTTTTAAATATCATTATGAACCTTGTGATATCATTATCTGATGTAACTCAAAATCTTTCATTGTTGAGTATATAAAATGCACTTGTTGATGTAGTGACTTTTAGCTTGTCCACTTTCATCAGTATCTAGCTTTCAACACAAACTCAAGTGCAAACATCAGTAGATCACCATTCATAAAACTTAACATTTATTCCATAAGGTTTGTTGTCATTAAAACATGTACCAAAGAGATTTTTCCTCAACAATCTCCCCCTTTTTGATGATGACAAACCTTTTGAATAAATCTTATGTTTTATGTGGATGGATATAATAACAAATGCAAGAATGTTCATATATATGCAATTAAGCTCCCCCTAAATCCATGCAAGAGTTTAATTCTTATGATTCTAATTAAACTCCCCCTAAACTCATGCAAGAGGTTAATTCATAACATTCTTCATTAATTATTTCCATCTTAGATTTTTCTCTTATCATACATCTCTCCCCCTTTTGTCATATATCAAAAAGTATGGTGGTGAATTAAAACATGAAGTGCAATTGTCATAAATAAGAGTAAGAATATATTGCACATAGAAATTATGTAATTGAGAGGTTCACTCATATATCAAACTTATCAAGTTTGCATTTTAACATTTAAAACACACAGCATGTGATCAATAATCAGTCCATTTAATATTGAAATCACAACTTGAAAGATGATTAAATTACATGTAAACACATGCCAGCATTTGTTAAAATATTATTGCTATCCATTCTCAATTTTTAGAAAAAGGATTTTGACATCAATAACAATGCAATTTGAGAGGAAACAAACATTTTAAAATATGAAATCTCCCCTTAAGTTTTATGAGATGAATATTCCTTTAAAATATGACCATTCTCAAAATGATGGACAAGACTATGTTGTAGTCATTTGATGAATAAAAGACCATTTGTAAAATGTCAAAGAACTTTAAAATTAGAGAGAAAAAAATGCATATGCGGAAGTTGTGAAATCAGGGTAAATTGAATCATGTCAAAAAAATTTCTCTCTTTTCAAAATATTTTCATGATGAAGATGATTCTTTTGTAAAGAAACAAATTTTTTTCTTTTGAAGGTGCATCCTTTGCAAAAATATTTGTTCACACATCATAACATGAAAGTGTAGAAATATGATCAAAGATCAAAATTTAAAAACAACACTTTTATGTTGAGAAAAAGTAAAATATGTGTTTGAAAATATAATGTGTAACAATTACTCTTCTTAGACCAAAATCAAACATTAATGAGAGTAAACACTTAAATTATTCTCATGAAGACCAATCATGTGTTCTCTAGTTAAAATCCTTCAAAGAATAAATCCAATAAAAAATGGATAATCATTTAAAAATATTGAAGTAGGATCTTTTACATAAGTCATAACAAAAATTTGATTTTTAAAAAGCCATATTCGAAAAAATTATGCTTAAACATTAAGCAAACTATAGGCTAATCAAGATGTGCAACAAAAATTGGATTAATCCAAAATTTTATATTGAGAAAAGTGCACATATAAAAGACTTATAGAAAAATATTTTTCATTGAAATGTACTATAAGTCATACTGTACTTATGTAAGAACAAACTATGACATATATTAAAATAGAATGTTTTTGTCATCTTTCTTGTTCAAAATTTGTTGGTCTATCATGGAGAATAATTAAGGGACTAGCTCTACAAAAATTATTTATTGGTCATCAAAGATAATTTTTCATTAAGCACATAACACTTCTTGCACAAAATATATTGATCAACAGTGTAATCAATACATATTTAAAACTTTTGTCATAAGACCATAAAAATTTGAATCAAAACAAGAAAATGATTATTGGCTTGTTAAGAAAATGCAATCAAAACTTTATGGAGAATGTGTAACTTGTTAAAACAACACTTAACAAAACTTTGATAGCAATGCGAGTGTTACATATTTGAAAAATTATTGTTTATAAAGATGCAAAGAGATAAATTTGCACAAAAACAAAGATGTTCATAATTTTCACATTAGCATGATGATTTGAAAGAAATTATGTATGAGAAAATATTATGAAATTTGTAAGAACAAATAGTGCAAAATTTATTGCATTTCAAAAATGAATTTAGCTTATGCATATACAAGTTATGACAAAAATGATGTTCTCGTTTAAGTTTTAAAGTCATATACATGCATAAAAAATTTCATAATGCATTTTCGATTTCAAGATTAACCAATAAATCTCATAATAACAATGCATAAGAGTTTTCAAGCATATCACAATGCAAATATTATAAGATTTAGAATTAGATTTTGTGTACCTCATGAATTTCGTTACTTGAGGTTCAATGATGAGAGCATCTTCAATTGTATTGGAATTTCACCATATGCTCATCATTCTAAATAAAAGACACTTGATTGAGGAGAAAAGGTTTATCATTTAATGCATTCTCTAATGTTGAGTAAATTCACCATCTTCAAGTGTAATAAAAGCAATTTGAGAAGAGGTTGGTTTAAGTCCACTGCCACGGTTTGAATCAAAACTCAATGAAGTGTCAAGATTGAAGAATAAAGATTGGGATTAATTATCTTCAAGTAAAACTTCTTTGCCTTTGACAGTTGCTGCCATATCAGTGAGATTGTACATAGCACAAGTAACTCATCCAAGTTACTTTCTTTTTCAAATTCATCTCTTTTCCTTTTGTTCCAAACCTCAGTAGCAGAGTTCTCAAGATTAACAAACTCATTTTTATATGAAGAACATTTTTGAATTTAAAGATTGTGAAAGAGTTCACTACTTTCTTCTTCTTGAAGTTAATGTTGTTGAAATGAAAGAATCTTGATGAGGATAATTCCAAAAGGATAAATTAAATTTCCTTGTTCCAATATCTGCTGCATTGATCATATGTTTCTAAATGACATATGGGTGATTCAACTTCAATCATTTAGCAAGGTGTTAAATGACAAACATGGCATTCTCATAAACCTTTTCTTTAAAAGTTGATACATGTTGCAAAGAAACTTGTAATCATACTTGAGAGTTGATTAAGGGAGATTCTTCCATCTTAGTACCAAATACATTAAACATCGCGATGATTAAATTATTTCTTTGTACTTTTAAAGTGGTGTACCAATATCACTATGATCTTTCAAGAGAAGCATTCACATTCTTATTCGTAGACCATCCATCCATTTTCTTCAATAGAAAACTCAATTTCTTTTTCCACCATTGAAGCTTTTAATGATTCACACTTGAGAATGATGGTAAGTTAACTTTTAACTCTTCGAATGTATTTGTAACGATGATGTTTGAAAAATCTCAAGATTTCTTTTTGTTCATCAACACCATATTTATCTCTTCACTTATTATCAAACTCATCAAAAGTGATATGCATATTTATTCAACTTTCAACTTTAAGATTTGCATATTATATAATATTGTGAGAATGTAGAGAGTGTATGCAAAAAATATGCTTTTGAGTTCTTAAAACAATTTGCTCAATATTTTTATTACTATGCAAAACATAGAAATGACATCTAAACTTGAAAAGCATGATATAGTTGAATTTATATTTTTCAAAAATGTATGAAGCTTTACTCAATATTTTCATGACTCAAAATATAACATGCAATGTCTATGATCTCCTTGAAAAAAAGTTTTTCAACACTTGATTCATTTGAAAATGTTTTAACCAATAAACAAATCTGTATTTGTTGGAGAGTTCTAAAACAAGATAAATCAATTGAAAATCCATTTTCATCAAAGAATGATTTGAAAGGAAAATTATCATAATCTCCCAATGATCACTACTTACTGAAAATGATTTTTAGCCCTTTTCAAAGAACTTGAAAGTTCTAAAATAAATCATTTTTATTTTTCAAAATATATAGAAACATGATTTGATTTAAAAACTAGCTAAGTATTTGATCATAAAGATTTTAAAAGAAAAAATATGATCAGGAGGATGAATATGAAATAACTTCTATGCAAAAAATATTTACCAATGATACATGTACCTTTATTTTGATTTTTGTCAATGTTTCCGAAGGTTGCAGATTCACCATTAATCCCTTTTTAGATGTGAGGAAATATTTTCTTTCTCAATTCATATTCTTTGAGAATTAATTTGCCAAGGCTCAAAGCTTTTTCTTGATTGTTTGAAGACACTCCTACAACACAAGTTAGTATTGATTTTGGTACCCATGTTGATTTGGGTCCATGGAGGTTAGTGTTTTTCCTGTCATAAGATTTTCTCTTATGATGATAAGTAAATCTCTTATAGAAAGTTTTGGAATAAGAATCTCTTTTCAGAACCTTTTGATAATGTTCTTGTTTTTGATGAGAATGTTCTTTTCTTTTGAATTTTTTCTTAAAACAAAATGATTCAGTATGACCATATTTGTAACAATATGAACATTTGTATCTTTGTATTTTTTGATCTTTTTGAGGAACAAAAATATTCTCATAAAACTTTTGTTTTTGAAAAGTTCTACAACTTAAACTATTTTTATCAAAAAATAAAACTTGTGATTCCTTAATGTTTGGAAAAGTTTTTGTAGATTTTACAAAGCATGTTATGTCATTTTTCAGTTCTAAAACATTTTCTTTCAAAACAACATTCTCTTCAATAACTTTAGAACATTCTTGAGGTTTTTGTTCTTCTCTAAGATTTCCAAATTGCTTAGATAATTTTGTATGAGCAATTTGCATACCTTTGAGAAATTCTTTTAAATGGTCTATCTCAAATTTGTACTCATCTCTTTCTTTGGTGATTTTAGAGACTTCATCTCTAAGTTGCTCATTTTTTAGAGTCATAATTTGAGAGTCATAAAAAAGATTATCAAAGAGATGTTTGGTTTTTCTACATGATGAACAAGGTTCAAGAGTTACCTCTTCAATGTGTGAGTTCGCCACGAGGCACATATTTGCTTCTTGTTCTTCTTCAAACTTTGAGTGATCAAGTTCACATTTGGTTTCCATCACGCAGTTATCTTTAGAATCCATCTTTCTTAGCACTTTCTTGTTCCGAGGACATTTACTCTTAACATGTCCCAACTTTTTGCATTTACGACATCTACTTTGATTTGCAGGTTTTAACATCACTTCTTCCTGAATCTTTTCTCTTACACTGTTAAGTGCTTAAACCTTAGAACCGAGCTCTGATACCAATTGAAGTGGAAGAAATAGTCACAAGAAAGGGGGTTTGAATTGTGACCCTTTTAAAAATTAATCCTGCGTTCTACCAAATTGATCTCAAGTGTATACTTGGATAAATGTTAGTCAATTATAAAAACAACTTGTTTTGATAATGTTCTCTTTTATGTGCGTTCAAAGTAAATGCAAAAGTAAATCAAGTGATTTGTGTGATGTGTGTATACATAAATAAATAGTTCAAGGTAAGAAAGATGCACACACAAAAGTTATACTGGTTCACCCAAAATCCTGGGCTAGTCCAGTCCCCACGCTTGTGAGTTTTCCACTATAATCTAGACCAAGATTACAATGATTCCTTTGATCTAATCCTAGATCAAAATATCTCCAGCTAGCACAAGCTGATTACACCTTAGTTCTTACCGAACTTATCAAGGCACACTCAATCAATATGCACTAATTGACTTAAGCTAGATCTTACAATTTGTTTGAAAGATGTTTGGATCTAAAGCTTATACAAACTCAAACTAGTTGAGAAGCTTATATAAAATACACTCAATATGCTCACTAGATTTTAGATATGAGATATAAAAAGAGCTTGAGGTGTGAGAACTAGAGAGACAAAGATAAACCACATAAAAATGGGTTATGTTGAAAATTGGTCTCTTGAAATATTTGCTTATGAAAACTCAAAGGTTAATTTGAGAAGCAAATAAAATCACTCTATAAACTCTGAAGTAGTGATGACATTTGAGATCTTGAGTTTGAGTGATGAAAGAAGAGTTTTATGACTTGCAGACAAAAACAAGTGATTGATGATTTGTAGCTTGAACTCTTGCTCTTCAATGTTGAGATGTATTCCTATTTATAGGAAATAAATCTGTCAAGAAGCTTGTAGAAGAAATATAGCCGTTGGAATGATCACAACCCTTGGATCATAACAGCTCATAAAAAATATTAATGATGAGGCTCCCAGTGAGAACGTTCTGAGATCGTTCTCTGCATATCTTGTAAGAGGAGGAGCCTTTCTTTTGTACTTGATTTGTAGGAACATAGAGGATTAGCAAAGACCAGCTGTATGTTGCAGAAAAGCCAGCTAATAATGTCCACTTTTTACTATTCACTTAGTACTTGTCAAGTACATACTTTGTTGGATAAAGTATTGCCTTCATTTGCAAGGAAAAAATAAACTTGTTCTCCAAGAAACTTTAATCCATGAGTAAAACCAGCTGTATATGAAGAGAGACCAGCTGTATATTCCTTTTACAACCCTTCATAGTGTACTTGCAAGTGTACTTTCCATGACATAAGGTTTGTATTAAAATATACATGATAAGTACATGACAACTCATATTGCAAGACTTGTTGTTGAGTTTTCATTGGCCCATGACTCTTTTAAATTTGTCTTTGTAAATAAAAGACAAATGTCTTGAGATAAATTCCTTAGTCATAAACACATGTTTATTCCTCAAACATGGCAAAAATGGAAGGAACACATTTATCACAAAATTATTCCTTGTCTAAATGACTTTGCACAACCAATTGAAATTCTTCATAAAGTGTTTATTTGTTCTTTTGTATTCAATTGATAAAAGTCAACAAATGTTTGAACATGATGTGCGTTCTTGATAGAAGCCAATATGCAGACTGGAGATCAATCTCAGACCAACTGCTGAAGCTTTTATAATAGTGAAACATTTATTCTTGTTGTTCCAAAACTTCCCATAATTCAATTGATGTTTTGCACACATTCTTTATATGTTGATTGAGTATCTTTGAGATGGAGGTGTGAGTATACTCATCATGAGAATTAGCATCTTCTAGTAAGGAGAATGATTAAAACATTTATGCCCATTGCATAAGCTCTTATAAAAACTCATGAAAATCATTCTCAAATATTCTCATCTTAAGAAATCTTGGTAGGATGATACTTTGAGTAGATTTTGAAGATCCTTTGAATATGTATCATTCCTTTTGATGTTATTTGTGGTAGTAAATTCTCAAAGCATGTAACACAAAACTCATTGTGAATTTTGTCATGCAACATCAAATATATTCATGTGTAGCTTATGATGCAGGTTTTTCCATCCTCATTCTTCAACTTATGAACCTCATAATCTTCCTTGATCATTCAATACCATTGTAAACCTTGTGGAGTAGAAGAAGACTATTAACCATAGAATTTTTTTTAATGCATCCTCTTATGATTCAAATAATTTCCTTTTAAATATCATTATGAACCTTGTGATATCATTATCTGATGTAACTCAAAATCTTTCATTGTTGAGTATATAAAATGCACTTGTTGATGTAGTGACTTTTAGCTTGTCCACTTTCATCAGTATCTAGCTTTCAACACAAACTCAAGTGCAAACATCAGTAGATCACCATTCATAAAACTTAACATTTATTCCATAAGGTTTGTTGTCATTAAAACATGTACCAAAGAGATTTTTCCTCAACAATATATACATCGAAGGGTGAGCCCTATATCTAAACATCCAATTATCTAAGTTTTCTCCAATATACTCCCTCCGTCCCAAAATATAATGGACTAAATACATCAATTTTGTATCTTTTGATTATAAAATAGTGTAAATAAAGTTAACCAATAAATATATACCCCCTATATATATGCATTGCTCGAAATGACATTTTTGACTTAAAAGAAAATTACAACTTATTCTTGAGCAAACTTAATTTTTTGATTATAAAATAATTACCCCTACCCACGTGAGTAAATCACTTGTATATATTTGTTGATTAAAGAAATTTTCCACAAAAACCAATGAAAAAATATATACTAAGTCAAATTAAAAATCCTCCTACCTTAACATATATACCTTGAAGGATGAGCCCTATATCCAAACATCCATTTATCTATGTCTTCTCTTGTATCTTTTGATTATAAAATTTGGGTAAAAGTTAACCAATAATTATATGCATTGTCCAGCACAAAATTACAACTTATTCTTGATCAAACCTAACTTTTTGTTTTATTAGAAGAGTAATTAAGAAGAAAGAAATTAGAGGCGATGGTGAAGTACTGAAGTTATATAAATATAGCACAGGTAGTAAAATATGCACTATTGTCAATTAGGTAAACGTTTTGGTACGGTATTATAAAGTTTAGTTTGAATGCCAATCAAAATTTAATATTATGTCATATTTTTATATTAATTTATATTAAAATTGGTTAGCTAACAACTTATCTAAAATCAATTAGGAAAAAAATTTAGTGGAAAATTAATCAATACTATGAGAATGAAATTAATAGGGAGACTTGAACATTATGAAATTAAAAGTCACTATTAAGCAATTATAAGATGCTTGGCAGTTTTGGTCAGATTGTCAGGTGAGTTAATCATGTTCCTTGGCTTGGCTATTTATTTAGATATACCATTTGGTTATAGCACATGGCAGATGGCACAAGTATTCAATTATAAGGTATAACATGTGAAGAGCAATTGCAATTTGTGAGGGTGTAATATGGTTTTGGAAATTTTGGACTACTTTGGAGCTGTTCCTAGGTGCCAATGTAGATAGTCTAAGGAAGGAAAAATAATAACTATTGTTGTACTTAAAGTTGGTTGAAGAGTTATTTACACGATGATATTTAATACACAAATTGAAATTAAAGGTATTTTTTTTTTATCATGTAGCCAGTAGGCTAGAAAATCCACCCTAAAGTGGATAAAAAGGATGACCGGAATTCGAATCTCTGCCCCTGTATATATAATGCAAGAGGTTCTAATTTTTTTATCTAGTGACAAAAATATCAATTTTATAAATTTTATGGTACATATAAATTAGATAATTTTTACATAGTATTGATAATACATAAATTAATTTTTATTATTGAATTAATAAATCCGTTAAATAAAATGAAATATACTAAAATTTATTGATCCAATAATGTGATACTATTTTATTTATACACATTAAACAAAGTCTGATAAATTTGTTATAGACTGGGACTTACTTTCAAGTGTTTTGAATTTTTGAAGAGATTTTCATGTGCATTGCCTTAAAGAAATAGAGAATGGTGAATGTGTGACAATTTTGAGTAAATATTCAAGTTTTTATTTTTAATAAAAGAATAAATTTTCAAGTTCATTCAATTATAAAAAATAATATTCAAGTTGATTTTTAAAATGTATGATTGCATGTATCAACTTAGTCTCTATATTATCTATTATTATTGGTATCAAAAAAATTATTTATTATTATAATGGTTTGATATGAGTTTAACTAAACGATCCAGCCCAAATATATCATGAATTGACAACCAAAAAAGCCCACTTTGAGATGAGTAAAAGAGCGTAATGAAGAGGTAGTGTTAGCAAAAGAGAAAGGAGAGGGAAAAGAAAAAAGGTGATTAGAGTTTATTTCCATTAACATGAAATAAAGTTGAGAATACAAATTAATGTTACTCTATAAATTATGTGTTCTGCCTCTTGAGGAAGAGTTTAGTCATCCTTTGTGATCCTATCTGGTTCGATAAATTAATCTATGCAGTTGTGCGCAGATTATCTGGTTCAAACAAAAAGAAAATTATGTCTTCACCGTGCAACATGACAACAATTGTTAAATCAAGTTCCTCACCTCAATATAAGTGGAGAACAATTTTGACAAAATCAATAAAGCACCGCAACCATGGTAGTCTGGTCAAGTCGGTAAATTTTCTTTTACTATTGACGATTTTTAAATTATGATGCAAATTCATAACGCACAACAAAGTTAATTGATCCTCATGTATATAATTACACAATTAGAATTAACTAACCTTGCAGATCAATAGACTAAATTTTTTTTTGAACAAGCAAAAATGAATTATATTAACACTAAAAAGTTCTTACAAGCACAAGGTGTGCCAAAAGAACACGGAGAGTTACAACTACCACGTACAAGAAACATAAAAACAATTAACTTTTAGGCTGAAATGACTACGCTTATAAGCCGATTCCTCATGTCACCATAAACAATTAACTGGGGCTCCTGTTCTAGACTAAACTGTTAGGCTAAACCAAACCCAATGTCACATCCATCGTCCTATAAAACCAATACTTCACAACCTCGTAAGGTATGCATTACTCAAACCTCTACCTCTACCTCAAACTTATATGATTTTGGGAGTCAGAATGTTTTCTGCAGGTTGCATCGTTGATCATCTCTATGCTCAAATTCTGTAATAGGCCACAAAAAAATCCTTTTAAGCCTACTAAATTAGCTATTTAACAAATTATTAATAATATTTTTATTATTTAATATTAAATATTGAGATTTGAACTAAATTTTAATTTTAAACCTTTTAATAAATTTAAGTTCACTAGTCAACATTAATTTTTTGCATATATAATTTATATCATTATAAACTAAAACTGAAATATGATATTAAATATCAAAATAGAGTTTAATTTTATTGGTCAATTAATCTTTTTAAACATAAATATAATTATTTATTTAAACATATTCAAATGAAATAAGCTTTAAAATTGACTAACAAGTCATGCCAAACTTTCAATAGGTCAGACCTAAGAATTAAGCCGACTATGAGTGCGTTTGTTTCAGATTTTTTTAAGAAAAATTCTATCTTTTTCTTAAAATATTTACTTTTATCATTTTAGTTGTGTTTGTTATAGATTTTTAAAAAATCATTTTTAACCTCAAAATAAAAAGCTATTAGAAATAACTTTTGTAGAATCTATTTTTTTTAAAACTAAGTGCCCCTTTGGCACGACTTATTTTCTATTTTTTTTCTTCTTCTTAAAAATAGTAAAGTAGAAAAAAATTGTGTTTGGCTAAATTCAATTTTATACTTCTCTATTTCGTTTAAGCTAAATAAAAAAGTAGAAAATAAACCGGGTCAAACGGGCACTGAGAAACCTAGTGTAGGAGCTTCAAATTTTAGAAAATAATTTTTTATGATAGTAGACAAATAGAAAAAAGCTTTAGAATTTTTTTTTAAAATCTCTAAAATTTTTCAAAACATATTTTTAAAAAAAATCTCAAACAAACACACCCTATATATATATCTAGGTCTTGATAAAACCTAAATTGGCCAAACTTATTCCCGCCCTGTCCTCAATCACTCTACCAGCGCGCGAGATACATTCCTTTGGTCACAAGGTATATATTGTTTTCATATTCTACTTATAAATCATTCTAATCTTCTCTTCTCTTTGTTGTTGCTCGGAGATATTGGAATCTTCTCCAATTGCGCTGATTAGGGTTTTAAACCTTTCAATTGTACGTGTTTTTTATACAATAGATTTTCTTAAATTGAATGTGACTCATGTAAGTAACTGCTTGAATAGAGAGATTTTGTGAAATTGAATGTTTTGTGATGCAATTAAACCGTTCAATTGTGTTTTTTCTTTTTATAGATATTTTGTGAAATTTATTGAAGCTTTCTTGATGGAATTGTTAGATTAGGGTTTAATACCTTAGATTAGAATCAGGGAGTTTTTGTGTGATGGAATTTACGGTTCACGGTTGATATCTTATTGGAAATTCTTTAGTCTTAGATTCTTAGCTGTGTTCTTATTATAGTACAAAAAAATAATATGCTTTACTAAAGTGATTTTTGATAATGAAAATTGCTCATGTAACTTGTATTCTATAGTGATACTGATCCTGAATTTATTTTTAGTTATTAAAGTGAAAACTAATATGTAGGGTTTGTAAAGTTGGATAACAAAGCATCAATTCCTTAGGGATAGTTAAAGACTAATAGTTTATTACTATACTATTATTATTAATAATAGTACCAAAAGTTAGTTGGTCCAATGGTGATTGACACTAGGTTGGAAGAGAGAACTACAGTTCGATCCCCGACTGGAACCACTTGATATCAAAATTCGTCTCAAACTAGATTAGTCGGCTTAGTGGACCGGATACTGGTGGTGAAAACCAAAAAAAAAAAGTAATTATCATCATGATCATAATAATTAAATTAAACTTGTCTTTCTAATTAGTTGTGCTCTGTTGGAATTTAGAGAACCTTGCCAGCCAGCAGCTGAGTCCCTCTCCAATGGACAAGATCTCACCAGCGCAAAACATGGGTAACTCAAATCATCTCTTTTCAATAAAATTTGAGATTTGATGTATGCTTGCATTTTGGTTGGTCAAATTGCCTCACCTATTAGTTTCTTATTTGATCATCACAATACATAAATAAACAGAGTTTGTTAGGAAGCAAGCTGCTAAGAAGGGTAATGTAACGAGCACACAGCGAAAGCTTCCTTGTGGGAAGAAGCCAAAGCCGTTTAAGGGTAACTCAACTAATCTTAATTTATATTGCGCTGTTTGATGTTTGCATATGGTCAAATCACCTCACTGTCGGTTTCTTATTTGATCAACATAAATAAACAGAAGTTGCCAAGAAGCAAACAGTAGAGAGCACAAATGGAGAGATTCCTCGTGAGAAGAATCCCGAGTCGTTTGAGGGTAACTCAACTAATCTTATTTTCTGTTGCAGCTAACTCGTGGTCAAAGACTTCATTTTTGCCGTTTTGTCCGTCTTCGATTTAGTTTTTGTTGTTTGATGTATGCATTTGGTTGGTCAAATAACCTCACCTGTTGTTTTCTTTTTCGATCATCACAATACATAAATAAACAGAGTTTGTTAAGAAGACTGTAGCACAGGCGGGGATTCGTGACAGGGTTAAAGAGCCAAACATGTTTTTGAAAAGGCAAGTTTTTCTTGAAATCTCAACAAAGTCTCACAAATTTAGTTTCTATGTGCATATTTTAATTCTTTAGTATCAATGTCGCTTAACCTGCAGGCTTCAGCCGCGTACCTTGACAGATTAGTATGTGAATTATTGGGGCTATAAATTGCACAAGGCTTTTATAGTGTCAAAAGAAAGCAAAAGAGGAGCCGTACTGAAGTACTTCTAATTGTAGGTTGGAATCATGTGTGTTCTTATTAGTAGGTTATTCTATGCTCAGCTTATGTTGTTGGCTGTATAATCTTTTGTGAAGGGAAAAAATGAACCAAACGATCTATGTTTGAGAAAGCTACTCTTTGCCTATGCTTGGTTGAACAACGGTGTACAGATTTTGTGTTCCAACACTTTTCAAACATGTAAATATAGAAACTCCATTTTTTATCTTACAGTGAACACACATCGCAGTTTCTAAAGTTTCCAAACACATGCTTTGTAGCTTCACATAATCATGACGATCCATCATAAATTTTCAATCACCTCACTCATCCAAACATGTACTTAAATAAAAATATAATGACAGAAAAATGTTTGAATCTTACAATTGAGTTGTCTAATTACTTTCGCAAGCTCTTATAGCTTCAATTTTTATAGTAGAGTATCACCTTAATCACAAAAGTGTTGGATTATAAACTTGATTTGGTCTATTGGACTAATCAAGTTTTAGGCCCAATCTACTAATATGATAATAAGTCTAAAGAATGTTCTAGAGATATGTAGAGATAACTAGTAGTAGAAGACATAGTATTAAAGTATGTAGTAGTAGAGAGAAGTGTGTAGAACTCTCTCTATTAGAAGTGTGTAGAATAATTTCTTGTAGTATCTAGAACTCTCCCTTAGAGCTATAAAAAGGGGAGAGCTAGTCATTTGTAAACCAAGAACAAGAAGCAAGAAACAATTAGTAAAGCAAGTAAGCAAAGCAATAAAATTGTTCTTCTCTCAAATAGTCTCTCCTCCTCAATACCTCCCAAAGCCTCAATATAACCTTCTCCTTCCAACAAAAAGTTTAATCTTATAATTCTGAAGAACAAACTTCAAATATCTTCATGCACATTCTCAAGGGATGTAGTTCAAACTCACTCCAAAACTATGATAAAATGATCATTAGTGTAATGAATAATAATTTCTTTTTTTGTCAAAAAAAAACAATTTCTTCTTTTCACAAAGTTTGTTTTTGGATGCAATGATAGCTTCTGTAAACGTATTTTATATTTATTAAGATTTCAATGTATAATATTTATTGGGTGATTGGAGATCCATGGTTGAGAGGGGACACATGGAGATGGGTATGTGCGCCGCAAAGGAAAGAGGTGTATGAGATGTATGTTGGTCAATTAATGGTGGAGGGGGAAAGGCGATGGGGCGCTAAAAAATTACAAGGGCGCTGTTTTCTTTAAAAACGGCAAATAGGATCATGGCAATGCCTTTTTTTCCCATTGGCGATGGAGGATAAATTGATTTGGGATGAGGAAAGAGAAGGGAGGTATTCGATAAGATCAGGTTACATATTGCTTATCAAAGAGGTGTAGGCGAGAGCAGGTTACATATTGCTTATCAAAGAGGTGTAGGCGAGAGCGGAGCAAGTATCTTGTAAGAATTGGTCCAACTTGTGGGAGGTCCGTGCTCCTCCCAAGACGCGTCATATGTCATTAAGATTTTGCCGAGGATGTATACCAACGTGAACAAGGTTATTACAGCGTCATGTGGAGTGTTCATTGGCTTGTCCTATGTGTAATATCTTATATCGGTTTAGAAGATGACTACCGTGTGTTTTTCCACTTGTCCACAGGTCTCACACAGCTTGGCAGCCGCTGGTCTCTCTACTGTTTTGCGTGACAGGCTGCTACGGTTCCATAATGCAGCCGATATGTTATTTAATATGCAGCCGAGAAGACATCTACATAGCTGGAAGAGTTGCAACTCTTATTTGGTGTATCTGACAAAACAGAAACTAAGCGGTGTGGAACATCCATAAACTGGATGTTGCTCAGGTCGGTCAACAAGCTTTTAACGCTTGGCAGCATTGGTTCAAAGCTAATTAGATGTGGAAACGCAGGTTCAACCAGACAGTGGCGCAGTCATGCGCGTACGATGGGAAAAACCAACGTCGAATTGGATTAAATGCAATGTGTACGCCAGATACTTTGATGCAAATGGTACCACATCAGCTTGTTGTTTTTGAAACAGCAACGACATATTTCATAGTGCACAAATGGTACAATGTAGTACCGTAGACTGTCAACGTTGGAGGAGGAAGGATTGGCACTACTTGATACAATACATGCCATGCCACTATACCACAAGGGTGGAATTTTGTTATTTTTGAAAGTGATTCTCAAACTCTCTTATGAATGATATAATGTCCAATAGTAGTGTAGAGCACGTAGAAGTATAGTTCCATTTTTATTAGTATTAGAAATAGTTTATCTTTATTGTTCAACTTTGAGGTAAAAAATTATAAGTCGACAAGCAAATATAGTTGTTCAATCTCTTGCAAGAGCGGCCAAATTTTGGGCTAGTCACCGCTGCTTTAATGTTATCGTTTGTTGTATTAAATCTTTTGTTTTTTGATTTTTACCACCGATTTAATCTAATCGTATTAAACCTTTGATTATTAAAGAAATGAGTTAAATTTACTTGTTTTGAAAAATAATAATTAAACTATTCACGAATACAATACGAATCATTTTATTGTTAGCTTATGTTTAGTATCACAATGAGAGTATCAAAATTACGGTGATTCACCATAGTTTTGCAGAAGCTACAACTTGTAATTTCTACAAAATCACTATAAATCATCGTAATTCTGACACATCCACCGTAATACCAAACATCCACTTAAAGAACTATAAAAATTATTCATAGATGTGAGTGAAACAAGTCTACCGCATTATCAACCTTTCTTTTGTCCCCTTGTGCCAGCACACTTAGTCTCCACCTACTCTCTGTCATGAACAAACAAAATTTTTCTTTCCACTTTTTCCCCATTTAAACTTAATTTTCTCCAATTCTACACTCCAAGTAAAAGTATAGCAACTTCATTCCTCTTGTATCTCTACAAATCTGATTTCTTTCTCAAAGTTACAACAAATCAGAAACAAAAATTTAGCAACTTCATTCCCCTTCAATCTTATGGTCACAAGCATTCACTAAAGGGATCAATAACTTGAGAACAAAAATCAGGAAAAGAAGGGAAGGAGAAACAAAAATCAGAACCACAAAACCCCTTTTTAATTTTATGGATAAAACCATTCTCAGAAATTTAGCCCTTTTCTCAAGAAATTTAACCCTTTCTAAAGAATCGTTCAAACCATTTCTAAGAAATTTCTGAAGGTACCAATTATTGTCTTGCTATTTATATAATTGATACGATATAGTACTTTATGTTAGTGTTAATTTGCTTTTACTTTTCATAGGATTGTTATGGCTGGGTTCTGTGGGTGTTGCCTAGTGTTAGGGTATTTGCTTTTGGAGTAAATGTTTTTTGTGCTTGCTATAGCTTATTTTGTGTGGTACCTTTGTCTTAGTGTTAGCTTTTGTCATTCAATAAAAGTGCTGAAAATGTAGCATAGTTGGATTATTTATTGTCTGTTCTATTTGTATCAGGGAGTAATTATTCATTATGGCTTTAAATTGGATTCTCTGTTTGTGTCTGTTTTGTTATGCTAAGCTGGTTTGTGGTGTATGTGATTATGATTCACCATTCACCTAATTTTATGTCTAGAAAATCTCTTCTTGTAGGAACAAATTATCCTAATAGTTTTAACACCTTACGAGCGCTTGTTAACAACGTAGTGTTAATGAAATATTTCTTAACCACTTTTCATGATTTTTTAAGGAAGTAATGTGGATTTTGCTAGACGATGCAGCTACTTTGTTCGTATGTTGTTCTTGCTTTTTTCTCTGAGAGAAAGAGGAAAAGAAAAAAGAGGAGAAAATTTATAAACTGTGCTGTAGATGCGTCATTTCATTCACCAAACTAATGAAAGAGACTCTCTCCTCTTTATGTTTTGCGGCCACGGTGGCTACAATAAAGACGAGACTTATGTATTCATATACACTGGGCCGAATGCAGATGGAATACCGGGAGTGATAACCGGTAGTGTTAGTTAATTAGTTAGTTATTTTGTTACTTTTTCTATCTTATGCCATAAACCAACAATTAACTATATTAAACATTTTAAGATATGATCTCTGTGGTGTTTTAAAAGCAAAACTCAAACTTGTGAAGTTTACGGTACTTTTCAACCGCTGTTCGTCAGGCGGTATGCTTCGGGCGGTTGGAGATACTCTTCAGTATTCATATAGACAAAACGGTAACAATTATGCGAGTACCGTTTTCACCTCTATCATCAACTTCACGTGTTTGGATTTTTCTTTTAAAACACCACAAAGATCATATCCTAAAATGTTCAATATAGTCAATTGTTGGTTTATTGCAGAAGATAGAGAAAGTAGTTAATAACTAACTAACACACCCGTTATCACTCGCGAGATTCCATCTATATTTGGCCCGATGTATATGAATACATGAGTCCCGTCTTTATTGCAGCCACCATAGCCGCAAAACATAAAGAGGAGAGAGTCTCGTTCGTTGGGTGAATGAAATGACGCATCCTATCAATACAACACGGTCCTTTTTATTTTTTCATCTTTCTCTTGGAGGAGGAGGAACAACATACGAACATGAAGGTGCATCATCTACCAAAATTTTCACATTACTTTCTTGAAAATCACGGGAAGTGGTTAAGAAATGTTTCATTAACACGACGTTGTTAATGGATGCTCGTAAGATGTTAAAACTAATATAGAGGAACACAAAAAGTACAACTAAGGTACTGCTTGCATTGATTTTTTGGCAAACTATGAAAACATGGTATTGATTCGTATGAATCGATACATGGAATCTTTTGTTGGGGTTTGTGTTGCATTGTTATTGTTATGTAACTATTTACTCGATATGTCGTAATCTGTAATTTGTCTGAAATAGTATTGTATGTTTCAGAGATGCTAACCGAGTACTGCCCATAGGTTAGGAGATAAGGGTCAATTTCCAATCCTAGAATTTTTTTTAGATGTAAACAATATTTATAAGGATATTTATATTTATCTCTTTAAAAGCACTAGCGGGCTAGATTCATAACTTCAAAATGTGTCCATATTATGTTCATCTATCATGCCAAATCTCTATATGTTCGTATAAAGTTATTTAAGAAATGTCAAAAACATCAAATTATGTCCCTGTAGGATAACTCAAGTGATAAGAGTTGTGGGTTGGGTAGGGGAAGTCCAGGGTTCAATCCCTTGCGGGAGCAATCTAACATTCTGATGTACCAAAAAAGAAATGAAGAATAAAATTTTAGGAGGATGAAAATATCATATTTTCATTTTTAGAGGCTAAATTCTAAATTTACCATATTCACCAAGACAAAAGCTTAACTTTTCTGGTATTCATAAAATCTTCAATATTTTGTTTATCATTAATGAATATAAATCTATTTTATTCTGTCATTATCTCAATTCTCAATTTCAATATTTCATGAGCAGTTTTAATCTTACTCGAAATATTTGGGATACTAAATATGATTATCTTTGAAAGTTGGAATTCCTTTGTAGAAGTTTAACATCTTCCTCTATACTCAATGTCGGTTGATAATTATTATTTACATCATATGTTGATGTTAATTAAATGACTGTTTCTCTGTCAAAATTCAAACTTGTTGAAATTTATTAAGTGCAAGTAAAATTCCACATTGGTTATAAATTAACTATTCTCAATGGATCTTTACTCGTCGTGAAACTATTCTCATACAATTCACCCTTTCATCGCCGGCTCTTTTTACCGAATTCTTACTCAGTGCAAAGTTATTTTCATGCAATTCACCTTTTATCGCCGGCTCTATTTACCGGATCCTTATTCAGTGTGAAAAGTTTTTCATACAACTCACCCTTCTGTGCCAATTACTACTCCACATGAGCATGCACTACTCACTACTCTAGTCACACTTTCTTCCATGTCACGTCAGTCAAGTGTTTGTGATTTCGGGTGATCAACTTGGAAGGAGGAGATGCTTGTTAGGACATTTATGAGACATGGACAATTTGGCATTGCAACGGTAGCAATCTTTATTCTCGTTGAAGTTGCATTTCTGATGGTGTGATATTTTTGACATTGGTTTGGTTAATGTATTTTTTCTCAAAACTTTTAGCAGGAGAAAGGCTTTTGATAAGGAATAACTGAATAAGGCCCGTGACAATGCTTCCTATAATGAAAGAAGTTGTTTCTCTGCATCATTTGAAACCATGGCACCGTGTCATTCTCCATGTGCATCATTGCGATGGTAATAAAATAAGACGTCCTGCTTTCAATGTCATATCCTAATTTTATCCCTTTTATTTTTATTTTTTCTTTCAAATTCATTTTTTTCAAAGTTAGAATATGAAGCTTTTGAATTATCACATTCATTAGAAGAAAAATCCACAATTTTATCTCAAAAAAAAACCGCATTACAAAGTAAATTACACAAATAATTACATTTTATATCAATTTTTACATTTTTACATTTTATTCCTAACTACATACTAATTCAAAGCAAATTACAAAAATATTTCTTATACCAAAACCAACTCAAAACTAACCCCAAACTAACTAACACTACTAGTTGTCCGAACTGCCAGAATTTGTAACCGCCTGCCCGAAGTTGTTACCCCAATTTTCATTTATAAAAGCTATCCTCATTCTCAATTTTGGGGAAGCTCCACCATTTTTCTCAACTTCACTCATTTCTCACATTTTTACATTCACTCCTTTTTCCATTCTCACATTCTCTCACCCAAAACCTCCATGGAAGCTCTGAATTGAACTTCACCACCCTCATCATACAACATCAACAACAACAAATAGAAGCAAATCAGGAAAGAAAAAAAAATCCGTTTAAGAAATTCAAAACCAAATCAAGAATTGAGGAGTTTTCAGTTTTCAGAAGTTCATAGCAGAAGAACAAGAAAAAAGGTGCAATTTCACATTACCTGGACTGCACGGTGGCCAGAAATCGCCGCCACCATGTCAGATCTCATCACCGCTGCGTCGGAATCTCCAAAAACCTGCACCAAGTTCTTTTATTCATATTTCGTCGCTTATTTTCTTGTGCATTTATAACTCGGAGATTCTTGAGATCCAATTTGCTATCGAATAATTTAATTTAAACCTAGTCTTCAATTTATGTTATATTTTGGATTCAGATCTTGTTATGATTTTATGAAATGTCCAACATCAGTTTCGAACTCAGTAGCCTTTTTTGTGTAGGATTGGTTATGATTTAGGTTAGTTTAGGTGGTGGAGTTGGTGGTAACTGCCGCGTCGAAAATCGCCTCCGGCAGCGATATCGCAAGAAACTGAGAAAGAGAGAGAGAAATATTTCTATTTTCGGATCTTTCTCTCTCTCGGTTTCTTGCTATATCGCCACCGGAGTCGATTTTAAGCGTGGCGATCACCACCACCACCACGACCTAAACGAACCTAAATCTTAACAAATCATACACATAACAACTACGGAGTTTGAATCTGGCGTTGGAAATTTCAGAAAATCATCACAAGATGCGAATAAAATTAAAACCACAAATTGAAATGTTTAAATTAATGATTCGATAATAAATTGGATCGCAAGAATCTCAGAATCATCAAGAGCAGAAGATAAAATAAGCGTTGAAATGTCAATAAAAAACCTGGTGGAGGTATTTAGAGATTCTGGTGCGGCGGTGATGAGCTCCGGCATGCTGGCAACGATTTCCAGCCATTGTACAGTCCAGGTAATGTGAAATAGATCCTTTTTTCTTGTTCTTCTGCTATTCAATTCTTGATCGTGATTCGATTTTGAATTTCTAGAACAAATTTTTCGGATTTGCTCCTATTGTTGTTGTTTGGTTTCTGTTTGGTGAGGGTGGTGAAGCTCATTTCAGAGCTTCGATGAAAGCTTTTGGGTGAGAGAATGTGAGAAATGAGTGAAGTTGAGAAAAATGGTGGAGCTTCCCCAAAATTGTGAATGAGTATAGGTTTTATAGATGAAAATTGGGGAAACAACGTTGGACAAGGTGTTACAAGTTCGAGCAGCTAGTAGTGTTAGTTAGTTTGGGGTTGGTTTTGGTTTAAGGAAGATTAATGACAAAATTGCTTAAAATAAAATTTGCAAATGAAATTTCAAAGTGAATTTGATTTGTTGCAATGAATTTGATTGATTTTCGGTTAAATTTGGCTAAGGCTTTGAATAAGTTATTTTTGAATATCATATATGAACGAAGGACTGTTGTTCGGCTTTTTGCAGTAGGCGCACAAGTAAATGAAAGTTCGGGTGAAGAAATGGGGTTGACACATTATTAGAAGATAAGAAAATTTCTGTAATTTTTTTAAATTAGTATGTAGTTAGGGAAAAAATGTGAGTATTTGTGTAAATAAAATTAAATGTAAATATTTGTGTAATTTATTTTTATGATCGTATAATGCAATAAGCTTCGACTTTGAAAAAAATGAATTTGAAAGAAAAAAATAAAAAGGACAAAATTGTGATATGACAGCGGTCGAAACATTTAAGTTCAACACTTCCAACGGACCTAACTCGCTCTATGTGAGACAGGTCCCCATAGCAAGCTTGCATATAGCCATTGTGACCACTCACCTTCATTCATTACCTTCAAGTTAGCCTGTTGATGTTGTTGGTCGCTAATTCCTTCATACAGGTGTTATACACCATCGTAACAAGTGGGTAATAGAAGCACTAGTGTAAAGGTCAGAGATGCAGCAAGCTACTTAATGATTCATAAATTCTTTTGCTAAATTGTCAAAAGAAAATAGGAGATAATACAATTTTGAAATCTATTACTAAGTTTTAGGACCTAATTAGTATGGCTGCAAGCCATTTAATTGAATGAAAATTGCAAGTCCACGAATGTAAAAAAGAGGGGAATACACTCAGCCAAGTACAAAAAGTTTGCATGGAGAAAAGAAATGATTTCCACCAAAATACTCTACACTAATCATTGGGGTAATCAATTCTCCTTTTATGCTGGGCCAGGAGAATTTCTTTCTCTCTGGAGTGCTCCTCCTCAGGGATCATTTATCGGCTGTCCTAGATTGATTCTTCCTCCAATTCTGTTATTTTGTCTTTTGAGCCTGTTGGATTATCATCAATTAGCGAGTTGCTTGAGGTTGTGCATGTTCCAGAAGTTGAGTGACCAGCTTGTAAGTACGACTGTTAAGGGCCTTCGTATGATCTATCAGCTGCTCATACCTGAACATGAAGCATTTCAAAAGTTAAGGGTCTTAGAAAAGAAAGGGGGAAACTCCAGAACAGTAGTAATAGTAGTTGTTTATCATGTCAACTTACACATTTGGATGATTAGGTTCCATGGTAAGTGTTCCAGTTTGAGAGTCGATTTTGGCATCAAGCTTTGAGCCACGGATGAGATTCACAATCCATCTCTCAGCCTCCTCGTAATTCAAGTTTAACTTCTCAGCAAGTACTCTGCTTAAAACAAATATCAGCAACTGAGCAACCCTATAACAAAAATTGTAGTTGTGTCGCAAGTATAAAGTAGACCAGAGGAATCATCGACAGAGTAAAAATCACAGAGAGACAAAATAGAGACATGTTTTCCGTGGTGAAGAGTAGAGACTTATGAAAAAGTTGTACATACCCCATGTCAATGCGTTGGTGTATTCTGCAGTATGTCTCAAAAATGAATAGCCTAGCATTTTCAAGGAACTCATCCCTTAATGGTACAGTAGAGAAGTTGTTTTCTTCAACTCGCTTACCAAGGAAGGGATCATTGAGAATTACCTGCATTTTTAAAAGCATATTATAATCAACACATAGATAAAGGTGCAGCAAGCAATAGCAAGTACCTAACATGGACAAAAATATTAAAAAGAAAAACTGAATGAACAATAGAAAATAGAAAGGGCACTTACTTCTTCACACTCCCTCATCTTCTTTTGTGCGCCATCAAAGTCATAGTTGACATAAACACAAGCCAAAAACTCAGTGATGGGGTCCTTATATGAATTCTGCTCTTGTTGAATAACTTTTATAAAATCTTTGAATTGGGGCCTCCTGCGCTTGTTGACAATAAATGCTGTAGCCAAGTATCGCAGAAGGTGTGGAGCGCTAGTTTGGATTGCATTAAGATACCTAGAAATGATATCGCATATTAGACACAGCAACATTTAAAATACTAAACCCAGATGTAGAAAACAAATGCCAAAGATTCATGCAGATTAACACCAAGAGAAAAATAGGAGTGATTGTGTCCTGATTCCAAACAAATTGCATACTTATCCTGGTTAAACAGATCAATTATCTGTGTTCTTCCATTGTCATGATTGAAAAAGATGAACAGACTCCAATGCATCAACCATATTCTGCTTTGCACCTGATTTATGGGTGATGAAAAATTCTGCAACAATGTTCACCAATAGTAAGTCTATATTAATATCAGTAACACTAAGAGCAAAAAAGCAAATAGATCAGCCGATGAACAACCTTCGAGTCAATTATTTCCTTCAAGCGATTGAGCTCTTCAAGAGCAATATCCCAGTTTTGCATCAATATTTCAGCTGCCAGCTTTCCCCACAATGCACTCAAACTCCTTTCACTATTTGTGCATAATGCTCTGTACTGATACAGATAGTCAGCAGCACCAGAGTAGTTTCCACATTCAAACTGAAATTTGCCATATTGGTATAATGCCTCTATTTGTGCAGGACCGATCTGTCATAACAGAATCTTCCTTTAAGAACTCATAACTCAAATACAACAAAATTCAAACTTTCAGAAGAAAAATAACGGATAACGAAGACATACTTGAAAAAACAATGGGAGGAGATTAAATTACTATGATTCTATCTATCTCAGTTCATTTTGGCATTTTATTTGAAACCAAGAGCAATTAAATCACCCAAGCATAACAGCTTTAGATCTTTAAATTGTTACCGGTAAGAGAGCATATTAGGGGCATTTGAAAGAACTTAATTAGAATTATCTTATGACATGTCACATGTACAAGTGTTTGAAATAGCGTATCACTACTGTCAAATGTGAATCGCAGAAAACATCGGTTTGTTCAAATTATGTCATGCTATGGTACTACTATGGCGCCACTACATCCTCTAGTTGACAACAGTTTGTACTAAATAGTAAATAGCATATCGCGGAACGATTGTGGCATGTTCAAATTCCACTAGGCTATAGTGTTGTAGCGCTTCTGTAGACGCTATTTGACAACACGGTAGCTTATAAAAATGATTTATAATGTCCATAAATTGTTTTAAGCATATGAAATAAGCTCAACAAGATACTTTATAGAAGCAGTTATACATGTCTTATGTGGACTCAAATACCATCTTCATTCAAAGAAACAACTTGTACAATATATAAACTCTTATGTGTATCAATTTTTTAATTAAGGACATAGTTACGCTGTTTGTCAAACAACCCCTTACTATAAGATCACTCCCTACCTTTGGAGAGCTTAAATCAACTAGCAGTCAAAAAATTGTCAGACAGTCCCATTTAGTCTATAAAAAACCCAACAACCAAAAAGCAGGCGCCACAGTACATGTTTGTTAACATGTTATTTTTTATTCGATTATCAATTACTTATGGAGTTGTGTTATTTTGCCACAAAATTTGACATCAAATTTAGACAACAAATTTGATGCTTAACAGTTAACATAGTACAAATATGAGGTTAATTACGTTCAATGGATGGTTAATGAATATAACAATATGTCTCCACTCATTAATCTTCTACAAAACAATTAACCATAATTTTAAATGCTGTTAACCACAACTTTTTGGGTGTTCAACCATCCAAAATTTGTTCAAACAAACATACATGATTTTTCATATTTTCAAACATGCAATGATATCAATTGATCACAATTTGCATTCAAATATACACATGGACATTGTTTGACCTTCAAAGTTGTAATCAATGAAGCACAAGCACAAGCACAACACTGACACATCGACAACGACAATAATTTGAGAGAAAATGACAAAATACAATATAATCATATGTGTCAGTGTCCGACCCGAGACACACCAAATTCGAAGAGTGTCCATGCTTCATAACTCGTTATCAATTGTGTCATATGGATTGTTAACAAGTTCTGCAACCGTATTATATTAATTAACCGTCTACTAAACATAACTAATCAAGCATTTCAATTGTGTCAACTATATATAAACTATCTTCAAATTTAATTTCGATGCCAAATTCATGTCTCAAAATATCATTTCTCTGAAATCCATAATTTCTTCACAACAAACTAATCCAAAAAAAAAAAAAAACAAATCCAAACCTAATTTTTTCAACAAATAATCACAATCCCATAACAAAACATCAAAATTAAATAATCAATTAAAACAAAACCAAAACCTGATATTTATCATTAAGCATCTGAATATTATAAAGTTTATCACTTCTCAATTCCATAACAGCAGCAGGATTCTGAAGAAAAGCAACAAGAGGAGCAGCAGCTTCTTCAAGAGACTTAAGCCTAGCAACAACATCAGCTCTTCGATCAACCATATCCTGAGGCACATCTTCAGTTTGATAGAGCGTTTTGTGAATATCCATAGCGTAATCGACCATGTTTGTGTTGTTTAAGAGATCGATCTTTGCTTTTAGGATATGGTTATCGTTGTATAGTTGGCGTTCTTGGAGAAATTCTAAGAGTGGGAAGACTAAGTGTCGGTCCAGATTTGGTGCGATTCGTGGTGTTAGATCGTATTCTGCCATGGTTGATGGTTGTTGATGGTGGCGCCGCCGGTGAGATAAAGGTGGTTGAAATGGGATTTTGGTTTTGGTTTTAGGGTTTGGAGAATGTCTGAGGCGAAAGAAGTGAACGGCGAAGGGGTTTTTTTCTTTATATAAAGAAGGGTAAATTACACTCACCTCCCCTGAGGTTTTCCTAAATAGCACCAACACCCCCTCTAATTTTCAACTAAACAGTGACCTCCCCTCCCTTTAACTCTGTTAGTTCTCCGTTAGTAAACTTCTCTCGTCACTCACTCACCCTCTTAGATTGAATTCTTTAATTTTGTTTTTGCTCAAGATGCAATTAATTTTAGAGAACAATACTAAATCAAATCAGAGACGTCATGAAAAATGTCAAACACTAATTCAAGAACACTGGCCAAATTGAAAATGGAATAAATCATAGTCAATAAAGGTAAAATTCAGTTGAAATTGAGAAAAAGGAGCATTTGTTGGTGGATTTGCTCTCTAAATCTAACTTTGTCGAGACATGGAAGAAGAAGTGGGAGGGGGAAAGAGAGAGCATAAAAAATTGAATTGAAATTATTCTAACATCTTAGATAGTTCATCTCAGATGCTTCGAGGCATAATATTTCTATGGAAGAAATTCTAAATCCAACCAAATTAAGTTTCAAATCAAGAACAATTACTCTTTGCTATCCATAATGAAGAGATTTCATAATGAAACAAATTATTTCAGTTTAGGAGGAAAGAGGGTTTCTCCTAGTTGTATACAATTGCATTTGAGAAGAAAAGTGAGAGCTCAGAGGTTAATTCCAATCAAACAGATAGTTTTTTTTTTTTTTTGAGAAGTTAATATTTAACGGAGAACTGACGGTGTGAGATAGAGGGGAGGTATTTGTTCATTTAAATAAATAATAAGGGAGGTTAGTGTTTAGTTAAAAATTAGAGGGGGTGTTAGTGCTATTTAAGATTACCTCAGGGGAGGTGAGTGTAATTATCCCTATAAAGAAAAGATAATTTACTACAAGTTTTTATTTTTTTTTTAATTTTAATTATAACAAAAATAATAAATAATCACTTTCTATAAAAAAATTTAAATATTTTTTTTATTTGATAATCAATTTAAATATCTTTTTATTCATACAAAATCATTTTTTTGACATAAAAATAATTATTTTATATAAACGAAAATATATAAAATCATGAATGTCCCGAGTTTAGTTAAGTTGGTCTAGCCACTAGACTATTTAATCTTTTTTGTGTGTTTATAAACAGTGTCAAATATCACTGATCACTATATTCATACAATTGTGATGTGTGTCTCATTCAAATCATGAATGCCTCTAACGTAATAATATCAACATTTTTTTAGATATTTTTTTTGTCATATAGTCTAGCGGTTAGAAATTCATCTCTTAAAAATGAATAAGTGACATATTGAGTTCAAATTTTGGTTCCTATACAACTATGCAATGTTCTTTACCGATTGAACTAGATTCTTGAAGACTTTTTTAGACATTTTCTGATAGACTAAGATAATTAATTCAATAGTTATATCCCCAATTGAAGCTCTGGCCTTGCGGTAAAAGATAAGACACTTGAAGAAAGATTTGGCATGGAGAAGAGTAATTTGTCTACGAATCTAATTGCTCCTCTATGCAAATTAATTAAGCCAACATTTAGAATTATGATGATCGTGTCAAAATCATGGTGACTCACTGTAATATCAAACATGCATTAAATATAAGACCATGTACAATGGTATGAAAAAGCCATGTTGAATCTGAATTTTGTCAGCAAAAAGCAGAAAATTGATTCAATTATGCAGTTTAGAGTTGATCAGAATCAACTCTTTTGAATCTGACCAAAAGGGACACGCGGCAGCTTGCCATTCGTTGATCCAGGGCGCGTGCAGCACACGCGCTGACAGCGCGCGTCACAGCAGGCGGGACGCGGAGAGAGAACTGAAAGAAGATAAAGGTGGACACGTGGCAGATCCTGATTGGCTAGGCGAATTTTAATTGCATTCTTATCTTTAAACTCAATTATTTCACAGCAAATTAATTTTTTATTTTTTTATTTTTTCAACAAAATTCGTAAAAAAATTTTCTCTATAAATAGAGACTTGGTTTATTTCATTTGGACACAGAAAAAAAATCAGAATTTTTCACTCTCTTAATCATATTATTAGTGTTTATTAGTGTTAATTTTGAAGTTTAAATGGTTTTTTAGTAAAATGAATCCCAATATTTTTTTTGAAGTTTGTGTGATGTACTGCATTCGATGTTAAGAAAATAAAAAAAAATATTTAAATTTTTTTGTTAAGTGTTCGTTTATTTTAATTTAATGTTAATCGATAATTGTAATTTTATTTAATCATAAAAACAAAATTTGAAATTTAAATAAGAATGTAAAATAAAAAGTGGTGGGGTAGAAAAAGTGGTGGGGTAGGGTGTTTAATGAAAAAACTATTGGAGAGAGTAAAAATTGAATGTGTGTTGAATGATGATGTGGAATGTAAAAAGTGATAAAGTGGGTGTTGAATGGTTTACACCATTGTACATGGTCTAAGGAAATAGTGTGAAGATGAATGCTACAAAGTATAAGTAAATTATTGGCTCTATGTACTTAGCAGCCACAAAACCTTATTTGATTGTTAAGTCTAGTTAGAAGAATCATGAACTATCCAACTAAGTTACACATGTATGCAGTAATATGAATAAGAAGATTTGAATTGAGAAACTTGAGGCATACACAAATAGTGATTATGCAGATAATTTGGACAATTATAAAAAGTATTTCTCAGTATGTATTTATGCTTAGTTCATGTGCAGTTTCAAAAAACCCAATACTTCATGGTTGAAGCAAACTTACTGGTTAGAAAGTGCTGGTGAGTGGGATGTTCAACAAAAAATAAGTGATATTGGGTTCGACTTAGTCTTTTCACTATCGAACTTGTTAACAGGAACAGATTGATTAGCGATGGTCAACCTATTTCGGATTTTGTCACATCTCTTATAATCTGCGAGAGGTCTCTCTAGCTCCAATGGAGGTGGTAGATCCATCTCTTCGAATATTGAATCTTTTGGGACAATCATCTTCACTTGTTGCCTGCTTGTCTCTTAGTTTCCTCGAACGGACTTCACATTTTCGTATCAATTCTTCACGAAACCCTCTAGATGCGGAATGTAAAAATTGTTATCCGCCTTCCAAAGGTCATTGAACAATGACAATTTTTTCTTTAAAAAATTTAGAAGAATTTTCTCAATAGTAACAAATTTTGATGATGTGACAATTTCCTATGCTTGAGAGACACCAATATTAAAGATTTGAATATTTAATCTAGAAATTCATCATGTCATTATCATCACCATAAAAACATTAACAAAATTAACCCTACTACATGTCAAAAGACAGGTTTACACATCACAAATAGTACAGATCAAGAGTTTTATAATGCAACAAAGCATTATCTCATTGATATTGATATAGTAATATTTATATATGACAAAGAACGCCCCAAAAAATGTAAGAGGTAATGAATCCAATCATCAATACAAAAGACAATAGGTAACAACAACAACAAAAGTTACAACTTATACATTCTAGTAAAGCAACTAAACTTTAAATGCAAGAAATGCATTGAGTTCAAGATATAGTCATTTCTAAGATAATGAATTTTTTGTGAAATGATTAACCAACAAGCTCATTTCATTTGTAAGTTCCCATGCCGACACCAGTCTCACCTCCAAGATGTGGCTGGAAACTTTCCCTCGCGCTTGAGTAGTTGATATAGTAGAATTTCGAAACAATGGAAGTGAAGAAAATGAAAGCAGCACCAGCAGCAAAAACTCCCTTCCTTACTGTCTCACAAGAAGGAGGATCGTTCACAAAGAGGGTTCTGTACTTTGTGTGATAAGCATTTTCAACTGATCCAGCTAACAAACACATTTCAGCAATCAAGAAAAACACCCTGAAAGATAGAGTTGCGAAAACAAGGTTAATATGATTTGCAAGATACAAAAATATCGAAATTTTCTAGATTATGTTAAGATTTATTATTATTATTATACCAGCAGATTATGAAAAGAATAACTGCACAAGCTCTTGAGCCTCCGGGCTTAAGAGGCTTCCCACAACAGAAGCATCGGCTTGCAACCATTATGGCGACTTGACTAACCATGAGGAATAGAAATGCTCCAACTCCATATCCGGTTGCTATATCCGAGTTATAGACACAATAATTATAATTTTGATCCCTGTCAGGAACAATCTTAGCCTGCCAAATGAAAACAGAAATAATGTTATGTTAAGCAGGAGGTAAAAATAATGCGGAAATCAATTGCATATGTAATTATACATCTGATATATGATCATACACCAAATGAAAATTTGTAAAAACTATGCCTTTTGTTTCATAAATACTGAGAATTCTTCGCTTGAATTGTAAGTTACGTTGACCAAGATTGTAAGAACCATGACTACCAGTTCTACAAGCAAGCACATACACAAACAGAAAACGAGAGATCTAGCGTTTTAAATCACAAAAGAGGCTTCAAAACATGTATGCGACCACAATCTAGATTATCACATTAAGGATTCTAGTGTGTCGGCAATTGAGGTCACATATGACTACGATTCTTTGCAATGTAAAAAATTGCGACATACACAATCGTAACAACTGCAATTTAAGATCTTGGAAACAACATTTCATCTTGTTTACAGATCTGGATCTCTAATTTCAAACACACAACATAAATCACAAAATTATTACACTAACAATGAAATTCTTAATCCAGAGAGAAAAGTTGAAGATTTGACATTACTTGGAATGTAAAAAGCCAATAAACAAACTCAAATAAACAAAAACAATTGCAGATAGTTTCAATTGTGAAATTCATACCTACCACAATGAGTCAAATTGAATCCTTTAAGCTAAAAAATTGATAAACCCAACATTAAATTCACAATCTTTAATTCATACAAAGAAAAAAAAAAGCTTAGAAATTCAATCTTCATTCACATTTTCACAAACTATTAACAATCAAAGAGCAAACAAAAAAGAACAAAACTTGCTCTTTACTCTTATCAACTTCAATAATTCAATAATTCCTCAAAAACCCATAAACAAAATCAAATTTTGACACAAACCCAGATTCTAATTTTTAATTTTAGATAAGAAACAGCAAGATAATCAAATCAAAATGAAAAAAAAATGAAAAAAAAAAGAAGTGAATACTCACAGTGCTTCTTCTTTGTTCAGCAGCAACAGCAAGACCAAAAGCAATCAAGTCAAAAACAAAGACAATGATAAGCAACAATTTGGAAGCCATGGATTTGAATTGAAGATGAAGAGAGAATGTAGTTGGATCTGTGTTCTCTCTTTCTCTCTCTCACTGAGTTATGTTCAATGGCGTTTCTTTGTAGCTATAAGGTGCATTTCTGAGTAAACATGAAGGTAAGTAGAAATTAATTAATATAGAAAATAATTAAATAATTTTATTTTTTGTTTTTGGGAATAATAAATAGACATAGAAAAAGACATGGCAACTAATTGATTAGTATGTGAAAATGTATATTTTACCTGCTTGCACATTGATTACTCACCAAATCATATGTTTTTCTTTTTATTATTGGAGAAGCAAAATAAAAATATTATAGAGTCACACTAACATCTCTAATGTAGTGTAAGGTGGTAAATTTTTTATTTTTTATTACAAAGGGGGTACATTTTTATTTGACAGTTTCTACAACAATTATTTATTATACATGAAAATATATAATAATAATAATAATGATAATAATAATAAATAATAATAAAGTGTGTGTCAAAATAATAATAATAATAATAATAATAATAATAATAATAATAATAATAATAATAATAAGAATGTGATTTATATGGCTGACCGAAAAAAAAATGTGATTTATATATATTTTTTGAAACGAAATAATGTGATTTATATGTAGAATGGAAGATGTGTACTCTAACAAGATAATAAACGTTAGTTGATTTAGTAGTGGTTGACGTTTGATTTAGTATTAAAGACATAATTTTATTTCTACAGTTATACTTGTAAGATATGAAATTACTTGATGCTATAATTTGTTCCAAATAAGATAAGTCGACCTAATAAGCCGATTACTTGTGGTGAAAATAAAATAATAAATCAATAAATTAATATTGAATTTTAATTAGTTGCAAAGTATATCTATATTAGGATGCATTTGATCTGTTAAAAAATAAGAGACCGAACATAACAATTTCAACTGTATTACGTTTAATTTGATTTTAAAATTGTTCTTGGGACTAGACAAATTGAGAGTCATAGGACTAGACAAAAACATATTTTCTTGTCACGCATTGAACCGTAAAACAACTTTTTGTCCTTAGTATAAGTTGTCTAAAACACCAAAATAACATTTTTTCCACCAAAAATTAAACAAGATAAAATTTGTTCAATACCATAAACATTTGTTCTATCCAATATTTAAATTTTGTAGAACAAATGGACCCAAAATGTCATACTTATATCGAATTAAATTACTTTTGGTGAATGAACTTATGAAACAAAAAAATAAAAAGTTTGTTATATGGAAGCGAAAAAATAAGGTTAATTAAGAAAAATAAGTGATAAGTAATAAATAATATAGTTAATGACATGACAAATTGATTATTTCCTTTAAACATCACATTTGATGGGAGTATTCCTATAATAAAATGAGTAATTTAATATAAAAAAATAAAAGACCAGTTTAATTTGATATATTGTACAAAAGTCACAATTATTTTTATCTATGATTTTAGAAGGTAACTATTAAAATAATTTTTTAATAATTTTACAACCATAATTAATTGATAGTTAATTTTTTACATGGATAAATATATAGGGTTTAGGGTTTATTTTTTTAACAAGCCAAAATAAGATATATATAAATATAAAAATCAAGTACGTACAATACCCTCAACACAAGAAGTGCTAGGACAGGCAATAATAATCTATATCCACACAAGTCCGAAGACAAGACAACAAAAAAAACTACAAGCCAAAAAAATCATGAGTCAAAAACCCAAACATAGTAAAGGATTTGTCCACCAGCTATGAAGATTAATAAATATATCTTTTAATAAATATATCTTTTGCACGCAATTTTTATCGAAACAATTGAAATTCATTTAAAATATTTATTTTATCGGGCAAATTATTGATTTATAAATAAAATTCTAATTGCTTCAAAAAAAAAAATCTAATAAAGAAATAACATTCTAATAAAATAAGTTTTAATGTTTGATTATGAGCAAAATCTCTCTTGTTAGAATAAATAACATGAGAATAGTACTAGTATACAATACTTGAATTAGGTGGGAGAGAGTCGGTGGAAAGGGACAATAGGTTGAGGAATTGAAGGAAGGGATGGTCTAGAATGGTAATTTTGTAGGGACGTGAAATATTGTCGGTGACTTGTTTGAGGGCATAAAATGAAATGGGAGCAATTAAAGATTTATACGTCACATTAAATGAAGGATATGGGTTCATTACAAGAATGTGAAGCTTCCGTAACACAAATTGAATCATCTTTTTAAGGTATCCTTTTTCTTTTTATCCACTATAGTGACTATACTATTTTTTTTTTTTATCATTTAACCTAGTGATCTAGTGACTAGAAAATCGATCTATAAAATAAATAAATAGAGTGTCTAAAAATAGAATCCTGACTTCTACGTGTAAAATGCTAATATTTCTATCAATTGAGCTATATTATCGGGGACTATCTATCATGTATTATCATATTTGTTTTGGTTTGAAAGAAAATATTTAAATAGATTAATCAAACTGAACTAAACTAATTAATTTAGTTCAATTTTAATTTTTTTAAAATGAAAACCAAAAACAAACTAATAAATTTTTTATTGATTGGACATTTTTTTACCAAAAATCTATTCAAACCGGTTTAATTATACTTCTAAAGATGAGGGTCATCTTATTTCAATATCTAGATTTAGTGAAATGCATTTTCAAAATTTATGCAAAATAATATACTACTATTTTTTTTAGTAAAAAATAACATAAAATATACTACTATTTTTTTTTAACACAAAATAAACTAATACTATTTAAATTAGATTATCACTTGTAACCAAAATAAATATTGTCACTTTTTCATATGAAGCACGAGTCCTTTTTTCTCATTATTCCTTCGATAAAGAGAAGAAACACATGAGTGGAACCTTTGCTTTCATTCATGGCCTTCTGTTTTATTGTCTCTCCAGATGTTTGGTGCACAATTTACATTTTTCATGTAGTTGAAATGTCAAAAAATTTGTGAAACTTGACATAGAAAAATTTGATGGATACAAATTAATTTTGACTTGTGGAATATACAAGTTTTTTTTTTTTTGATAAAGAATATACAAGTTAGTTAGTGACGCGTTAATATAAACACTTGTGTACCTTCATAAGATTTGGGGTATTTACCCCCAACTACTACAAAAAGTTTTAAACAATATTTTATTATAAAATACACCGTTGGATTGAATGTTTATATGATATAGATTATTTGTGTAAAATTTCAAACAAATCTAAAATCATTTGATATGCTATTGAGACACATAAAGATTAACGGTGTTTAAGTAATCACAAAAACTTTTAATTTTGATGCGGCTCAATAACATATCAAATGATTTTAGATTTGTCTAAAATTTTACACAAATGATTTATATGGTATTAACTTTTAATCCAACAGTATATTTTATAAAAATTTATATCGATTAAAAAAAAATTAAGTGGTTGGGGGTAAATATCTCAAATTTTGAGGGGGTAGACAAGAAAAAACCAATTAAAATTACAAAATGTGTTAAAAGAAAATATTTTCATTATGGACAACGACAAAGAGAGGAACTAGATTTGAGAACTAAAAGTGCAATTCGTTTATAATTGGCTAAGAATACTCTTGCAAATATGCATTACATTTCGCCAGCCAAAGAGTTTTTTTTTTTAGTTTTCAACACCAATATTCAGTCTACTGGTCCGACTGATCCGATTCGGAACTAGTTCTGCCTTCAAGTAGTTTCAATTTCTTGTACCAATCAGACAAATGATATCTCAAATTAATTGTTGTTGAAGTAGATAATATGAAAATATTTGACAACATGAAAGCAATACACAATCAAAAATCACAACTTTCAATTATGATTTACAATACAAGAAAACATGCTTTGACTTCAAACTTTGTATAGAACTTCAACATGGAAAATTCAAATCCACATGGCCTTATTGTTATAATGTCTGAGAAGCTCAAAACTATCTACAATCTTTCACATGAATGTGTGTTCAAAAACAACAAATAATTCAATATGCAAAACACTTTCTGTTGATCAAACTTCAAAGAATAAAGTAAACTCTTTTGAAATATTGAATAACCAAAACCATGTATAAAGATAACTCATAACTTCCCTTAACAAATGTTCTTCAGCTTCTTCTTCCAAAGAAGAGAAGCTTACGAAACCCTTTCGCGGCTTTTGAAGAGTCTTCCTCCTCATTGATCCATTTCTTCCTGTTGTGGATTGATTCTTGCATCACTTGGTTACTCGGTGGAGGCGTAGAGATTTGTATCTCTGAGACTTTAGGTGGAGTAACATTACTTTCATCTATTTTATGATTAACCTTTGAATTCAAAGCAGTATATATTAATGGTTTGCTAGGTAATGTAGCTGTAGAAGTTGTGATATTTTCAGTATTATGCCGAGGTTGGTTATTATCGCTAGGAAGCGAAGATAACTTGTCTGATACTTCATCGGCTCTAGACTGATTTGGCAAAGATGAGTTTGTGCGAGGTTGGCGAATATTTTCATCTGGAATTTCTTTTTCTGAAGTCAAATATCTTGAATGTTTCTCCGGTGATGCTTTCGGTATCTCTTCAATGCCTTTCAAATCTCGATTGTTGTTTCGTTCGACAGCTTGTGCGGCATCAGGTTTGATAGGAAACACTTCTGAGGCTTTGGTTTCATTCTTAGTCTTTGCGTTAGTCTCTGAAATAACTTTCCCTTTTGTTTTACGCGCGTCATCTTTAATGTTTGAAGATTTGACTTCTTTTTGGAGCTGTTTCTTCTGCAATGGTACCGGTACTCCGTTTGCCTTCAAAGAAGGTTTCTTTGTTGAACCTGATTTTGCTTGACTCGGCAAAACCGTCTGCTGAGTTACTCGAGCAGTTGCAAGTCGATCAATGGTCGAACTCCTAAGGACTGGTTTGTTCGGTTTCTTAGTCTCTTCATTAGATGGATGAATCTTAGGATTCCCTTTCTTTGCAGCAGTCTTAGTGTCTGTTCCAGTTTTCCTCGAGGCACTTCGTTCGGCAATTCTTTTCTGTCGCTGGATCATTAACTCCTCCCTTCTCTTTCTATTTTCTTCTTCCTATTAATTGAAATAAGTTATAACTTATAAGATATGAAGATTAACAAATAATTTTTTTTACTAACCTATGAATTTTCAACTGAGAGCTATAGTTACTTGTTTGTTAGTTTACCTTCTCGGATTTGCTCTTTGTAACGGTAGTTCTGCTTCCCGACAATGCTCTATTTCTTGATATGATATCAGATTTGCTTTTCCCAAGAGATGCATTCAGAGCCTTTGACTTTGCATCTTTACTTGAAACTTTCGCGGTTTTCACTCCAGTAGATTTCTTATCGGCGTCTACATGTTTTCTCTCAGGTTCAGCATCGGAATTTTTTTTATTTGCTTCATATACTGAAATGTTATTTTCCATTTCCATTCTCCAGGGTGCTGCATTATGCTCTACAGCTGAATCGCGACCAAGAACCATCAACAGATCTTCCGGCTCACGAGAAATTAAGGTTTCGGTCTTCTTATGTGAACCATCTTGTGTGCCGTTTGTGAATTCAGTAGCGCCGATGATGTCTGAAACCAAACTTATATCAGCTGATTGAGAATTAAATTGACCTTGTGACGGTCGAGCTTGAACCATGAAAGAGTCATCAGCCAAAATGTTTTTCTTGTTTTTCTCTACTGGTAAACGATCCGTAGCTAAAGATGACACATAATAGCTACCCGACTCTTCATTTCTCCGAGAAAACAACAACTCCTCATCAGTAATTTTCTTTCTCTGCATAGTTGTAGGTCCATCCTTCCCTTCGCTGAAATACTCAACACGATCTCGACCCTCACCGTTCAATTCTCTCTGTGTCACAACAAATGAATCATTTGAAACTACTCGAGTTTTAGTGACGTCTGCTTCGCGGTTATATGCATTTGACCTTCCATCCGAAAAATTCTTGTTCATCATATATTCTTCCTGAAACATCATAGGCTGTTTTTCGGTATCAGGAGTAGAATCATCATCTTCTCTCAAAAGAAGATTCTGGAAAGCATCCCAGTTGTTACCGCCTTTTATGCCATTCGAATCAGCATCGGTTGAACCATTTACATTGCCAAGGTGTTTTGCACTATGTTTTTGCTGATGGTGGCTCGAGGTCGACTTGGTTCTTTTCTCCAGTGATGCAACAGCTTCCTCTACCTTGTGTTTCAAGGAATCTCCATTGATAAATTCTTCCTCGTTCGACAAACTCCCCTCTGTGATACTACTTTTTTCGCCGTCTCCATTGGAAGTTATATAGTTTATATTACGGATAACTACTTTCCTTGAGGATTTCTTTCCATGCTTCTTTGAGTTCCTTTTGATTTGCTTTGAGTCGGCATCTGAATCACTCTCATCAGTATACTCAGATGATGTAGTTGACTCGTCTCCTTCAGAGCGATCCACTACTTGAGATTGTTTGTTTTTCTTCTTCTTTTTCTTATACGATGTTTTATCATTGTGTGAGCGATCCTCGTTTGAAGGCCATTGCATATTCCCTTGATAATACGAAGGCGGAACCTGCATACCGGGATACATGTATGGAGGCATTTGTTGAAATGCATGACCTTGAAAATTGTGAATGTACTGCGGATGATGGTTCGGCCACGACATTGACGGTGTTTGAGCTGATGCTGACAAATCTGCAAATTTTAAAAATCAATAAGTATTGAACTTCTGGATCTATCTATACAAAGTTTAAGTTGTTTGATAGACTGTTTCAAAAAATTGGTCATAAATAAATTTTCTCTAAGATAGCTTATGAAAACAACTTAGAACTTATATAAAAACAGTTTGACTTTACTTTATCTTTTGTTATAGGAATAACTTATAGATAAGCACTTATACAATAAGATTTATGTTATAAGTGCTTAATTAAGGTGTTTACTCAAATAGGGCCTTAAATTGTACATTAGCGCCTATATGATAAGCCCTTGATTAAGCTGTTTATCCAAACAAGGCCTTTGTAATAAAGGAAGAGTACCTTGACCGATGTCCAAACTTGCATGGCTTGGGGTTGAATCAGAAATGGAGGCATCACCTAAGCCATTTAGCTTACTTCCCGAGTCATCTTCGCCTGCAAGTATGATTCCGGAAGTCCTCAAGTAAGGCAATACGGATTGAGAAGACACCTGCATGGCTGCAATCTCATCCATCCAAAGCTTGTCTTCATTCTTTTGTTTACACAGATCTAAGAAATTTAAGCATGCTTCCCTACACGAGACATGAAATGATATCAAATAACAAAATGAACTGTTTTAACGGATCAATGTACTAACTTACTATATTTTCTGATATGCTCACTGACCTTAAACGTGAAGCTCCAAAAGCATCAGCGAAAGAGATAAGATCATCCATAGATTCTGGATAGAATCCTGCAACTAAAGCTCGCGCATAGGCCATTGCTTGTTCTTTGCATAGCATAGCTTTACGATTGTCTAGAACACGTTGAAGGCGAACCCTACAATAAAACATCGACGAAAAATTATTAGACTATGTTGTAGATACTTCATGACGAGTAGAAAGATGCGGAAAACATCATATATATACCTCGAGTTCTCTTCATGTCCGTCTTTATTAGAGGAAATAGCTGACCTTTTGATACGCCCCTCGGCATATGACACATTACCTGTTAATCACATATTAACGTGTGATATATGCAATCAAAAGAAAGATTAAGGAACCAATTTGATTATGATGTTCCCTTCTTACCTTCTGCCTCATTTGATTGAGTTGAACCTTCAATCTGCACAATCTCCTTTTCTATGGTCACAAACCTCTCTAGAACTTCTGGAGTGCTTACAAATCTAACAAATCTATATCAAATGAACAAAACATACACACATCATTGGTCTTATAGAATTATTATATTTTTTCATATAGTAAATCACATCATAGTTTCAAATTGTGGTAGCAATATAAAGGATTTTGAGACTATTAAAACCACAACGTAATTGCGGTAGCATCAGCAACATTTTTAAGCATTTTTTGCAATATTATGGATCGTGACCTATCTGGCCGTAATTTAAAATCCTGATCTACTCCGGTAACCAAAGGAGATTAACCCTTAATGCGCGTTAAGAGTTCCACATCGGATCCGAGATCGTTTGAACATGAGTTTATAATTATAGGTAATGTTCATCTTACAAGTACAAGTCGGTTTTGTAAGGATGAGTTAGGCTCAACTCATAATTCTAAGGTGGTATCAGAGTCTCGTTCAAGATCTGTTAGGCCACTTGCTATCAGGTTTCGGCTTAACTATATACACTTTCAAAATAGAATACACTTACAAATCATTTAAAAAATTTACCTTTAACCATAACTATTTCAAAAGTCACACATATGACCGATTGTAATTCGTCGGCCGCCAGAGTAAAACTTTTTACACCAACAGACAATTTATGTAAAATTAATCTCTACTTTCAATCCAATTTATCAAAAATCAATAATTATCACAAAAATAAAAAGAGAATCAAAACTAAAAAACAAACCTTTGTAAGGTGGCTTTGGTGAACCATGGAGCAAATGTACCAATAGGACATAGAGTAATGGAATAGCCACCTTTTGAAATCTGATCTTTAGCACATTTAAGATGAGAAATAAAAGGTTCTAACAGCCCAGAAGCTAGTCTTTCACTAACACCACCAGAAACAATCACCAAATCACACCTTCAACAAATAAAAACACAGTCAAAACAAATAAAAAAACAACCTTTTTTATTTTTTTATTTTTTTTTTATGTTTTTTAGCTACAACTAACTCATCTAATGTGAAATATTGTGAAGTTGAAGGAAAAGAACCTTGTTCTTGTTGGTGTGAGTTGAAAAAGGGCATGATCAAGATAAGAACTTGGATCCATAGCTAAAGTTAGAGTGTTGTTGAAAGCTCAAAATTCAAACTTTAAAGGAATAATACCAAACTTCATCTACAATCTTGAATCCTTAAAAGTCTCTCATATGATGATTCACATGTAATGTAGTACATGAAAAAAGAGGCTTGTTTGTTGAGTCTTGAAAGTGGGTCCAATCCAACAAAACATGAACATGTTGTCTCAATGTGTTTCTTCTTCTATTATATTATTAGATCTTTCTTTCATAAACATATACACATGTTTTTTGGAAAAATAATGTAGATGAAACAAATAATCCAATTTCATGAAATAATTATCCAATTGAATGAAATGTTCAGATCCAAATCTAAGAGTGTGTTGAGAGGTCCATTTTGATTAGTTTGTTAACTTGTCATCCAAGAGAGTGGAGGTTTGGCTTTAGGTTGTCGGTGTCAATCACAGGTAAAGTGTGAGTGAGTGAGTAAATGAGCAGCAAAGAATAATCACACTTGTTGCTTTCATTGTAACACTTGTCAGTGCCAACAACACTATAATAAAAATACAAAATGAAATGTCCAAAAATCGAAGTTCTGATAGAAAATACTAAAATTGTTAAACCGAATATTTATGATCAGAGATCAAACTTCGATCCTCTATTTTATATTTGTAACTTTTTAATGATTTATATATCATTTAGTCTATGTACTAAAAAAATACAAATAAGAGTGATACATGTACATCTAATCATCCATTCTACATTTATGTGGGTCTCATTTTCACCTTTCAAGACTCAAATATATAGTTCAAAATTATGTATCTTGTTTCTTTTTATTTACCTGGTTCTTAAGGGAATGAGGTTTTGGTAGCCTATAATTCATGGTAAGTTCTAATAGTAGTATTAAATAGTTTCACTCTTATCTCAATTATAGTTACGGGGTTCGAAACATTGTCTCTGTACCAAATATAACATTAATCACTACCAAAACAACTATCATTTGATATCTTGTTTTTGAGTCTTAGTAAGATCTCATTTTTTTTTATTTAATTACTATTTTGATTTACATATATATTTCTAAATTTATGAATTTGACCTACACATATGTTAGTATAGTTGATAAAAGTTGTCTGTCTCCTATATTTTGTGAAGACGTATGTTCAATTTTCGTTGTCAATATGAGAATTTCATTTATGAATAATTTGTAAGTATTTATGTTAGTTAAAATATTTAACTTTTTTTGTTAAGAAGTATCACATCAGTTGCAAGATGGCTTGAATATGTATTTATAAGTGAGGAACAACCCTCACTTTACAAGCCGATTTTGTGAAGTTGAGTTAGGCCCAACACTCAATTCTAAGATGGTATCAGAGCCTCTCCACGTTTCGCTAGGCCACTTCTGATGGCCTCTGCTATCGATCGGGTCATTCACCGCATGACCGTCTGCTATCGATCGGGCCATCCACCATTTATATCCGCACTCCAAACCCAATAGTGCTGAGCGCGAGAGGGGTGTTAAGAAGTCCCACATCGGTTGCGAGATGGCCTGAATATGTGCTTATAAGTGAAGGGCAACCCTTATCTTACAAGCCGGTTTTGTGAGATTGAGTTAGGCCCAATACTCAATTCTAAGATTTTTCTTATGCATTGGAGATTTGGAGACATGGTTTATCTTGTATTAACAACTTTGAGGTAAAGTTTGTTCGGCGACAAGCGAATATGGTTGTTCACTCACTTGTGAGGGCATCCATTTATTAGACTAGTCACTATGTGGGTGATATAATTCTTCCTTACATTGAATATTTGTTGATTAATGAAAGAAGTTAAGTTTGTTTGTTTAAAAAAAAAATTTGTAAATTGGTTGATGACATTCTTATTAGTTGAGATAAAATTGTGGATATTTTTACAAGAATTTTAGTTAATAATTTTTAAAACTAGTTTTCTAAAAAATAAGCAGCCGCCCCCTCCCTCAAATAAAGCTTAATTTTTTTTGTCTTTTTCTTGTTCATTCTCTAAAGAGGGTGATTTAAGGTCAATTTCGATTCAAAATCATCTCTCTTGATCGTTTCTTTAGTTTTTTTTTTTAAATAAGTGTTTTTCACATATTTTTTAAGTTTTGTTTGAGTTTTTTTTCACCGTGATTTCTTCTTTCGGTTACTCCTGTATTGTGGAATTGTTTGATTTCTCGTCTTTGTATAAGGTCTTCTCCATATGCTTCGATTGTTGGGGCAGTTCACTCCTCTCCCAACAATTGAAGCATATGGAGAAGGACTCCTTTTTTCAATGTTGTTTGCACTGTGGCCGACTCTGAAAACAATATTATTATTATTATTATTGTCATTTTTAAAATTTTGAAGCTCTTAACACCTGAGAATGCAGCTTTGTTTGCTACAATTATTTGGAGTATTTGGAAACAACAGAACAATAAGCTATGGAACAATGTTATCAAAATGTAGAACTATGTTTTTCAGCGTGCAGTTGAACAGTTATAGGGCTGGAAGGCATCACGTGCAGTGCGGACCCAAAATACCCAGATGCATAGTAGACTTGATTATGTTAGCATGTGGAAGAAGCCATCCGTAGGAAGGTTTAATTGCAACATTGTTGCATCTTCAATTTGAACAACAACAAAGTTGGAATTGGCATGTGCATTAGAGATAAAAATGACCATTTTGTGTTGGCGAAAACATAGTGTGGTCTTCTATATGTGGAGTTCATGTGGGAGAAGCTCTTGGACTATTGTCGGTGCTCAACTGGATCTATAAACTACAATTGAGACCTATTAATTTTGAGTTAGATTCAAAACTAGATGGTGACAATTTTTCTTCTCACAAGTATGATGCTACAGAATTTAGTGATATTATTCGTTATTGTAAATCTTTATTTTCGAGCACTTTAGTATTGAGTGTATTAGGTAACAAGCGAATGAGATTACTCAAACTTTAGCTAAGACGACTACATCTCTAACTAACTTCCAAAATTCAAAATGCACCAGTGTATTAAACATATTTTAAGTATTGAAATGTTATAAACTTTTTCCTTTAAAACAAATCGGTGGTTGAGATTCTTTTAATGCAGAAAAATGTATATTTACATCAGAATTGTCTGATCTTTTCTGATCTCAAATGAATGATTGAGATTTAATAATGTATGAAAAATTTACAGCAAAAAATCCAGATTCTATTTTATATTAAGATCATAAACAGTTTACTATTGTAATCTTTGGATTGAAATGATTGGAGTGAATTAATTAGAACAAGCTAGCTGTCAATAAGATTGTGTGTTTTTGGTACAAACAAATGTACATCTCCACAACAAAGGGAAACCGACAAATAGTAGTAAGTTATGATAAAGAATGTTGTGTTATTTTCATTTTATAAAATGATTTGCCTAATTGTTGTATTTTTATAATTTCACCTAAAACTAAACAATTGTCAAATTCAATAAAGAAATGTACCAAAAAAAAGAAGGAATGTACCAACAAAATAAAGAAAAAATAACCCTTCTTTCCCTCTGTTTTAATCATTTTGTAAAGTGGGATGAATTAGATAAAAGGTTAATTTAAAGGGTAAATAAAAAAAAGTCATAATAAAGTTTATTTTGTGTGGTTAAATGATAGGAATTTCCTTATCATTAAATTATATTTTTCTTTACATAGTTTATGAACCAGCTCAGGAACTTATGTTTATGTCTTTATCAAATTCGAGCATGTAATAGAAAAATTCACTCAAGGATAATTTTTTTTATCAATCCTCTCATTTTTAGAGAAAGAAAATTTTAATAAAATTTATTAACTACTTCTGCCCAGTATATCTTAATTCACTATCACACAATTTATAACCTTTGGCAGTGGTTGAATTGAATCAGTCACAGCTGATATATAATTATAATAAATAATAATTAAGAAAAATTGCAGTCATTGCTTTGTATTTGTTCGATTAATCTATGTCTTTTCAGCATAGTGTTGGTTAATATATCGCTTTCCAATAGAAATCAAATGCTTATTGGGGTTTTTTGTGTGTTAGTATACACCTTGTTGTCAATTGATTTGATTTAATTTTTTTTACTATATAAAACAATATTCATTCATTCAAATTGAAAGATTACATCGATGCAATACAAATTCATAATCGATAAAAATAAAACGGAAGATTCTACGAACAAATTCACAACATCCATTTTAATAGTATAAATCGGCAAATTACATAAGCCTACATATTTGACTATATTGAAGTGTTCGGAATGGTCGTGCCTCCAAATCTGTAGCGTTGATTTCACAAAAGTCATTAATTTGAATTGCACTAGATCGACCTTAATCCTTTAACCTGAAACAAATAAATACCGCACAAGACAGAAAAACAAAATACACCGCACTAAGACGGGGAAACCAATGCACCACACTATGACGGGAAATCAAACAAACAACGTCGCACTATCAGTGCCGTAGCCAACATTTTAGAGGTCCTGGGCAATAATTAATATGGACCCCTAATATAAAAATTTGTATAAAAAAAAGTTTCCCTCCTAGCATTTTTTGAAACAAATTCTTTAATCAATTCCTCATATTGTATATTCTCCAACTAATCATTCTCAATTGATATCATTATTAATCCATTAAGACTTTTTTGTTAGGCTATTGTATTTTGGGCCAACTATTGATTGAGCATTTTGTTTCAACTAAATAATACTATTACAATTTTTATTTTTTGAGGCCCCTACTTTTTAGAGGCCCTGGGCTATAGACCTTGTTGCCCTTGCTCGAATACGGCTCTGAACACTATAAGACGACAAAATCACAAAAATACAGAAAAAAAATACGAAATATGTGAAAATCACATTTATTTAATTATAATAGAGAATACAAATGATTTGGAGAGGTGATTCTAGGTCTAATTTACCCTAAATCACCCCTCTATAATTTGATTTGATTTTTTTTACAAAACCCCTCTATAATTTGATAGTTGTTGGATAATTTGTATATTTTTTATGCGATTGAAAATTAATGTATTTCATTCAAATATATGGAAGAATGGAACACATTTATTGTGTAGAGAATTCTACTAATCCTTTAATTTTTGTTTGGGCTTATTTATTTACGGTTTTTCTTATAAGTAAAAAATTGAATTATAATGAGTAAAATTGGTACTCAACTCTTACAATTCAAAAAAGAACACTTTAGATGCGATGAAAGCACTCTAAAAGGATTATCACACACCAATGAACAAAAGAAAAGATAACATTAGAGCTTGTTCGACCAAAAAACCACAATCAAGATATGTAGATAATTCACTAATGAAGAAACAAGTATGTGATCACCTCTAAAGTATGTGAAGAAACAAGTATGTGTTCTCTAAATGCACCACGTTGTTGGCAACCAAATAACATGCCAAAATCTTTTAGAATTCTTCCCTTTAATTAAAGCTCCAAAAGAAAGGAAGTGGTTGGATACAAAATTATATTCCGAATAATTGATTCTCATTCACTTGAAAATATTTATCCAAACATTATCAATCACAACACAATTGAAAAAAACATGATGTATATCTTCCATATCCTGAAAACAAAACACACAGCAACGACCAAAAAAGTTGGTAACAATACCTTTGTTAAACAGAGCCTCTCTAGTATGCTCTCTAGTATATCTGGTGGAATAAAATCACTCTCTTAATCAGGGCTGAGTATGTTAGGAATAAACCGGATCTTCTTAATTTTAGGTTTTGCTTTTGAAGGTTTTAGTTAATTTGGTCTCCTTTTTGTTGTATTGATCAATGATCAATTTTATCATTATACAATTTGGTCTTTTAAATTTATTGTTTGTTTATTATCCATTAAATTAAGAATGTTAAGACGCATTGATCAAAGATTCAAAATCTTTGACAATTTAGTCCTCCTATTTGAGAACAAAATATCAAGCGACTAAACTATCCAACAGTGGACGATTTTGTTAGATTTCACTATTATATTTTGTTTCATAACTTAAAGGGCTGAAATAATGAAACAAAAAACCCAAGGTACTAAACTATCTTACAGTGAAATCTAAATTTTTTAAATAATAGATGAATTAAATATGAATTTTTAAAATTTTGGCGTTTAAAATGCATATTTAATATATCTTACTTAAATTTTTACGAGAGATTATTATAATATTATAAACAATAATAAAAAACCTCATTTGAAAATGTGAAGAGTACACGTGAATTAACTAAAAATCATAACCAAAATCCAAAAGTCAATATTTAAGGGAATAAAACTTACAAAAATTGTTAAAGAGACTAAAAACAAAATTTAGAATATTTATAAGAATCAAAAACTTATTTAACTCAGTTTATTATTAATTATCAAATTCAATTTTTATTAAAAATTGTAAAGGTTCATCTTAGACCATTTTCAAAAATTCCATATTACAAATTTGATCTTTCTTTCTTATTACGGCCACAAGCTAGTGTGGACAATGTTAATTCTTTGATTGCAGATATTCAAAGTAGAAAAAAAAAGAATATATTTAATTTGATATAGCTAAATTTTTATAATATATACATATATGCTCTAAGTGAGAATTTACGGTTGATTTGCAGAGCAATTTGTGACTAATTACATATTACATATAAAGAAAATGTGAAGGAAAATAACCCTAAGACAGTCTAACAAACAAGTTTCACAATCTTCATTCTTTAGTTACACTTATTATTTTACATATAAACTGTCCAACACTAGTTGAAACATATATACTATTTTATTTTTGTGACTAATTAAGCATGTATATTATATTATAGTAGTATTAGTTAATTACCAAAGTTCTGTTTTGCAAGAAACCATATAATGATATATTATATATCAAGTAACTATATGTCACTTAAAATTTATTATGGCCAATATGAAATGCATTGTAACCAACATGCGAAGCTACCAAAAAAGAAGAAATGTTGCCAAACCTATATACTATAAGAAGTACATTAAATATTGGGATCGTCTAATATAAACTCGGTCTAATAATATAATGTATTCACTAATTTTAGTAAATTTTAATACGAAAGATAAATTACTCTCGTCAAAGATTGATCCCTAAACCCTCCCTACCAAACTCATATGTACCTCAACTCTTACCACATGAACTACTAGGATATATTTTTTATTTTTTATTATGACAAAATTTAAGTGTATTTTTTATGTACTTTTCATATGATATTAACTAAAAATTATGAATTTCATAAAATTATAAATAATTTAGTTAAAACTCATATGCAAAATAAAAGTTAAAATATATATGCAAAGCTAAAATATATATATATGCACCTAAATTCATTTTTCTAACAAAGCAAAAGTTCACCTTTAGACCATAGGTCTATATTAGACAATCCTATGCAGTGTTGATTGGCTTATTAAATTGGGAGTCACACTTGTTCAGGTACTAAGAGTGTTTTCTGTTTATCCTTCTCTTTTATTTTATCAGACTCTATGCGAATTCTTTTTTTGATGTACCAAAAAAGAAAGACTCTATGGGAATTCAATTCCCAAGAGTTTATTTTCTTCTTTTTTTTTTATTTCCCATTGATCAAATTTTTTTTTATAGATAATCCTAAATATGGATCATAATTAAATAGAGAAAAAACACCCTTTAATTCCAATAATAAGAACAATATTGGTCTAGGTTAATTTTGATATATAGAATTCCTTCATGAACAAGCTAACAAATTGTAAGGAAAATTGTGATTTTATGACTTTCTTTTCAAAAAAATGACTTTCTTGTTTTTGAAAATGTGATTAGTTATTATGACTTGAAATTGTCTATTGAAGCGGTCAAGGGAAGAAGCCCCTTAGTAATAATTAGAGTTCGTATCTCTCCTTTAATAATTGACACATATATATCATTGACTAATAAAGAATTTCACTTCTGTTGTATATGAAAGTCAATTGCGATAATGCAAATTATCACCCAAAAAAAATTGAAACAACATTCTTGGGGGCAGACAAGACGAAATTACTTTGAACCTATGATGAAATTAATGAAGGGACAAGACACAAACATGTTGTTTTCATCTTGTTTCTTTAGTTTTCAAAATCATCATCATATAATAAGACATATAATAAGACGAAAAAGAAAATGTGTTCTAAAGATATATGTTAAAGAAAGAAATATATAGTCGAGTTTAATTCAATTGATAAGACATATAATACGTATGTATACAGACTCAGGTTCGAACCTTTGATACATTCATTTATTTACTTTTAAGAGATGAAATTCTAAGCATTAAACTACCTGACAATATATATATATATATATATATATATATATATATATATATATATACCAATTTCTCTAAACTTTATATATTTAACATTTTAATTTTTTTTTGTACTATTATGTTTTGTGTTGTTCAAAAATCAACTTCATGTATAGACTAAAAATATTCATGTTCAGTGTTCACATATATAATTGAGAATATATTGTGAGTGAGAGAAAATAAACCATATAACGTGTTTGAAAAGTTATTAGTTAATACTACTTGTGATGAGTATGGTGCCTTGAGGTAGTCAAAGTTTAGTTTCACTTTGTTTAATTTCCATATATAACTATCAAAATCAACAAAATCGTTAAGAAAACTTTTGAATTGAATTTCAATATTTTTTCCAACCTTTCAAATTAATAATCAACTTAATTGGTCGCCAAGGTAAAAGTTGAATGAATATCCCACTTATTAAAAGAATTTTGAAATTCAAAAAATGAAGAAGGAGAAATTATTTTCTCCTATAAATACCTTAGTAGTAAATGCAAAGATATACCAAACCCTCTCTAAACTTTCTCCATCAAATTCTATAGTTAGATACTCATTATTTCATTTCTTTATTTTTTTTATCAAAGATATTCATTTCTTCATCACATACAAAACTTTATAAACAATACATTAAGCTTAACTACATAGTACATACCAAATTGACTAGGGCAAAACAATATAGCTATAGTACTAATTAACTATATATCACACCCTTTATTGTATCAACATGCAAACATCTTTGGCAATGAGAAGTTTATTCAACCATCATAGGAAAACAACTCAAATGATGAAAACACGTTTAATGGAACCATGTGATGTGTTTCTCAACCATAGAAGCACGGACACGAAGAGAACAGTGGCAACTCTTCTTTATGAAAACCTTAAAAGACATGGTTTTAATCCTTTCTTGGACGAGAAGAACATGAAACCGGGCGATAAATTGTTCGAGAAAATCAATGGTGGTGTCATGGAGTCCAAGATTGGGGTGGCGGTTTTCTCACCGCGTTATTGTGAGTCTTATTTTTGTCTCCATGAGCTTGCCCTTTTAACGGCGCTTAAGAAGAAGGTCATTCCCGTATTTTGTGACATTAACCCTTCTCAATTGCGTGTTGTTAACAATGCAAATTGGTCGAAGGAAGAAGTTCGGAGATTCAAATGGGCTCTGAATGAGGCCAAACACACTGTTGGACTCACCTTCGATTCTTCAAAAGGGTATAAGTATATTATATGCAGTTATGTTTTTTGAAAATATATAATTAAATGCATTTCATGAAGAAAAAAATGTAATCCATAACATTTATTTTTACTATTATAAAATGTAACTCGATTTAAGTTTTAAGGAATATATTTCTCATATTCATTTTTTATTTATTGTAAAATGCAGGAACTTGTCCGAATTTGTGACTGATGCTTCTGAAATAATCATAGGAAGCATGGCAGAACTTCAGAATGAAGAGGAGATGAAGAATTTACCCTTGCCAATTCCTGTTTAGAAATTGACCAAATGAAACTTAACCATACAAAATGATCTGGATTCAAATCAATTAATATAGGGTTAAATAAATTTTTAATCTTATAAATATTCAAAATTTTATTTTTAGGATCTCTTTAAAAAATTTCAACAAGGATTGATCTTCAAATATTTTATGTTACGACTTTTAATTTTTACTTTTAAATCAGTTCATGTGTTATTTTTATATTTTTGAATCAGTTTTGTATTCATATTTATAATATTATGAAAATCTCTCAACACAAATTTTTTATTTTTATATAAAAAAAGATGAATTAAATATGAATTTTTAAGCATCAAAAACTTAAAATTACATATTTAATTAATTCCTTGTTAAAAAATCTAAACTTTTGCAAGAGAGATTTTTGTAATATACTAAACATGAACTCAAAAAATAGTTCATTTTTTATAAATAATACACATGAATTGACATAAAAACATAGATAAAAAATCGTAATGAAAAATATTTTGGGACCCAAACTTGTTTAAAGAATTTATAAAGACTAAAATTAAAATTTTGAAATATTATGAGACTAAAAGTTATTTAACCCATAAAATATATAGGGAAGAAAATAAGTGACTTTTGTCTCATATAGATTTTCGAAAGGATCTCATATACTAGATCTTTACCAGTTAATTTAATTTTGTTTATAACTGATTTAATTTAGTCATATTATTATTAATTATTTCAATAAGTTCATTATCAAGAAACTAAGGGGCTTCTTGACATTCTTTCATTGTATATACGTATTGATTCTCTTGTATAAATAATAACAATAATACAAATTTTTATTACAAATTTCATTTTTATAGTCTTTTTAAGAATATTGTTTTTGGTGCATATTAATATTCCAAAATTCGTTTAGCTCCTCCAAATATATATATATATATATATATATATATATATATATATATATATATATATATATATACACGTTACGACTTTTACTCTTTACTTTTAAGTCAACTCGGGTACGTACTCTTCATATTTTCAAATTATAACCATGTTTATAATCTCCCACAAAAATTTGTAATTAATCTTTTTAACAAAGATAATTAAACATCAATTTGTAATTATAATTTTTTTAAAACTTTTACAAGAGAGATTTTTATAATGTATAGCACTTGGTCAACACACATTAGTCTAATTGTAAACGGGTCACACACAAAAATAACTAAATTATTTTTCAATTTCTTCGGGTAATACAACATTAATACATCGCATAAAAAAATTTAAGCTTAAGTCTGAGTAAGTCCGTCAAATGGACGACGGCGGCGCCCATAATGATAACTAGGTGTGCGTTCTCCGTCTTTTACAAAAATGGCTACCCTTTGGGCGCACTCTTAGAATTTACTATACAATATAAACACTACGTATTAAAGTGTATAGTCCTTCAATGTGAGACTATTATAACTTTTTAAATTCACACATTATTTTTTAGTCGTACAACTTGTGTTTATTTCATACCAAATTCCTATCATGATTGCATTCAAGTTCTAATAATTCTCCACTTGAATTTTAAAAAGGTGTTTTAGCAGTAATATCAAAACATTTCTATAAAATTGTGCATAAATGGAAGTGTCTTTCGAGTTGAACCTTTGCATAGCAAATAAAATTCAGATTCAACAAGAGTGACTTGTAGTATTGAACTCGATTTCTGACATCAAATCCACACAACATTTTCTTACTCTGTATCCGAAAAAATTGCCGTCCTTTAATAATGACCCTTCACACTTATCCCAGTTTGTGAACGCTCTTGAAATCATTTGATAAGGTGTTCAATATGCATCATTATATCCTTCAAGTAGAACAAGAAATTTGTGATAATGTAATATGAGATTCATGGTCTTTTTAAGTTATCTCTTGATACTCAATAGTTTGTCAATGCTCATAATTACTAAAGTCTACTAGTGAACCTGCACAACAGTCTTACGACATAGGCAATATCGAGTCTAATACAATTAATGGCATATCAAAAATTGACAATGATACTTGCATATTTAGTTTGTCCAACATCTTCACCCAAATTTTTAAATAGCTTTACACTTAGATCTAAATTAAGGTGTGCAAACAAGTTAAATTTACAATAAAAATAAAAATAATTGTATTTCTTTAAGAACTTTTCGACATGAGATTAATCCAAAAAAAATTCACTTATCTAACCTAATGAATTTGATTCCAATAATCACACTAACTTCTCCCAAATCTTTCATATCAAAACTGTTACATACTCAACCCACTAGCTGTGGGGTAAGATATCTTGCTACACCACTACTCACTCAAAGTCAAAACCCACCCTTTAGAAGCAAAACCCTAGGATTGTGTTCTAGACATGAACACCATAATAATGACCTTGATAGTTATTACTTATCATCATTCATCACCGTATATACACCATACAAATGACCTACCTTAACGGTTTCCCTTTGGACAATTTCCTAGCATGGTTATTTGCATTCGTTCACTTTACAATCCTAATATCGTACACGTCAAATCTATAACACATTGCAACATTACGTACATATTTTCTCCGTCTTAAATTATAAGGGAAAAAATCACATTTATTAAAAAAACTAAATTATGAGAATTTAAAGTGTAGTTTTGTGGAGTTTTTCTTGAAATAATGTGTATAAAAATATACAAAAATTATTTATGAAAATAAATAAAAAACATTCTTACAAATAATTTTTTTCCTTATAAGTTGAGACAAATAAAAGCATTTTTCCTTATAATTGCAAGCAAAGCAATTCCATCACTTTAATAAAGAAAAAATTAATAAAAAAAAATAATTCCATCACATTTTTTAATTATTTTTTGTTTCACTCCCATCACATTAATTAATAATTTTAGCTTAAGATATGGTTATGTAGCCACATTTATTTAGTGCGTAACAGAAGCAACGAATAGTGTGGACACTTAAACACGGAACAACAAAACAGAACACAAAAACAAGAATCAATTATCGTATAAGAAAAAAAATCATGTAACATATTTTGTTCATCACGCTTCATCTCAAATTGAATTGAATTCTTATACAAACACAACACTCTCAATTAATTTATTCATTTGTCCCTATTAAAAAAAACATTACATGTTTACTAATATTAGTAATAACAATTTATAAGTTATCTTATACACACACACAATACAATGATGCACCGCTTCACGATTTTATGATTTATAGAAAAGACTTGTATTTGATGATTTCTTAGTTGAAATTCACAAACAAATTAACACGCAGTGAGATGATTACTTCATTGGTGTCAAAAGGGTATAAGCTTTTATTTTTATTTATATATAGCTAGGTAGGGACACATTTTTTTTTCTTCAATATATTGTTTCAAGATCTAAGAGGGTTTCAAAAGGGTGTATCTGAAAAATTGAAGAGAGAATTTATGGAACAAGATATGGAAGATATTGAGAATCAAACAGGTTATAAAGATACATTGCATGAAGAAACACCTGATATGTTGCACAATGGAAAACGTCCTGTAATTCTTAAGGTATGTATGTATATCATGTATGTATGCATGTGTGCATTTTAAAATTACTCTTTGTTTTCTTTATAATAAATTTTTCTAGCTTGATTTATGATTTGATATTAACCGTCTGAAATTCCTAGGAGAATAGGGTTCTAGTAGTCTAGAATTCGGTCACGAGATAAGTAAAGTCTAACCAAAAATTGTTCCACTTAAGAATATAAATTGGGTTCTTCTGAAATTCATATTTGGGGGAGCTTTTTCTAGCTTGATTTATGTAGAAGTAGTTATGTCTATGATAAATTAATGTTTTTATTTTGTTGGTGAAAATGAATCTATCTAATTAGTGGTTATAGTATTTAGATGTATTCCTAAATCATAATCTTGTATCATTAATACATGTTTCATGTTTGGATTAGTATATAGTGAAATTTGGATTAGTATAGAGTGAAATAGTTTTTTATTTGTCAGAACATGTTGATTCTTTCTCATAATTAATGCTAAACAAACCACATATTTTTCTTCAATTTTTCATTCTTTGAGTTTAGTTTTGATACAATCATATTTACACTAACAATAAAGTAAAGTGTATTATAGCAATTAGTATTGTGAACCGTAGTCGTAAATTTTGAGTTGAGATTAGCTCAACCTACAAAATCGGTTTGTAAGTTGAACATTGTCCCCTTTATAAATATATCTTGAGGTAATTTCATTCAATGCCCGACACTATTTGGATTTGGTGCGTGGATCATCCAGCAATGTCCAATACTTTTGAATTTGGTGCGTGAATATAAATAGTAGGTGGTTTGAATAATAGAAATTGATAGCAAATGTCCCTACAAATCTTTAAGGTGACTTGATACCATCTTAAATTAATTTTGGACTGGATTTAACTTAACCCTATAAAACTGATTTATAGGTGATAATAGTAATCACTTATAAACATATTTTCAATCATTTCTTTTTCAAAGTGGAACTCTTAACATGTAGAAGAGAATTCTTCGAAATAATCTATTTGTGAGGGTAGAAATTTGAATTTGAGGAAGTTATATTGTTTGTGGATGGATGATGGATCCATTACTATTTGATGGTTGAAATCTGAATTTGAGGAGTAGAGATGATAATGTAGAATTTTTAAAAGATGACACATGAAAAAACTTGATATGATAATGATTAATCAATGATGTATAAACTAGTACTCCCTCCGTCCCAAAATGTAAGCAAAAGTGAGTCAAAGAAATTTGATGTATTTGGTTCAAAATTTGAACTAAATACATTTACTTTTGTTGACCAACTTTTGCTTATATTTTGAGACGGAGGGAGTAATGTTTTAAATTTTAGGATGTTTTCAAAATTTATTATTTATTACTCTGTTACTTGTATTGCAAGCATGTTAGTTAGATTAATCAATGATGAATTTTGATTTAATTTTTTGATAATTAACTATGCAGTTTGATGATGTTGTGTACAAAATCAAAGCCAAAAAAGGAGGACTATTTAAGAAGAAAACAAAAGTAGAAGAGAAAACAATCCTAAATAGAGTAACAGGAATTGTTCAACCAGGTGAAATGTTAGCAATGTTAGGACCATCAGGAAGTGGCAAAACAACATTGTTAACAGCCTTAGGAGGAAGACTTGGTGGAAAACTTTATGGAAAAATAACATACAATGAACAACCTTTTTCAAACACAATAAAAAGAAACACAGGTTTTGTTACACAAGATGATGTTCTTTACCCTCATTTAACAGTAACAGAAACACTTGTTTTCACAGCACTTTTAAGATTACCAAATAGTGTTACAAAAGAAGAGAAAGTTACACATGCAAAAAATGTTATTGAACAACTTGGTTTAACAAAGTGTAAAGATAGCATTGTTGGAAGTTCTTCTCTAAGAGGTGTTTCTGGTGGAGAAAGGAAAAGGGTTAGTATTGGTCAAGAATTGCTTATAAATCCTAGTTTATTGTTTCTTGATGAACCTACTTCTGGTTTGGATTCTACAACAGCTCAAAGGATTGTGTCAACTTTGTGGGATTTAGCAAGAGGTGGAAGGACTATTGTGATGACAATACATCAACCTTCAAGTAGATTGTACTATATGTTTCATAAAGTTTTGTTGCTTGCTGAAGGGAATGTTTTGTATTTTGGAAAAGGGTCTGAAGCTATGGAGTATTTTTCTAATATTGGTTATTCTCCTGCTATGGCTATGAACCCTTCAGATTTTCTTTTGGATCTTGCAAATGGTAAGTTTTAATAATTTCTATGCATATAAACTATGCAGCGCTGATACTTTATATTGAAAGTGTGTCTGGTGTTTGACATGAGTTAATGTCTAGCTACACAGATACGACACCGACAATTTAGATTGAAAGTGTGTCTGGTGTCTAACATATGTCAGTGTCTACACAGACACAATACTGACACTTTAAATTGAAGGTGTGTCTGGTGTCTGACATGTGTCAGTATCTACAAATGATCAGACACTTTAGAATGAAAGTGTATTTAGTGTCTGACAAGTGTCAATGTCTGTCTACATAGACACAACACTTTAAATTGAAGGTGTGTCTGGTGTCTAACATGTGTCAGTGTTTACACAGACACAATACTGACACTTTAAATTGAAGGTGTGTCTGGTGTCTGACATGTGTCAGTATCTACAAATGATTAGACACTTTAGAATGAAAGTGTATTTAGTGTCTGACATGTGTCAATGTCTGTCTACATAGACACGACACTTTAAATTGAAGGTGTGTCTGGTGTCTAATATGTGTCAGTATCTAACATAACCGACACTGACACTTTAGATTGAAAGTGTGTCTGGTGTCTAACATTTGTCAATATTTGTCTACATAGAAACGACATTGACACTAGATTGAAAGTGTATCTGGTGTCTGACATGTGTCAGCAGACACAAAACTAACACTTTAAATTGAAGGTGTGTTTGATGTCTGATATGTATCAATATCTATACAGAACAGACACTTTAAATTGAAAGTGTGTCTAGTGTCTGTCTACATCAATGTTTTAAAAACCGGACCGGACCAGCCGGTCGAACCGGTTGGACCGGTGAACCGGAGGTCAACCGGTCCGGTCTGGCTATTGGATCGGATATGCAGATGGACCGGAAAAAACCGGCGCGAACCGGTCTAGACCGGAAAAAACCGGTGAACCGGCCGGTTTTGTCAAACCGGTTTAATACATTTTAAACGTTTTTTTTTTTTTAAATTTGATTTTTTTTTTGAGCGAGAATTTTTTTTTTTTACCAGATTTTTTTTTATTCCCAGAAAAATTGTCTTCACTAAGGTTTGAACCAATGACCTCTTCTTAAAAGAAAAAACATTCAACCACTATGCTAAGTTATTATCTTGTTAACATATTTACTTTGTAATTAATATAATGCATATTCTTATACTATTAATATTATTTTTATAAAAAACTAAACTTTCTCACAAGTTTTGATTTATTTAAGAATCAAATTTGATTTTTTATTTTTATTTTATTATAATTATAATTAAAATATATATGTTATAATTTTTTAAATAAAAATGAATAGGTGCTATATTCTATTATAAAAAAAATGTTTTTATTCTCCGATTCAATTAATACATATAATTATTTGATATTTTTTAATCCTTTATATGTTTTAATTATTTTTAAAGACTGAATCATTCAATTCAATACAAAAATACTTTATATTCACTTATTTATTTTGTTGTTTGTGTGACCACTATATTTATAATTTAAATTTTAAAATTGAACTTATTAAATTACGATATTTTAGAATTTTTCCAAATTTTAAGGTGTAAAAATTTCAATCCAATCATGATTTTTTAGAGACCGAGTCACCGGTTCGACCGGTTTAATACCTATATAATTTTATTATAGAGCCCGGTTCATTACACCGGTTTGATCCGGTTTAATCCGGTCTAGTCATGCGGTTCGACCAGTGAACCCGCGGTCCGACCATTAAACCAGTGAACCCATAGCCTCACCGGTTCGATGACCGGTCCGGTTTTTAAAACATTGGTCTACATAGACACGACACTTTAAATTGAAGGTGTGTCTGGTGTCTAACATGTATCAGTATCTACAGTCCACACTCCACACATAACTGACACTTTAGATTGAAAGTGTGTCTGGTATCTGACATATGTCAGTGTCTACACAGATACAATACTGACATTTTAAATTTAAGATGTGTTTAGTATCTGACATGTGTCAATTTCTACACAGAACTGACACTAACACTTTAGTTTGAAAGTGTGTATGGTATTTGACAAATGTCAGTGTCTACATAGACACGACACTGATACATTTAAATTGAGAGTGTGTTTGGTGTTTGTCAAGTGTCAATGTCTACGCATACACAACATTGGCACATGTGGTAATCAGTTATTCAACTTTATTAAATTATTATTGATATCGTCGATGTGTGTTGTTTCAGTGTTTCATAAAATATAACTACTTTGCTATTTCGTAAATTTAAGAGACTAAATTGCTTCACCCTTACAATTTTGAGGATCAAAATGTTCATGTACTCAATTTTAGAATGAAAAAACCTTATAAATAAACATTTGATATTTTGGATTATACCTTGTTGCAATGCTAAGTTGAAACTTTTTGCAGGTGTCTACACCGATGAAATGAATCAAGACCATACAATAGACAAACAAAAATTGATTTCAGCATTTAAAAGCAACTTTGAAACACAGTCCAAACCAGAACATGAAGAAATCAATGACTCTGAGACAAGTCAGGGTAGATTTCAAGAGACAGGTTCTGGAAAATGGCCTACTAGTTGGTCACAACAATTCTTTGTATTGTTAAGAAGAGATGTCAAAGAGAGAAAGTATGAATCATTTTCTGGCTTGAGGATTGGTCAAGTCCTTGTGGTTGCACTTATGTCAGGATTACTTTGGTATAAATCTGATATGAGACACTTGCAAGATCAGGTAACAATTTCAAACAAAAGATTAATAAGAACTTGCTTTCCATGTTAAAGTGCAAAAATAGTGTGTTTTATCATTTATGTGTTATTGTTTTCTGAATTTAAAAGAGTGTAATAATTGGACTGTGCTAATGTTGGACTGCCAATAAGAGTGAGAAGGTTATAAATTATGGTTTCAATTGGAGTTTTTATCTCAATCAAGGTTTTATATTGTGGTTGTGGTAATAGTTGTGGTCGTGTCACAATTCTTTATATTGCATAGAAGCGCGACGAAATGCAACTGATTCGTCCTCTACTTTGATTGCGACAAGATTGAAAATCGTGAGAAACCAGCCTAGATTGCAGTCATGGACTTTCAATTAAAACCTTGGTCATAACCATTTTATAATAAAGGCTTGCGGCTGCAATTTGGGCTGCGACATCATGATTGTTTCGATGTCTTTGTGATTTCAATTAAGGATACTGACATGACCACGATCTTGACTCAAAAGTCAAAATGTAGTTTACAAATGCTGCAAACTTTAGTATTCACTATTGACTTAGCTAATTGTTGGGTATTGTTCATACTCATAGTTACTGATAAGTGGACAGGTCGTCCGAGCAAAATATTTAATTTGAACCATAGTATATAAATAAAAGAAACTTGTAATTAGGAATCTTGTAAACCATAAATTTATATACTATGGTATATGTAACAAGATGTACATTGTAAACCATAAACTTTCACTAATATCAAAAAGGAACTGCAACCACTCTGCAGTCACAGACGTAGACACAATTGACTGAACTTCGTTACCAAACATCATATGTTCATCCTTTGCGTTTTTTCGTATCTTTATTCTAACTAATGATCATAAATCATAATTCATCTCAACTTTCCTTGCAGATTGGACTACTATTCTTCATAACAGGCTTTTGGGGATTTTTCCCTCTCTTTCAAGCAATCTTCACCTTCCCACAAGAACTAATGATGCTAGAAAAAGAAAGATCCTCAGGAATGTACAGACTCTCATCCTATTTCATTTCAAGAATGGTAGCTGACCTACCAATGGAGCTAGTCCTCCCAACAGTCTTCCTTCTCATAACATATTTCATGGCAGGTCTCAAACCAACATTGATAAACTTTTTTCAAACACTTTTCAGTCTCTTACTCAATGTGTTAGTAGCACAAGGTTTAGGCCTTGCACTTGGTGCAGTAGTACTTGATCAAAAATCAGCAACAACACTTGCATCAGTGATTATGCTATGTTTCTTACTTGCTGGTGGATTTTATGTTCAGAATGTTCCAAAATTTATTGCTTGGGTGAAGTATGTTTCTATTAGCTACTATACTTATCAGTTATTTATTGGTTCACAATATCATAGTGGTGACACATACCCTTGTGATAGTGGTCAATGTCTTATTGAAGAATTTCCACCTATAAAACAAATGGGGTTTGATATGAAAGGACAAGGGTTGGCTGCATTGGCTCTTGTTATAATGCTAATTAGTTACAGACTTATAGCTTATATTGCTCTTATGAGAATTGGAGTCACTAAGAAAAAGGTTTAGTTTTTCTATATTTTTGATTTGATGTAGTTTTTAGTTTTCATTTTTTTTCAATTGGTGAGTGTTTTTTAAATTATATTTTGGTGTAATTAATTTTTAAAGCTTTATGTGCAAGGAAACATATGTAGTTACTTTTTGGTAGGCAGAGAAATATATATTACACCTTTTAAAGTTTTTTTAGCAGAAATATATCAGAAATGTATTTGATTAGTTGTTCATATATTATGATAGTGTAAACCAAGTCTTTAGACTCAAGTGATTAATGAGCTTTATTAAAGAATAGATTTCGGGAGAACTCAGATTTGATATCTGGGTGAAATAGTTTCTTAGTCAGACTTTACTTACCTCGCGGCTGAATTTTGGACTACTAGGCCTATTCTCTCTAGAAACCAGAGGGTAAAAACCAATAAAAATATATTATGATAGTGTAGACTCTCTACAAACCTTAATGAAATAAGGGTAGAATTTGAATATGAATTTCCTACTGCGATGTCGGTGATTGTTGGATTAAAATTAAATGATCTAGATTTCAAATAGTTTCTAAAAAAAACAACAAAATTTAACTTTAAAATATGTACTTTATTTAATCTCAATCTAACGGTAACCAAAATTGTGAATGCAAACTTTGGTGATGCTAAAGTTATTGTCAATGTCATTCATTTAAATCAAAGGAGTTTCAGAGTTTAACTCCATTATTTCAATTACATTGTTGTTGAATTATCATTCTAGCTTTGAGGTAAAATTTGTTCCACGGTAAATAAACATGGCGACTCATATTCTAGTTAGGGTGACCATATTATGTGCTAGTTGCAAGTTGTTTGATTGTGTTTTTCTTTGTATTGAAAACATTTTTATTAGTAAAATGAGTTGAATTTAATTTTGTCAAAAAAAAAAACATCACATGATTACGTTGAAGTTACTTTATTGTTTTCTTTATTAATTTAATTTAAGCAAATCATATTATTGTGAATACAAGAGTATTCCAAACTCATTACAAATGAAATGATGAATTTCATACATTTTTTTTTTAACTTTTTAATTAGTATTCCAGAATTCGACCTTAAAATAAGTAAACTTTAGCTAAGAATTATTCCACCTTAAAATCAAATATGTATTGTCCCAAAGTTTATCTTTTTGATGAATTTATCTCATACACTTTTAAAACATCATAAATATAGTATTTTTCTCTTTCATCAAAACTTAAATTCTAATCATTTTATTTCTTAGCTTCTTTAACTTGTAGTTCAAACCAGTTGAACTATCAAATCTCATCCTTTGATTGAAGATAACATTATTACTTTCGAACTAGACACATCAAGAAGTTGCCAACCTAACCACTTGAAAACACAATCCCAAATTGCTAGAGACATTGAACATGTAAAAAGTACTAAATTTTTGGATAAACACGAATAAATGTTCAAATAAGTATTGCCCCCTTCCTAATTAAGCAAATTGTATTGAAAAAAGTGAACAAATAATATTCTAATTTTGGGTTAGGCAGCCAAAAAATTTATGCTTGTGGTCTTTAGTTTGGCGAGACACCACCGGATTGTCGTTCTTCTGCTAGGCACCAACACAACATACATTAACACCTAATTCATGTGCATTGCATGGTGCCATATTTTTATCGTTCAGAAGAATTCTAATACAATTATTAAAAATATATAACTTTTAATTAAAATTTAATTATTTATAGATTGAACTTTAGATTATTAAGTCTCTTATAAAAATAGAGTTGAGATTAGAATATATACCGCCGAATACAGTGACTAATCATTTGTTAAATTAAAGACACTTTAAAAAATGAAATAGCTAACTTAAAAATTTAATGTTGTTTTATTGTCAAATTAGTGAAGATCGAATTCTCGATACTTAATTAATTATTAAAAAGTTTAGTTATAAAAATGTGAAAAGTTTGTTCCCTAATAGGTTCATGTTTCAATAATTAATGATTCGAGTCCACTTTACATAAACCAGATTTCAATGTGACTCATTCATAAAACAAATAAAAAATCAATGTGACATTTTTTATAATGAAAAATTAATGTGATCACTTCATCACTAATATTTGTTCCCTAACTTTCGGAGAGGTGTACTCGCATCAATATTGCACGTGTCATCAAATTTCAATATGACTCATTCTATGCTAGTTTTTTTTTTGGTGAAAGTATACTATATTTCTCTTTTTTAGCTGGTATATTTTTGTCTTATAATTAAGAGTCGGACTTAATTAACTCAACCCTCCGAACTGATTTGTTATGTGAACATTGTCTTTATTTCATATACATATTCAGACAGTCTTGTAAATTGATGTAAAAATTTTTAACAAACTCTCTCGCACTAAATGTTATTGAACTTAAAGTGCAGATATAAATTGTGAATGGGAATGGTTCGATAAGAAATCTAATAACAGATAATTAAGTGATCCAACAAATTGTAGAGAGATTTTAATACCATTTTAAAATTAAGAGTTGAATCTATTTCACTTATAAAATTGATTTGTACGATGAAGCTAAGATTGCATCTTACATGATAGTAGTCAAATTATTTATTAAAAATTATTTACCACTTACAATTAATGAAGTAATTTAAATTTTGTTCTTCAGTTTTTGGCTAATAAATTATTATTATTATTATGCACGTGATGTAGCCCAAAGTAAAGTTTGACATGATCTCTAAAATCCATATGGTTGGTAGGATTCAAGTCAAGTCCCGGCCTAATGTATTGTAAGAAATAAAAAAGATAATATGAAAATACTAGATCAAGAAAAAAATATATAATTCTATCGAAAATACCATATTTTTGTGGGTGCACCAAAATTTCCAGTCTCACACTATATTTTGAAGTGATATGAAAATACTAGATCAAGGGAATACCAAACAAAATACAAGATCAAGGAAAAATATAATAGTGAAAATTTTGTTTAAAATATAAATAACCATCAATTAATAGCACAAACATGTATATCATGCATCAAATAGATCTTTAAATTATTGAACCATTTTTATCTCATTCTTAATATATAAAATGACAGCTGGATACTGGATAGTGTATTATTTCAATACTAATCAAGAGGAATACCTTTATGTGAAATTCCGGGAAAATGCTAGCTATTGAAAAATTGACTAAGCTTTTGGTAAATGCATACAAATGCATGGAATAAATTCGTCAAAGATGACCGTACGAATTTTCCATCCGTATACTAGTCATGTTAATTATATGAAGCATGCGCGCATGTGAAGAAGATGGACATGTGATGTAAGTTGATACTACCGATAGACCAAAATAGTAAAGAGAAGTGAAATTTGAATTTTAAATTTTAATGATATCACGTAATACATTGTCTATGTTTTACATGTCTAGTTTAATTAGTCACAAAAAATATAGATTTATATGTTTAGTAGTATTATTATATACAGTTAGTAGTTTAGAAGTTTTAATTCAACTAACAAATGTCGAAATTATTATTATAGGTCAGATATTGTGAACTAGGTTTAAATCCAAAATTTTATAATTGTATATGAATTTAATTTCAATAAATTATTACTTCATCTAAGACAAAAAAAAATTATATATAGCAAATTCAACTTAATCGGTTATTCAACTTAAACAAAATTTAGGGATCATGAATCATTTAAATTTTTGTATTTAACCATTTTCAGAATTAAGAATTGATTGACTCTAACTTTTAAGTTTATATTCAAGACAATTCGCTTCTAATGTGAGAGTTTAATACACATTTTACGTTTCATGATATTGAATTTGGTGTGTAGGTATAAATAATAAAATTTTCTAAAAAAAATCTTTAAAAAACTCTTATTTCATATTAAGATAAAAGATTTGCACAATTGTCATCTCCTTATTAAATTAAGCCACCTCTCACAATTCAAATGTGAACGTGGCAAAATGTTAGTTCCAATCTCAACCTTTCAAAAAAGTACAAGATAACACACTATTGACTACACTACCTTTCTTTCTTCACTTTCAAATTTATTTTTTGTATCAATAATTTGTCAACCACATAATATCAACAAACAAGTATACTTGTCAAAATACTACCACCGTCATTCATATAATTCCACACTCATCACCAATCGACATAACACCAATTCACCAAACCCTCCACGTACATACCCTAATATTTTTATAATATTATTATGCATTCGTGGTGTTATGTATATTTTTCTATATATTAATTTGAATTTTGTAAATTAATGCATTATAACAATAAACCAAAAGATACCGATCTCTCTAATTTGTTTGTTTTCGTAACGCTAAGACACATTTCATGTAACTCAAAAACGTCACCAATCAAAAAAGAACAATCGAGTGCATTACACCACTATATAATATATTGACCTTGACCAGCCACGTCACCACTCTATCTTTTTAAAGGAAAACGACCGAAAACCTTTGGAAATCACATCTAGCATTTTCATAGTATAATAGAGATATTGAATTGATGATTGAATTTTGTGTGGTTAATTATCTACACGTACATTTAAATTTAAATTATAGTTAAAGTAAATTTAAATTTAAAAAGTAAATTTTAACCTTTGTTTTTAATCCAACTTTATTATCAATGATTTTTTCTTCTAAAGTTTAGAGATTTAAGACAAAGACAATATATATATATATATATATATATATATATATATATATATATATATATATATTGTAGAAGAATTTTAAGTTATTTCCCTTTTTTATAACTTTGGTATAAATATCATATTATTAAGCTTTTGAGTTCTCTTTTTTTATTCGTGTTCTTTACAAACAAATGAGTAAAAATCGAACTTTTTGTTAAATATGTTTGGATCTCAACCCCAAAAACTAGCTCATAGGGTGAGGTTGTCTTCACATATTTATACACTCGACAACCCAGGAACCTAAGCAATGCGGGATTTCAAACAAACTCTAACAATATCATATTCAACATCCACTCTCACGCCTAGCGTAGGCTTGGGTCAACAACTATAGATTCAACACGCCCACCATCACGCCTCATGTGGGCTTGAGTCAAACGTCCACATTGCAGTTCTTAACCCGGCTCTGATACCATGTTAAATATGCTTGGATCTCAACCCCAAAAGCTAGCTCATAGGGTGAGGTTGCCCTAACATATTTATATACTCGACATCCCAGAAACCTAAGCAATGCGGAACTTCAAACAAATTTTAACAATATCATATTCAACACTTCTAACTACATGTATGTCTAAGGGGGTCTAAAATTATTTACTAGTTTGTTGAAAGAACACCTCATGTAATTAACAAAAATTCGATGTTTAATGTGAATAAGTAAAATCTTTAAAGATAAAATTCTAACTTTTATAAATAAAATACGATGTTTCTACCAATTAAACTGATGCATAATACTCCCTCCGATCTTATATATAAGCAACAAAACAAAAAAATTGAAGGTCTTAAATATAAGCAAAAATAATCTCTAATCATTACAAATAATGTCACTTTTCCAAATATATCCCTACTTTTTCCACATTCCCATGTTTATAGCAGTTTTCAAGACAAAAAATAGGGGTAAAATTAGAAAGTGTGTTTGACTAAAATACTTTAAACATTTTTCTTAAAAAAAGAGTTTTTTGTAAATTTGTTTATATATGAAACCGGAGTAGTATCACATATAAATAAAAATATAATTTAGAAGTGTTCGTGGAAGTTGATGAGTGAAAGAAACACCAAAAGAAAAGGTAGAAAATGATGAAAAATATAAAAGAGGAAAAAGGAAGTGGCACGTGTCGATTAAAGGATGCATACACTGCATGAACTTTAAATTATTTCCTTTTCGATTTTACCTGTATTAATTAAATTCCAGCCTAACTATGAATATCTCATAATATCACATGGACACGTGCTAGCACGTGGATGCTTTTCATGCGTCTTCTTCATGTCGACGTGGTTTAAACTCACGCGTGAAAATTGAATTTGCATTGAACCCATACTATAGTCTATACTACTGATGTTTTGGCAAGTATAATCCCACACAAATAGTGTGTCAGAAAGTGCAAAATCATGGAAAGAAATTTTGCTTCTAGAACATATATCTTGATTTACATGTGTCATATTTATCTCTTTGGATTTTTTGAAAATTTATTTGTTGAGTAACAAATGTATTTACTAATATTAGTAAATCATTTAACATGTATGAGCAAGAATTTATTATGATTAACATAAAGTATTAGTAAGCATTTTGATTTGAACATTTTTTTGTTTTTACTAACAATTAATTTAATTTAAGTCAATTTTTAGATCAAATAATTAATTTCAACTTCTCTCTGACACTCAAATGTTAAACATTTTTTTTGTCGGTGAACACATGCATAATAATCATTTTTATATTTCTATTTACATTTTCTTGACAATCTTATTTTTACTTACCAATGAAGTTAGTGAATTTATGATCTATTAATCATATTTTTATTTAAAAAATAATGATAAGAAACATTTTAAATGACGTATCAAACAATTTAACAATATAAAATATTTTGTTTATAAAAAAAAACAATATAAAATATTTAATATTCACAAAATTACAAAAAATTCTCTAAAAGTATGAAAAACAAACCCCAAAATTAGGTTGCTTCAAAAAAAAATCCAAAATTAGGTTAATTTAATTTTTTTTATAAGCAATATGATTATTATTATTATTATTATTATAAAGGAGTACAAGGGGTATTCAAATCCTTACAATAAAAAAGAGCAGTCATTACAGAGAAAGAGAACATACCAAAAAATCACAACACCAATTGGAAAAAGAAAGAGATAAATGGCGACCTGCACAACCGCTAAACCATACCCAAAATATCCCTTGTATAGTATCCAATAAAGCAGATACATTAGGTTGCTCTACCTGAAAAATCACCTAATTTCTATAATTCCAAATACACCAAGTAGTCGCCAACCATATCAAATGACGCACCCGCTTATCTTTCTTTGATTTAAAATTAAGTTAATTTAAAATGAATATATCAATTATGTGAGTCACTAAATGACACAATGATTGTAATTAAGAAGTAAAAAAGTACTAATGATAGTACAAATAATTCTTATTCAATTACTAATACAAGAGTAAATAAATAAATATTTTTACATGTTTATAAATTTGACTTTTTATGTAATCTAGGGAATGCCACGACCGTATGGGATCCAGATAAGATCAAGTTCAGGATGTGTTTTGGTGGACAAGACACATGGCAAATCCCAAGAGGTGTGTAACTCAAGTGGACCCCACTTTCCAACACTAAGACAAATATTACCGTACTAATCTCGGTCCCTATAGTTCCTATAAATAACACCCCATGTCTACCATTCATAGAGAAAAAAAAGAAAAGAAAAGAATAGAAAATTTCAAAGAGAAAAATTAATTTCATTTCTCTAGTAAGAAAAAAACTTCATCTTCATCTTCAATTCAATTAATATTTGATTTTGATAATGGGAATTCAAGAAAAAGATCCACTTTCACAATTGAGTTTACCACCTGGTTTTCGATTTTACCCAACCGATGAAGAACTTCTTGTTCAATATCTATGTCGTAAAGTAGCTGGTCATCATTTTTCTCTTCAAATTATTGCTGAAATTGATCTTTACAAATTTGATCCATGGGTTCTACCAAGTAAGTCCCATCAAATTAAACTATAGTATCATTTTAAATAATTTTAATGCATGTTTGATAACACGGTGTCAGAATTGCAGTGACAATTAGTTACAGGTCACAGTGATTTTGATACCGATATATGATTAGTAGTTTACTGATTTTAATCGTATATATGATTATATTTATGTAGGTAAGGCAATATTTGGTGAGAAAGAATGGTATTTTTTTAGTCCAAGAGATAGGAAATATCCTAATGGGACTAGGCCTAATAGAGTTGCTGGATCTGGGTATTGGAAAGCTACTGGAACTGATAAGATTATCACTAATGAAGGTAGAAAAGTTGGTATCAAAAAAGCACTTGTTTTCTATGTTGGTAAAGCTCCTAAGGGTACCAAAACTAATTGGATTATGCACGAATATCGTCTCCTTGATTCTTCTCGAAACAACGGTGGCACTAAGGTAATTTTGTATTTTCATTTTTTCAAATTTAAACTATTTTAATTGTTTTAGATTAGATATATTAATTTTTCAATTTATAGAAAGATCGAGGAGAATATTTTATTTTAAAATTCACATCAAATATTTTTTACTTTTTTATGTGATTATTACATTATTAACTTTATGATTTTGTTATGATTGAATTGCAGTTAGATGATTGGGTTCTATGTAGAATATACAAGAAAAACTCAAGCGCACAAAAACCTATTCAAAACGGCGTCGTTTCAAGCGGAGAATACACGCAATACAGCAACGGTTCATCATCATCTTCATCATCTCACCTCGATGATGTTCTTGAATCGCTTCCACAAATCGATGATCGTTGTTTCATGCTGCCGCGTGTCAACTCGCTAAGAACTATGCAGCATCATCCTCAACAACAAGAACAGAAGCTGAATCTTCAAACTATAAACACTGCAAATAACAACAGTTTCATGGATTGGTCAAATCCATCATCAATTTTGAACGGTGTATCAGATCAATTTCAAGAAGCACAAACTCAAGGAATGATGAATTTTGGTGGTTGTAATGACCTTTATGTCCCTAATGTATCCAATTTATGTCAGATGGACTCTTCAGTTATTACAGATAAAACTAGTAAAATACCCGTGCATTCAACTGATGAGGAGGTTCAAAGTGGGGCAAGAGTGAATCGGGTTGAAAATTCTAATTCCAATTCCGCGTTATTTCAACGCGGCTCAAATGATTTTACTCAAGGAATGAGTTACTCTAATTCGGTTGATCCGTTCGGGTTTAGGTATCCGGTTCAACCGGTTGGATTTGGGTTCGGGCAATGAACCGGATAAAAAGTTAGGAAAAAATGTTATTTGTAATAGTCAATGTGCATGTGGTGTAAATAGTGGGGATTCTTTTGGCCTAACAAAATTAGAAAAGTTGTAAAATTTGAATTTTGGTCCTCATTTTCGGCTAGTGATAGACATATTTGGAGGTAGTGAAAATTAAAATTCTATGAATCTATCCATGAGGAGTTAAAGTGATGAAGGAATATTGGTACCATTGGGGTGTTGAAAAATTAATTGGTTAGGATCGATTAGTTTTTGGTTTTATACCAACTTATGTTTAGCCACATGAATCACGTTTTGTTATAGTAGTTCAAAAAATGAAATAGCAATTGCATTTGTTTGCAATGTTAGGCTTTGGTTTCAATCTTTGATGTGATCCTTTTAGCTAACCACATCAATCCTAGCTACACAAAATTATTGCAATATCAATCAATAATATATTCAAGTTTTATTATGTTTGTTATAATGGGAAACCAAAAGAAAATGTAGGTTTTACTTATGTCTACATTAAATATAATTATGATATAATTGTAATATAATTATAATTATAATATAATTGTTTAGAATATAATTGTTTAGAAGTCTTAGTTTAACTAATAAAAAATGTTAAAATTGTTAGACTGGACGTCATGATTAGAGTTCAAATTATTCTGATATATATTAAAAAAGTTTTAATTTTGAATTAGAACCAACGAATAAATTCATTGCGATTTTAACTAAGAAATAGTGTTTCAGTTTTATATCTTATTAAGATGTTCATACTAAATAAAAAGATATATGAAGATATATTTATAAGTAGAATTAATTCTTCTTTCTAATTTTTTTTTTAAATAATTCTTCTTTTAAATGAAAGGTTGAGATGTTCGTGTTAAGTCACACTTATGCAGGGGCGTTATTTGGGTCAGGCATTCTTAGTCACTTGCCCGGGCTTGACCCAATTAATTTATTTTTGTTGAGAAAAAAAAAACGAGTGAGGGTAAAAAATAATAGGAAGGCTAAAGTCCAACCCGTAACTCTGTCTCTCTCTGCTTGCTAACTACTTAGGTAAACTCCATGAACGATACTAACAAACTTTCACGGTCTCATCTCACCTCCGTTCTGTCTTCCTCTTTTCTGCACCATCGTCGTCGCCCCACGACCGCCGGTGTTCCTCTGTTAATCTCAAGTCTCAACGTGAGTGCTCTCTGTTGGGAAATAACAGGGCGGAAGGAGTAATAATAAACAGTAGCGCAATCACAACAACACAAAAATATAATGTAGAAACTCCAAAACCGGAGAAAAACCCACGGTCATTGTCTAAACCGACAACCAGAGAATAATCACTATGTGAAAGTTGTTACAACACATAGACTTCACTCTCAACCACCCCATGACTCCAATACACCCACACTCTCCAAAGTAAATATTTAAACTACATCTCACAATACTCTAAAACAAGAGCATAAGAGAAAAAAGAAAGACACTAATATAAACTTAAAGTGTTTACAAGTGTTACTCCATGGTGTCACATCTTGGTGTGTTGAAACAAAGAACTTAATGTTTCTTTATATAGCATTGAGCTCTTCCACCATTCACTTCTCTAAACAATGTGAGACTTCTCCAATGTAATTTTCTTCACCTCTTTTTTTCTTCATTAGCAATGTGGGACTTACATTGCAATCAACCCCATCAATCTCCACCTTGATTGTAATGGTCTTCAATCTTCATTGTCTACACCGGCAATTATTGTCTTCCCCGACAATCAACCCCAACAATCTCCATCTTGATTGTAAGAGTTTCGTCTTCCGCTTCCATTGTCTATACCGACAATCATTGTCTTCACCGACAATCATAATTCTCATTGTCAATACCGACAAATTAAATTATCATACTACACCATAAAGAGTACAGTACACTTGAAACTAAATCATTCCAAGAATTTTCTTCACTTGAAACTAGACCATCCTAGGAATTTTTTTCACTTGGTAATAAACCATCCCAAGAATTTTATGTCGAAACTTGCTGAAAGATTATGGTGCAACTCCCATGTTAGCTTTTAGGAAGTTCTTCAGCCATCAACACATCTCACCATACACCTTGCATCAAATGCTAGCCAATGCCCGTGTGTTGTTCTGAATCCACTAGCAATAAGTTGCCCATTTCCATGGTATAGCGGAAATACCATAAGAACATCACCATCTCCCAAAACAAGAGAAACATTGCTAGCACTTACCTCAGAGTCTTTTGCTCCACCTGGACAATTTCATGCCCAAAATCCCTTATGTAACCTAGATTGCATCCACTCCTCCATTCAGCTTCTTCATCACATAATCATTGAATCATTACTCATCTTCAGCACTTCCACAATGTTACACTTGCGATATCTCATCGAACTGGAAGCTCTGATACCACTGTTGGAAAATAACAGGGCGGAAACTCCAACACCAGAGAAAAAACCACGGTCGTTGTCTAAACCGACAACTAGAGAATAATCACTATGTGAAAATTATTACAACACATAGACTTCACTCTCAACCACCCCATGACCCCAATACACCCACACTCTCCAAAGTAAATATTTGAACTACATCTCACAATACTATAAAACAAGAGCATAAAAGAAAAAAGAAAGACACAAATATAAACTTAAAGAGTTTACAAGTGCTACTACATGGTGTCACATCTTGGTTTGTTGGTTTCTTTATATAGCATTTAGTGTTGGATTATAATTTAGAACCAAATGAATTAACTTGTTCATCATCAACATGTTTCTACTATTAAATATATAAACCATGTAGACAAAAATACTACTAACAAGAAACATGTATAACAAATTAAAGCATTGCTATAAACCCATGTCAATTCAAGATGATGAATGCGGAAGCGTACCTGAAAAATCCATGATTGTACTATTTTCTCTCTCAATGGGATAAAGAGAATTATGATTGTCGTATCTACAATCGGGGACCATAACCCTTATTTATAAGAGTAACATGTCCTTTCATGAAGAGGCATTAAATGAAGAGACATGACTCATGATTATTATTTCAGATTTTTGTCCATCATAAAAATAGAAATAATACTTATGGTATCTACACAATAATATTCATGACAATTATATCCTTATAGTCTTAAACTTTATACCAAATAGACCACTTTAATTTGACTAATTAATATAATGACCCTAACACATTAAATATTACATGTGTGACCCAAAATTTCTTACATTGAGCTCTCCCATCATAAGATGACTATACAGTAAAGTAGTAATGTGAGGTAGAGTGAAGTGGAGAAGAGGAAAGGGGGAGGTAAATGGGCCGGAGAGAGTGTTGAGAAATATATCAAGTGTGAGTTAAGTTCTATATTGGTTAGAAGAGTTGAAGTTGAGCAATTTATAAGTGACATGACACATTAGTTCAACGCCTTAAAGTTTTGGATAGAAGAGTGGTGCCAAAGTCACTTGTGAGGTTGTTCAAAAAGGTCAATGTGTTAATCCGACCCAATGAGGCTCCCCTTCGGTGACCCAACAGTGGTATCAGAGACTCACACTTGAGGGGAGATGTTGAGAAATATATCAAGTGAGTTAAGTCTCACATTGGTCAGAAGAGTTGAAGTTGAACAATTTATAAGTGAGAGGACTCATTAACTCAACGCCTTAAAATTTGGGGTAGAAGAGTAGTGTCAAAGTCACTTGTGAGGTTGCTCAAAAAGGCCAATGTGTTGATACGACCAAGTGAGGCTGCCCTTCGATGGCTTAACAGACAGCTGCCATGTGTGGACACACTTTACTGCCCAAATTTTTTTGCGATTGATCATATGTAAATTAGCGGTTAAAATTTTGTCCAGACTCAAAAAAAATCCTAACTCCGCCACTGCACTTGTGGTATAATCTAAAGCTTGTTGAGTACCATTACTTGAAAAAGAGTGGAAAAAAATTTGGTATATTAAAGGTTATGGGGAGATATAATTTGGTTTTTTTTTCACCTTGACAATTATATTTCAAACAGAGTAAAAGAAAAAAGATTTTAGAGAGGAAAAATCATCCATGCTAAACTAAAGAATAATTGAAGAATAATATTAAGCTCAGTGATATAAGTATAATTGAAGAATAATATTAAGCTCAGTGATATAAGTGATATAGCAAATCTCATAAATCATAATTAGTACATTATACATATGAGTATGATCCTTGTAGGAATTGGCTTAGTCTTTTTTTTTAGGGGGAATTGAATTAGTCAATTTTCTTGTTTTTGCAATTTTTTATGTTGATTGTTGCAGGCTTAGAATCTTTTGTTGTATAGCCCAAATAGAGTTGAAGTCACAATCAAAATTGTGCAATTTCTTTTCGCACCCCTCCCCTCTCACCCCCTAAAATTATTTGTCTTTGTCAAAATGCATACGAGAATCTTGTTGGTCCAAATTCACGGTCCAAAAATCTCGTATCTAAGAACCATACGAATCTTCAGTCAAGTGAGATTTTTTATAAGAAAACTTATTTTCGCACCCCGACATTTCACAAGCTCCCCTGGAAATTTACGGTGAACCCAACATTTGCAACTTGCGATGCGAATCAAGCATTTTTCAGCATTTAACGTTCACGCCCCCCCACACGTTTGCACTTTATACGGCAAACGGTTTTGATATACAAAATAATAGCATTAGAAACAACAGATTACATAAGACAAGATCCATATATAATCAATAGTTTAATTAATTTTTTATTAGGCTTAATAATTACATTATGAAAAATCACATTAGACAAAAAAATTACATTTTAAAATATGGTATTAAATAAAAAATTACATTACAAAGAAAAGATTGTGTGTTTACTGTTTAACACCAAAGATCTCCTCCCTGACTTTATTTTCAAGCCACCCTCCACCTCTACCACTACTACAACATCCGATTACTCATATTGTTCTCAAATAGGACACAAAAAGTCTCTCACTGATTACAAAATTGTTCTAAACTGTAATCACAAAAGAACATCGATAAAACGATATAAGTAATTGGCGACGGACTATGCAGCCGTTTACACGAAATCTACACAATCAACATAGAAATAAAATGAGAGAATGAGAATGGATGAAAAAAATTGAAACAAATGTGTCCTACTTATAGCATTTTTGCTGCATTATGATTGACTTATGCTTTGGCACGGCCTCCCACGTGGCCAATCAAAATTGGCCATGTGGCAATCAATTTTGACCGCACGGGAGTCTGTAATTCATTATTACCGATCAGTTCGCTCTGTAAGTGGTGAACCGTGTAGGTGTTCGCATGCTACACTACGAACAATTTTGTGATAGCGGTTCTACGACGGTGTGAAAAAAGCTCAATACTAGTTGAATATAATAGATAGAGAAAAGTTGAATATAATATCTATTATACATAATAGATAGAAAGGAGTTGATTATAAAATGTTTTATTAATACATTAGACCAAAAAAATTCATCATTTTACACTTCTAATAATTTATAATTAATTGGTAAATGAGGAAGCTCGTGAGACCTTGTGTTCTACTTGCTCTGAATGATCATTATTCTCACGCCATTGACACATCAGGTTGGCTTCCCTTTCTTCACCATTGCCTCCCCCGTGGCCCTTCAAAATGGGCTATGTGGCATTAACTTTTTTCACTGCAGACAGACAGACAAACTTAGCTGAGGAAGCTCCAATATCCAGCTTGGAATCCATAGTTTGTATCCATAGTTTTTATGCATAGAAGCATGTTGTCGATACTGGTCGTCTTCCCACTAGTTATTCCCCACCGTCAAGATGGGTTTTGCACCCAATTCGATTACTCATATTCATATTATTCTCAAATAGGACACAAAAAGTCCATCGTCGTTTACCATATAGTTCTCAATCGTGGCCACAAAAGAAGATCGATGAGAGCAGTATGAGTACTCAACGACGGACTATGCGGCCGTTTACACCAAACGAAAAAAAATTAAAACACATAGAAAGAAAAAGAGAGAATGAATTGTGATCAGTAATGCTGGTGAAAAAACAATACACATAATATTTATAGAAACATGGCTTCCCGCGTGGCTAATCACAATGTGCCACATGGCAATCAATTTTTACTGCAGTGAGATTGCATTCAATTCTACAGACCTCTTCGCCATGTATGTAGCAAATTGTAATACCGTTTGCATGTTACAAGGCGAGCAATTCTATGACAGTGAAAAAGGTTATCTGGTAGTGAACAATAAAAATAAAACACTAGTTTATACAGTTGAATATAATATCAATTTATATATAATAGATAGAAGGAAGTTGAATACAAATTGTTTTATTAATACATTAATACGTTCATTTTTTTCATTTTAAGGGTAAAACTCTAGCCAATAAATTATCTCACCAAAAAAAGAAGAAATTATATTTATATTTAAATACAAATACTTGTCAACAAGAAAAATTAAATATAGATATACTCCTCCCGTCTCTTTTTACATGTCATGTAATTTTATAAAATATAAGTATTTTCTTTACGCAATAAAACACCAGTATTAAGAAAATAAATTGTAGTATTAAATTAATTTTTTATATTTACCCTTAGTAATAAGGAAAAGATCGAGTACGTGAGACGGTGGTACTTTAAAAAATAATTTAATGATATTCAAAAAATATATAAAATAAATAAGGGTAGTTTTGAGAAAAAAATTAATATCATGTACAATTACAAAAAAATCTTATAAAAAAGGACAATTATTTTGTCAAAATAGTTACTGAAGAAGTACAAAATATCCTTTAAGATGATGTGATCAGCTCATCAATTAGTCAAAGAATAGTGAATATATAAGCATATTTTTTTTTCCGGGTAATCTAAGCTAGAATTTCACTTCTTTATAAAGGTGAATAAGTGAGTGTATCAAAGTTCGAACTTCAATCTCTATATTTTATGCGTAAATATCGTATCAATTGAGTTACATTCACGGAATATTTAGGTATATTTTTATACTCTATTTGTCTCAAAATTATTGTCTTTGTTGACTTTTGAAATTTATTTTGACCGCATTTTTTTACTAATGTATAAAGATAACTATTAGCAAATAAAATTTTATTTGATTTGTCTCAATGAATATTTTCACAATATTAAAATTTTATAATTTTTCATCAAAAAATTAAAAATATTAATAATTTAAATTATGCATTGATATGCGTAATGACAATAGTTTTGAACAGTGGTAATAATGGTCAATTTATTTAGTAAGTGGACGTGTATATATTCAATAATGAATTGATATAACTGGTATAAAAGATTTAAATATTTTATATATAGTTATTGGTGTATAAAAAAAATTAGTACAGAGAAGAGAGTTTACATTATATGTTCTACATGTTCTATGATATAGATTAGCCACGTCTAAATAGGGAAAACTTAATATCTATAATATGATTAAGTCAATATACATTTAGGGATGTCAATTTGTATATGATAATGAATTATTTAAGAGAATTATATGTACGGTAATTCGAAGTCGTAGATTTTTTATCCTGCTGGGACGGGATGTAGGGAGAAATTCTCCCGTAGATAATTTGTGGGGGCGGAGAATGGGAAAGGTCCCTCCACCACCGCGGATTTCCTGACCCAACCATAATATTTAAATTATATATAATGTATAATTATATAACTTTATATGTTTTTATTATAAAAAAAAATAATAATTAATATGCTAATAAAAATTATGATTATGTATGGTTCAAACAACAATGTAGTCTTTTCCACCATTGTCGTTCTACCTGTTGGGTTAAATATTCTCCTCCTAGCTGATGCTTGTGAGACTTGTTTCTTGAGATAATTTATTTTCCTGTTTTCTTGCTCTTTTCTCCTTTGTACCAAAAAAATAAGAAAATTCAATTGAATATTTATTGTTTTTTACAAAAAGAAATATTATAAAGTGCTTTTGCATTTTTTTTGTTATTGATGTTAAATGTAAGATAGAAAATATGTATATTTTTAGAAAAAAATGAGATATTATGACTTGCTTTTAATAAAAAAGTATAGGAATTTTGTTAATTTTTTATGTTTGTAGTGCTCCATGGATACTGCGGGATCCATAAGGATGAAGATTGAGGGAAATTTCTCCCGAGCAGGAATAAGGGACGGGGAAAAGTTTAAAAAGCAGGGATCAGAACGGAAAACAGTCTCCCCACATTCTCTATCCCATTGGCATCACTATATACATCATACATGCATGGCCGGTATATAATGCTAGTTGCCAATCAGTTAGCTACAAATGGTGCGCATGGTGATATAAAACTAGACCGAGAGCATATTATAGTATTTAATAAGGACCTACATACCCTAAACATGCAAAAGGAAATTAAGCTTTGAATTACACATAATATTTTGGATCATTTTCATATGGTTATATATATTGGACATAGTGGCTTAATTTGTGGTGGAATTAATTTGCTTTTGAGTCGTATTTAGAAATTTGTCATCTTTCATAAAGAAGCAAGTGATGAACATTGTCATCAAAATTTGACTTAAAAACAGCTATTAGTGAAAGCAACCATTAAATTTGAATTTTCTCTCACATTCTTTATAAGGGTAAGCAAAAGCTAATGGCTAATATAACCCTGATTGCCTTTGTTAAGCTCTATTGATGAGTCACCAATCACCTCTTTGTTTTTGTTCAAGTGTACCTTTCGGATATGAAAGTGATGTGCAATTTATTGTAATTACATTGCATGGAATTTTAGGAGCATTAATTATGCGATAGAAGACAGTGGGATTCCATTTTCTATCTAAGAGCAGCTTTTGTCAACCATATCACACCGTACAAAAGGATTAGGAATTTTTGTGTTGGTGTCAGTGCACTAATATTCGATTTATTGGATAGGTTAATTTGATTTAAGGTAAGTTCTAATATTAATTTTTTTTTTCAATGCAATTGTGTGGATCGAGTCGTAATCCTTCTTATTAAATACAACGTCACTCGATTACCACTGAACCAACAAATATTTTGTAGAATTTGGATAATTTTAAAGGTAACATTTTTTAGTTTGCGCACACATGATATCGTATTTTCAAAAGAAGGGATTGATTAATTCATTAATTTAAATAGGAAGATATTTTTTTTTTTTACTATTTAAATAGGAAGATCTATTAATTAAAGAAAATTATATAACTTCTTAATTGTGTTTTGTTTCATATCAACATTTAATTGGAGCTTCAATGAATGTAATATGTTGCTTTGAATTGTAAGGGTTGAGTACCCCTTGTACTCCTTATAATTCAAATTGTTTATCAAAAAAAAAAACATTTAATTGGAGCTGTTACAATATGTTAGTGTGTATGAGTCGTTCTACTAAATCCGTTAAAATATAGGGTTCGTGTTTAAAAAATTGAATTTGAATTTGAATTTATTTCGTATTTTTTTAGTTCGGTCTTAAAAACCCCGTTAAAGAAAGGACTTGTTCATATGTGTCGTGGGTAACCCGTAACCAGGTTAATATAAAAAAAATAGAAGGAAAAAATCTAAAACTTATATTATATTTTCTTTTTTTTGTGACGAAATATTATATTTTCTTAATAGTACGATGATCCAAGGTTTAAGTAAATAGGCTTATTAGTTAGTCTAAAAAAGAAGTAAATATGCATATTCCATATGATTTCGAGAGATAATAAGGTTGAAACAAGTTCCAAATTTTAGAGAGACATAAGGTTAACATATTGGTTATAAGATAAGATGATGAAGTTAACGAAATAGAGTGATAAAAGAGAGAAAATGTTGATATCTAATTTTGATAACCATGCAAATGACAATTAAATGATGTAGTAGAATCTCTCTAATCCTATACTTTGTTTCACTTCTAGCTTTGCATATGGTACTGCCACGTGTGGCTTTTAGTTATTTTATTTTTTAAAAATGGAAAATTCGTGTGGCTTCTAGTTGGTACCCAATTATCCACATCTAGACAAATTCAGGAAGTAAAAATAAAAATTTATTTAAAGTGATAAGATGCAATGCTTGTAAATTCCAAGTTTATAATCTCTTTTGGAAGTGGTAATCCATGATACTAATGTAGTTATAAATTTGACAAAGATATGATAAGGAAATTAAATATGAGATATAACCCGATGATAAGCATATATAATTTATTTTGGTGACAGTTTCCTATTTTGAAATATAATAAAGTAATTACATACTTTCAAGTTTTTTATTTTTTTATTTTCTATTATTGAAAAATTGAAAATTATATATAAATTTAAGATAATTATACATTAATGAAAAACAAGCATTGTATTTTTTTTAGATAAAAAAGTATTCCTCTTAAAATTAGCATTCATGATAAATTTTGGAGGGCACTATTACTATATATGTATGATCTTTTAAATTCCATGTAGAAGATCCACAACCTTTGAAGTTATGAATTTAAAAATGTCAAACACAAATTTTAAAATATCTTGATTGTCATAAAATGTATTTTCTCATATTCGGTCGATTTATTTTACTTGAAGTAACTATGAGAGTTGTATGTTCCACATTAAAAGTCTACATCCTCAATCTTATAAATAGGAAAATCTCAATCAAATCCACAATCCGTCATATTCACAATCCGTCATATTCACATATATATCAGAATATTTAACTGTTGGTTTAAGTGTCGATTTTATCTCTTGTGAATCTGTCTAAAAGTAAAAATTCATAGATCTCTTTCTTTACATATATTTGCGCACCTGGTGCACTTTTTTTTTACTTATCTTGTGAAAAAATAAACTAATTAATTTAATTTATATAGTATATTTTGTGAAAATAAATATACTATATATAGCCTCTTATGCGTGCGTGCAAGCATAACTTTGCGGCTTTATATATCCTAAATTAATTAAAATCCATCACGGGGGAAAATATCCAACCCGACTTTTATTTTGATCATTAGAGATAAGTTAGAATGAAATTAATTCCCTATGATTTAGTGATTATATTTCATCCACGAACACCATGTTCTTAACCTTTAAATTTTTAGAATATAAATTAACCACGTAAATACAACCACTATTTTACAAATAGGTGTAGCTTTGCATCGGAAAATCAAAATGAGAAAACGGATAACATCACTAGTGAATCATCATTATGTAATAACTACAGAATTATTGATGTAACTAACATGTGAAAATTGGAGGAACCTTGGTATACAGCAAGTTTCACATGGTAAAATAAATTAAAATGATTACCGTAAAGTTTCGTTTTTAGGCCATTGAGATATATCTATATAGGAACTTGGAACCTTACTGAACAAGAAAATAAAGTAATAACCTTAATACATATTAGATCTGTTTGGTAAGATCAAATTTTGATCTTATACTACTTATAAGCTCATTTAATAAATAAAAAAAGAACTTGTTTGGTAACAACTTTTCAAACAAAATTTGTAACTTATTTTACTAGCTTATAATTTATTTTTTATAAGTTATTTCAATTAGTTTATGAGTTTATAGCTTTTAACTTATCATCTTTTTTTTCTCAAATTTTAACCCTATCATCCTGCTTCAAAAAAAAGTAAATATTAATTAAACTTATATTACTTATGTCATTTTAAATTTATCAGTCAGTCTAACCGTTAATTTTAACAAACACTTCAATTAATTATCAGTGATCAGTCATATAAGCCATAAACTATCAAATTAGATTTCTAAATTGGTTGATAGTTGATAGTTGATAGCTATTTTTCCTAAACAGCGCCATTATTATTCCCACCAATTTAAATTTCTAAATTGGTCCCTTGGCAATTTAAAATTTCATAAAAACAATCCACAAATTTACAAATTAAGAATTTTTCTACTCTATCCATAAAAAATATTAAGAAATAGTGACGATGATTCAACTTAACCATTTTTTTTTGAAACAGCAAAACGAGAAAAATTTATTAGCACAAGATGTGCCGGATCAATGGCATGAAAAAAATAAACATACAAAAATTCTTTAGACCAAGCCTAAAACGCCTAGTCAAATCGAGTTTACACCAAAAAACAGCGAACAAAAATTTAACTAAGAACCCTTCCAGCTTAAACAAGCCAAGGGATTTAAATACCACAAATTAAACTCGAAAATAAAATCCTTCCGTCTAGCCTTTAACCACCACCAAACTTGAATGATAATTTGATCCAACACCTGATTAGCAACAAAGGATTTATTTTGAAAAATACAACTGTTATGTTATGAGCTTTCCAAACTCACCTAATTATGTTGCAAGCCACAACACTTGAAAAATATTCTTGGGTTTCTCCGAAGGGACCTGAAGCTAGACTTATGAATTGATGAGCATGAGGAACAGACTCCGAATGCAAAACTCTCTGCACGCCTAACCACTTAAGAAGACCTACACCACACCAACAGAGACCTATCGCAAACAAAAAAGAGATAGGATAAAATTTCACTAGCATTACACCCAAGGCTACACAATCTAGATTGTCTCTAGTTGAGATCTTCTTATAAATAAAGCGTCAAGCAAACACAAACCTTCAACGGAATGCCTTATGCCAAGGCAAATTAGTAGCATGAGACAACTCATTAACAACGGCTTCTGGTCTAGTCAAGGATAAGTAGGCTTCCTTAACCATTTGATTGTCTAAAGTTAAAATTTACCAAAAAAAATCTTTTACTCTTTCTTTTTTATGGTTACAAAAAATATCAATTACTCTATTCAAACACATTCTAAATTTTTTTCTCATGAATTTTTTATTTTATTTTATCTCTTTTCAAAATTATTTTATTTAGGTAAGTTTGTAAAAGGACTTTGGTGTACTGAAAAATCAGGTATATAATATGCCAAACTTATGGTTACAATTTGAGAAGGATGGATAACGCCGCAAGCCAACTGAAAGAAAAGGTCTCAATCACATGTGAAAGGGTCATGCAAAATACCCTCCAAAATCAGTTACAACAGTGGAGGGAATTAGGCATTTTTTTGGTGGCATTCTTTGGAGGGGCATTTGTCTTTATACAGTTGATTAATATCAAAACAAACTATTGGAAAAAAAGTAACAAAAGGGGTAAAGAATAATGTTTTATAAAGAAAGTTTGTAAATATATGACATTCAAAATAGTAAAGTAACGTGTTAAAGGCACCTTGCAATTAATAGAGAGATAACCTTATAAAAAAACTTCGGTGCACTAAGGAGATAAAGGTCATCAGAATTATAACAAGATGGTATATGACTTTTATTTATATAGTTGGTGCAAAATATCTATTAATTTTGTTGATGATTAGATTTTGTAGAAAAAATTGATTATTCATTTTTAGTGAGGTCTGTTGAAATTAATATTTCTAAATATTTTAAAAAAATTTAGATTTATGTAATTTAGAAATTAAGAAAAAAAATAGTATTCATTGAAGGTATAAAATAATTTTATATTGCCAATCAATAGCAACTATGTATTTCGTCACTTCACTTTCTTGATTTGAAGTGGAACTTTAAACCACTTTCATCGGATGTCGATGTAAAATTAATTTACACAAATATATATATATATATATATATACACACACACACAAATGATGTAAAATATTTTTATACGATCATCCAACAGCAACCGTTTAATTATTCCACTTAATCATCCACTACACCCCATTTTAATGTATGACATAGAAAATGTTTGAATTCTATATTAGATACTAATGTAAAATAGTTTTATACTTACATGCATATCCATAATACTCATAAAAGTTTAACGAAAGCTTTTTATTATGCAAATTTTCTCCATTTAAAATTTATCTCATATAAGTTCTGCATTACAAACACACAAAAAGTCCTTTTAACATTATTTTTCCATCAATAAGACTCGAACTTCAAACTTTATTTAAGGGATCTAAATTCAATTTGACTCAATCAAACCTATGGTGACCACACTCCTTATAAACATTAATTGGTGACCACTCCTTATCCAAAGTGTGATATATTTGATGCTAGCTATATACTATTTACACAATAAATATATCACTATTTTATCTATTTTACTGTTTTGCATGTTAATGCATTCTGTTGAATGAGCCCCACAAAGATTTCTTTTTTGGCCCCCTCCCTATATGGTTAAATAACTTCCATGTGGTACTATCTCTTAAAATAGTTTTAATTGTTTAGGGGAATATGCAAGATTTAAACTTTTTTTTTTTTTATAAAGGCTACAAGAGTACAAAAGTAGCATCTAAGGCATCCCAACTATGTTGCCACCCCCGAGAAGCCACCAAAAAATACCCTAGTGAAATATATTAAAGTAAAAAAAATAAAGTAAGATACAAAGGAACCTTGAGGGGACTAGACCAAAACTCAAGGTGTAACAATCTTTCTGCCTCATTAAAAACCTTATCAAGGAAAACCCAAAAGGATAAAACCTTGATGCAAGATTTAACCTTGTTAAGCATTAAATTAAATATTGGAATGGTACCTAATGACATAAATCTACTATCTATTCTATTAAATTCTTTGATGGTTGGATGAATTTATTACATGCTATTGTTCGGTCCATGATTATAGCAATGTGTGACTACCTAAGTAATTCATATTATCCTATTAGCTAGGAGAACACCCAAGCAAAACAAGACCAAAAAAAGTGTTACGTAAATAAAATGGAAGAATAAAATAAAGATCTCATGATTCTTATATAGTAAAATGTTGCATAAACATTTGATATATTAGACATCGATTTCAACTTATAATAATTCTTCATTCTTCGGCACACTTAGCGTCTGCGTGTGAATTTCCCCGCTAAATTAAGCGTCGTGATGTTACAACATGAAATTCTAACCCAATAACCCTAATAATATATACTAGCTTCTGATTTTTATTTTCTCAAATAAATTAAATTAAATTAAATGAGAGGATTTTACAAGTACAAAATGATTGTATGCTAAAAAAAAAAGTACAAAAAGATGATGTGAGTATTTTGGAATAAGTTAAGTATCCTATATAAATGGGGCCTCTATGGTACATGAGAACTGGATTCTTGTGTATGTTGTTTTGGGTACTGTCAAGGTTTCTTTTTACTTCGAGTTACATTTTAGGATAATATAGACATAAATATGTGGTCCATAGGATAATATTGACTAACATTGATCCTCCAAAACCATAGTGCAAAATTTTCTTTGGTACTATTCTTTTCACCAATTTACTAAAATAAAACTATAAATATGTAAATTTTTGTATATTGGAAATGTGAAGTACAACTAGTGCATGTAGTGACTCTTAAGTCTTAACACATAGCTAAGTAAAAAACAACGGTCAACAGCTAATAAAAGTAGTAGAGAATAATGGAAGTTAATGTATACTAGTAACTAACATATATTACTATAATTAAATCTTCTTTAGTCACAAACAATTGGTTTCATTTAAGTTAAAAGTAAAGAGATTTAGACTAATATCAAAAAGCAACCTTGTGTTTCAATTAGATTAGTTAGTAGAGATTAATCACTGTTAAATGATAGTGAAAAGTTCGTATGATTTTTTTTCATGGTCTCTTTTCCAACTTTTTGTCATATAGATGTGGAACTAATTAATTATAAGGCTCATTAGCTACTCTTAAGAAGAAAAATAAATAGTACTTCAAAGAAAATAGAAAGTACTATTTACACATATATTTATATCTATTAGTGTGTTTAATTGGTGCATAGCATTTCCTTTTACAATTGTATATATAGTAGCTTTTAAAAATCATCTGTTTTTCCTTTTTAAAGAAAAAACAGGTGATTCTATCTTACATCTACCGTTTAAAGAAAAGTAATATTTTATGCAATTATGAATTGCAAAGCACGATGTACATAAAGAACGGCAAAGCACGATGTACGGATCTTCGGCATAGAACAATGTTTGCAAGTATTTTGAAGTTCAAGTTGGTTTTTAAATAAAAAGGATTTGAGTTGATGAAAATGAAGATGTACTTTTCTCCTAAAGAGAGATATCTTCAAAAAGGTTGGTCTTTAACTAAAATTTATTAACATTGAGATCAATTGATTAAAAAGATTTATAATTTAATATCTCTTTTATTCTTGTTAAAAATATGCATGTCTACCAACATAGTGCGGTACAAGTTGTAGATATTTGAACATTTTAATCATTTGTTTTTGGACTTGATTTCTGACTAGTATGTATGAAAAAACATTTGTTAAAAAATATCAACTCCTTAAATAGATCCCAGTACTTTGAAAATTTAATCTCTGCAGTTGCTTGCCGAAAATATCTTTAATTTACCAAAAGAATACATATCTATATAAATAAATAAATGTGAGACAAATATGACCATGCATGGGAATCATGGAAGAATATATCTTGAGGACAAATTAAAAAATTTATGGTATCAAGTCAATCATCATCATGTTTCAACTTTATATTGAACGAATGAAAATAAAATATTTGATTCTTTTACTTTCGGAGAAAACTATAATATTTGTTTCCTAAAATTAATTATTACTTATTGAAAAAAATTGAGTTCTAAGAAAACAGAGTGAAACAGAGGCTCTGCCCATAAACTTATATTTATTCAAAGAATGAGATTTGAATGCAGCTTGTAACAAAAAGGTTGATGGCTTTAAGGTTATTACTTATTAAGTGTCAAGCCAATCCACATGCATGTGACCAATTTATAAAAGTCACCTTTAACTTTTTTTTTAAAATAAGATAGATTTTTAATGAATTTTGGCTTTTATTGCAATATCCTTTAATTAAAAATAGCAAAGATTGAGTTACCAAAAAAAAAAAATAGCAAAGATTGATCACCATGTTAAAATAAAACTTTTGCTTAGTTTTTATAGTTTACTTTTCATACATGGCAAAATACTTTAACAATACATAAATAAAAATATATAAAGTTCTATACCGTTGATATGCAATATATAAACTTTAAAAAAAATTATGATTAAAGTCAAATTTATTAAATTAGTAAATACAAAAGTCAAAATAAAAGGAGCCATCTTTCGTTCCTTGTTTAAAAAAATATGATGATGTCATATATAGCTTCTATGGCATGTTCATTTAGATAAAATTTCAAAATACTTATTTTTTAAGAAGACAATATTAAAGAGAGAGGAGAGCGTATGAATGATTGCTTTGTAATCTACAAGCATAATTGTCTAATCAGTTGTTGGAGGCATGGATTCTTTCAGATAATTACACAAACAGAATAGGTACTTGATAGTGTAGTGATAGTGAACCATATAGTGGCTTAGGAGTGGTTCTTGACACATGTTTTCTCTAGTCATTATTATAAAAAAAAAAAAATTAAGTTTTGGTTATTATTATAATATAAATTAATTATTTTTGAAATAATTAAAACTATTATTTTAAATATACTCTCATTTAATTTTATTATTTTTTAAATAATTATTCCACTTTTATATTTTAATATTTGTTATTTAATCAAAATTAAATATTCATAATATTTTGTACATATGAATGCGGGTTTTCATAAAAGAACTCAATCTCCTTACCTAACTTTTATAAACCTCAAAAATTCTCTGTACATAATTAAAGGTGTAAGCGAATTGATTTGGACCGGTTTTGAGTGAATCTATGTCCAAACCAATAAATTCTTAATGGTTTGGATTAAATATTATACTCGGTTTATAATATTTTATTTTTTCGGTGTAATCTCTCCTGTTATTTTTTCAAATTCTATTTTTCAAACGACTAACAATAATAGCATAAACCAAATTAAATAAACAATAACATAGTTTTGAAATACAAAATACAACACATAGGTAGAATGAAGTTGACCATTTAATTTAAAATAAAAGTCTTAAGTGGTGTTCACCACTAAACACAAAATATAGGGGTATATGTTTATTAGGGATCGGTTCGGTTCACCGGTTTAACAGATTATAAAAATGAAAATCAAGAACCGAAACAAACCTCTTCGATTCTCACCGGTTTAATTCGGTTTTGGATTCAAACAAAAAAAAGTCAATTTTTTCCAGTTTAAATTAGATTGAATTATCAGTTTTTTTCGATCCACTTACACTCTTATACACAATAGTCTAATTATTGGATTTGGTGGTGTGGACTTGTGGTGGATATTTATATACCTAAAATTCTCTATACACAATAGTCTGATTAATGGATTTGGTGTTGTGGTAGATATATATACAGAGATTAAATTATGACGGTGTAAGATTATTTAATAATATTTTAATGAATATAATTTATTTTTGACAAATGAATATAATTTTTTTTGAAGGAAAATATATATATATATATATATAATTTAAAATATTTACTATCGGATTAAATATAAATCATAATTTCAATTTAGGATTATTTTTATAGACCAAATCAATTCCAATTGACATCACTTAATCATATGAAAATCAATTTTATATATATAAAAATAAAATTATCTCTCCCACATTGAATTAAAAAGATACTGATGATTTTGCATTAGAGTACGTGTGTACATGAATAATTAGCATATGTTTTCTTTATAATCTTTTTTAGTGAGTTGAATTTGGAGACTCGTGAGAATAAATAGTGGATTATGAACCCTATGTGTTACATTATCTCTTATGCCCAATGACTTTTTCTATAGAAAAAACAATAATAATCCAAATTATATATGAATTAAGGTTTATGTAGATTATTATGATACAAACAATGGTTTGGGTGATAACTAGGGTTTGTTTTTTCACCTAGTGTTACATATGGTATGAGGTCATGGACTATATAGTAAAGGATTCCCAATGGGACCCTTTGGTCGCTCATGGAATCAGCATTTAGACCCCACCCATCATAGTGTTTGCATCTACCCCTTTGAAAATTTTTGAAGCCTCCATGGGTTTTGATTGGACCATGAGTCATTGTAAGATATGGCATTTTTTTTGTCTTTATACTTTCTTTGCATGTGTCGCCATTTACATCGCCTTCAGTCTTCACCACTCCGTCCCTACTTTTGATCAAAGTAATTTAAAATTTAGTATATCAACTTTGTCAACAAAAAAAGTTACTAGTAAATAGTAATATCCATTGAGGTTGTGATTTTCTAAAAGGTTAGTGTTTTGCTCACATCATAATTGTTAAATACTTTATCCAAAAAAAATTGCTACTTGTTCAAAGAAATTTAATTAATACTTTTATTTTAAGATATTCAACAACAACAAAATTTACCGTCAAAAAAAAAAACAACAAAATTTATATAGATGACTATAATGGCAATTGAAATAAGAGAACTCAAAGCCTATGATAAATTATTTTGAAACTACAAAAAGTTGATAGTTTCTATTGAGATATATTAAGTGTAGACAAAATTAATGTTTTATATTAATAAGAAGAATTGAAGTTGAGCAATATACAAGTGAAAGAATTCATGAATTTGTATTTTTTTAGATTTTGGATGAAGATGTGATGTCAAAATCTCCTGTATAGCTGCTCTTAATTAGCCTATGTGCAGATTATAAACCTAAAAAGGCTTCCCCTCATAGTTCAATGTTAACAGTTGTTCGCAGTCCGGCGAGTGATGGATCACAGATACGGAAGAGACTCACACTTGAAAATATATGTTGGCGTGAGTTAAATCTCACATTGGTTGGAAGAGTTGAAGTTGAACAACACATAAGTGAGAAAACTCATAAACATAAAGCATTAAAATTTTGGAAGAAAATGTGTCATAGTCACTTGCATGTTTTTTTTTTTGAACAGCAAACAATTTATATAGATATAATTGCAGAAAAAAGTAAATTAAAAGAGATACTCTATCTACAATCGAAAGATAAGTACATAAGATACTAATCAAATATACCAACAAACCAAAACAGTGGACGCAACCGAGTGATCTATATAAGAATATAAAGGTTCTTTACATCGTTCATAAAATAAACATGGTGAGTTCTTCTTTTTTGCTAACAACCATTTCCACAAAGTATACTTTATCAATTTGAAACTTATATATCTAAAAAATAGTTGTATGATTGTTCTTGACTCGATATGTTGATCCAATTCAGTGAAACTCTTATATTGACCCAATATTATAGTAATTTGTGACTGCAATTAATCACAATAAAAGAATTTGTATCTCCATAACTATAACTCAATTGGTATGAATATTTTATTTTATATATACACTGACTGAGGTTTGAATTTATTTTTCCATTTGTTCTTCTCAAGAGATAAATTTCTAGCCTCTATACTACATGATAATTTTTTTTTTATGTTTGTAATATGCATATTGAAGTTTTTTATTTTTACTTTTTTGACTATAACAAATTGAAGATTTTAATTAGGCTATTTTTGTAAAAGACTACTACTTAACTTTAATTTTAAAAAAAATTTAGTCTAGTAATTTGAAATTTACTTCTTGAGGAGAATAAATGGGAAATTCCAACTCGATCACTTGCATATAATACTTTCTTTTATTTATTAATAAAATTGTCAATAACATGTACTGTAGTAACATCTTTTATATACAAAAGTACATTTCCATTAATCTTAGAAAGCGTTGAATTACCATTTTATTTTATTGGTTGGTGAATTACCATTTTATATTAAATACAAATATAATGAATAAATTAGTATAATTTATACAGCTGAACTTCCTTAGTACTAAAATTGAACTTGGATTATTATCAAAAGAAAAAATAAAATTAAACTTGTATTTATTTTTCCTGATAGAGTAAGGAGTATTGGGAATAAAAAGAGAGTGAGGAGTATCCGAATTAGTATAAGTGGAATATATTCTTTTATCGTAAATAATATTTAGAGATTAGATGAAAAGGAAAAACAATTAATTTTAGTTTTCATGTGTCAAAAGATATATGGTACAAGTCATTAGTAACTATATATCTTTTTTTTAGTTGCAATTAATTTATTTTTGACAAGTTTTTTATATGTAATTAATAACTATCATTCATCATGACTTGGATTTGACGCAATAAATTTACACCACAAAGTTACTCGTCTTAGCCGTTTGATTTAGAATCAACGACTTGATATTGATTATATAAAATATTTGATATATAAAATATTTGCTATACATTATTAGTGTAAAATTATTTTACACATACATCTAATAATATGTTGTCACACCACTTAATAAATGTGTTATATGTATAAAATAATTTTAAATACATTATATGTATAAAATAATTTTATATTCCGATGTATATAAATTAAATTCAAAATACATATGATGGAAGATTGCTTAAACTTTTTAGATATTTCATTAAACTCTAGGAAAATTAGGATGATTCTATAGTCTAATAAGGTGGTGTCCTATCTCCATATATTAGTGTACTTTATTTTTTTTGGATTTGATATATTTGTGTACTTTAATTTACACGATCACTTTCTATTTAATTAATAAATCAATAAATAAAAAGGCACAAAAGTTAGATGAGTAGAACAAATAAAGAATATTAATTTTTCCTTTTATTTTTGTCGCATATATTTCCTTACTCTTTCATTTGTAAAAACAGCCAAATCCCATTTATTCTTTTTTGTCTCTACTTACCTGTGCATATACAAAACAATGAAAGATATGGAAGATAAGCTCAAAAATTAATATTAAACACAATTAATATACACTTAGCACACTAAGATTAACCATATGTCACAAGATCAAGATTAAACAATAGTTAATTTAATGGTGATTGATATTAGATTTGACAGAATAACTACAACTCAATTTCTTGCTATTACGTTTGAAGGAGACTTAAATTACTTGATAAAAGTAATTTCCGAAATAGATTAATCGGTTTAATTAATCGGATACGAATGGTGAAAATTAAGAAAAAATATAAAAATTGAGTCCCATATATTAAAAAGGGTGATTATTTATATTTATCTATAAAAAAATTGGTTAAAATAAAAAAATTTACCTTATCAAAAGTTAGTCACCATTAAACAAGAATGATATACAGGTATAGGTATGATTGAGTGGTTGGGGCTCATCCTCCCTTAATTAATGGTCGGAAGTTCGATCATCGCCTTAAGTACGGAGCAACTTTAAATCTCTGGATTAGTTATCTCACTCTTTAAAATACCTCTAATCTAACAAGAAAAATAGTCATTTTATTCGGACACTCTGATCTCGACAAAAAAAACAACAACGATAACATTTTGCATCAAATCAAAATCAAAATGAAAGGATGAACCACATGTTATATATGACTAATAATGATGTATTCCAACCATTCTCATTGATGAAAATTGAAAGTGGGATTATTATAACATAGGTCCCACTAATTAAGCAAGGTAATTTTCTTGTCTTATTTGTAGTGGTTCTATTTGTGCAACAAAAGTAATAGAAGAGACCAAAAATCTTATCATCTAACCATTCTCCACTGCCACAACCTCACACTTATCCTTCCATTGACCCCTTTATTATCTTTTCACAAACCATAATTAAAATCACAATCAGTGAAAAAATCCCTAATTTAAAAATATAATTAAAAAACAGAAAAAAGAAATAGCACTTTCATTCTTGGTCCCACCCACGTGTCAACCCTTCTATGATTTGGAATCCCACGTGTCAGCTTCTCAACGGCCTGAATTCTAGTTAACGTCATCATCAGGTACCCACTTCCTCCCATGCACCCTCATCCATGTCACTGTTCCCATATTGAAAAGACAATTTTACCCCTAATATTACAACACGTTGCTACTCCATTATACCTTACCATGCACACTCACCTACCTGATTTTTTCTCATTCCCTTGCCGTACCAATATAAAACACAAGCTTCACTCTTTGTGGGGTAACAAAAACTACAAAGCCAATTTTCGTTCTTGTTACTATCATAATTCATAACATGTTCTTCTTCTTCTTTGAAAAAAACCATAGCCATAACCATTCAAAAAATTCTCAGTGAAAAAATTTAAAAAAAATATCTTCAACCATGGAAAGTACCGATTCATCGACCGGTTCACAACAACCGAATCTTCCGCCTGGATTCCGATTCCATCCGACCGATGAAGAGCTTGTTGTTCATTATCTCAAGAAAAAAGCAGCTTCAGCTCCTTTACCGGTAGCCATCATCGCCGAAGTTGATCTCTACAAATTCGATCCATGGGAGCTACCCGGTACTTTCAAAGATTACAAATTTTTAATCTTTACGTTCAAATTCAAAATTTGTTTTCTTTGTTTTTCGACCTTTCTTCTACTATCTGTCTGTCTATCTATCTGATACTCGGTAGAATTTCACATATCTATCTTCTGTGTAATTTGCACGGGTTTTTTACTAGTTTATATGTATATATATTTGTTAATATTTTTGTTTTTTATTGTAATAATTGTGATCTTTTTTTGGATACCCTTTTGGTAATTTTGCAGCTAAGGCAACGTTTGGAGAACAAGAGTGGTATTTCTTTAGTCCAAGGGACAGGAAGTATCCTAATGGTGCTAGGCCAAACAGAGCAGCAACTTCTGGTTATTGGAAGGCAACTGGTACTGATAAGCCCGTTTTAACTTCTGGTGGAACACAAAAAGTTGGTGTGAAGAAAGCTTTGGTTTTCTATGGAGGAAAACCACCAAGAGGAATCAAAACTAATTGGATCATGCATGAATATAGGCTTGCTGATAATAAGCCTAATAATAGGCCTCCTGGTTGTGACTTGGGTAACAAGAAAAACTCTCTAAGGGTAAATTAAACTAATCTATTCTATTCTATTCTAATCTAATCTCTTTTAATTTATCACAATCAACTAAATCAGCAACGAAAAATTACAGATGAAAAAATCATAAAAATTATCTTTTGTTTTGTCGCTAAATGTTAGATGCTTTAAAATCAAAGACAAATTTTTTATCTGTAATTTTCGTTGCTGATTCAATTGTTTTAGTGATTTTTTTCTTTTTGATTTTTGTTAACTTTTTCTAGTAATTGATCATATATTCTTCTTTCTCTTCCTCTTGTACTGGGATTTATAGCTTGATGATTGGGTTTTATGCCGAATCTACAAGAAAAGTAACACACATCGATCACCGGTGGAACATGATAGGGAAGATTCAATGGATGATATAATAGGTGGAGTACCTCCATCGATCAACGTGGGTCAAATGAACGCTGCGTCAAGATTTCATCATTTTTCAAAGATGTCTTCAAATAGTTACAACAATGCATTGTTGGAAAATGATCAAAATTTATTAGAAGGAATGATGCTAAGCAACAATTTAGGAGGTTCAAATTCAAAGACAGAGTTATCTTTTGTACCAACCATGACAACATCTTCAAATGCTAATTCACCTTCAAAGAGAACACTTTCTTCACTCTATAACTGGAATGATGAAGATGTTGCAGCTCAAGTTGGTACTTCATCATCTAACAAAAGGTTCAATCTGGAAAGTGTTGTGAGAAATGATCAAGAAAATGGAACTGTTGCTACTTCTTTTGCTTCTCTTCTTAATAATCTCCCTCAAACACCTTCATTACATCAACAACAAACAATGTTGGGATCAATACCATATCAAATTCAAGGAATGAATTGGTATGGATAATTAGCTTAATTAATTGGTATGATTAATTATGTTAATATTGATGCACAAGGTGTGGTATAGTACTAAACTTAGATGAATTATGAATCAACAAGAATGTTCATCAATTGGTATTGTACCTTAACCTTACACAATTACTCTCTCGAATATCGTGCCGACTAGATTGTAAAGAAGGGTATTGAGATTTTGGATTGTTAATTAGGAATTTGGAAGAAAGTTAGAGTTTTAATCAATTATTAGATGGTCTCTAAACTTGATCTTCAACCATTGGAAGCAGTTGCAGCTAGCTAGCATGCAGGTGAGGCCATATGGATATTTTTAGCTAAATTTTAATATAGCTTTATACATATATATAGATATTTGCTTGTTTTTATTTTTATTGGTATAAAAATAAAAAAATGTTGGTAGCTCTTTCATGTAAAAAATTGTTTAAAAGGGAGGGGGGGAAATTCAGAGAGAGAGAATTATTAGTAGTTATATTTTATATATTTTTATTATATATATATATATATACATTGATTTAGGATACATTGTATATATAGATCATATACTTGTAGACCAAGCAAGATCTATGAATGATGCAAGAATTAATTAAATTTGCAATGGTGACTATGGTTTGTTTGTCAATGTATTAATTTGTATATAATTGATTTGTTCTTCTTTGATTTTAAGTTTAATTATTATGTTCTTAGTAATTGAATTTGAGTTTGTTCAAGTGTTATGATATATGGAATCAATTCCTTTGTCACGTCTTTGCATGTAATCTATGTAGCTAGAAGGTTATTAGTCTTAGTCATGTCTTATCGTTTTTCTCAGAATCATTCCTGTTGAATCTAATTTAATTAGTTGGTATATGTTTATCAATTAATATATATATGAATACATATAAAGTATATAATATTAAATTTGTTTGTTATGAGATAATTTTCATCACTCCCATATGAGTTGTAAGAAAAGAAGATCTCTACATGAGCAATATGTTAGGGACTTTTCTGAATTTGATACACCAAATTATTTTATAAAATTCATATATTGAATGATAATATAAGTTAAAAAACATTATGAAAATATCATCTTATATGTATAGGAGCTATGGTCTAATTAATTAGTGGAATTTGATGTTGATGCACTAGCTGCCCATAAAATTAATCAAGGATTTATGGTTTGTGATAATGTTATTAAAGATTTAACTAGTGATGCCATGATTATCATGAGCTAGCTAGTTTTTCATGCTATCAATTTTTGTTTCCAAATTTTCTACCTTCTAAAATTGATAATGGCTCGTACACCACCAAATCTCATGATAACTTACCTTTTATATATTTTTTTTCACAACTATAAATAATCATACATTTAAATTACACATATATTTCATTTTTGCCTCATCTGCAGAAAATCTGAAATTTTCATTCTACCTAACCAAAATCAACTTCTCATATCATCTCTATTTGACATATCTATTGTCAGAAAATGTTAAAATAAATTTGTGAAAATCTTGAGCAACCAACTAGATAGTCCTAGAAAGAGAATCATAAAAATTTCAACTTCAATTACTATTGATCCTACAAGATAATGTATAATATATTAGGACCACTTTAGGTCATAATCTAAGCTATTCATCAAAAACATAGGAAATGAATTTTCTGTAGCTAAAACAGTAAATTTATATGAAAAATATTGACCGTTGATAAAAATAAAATCTAATGGTTAATATTAATTTGTGTGATCATTAGGATCACGTCTGACTACTAGAAAAAGTTAAAATTATAACAACAAAAATAAGAGACGGAGAAAAGTAATTGAACGACTCTAACATTTAACAACTAAATTAGACGAATTTTAACTTTTCACATCTCTAAATTTTGTTGATATTTCAACTTTTTTTTACAATACAAACAATATGTGTCACTTAATCTTGAAGGATAAAGATTCAAACTGCTAAACAAACAATTTAACATCATCAACAAACCAATCATGCTTTGGATGCATACATCTCTTTCTTGACAGCTACCCAGATAGCTGGATTTTTTTTTTTCTTTCATTTCATTTCAAACTAAAATATTAATTAAGCTCGACATATATAGTCAATAATTGACAACATGACTAATGAGAGGAAGAAAATTATATACACAAGGAGAGTTTGGTCATAATATAAGTTAGTAGTTAAGTTGAATTATGCATAATATTCTTTTTAACTTTATAGTTTTGTGCCCACACTGACTTTGATTTAATCACAAAAGGGTATAAAGATTTTTGAGCATGGGTGTCATTTTCTTTATTTCGTGGGATTGATAGGACATGTGTGTGTATATTATAAACTTCTTAGGATAAATTTTGATAACTTTTTATTTAACATTAATTTTTTATGACTCTTTATATGGATGATATATAGAATACAATTTTAATTTTAATGGTGTATTTTATAAAATTTGTTAAAATGTTATTGATCGAGCAGTATAATATTGTTCAAATATTATATCGATGTAATTTGATTTCTTCTCTTTAGAAATTAGAAATAATTACGTATAAAATTAAACTATTTTTATAATTAGATTAACAATATAAATAATAGAATCCAAGGGGTGTGGTTGAACGGTTGAGGCTTATTCTCCCTTAACCAAATGTCGAGGGTTCAATCCTTATCTTGGGTATGGAGCAGCTTTAAATTCTTGGGTCAGCTATCCCACTTATCGAGGTGCTTTCATTCTAGCGAGGGATTAGTCACTGTGTTCGGCAGTGGATACCCCGGTCTCGACCAAAAAACAATATAAATAATATTCCACCACTAAGAGAGACTAACCAACGCAAATAGACAACACAAAATCGACCTCACTATAGCAGTAGCAGCTAGCTTTCTTTGTGGCTTGAGACTAACGAAGAAAAGGGACCATTTCTTGCTACAATAATCTAATGGACTCATTATCCTAATAACCACACAAATATTAATACCCCTTTTAATTGCATTTCCATTCTAAGGAAAGAATACAAATCAACTTTATAAAATTTAGCATGATTTGTGCTTAGTTTTGGAATACATATCATATGGCATATGCATACATGAATTGCACTATTATTGCTATTGGGATCTTTGATTTGTGCATGCGTTCACACATTTTAAATGCATCAATTTTATTTTATTTTTTTTATCTATAGACGATGTGATATAAAATCATAAAATTTACATACACAATTGTGAAATCTCCTATTTTAACCCGGTGGATGTGTTCAATTTAACAATATATTGATATTGTCGGTTAAATTAGACTTAAAAACTTATTTATTGTTCATTTATATAAATTTTCAAAAAAAAAATGAAGATAAAAAAGGGAGTGAAAGATGCACTAAAAACAAAATGAGTAAGGGGAAAATTAACTACATGTCAAAACTTACACACCTAGTTTGCCAAATAAAAAATGGTTTACTTCTATAAATGAGAATAAACCCTAATTTAGTTAAGTATTATCATTTTCCTCTAAATAATTTTGTGATGAATTTAATCTTAATTACTTATACCAAAATATGGTTTGGTCCAAGCAAGGTTGACCTTGTGTAACAATGCTCTTAGTACAAGGCTCAAAATTTAGGTTACATGACTTCTTTTTTTACTTAGGTTATTGATTAGAATATGACTCTTTTTGTGTTATTTAATGATGAATTTTTATGTTATTGATATTATTGACACATTTTTTATGCAATTTAAATAAAGGATGATCTTTTGAATTTTTTCTGCTTTTTTTATTTTTTATTATATGGTCCAGTTTTTAAGATTAGAGCAAAGTCTTCAAATTATTTGAGACAATCCTAAATTCAAGTGATAGGAGATTTGCCAATCATGCATGGCTCTTTTTATGCATGAAAAAAAGAGTCTAATCAAGAATAATTTAACCCCTAAATTAAATTTGAATTCTTGCGGATGATTTTGTGTCGGAAAAAAAATTCTTGCGGACGATTGTTTTAGTGAGAAGTAGTTCATGACTACTTTGAACTCAATATCGTTGTTGATAAAATGACTTTTTTTTTCTTTTTGATAATATAAAATGACATTTCTAAACAAAATAAAATGCTTGCTTTCAAATTAATTGTGTAGAGTGTTGAAGAATTCAAGGATTCACATAATAATACATATAGTCATGTATAATATTGTCTTTCTCGTCTAAATCAATTATATACCAATATGTAAGTGTAAAACAAAATAAAAGTGGAGAAAAAGTTTTGAGTGGTGGAGTGGTTTTGATCATGAGGAAAAAGATCTATATGATTTTTGACTTATCATCAAATGGTGTGTTCCTTTTCAATCTTCATGGATGGAACTTGCCAAAAAGAAAAAGAATATTTATTGAAGGTCTACAATATCTTGATTGATGGGTTTATAGCCAGCCAAAAAAAAAAACTATGCAAATAAACCAATGTGTATATTAAAAAGTAGCTAGTCAATTTATTGATAAAAAAAAGAGTAGTCAATTTAATTTGTATCAAGTCAAAATTTGGCACTGTCCCACCACCAAAGAGCATGTAGGTTACAAGTCCCCCCACTCCCTTATAAAAACACTGTTTATGTTAGGCATCACCTGCCTTTGGTAACATGTACCCTGGAATCAGTGTGAAGAAAATGAAGAAAAAATTAAATACACAAGAAAGTGAGATAATCACAATCCACCTTGGGAAATATATAATAGTGCATATATCAATCATTGTGTAATATAAAATATAAACAAAAATATTATAAAAGAAATAGATAGAACAAGGTGTAGACAGGATGTCCTCAAATGAAAATTTAGGTTTGATTCAATAATTTTGGTTGTTGATGAACATATGATGATTAAGATTTTGAGTTTTTAATTTGTCGTAAAATCACATTGTCATCCATGTGATCAGTTAATTATAATGACCGCGAGATTTATAGAAAATTATTTAGACTTTTTGCAATAGAATATTTTACAATCAAGTCATTCAGACTATCTGATTTTAATCGAATATCTCAAAAAATGTGTAAATTTAGATTATTTTTTTTTGTTATAAATAGTTAAGCTTAAGCTTTGCAAACTTTGGTTTTATCTAATGGTTCCCAATATATCAACTAATGAGGAATTCTTATAGTAAATTTAAATTCCATTTTTTTAGCTTTCAAAATTTGAATTATTTACAACATACATCTTGGATCAAAAGTGGTTCTGAATGATTGAATGTGAAGTGAGATAGCACTATTTACAAGTATTTTAATGCTCAAGTCAATAAACAATTGACAATGAGAGGAAAGATGTGAAAAATATACACTTTCTTTAAAAAGAGTTACTATTTATAAACATCGTTGTACTGTAAAAAAAACTTTATAAACATCATTAATAAAAAGCAAAATGAGTAATAATACTACATTAATGATAATGACAAACAATGATCATGAAATGAGGTAGTAGGTGGCAGTGGGTTGGATCCAAAGAAAAAGAATAGTGACTAAACAAGCAACGAAGTTCTTAGTTTTCCCAACCATATATGACCCAAATGTGTTCAACAATTAGCTTGCCAACTAAACTTTTTAGATGGATTTAGCTGTATATATACCTCATTTTGTGAATAAAAATTGATCTATGCTAAACAAAATAGAAGTTAGAACATTAGACAGATATAATATGTGGAAGCTGATTCTCCTCCATTATAATAATAGTAATAATTATCCAGTCCACTGAATGATTATTCGATTCAGATAAATTCTGAAATCAAATTGTTTTAATCTCTTCTAAATGTAGTTGTAGAGAATTAAGCTGTTTTTTTTTTTAAACGGCCAAAATAAATTACATTAAAAAACATACTAGCACAAGACATGCTCATTCAAGCATAATAAAGAGGTCATTACAATACAAAACAGGTTATTACTTGGAGTGCAAAGCACTTACACCACCGAAATAAAAAAGAGTACAAAATCTATGACGATGCAATCAAAAACCCGGGCACCCTAAGCACAACATAAGATTAGAGAGCCAACAACTAAAATCAACCATAAAATCTGTCCGTTTAACCCTCAACCACCACCACACATTGAGAATCAAACCATAATTCTCCCTAGTAAATCAAACGTCAATAATTAAATTTTATTATATTCTACACATATGTAAGCATTTGTGTGGCCTCCATGAATGCCAAGTGGGCTTAATGGCCCATATTGCCAGTTATTAAACTCAACAGAACGTTCTTCTGACTTAGCTCCAGCTCCAAAACGTGAGAAACAAGATCAATAGTATATAATATTCCAAAGGAATCAATCAAAAAATCCTCAAACGTTCGAATTTCAAATTTGTGTTTCATTCAAGCACTAGTTAATTGACCAAATTCCAATTACTCTCAAACTAACAAACACGTATTACCGGTCAAAAATATTTGTCACTTTATACACAACCACACCCCACTTAACATTTTATTACAAAGTCTTCTTCAAATATTCAATTCAAAATCAACAATCTCATTACCAAGTCCTCTTTTTGGTCAATCCTTCAAAAATAAAAACACCAAAAAAACATCATCATTTAAATCAACCTTATTTTCAACAAACACATAACACAAAATTTTCCAACCAAATTTTATTTTCATATTTCACCTTTGAGAAGAAAAAATGCAAGAGACCCATCATCAACAAACCAAAGAAAGTTCAAAACTTCCACCAAAGATGTTTATTTCAGGACAAAACAAGAACGAGGGTTATGTCTCCATGTCTCAACGGTTCAGACCGGCTTGTACGTGTTTAAACCGGCCCGGTTCGGTTCGATGTGCGCGCCATGGTTATGTAGTACCTGGTGATAGGTTGAAGAAGCGCGTTGCGAGTAAAGAGATTTTGAGAAGAGCTTTAATGCCACCACCTAAACGGTTAGGACTTAGATGGTTGAATTTTAAGCCAACACCTAGTAGACTTTCTATTATGTCTTTGGCTTCATGATGTTTCTCTGTTTTTGTTCTGTTTTTTTTTTTTTTTTTTTTTTTTGAGGTTTTTGTTTTGGATGATTGTACAAGTTTAACAATCCAATTAGATGATGATGATGATGATGATTATATATGTAGTTATTGTTTATAAAAGTTTGGTTTTTTTGCAAGTGGGTAATCTAGTTTTGGTCTAACTCTATATGTTTAGTTTCTGGGTAGTTTAGAATTTAGATTCAGAATGAAGATTTTGAATATGATTTTGGTTTTTCTTTTATTTGATTCGATTAGTGATGTTTAAGTTGGTGATTTGTACATGTGTTAGTGTTACTTAGTCTGAAGATTGTTAATATGATGATGTTGTAAATAGAAATTGGTCTTTAATTTTAGGAGTATATTGATTTTGAGTACTTGGACTAGGTCAGATTTGTTCTGTTCTTCTTAAAGACTTAAACTGAGATTTAATCTCATCTAGTACAAAGGATTGAAGATTAATCACGATTTGTTTTAAGGATTTTTAACATATTTATGTAAGCTTCTAAAAAGATACTAATCACTTTTAAGCTCCTACAAATAATTGAATTGAAATCTAAAAAAATAAAAATGAGACTAAAGTAAAAATGAAAAACTAATTTGAGTAGCTTCTAATAGATTCAGTTGTAACATTTTGGAGGGAGTAAGGGTAATGTTATTATCTCTGTTGTTTCTTCATGTATTTCTTACCAAAGAAAGGTACTCGTGCATATACATCATGCTGCTTGAAAAATTAAATGGACTCCTAAGTTAGAAGAAGCTGAACTGGTACATCTAAGAAGTACAGCATAATAGTGCATGTTTGGTAACTTCCATGCCAAATGTTCCACTGTTGGCTCTAGGAAACTTATCCTCTATGGTAACAGCTTGTTTGTGGATGACAATAGGAATCAAACACATTGCTATCTACCAAAATAATGGATAAGGTAAAAGTCCGCACTTTCACTGTGAATACGAACACGAACAACTAATTCAACTACTACGCATCACACGCGCGCGCAAAGACAGAGGAATCAAATTACAATTATACAGGTGGATACGCAATGTTACTTCTAACTCACAAATATCTTCCCTGTTTTGAAGATCTCATATTCTCTCCACCTTTATAATCTCAAGTACAGAAAAAATATTAAAGACCATGAAATTCCCATCATTTGTGGGAAGTGTACGAGCCACCATCTAACTCGGTCATCTCTGTTTTAATATATACACAGTTTTGAACTGTTTGACTGCATTCTAATACAAGCAAGAAGGCAAGTTCAGACATAAATTTGTCTGTTTAAGTATTTATAAATTTTATGAACAATTCCATTGTTTAATGGTTACAAGAATGTTACCTAACATATATGAATTTCCAAATGATACAACATATACAAATATACAATCAGCTTCTTCCATATTCTACGTTATAAATCTATGTCCAAACTCCAAACCAAATTAAGCTCCAGAACCTTATGAACTTCATTCCATTATAACAATCTTTTTGAGCAAAAACGCTTTCCTCCCACTACTTCTGATCATATATCTCTTCTCATTGCTCCTGGTAAATATAAGAAAATATTTCAAAAATCCAGAAGCCGTATAAATGTTTTTGACCAAACTTTAAAAGTAAGTGCATGCACTATTAGTTTATCATTTACCTCAGATGTAGTGGATTGCACTTCTATAGGCACCGATGAGATTCTTGCTTCTGATTTTTCATTTGAATATCTGTTGAACAAAAAGTCCATGTTAGAACCACTGCAGAGATTCTCAAAGGACTTTACAGTTTATTTGGACTTATACATAAACACTTGTTAAGTGTTTGGAAAAGTTTACAAAAATAGCTTATACTTATAGTATGTTTGTAAGAATAAGCTACACATGATAGCTTATGAAAATAATTAACAACTTATAATTTAACCACATTCTATCATTGAATTTGAAAATAGCTTATACAAAATAAGTGTCTGTATGATAAACACTTATTCAATCAGTTGGCAGGGGGAAGAAACCTTTTATGGAAGGTAAGTTAGAGCTATACAATTTCTATAAGAAGGAAACTTCAATTCAGCTATTCAAAATAAATTCAGATAAACGTACGTTGAAAGTATGGTCACCCAAATAAGCTCTATCATATCCACCCAAAGAAGTCTTTGCTCAACTGGTATTACACCGTAAGTAATTATATGAGCAAATGGCCATAGTTTCCATCCTGCCTGTGTGAGAAAATTTAAAGAAACGTTAATAGCAAAAAGTTGCAAGATAATGTTTAGCACCACTGGTTCTCAAAGAAAAACATGAACTTTTTGCATGCAACAGTTAATAGGAAGAGCCAGAAGGTTCTCTTACAGTCAACATGGGAAAAAATGTCGCCGTCAATTCATTGAAAATGTTGATTGGAGAATCAAATCGCAGCAATCCTACAACCGTATAATAAATGCTGTTCCAAACTGCCGACCATGCAGTTTGATCAAAGGCAACTTTGACAGGAACTACCCACCATCCTTTGTAAGGAAATAGCTCCTGGATAAATGAGAATTCACTTAGCATATGGCAGAGAATATAAATTAAACAATTCAAGAACAATGCAAAACAAAGAAAATAACATTGTTAATATGGTCTACCTCGCAAAACTGATAGTAATAATGAGAAAGAGATCCATGTAGAGCAAAACCAACAAGCCCCGATCTGAACATCCGTGCACGATCAAACTCAAAAAGAGGCTTTCCTTCGAAGCACTGCAATAATCAGGAGTGTTTAAGACATAGTACTTCCATTACGAAAAGACTGTCTAATTCAACTAATTGAGACTTAGCTGTACATGAAATGAAATACACCGAAACTCACCTGTGCAATCCAATCTCCTACAGAATAAACAACCCCACTGATCACCATCTTGGCAAAAACCGGATTTGTCTTAAGAGCTTCCTCATAAGCCAACCAGTTGTGCTGTGGTGCATATCTTACTATCTCAAAGATTGTCCATCCCTGCATCAAGCAACACAAATCCAAGCAGATAAGGAAAACCTCAACCAAAAAATTAATCAAATTCCAATGAAGATACATTAGTTAATCAAAATTAGCAACTAGCGCATATTTACTACATTAGCTTATTTGGAATAAATAAATAATCAACTTAAAGCAAGTTCAAATAAACTTCTAAGAAAACCCTTATCGAAAAAGGGTTTTGCTAAACTTCAGCTTCTTGAAATCGGTTTATCCGTCTTCACTTTTTCCTAAAACTATACCATCTAACTTTTCAATAATTTTCTATAAGCTTATAAGTACTCTTTCTACTAGATGAAGAACTATAAACCTTTTATTTTTGTGTAAACCCAAGTTATCTCTACATACAACTACACAGACTAATTTTTCGAGATAACTATCATCGACTCAAGTATTTATCATTGGTCAGGATCGATCTCTCCCAACAAATGTTTTTCTATCTGCACCGGTCAGGATCAATCGACTCAAGTATCTACCACTCATGTCATGCAAGCTAGAAATCAAAAAATATGGCCTATAATCACTATAGCTATCATTTAACAACACTTCATCTCTAAAACAGTTCCATAATTTACTTACTAAATTTGTATCAAAATTTCCACAACATAACCAAATTCATTCATTTACAAAAACATAATCATCCAACAAAAACACAAATACACACAATTCCACAATTTCAGATAACAAGCATGATTGAGTTATTGAAACTTACATGCCAATAATCACTATCAATGGTAAGAAGCTTAGTAAGAGCAAAAGTACCAGCAACAAGAACAATACTAGCATTAATACTTCTATCTAGAAGCTTCTCCATACTCTCCTCATTCTCATTCTCATTACCAACCAAACCCGAAGTAGACGATGAAGACGAAAAACCTTCCAACGATAACAAACCATCATTCGCTCCAAATCCATTCACTTGCGCCGTTAATTCACCGTCTCCACCTTCCATTTCCACACGACTCGTCGTCAAAACTTCTTGCTGGTCCGTTACATCCTCGCTATGAACCGCTATCACGTCGAACTCCTCCGTCGATAGCTTCGTCGCCACCGTCAATTTGTTTCTCGAGAAATTCGGATTAACGGAAAATCTCGCCGGAAAGTTTTGCAACTTAGAAATGGATTTTGATTTTGGTTTGGAAATTGATGGTAAGAAACTGTGATGTGGCACAGTGCTGTGAACCGACGCCATGGAAGCGAGTTGGCGAGTTTGGTGAGTTGGGAGCTCTAACTTCCCGAGTTACTGAGTTTCGTCTTCTCCGAGTTCGGTGTGCTGAGAAAACTGGAAAGTGTTTGTTTATAGCGGTTTTGTGATCTTGTGTGTCGCGGGTCTATGAAGTTTAGTGTGGCTCCGGGGAAATTGATGTGTTTTTGGTTGACTTGTGATGTGATTGGTTGTGTGTGAGGAGGTGTAGGGTAATTCAGTGGGACGCGAAACATGTGAGTATAAGCTCTGGTATATAATTGATGGAGAATATAATATGGACGATGATGATTGGTGTCCACATGAAAATTTCTAGTTCTAGATTATGTTGATGTCATAAAAATTAAAATTAAATCAAATACATGTCGATAAAGTTTTGCTACAAGTCCACAATTTCCTCAAAAAATACTCTACCACAAATATTTATTTGTAGAAAAAAAAGACAACAATAAGTTAAAATGAAACTTGACCAAAAAAAATAAAATTTAAAATGAATCTTGAGAATCAAAATCACTTGTCAATTTGCCATTAGAGATAAGAATAGGCTAAGTCGAGTTATGCCTTGTCAAATTTTATTTTGATCTTTTAAAAATTTAAAGTTTTAAGCTGACATGTAGTCTGTTATAAGTTTAAATTATAGGTCTGAGTCTGATTTTTTGAGAGTTTAATCTGATCTATTGATCTGTTTAAAAACTTATTTCATATAAATATATTTAAATAAATTATAAGTTATTATATTTATATTTAAATAAACAAATAAACTATTGACCAATAAAATTAAAATATTTTTTGATATTTAACATCATACTTAAAGCGTGTCAAAAAAAGTTCACCAAAAAAAAAAGCGTGTCAAAAAAAACATCACACTCCTACCCAAAATTTTAAGACATTGAATTTATTGGTCATCTCACTTATAAATGATCAAATCTCTACATTTTTAATCAATGTGCGACTTCCACTAAACTACTCACATTTATTTTTCTCAAAAGTCTCTTTCAAGTGTGAGTCTACCACAATGCTCCCCTCAAGCGGAAGCTCATACCACCGTTGACATTTTTTCAACGGGGCCACACAAGTAAGTTGGTCGTTCCTTCACTTGAGTCAAAGGCTCATGATACCTCTGTTATAACACGAAGGGCAGCTCGGGGATCATCCATACGATGACAAAAAATATTGATATAAGTGAGTTGTACACCACATTCTTACCTAAAATATTAAGACATTCGGTTTATACATGATATTTCAACTACAGTTTATAATAATATATTTCTATATGTAAAAAATTAATTCATTATGAAGTTTATAGAATTAAAATTTAGTTCAATGTTCGATATGTATTATATAAATCATAAAAATATTATTAATATTTATTTAAAAAGATCAGTTCAAAAGACTTTTGTTATAATCAGTCACCTGACTTTTTTAGCTAATAAGCTTATAAATTTTTGTTAACCTGCCCTATTTCAAAAAATTATTTGACTAAATTTGAATCAATATCAGCTAAACTGTAGACGTCTGTAAGTCGGTCAGACTTTTTCTCACCCTATTTGAAATTTAACCAACAAAAGGGAAAGAAAAAAAAATCATTGGCCATGTCATGTGAAATGGGTCATGTTAAGAACCCAAACAGTCTACAGCCCCACATAAGCATAGCTCATGGTTCACAACTTGGAATACAATAGAAGTGTATGATGTTTCAATTTTAGAGAGTTTAAAAAATGTATTATGATTTTATTTTATTTTTACTAAAGAAAAAAATGTATTGTGATTCATATGATATAAAAAGTGTATTATGATTTTATATGTTTAATTTTTCAAAACTAAAATTAATATTTTCTCTAAAATTAATTCTCTTTGAAATTAGAAATTATAATTTATAACTTTTTATTCAAGATAGATATTTATATTCAATCTTTCTTTTTACAAGATTCATATTTTTTTATCAACTCATTTTGACATGAATATATTTAAATATAAATCACTTTAATTTATATTCAAATTTAGTGAAAACTAGTTAGAGTGACTCGTATCATTCAAAATTAATTATTTTCAATAAAATTATAAACGAAAATCTCCCACTCTACGCCCCTACAAGCTATAGTTGTGGATATGTGAATGTGACTACCTAACCCACATTAGGCTCAAGTTGACCTATTCTAATAGGAGTCCAACAAATCACTTTAGGGCATAATTATTAACAATAGTGTGTATTTTGTTTTAATTTTAAAGAAGTTAGAATTGATTTTAGAAGTGTAGAATTAATTTTGACTTGTTTGGTTATGCTTCTAGAATTAATTATGTTAGAAGTTAGCATTTGTATATTATGTGTTTAAGTACGATTTTTACACTGAAATTTATTGTTCAACTCACTTTTACATAATTATATTCAAACATAAATCAATTTTACTAAAATCAATTATGTTCAAATCAATTCGACCAAAATTAATTCTATCAAAATCAATTATCTAAAGTCAAACCAAACCCACATTAATTTGGGCACTTGTTATAGTTTGGATATCACTATTTGAATAATAGTTGGTGTCTTTGTTCACCCACATAGCCAACTTTATGTTTGGTTTGACTTTAGATAAAATCGATTTTGATAGAATTGATTTTGATATAATTGATTTTATCAGAATTGAGTTTAGTAGAATTGGTTTGTGTTTGGATAAATTCAATTAAAAATAAGTTGAACAGTATATTTCGGTGTAAAAATCAATTCTAAAGCCAGAAGTTAGAATAGTTAGAATTTCTAACTTCAAGCATAATCAATTATGGCGACAGGATCAATTCTCCTTTATAGAAACCAGACATGTCAGAATCAATTCTACATCTCCAAAATCAATTCTAACCCCTTTAGAATTGAAAGCAAACATACACTTTTTTTTTGACAAACAACCAAACATACACTTAGGCATAGTGCCTTTGTTTTTTTTTTTTTGTTACAACTACTTTCTATTTTAAAATAGTTAAGAAGTGTTGATATTTGTGGGATTAGTGGGAATCAGGTTAGATTTTATGATAAATCATATTGATATTTGAGTAGTTTAAAGAGTTTTTTTTGACGCAAACAAACTTATGACATTTCATTTATAATAATATTTGTAATACAACTTGGAATAACATCAAAAATAGTGCGAGAGTTAAAAAATGTAAATAATATAAAAAATTAGATGGAATCTATTAAACCACTCAAATTGATGGGTGAAATTGATGTAGATGCTCTTAGGAGCACTAATACTTGCATCATAAGAGCAACTTTAATAATAATTTTCATCTAAAGGTTATTTTGTAGGTCTTACAGAGCTACATCATGATAAAATGATTCACTTATTTTTTTTGTTCCGACCGTGCAATCATTAAGAATTGAAATTTTTTTGGTAGTGATTAAGAATTGGAATTGAGACATATATTAATATTTTATGAATATTTAATTTTATTTTTAAAAGAGTTTTATTTCAACAATCATTTTTTATTAGCTTGTGTCATAAAGTAACACATCTTCCTGAAGTGAGGACACTTCCTTGCTGGCGAACTTCACTCCAACAATAAAAAGCGTGAAAATGTTGGATTTTCTTTAGAGGCACGCTGCCCTGACTATCTGAAATGAAAAACCACCATTAGAGATAGTCTAAGAAATCAACTTCTTTAAAAATAAATATTGAACCATGTCAATTTTTAGTTAGTTATCTTCATAACCATAACTCTCATCGCCACATTAGAGTTTAAAAAGACCCTATTATTACTCGAAAGAAATTGACGATAGAAGATTCATCAACCTATAACAACTTCTTAAATTATTTAACAACCATGTATTCGCGTCATGCATTCAAAATTCAAAACAAGTTGCCCCGCGTATTACTAATAATCCTTAAAAATATGAAGATACTTTAAATGTGTCTTTTATTAATCAATTTAATTTATAAAATTTATAAAATACTCTCAATATTCTCACAATTTAAATACTTTCAAAAAATTATCCTCACACATTTAAAAAATCAAAATGATTAATCAAAAAAATAAATAAAATCAAAATGATTGTTTAATCTATTTTAAATGATTTAACCATAAACCCAAGGAGTGTGGTTGAGCGGTTGAGGTTCATCCTCTCTTAATCAATAATCGAGGGTTTCATCCTCACCTTAGCTATGAAGCAGTTTTAAATTCAAAGTGACGAGTGAATAGTCACTGCGTTCGACGGTGGATACGCCGGTCTTAACAAAAAAAAATGACTTAACCATATGTACCAAAAAAAATGACTTAACGTAAAAAGTAAAAAAATGAAAGTGCCATGATATGACGGCAAGAGAGTGATGAAATGAAGTCTGCGATTGTCGAGTGTGATACATACACCGCGAAACACTGGATCTGCAGATTCTGAACTCCCTCGATCACATCACCGAACTAACTCATCACACTCTCACTGCACGCACTTTCCTTCTCTTCTATCTCCGATTTCCATTCCATGAATCTCCGCTGATACAGATCCAACCAACATGGCCAACTTCCTCGCTCAGTTTCAAACCATTAAAAACTCCTCCGATCGCCTCGTCATTTCCGGTACTTCATTTCTCCCCTCTCCAATTTCAGATCTGATCTCGTTTTCTTCACGATCTATATCTTCATTACGAATAAATTCACTGTTATTTAGGGATTTTAGTTTAATTCAATGTATTTTGTTGTTGATCAAATGCTTGGAAATGGAGATGATAGATAGCGTCTTGTTTTAATTATGCAACTTATTTACACCAGATGATCTCAACAATGTTATCAATTATCATCGATAACGGTATAGCCTTTTAAGAACTGACACAGACACCGAACACGACACTGACACTGTAATAATTTGAGAAATTAGATGTGATTTGATTGAATGTAATTACATGTTGTACAAGCATCAGACCTGAAATGTGCTAGACACTCGGATACACGTTCAAACTTGAAGTGTCGTGCTATATAGGCTATAATTGTCTTAACAAGATAGGCTATAACCTATGAAACACGAACACTCCTTGGATTAGGCGTGTCCTAGTGTCTGACACTGGCAGTTACAATTAAATTGAATTATATCGTTTTTTCAAAAAAATTATCTGTGTCATGTTGTGTTCGCGTGTGTGTCCGTGCTTCATAGGCTATAACTGTGAGTGATCTAGATGTGTGTGAGTGTGTCTGTGTTTTTCTATTGATACTTGATCAAAATGAAGATTACATTGAATTATATCATTTTTTCAAAAAAATTATTTGTGTCGTGTTTACATTGAATTATATCGTTTTTTCAAAAAAATTATTTGTGTCAGTGTCGTGTTTGTGTATGTGTGTCCGTGCTTCATAGGCTATAACTGTCAGTGATCTAGATGTGTGTGAGTGTATCTGTGTTTGTGTTCTTGTATTGATACTTGATCAAAATGATTGTCAGTGGAGGATGTGAGTGACTTGTGGCCAACTGTCAAGACTGCTTTTGAAGGACGGTTACCGTTCAAAAGGGCGAGTTTGAATAACAAGACGAGGAATCCTGTATTGGTTGAGAAATTGCCGGCTGAATTCATATTAACTACAGATTCAAGGCTTCGTAGCCGGTTTCCTCAGGAGCAGTTGTTGTTTTGGTTTCGAGAGCCGTATGCAACTGTCGTGCTTGTTACGTGTGAGGTAACGTGTATTCTTCTTGATTACTTTTTTTGGATTTTGCAGAAAGTTGTAATGTTTTGATAACTTTTGAGGTCAGATGAGGAAGTTCCACTATGAATTTTGCCACAATTTATAGGTTTCTGCTACATTGTAATTGATTTACTTCTTATGGATGCAATGATATATAACATACTAATGCTGCTTTTTATGTGACTGTATGAGAAAACAGAAACATAAGTAAAATAGGATCAGTTTCTTGTAAGTGAATGTAATTCATTTTGGAAGGTAAAGAATCTCAACCATAGATGTATTGAAATATAAAACTGTTGATTTTCTCATTAACGGTTGTGGTTCCTTGTATTCACCCTTTAAAGGGAGAGCTAACTTCAGTGGAGTCGTATTCAAATAAATAACAAGCAAATAGGAAAGTATTAATTTAATGATGTTGATGAATTAAGTGTAATTGTATTGCAGTATATTTCATAGCACCATTTAATTACATTTTCATAGATAGAATTGGCAATTCTTTTGCGAGGCGAAGGAGGAGTCATTTTGTGCAGAGTATCCTAGTTTTTTAGCACATGGTAATGGGGAAGGGTGTTATGCTCTGTCCATGCTTTAGGTATAAATCACTTTAAGATGAGGAGGCATATAAGGGGGAACCTCTTATGAGGGGAAACCTCATTTTTGTAGTATCGAGTATTTACAGCCATGATAGTTACTATCAACGAATCCATTTTAGTTTATAGGATTTTTCTAAGTTTTCTTCGTTGATGTTCTTCTCACTCTCCATTTCTAATTATTCTTGGATTTGAAGATTACATTTTAAATGCTGTTTAGGTTGAACAGCTATCCTGATTTATGGTTGGTTTTCTGGCTTGTGGGGAAAATCAATAGTTCAATACTGATTTTCTTCTCCTTTTCTTGGGGTTCTGTGAATGTTGAAAGGGAAATTATTGGTATTAGGATGCCAAAATCCATCATAAGGATCTGTATTGCACGCTGTTGATCAAGAATCCTATTCCTATTTTTATATTTCTGGCCATGATTAAATGCTGAACTTTAGACCATTTGGGGAAAAAAAGCTAAATTATCAATTATTGATTTAATAATGTATCATTTAATAATTTTCAGTTTTTTCATTGTTTCCGTTGCCAAATCTATTATGTAGTTTAACTCTTATTTTCTCTTCCCAGGATCTTGATGAGTTTAAAACCATTCTTAAACCACGCCTGAAATTAATTGTCCAGAATGATGAAAGAGAATGGTTTATTGTATTTGTATCTAAAGCTCATCCAGCTAATGATCAGGCAACCAAAATGGCAAAGAAAGTATATGCTAAACTTGAAGTTGATTTTAGCTCCAGAAAAAGAGAAAGGTAAACTTGCAAAATAAGACTTGTGACAACTGTGCTCTCCCTAGCCAACATGAATTATGATGACAGATAATTTTCCAAATTATATTTTTGACTCAAGGTTTTGGCGTTTTGCTAACATTTCTTTTCGACATTACAAAATACAGTCAATGTATTTTTTTAGCAAGAGTACTGTCAGTGTATAACAATCATTTATTTGCATACTGTTTTTGTTATTATGACCTTGATGTGGCAATAATTAATAGAAAGTGGTTTCTTGAGATATGATTTTTCTTACGCAAAATATTAGGAGATAATAACCAGAGATAATCTTTGAGAAAGTGATCAATTATGAAATTTATTACAGAATCCTCCGAGGGGTTCTGGTACTTATACAGACTCTGTTAGTTCTGCTTTAATAGAGCTGTAACTGATTGTATAATAGTCTGTGACAGATTAACAGCTAACTGCAACAACTCTATTTCAATTATAGCACTTGCAGAATTATATCAACAAAACAGAGACCGATCTAATTAGCTCTAAATCTAACTGGTTCCGAAGCATCTTAACAAAATAGGGACACACAAACACAGAGAATAATCTGCCAATGGAGATTGTTAGTATAGTTTTATGGGTCAATCTTATTTTTTTCTTTCAGTGGGATTATTCTTCCACAATTGTGTCTTTCACTTGACATAAAGGGAAGTCCATAAATATTGTGGAATCAACTGTCAACTGTTAATGATACATGCGAGGGGTTGAGAATTTGATGTAGAATTAGAAGAAGAGAAAATAGAAACTGTAAGGAGTGATTCTTACCAGAAATACTGGTCACTAATAAGTAGTAAAAGAGTTGTTATTCCCAAGTGCATATTTAGTTTAATTGCATTAGTGTTGATATTTGGCAGAGCTTGCTTTTCTTCCTTTTGATGCTTTTAACACTGTGTTATCCTTATTTAGATGCTGCAAATATGATATGCATTTCCCTGAAGCAAATTTTTGGGAAGATCTGGAATCTAAGATAATGGAATGCATCAGAAATACACTGGACAGGCGTGTACAGTTTTATGAAGATGAGATACGGAAGCTCAGTGAACAGCGCCTCATGCCAGTCTGGAACTTCTGTAATTTTTTCATTTTGAAGGTTCACCCTTTTCTTATGAATTGTGGACTTAAGAGTACGATAAATTGTTCTGAAAGCCCAACCTTTGTTATTTATTAATTTTCCCTTTCTGCTCGTTCTAGGAGATTGTGGCTTTTTGTAACTAATTTGTATTCTGTACTCAGGAAAGCTTGGCCTTTATCTTTGAAATGGCCTACCTTCATGAAGATGCCTTACGGGAATATGATGAACTAGAACTTTGCTATCTTGAAACAGGTGCGCAACACTTAACTTTTCGTCTCTGTTTTTGTAGTCAAGATGATATTTAGATTGGCAGAATTGTGCCCTAGACGCCTTTATGGAACATTGGATATTGTGTTAGACAGAGTAATCTTTGAATAATGAAACTGGGTCCAAATATGTCTTGGTTTAATGCAGTTAACATGACTGGAAAGCAAAGAGACTTTGGTGGGGCAGACCATGGTGATGATCAGGCAGCAATTATTAATCCAGGAAACAAAACATTGACACAAATCGTCCAAGAGGATTCGTTTAGGGAGTTTGAATTCAGACAGTATCTGTTCTCCCGTCAATCAAAGGTTTGCCCTAGCTTAAGCACTTATAAGTTACTATATTACATGAAACATGTTACATATCTTAACAGCCTATATGTAAAGAAAATTTAGATTGATGTGTCTTGTGTCTTATTTTTTGTTTATAAACTTGGATGCTTCCACTTGTAGAATTTATTCTATGATTTAAGATAGATCATAGATGTTTCAATTCTGCTGAATTTAACCTCTTGGATTCAATGTAGATTAATGCAAAATAATATGCTTAAAATATTTTATGCTTCGGAAAGTCATGTTTTTCATTATTTTTGCATTCCATTGTTTAAGCGCTTTATTTATATTTAAGGCAGGGCGTTCTCCAACATTTTTAATACTAAGATACCATTGAATTCCTTGAAAAAAAATTCTTATTTATTCTTTGTTTAGTACTGCATGAAAGTTAATTGTGTCATCTAAAATTTGGATGAACCCAATTTCATACACAAACAGTTTTGTTGTAATTAATCGTATATAAATGCTGTATAATGAGTCTTTTCTGTTTTTAATTGAGAATATTTAACAATACATTTCATTATTTAAATATCAGACCATGACCACCTGCCGGATAACCAATGTATTTCATACGCACTAAAGTCTGCATTTCTGACCAATTGAAAATAATCTTTAGCTGAAGCTCCCGTGTTTATGTGTTTGCCGTGTGAGAGACATTAAGAGAAAAATAGAGGAAAAAACCATTCACTTTAATATATCATAAGTGCCCTTTTATTATTTAAAAGTAAAAACAAGAAATTTTAATGGTTAAAGTTCTTTCCAATTTTTGGTTCCTAAGTTTTATTTATGGTCTTCATTGCTGATATGGAGTTTTTTTAATCTTCTAAAGGTGTAATTTGTGATGTCTTGCATTATTTGAGAACTATGTAATTGTGTTCTCATTGACATTTTAGGTTTGTGCTTCTATCCAGAGGAATGCTAAATCAGGTCCCTGTGACATTCAGCAAATATTAATTTGTTTAACTTTTCTGTCATTTTGCAGCTCTTATTCAAGCTAAATCGACCTATTGAGGTAGCATCACGGGGTTATTCATTCATATTAAGCTTCTCAAAATCCTTGGCATTGCATGAGGTATTTTATTCTTTGTTGTTCATAAGTGCTCATGTGTAGATTCCTAATTTATTCCTAATTTATTTTATCCTTGGCAATGCTGACTTCTATATAATGTTTCTTCTCAGCGTATTTTGCCTTTTTGTATGCGTGAAGTCTGGGTGATAACTGCTTGCTTGGCTTTAATTGAAGCTACCACGTCCAACTATAGTGATGGACTTGTGGCACCTGATGTAGAGAAGGAGTTCTTTCGTCTTCTTGGTGACCTATATTCACTAGCCAGAGTTAAGGTGAAATGCTCGTCTCATGAAGTCATTAAATAGATGGTCTATCTATTTTGGTTTGATTATGGCTTAAATCCACCACTGTGTTGTAAATGGAGTTGAATCAGAGACATTGTTTTTCTACTTTTTCCTTCCATATTATGTTTGCTCGGGTATTACTGAATACATTGATATTGTGCACCATACCAATGTTAATTAGTGTTGCTTTTTGAATTTTATATACATTGGCAGTTCATGAGGCTAGCATATTTAATTGGGTATGGATCTGATATAGAAAGAAGTCCTGTCAACAGGTACATTTTCATACATGGGAATCAAGTATATTCTGCATATTTGTAATCTGGTCAATTTTGATTCCTTTCATGACTCATGTAACTCAATTACATTGCATTTGTCTTCATTCTCCTGGTTTGATAGTTGTTTCTTCTCTTTTGAACAGTGCTTCCCTCAGCTTGCTACCTTGGCCTAAGCCAGCTGTTTGGCCTTCAGTTCCTGCTGATGCATCAGCAGAGGTGCTTGAGAAAGAAAAGGTAACTTATACTCCCTCTGGTCCCTTATATAAGAAATGAAATTAATATTCATATCAGGTGTTGTGAAAACGTTTAATGTCAAGGTTACATTAGTCTTCTTCTTGGTCTTGATGGTTATTATTTTTTCTTCTTATATATAGAACCAGAAGGAGTAATTATTACAACGAGTATGAAATCAAATATTTTTTTGTTACCCTACCCAACAGATATTTTTTAGTCTTAAACAATTTATTTTTATGACAAGAAAATTGTTCATACCTGTGTTAGCAAAACGATTTTCATCCATGCATCTGTAAGATCACAAGGTTGGAGAATACATCATAGCTAACAAAATCTTGAAAGATTCTTCCCTTAAAAGTCAATACATTTCGCCCAGCCAAAGGCACCAAAGAACAAAATCTTGTCATGAAAATGCTTCAATTCCGGTTTTTTTCACAATATATATTTCACTTAATTCTTAATTGGAGGCTCCTTGCCATGTCTTTATTCCTTTTATAAAGTATTTTCCTTAAATTAACAAGGGAGAAAAAAATCTTGTTGCCCTTCATAGAATTAGAAGCATACTTAGAAAAAGAGGAAGATAATTATTTTTGCATTTAAAACCTGTTATGCATTTGTTGTATGATTCAATATTATTATTTTAATTCCGCCTCTGGGTTTTATCCATCATTTATTCACCTAACTTTATGTTATGATATCTCGGCAGTTGATTCTCCAAACAAATCCTAGAACCAAGCACTTTGGTATCCAGAGGAAACCTCTGCCCCTTGAACCTACTGTGCTTCTACGAGAGGCTAACAGGCGGAGGGCTTCACTTTCTGCTGGAAATGTTTTTGAAATGTTAGACAGTCGCCAGGGTCCAATGGAAGGGTAATGAAATACTTTATATTGCTCCAGATGGAATCACTTACAGTAAACTGTTCAAAAATCTTATAATTCTGTTTCAATTTGGGCTTTTATCAATCTGATTTATATGCTGACAGATCAGGTTTTGATGCATCCCCCAAGATGTCACCACAAAAAGTACTTTCGAATTCGATGACGCGCACTAATTCTTCTCCGGGAAACTTTGATGGCTCAATTGACCGACCTATGAGGCTTGCTGAGATTTATATTGCTGCTGAACATGCTTTGAAGAAAACAATTTCTAATCTTGAGATTTCAAAATCATTATCATCATCCGAGGAGTTTGAGGTATTGTCATGGGCTGATGGATTTATATCCATGTCTTTGATTGTGTGCTTAATCATTTTTTTTCTCCCTCATGAGCACACATTGACTTGTAAATGACTGTTAACATTTAGTTGCATTTGGACTATATCTCCATTAATGTTCTTTTGTGTTTGTCTCTTGTTATGAGCAGAAAAAATATCTAGAGCTAACTAAAGGTGCTGCTGACAATTACCACCGTTCCTGGTGGAAAAGACATGGAGTTGTCCTCGATGGTGAGATAGCTGCTGTTGCCTTTAAACATGGACATTTGGACCAAGCTGCAAAGTCATATGAGAAGGTTTGTGCACTGTATAATGGGGAAGGATGGCAGGAATTGTTGGCTGAGGTCCTTCCCATTCTAGCCGAGTGTCAGAAGATTCTTAATGATCAAGCTGGCTACTTGCTATCCTGTGTGCGGTTACTTTCTCTTGAAGATGGATTATTTTCAACAAAGGATCGTCAAGCTTTTCAGGCAGAAGTGGTTCGTCTTGCCCATAGTGAAATGAAGGACCCTGTTCCTCTTGATGTATCATCGTTAATTACATTTTCTGGAAATCCTGGGCCTCCAATGGAGCTGTGCGATAGGGATCCTGGTATCCTTTCGGTAACTGTCTGCAGTGGTTTTCCAGATGACATAACTCTGGACTCAATCAGTCTTACATTAATGGCAACAAATAATGCAGACGAAGGTGTAAAGGTATTTGTTGTTAGGTGTTACTTTACTCGGAACAACAATTGCACGGGAAGTTTATGCTTTTGAATTATTTCCTCCTTGAATAACTCGACTTTTTTATTTTGTTCTAGCCGTTGAAGAGTTCTACAGCTACTGTGTTACACCCTGGTCGGAATACTATTACCTTGGATTTACCACCTCAGAAACCAGGATCATATGTTCTTGGAGTTCTTACTGGGCAGATTGGGCAGCTGAGGTTTAGATCTCACGGTTTTTCAAAAGTTGGTCCTGCAGAGAGTGATGATGTTATGAGTTATGAAAAGCCAGCTAAACCCATTTTGAAGGTAACCTCGTTTCTAACACAATGAAAAGGAGTGTGATGATTCAATAGACGATAGGGCTTATGTTCATATGAAAATGTTCCTCCCTTTGATATTTTCCTCTTGATCTTTCTGATTTAACTTCAATTATCTTAAGGATTTTGGTGAATATATTGTGTCATTTGTTTTCATTAGCTCTCTTTATCTTTGTATGAACAATAATGAGTTGATGTCAGATATCTAATATTGCTGTTTATCTATTTATAGGTTTCCAAACCTAGAGCCCTTGTGGATCTTGATGCTGCTGTTTCATCTGCATTGTTAATAAATGAACACCAATGGGTTGGCATTTTAGTCCGGCCATTAAATTACTCCCTAAAGGCTGCTGTCTTGCATATTGATACTGGTCCAGGATTAGAGATCGAAGAGACAAACATAATTGAGATGGAAAGCTATGCTGGTGTATCAGAGAATGATGATGATGAGGTGCAGAAAGATGGTGCTCAAATAGATTCTTTGAATTCTGAGAAAAAGTTTGAACGATCGACTCTTCGTGATGGTAAAATAGTGTTTCCGAATTGGGCAAGCGACACTCCTTCTATACTTTGGGTTCTAATTCGTGCTATCAGTGACACACTGAACAGAGGATCATCTTCAGGTTGAGACAGTGCTAGAAAATCTTGATGGTTCCATACATGTCTCTTATATTAAACTGTATGAACTTATTTATTTTTGTTGTTCTTTTCAGTCACAACAAGAAGAGAGAGTATTGTAGATGGTATGAGAACAATAGCTCTAAAACTTGAATTTGGAGCGTTCCACAATCAGATATTTGAAAGGTTTTTCCATTTCCACTATTCTTATATAGTTATATTTTACTAGTAAGAAATAATCATCATATACTGTCAAAGTTCCCTGCTTCTGGTTTTTGTGTACGTTTCTTTTTCTGCCATTAGGTACACACTGATATTTTATCTTGTTATCCAGGACCCTAGCAGTGCATTTTACACATCCTTTCTATGTGAGGACACGTGTAACTGATAAATGCAATGATGGTACCCTGCTTCTGCAGGTATGGGTGCTTATTTTCATAATTATTTAATTCACACTTGATTATGAACAATGGACCGTCCGTTATATATGCCTACTTGCCTAGGCACCATATAAGATTAAAACACTTTTCGTTCCATTGCTTTCTGTGCTAAGATTAGAAATGGAAAGTGCACTGACTTTTCAAAGAACTATGATCACTCTTTGACAAGAGGAAAACATATTTAATTGATTGAGTTTGTAATTCTGAAAGGACTTTACAGATACCTCACATCATAAGAAACAAAATGTACATTCAGCTGAGTTTTACATGCCATTTACCCAAACAGATTAATATTTTGATCTAGTTGGTTTATGAAATTATGATGTGAGGGGGTATCAACTGTCAAAGCCTCTATTATCATGTGGTTTGGAGTTAGTATCTTTTATCCTCATTCTTCTAAATAAAATTTCAACAAAAGATGATTATGTGTTGTCCACACTTCAAGCACCAAGGCCTCTTGTATGAGGGGCCTGTCAAACATGAGACAGCTTAAGCTTCTGAAATTTAATTGGCAACAATGTATCAAAAGTCTAAGCTGATTTAAAAGCATTATTACATGTTTGAAGATTTTAATGTATGAATAAAAGTTGTAACTATATTTTGTCATGCATGCAATTAAGCACTTTTTTTTTTTATGAACATGCAATTAAGCACTAAAATTTTGTATGACCATCTGTTTTATGTTATTACTGTTTGGTTGATAAGCACCCATTGGTTCATGTGACTTCTAGGTAATACTTCACTCTGAAATAAAGGCTACATTGACCATATACGATGCATGGCTTGATCTTCAAGATGGATTTGTTCATTCTGGACAAACTGAGGGTAGACCTAATTCAAGCTTCTTTCCACTAATCATATCTCCGACTTCCAAAGCCGGAATTTTGTTTAGTATCGTCCTAGACAAGACAAATGCAGAAGGTAATTGCATTTGGCCAGAGATCAGTGAAACAATGTTATTGTATCTTTTTAATATAGCAACAATTAATTTGGACAGTGCTCTAAATATTACGGTATGCAAAATTCATGAACTGGTTATCACAATGAGATCCTAGCATGTCTTCATATTTAACTGGGAGTGCAGTTCTAATTCTATCTTTTTTCGGAGGTTTCTTGTTAATTGACTTATTCTAATACAACTTGAATGATCCGTAACCAGCTGTAACTGTCAGTAATTTGTGTAAATGTTTTTCCTGTCAAAGGCTCAAAGCTACCAATTCCTTATCAATCGATGTGTGTGTGCATGGAAATTGTCCTTGTGTCTTAACTTGCAGTCTATGTTAAACACTAAAGATATAGCCGTGTTAGGAACCCAACAGTTGAATTGAAAAGAATGAACAATTTTATGGAGAAAATGGAGAAGTATAGGAGAGAATCTCTCCTCCAAGGGTTTCCCCTTAGTTGACAATCTTAGCCATAGCCTGATTTACTCGTGGCTCACCTTTTTGTTCCAATATAACTATTTACCTGTGAAAATAATTATAGCATGATTTCTGGTTTTCTGCTATTAATCCGGTAGGTTTGATATTTTTTTCCTTAAATGCAGAAGCCGAGAAGCAACCAGAAAGCATATTAAATATCAAATATGGAATTTCTGGTGATAGAACAATTGGAGCCCATCCTCCTTTTATAAATGAATCTACTGGAGTTGATGGTGCTAGACAGGAGTTGCTCTTCAAGAGTGTAATTGTTTTGCAAAGACCTGTGCTTGATCCATGCCTAGCCGTTGGTTTTCTTCCTCTCCCTTCCGATGGCCTAAGAGTTGGACAATTAGTTAAGATGCAATGGAGGGTGGAAAGGTTGAAGGATTTGGATGAAAAAGAAAGTTCGGAACAGAATGTAAGTACCCAGTAAACAGAGAGAAGAATGTTTGGTACTTTTTCATCATTTTTATGGTATCTTAGACTCTTTTCTATTGTGGTTTTTGAACTTCAAACGTCAACTTTTTTTAATTTACATAATTTTATTTCTAGTTTCTCGGCAAAATGAACATATTCACTTCCTTTTGATGCCCCTCCATAGGATCTAACTGCAAGATGCTTATGCAATCATGAATGGTGGGTATTTGTTTGGGAACAAATTTAGAAGACAGAAAATAGAGGCTCTTATTTCTTTTGAAAAAGAGGAATGATTTTTTAGGGGGGAGCATTTATTTTTTTCATACTTGTTTGTGAAACAACTGAGCCAATGACGATGATAGAAAGTAATTTACCTTTTCTGGGGCACAAGATAACAAAATAATGAAAGAAAAGTTCTGTAGACTTCTCATCGCCCTGTCCTTGTGTAGTTGATTTAGTAGGACGTCTATTATATAAATCATTTTTTTTGGGTCATTCCATAATTTTCTCTTCAATTTGGCAGTAAAACACTTGTTCCTTTCAATTCTTAAACAATTTCATTTATCCAACTCTTAAATGTTGTACAGTTCTTGTCTACTCTTCCTGTATTCTTTTTTATGCTATAAATGTTTCAAATTTTGACAGGATGAGGTGCTGTATGAAGTAAATGCAAATTCTGGTAATTGGATGATTGCTGGAAGGAAAAGAGGGCATGTATCACTCTCTAAAAATCAAGGTATATGCATGTGGAACATAATTTGCAATTTTGCATCAGAATATTGTCTGCAGGAACTACCTGCAATCTGCTATGCTTTTATTGATATTTGACTTGCATTCTTATCATCATGATAGGTTCAAGGATAATTATCACAGTATTATGCATGCCACTAGTGGCTGGTTATGTGCGTCCCCCACTACTTGGGCTGCCAGAAATCGAGGAGGCAAACATCAGGTGCAAACCTTCTGGGCCACATCTAGTTTGTGTTTTGCCACCAACCCTCAGCTCATCCTTCTGTATTCCAATTAATTCATGATCTTACACGGTGGTGTATCTACTCGACGTTGATTGAGATTGTTCCATAGAAAATTTGAGAGTTTTTCTGGTTTCAGCGAAATAGGGAAGTGTAACTTTTTTCGTGTAGTCTTGAACTCTTCATTACCTGTTAAATCTCCATAGTTAGATTTGTGTTGCGTACAGCCATTGGCAGTATTCTGAATCAGAGTGAGTGATTGACGGCACCCTGGTTTATGTACAGTGGAATTTTGTGCTCCTATTTGTACGATAAGCACAGAAACCATAACATTATTTTGTCTCATTATAGATGATATAAATTGGTTGGAATCATAGACATTTACGAGTTTTACATTCTCCTTTAAACATGAATATAGTTACCACTTGATTTGTGATTTTTCCTTGTCAGTAGTAGTCTTTTCTACAGGTGCACACATAGAATATGCGGTTCACACCGACAAAAAAAAATCATTCGATTCTTATAATTTTATTCCTTAACAAAGTTGCTGTCTGGCTTTCATATTTTTTTTCTCTTCCAACTTTTTCCATTATTATAACTGTCTCGAATATAAACAGAAAAGTATTTATGGAATGACTTGTTTTTTGGAAGCTATAACCAAACTTGATTATTAATTTATTATTACTCGAAGAGGTCCAGTTGGACATGAGATATAATTCTTTTTTTTTTCTTTTTTTTACTAAAGATATAATTCATCTAATGACTTCGATATAAGTAAATTTAAATATTTTTAGTCAAGAAAATGATGCCATTTATAAAATATCTTTCAATTAATGTTTTATATTTTGATTTTAAATTGTTTCTTTTGGGGGTAAGGTTTTTAATAGTTATACTGATGGCTACTTATTCTGAAAATTTACTTTTTTATGAGATCAAAAAAATCTTAGTACACTTAATTAAGTTTTTTTCTTACGCAATTAAGTTTCTTAATAAGTGTGAATTTAACTCGTTTATAATCAAGATTGCGCGAGAGTCATCATAAGATCCGAGGGAGAATAAATTAGCACACAATTTGGAATCACCTGCTTGTTGAAAAAGGATTTTAAGGTTCACATTTTTCGTTTATGGTGAATAGATTTTAGGTTCACATAACATCTACACCAAACAAAATAATTGAGGGAGAGTTTTATCATCTTTTGCGGTCGTATCCGATTCGAAACATTAATCTTTACAGTTGTACGCACCGGTTTAAAAAAAAACTATATTTTAGTACTAAGGATTTTAAAGTTCACATTTTTTTGATGGTGAATAGATTTTAGGTTCACATAACATCTACACAAAACAAAATAATCCATGTGGACAATATCTCATGAATAGGGGCGAAATGTGACATTCATTTCATCATCTGAATTCTGACATATACATTCATTCAATTCATCTATCCAATTTTTTAATTCAACGTACCGCTTTTTTTAATAATAAAGCTAAAATTCATCTGATAAGTTAAGAGATATGAAAATTAGTTTGTGACTAGAGGCCATGTTTGTCTTTATATAAGCCACAACCATTCCCATCAAACTCGCTCATACAGTGATTCATAAGTTACCAGATTCAAATCCATCATCTGAACCAGATATTCCAATCATGCACAGTCTATGCTTGGTACTGTCGAGATGCCTGAATCACATTGATCACCGTAATTTTAGCACCCTGGCGTAATATTCTATTTTTTTTAGAACAAATAAATCGTAGAACAGTTATGAAAACACAATCGAGGGATTGGATTATAGTGTAAGGGAAATGAACAATTTTCAGTGTTAAATTTCGTTTGTTAAAAAAAAAAACATGTTGCTTCAAAGAAAAAAAAAAGTTTTATCATTAAAAATAGGTCCCACCGAGAATTGAACTCGGGTTACTAGATTCAGAGTCTAATGTCCTAACCGCTAGACCATGGGACCTTGTTGCGTAACAAGTTGAAATAGTTTAATAAATATTGAGATAATCGGCACCTGAGTTAACCCAAAATTATGAGTACTTCTACCCTAAATTTATTTTCTACATACATACAGGCATGGATGTCGAAATAATAATACTTTTATGCTGATACATTCTGGTATGGAGATTTTTTTTAGTACATTAGAAAGATAGATAAGTGTTCCTATCAAGATTTGAACCGTGAACTTCCTCCTATCTAACTCATATTCCTCTCAGTTCTTAGCATTTGAGTTATTCCGGGGACCTGATATGAAGATCTAATTTTTAATGTTATTTTTGTATTTAATGTTTGATGTCATTTATTTTCTATTGTAGTAAAATGTAGAAGTGTTTAATTATAATTTTATTTTCTAAAAAACTATTGGTTTAGATTCTGCAATTCGAAATTCCAAGTTCGAATTTTAGAATTTGAAATAAGCAATATTGACCGTTAAAAAAAAGAAGACAAGTATTATAAAATAAATTTTCATTTAATCAACATATACACGACCACATCATCAAAGACTCGCCAACTCATTATTAAACTTTTATTTGACGCAAAAATTGATTTGCATGCGTTTGCCGGGAGTCGAACCCGGGTCTATTGCTTGGAAGGCAATTATCCTAACCGTTGAACTACAAACGCTTTGTTATTTATTATTAAAAATGACAAATCATAAAAAGCCATAATTTTAGTGATGAGAAAAAATGCTTGATATTTTAAAAACTAACATACTAGTCTAGAAGTCATAGCTCAACTGACTGAAAATATCGAAAATACTAAGTCGGACACTAGAACGTGAATTTTCAATAGCTTATTATTTCATCTACTTTCCAAAAAAAAAAAAGCTAACAAACTATATTTTTAAATTTAAAAATAAGAAGACTAAAATCTTCAAAGCAAAAATAAGAAGACTAAAATCTTGAATCTGTGAAAATAAAATAAATACAGAGAGCTATTGACCTACTGTTATCTTGGCCCTGAAAGACTAACTGCTGATAAATATGCATCAGAAGAGAAACCTCCTTCATTAGAAGATGTTGGTGGTTTAGGAACAATGCAAACACCTTCCAACATTTGAACAACTTTTGTCATAGAAGGTCTCATAGCCATGTCCTCTTGTATGCACCATAATGCAACACTTATAGCACAATGAACCTTATCAATATCATCATGTTCATAATCTATTTTCATCTCAGAATCAATTATATCTCTTATTTTTCCTTCTTCCATCATCTTAAAAACAAACCTAGGAAAATTTGATTTCTCTGATATTTCATTATGATCATAGTTTTTTCTTCCACCAATTATCTCTAACAAAACCATACCATAGCTATATACATCACTTTTCTCTGATATAGCATAGTTTGTTAACCATTCTGGTGCTAAATAGCCTCTTGTTCCTCTTAATGTTGTGAAAACATGACTTTGTTCTCTATTCATGAGTTTCGCTAAACCGAAATCGGAAACTTTGGCGATGAAATTATCGTCAAGAAGTACATTTTCCGGCTTGATGTCACAATGAACAATTTTTGAGTCGCATTCTTCGTGTAAATAAGCAAGCCCTTTCGCCGTTCCTAATGCTATATTAAACCTTGTTTCCCAATCCATAAGAATTTCACTTTTTTTCTTCTTGAAAATCCATTTATCTAATGAATTATTAGCCATATATTCATAAACTAAAAGCCTATGAGTTCCATCTGCACAAAATCCTTTAAGTCTTACCAAATTTAGGTGATGAATGCTACCAATTATGCTAACTTCAGCTCGAAATTCTTTCTTCCCTTGACCGATACCTTCGAGTTGTTTCACAGCTATTTGAGTCCCATCTGGTAGAACTCCTTTATAAACTGATCCGAAACCTCCTTGACCAAGCTTGACAGAGAAGTTATTAGTAGCAATTTCGAGATCTTTATAGCGGAAACGAATTGGCATACCGGTTAAATTCTCCAAAAAAGTGTCTTCTTCGGAATTTTCTCGAAGTATCTTTTTCTTTCTTTTGTAGAATTGAATCCACGCGCAGATCAGAACAAGCAAAGTTAATGTGACAACAACGACGACAATGACAATAACTATGATGTGCTTATTGCTGCTTCGGTTTCCGTCACTTGAGACCTTAACGTAAGAAACATAACCAGAATCAACATCATTAGCTTTCTGAAAACTTCCAACACTGTCTAAAAGGTAACATTTTCCTGAAGTTTTATGGAAGAACATTGCAAGACATGAACAATTTCCACGGCATGCTGTTTGACAACCGGACAAATCAGTATTCGAATAAGGCCGAAGAAAATCAAGTGCAAAGTAACTAATTCCATCATCAACTTTCAGAAATTCAACAGACTTTTCTGATTTATCATCACAAAGAGAGACAAAACCAGGTTTACAACTCGGAAGAAGAACAGAAAGACAGCTACATCGGCGTTTGTTTACGCATATACTGTAAGGATCACAAGGTTCTGGTGTAGCACAAGTATCTTCTGGTATTCTTAACAAAGAATCACCGTTCGATCCACCACCGTTGAGATTCGAGAAAGTAATGACGCCGTCCTTTCCCAATACTAATATCCAGCTTCCATTTATACCTGCATCAGCAGAGAAAACAAATTGCCATAACAAAGACTTATTGTTATCATAGAATCTCCAAGAATTGTTACTGAGATTCGCAAAAGCGACAGCATCACCAGCCTTATCAATGATCTTACGATTATCCTTCTGAATAGTCCAATAAACTTGTGGTGTTTTGAAACCGGCCGAAAGGATAACATTACCAGAATTTATCAGAAGATTATATGTCAAGTTATTTGAACTAGGTTCACTGATAAGTTCCATTCCTTCTTTGAAAACCTGTGATGGCATCAAAGTATCAGTTGGATAACTAAAACTTTGCCAAATTACCGTAACATTATCGATACCAAGCAAAACCAAATTTCCGGTATTTTGCAATTCCATTGAAGAAACACCTTTGTTGATTGTGTTTGTAGACCATATCACAGTTCCATCTTTCTGTAAAAAAGCATTTCCTTTTTCATCAAACACAAAATTATCGTAATTGGAGACCGGTACTGCTCGATTAGCGGTCCAAAGCACGGTTGAGCTAGCCGCGTGGACGATTGATAATAGAAATTTTGTCCTATCATTAACGGCGGTGACAAAACCAAAAACAAAAATTCTATTATTTGAGAGAAGGAACTTGAAATCTTTGTCAATATAATTTGTTTGTGAAGCTTTCATCCCAGGTGAGATTGTGCCAAAATATTGAATATCACACAAACATAGTTTGGGTTTGGACATGATCAAGAGGATGGAAATGAAGAAACCAACAACATGAGATGAAAACCAATGTTTTGTTCCCATGTTGTTTTTGTTGAAAAGGAAGAACAGAACAAGAACCGCGCTAATAACTACGGTTGCAAAGAAATAACTCACTATTATCAAATATGAGAGTAAAATCACCGATGTTTTCCTATTTTCTCTAGGAATTGACAAAACTAACAACAAGAGAGCTAACAACTTATAAACAAGTGGATATCTTAAACTCACACAAAGAAAAGAAAAAACTACTCAGAACAATTTTCTAACTAAAAGAGTGACAAAACAACATACTCTGATTTCAGCCAAAACGGAAAAATTTGCCGAACACACTTTATCTCTTATTTCTCTCGGGTTCTCTCTGTTTTCTGTAGCACTGTAGCAACTCTTTATTGTGTGGCACCAATTTCTTTTCACTCACACTGTCACACACCGTGATGCAATTTGCAACTTAGGGATTAATTATATATCCCTTTCAAAACCTCACGTAGGCCAAGGTAGTCAGTCACACACACACAACTCATACTTCTTTTATTTGAAATTTTTGCTATATTTTTTTATTTTATGTTGTGTGTGGTCCGAGTTGAGAAGCGATCCATCCAACATTCTCTTTCTTCACGAGTCAAATGGATAATTAGTTGTTTTTGCGACAACTATACCGCTAGTTTTAATCTTCATATCATCTGCATCTTCAACCAATGCAGGACCTTTAACAATATGTGTAATAACAAATTCTTCAGCAATGTACCTCTTCAAAAATTTTCTTTCTTGAGTGGTCTTTACATGTGCACCAACTTCAACATTTGTTAGCATATCTTCTCCGTTACAATGTTCACGGTCTTCTTCATAAGTTGTATCATCACCTTGAACTCTATTAATGTTTTTCAACTGTTAGTCTTCTTTGAACTCAGCTTCACAACATCTTATAAATTTCTTCATAACATCATCATAAAACATGTAATCAACTCCCTAGCCAATAAACACACGGTGCTTATTCTTCACGGATGCTTTACATCTGAAAACACATAAGTGGTCATAAGAAACATTCTTACTTGACTAAATCATATTTGGTACTCAATGTTTCACCCTAAAATGATTCAGGAAGCTTTTCCTGTGACAACACACATTTAACTCTTTCCAGTAATGTTTTGCTCATCCTTTCAATCTCAGCAACACCATTCGAACGTAAAGACCTCTGGTATCTAATCGAGTTCTCTCTATAATAAACTTCAAGTTTTCTCAAATTGTCACCTCCATTATCAGTGTATGCACTTTAACTTCTTCCTAATTTCACTTTCAATTGAGGCTTTAAAATTCTTCAACCAGCTCAAAACACTATTTTTACTTTTCAAAGGTATAAACCCAATTTTTTTTTTTGAATGGTCATATACACTACCTTCAATTGTCCTTGTCTTCATAGGACAACATAAATGGATACGCACCAAATCAAGAATTTTTAGTCTTCTAGGTGCATGAATTTTTATTCGTCTTTTCAACAAAACAACCATCACATTTCTTCAAATGTAGATTTCTTATGTTAGACAACACATTCCGCTTATTTTGTTTAATCATGTCGTTCTCATTCATGTGACATACTACCTCCGTCCAATTTTATAAGACTCATTTTGACTAAATGTACTATTCATATGTCTTGTTTCGACCGTAATTTTCTAAGAATATATAAATATTATCATATAAGATTTCGTTTGATTTGTTTCAATGAATATTTTCAAAATATCAAATTTCTATATTTTTTACTAATTGACAATTAAAAATATTCGTAATCAAAATTATGTATTGAAATACGTGTAGTGGTCAAAAAATTCTTATATTTAATAACATTTTATGTCATAACTCAACTCTTTCTATTAATTACTTTTGCATCTGAATGTAGTAGGTGACAAAGAAAGAAGTTATAGTGTGAAAGTAGATAATTCAAATTTGAACCAGGTTATTAGTTTCTAGCTTTGTGCTGCTTTCATAAAACATGTAGATTTGACTTTGACTTTGACGTTTGTTGCACCATTGTTATTTTTTTTATATCAAAAAGATAAATTATTTCTGCTAGAAATTAATCATCAGATCTCTTCTAAGAATGGTCTTATCACTTGAATTATCATACATGGACAACACCATTATCATTTAAAATGTACTCTTCATTGAACCAAAAAAAAAAAAAAAAATAAATAAATAAATAAATAAATAAATAAAATGTACTCTGCGATTAAGATTACCAGCATTACCTTATTCCTCAAGGAAGATCAGGTAAGCATATTCAAATTCAACTCGAAGTATATGATTTAGCGAAATGGATTCAAAGTTGTCAGCATGGGTGCAGTCAGACTGCAGTCAACTGCTCTGAACCGTTTGATCAAAGTCACACGGTTTAGATCTTAATGCAATTTTAATTTTTTAAAATTTAAATATTTTAACTTAAAAATTTGAATTGTTTGATTTTAATCAGACGGATGTGATGTCTGTGACTGCATGCAATCCCAACCATTGCCCTCAATCCATATTCATGATTTAGTTCTTGAAGTTGTATAACAGTAGTCTTTTTAGTTTCTAGGCAATTTGAGACATTAGAATGATATATGATTAAGGAATTCAATTTTTAATTAGGACAAAGTTATCAATAACTTTAGAGACTAAGTTGATAATATTGATGGCTATTAGCAGCATCTTAAAGTGATACTTGGTTTTAATAGTTCAATATTTTAAAAAGGAATTTTGTGGCAGTAGTTTGTGGCTTATTGGAAGTTTTATGTTAAAGAATTTTGTGCAGGTGGAACTCATGGCTAATACCTCGTTGGCTAGCTAAAAGGATATTCATCAAGAAGAAATTAAAAAAAGTGAATTTCTTTTGGATTGGGATATACAAAGTTTAATGTAGCATTGCGTATTTACATGAAGAATGTGACTCAAAGATTGTTCATTGTGACATTAAGCCTGAAAATGTACTTTTATATCATCATTTCATTGTCAAAGTTATAGATTTTGGTTTAGCCAAGCTCAAATAAAGGTTCTGTTTAACAAAGATTAAGTTATGAGCTTATGACTAAGATATGTTTGGTAACCTTTTTGTCGTGAGCGTATGTCTTATTTTTATTAGCTTATAATTTATTTTGATAAGTTAATTCAATTAAATTATAATTTATTATTTTTCTTCTAATTTTTTCTTTGTCATCTAACTTATAAATAATTAAATATTTAAACTTATTTTTTTATATCATTTCATATTGATAAGTTAGTTCAATCTCAAATTTTACCAAACATTATAAATTTAATAGCTAGTTTATCTACTATAAACTATAAAACGCAACTGCTATAAACTAACTTATTAATTATTCACTTTTTTTTGGACGCCGTCCATTATAAGTGGGAGATCTTTTGAATGTCGGCCATGGTGATGAAATTGGGCCACTCGCATTGAGCCATCTCGGCCCTTATGAAAGGGTCGGGCGAAGTAATAAAAAAGCATATGTAATTGGATCATAAGGTTATTAGTTGAAATTCTACATGTATACATGAAGAATGGTAAATATAATTCATGTTGTAATTATTTTAGTTTATTTGATAGAAACATCCTACATTTCACTTATTTATTTTTAAAAATAAATACTTGATCATTAAACTACTTTAAAAAAATCAGAGTAATAACTTGAATAAAATTCGATACCGCATCTTGACATTAAAAAATAAATTAGATATCCACATTATTAAACTTAACAAAGGAAAACATGGCCTCTTAAATGTTGGTTGAGTACCAAATGATCAATGATTCTGGGATAGCATAGCAGCATGACCCCATACCCATTCTGTGGTGTGTCAGGATTACTGGATTAGAAGGGCACATGGACCAACATGTGGTCCGGGGAAAGGCTGATGTGCTAGATATTAAGGGAAAAATTCATTTGTCATATTAAAAGCTTAATTACCGTCGAGTATCAAAATATGCATAAGCACAATTGAAGAGATGTTGCGATAATGGTGTTACAACACCACCATGTGAGTCATGTGAGAACCTAATTGAAGATGATCTAATAACAATTAAATACTCCGTATTAATATTATGGTTGTGATTGTGATAATATAGACACTTCAATATGATTAAATGGGTGCTTCCTAAACTTCATTAGGTTAACCAGATTAATAAGTTATTATTATGATTAAATGGGGTCCTTCTAAACCTCATTATGTTAAGCTAAACACATATGGTGCTTAAAAAGACAAGCACAAAGCTGGTTATGGAGGAGTGATTCGTTGTAGTGGATAAGATGTTTTGTCAAATGTTTAGGGATTTCAGTGTTTTTACTGTAGAGTTTTGGGGAGTGTTCGAAGAGTTCTAATTAGTTTTTTTTTCTATTCTCAAATTATTGTCTTTTTAGTTTTTTTAGTTTTGTACAAAAATTATAGATTTTTTCAGGAATCAATATAAAATCAATATTAATTTATATTTTATACTCTTACAAAAGTTAAAACATTAATTAAAATTAATTCTTTTAGTCCCCATACCAACATACTCTAATTACTTTTCTTGCTGCTTCTTCTTCTTGGTGATTACATACTCTAATTATTTACCAAAAGTAATTTTCAACATTTCACCCAAATTGGGAAAAACACAGTTGTATGTAACAATGTTAAATGACCGCATACATAAAATCTAATTGAGGCTAGTGTAATTTATTGCATACCAAATTAGTCCAATACCATTAGCAAACAATTTCACCTAAATGCAAATTAACATTTTTTTTCAAGGCATTTGATGTAAACTTCCAACAAACTGGTCCTTCAAGTTGTTGAAATTTCACCATAAAATCTTTGATTATGACTCTCCATTCTACAAAGGGTCGCCACCACTTGCTCTATTCATCATTTCAACTCATAATGTCCACAAAGTTGAACTGTACTAAAAGAAAAAATATCACTAACAACAAACTACTTTTTCCCATCTATTATCTATTTATCGCAATTTCCTTTCAAAAATAATTTAAATAAATTTAATTCTCACATGGAGGGAAGAAACTTGGAAACCCAAATAATAAATGAAAGACAATGACATTTCATAGCCTAAAAATTCAAAAAGCATTTCACTCATTCCCATCGTCCCATCCTTAATTCCTCATCTATGTTCTTTTGCCTCACAATTCATCCTCGATTTAAGGCTTTATTACACCACAGATTAAATCTATCTTCATTTCCAAAAAGAACAAATTTACAATTTCAAATTAAACTATTGAGGAATCTTATTTTCAGGAGAAAGATGTGAAACCCAACAAAATCTGCCCCTAAGGCGGCATGGGTGTAACTCAACAAGAAATTATGGACTAAAATTGTACTTCTTCGTACCAAAATATAAGTCACTTTGAAAAAAAACTAATATAAGCCACTTTATAATATCAATGAAACATTTAATGTTATTTTTTTTATTATACCATTAATTATTTATTACTTTATTTTATTTTACTTTTTCAATTTATCTTTTTCATACCATTAATAAAGAATAATTTTGTAAACTACTCCATAACTCATAATTTCTCTTTTCTATACAACAATGATTACATTTCTTAATTTGTATAATATAGTCAAAACGACTTATATTTTAGTACAGAAGTAGTAATTGATAGCGTAAAAAATATATGATAATCAGAGTGATTCACCGTGATTTTATAAAAATTACTACATAAATTATAACTTTTGTAGATATAACATTTACTACAAAGTTATGATGAATTATTGTAATTTTAACATATACATCGTGATATTAAATATCCACGTTGTCCCGTTTAAACTTGCGAAACTATGAAAAAGATGTTAACCAATCTCATATATAAGAAAAAAAATTATATTAATAAAAATGAAAGTATCTATTCTAATTTTGAACTATATAGGAGTATATGTCCATTATTATTAACTCAACTTAATCTTATATACAAGACATTGAGAGAAAATATTGGTTTACTGATGAATCTAACTTCCAAAAATTCTCACCAAATATAAAAAGACACCAGAACTATAGGTGATTAAGGTACAACTATAATAACACACCACAATCACATTTAAAAAACCATTCCTAATACTAACTTTACATACACACACATAGATAATTATAACTGAAACATAAAAATCCAAACATAAAATGAAGTACTAGTACCATGGGTCTAATTTACATCATAGTTGTACAATTTCATTGCTGTATGCCTATATCATCAAGATTCATGAACACATATACAAAAATCAGATCATTCTAACTTCTAAAAATTCTCCCCAAATATAAAAAAGCCACCAGAACGGGTGATTAAGGTACAACTATAATTAACACACCACAATCACATTTAAAACCATTCCTAATACTAAATTTACATACACATAGATTGAAACATAAAAATCCAAACATAAAAGTACCATGGAGCTAATCTACATCATAGTTGTACAATTTCATTGCTATATCATATCATCATGATTCAAGAACACATATACAAAAATCAGATCATTCTAAACATCTGGTTCGACTTCGCCTCCCCAGCCATACATAACATTAGTACTCTTTCATTTTCATACTTTGAATTATACTATAAAAACAAGAAAAAATATTTCACATTATAAAATTATATTTATATAATATACTCCCTCCATCCTCCATCCGAAAATAAATCAAATAAAATTTGATGTATTTTAACCAAATTTTTAATCGAATACATCAACTTTCTTCGATCAATTTTCTGTTATATTTTGAACAGAGGAAGTGTATTTTGCTCCGACAATAAAAAATTCCACGTCAGCATAATCTCCAATCCAAGCGAACCTCAGCGGGTCCATGCACGTGCTGACTGGGTTTTCTAAACGAAACAATGTGACTACTGACCATGAAAGCGGTTACACGTTCCGAAACTCTCACATCTTCCATCTTCAATTCTTGTAACCGTAGCACGTACTCCGGCACGTGCACTAGGTCCCACACTACACCTACACCACCTGCTTTCATCACTCTAACCATCTCCGCCACCGCTCTCATCCTCTCCGCCGCCGCCTCCGCCGTTTTCTGTCCATACTCCCTCCCTACAGTATGCACAAACACGCCGGAAACCACTACATCGAAGTAATTATCCGGAAACGGTAACCGCCGCGCGTCTCCTTCACGACACGTCACGTATTCACCTACACCTTCCATTTTCGCCGATCGAAGCGTCGATAAAGTAGTCCGCTTCGATCGATCTAAACCGACGACGCGACCGGAGCTTCCTTCTTTTTTCAACTGAGTTGCAACCGCGTTGAGGAGGATTCCACGGCCGCAGCAACCTAAATCTAGTGCAAGTTTCACCGATGACCAGTCGTTAACGGCGGAGACGATCCGTTGTGCCATATCATAATGAAGCGGAACGGCTGAGTAAAAGAAATTCGCCGCCGCGAAAAATAAGCATAAAGCAGAAAGTGCTGTTACTGAACCGGTAAACCCGGCGGCGAATCTAGCTACGGCGGCGGCGGTGAAAATTCGCTGAAAGAAACCGCAAATTGGATCGAAGTAAACGAAATATAGAACTGATAATACTGAGAATAAAATTGCTTGACATAAGAGGAAAATTAGGGTTTGCCATTGCTCCATTCCGTAGATCGTGTTCATCTGAGTCCATTCCTTGCTATTATTGGTTGATTTGGTTGATTTTCCCATTAATTTGTTTGTACTATTGTTTATCTGCAAGATAATTTCACTTTCAGATTAAGAATAAAATCAAAATCAATTCTAAATAAAATCATTTCGCATACATTCAAATATATTATAAAGAAGTACAAGGAGTATTCAATCCTTATGATCGGAAGCAGACAATTAAATATTTTGTAAGCAAATTAAAGGATCGATACATAAAAGGTTTACGTGTTTAGAACGAGAGAAAAAATACGAAAATCAATGAATGAACTTACGGTTAAGAAATGGAAGCTGTGACTATGAGATCCAAATGTGAAACTGAAAGTGAAAAGGAAGAAGTGAGTGACAGTGGATGAGTCAGTAGTACGAAAACAGTTGTTGATTCTGATTTTAAAAGACGCGTTATGATTCGTCGTTTAGTACTTTTTATTTGGAACAAAACGGCGAGGTTAAGCTGCGTTTTGGTTTAACGCCCTTCTTTTTTTCTTTTCTGAGATTGTAGTGTACGAATTTCGAGAGATGGAAATGGTAATGGGACCCGAACTAGGTGGTGGTTGTGTTTTTTAGATGCTAAACACAATGAAAGAAAGAGAACGTGTTGTTTTTATAGTGTGTACGGTGTTTTGTAGAGTAAACCCTTTTGAAAGTTTGATAGTAGTATTTGTCTATTTGAAGGGTTTATTATTGGTTAACCGGCTAAGGAGGTTGCTTAGTGGGATTGGAGCTGTTATTTTGATTGGGTCGTTGTAGCTTTGGTAAGCCTGCAATAACTTCAAGGTCATAAGTATAAGATTGGTTAATTAATTGTGATTTTTTTTTATATATATTGACGAAATAACGAAGTTGGTTTAATGGCGAATAGTATTGAATTTAATAGAAAAGATTATAGTTTGAGAGAACTGCAAATACTTGATGTCAGAATTTGCTCCGAATTTTAGATTATTAAGACATCTTCCTCTAAAAACTAGAGGTTAAAAAAACAAAAAAAGTGAATGGATCAAAGATCGAAGTATTGAACCCCGATCAAGAGTATTCGAGTTAGCAATTTCGACATTTTCTAATAATTGAGTTAGGACTTTTGTTCAATTATGATTGTTTTATTTTGACGCACAATGATTATTTTTTTTTTGTCAAGTAGCACAGCGGCTAAAAATTCACCTCTTAAAGGTGAATAAGTAGGTATACAGGGTTCGAGCTCCGATCCCTACACAAATGTGCAATATCCTTTACTAATTGAACTATGCTCATGAGGACCAATTATGATTAATTTTAGGCGACAACTTGTGTACCCCCTCAATATTTGGGGGTATTTACTCTCATCCACTACAAAAAAATTTTAAGCGATATAATTTTTTATAAAATACACCGTTGGATTGAAAGTTTATATCATATAGATCATTTGTGTAAAATTTTAGACAAATCTAAAATTAATTGATATGTTATTGAGACACATAAATATTAACGGTGTTTAATAAATCACAAAAAATGTTAATTTTGATGTGTCTCAATAACATATCAAAAGATTTTAGATGTGTTTGAAATTTTACACAAATAATCTATATGATATAAACTTTTAATCTAACGGTGTATTTTATAAAAAAATTATATCGGTTAAATTTTTTTAAGTGGTTGAGGGTAAATATCCCAAATTTTGAAAGTGTAGAAAAAAAAAAACCTTAATTTTAACAAGTGTTTCAAGGAACTAGTTAATTTTAACTTTTTTAGAGTGAACTATAGTATTTCTCTAGTTTTTATTTTGATAATAGAAAGTTAACTAAGTTTATCGAATAATTAATGTATACATTATATATTATAGACCAAATATATTTAAAGTGAAAGTAGTAATTTTGTATTGAAAATGCTAATTTTAAACTTAAAAAGATTGAATTATACTATGTTAGAAATAATATAAAACTGTTGATGTGGTCTTTCCTAACAGCTTAACCTTTTGGGATAATCGGTCATATGACATGGTATCAGAGCCTCTATGACTAAGTGGTCGAGAGTTCGATTCCCGCTCCCCTCACTTTCTAATTAAAAAGTGGAACTTTAAGCACAAGTTAGGTGGCCTATGCATTATCCACGCTTCAAGTCCAATGGGCTCTTGCGTGAGGGGGCGTGTTAGAAATAATATAAAACTTTGATATGGTCTTTCCTAACAGCTTAAGCTTTTAGGATAATCGGTCATCTGACATACTATTTTTAAGTCAATTTTTTTATTAAAAATAAATCTTATTCATTCATTCAAATTAAAAGAGTACATTGATATAATACAAATTGATAATAGCCAAAAAAAAAAGATAAATTGTATTGAATTGTCTAAAGTATCAAAGCTTATGGATCTTTAGCATTAATGACGCAAAAGTTATTGGTTGGATCTATATTAGATCGAAACTAATGGTTCAACCTGAAACAAATAACATCAAGGTGGAAAAAATGAAATACACTGCAGTAAAGCAGAAAAATATACTACCTTTGGTCATAAATATAAGAGAATTTTTGTTTTTTAGATTCATGGAATGATTGATGTATTTGGTTCATAATATAGTCCAAATACATTAATTATTTCATTAACCTAAAAAATAAAAAGTCTCTTATATTTAGGACCGGAGGGAGTATAATACATCCACCAAGACAAAAAATTAAAACAAAATTGCATTAAGACGACAAAATCAAAAGAAAACTATGTTTTTTTAATTCTTAAATTCGTCTAAGGATGTTTTTTTTATTATTTTGCTTTTAATAATTTTTTTAGTCTTACAACGGTGACTTTTTTATGTATGGAAAGCCAAAAAGAAACTGTGACTATTTCCTTTGAGCTATACAGTATGATGACATTTATTTGGGTCTCCTTTCTTTTTGCTCTAGGTAAACATTTACATTTGGGGTCTTAGATACGAAATCATTACCTTTGGTTGCTTGATTGTAGCAGCATATTATTAGTACCTTGTGTTGATTTATTTTTGTTGGTACAAGTGTTGTGTGGATTTTATTGGTGGAAGATTAATCATAAAATGAACAAAATATCGTGCATGTGACTGTTACACTCACACACATCACGCAGGAATCATTTTCACTCCTTCAATCACTCAAACATCAAATATTCTCCCACAATTCATATTACTACATCTTGATTTTAATATAAGTATTTTCTTTGTTTCAAAATATAAAAAAAAAATTGTCAATAAATTAAAAATAAAGTATTTGATGTAAAATTTATATATATGAATTTTTGCTAACAAATTTTTTATTATAATATGAGATAACATTAGGCCAAAATTAATAATTAGTTGTTAGATTAATATATTTTTTAGATTAACATTTTTTTCTTTTATGAGATTTTGAACTATACATCACCCTCTCATTTCTCTCTCTATAGTTGATTTTCACATAAGCTGTAGTGTGATATTTTTAATTAGTTAGATGTGTAAAATGTTATGCATAATGTGCTTGCTCATGCTTAATAATTTAGAGATTTACGAGTTTGATTCTCGAAAATTAAGGATTACTTTTAAGTTATTTGGTTGTCAACTACTTGGATGATTTGAAAGACTTGTAATGATTGTTGCTTTAACATACAATACTTTTGTTGTGGATTCTGTTATTTTTTAAATTAAAATTCATGTTTGATGGTGGTTTAAGGTGAAATTTAAAAGTTTCGATTGTGCTTTTGCTTCTTGGTTTAACCACCATATACTCTGTATGTGTTGGCGAGAGGTGTAATTTTTGGCTTATTTATTTTATTTGAATTTTGTTTAACATCTAATTTGTGCACTTTTTTTTTTGAGTAAAAATTTGTGCACTTCTTGTATCAATTTAGTGCATTTTTTCTAATATATTTGGTTCTTTTGTTGTTTCAATAAAAAAAAAAACTTTAACTAGTTGACCTACTACGTTAAGAAACTAACTCTCCGTTTAGTCAGAAGAAAAAAAATAAGAAGAAAGGAATGAGGAGTAAACATGTACTAATAAAATTATTTAGTCTAAATATATTTTATGGATTTTGTGTCTTCTTTTTTTTCCACTTTATTTCTTCCCTTCCAATAAAAAATGACTATGTTTAAAACTAATATAGGAGTATTTTCGACTTTTTTTTTTCACAGGAAAAAAATCTTGCCTTGATTTTTATTCTCTCTCCTTGTTCCAAATAATCTTATTTTTTGTCAAATAGTCAAGTAATTAAATTTTACCCTTTAAAAAGTGAATAAATGGGTTATCAAAGTTCGAACTATGATAATTAAATCATTGGGTTCAAGTGGTTAATGAACTTCACCAAATGACGTATTTCGGGAGAACCCGGGTTCAATTTTTGGGTGAAACAATTTTTTTGTCAGACTTTATTTACTTCGTAGCTGAACTATTAGGTTCGAATTATGATCTCTACATATTAAATATAATGTCCTTACCAATTAAGTTAAATTCACGCCGACTAATTAACCTCTTTACTGATTCACTTTTAAGTGCATGGTGATTCTTTCCTTAAACTATTAAATATTAATATACGACGTTATTATCAACATTGAGTGGCACAAATATATTGCTTCGTAAAGGTTACTTCTTAGTTCTTACCTACAAAATAAAATACAGTAAAATAATTTAAAGATTGTTTTAAACAATTGCGTATGTTAAAGAGATGTTTGTTTAGTAGTAAAAAAATTAATTTTACAATCTAAATAGGCATAAAGTTCAATTTCCACTAATGTAATTGTTATTTTTATGATACTTTGACATGACTAGAGTCATGTGCATTGAAATATTTGGCGTAGGTTGATTCTGCCACATGATTTTCGAGCTAAGCACTTCACTTGTAGTAAGTCTTAAGCTCACTAATCCTTCAGTTGTGTTATTAATACAATAAGAATCTTTTATAGTACTCTCACATGGGCTTTGGATCATTAATTGTGGAAGCTTCACATGGGGTCAACAGTGAGTGGAAGTTGTAAGTAGTATTAGTTAAGACTTAACATGACCAAAATTTCTTCAAGCCTTATAAAATATATTCTTTAAATTCTAAAACAATATCTGTTGCAAATTTGGATGGAACCAAAAAGTTTAATAAAGTTTGGACAAAATTTTAATTTTAAATAAAAATTTCAGTTTAATTTTTACACTGAAAAATTCAGTTTACGCTCCTCCAAAACTTTTATCGACTTAAGCGTTGAAATCATTGTAAATACGCGAGTAGTAGTCATCCTCTAGTACGTGTATCTCGACTATTTCTACGGTCGTCTCTAGGTCTACTCTAAATGACTTCAAAATCAAAATAAGTAGTAAACACGTAACTCACCTTATAGATTTTTTCTTTCGCCCAAATGGTGTAAGCAACAAAGATGCCTTAATTAATAGTGTCGTCATTTATATTCAAGCTTCAAGATCACAATAAATTAGGCCCTTAGCATATAGCCAAGAGTTTGAGTTTTTTTGTAAACTAGCAATAAGAGAGATATACTTGCATTTTATTTTCTTTCTTTCTTTAGTATATTTTACGCAACCTTACACTTTCTTAAGTTTATTTAACTCACGCACAAAATTGTATACCCAAGAGACAAAATAGATGATGAATCGTGAAATATATATAAAATTTTGGCCATGTCATTCTGTACATGCTAAAAAATTAAATAATAAGAAAATAATTAGTAACATACTTAAAATTAGTCAACTTTGTTCCCGTAGAATAGATTAAATTGTAAGAGTTGGAGAATATATGTTAAATAGAAGGAGGTTTAGAGTTCAAATTTTAATAATAAGAACATTTTATCTTTCAGATATACTAAAAATAATTAGTCAACCCTACCTAGCTACTACACATGTTCTTCTTCTTTATAATTTATTCCTACAAATTCAATTTCTACAGACAAATAGTCAAGTGCTGATATTATTTGGAGGTGCCTTCCAAAACATAAATCAATCAAGTGCAATTAAGTTTTGTATGTCGTTAAAATTATAAGGCGTTTTCAAAATATTACTTCATTAACCAAAGGATGGAGTTCATCATCGCTTTGGATATAGAACAGTTTTAAATAAGCCAACTATCCTATTTTTTAAGGTGTCTTTAATTTAGCGAAAGAAATAGTTATTATGTTTGGTGGTAGATATTTTAATCTCGACAAAAAAATATTATTCATGTGAACTTGTTCCATGTAAACCTAAGAGTTTAGTGAAAAATAAATTTTATATGAATTAAGAGGTATCGCAAATATAATGAGACTAGAGTAAAAGTGATTTGATTTGTGGTCGTGGTTTGTGACAGAGATTAATTATTGATATACGACGGTGGAAATATTATATGTTTAATTCAGAAAGCAAATATAAATAAAATAGATTTAGTAGCATTTTAAATTAAAAAAAAATATTTAGAAGTTTTAGCTCAATTGAAGAAAAAAAATAACAAAATTGTTAAGTCAGATGTTCATGTCCAGAGTTGATTCCGATCTCTTCATTTTGTTTGTACAAATTATAATAGTTTTGTCATGTTTATATATCTAAAGGAAATTTTATAAAATTTTAACTAAAAGAAATTTTATATTTTTTTAACTTTGTTTATATTTAAGATCGAAGGATGAAAAGTCAATCTAAGGAGTGTGGTTGAGCGGTTGGGGTTCATCCTCCCTTAATCAAGAGTCGAGGGTTCGATCATCATCTTGGGGGTATGGAGGAAAAATTCTCTTTAACCCCCCCGCCCTTCTTTTTAACCCCCCTAAAACTCCAAAATGACCATGGAAAAATGCCTAAAAAAAATTCGTGATATAGGTCCCGAACTTAAGTTCGGGACACACGTCACGAATTAAGGCAAAAATTTGAAAAATGCACCCCCAAGAAAATTCGTGAGATAGAACCCGAATTTTGGTTCGGGCCTTGCGTCCCGAATTTGGCCCAAAACCCCCCCAGCCCAATTTTAATTCGGGACAACGGTCACGAATTTTGATTCGGTACTTAGATCCCAAAATTATATTCGTTGTGGTTAAACCCACATAACACTACAAGAAATTCGACTTTTAGTGACAGCCAAAGTGCATGGGTAAATGTTTGTTTGCCGTTCGTTGGTGTAGGGCGTAAAAGCTATACCGACGGTATATTCGGCTACAACAACGGAATATTTCCGTCACTATAGTATAAAGCCAACAGATTTTTTGCTTATGGTATATTTCATTGAGTTATACCTATGGCCACCCACCGTAGGTACACCCCTTTGTTGAGAACTTATAACATTTTTTAGCTACAGGTAGTTCCGTTGGTATAGATCTACTTTTTTTATTGTGGACAAAATTGAATAATACATTTTATATATGTAAACATATGCATCATTTATCCATTCAGAGAGAGTGAATTAACTAAAAGTTATATAAACTTGAAATTAGAGAGAGTTAACTCAAAGCCTTACAAACTTAAAATTAGAGAAAATTAACTCAAAATCATACAAATTTATAATTTGTGATAATTGATGTTAATCCTAGACAATTTTAGAAGATTATACTAATAAAAAAAAGATAGTTTATGAGCCTATAATAAGCCTATAACTTTCATCAACAAGTAAAAACAAATTAGTTATACTTATAACTGTCATCATCAAGTTTCCATCTTCAATCTTCAAGTCACCATATTAGCTTTTAATCTTCACCTACAAGAAATTGATTTTGGTATGTTTTGAACATTTAAGGTTTAATTTGGTAATAAAATTGATTTTCATTTTGTTGTTTAAAATCAATTTTAAACACTCTCTTTTTCCCAGGAAAAATTCTCTTTCCACCCCCCAACACTCTCTTTCCCCCCTCAACACTCTCTCATACAAAAAAATTTGTACTCTCATACAAAAATCATTTTGGGGGGGAAAAGAGAAAATTGGGGGTGGAATGAGAAATTTCGTGACGAGCATCCCGAATTGAAATTCGGTTTGCAAGTCACGAATTCAACAATATGGGGGTGTTGGGAAGAAAATTTCGGGACGTATCTCCCGAAGTATGATTCGGTATGTGCGTCCCAAATTTTCCATTATGGGGGCAAATGAGGTAGTTAGGGGGGTGAAAGAGAAATGTAGGGGTGGCAGAAGAGAAATTTTCGGTATGGAGTAACTTTAAATCATAGGGTCAGCTATCTCATTCATCGACGTGCCTCCAATATAGCGAGGAATAGTCACTGCGTTCGACATTGGATACCCGGTCTCGACTAAAAATAGTAGGATGAAAAGTCAAATTGGAAGAGATACCGGAGCTTGGTGTTTAAAGAGAAGCGAGTGGGTCCTAGAAAGAAAATGAGCGCTGGAATAAGCAAAAGCCAAAAGTGATTACCGCGTAAACTGGGGGTGGCTGGTTGGCACCCATATTACACTTCCAAAAGCACTTATCCTGCCGTTCATATTGACGTTTGGCACCATCCAACTTAATTCCTCCTTATTTAAATCATACTAATTGCTCATTCACCGACACTATTGCGTTTCAATTCCACTCTCAAGTTTTCCAACAAAACAAATCTTAAAAACTAGTAGTTTTAGTCCTATTGAATTCAAACCTAAATTGTATATGTCACATACTCTGGAGTCTGGCCCAATTGTAATATTTTTTTTTGTAAATAATCTTGTATATATCATGCAATTCTATTGAAGAATTTGTTGGATTATGAAGGAGTTTGGATGATCTTTTATACTAGGTTTAAGTTAGGAGCAATTACAATACACAAGTGAATTTAAACACTGCATTTTAAAAAAAAAAATTAAGGCGTAATTTATGAGTCATTTCACTTATTAATTTATCAAATTATAAAATAAAAAAATATTACACATGGTTCAAAAAGTGTAACATCAAACTTGCACAATTGTGAATTTCGGATGCCAAAATGTAATTATACCAAAAGGTAAAGACCCATTATTTTTTCGGTGCAAAATATTTTTATCATGTAGTTTAGACTTATATACACGTTAAATGCGAAGAAATTCAAAATTCAAACACAAACTTATTTTTTTTCGGTACGTAAACGAAATGTAAAAAGTCAATGAAAATTCACATACAAAATGGAGTGATTGAAATTTGAACCTCAATCATAATTAACAATTTTAAACATTTTCTGCTAACTTGTTAAACTAGAACATCTAGACCGCATATGCAACTTAATATTTTAATTGCCCCTATTATAATAACCCCATAAAGAGTATAAAGACCTTTATACACAGTACCTTTTATCGTCATAATCATATACTATATAGGTGTGTATGAGACTTATAATAAATAATCTTGTTAAGAAAAATACAAATTTAAATTGACAACGATTAGTAAATATAAGCTTGAGACAGTTGAGTTGAGTTTGACTTCATTACAAGACATGATTAGCATTCAGACGACAAGGATCAAAGTATGTAGAAGCAAACAATTCGTCTAAAACAATGGGAGGATAAGATTAATAAACGTGCATGCATGCTAATATGCCCATATATAGTGCTTTGAAAACAACCATGTATAAATGAGACAAACTAATAATATGGGAATCTCACCTAATATATTTGACTTTTGTGTTAATGCTCATAGATTAAATGTGTGTTTGAGATCTATTCAAAAATAAAAAATAGGATTGAGCAATTTCAATTTTAATTGTATAGTATTTGATTTTAAGTTTGTCATGTATTATTCTATTCTTAATTAATTTTTTAATCTGTCTAATATTTATAGTTTGCAGATAAAAAAACTTTAATTCTAATAAAGTTGTGTATTTTCCACTTCTAAAATTCAATAACATTTTCTACATAGGTATTCCACAACTGAGCCTAATTAAGACTATACGACCTTGGCACGAATTTGGATTAGGTGCAATACTTCAAAACTATTGACTTATACATTCCTAACTATTTTGTGGGTGGCAAGAAGTGCATGCTGTTTCGTCTTTTTATTTGGTTTGAAATGATTTGGAGTATTTGACGTACGTGCAATATATTTATTTTTCGAGGTATTTTTCGAGGTATAAGTGTAAATGACACTACATATTATTGGACCATATTCGTTATTTTTCTTGGTTTGGGTTTCATAGACAGGATTCGTTCTGATGTAGATATTAGTTTTTTGCTTGGTGTAATAATCCGTTAGATTGTTTTACTAGTATCTTTTTTTTTTTGAACGACAAAATATTTATAGTATATATTAATAATTAGATCTTTGCACAAGACGAACAAAGACCGGTAAAATAGGAACTACAAACAAAGACGCCGTATATATATAAGCGGAACACCAATGAAAAATACTAAAACAGACACCACCTAATAGAGGTCAAGCTTCTAATCCCATTCTTAGAAAAGACACTCTTCAACTTTCAGACCACCAAATCAAAAATGATCGGCCAATCAGAATCTAAAAACACCTTCGTGAGCCAAAAAATAGTAGAATGAAAACATAGGCAGATGAGTCTCAGCTCGAAGTAACCTCCATACCGTTAACGACACGAAAGAGGTCAACCAAGTACAAAGAAACCTGCAAATCTCAACAGATTTGGAAACCAACAGAGACTCTTAAAAAGAGTCCTGCAAATTTCAACAGATTTAAAAGCAGTCAGAAAATCTAATACCGAAGAAAACCAATCACACACGATATCAACCACGAGAACCAAACAACCCCACACCATCCACCACAACACGTCAACACCCACTCACCACCAGAAAAATTAAACTATCTAATAGGATTTTTTTTAAATTGTAAGGGTTGAATACCCTTATACTCCTTATAATTCAATTTTGCTTACCAAAACAAATAATTGAGCGGTTGTCGATCAAACTTGCCAACTGCATACCATTATCGATCAATTGTTATTATATATTGTACATAAGTCGGATCCCCTGAACTCACCACAATCTAGTGTAAAGTAGCAATTACCGTTATATTTTCGACAACTTTTGATCATTATTTAGATTTTTGATATAACTCATGAAGAACTAATAATTCTTAAATGAATCAACTCGATAACACATTTTCATAAGACACAACTAGATAGCATAAGCTTATAAGGAAATATAGATCAAATCTGTCTTTAGAGGCCCAGAAATAAGAGGAAAATAATGTTCGAAAATTACTCTACGCACCTCCCTACACTTCTCATGTACCCTCCTGAAATCCCAATTTACCCTTCAAATTACACTGGAAACACGGTTCGGGTTATATTATCCGAAAAATTTGATGAGAAATTGCCCGGTTCGGAGAATATTTTCCGAAATGTTTTAGTATAAGTTCGGATTAAATAATCCGAACCTGCCAGTTTATGAAGACAGAAACACGATACAGTTTCCATTTGCTTCATATTTCTGAAATTGGTTCAAAAGAAAGAAAGAAAGGGGTTCTGCGCGCGCGACTCAGGCACCAAATTTCTCCCACCAATTGTTGCAAACTATCACCAATCTATCACCAAGTAAGTACTATCATGGCATTTGTGAAAATTAATTTTGATAGTATTGTGATTGTGAGTTTGGGGTTTGGAAAAATAATTGATTTTGATATGTTATATAAATAGTTTAGATTATATTGTTATAGATTATGATGATTGGGTGAGTATGATTGTTAAGGTTTATTAGTTTAGAGGTTTGACATTGGGGTTTGTATGATGATTGTTAAGGTTTAGGGGTTTGACATTGGATTTTGTATGATGATTGTTAAGGTTTAGGGGTTTGACATTAGAGTTTGTATGATGATTGAAGGTTTTTGATGATTTAGTTATAGGTTATGATAAAAAGTTGTTTGAATAAGTTGATTGAATTAAGTTGTATGATTATAGATTATGGTTATAAAAAAAAAGTTGAATGAAATGAAATGAACTTATTATGTTGAACTCATTATATTGAATGAAGTTGAATAATTTGTTTGAGAAGTTGAATAAGTTGATTATTGGATGAATAAGTTGAATAAGTTCAATTTATAATTTAAATATAAATTGAGTAAGTTGAATGTAAGAAGGTTGATAATTTTAATAAGTTGTTTGAATGAGTTCATATTTATGAATTTGATGATTTAAATTTTTGTTGTTGTATAGTCATGGAAGAAGGTGTTGGAAGAGGTAGACATGGTAGACCAAGTCGATCACATGCATCGGCTCGAAAAAAAAGTAAGACTACGCAACAGGAACCTGAGATTGTTCCAGGAAACAATGATGAAGAAGTTGGTGCTTCACAGGCTCCTCCTAGTGAGATTGAAGTGGATGTTGATGTTGCGGCTGATAATGTAACTGCTGATAATGTTACTGGTTCGAAACCTGTGCGCTGACGACGTATACCGAAACCAAGATATCGTGAACCAGAGTTTCATGAAGGAGATCAATACTTAAATGCTGATGAAGGTGAAGAAGAAGAAGATGTTGAAGAAGGATATGGAGGTGGCCCGAGAGATACGTCTTTGTTGACGGATTATGCTCAGCATAGGTCCCGCATGATATGGGATGCAGATGAAGAAGAAGATAAAGAGGTATAACAATCATTATTTAATTTTACTGTTGTTGGTAGCATCAATATTAGTTTTCCGTTGTATATTACTTAATATAACAATCATTATGAACATTATTTATAGTGTATTTGTCTTACGATAATTGATTTGGTTTTTTTTTTCTTCAGATTTTAACTTTCACTCAGAAAGTTACAACCCATGGACTGAAGGTGGTGAAACTTACAAAACCATATCGTGATGCGGCACATGAATGGTTTTGGGATGCTGTAAATGAATCTGGTCTCGAGCCCCTTTTGTATTCAAGCTACAATGTAATAAATCACAGGCCATGCAAGATGACGTAATGCCTCTCTGAGTTCGGCTCTCAAACCGGAGTCTCCATTTTTTAATCGCTCCTACAAAAATATTGTAAACATATTAAAGTCATAAGTTTGAAAATATGAAACATTAAAACGGGTAAATATTATTAAAATTAAATTAACCTGTATAGCATTCCATTCTTCTAAGCACAAATAATCATCTTCGACTTCACCGGCTACGCCGTCATTGAACACCAACTTTTTTCACTGACTGTTCACCTCGTCAAGTGTAATAGGTAGCTTGTCGTGAATCTTTGTAGCAAGATTACATGCACAAGGCAACCCATGTGTTGCTGTAAGCACACAACCGCATACCAGGGGGTCCATACCAACATCTTCAACTCTTTTTTCTTCTTTACAAATAATCTTCAATGCGTCTCTAGAAACTTTAAACACCAGATCCTTGTACAAGATTTTTCCCTTTTGTCTGTGTTCTGCAACAGACAAACTCCTACCAAAAGAACCCTGAATCTCAGTGAACTGACGTATCAAACTTTTGTGGATCGATTCCCATAACCTAACAAAATCATTCTGACAGCCTGTCAAGTATTTCTTCATCCTACCATGAGCAGACTCAACTCTATTGGTTGTAGTATTGCCAAAATGCATAATGCGGTTAGTCCACGCTGGCACAAACTTCTGTTTATCAGTGTCTAAAACAGTTCTTTCCAAATAATTCACAAATCTTGGCCACCTCTTACACACAATCTTAAACTCTTCGAGATTCTCAGCATATTCCTCTTTAGTTTTTGAATACATGATAGTCTCATAAGAGCTCTCAATATTGTCCCACACAGCTTGTTGCTTCTGTTTATCCCCATCTTTAATGAAGCAAGTTGTCTTCATTTTTGCTTTCACATTTCTTCTAACATGAACAGAACAAACCAACGGTGTTGCTTCCGGAAATACCGTCTTAACCGCATTCATCAGTCCATCCTGCCTATCTGTCACAATGACCTTCGGAAAGATATCTTTGTTACTAAGAAGACCACGACAAGCTTGAAGGGCCCAAGTGTAGTTTTCCTCTTTTTCATTTTTGAGCAGAACAAAACCAACACAAAATGTCAACTTAGTCGATGTCATACCGACTATTTCAAAAAGTGGCAACTTATACCGGTTGGTTTTGTATGTGCAGTCAATTATCAAAACATCCGGAAATGAGTTGAACAAGCTTATGGACTTAGGGTGTGAAAAGAAGATATCTTGCACAGTTGTAGACTCACCAACCGTCCTTGTTCTGCAAACATAGTTGTTATCCCCTAGATATTTAAAGAGTTGTTGCATTTCAGTCATTGAACCTCTGACTGCAACCTTCTCCCTATGAACCACGTTGTAAACTTGTTTGATGATGGTCGAATTTTGCGGGTTTCTCTCTTTCAATGTAGAGATGATATTTCTAGGAGCGATTAAATTCCTTGTCAGCTCAACAACCAATTGTTTCTCTTCGGGTTTCAAACGCCCCTCAACCAAATGAGCTTCTAAAGCACGGTCCATAATATGATTGTGTTTCCCCGAGACAACGGTGAGATTCCACTCTTCACATGCATGAAAATAACCCCTGAGCCTAAATTTACAACCACATTTCCTGGTTCCAACCGATTCAAATTTTGGCTTCTTAGTTGCCGGTCTGTATAAACCTCCCCTCTCGCAACCCAACACTAAAGATTGTTTTCTTCTATCGAAACCAGAGTCGGACCTAACAATTACGACCGAAAATTTCAACTTTGCCGCTTCACGTCGAACCCAAGCAATCAATTCATCTCTATCTTTGAATTTTTTATCGGTATGAAAATGAGCCCCTGTATCAATTTCTACCTCTTCCTCGGGTTGAGGCTCAATTTCTTCAACCACATTTTGTTGAGGCTCAACTTGAGGAACGTTTGAATTTGTTTCACCGTCACCATTTACAACAACCGCCTCAATTTCAACCGCTTCCTCCGGTGCATCAACCATAGCTAAAAAACATTAAAACAAATATCAAAAATCAACACAAAATACATATATGGTCATTAGATTCTCATATTTTAAAAATTATGATAACAATCATTAAACAACTAATACTAAACTACTTCAACAAACATCATAAACCTTAACAACTATCCTACCTTAACAACTATCCTAAATATAACAATCTTCATTAACCATTGTAAACAAATAATCAACTAATAATCATATTCAACAAATAATCTTCATAAACTAATAATCAACTAATCATATTCAACAAATAATCTTCACAAAATAATAATCAACTAATCTTATTCAACAACCTATATTTAACTAAAATATATTCCAACAACTTAATATTCAAACATGTTTCAAACAACCAGCGCGCCAAGTTCGGACGCGCAGAATCCGAACCAGTTCGAAAAATATTTTCCGAACCCAGTCAATGTCAGAAACCCAGAAAATCAGACGAACACAAATCCAGCAAAACTAAAATTTAATCGGTTCAAATGAAATATTACCTTATGTTAACGCTCTAAAGTGTATGCAACTCCCTCACCAATGTTCCAAAGTTGAGATATGAGCTTAATGCAAATAGAATGAGAAACTTTTTAGTATATAGGTTTTGATTGTGTGTTTAAGAAGTTGGTAAAGTGAGCTGCATATTTGCTTAAGTAAGTTTAGTCGGATTATTTTCCCCGAACTCGTTCGAACTCGTTCTTGATCTACTTCGGATAATATAGTCCGAACTTTTGTCATTGGTTCGGATTATATTTCCCGAACCGTTCTGACGCGCAATAAAGGGCACAATGGATAGTTAGGGGGTGAAAGAGAAACATGGGGGGTGCGTAGAGTAATTTTCATAATGTTCCTCTAACTTTAGGCCATAGCGGGGGCCCAAATACTAGATGGTAGAGATTGGGATTACTTTTTATACCTCCCTATTTTAATCATACACCCAACCTTTGTGCAGTATACTTTTCCAAAACACTCATTCATAAGTTTATTGTTGGAATATATATATTTTTCTAACTTATCTTGCCTTCCAAAACTAACCATTCAAATTACTTATATATATATATATATATATTCTAAAAGTAGGACTCTATTGAAAGTGATTTTCAGATGGAACATCTAAAATGTATTTAGGATGTGAATTAATGGTCATATTTTGATATATGAATATAAATCTTCCACTCTCATATATATTTATATAAGATAATTATATATGCACCGAAAGTAAAGGAGCAACAAGCTGTGCCGTTACCTCTTTATAAATTGCAAAACTAATTTGAAAGACCATATTTACAGGACCCCAAACCAGGGGGTGCGGACATTTAAATTTCATTAATAATTATTATAATTTAAAAATTAGATATTAAAATAAAATTAAAACGTTATGATATATATATTAGGTTGCATAAAATTGACATAATCATCAAAATGGCTTAGTGATAAAGTATGTTTTCAACACTTTTAGATCAGGTTCGATACTCTTGTTCTACATTTTTGAATGATGCTGAAAATTTAATTAGAAAATAAATAAGAAAAAGTTGGGCCACTTGAGGAAAGTGTGGATCTATTAAGTAATTTGTCAGCCCTTTTTCAAAAAGAGGAGAAAATCATACGTTTGGAGTGCAAAATAATAAATCTTCCAGGGGGTTCATAATAGTAAAATGATAGAATATTATGAAGAATTTCATAATTCCAAGGTGTGCAAGTGCACCCTCCCACTTACAAGCAGCTTCGCCCCTGTTTACAGATTTAAGAGTCACAACATTGTTATGTATGATTTTTTAAACTATACTTAAAAAATTATTATACATTTCAAAAGCCTGAGTTAAAAATGTCGAAATTATTACCTTTTGATTTAACTTTAGAATGATATGAGTAATTTGTATATACCACCATCATGTATACTATGCATTCGTATTTATACATCCAATTACTTTATTTTCATTTCATCCTCCCTTTATTGTGAACTATATGCTTTCACTTATTTTTCAGCATCTTCTTATTTTTCCTCTCCACCTTCTCAATTTTTATTCCTATATCACACCATCTTGCCCTCAAAATTATGGATTTTCGCTATAGTAAGCTCTAATATTGTCATTGTTGTCTCTATCTGAACTAAACATCCATTAATACATTTGAACTATTTAGATGAAAAATTGACCTTGGTGTATAATAAAAATTACTACTTTATAATGATTTTCATTTGGTATTATATATAGAAGTTTTTTTTTGGTACATCGAAATGATTGCTCCCGTCAAAGATCGAACCCTATACTTCCTCCTACCCAACCTATATGTCTCCCAACTCTTACCACTTGAACTATTCTACGGGGACTATATATAGAAGTTTAAAAATACAAAACTTATACTTTTTATAAATTTTGAGGTCTAAGAGATTGTCTTTTTTTTTACTAAAGGTCCAAGAGATTGTCATATTTTGTACAAATAAATTAGTTTTTTTTTTACTAAAACTAAATTAGTATTTGAGTATTTCACCATACATGCACAAATTAAATTTTTATCATTAAATCAATAAGTCAAAGTATATTATATTTGATTAAATGGAAAGATTTATTAATCTAATGATTAAAATAAATTTATGCATGCTATATTACAAGATCTGTCTCAGCCGTACACTATAAGATCTGTCTTAAGCAATATTTACTTTTTTTTTGACACAAATAATATTTACTTTTAAAATCCAGAAAAAGTGTATTTTTTTTTAAGAAAATAATAAACATTTTCAATTCTTTACTTAATAATTAAGTCAAATAAAAAGAGTATCTTAGTTCGCATACTATGTCACATCAAGTTGGTTTAACGTATCACTCAAATTTAATAGAGCACGGATGACTGAAGAGGTGCCTTAATCTGATGTATTGATAGTTGGTTACTTGGTTTAACCATATGTTATATGTTAACATGGGGACATGCAGTTTAATTTTCTTCTATCATTAATTTAGTGGTTGATTTGCACATTTTTGAATATAAAAAAATATAGTTAGTCAAAAATATATATAGAATCATGAATTTAAATTATAAGAACAAAAAATAAATAAATTATAATTAAATGTGTAATAAATTAGAATGAAGACATTTATATTCCCTCCATTATAAAATAGCTCATATTTTTGTCAAAAAATATTATAACAATTAACTTTTCTAACAGTCTAGTGGTGTTGGCTTGGGTCCGTCTTTGAAATGTGCTTCTCACAAGATCTTAGGTTCTTCAAGACCGCATATATATATATAACATTAACTTTGATCTTTCTAAATTACCTATGGATTTATATTCTTTTTACCAACAAAAGTCACTACTCTCTCTCCAACTTTATTATTTTTCCATATACCAACAAAGAGAGAGGAAGGGTAAAAGAAAAAAAACATGTATAATTTTGACAAGATTCATAGAAGTTACAAATTCTTTAATATGCGTAAAAATGTCGAAACGACATATATTTTGGTTCAGAGGGAATATATATATATATATATATATATATATGTCAAAGGTAAACGACAATAAGCTGCGCCCTACTCCTTTCTGAATTGCAAAACCAATTTGCTTAAATACCGCATTTACAGATTTGGGAGATACAACATTCTTATGCATGATTTTTTGAATTCTGATCTATTAAGAAGATTAGCAGCATCTAATGCAAGAAAGTCAAAAGTAAATGGTATAAAAACATGTTGATTATTATCAGAACATGCTTTTCCATGCTTCGTCACTTTGCTTGAAGCGGCTTTGAGGGCCTCTGTCCAACAATGAAACTCGCAGTCTCTAATCTTACAAGTGGAGAAACTCCAGTCAAGTCAACACATGCATGTTTTCCTCCTACCCATCCATATATCAAAACATCATCTGACCTAAGTTTCGATCTCCTGTCATGTGGGTACGTCAGTCAAGAAATTTACAGGTGTCTCTTAGCTTTCTTCACTGATACTACTGCACGTCAAATAACATCAACAAGAACATCTCTCATGAGATCATGTCTGTATTTGAAGCATAGAAGCTCCTTGCAATGCAGTGTGTGCTCTCCAAGTGTATTCAAACATGCCTTAGGATAAATCGACAAGGCTCGTTAGAAGAAAATAATTGTATCATGAGGCGATATCTAAGATAATCCGATACTCTATCGTTGACAAGTGTTGTCAATTTATTAATTAATATTAGGATCAAAATTACATTAATATTATGATCTAAATTATAAATTGAAAAGAGTCAATTCTTATAATTTATTTTTTGGCAAAAATATGTGTTTTTTTCCAATATATGGATTTTTTAGCAAAATTTTGGTTCAGCTAATCTAATATCAAGAGATTTTAATCTGTTTTTGAATGTAATTGCAGTAACCGAAGTGTAATATTTTATATTAATTCAACATTAATTATTTAACATTGGATGAATATGAGCTATTTTAAATGTCTTCAGGCTCATTTATTACACATCCCACGTGATTCGACTTGCTTAACGTTCCCATGGTCACCATTCACCATAATGTGAAAGCCAACAAAACAATCAGATTATTTCAACAATATATGACGGCTAATATTGATTAATTATGACAATAGGTGGTTCATAATGTACATTTATTTTTTGCTTCAAAAAAATAAATAATGTACATTTATTTTCAAAAGATATTTTAATAAGTGGTAGTATGGTTTAGAAATTTCAAAAGAAAATATTGGTACCTCAAGAAGAAATTAAATCAAATATGGACATGAGTGGGGATTTTTGCGTTTGGTATTACGTGAGATGTCTCGTGGTATGTATAGCAAGTGTGCGATGGCCAAGAAAATCCATGTCCGTGCCCTTTTCACTTTCTCATACATGTATTAATATGTGGGTAAATTTAATTTAATCTTACAAAATAATTTATAACTCGAGAGATCTCTCTAGCATATAATTTAAATTGTTGGAACTTAAAATGTAACGAGGTGTGAATTGAAAATTGGTTAATTAATTTACATACATTGGATAACGTAACTTTCAACACTATATATAAGAGGTTTTTAAGCCCAAAAAAATTGAAGGTTAATAGAGTAATCATCTTTGCAGTTGCACGTAAATAATATTTGATTCAAAGAAGAAAAAAGAATGTTTCGTCTTTTGTAAAAATCACACCAAATTGATCAAATTTGTGCAATTTTTCTCTTCTCCCTCGTCGACTTGATGAACTTTCGAGTCACATCTCATTTTTTTTGTTTGTCATTTGGATATTTATAGTGTTCACATTACCATTGTGGCACTGTGCCATGAATATTCAAATTAAGCTTTTCGATATTAAGAGCGGTCATAGTATCATTGTCCTTTTAATATTTAGAGTGATAATAATGTTCTTTCAGGTTCATAGTGGGTTTTTTATTACATAGATGAGATGACAAAGTCACTATAAATTCACACACATAAAATAGAGTGACCAGGATTCGAACTCCAGTTATGGACGTCCGACCTAGTAATTTCGACAATTTCTAGCACTTTTGGACTAGTGATTTCATAGTGGTTTTTTTTTGTACAAGGTTTCATAGTGGTTTTAAAGAGTTTAACATAATATACGCGACTCAATTTTAATACCTTTTTTTTTCTTGTAATAACTAAAAATTTCACTATTAAAATGAATAAAATTTTCAAAATTCAAACATAGATTTCTACATATAAAATACGATATTCTTAATTGAGATAAACTCGTAGAAACACTCAATTGAATAGTAAGTTATTATGTTGATTGTTGAACATCTTTATTTTGATCTCAAAATTTCATAATTGTGTCCATCTAAATTTTAGACGTCTTTCTATTCTGCTTACCATAAAAGTTCAATCACGTCTCATGGGAACCGAAATGGAACTCTAAACCATTGCACCAATATGGTCATCATTGCTGTACACGTGTAACACATCCACCATAGTGTTCATGTCAACCCACTCCCAATTATCACATTCAACTCTTAACAAATTTCTCCACCGCTCTATAAATTCGCACACACTATGTTAAGCAAAAGCAATAGTAGCTATAGTACACCAAACGTATCGTTAACTGATCGATGATTGACGCTAAATTTAATAGAAAAAATTATAGTTTAATTTTTTGTAATTGTGTTTAGGAAATGATTGAATCCACCTAAATTTCGTTCTGAACTCTAGATTATTAGAGTCCATTTTTTTAGAAACTGAAGAATGAAAGCGAAATAAAAGCAATAATAGTACTAAAATATTAAATCTATGACCTATTTAATTTATTTATTTATTAATTAATCATTTTAAGCCACGTATTTTAAAACAAAGACAAAAAACATATAAATTAGGAACTAGGAAACAAAGTATTTTATATTTTGGAAAGTCACGTATGGCTTGTTTCTGTTTTCTTGTAGATCAGAAAAAAACTGTACGGTGCAGCAAACCGGCGGCGGGAACTTGCTCACGGTGTCGCAGCGGTGCAAGTGTGGCGGAAATGATTACACAAACAAGATTTTGCTATGTTCCTTTCTATTGTAAGTCTTGGAAAGCTATTATGTGCACTTTTTGTGGAGCTACTCTCAAGTCTTACAGATAAGATCATAATCAAGCACCACCATATTATTATATCTATCTATTAATCAACAGCTTCATCTTCAACATAGTAATTGTATGTATATATATAGTATGTAATTATATTTAATCAAAAACAAAAACTAGATTTCCTTCTATATTAAAGTGGAGGGAAATGAGTTCGAATCCTCAAATTTTTTATTCATCAATTTTTGTTAACTGAGTTAGGATTTATTGACATATACCCATATTTAGTTTTGATATGAGTTTAATAGACTGATTTTTTTTTGGGTAGAATAATGGACTAATTTCTTATTTTAAATCAAGGAATGCTATATAAATATAATTTTAAGTATTTGAGAGATAAAAAAAAATTCTTATTTATAATTTAATAATTATTTTATTTTAACGAGGAGCATTGAAGACATGGCTTCTTAAACTTTTTTCAGTGATTTTGTCAAGTGTTATGCCATACACATGGGATAAAAATAGTGATGGAAAACCAAGGCTATCCATGTATCACACATGTATTATTGAGTTTGTACTTGTGATCATATATTTCAGAAACAACACACGGTGATAAAGCTAAATAGAATTGTCTCATGAATTTAACTTAATTGATTGAACATCAAATTATATATGCAGAAACCTCAGTCATCTCATTTTTTTGCTTTAAAAGTGGATTTTCTAACCAATTGATTACTTGACAAAAAAGAAGTCAAATGAAACTTAAGATCTCCTTACGAATTTGACCACTAAAAAACAAGTGAATTTCTACTCCCCTATGCATTTTACCCCTTAAAAATTTATTTTGGTTAATTGAATTCGTCCATCTGAATTGATTGATGAATGAAGGTAAATAACATTGGTCACTCTTTTCGGATCACTATATTGTAGAAGATCATTCTTCAAATTACTCAACATAACATTTTGATGAATCCTAACCAAACTTGGTTTGCCTCTGTTTGTAGTGAATTGTGGCTAGGTTAGAATTTTATGAGTGTCATGAGGGTTGTTTGTAAGTGAAAATGAACTAAACACGTTAATTTATGCAAGTTTCGGTGTAAAATAGTTTATACAAATTGTCAATACACATTCTAGAATTCGAACTGCGATTTTACTATAAAATGTAGGTTCTTTTCTATTTGAACTTGAGTTATAACCTTAAAAAATCAAAAAAGTCAAACTATTACCTTATAAATAAAGAAACAAGTTTTTTTTACGAATGACAGTTATTTAAGAACGGAGTGAATAATTACACCGCAAAAGTATGTAGGATTTGATTCTTAAGTGGTTTTTTGGGTCAAAAATTCTTAAAGGCTCCATCTGATAGGTAGAGAGCATTTGGGCTAAAAAATTTGTATTATCAACAACGGGCTTTTGATCGAAAGGGCCTGGATTTAATAAAACAAATAAGTATAAGCAATTGAAATCTGATTATTATTTTAAGGAAAATTAAATCTTCCACTCCAACATTTAATCCCTCACCCCTACAAATTATCAAATATTCCAATTTTATCCTTTTTGTAAAAAAAAAAAAATTATACTTCATTGAAGTTCAATCATTTTTTTTTTTGTAAAAAAAATAAAATTATACTTCAATAAAACAAACAACTATAAGAAATTAAAATAAAATATGATTGGTCAAGTTGTTAATGAGCTTTAAATTTCAATCACTTTTTTTTGTTGAAGAATTCAAGTTTAAATTTTAACTTTAACAATTATAATTTAACTTTATTTATCTTTCAATCAAACCCTCAAGAATCATAGTCCTTTTTCTTGTGAATTGGAGAATTTTTTAAATAAAAACAAAAACTATTGACATTGGTTTACTGAAAAAGAATTTAGATAATCATTAAACCATGAATATTGAAAAACAAATCCAAACAGACATGGTTTTTCTCTATAGGTGACAAATCTAAATATAGTGTGTTTCCTATGTATATGTTGCTTGCTCTCTTTGAAAGGCCTTGTTCACATTTAACATCACCAAATGTCCAAATAGCATAGTATGACCCATGTCACTTTTCTTCTTCTTTTTTCTTACGATATATACCACTTGAAACATATACATGCTACTATGAAATTTCAAGTTCTAATTCAAGTGAAGATATCAGATTTAACAATATCAATATTGTTGATTGAGCTAAAACTTATAAACAATTTGTGTCACTTTTATTTAGTAAAGCATTTATGAATATCTGTCCATGTTTACTTTGTGAAATATTTGCTATTTATATTTTCTATAATTTTATTTAACTTAATAAGAATATATTAGATTCTTAAAATGAACAACTGTGACAGAGAGAATGTAAAATGTTAATTAGGGACAATGACTAGTTGCTTAATTGTAATAATTTTGATCTCATCATGTCATTCTATGCGTAATTTCTCGTGTTGAATTTGGATTTACACAAAGATTAAAATTCAAAAAAATAAAAGTAATTAACTAACATAGAGAAGAGAATAATAAGAAAATAGAAGAAGGTGACAGCTTCCGTGATCTGAGGAACGAGAAGGACACCACTAACAGTTGACTTGAGAGTGGAGGACACAACACCTAGAGATTTTATTGAAGGTTGTCAAATTAATTTAAAACTAAAGTATTATTAAAGAAATTAATTAATAATGTTACCTAAACCATAAAGTGAGGGGAAAAAAAATCAACACCTTCATTCACGGACAATACTTCAATGTCAAAGTTCGTTGGCGGTTGAATGACATGCTGGTTAAAATAATTTGTGTTTAAAAATATAATACTACCTCCGAGACTAAATATAAGAAACTTTTTATTTTTTAGGTTCATGGAATGATTGATGTATTTGGTCTAATAAATCATATATTCCATGAACCTAAAAAGTAAAAAGTTTTTATATTTAGGATCGGAGGGAGTAATATGGATTGCACAACTTGTTTTTGTTTTAGCTTTTGTGGATTGTCATAATTGTAAAATAAGAAACTTTGTGAAAATAATTGAAATGATTGAATGAAAACCAACAAGGATTTGGTTAAAAAAGATACTTAATCTTAAGGACAAATATTGATAGTGTTTCCTTTGTAAGGGAATCAATCACATTGTTCATTTCAAGCTTAACACAACTAATGTGTGTACTAAAAAACTCTAGTATTCTCTTCACATTGTTCATCTTCACATTCTTTCTTATTTCTAATAATGTATTTGTTATTAAAAAAAAAAAAACTTAACACAACTAATACTAAAGTTTAAATAGAGTAAAGAATGTGAAGATAATCACCAGTAATTATTCCAACACTCCTTGAATCAAGAATAGGTGAAAAATTGCATGTTAAGTATTCTCTAAAGAGGATATACAAAATTCTTTTGAATATTTATTCAAGAAAATTACATATAGATAAAAAATAAATTTATAAATAAATACGTCTTCTGAATGATAAAATCAATCATTTTAAAAATTATATATATATATATATATATATATATATATATATATATATATATATATATATATATACACTTAAAATATACAACATTATTATGCACAAACATCATACACTATTGGTCTTAAGTTAAGTTCTAGCATACACACAATTGCGGCATGCATGACATGCTCTCTATGTATGCATTCATTAGCAAAGTAGCAATTTTTGTTAATGAAGAGGGCTTGTTTGGTTGGAGAGAAAGATGGAGGAAAGAAAGTAAAACACGGAAATTAATGCATGTATTTAGACTATATATGCATGTATTAATTTCCGTGTTTCACTTTTTTTCCTCCCTCTATCTCTCCAATCAAACAAGCTTTTTGAACTTCTAACCACTTTATTTAAAATATTCAAAAAATTTACCTTTGAACCAATTCATTATTAGTAAAATTATTAATAAAATTAAATCAATTTAATTTAATTTAGATCAGATCTTTGTGTTCATTTGACCATTGATTTAATTTTTTACACCCTTATTAAATAAATATTTAGATGAATAAAACACATATTTTAACATTAAAAATCATATAAGTAAAAGTAGTCATCTTCTAAATTTGGTGCTAAATACTATCTCCGATCTTAAATATAAGAGAATTTTTACTTTTTAGATTCATAGAATAATTAATGTATTTAGTTCATATTATAAATCAAATATATCAATCATTCCATGAACTTAAAAAATAATTTTTTTTTATATTTAAGACCAGAGGAAATATTAAATTTAAAAATTACATGCACTTCTTCATCTTTAACTTTCATCATTATTTCAATTTTTAGCAATAATTAGTAAATCAATAGATGACTAGATATTTTGAAGAGCAACTTCCAAGAGACAACAAAGAGGCAGAAGACTCATTGTTGTACTAACAAGAGATATATCAGTGAGACATGAGAAGAGATTTAAGGTGGCCAACAGAGATTTTGTTGGCGTGCGACGATGAGGCCATGTGCTGAGGTTTCTTAATTCTTAAACATAACATCATTTAATTCGTGTAAATTATTATGGATTATTCAAGTGAATTTTTTAAAGAAATGAAAATACATTGTTAAGCTCGACCGGTAGAAAATATTAAAATTGATACACTGAATGTTTATGATTGAAGTTCGATTTTCGCTTTCTCTCTACTTTGCATGTGTAAATTTATAATGTTATTATCATTTCGTTTATGTAAAAAAAAGTAATTGTTAAGTTGAATGTCTACGATCAGAGTTTGATCAACGGCCCTTCTTTTTAGCGTGTGAATTTTTAATGATTTGTCATTTCATTTATGAATTAAAAAAATAAAATGATTTGATAAAACATGCAATCTTACAATAAAAGTGAGAAAACTTCTGTCGGCTATGATATTTGGTAGATCTGGCAAAATCACGGTAAATCCACTGTAATTTTACAAAAGTTAAATTTGTAGTTTCTATAAAATCATGATAAATCATTGCGCGATTGTGACACATCTATTGTGATATCAAAATGCACATCTAAAAATATACATAATTTTTATTAAACGTTAGTTGATTCAGTGGTGATTGACGTTAAACTTGATAGAGAGACCACAGTTCGATCTCCGCAACTGCGTTCAGAAGAATTATTTTTGGTCGAGACCGAAACATCCACTGCCAAATGCAATGATTAATCTTTCGTTGAATTGAAGGTATCTCAAAAAAATGGAACAACTGACGCAAAGAATTAATATTTTTCCATACTTAAAATGAACATCGAAAACTCAACTTTTGATTAAGAAAAAAACTTACTACGTTCGGAAGAGTTGGATAATGAATAACACATATGTTTTAAGTTAAAATAGGTAAAAAAAAAAAAGAAGACAAATTTTAGCTTTAAAATAACAAAAAGTAACAAAATTTATTACTCCATGAACAAGAAACCAACCCTCTTAGCTATGGTGAAAAGCTAAAATACTAAACTATTGATTCATAGTCTTTCATCAGATCATCTCTGCCTGTCTCTCTCAAAGCCGCGTTAAGTGGACCCCACATATCCTTCAACCCAGCGCAGCACCAAAAAAAACTATATTCCTTTCCAAGCCATGTTCTTTTGTTTTTTCTTTTTCTCATTTCTCAAACTTCCATAATCTATCTTTTTTATATCACTCACTTAGTTTCAAAGATTCCACAAAATCTTCAGAACCAGCTGGTTTTTATTCATTTTTTTATTTTATAGGAATAGTAACAAGTTGTGAGAATTTGAAGCTTCATTCATAAACTTTTTATTTTCTTTTATTTTTTTCTTTTTGCATTGTGGGGTCCTTTTTGACAGCCTAATCAACAGCCTGGAAAAGGGTGTTTGCATTGCATTGTAACCACACTAAAAACTTCAACTTTGATTCATTTTTAGTAATGGGTTTCATGTAGTAATATTCATCATCTGGGTCACTCTCTTTTTCTTCAATTCAACATTTTTTGTAGCAACCACATTTTGCTTCATTCAAAGGTCAGTACTAAGTAGTAAGTAGTGTACTTTGTTTTAATTAAAGACACTTTTTTTTGAGTTAATTTATGTTTGTTTTTTGAATTTTTGATGTTAGAAGAATCAATGTGTTTTGTTTGGTTTAAAGATTTGAATTTGATAGATCCGAGGTTGTTTTTTGTTTTTGTTTTTGTTGCAGGTTGTTTTTTTTTTGTCTTCAATTTTGTGGCTTTTGGGATTTGAAGCTAAAAGGGTATTGTAATTGGTTAAAGTTCGTTTATGGGTTGGTGTTGTTGAAGAAGATTTGAGAGAAACTATAAACTAACTACAATGGTGATGATGGTGAAACTTGTTTTGGTTATTGTTACTGTTATAGCATTTTTGGTGAATGTGTCATTTGCCTTATACACACCTCATGATAATTACTTAATTGCTTGTGGTTCGTCTAAAAGTATCGACTTTCAAGATCGTGTTTTCGTTCCGGATTCACAGCATTCATCACTTGTGTTGAAAACTGGAAATTCAATTGTTGTTGCTAGTTCAAATTCAAGTGTTGTTCCATCTCCAATCTACCAATCAGCTAGGATTTTCACTGAGAAAGGTTCTTATAGATTTGATGTTGAAGAAGGTAGGCATTGGATTAGGTTATATTTTTATCCTCTTCCAAACACTAGCCATAATTTGACTTCAGCTTCTATAACAGTTGTTAGTGATGATTTTGTTCTATTAAGCAACTTCACTTTTAGAAACTATAGTGGTTCTTATATGTTTAGGGAGTATGCTGTTAATGTAACCACTGATACTTTGACTGTAACCTTTATTCCTTCGAATGGTTCGGTTGCTTTTGTGAATGCAATTGAAGTTGTGTCAATGCCAGATGATTTGTTTATCGATCAGGCATTGGCGCTTAGTCCATTAGCCCCTTTTAGTGGCCTTTCGGAACTTGCTTTTGAAACTGTTTATCGATTGAACATAGGAGGAACCGTGCTCACTGCCGAAAACGACACATTGGGAAGGACTTGGGAGAATGATCAGAAGTATCTCCATGTGAACAGCTCAGTTACTAATGTCTCGGCTAGCCCCTCAAGCATTAGGTATCGACCGGGAGTTAGCGCGGAGACGGCACCTAATTGGGTCTATGCCACTGCTGAAGCAATGGGGGATGCAAATGTTGCCAATTCAAATTTCAACATTACTTGGGTCTTTGAGGTGGATCCAAGTTTTTCCTATTTTGTTCGGCTTCACTTTTGTGATATTATTAGCAAGGCGATGAATACGTTAGTTTTCAATGTATTCATAAATACTGATATTGCAATTGGGAGCCTTGACCTATCATCTTTGACTAATGATTTGGCTGTGCCGTACTATAAGGATTTTGTTTCCAATGCCTCGTTGGATAATACTTTGACGGTAAGTGTCGGTCCCGATACAATGGCAGACATTACAAATGCAACCATGAGTGGATTGGAGATAATGAAAATCAGCAATGCTTTGAAGAGCTTGGACGGACTTTCTTCGGTCAAGAGTCTTCTTCCTAGTTCAAAGTCAAACAAGAACAAGATAGGAATCATCATTGGTTCTGCTGTTGGTGCTTTTGTTGCCTTAGTTTTTGTTGGTTTGTGCTTCTGCTTGTTGGCGAGAAGAAATTCAAAATCATCTCAAGAGGGTGGTCATTCATGGCTGCCATTGCCCTTATATGGAAATTCTCAAACCATGACAAAAATGTCAACAACTTCACAGAAGAGTGGAGGAACTGCAAGCTTCATTTCTTCGACGAATCTTGGACGGTTCTTCACTTTCCAAGAAATCCTAGACGCAACCAACAAATTCGATGAAAAGCTTCTTCTTGGTGTTGGTGGTTTCGGCAGGGTTTATAGGGGAATCCTTGATGATGGTACCACTGTAGCTGTTAAAAGGGGAAATCCAAGATCCGAACAAGGTCTTGCTGAATTCCGAACAGAAATTGAGATGTTGTCAAAGCTTCGCCATCGTCATCTTGTGTCTCTAATTGGTTATTGTGATGAGAGGTCAGAAATGATTCTTGTCTATGAATACATGGCTAATGGTCCCCTCAGGAGTCATTTGTATGGAACTGATCTACCACCTCTATCGTGGAAACAACGGCTCGATATTTGCATCGGAGCAGCAAGAGGACTTCATTATCTCCACACCGGTGCATCACAAAGCATAATTCATCGAGACGTAAAGACAACAAACATCCTTTTAGATGATAACTTTGTTGCTAAAGTTGCTGACTTTGGCCTCTCCAAAACCGGTCCCGCGCTCGATCAGACTCATGTGAGCACAGCTGTTAAAGGTAGTTTTGGTTATCTTGATCCAGAATACTTTAGAAGGCAACAACTCACAGAGAAATCAGATGTTTATTCATTCGGAGTAGTTTTAATGGAAGTGCTATGCACAAGACCGGCTTTGAACCCTGTCCTTCCTAGGGAACAGGTTAATATAGCTGAGTGGGCGATGAATTGGCAGAAGAAGGGAATGCTCGATCAAATCATGGATCAACAACTTGTCGGGAAGGTCAATCCTGCTTCGCTTAAGAAGTTTGGGGAAACAGCGGAGAAGTGTTTGGCTGAGTATGGAGTGGATAGGCCTTCTATGGGAGATGTTTTATGGAACCTTGAATATGCTTTGCAGCTCCAAGAAACCTCGTCAGCACTCATGGAACCAGAAGATAACAGCACGAATCACATTACCGGAATTCAGTTGACACGTCTTGAAAATTTTGATAACAGTGTGAGTATGGTTGACGGAAGCAACTCTGTCACGGACGAAGATGCAGAAGACGTTGCTACAAGTGCAGTGTTCTCGCAATTGGTAAATCCACGTGGAAGATGAGTTATTTTTCGTGTATCCGTGATTCTTGGCTATATATACCATTTAAGTATAGTGGCTATTCTGGCCTTGGACTAATTTAAAGTCCTGCTCGATGAATGAAAGGTTATTTTCTGTTTCGTTATCGCTTTTGTAATCCTTTTTGATTTTTTTTTTCGTATAAGCAAGTTACTATATAATATTTGAGCAATTAGGTGGTTAGAAATTGTATGTAAGTTATCTATAAAGTTCTGTTGTACTTTGTATAAGGAAATCAAGAGTTCTTTCACTTTACAATAAAAGTTCTTTAGAAAATGAATCAACTATTCAAAAGGTACTGCTTCTGATAAGTTAATTTCTTTTGCTTTTCTCTTTTTTCTAGTAATTCTCAAGAGATATATTCTTGAATATTAGATTGCAAATCAGTATGAAATCCAAGAAAATGAGAGAAAACTGTTGAGAAGATCTTTAACATGAATTATTATTTCTTGGATAATTGTCATAAGGAGATATTGAATTCTAAAGACAAAATCAAGTTTATGAATTAACTTTTGTTCGGTACATTTTTCGCCAAACAATATGTTTCATGCAATTGTTTCTGTCAACTGTTGGTAGTCTCTCACAATTTGCGATTCAAGGTGTTTTTATAATTTCAAGTTTCAACAATGATCTTGATCTTGTGCATAATATCATAATGTATGAATTGAAGAAACTTTCCATATAATCATCAAAGTATTCAATCATTTATAAGCAAACAAATTAATACACTTATTCAAAAGGAAATGTGGTTACAAAACAATAATTTTTTAGACACTCAATACATCACAGAAATAATTTTTCTGAGTAACATTCAATCATAAAAAACTTCAAAACAATGGAAATTGCCAAATTTATCTTCTGCAAACTATACCATTACCACTGCTGGCACTGCCGGTGCAATCCATCATATTGTATTCTATCTCCATGCCTTTCTGCATTAAATCTTTAGCAGAAGAGAATATACACGCATTACAGTCAGCCGAAACAAGTGACCTGGTTTTATACTTGTCTTCTCCTCCAACTACCGGCACTGCCACACCTGGCTTTGCCGGATTTTGAAAATCTGGCTGATAAGTCCTACCAAGAACTCCTTCAACTTTGGACGATAAACCATAGAATTTAAATTGCACCTCCAAATGAGCAAAACAATCATCATTAGGAATCTGATAGTTATGGATTCTACTGTCCTCCTTGGTCACAGGCACTACATTGACTGATATTTCAGCAACTTCTGGGATGGTAACCATGACACTATTCTTGTTCGATGTTCTCTCGACTCTTAGTTCATTTTCCTCGGATTGCCATGTTGAGAGGTGACCTTCTGGAATTACCAGTTCCTTTCCGTCATAAGAGAGCTTCAAATGGTCAACTTCGTCATCCCAAATTGATGATGGTGTGGCCTCAACAGAAAATTTGTGTGAATCAAAGAGGACTCCCAATGCTTGAATCCAAGTAAAATCCCTTGGTCTCCCGGTTGGCCTAAGGCCGATAAAACGAGCGTTGATTTGAAGGTTGACGTCAGATACCAAGCTGAAATGCTCATTCCTCCTTCCATGGAAATAGAAAACAATGCCATCCGCACCAACAAACCGAGGATCCAAGCATGCAGATCCACGACCGTTACAGTTTGGTTTACGACCTGTTCACATCCAATATATCATGAATGATAAACAAAAGAAGAATAGAATCACAAAACACCAAAAAAATATGTTTTTCTTTTATGAAATTCACATGTATCCTCTTATTAGATAAGATCTCTCATAATAAGATTTATTTTTCACAAGGAATCGAACCAAAGACCTCTGACTAAAGAGTATCCCTATAAGAGTTTTAAATAAAGGTCCACGACAGCAATCTGGGTTGCAACATAATAATAGTTTTATTTTTTTTATGTTTCTAAAATGGCAATCGAGATTGCATCAGTTGCATTTGACAGTGACTCTCCGCAGTATCAAGAATCACTGTGACCACAGTATCAAGGATCATTGCGACCGCAACCACACTAGTCCATCTCTATACGAATATGCTAAACAAATAATTTATATACAAATGTATCATGTCATGTATATAACATAAAAAAAATTCTTACTTTTGCACTGAGTTTTGCACATAGGAGAATCACAATCAAGATAACAAACTTTGTCTCTTGGATTAACTGGTGATTTTGAAGGACATTGAGCAGGACAAGGTAGTTTCTTGAGAAAACAACGGCTCTTACGGTTGGCGCATGTTTGATATTCAACATTAAAACACATCACACATGATATAAATACAAATAAAAACAAAACAAACATTAAGCTTTTGTTGCTTAAGACATTATCCATGATGAATTAATCTCTTGTTTGAAATGATAGATACAATGAAAAAGATGAATGTGGCTTCTCCTTATATACTATCTTTTTGATAATAGAAAAATCACCAAGTGGTTATTTTTCTAGTGATTTTAACATGAACGTGAGTGAGATGAATTGGTGGAATTTTTTTTGGCATCTTTTACATTGTCAAAACAATTACAATATAGCAAGAGGTAATGGGAGTTGACTTTTTGCTTTGGAATGAGGACAAAGACTTTCATGGGCAGCTTGTATACAATGAGATTATTATTGACTTTCACCAACAATCTCTTTAGATCATCTTATAGCACAGTTGTAATAAGCACTTATAAGATTACATAACTTATTTTTATAAAATTATATATCGGTGACTCGCGATTTCATTGTAGGACAAGTGGTCTTAAAAGTTGTTTCAAGCAAAGTTGCAAAACTTGAAAAAACGTGTTCGAATAATCAACACACTTTTTATACTATTTGTATTTGACATTTTTGGGGTTTTAACCTCAGAATTTGTGGATCTTTTAAATATGGCAAATGCTAAACGGTGCTCCCGGGGCATTGGTTAAGCATATAAATAAAGAAATTATGTCTTGGAAGTTGTGCATTCAATGCATCGAAAGTATAAAAAATATATTAATTTTATCTCTTATTTCCATTTTTAGCATGCTTAACAAGTGCCTCGGAGGCACTGTTTAGCATGATCCTTTAAATATATAGAGTTCAAAAGGTCATACATAGTAATGTTGTTTCTCCTAGATCTATGAATGTTATATTTAAAAGAATGAATTTTACAATTTAAAAATGTGTAACGGCGCAATTTGCAATTGTCATAAATCATTTTCACAAAATTTTCAAACATTCTCACAAAATATATGTCAATAATCATTTGTTAAATAAATTAATTGATTTGTACCCGAAGTTATTGAGGTTCAACCATGAAAAGTGGCTTTATGCCTTTATATGATTTTTTGTGTGTGACTAAATTATGTCTTAATGTGATTTTTTTTGTTGGTAATTATGGAATAAAGTTATGAGAAAATACTACTTGTGAAAGTGTAAAACATTGTATCAAAAAAACAAAGTGTAAAACATTGAGTGTATAAATTTGGTGTGGAAAATATATATTTTTCTTTTAAATTTCTTATATTAACATACATTCGAACTTATGTGTTAAGTGATGTAGCTGTCTAAATATTTAAAATTAAAATTTAGCTAACTTTTGATCCTTGACTACATTAATTATTACGTTAGGATGAATGTACATTTTTTAGATTTTGTGGACCAAAATCCGCGTTTTTTAACTTTGTGTCACTTGTAAGTTTTGATTAATAGAGATCAAGTGTGTGTTTTTTTTCTTCTTTTTTTCAAAGAAATACCATCATCTAAAAAATATTTAAAATTTTACACGTAGATTAAGAAATATTAATAAAAAATAATAAAAAAAAGCCATTTTTATCTTTATTTTATTAAAAGAGAGAAAAATTATTTAACGAAATTTTAATTTTTGTAAAGATACGAATGATAAATGAATGAAATGTCAAATACTCCTTTGAAATTTCAAAATAGGCAAATATCTTCCCGAAATTGTAAAACGTCAACCAAATCACCCCATGTCTTGTTTTGCTCCATCTGTTTTTATGACATGGTCGTTAAGTGCATATGTGACACTTTGTAACGTGGCGTCACATCACATGAGGGGATGAGCAATTGATCAGGATACATGTCACGGTAGAGGTAATTGACTAAAATTTGTAAAATTAGAGGTTAAATTTAATGGTATACTAGTTAATTAGTCTCCTAATTTTGCAAATAAAGTCAATTACCCTTCTCTCATGTAACGTATCACCACATATGCAGTTAACGACAATGTCATCAAAATAGACAGAGTAAACTGAGCATGGACCAATTTGATTGACATTTTACAATTTTATAAAAGTAATTATCTATTTTCAAATTTCAAAGAAATATTTGATAAATTTTTAAATTTCAAAAAGAAATTTGGTATTTCACTCGAAGATAAATCATAATTAATTTTATCTTAATTTTGGAAGAACCAAAATTTTGAAATAAAAATAAAAAGCTAAAACGAGCAGAGGGACTAAAATCAAAACTTTCTTACTACAAAATAAAAAAAATGAATTTTTGTCAAAAAATATAATAAAAAATGAATTAAAAATAAAATTAAAAAAGGCAAATATAAAATGGTTTGTGTGGCATTTCCATTTTCCAGTAACTTTCTTATAACAAAGCTGAGACTCAGAATTCAGAATCAATCAAATCATCAAATCAAACCACCGAAACATGGCGGCGTTGACAGCGGCAGCTCGGCAAGCCATCAATATCGGACGCCTCTCAACACCCAAATCGGCTTCACTCGTTCATCGCCGCGGCATGGCTGGCGCCGCCGGTATTTTACCCTCTCTTATTGGTTCCTAATTCATCTTCCTTCATTCTATTTTCTACTTAGGGTTTGTTCCTATTTGCTGAATTTTTCAAATCTTTCAATCCAATTTACTGTGATCTGTTCTTCCTGGTAAAATAATCATTAGATTGAATTATTAAATTGCTAATTTGCAATGTTGATTTTTTTTTTTAATATATAATAATTAAATTTTACAATTTTAGCTTGAGATTTGTGAAGGAGATTATTCTTAGATAAAATGTATGTGTAGATTTATGATCTTGTGATGTTAGAGATTATGAGGGGAAAAAATGGGATTTTTAACTTATTTGAGATTGTGCTTAGATGGGGTTGTTTGGAATATAACTTTTTTGAGAGCTTATAGTGTGGATTGTGAAAATTTGATGTTTGTTCAAATTCTGTTGTTCATCTGCCACAATGTTATAGCTCTTCTATGGTTGTTATTTGACAAAAATTTGTACTAAACCGTGTATTAAGGCTTGCGGTAAATTAAATTATTGTGGAAAATTGAAATTTTAATTCATTAATAGAGAATAAAAAAAATTGGTATATAGACGAAATGACAAAGCCATTGAAAACTCACACACACATAGTTGAGGAACCGAGGTTCGAACCCTGGCATGGGCGTTCCGGTCTAGCGATTTCGGCATTTTCTGCCAGTTGAGCTAGGACTTCTCGACGTAATAGAGAAGAACTTATTTGAGCTTATATCGCGGATTGTGAACAATATTTGTTTGTTCAAATTCTGCTATGCAACAATGTTATAGACTTATAGCTCTTCTATATTTGTTATTTGACAGCACTTTGTACTAAATCGTGTATCATATAACTATAGCGGTTTGTTGAAGTTATGCTGCGGTGTATAGCGTTCTATGTGACAAATAACACTAGTGCAAATATATGGAAGAGCTTATGAAAATAACTTATGTTATGTTTGGAAGTTGTTTTCAATTTATTTTCATATGCTCCTCCAGATGGTTCATTATCAGCTGTTCCAGCTTATGCATGAATTATTCTTATTTACTTAATCTTTTATTGTAGAATAAGTTATATCACTCTTATACAATAGGCATTTAACCGAGTTGTATATTATTCAAATGCTCACATAGTGTCATTTTGCATTAACATGCATTACACTAGGGTAATCTGTATGTATAAGCTGCTATGAAGATCTAAAATCATTGTTATGTAGTTGTTGCTTCTTAAGTTCTGGTATGGTGATATACTGATATGTGTTTGAGTCATTGAGTGTGATCCTAACCGTGGACTAGAAAAAGAAAATTCAATGTTCTACTCGTCGAATTTAATGTTATATTGACTGATATTAAGAATGTTTTAGTAAAGGGGTTGCAATTTAGGGTCTAGTTTGTTTGGTATGAAAATTTTATTTATAGTTTGATGATGATTTACATTGAACTATTGAAGGGTGATGTGATAGTGCAATAAGAAGAAAAGTCACTGATTGTTGATTTGCATGATGTTTGAGTATCGAAGTGGTACTGAAAAGTTCTAAAAATTGGTTAAAATTGAATATGATCTAGTGGTGAAGCTAATGCAGTTATTGATGAAGTGAAATGTTTCTCCTGAAGAATTAATATATTAATTTGACATTGTTTCAGATCATCATGGACCTCCAAGGGTGAACATCTGGCAGGATCCACTGTCTCCTTCTAAGTGGAAAGAAGAACACGTGAGTAACTTATGGTTTTTAGAAGCTCGTTCTCATGCTAGTTTAAGACTCTTCCATATATTGACCACATCCACATTTTGATACTGAGTTGTGATACATTTTAATATCGACAAGAATATTCTGCTGTGATAGTATATTCTATGAGAGTGTGCTACTTAACTGCATTTTGAGGAAGACATGTAATCAAAACCAGTCTCCTAGTCCTAAACAAACGAGTGAGCCCTTAAGGGAACCTGCTTCCTTTAGAAGTTAGAACAGCACACACACATACTCCTGACATAATTATTCATACACACACAAATATGTTATGACACATGGGATAATGAACAACATAAACTAGTTTTTCAAGTTATGTTTAGGAAACTGATTAGCCACTTGTGAACATTTTGATTGCCTCACAACGTCATAAACATGTTTCTCTCAACATTTTGTCATACTAAAATATGGAATGTTTCACAAAGTTTTCTGTTGTTGCAGTTTGTGCTTGCTTCTTTGACCGGATGGGGTGTACTCATCTACAGTAGTTACAAATTTTTCACTGGAGGCAAGAAAGAAGAGGTACACAACTCAAACATTCCTTGTATTAGGTTCTAAAATATAGTCAAATATTCAAAATGTGATTGCATTTACATGCATACACTATACGTGTATTATTAGCACATTTTATTTTTGAATATAATTTGTGCATCTTAAGTAGTTGCTATGTTGACCATTTAACTTTATTAGATGGCTTTTTTTAGCATTTCAAAATAATCATGGTATTTTCTCATAAATTATTTGTATTGTCTTACTGCAGAAGGTTGGAGAACCAAGCAAGGCGTGAGAGGTTCTTATAACATCTGCGAATAAGTTTCCCTATGTGGCATTTGTCGTCCGGGTTCTGATTTTTATCTTTGTAAAGAGAAAAATCAGTTTTGGGTTATTTTATTAGTTGTATTTACATAGCACTTAAAGCAATGGCTTAAAGCAATGGTTTAGTACTAATTACACCTTTTTGAATTCTATTATTGTTGTGAATTACTCTCTCTTGATAATAAGCACTTTGCGGGATACAAGTTTGCCTGCTAAAAACTAGACAAGGTTGTACCGCAGCTAAACTGTGAAATTTACGGAACAATTAAAAAGTGTTCCACCCGTGGCTAAAACAAAATCTAGAAATTTTCCCCCTTGAATAATCTTGTTGATTGTAGCAGAATCCTTCTCCAGTTCTTGTACTTCTCTTCTGCAGAATCCAATCGTTTTCTTCTTATTGGCAAGCCACTTTTGTTTAGAAACACCCCTAGACTCAATTGGAGAACCCATTCTCTTTTTTTCATTAAGTTATTTCAATTTGATTACGTTTTTTGGCTTTTTGCTGGGAAACAAGGAAAGTATCTTAAGTTTCTTCCAAAAAATAAATAAATGTTATAAACATGTTATTTTTCATCAATTAACACCATTTTGGCTCACAAATCCATCATCTTTTTCTGTCTGACATAGAGTTTTGGGAAGGAGTCATCCTTCATGTTCTCTTGGAGCAGGTTGAACCTTCGTAATTAATTTTCCGGATTATGTTTTTAGCCACAGTTAGACTCACTGTGGCTAATATCTTCTTGGAATTTTTTTCAATTGTTCCGGTTTGTATTATTGTTACCAGAATACGTTTAGAACTTGTTTTTTATATTATTCGCTTTGTAATTTTACTAGATGTATGGGTGAAGTGAAACAGTAAAAGAAGTAAAATAGGAATATTGGATTGTTTTTGGGGGTAAAGGGTTAAATTTAGGGTGGGAGGAAAAAATTTCTGAATTTTTTTAATGGTCACAATATCGCTAGTTTAATCCATTTGGCTGGAGAGACTCCAAGTCGTGAAGCATACTATTAAAGGAGTGCTAGCAACACACTCTTTTTTAGTATTATGTAATAAAGTTTATTTTTCAGTTAAATTTGGAGTTTTGTTTATGCATATCAAATGTAAAAAATTATGAAATTATTAATTTGAAAATTAAAGATTGAATTGTGTGATTCAAAACCAATTCCAAACCAATTAGAAAAATAGGATACTAGTTTACAATTGGTTTTTATCATTCGATTGTTGTGGTTATTTTTTAAAATGGATTGAGCTTATTAAAATTGAATATGGTTTGGTTAATGGTGTGGTTAAGATTAACCCAATTTTTTGAACACCCCTATACCCCTATATACTGCAAGTCCTCATTATATCTTTACTAGCTTCTGATTATTGGTGCAGAATTGAGGTTTCAATATATTGTTAATCTTGGTGTGTTGTTAATCTTGCAACCTGTTGTTTTTTTGAAAGGTTGAATGGGTGTTTTTTTTGTTACTGTAATTGGTTGAACATTTTTTTCTCTTTTAATTTTGGTTCAATTGTATTGGATGGTATTCAATTAGTTTAATTTTTATTCAATTGGTTGAACACACTTAATATGTTTTGCTTCTTAAAGATGAACAATAGCAATGGAGAACGTGATGGCAATAGAGAATGTGGTGCAATTGCAATGAAATTATTCAAGTTGTTCTTCTCCAAATAATAACAATGAAGAGCAATAACAACCAAGAAAAGAGAACGAGAAAGAGAAAAAGGGGAACCTTGTCAGTAAAGAAATCGGAAGGAAAAAAAATTCTAATATTCACACATGTAAATAACATTTGAATAAAACTAGAAGGTTTTCATTGCTAAAATAGGCCTTCATAAAAAGAAAATAGGCCTTCATAAAAATAAGTGGGTTAATGGTTAATGAGATTTTTATCTTATAAAAAGGTATCTAGTTTTATTCTTGCACACATTTTTTAACATAAAAATTCATTTTTTATGTTTATAACAAACTTTGAAAAAAATCACGAATTCGAAAAAAAATTATAGTTTCTCATGTTAAGAATCATACATAAAACGCCTAAAAAAATGCACCTAAGTTCTGTCTAATTTTTTTTACTATAAAGCATATACATGTTTTTGGAAAAAAGGAGGGTTAAGAGCCATGAATACATGATCTTTAAATTAATAAACATGATTTTTATAAATTAAAAAGTTATTTTTCAACTATTTTATTTAAAAGAAAATAATTGTATAAGTAAATAAAATAAAATTTTATTGTTTATAAATATTATACTAATATAATACATTTTTCATAAAATAATTCTTTTTTTTACTGGTCATAAAATAATTCGATATTCACTATAATGAGTAAAAAAAAAAAATTAAATTTTGTGTTTTTGATAGTTTTGATAAAAAAAATTATTTATTTATAATAATTAATTAAATGATAGTAAAAGAAACATCTTTTAAAAAAAAAAATACTCATTTACCAATTAATTTAAAGACCTATTATAATGATAAATTGAAAAGCTCTTTTTTCATGTGAATAAAACACAATTTTATTATCAACAATTTTTTTTACAAAATCACAATTATTTTCAATTAAGAATAACCATTCTCGTTTTAGTATATATATATATATATATATATATATAATATTTTTAAAAATTATAATGATTTCAAGTCATTTAGTAAAAATAGAGTATTATTTTAAAGTATTTAATTAAATTTTTTAATAATCAGCTTATATTTAATATAAATTAAATTTTTGTTTGCAATATAATTTTTAATTTTAATTTATATATTATAATTTTTATAAAAGGTCCATCCGAATATTTTTTTCCGTTAACCCAAACAACACACAAAAAAAGTCATGCATAATCTATAATGAACTAGTTCTATTGAATTTAGATCGATGAAAAAGATAAAAAAAATTGACCTCACCCATCATGAAGGCAACCACAGTAATCATTGCATACATGAGATCAATGGAGTAATTTGCATCACTGCTTATAATAATAACTTAGTTAATGGAAGTAGTAATTTATACTTTGAATTTGTTCTATATTTACTACTCTTATATATTTTGTTGAAGAGTATGCTTTAATAAAATTTTGCTTATTTTGAAAAAAAAAAAACTTAGTTAATGAAAATTTTTGCAACAATATTTTGAAAATATGTTGTCTTTTGTACCATGTGTTTGAATGTGACTTAATATCAAATTCTTCGTATCAGGCTTTACACTATAAATAATCGGTAAGCAAGAACTGGGAGACATCTTATTGTTGTTAAGTCGGATTAAATATATTCTATAGTATAGTTTACTACTACATCAACATCAACATTGTAAACTTGGCCCACATCTACAAAATTAAAAGAATTTTATTAGGGAGTTTCTACGCTACATTAGAAAATTTTAATGTACCGGTACACTTGATCTCTAAAATCATATATAAAATAATTATTTTTAAAAAATTAAAAAGTTATTTATTGATTTTTATATGGCAAAATCTATAGTACAATAGACAAATACTATTGCACCGGTACAATAGTTTTTTTTTTTGTATAGACCGGTACAATAGGTTTAAAATAATAGAAAAATGAGTATTATTTAAAAAAAAAATAATTTTTTTATCTTTTAAAATATTATAATAATTAAATATCATTCATTAAAAATGTCAAAAAAATAAATTTTGATTATTTTTATTGTTTTTGAATTTTTATTATTCATAATAGTGAATATTGAATTTTCTCATGTAAAAAATAAAAAAAATTAGTATAATGTTTATAAAAAAGGAAATTGTGATTTTTCTTATAAAATTATGTTCTATAAAATATAATAGTCAATAAATAACTTTTTAATTTATAAAAATAATTATTTATTTATCATTTTGAAAACCAAGTGTACCAGTACAATAGAATTTACCTATTGTACCGTAGAAGTTCCCTTTTTTATATTTTAGAGAACATAATTTCATAAGAAAAATCGTAAGTTCATGTTTTATAAATATTATACTAATTTTTTATATTTTTCTATAAAAATAACTCAATATTCACTATTATGAATAATAAAAATTCATAAACAATAAAAAAAATCAAATTTTATTTTTTTGACAATTTTGATGAATAATATTTAATTATTATAATATTTTAAAAGATTAAAAAATTTATTATTTTTTAAAATATATTTATTTTTCTGTTATTTAAAAACATTATGTATCCGTACAATAGAATTTGTCATTTTATTATAGCAAAGACTAAGGGGGGGGTTATTCAATTAGGATTTCAATGAATTTTAAAAGACTTTTTTATGATAAACAAGTCTTGAAGATTTTGAAAGACTTTGTGGGATTATATTGATTCTGTGAAATTTTGAGAGACTTGTTTAAAAAACTTTTGCTTATTTTTTATAAAAGTCTTGATTGAATAACACAAGATTTGCTTACTTTTTTAAAAAGTCTTGATTGAATAACACAAGACTTTTTTATTTTAAAGTCTTTTAAAATCCATCGAAATCCCAATTGAATAACCCCCTAAATCAATTGGTAAAAATGTCAAAATTCTTAGATTAAATGTTGTGATCAGAACTTCTCCAACTTTTTCGTGTGAATTTTTGATAACAATTATTATTTTGTATATTTAAAAAACACAAAACCACAACCACCTTTAATAAAGAAAAATGATAAACAATTGTTTTGATCTCTAATAGCATAACTAACCGGTTAAACAAGTAAGAACAGCGCACACGGCACACACATACTCCTGACATAATTATTCATAAACTAGTTTTTCAATTCTTTCATTCCTTTAAAAAAAAATGTTTAGTTTTTCAAGTTATGTTTAGATAACTGATTAGCCGTTGAACTACTATACCAAGGAAGAAGGTTTCGTAATGCCACTTGTGAACATTTTGTCCTACTAAAATATGGAATGTTTCACAAAGTCTTATGTTGTTGTAGTTTGTAATTGCTTCTTTGACCGAGTGGGGTTACTACCTTCGGCCTTATTTACGAGCAAATTTCAGTTTTTAAATATATTGAATAACTGATGTATTTAGTTTACACTGTTACATATTGAATTTGGTTTTAAATTTTGATAAACTATCTTACTTTCTTCCATAGAACTTAAGCTGTGATATGATTCTACTACTTCCCTTATGAACATGTTATTAGAAGCAGAAAAGAAAATGTTGAACGAATAATTAACCCCCATCTTCTGCAGCAAATCTCGACCGTAGAATTTTTTTAACGGTGACAATATCGTTTGTTTAATCCATTTGGCTGGAGAGATAGACTTCAAGTCGTGAGGCATACTATTAATCACAATCAATGGGTGGTTTATGTTGAAGGAAATAAATCTTCATGTTATTAATTTTAAGATTTTTTTTGTAAATTAATCTAATGAGCAATGGATCATTATTTAGACATGAACCCAAAATGCCAAGTCGATTTATCATATCATAAAATACGAAAGAACTATGCTTAGTGCCCGTTTGACCCGGCTTATTTTCTACTTTTTTATTTAGCTTAAACGAAATAGAGAAATATAAAATAGAATTTAGCCGTATTTCTCTTTAAAAGTATTAGAGAAATAAACTAAAGAATTAAAAAGTAGAAAATAAGTCCGGCCAAACGGGCACTTAATCTACCAAATATTAATGTCTCTATATTTTTTGTTTTAGACTTACAATTCTATTGGTTATATAACATTGAGATTTTGATTCTTTTGTTAAGATTTTTTTTTTTTAAGCAACTAAAATGATATATTATTGACCCTTGATAAGCACAAGGAGTGCTATATCAATAAGTGAAAGGAATACAAGTGTTAGAATTACAATTCAGTTCATACGAAGCACACAAACATGCCGCATGGCCCATAAAACCAGTAAGAGCAATATAGAAACTACCCTCCCCTCCATCCAATACATAAAAGTGGCTTAGTATACCACCAATTAAACTCTACGGTAAAGTTTTTATGTCTACTCTTCAACCACCACCAAACATGAATAATAATATGATCCACAATATGATCAGAATCAATTTGTTTAAGTTTAAAAATACTCTCATTTCGCCATTTCCAAATAGACCAGATTGTTGCCAACCACACCACCTGAAAAACCTTGCCAGGTTTAGACGTCTGAAATTGCAAGCCTATGAATTGAGTAGCATGAGATATAGCCTCTAAAGGCAAAACAGTTTGAATACCTAACCATGACAATATGCCACCCCACACTCTTTCAGCAAAAGCACACACAAAGAACAAATGGGGTAACGTCTCCTCAACAGAACAACCAAAGCTGCATAAATGAGAACCATTGAGAATCACACCCCGATGGAGAAGGTTATCTCTCGTCGGAATGCGATTAAGAAGAAATCACCAAGCAAACACGGACACCTTCAGAGGAACATCTTTATGCCAAGACAAAACTCTGACGGCCTCCGGAACTTCAACTCCATGAGTACCACTAGTCAAGGATAAGTAAGCTGATTTGACTGAATAGATGTCAGAATTCAGTCCTTCCCATAGCCACCTGTCAGACACACCCGGCTGCAAGAAAATGTTAAATAAAAGTTCACAGCACCCCCAACAACTCCTCCTCCCAGACAAACAGCGGTCTACGCCATGCCCATCCACCCCCACCTACCCCCCGTCCCCTCCGACAAAGCTCCCCCACCGAGATATCATCCTCCAAAAACAGCCCTGCCAAGCGCGGAAAGCGCTGTCTCAAGACAACTCTCGCCCCCAACCAAGGATCATCCCAAAAGTACGAAGACTCCCCATCACCCACCCGTCGGTACAAAGAATCCGTAAACCAATTAGGCCGGCCACTAAAAGTGCCCCTCCTAACCGCTATCACATCCTTCCACCAAGTCGACGCCCTAGCCCCTCCATCTTTGATCACCCCTCTATCAACTCCATACCTATGTTCTAGGACTCGACGCCATAACCCACTACCATCCGTTTGCACCCTCCAACACCATTTACCTAACAAAGCTGTATTAAATTCCCTTATCCTCCGAACCCCCAAACCACCACGATTTTTAGCTAAACAAACTTTATCCCAAAGGATCCAGTGAATCTTACGAGCCTCCCCATCCCCCCCCCCCATAAAAAAGATTTAAACAAAGATTCAATAGAAGAGATGATACTTGAGGGAGCTCGGAAAAAGGAAAGAAAATAAACCGGAATCGAAGACAGAACGACTTTTAGCAGAACCAGACGGCCTCCCATGGACAGGTTTCGGCGTTTCCAAACAGACAGACGGGACTTTATTTTATCAACGACAGGGTTCCAGAAGGAAAGTCTCCTTGAATTTCCACCAATTGGCAGACCCAAATATATGAAAGGAATAGAACCAACACGACAATTTAAGACATTCGCCGCCTCCATTAACCAAGGCTCCGAAACATTCACTCCCACCAACATGCTTTTATGGTAATTCACTTTAAGACCTGACATCAGTTCAAACAGCAAAAGAGTGGCTTTTATAGCCCGGATATTCTCCCAACTCTTCTTCCCGATCAATAAAGTATCATCTGCGAACTGAAGGTGGGATATGCTCAAAGAGTCTGTCCCCCCAACCTGATAAGCCGAGAACAAGCCAGACTGAGCCGATGCAGACATCTTGACACTCAAACCTTCAGCCACAATGAGAAAGAGAAAAGGAGATAAAGGATCTCCTTGTCTTAGTCCCCTTTCAAAAGAAAACTCATCTGTAGGACAACCATTAACCAACACGGAGGCAGTAGCAGTCCGAACACACTCAGCAATCCACCGACACCATTTCACAGGAAAGTTCATTTTAGTCATCACAGACAGCAAGAAATCCCAATTGACCGAATCGTAAGCTTTTTCAAAATCGACTTTGAATAAAATCAAATCTTTCTTCGCCTTTTTGGCTTCATCCACTACTTCATTAGCTATCAAGATGCCATCAAGGATCTGCCTACCCTTAATGAAAGCCGACTAGAAATCAGAAATTACACTGCCGATCACATTACTCAGTCTTTTAGCAAGAAGCTTCGCCAAAACCTTATACACACCATTTACAAGAGATATGGGACGATACTCTGATAATCGAGAAGGGGCTGCCACCTTTGGAATCAAAACTATAAAAGTGCAATTAAGACCTTTCACCAAACGACTATTATTGTGGAACTCTTCGAAGAACCTTACTAAATTACTTTTTAATTCAGGCCAAAAAACTTTAAGAAAGCCACTAAGAATTCCATCCGGACCAGGACTTTTGAAGCTATCACACGCCCAGACTGCTTGTTTTATCTCACCCTCCTCAAAAGGAGCCTCCAACAGATTAGCTTCCATTGCACTCAGAGATTTAAAACCCAAACCCCCTAACTCCGGCCGAGAACTTCTGGTTGACTTAAAATGACTTGAGAAGTGGCTGAATATGGCTTCTCTAATGGGTTGAACCCCTTCTACCTGCATCTCACCTACATTAAGCACCACTATCAGGTTCTTTCTTCTTTTGGAATTAGCTAATGCATGAAAAAACCGGGAATTGGCATCCCCTTCTTGGAGCCATTTGGCTTTTGACTGTTGCCATGAAATGCTGCATTCTGTCCGAGCCATAGAAAATAGATTGACCGATAACTCTCTTCTTTCAAGAGCGTCCTGCTCAGATAGACCATCATCCTCTCCCCTAAGATCCAGCTCGCACAACCGTTGCTGAGCAATAGCTATTCGACTGGGCAAATTTTTCACATGCTTATGGTGCCATTCCTTTAGTCCTGCCTTTACTAATTTCAGCTTTGATTTTAAAACAAAGCCAGCCCAACCCGTCGCCGTACAAGAGAGCAAAGTCTCTCTAACTAACAAATTGTATCCTGGAAAATCCAACCAGCATTTCAACATACGAAGAGGTCTAGGACCCCAGTCATCTTCCTCTTCACGCAACACCAACGGACAGTGATCAGATAAGCCCCTCGGAAGAGCTACCTGAATGCTGTTAGACCAATATTCTTGCCAAGAAATAGATAACAGGAACCTGTCCAGCCTACTCATTGCCGAACCATCTGATCGACTCCAAGTGAAACGTCGACCAAATAGCGGTAAATCAACAAGCTCTGATGTGAAAATGAAATCGTTAAACCGCACCATATCCATATCCGGTCCACCTACCATACGCCCTCTTCGTTCTCCCACTTCGCGAAACGCGTTAAAATCTCCACACACACACCATTTACTCCCCCTTTCAGCCTGGATCAGTGCCCCCAATAAAAGCCACAACTCTGCCTTACCCCTCGCATCACACGGGGCATAGACATTAACCACTACAAAAGGGGTGCCGGATGAAACACAAATCCCTCTAACTATCAAAGCATTATTATAAGATGTAGAAGAGATCATAGACACCAAATTCGTATTCCACATAGTCACAATACCACCTGACGCCCCCTGAGAGGGACGATACGAAAATTCCACCTCTTGAATTCCCCAAAGAGACATCACAACTCGATTATCAATGATGCCCAGCTTTGTCTCCTGTAAACAAACAACACTTGGACAAACCTCTAGTAACAATTTTCGCACTTCTTTCCGCTTAAAAGCTCCACCTAAACCTCTCACATTATAATTAAATATCTTCATAAAGACTAAGATATGTAAAAAGATCAAAATCAAACAAGTACAGCTACTGAATACCAGCCCCTCCCGTACCCTTCTCCATTCTCTTTGATTTTAGAACCTCTAAAATTCTCTCTTCAACACCATTCTTATTCTCATTAAAATTCAACTTTAATTTCTCACCATAAGCAATAACATCATGGGCAATTTCCTGCTCCTCTCCATTCAAAAGCAAAAGAGATTTCCAATCCTTATTTTGAGAACCATTCACCGAAAAAGAAGAGGATGAATTGTTACCTTGGTTCAAAATTTCTTTTGAAGATTGAGCTAATTGCCTCTGTTTCGTCCTTTCCATAGCTCTCCAACGTTTTCCCCGCTCATGCTCCGGCAAGCGAGCTAGCGTTTTGAGCGAGATACACGTTTGCCGTCGTTGCCGAACCGGTTTAACCATCGTCGCCGTATAACTAGGCTTAAGACGATTTTCACCAAGCTCGACCAACGAAGCATCACGAACCCCCTTGATGGGTGCATCAGCCGTCGGCGTGGAAGCCACTGCCTCCACCTCTTGACACATAGCTTCTAATGACATAAATTCACTGTTCTCCTCCGACTCTCTGTTAGAGTATGCATTGTGCTTTCTTTTCCCGTGTGATGTGTTCTCGGATACCTCTGGAGTGACTATGGGCCTAGACTTACTACCCACTTCGTTTTGCAATTCAATACCCACTTCTGCTGCTATCTGCACCCCGTCAATTTCTTTGTTACCAGTCAAAGGATGAACATATCTGACTGATACCAAATGGGCTGAAACTGGTGAAGGAAAGGGCCTATCAGCAGTATAGAAAACATTATTCAACACTCCATCCTCTCCTTCCTCTATATGCACCTCCCCCTCCACTACTTGTCCTACCAAATCACCATCCTCCTTCTGTTTGGGCCTAGGCCCATCAGATTCTCTCCCCACAACTGACTCCCCTTCCTTAGTTGGATTGTACCCCTCTTTTGACACAATGCTACAGACACAGTTCTTCTCCAAAGGTGCTACCTTACTCCTTTCTTCCCCATGATTAATCTGAAATTTTTCCCAGTCCTCGTTCAAGTTCTTGGCCAGTTCATTGATATTATCGTTGCTACTTAATTCCTTATACTCAACTGATAAATTAGAATTTGGATAATATGTCGACTTCGTCCGTGGTGTCTCCTCCACCCTTGAAACTTCATGTAAAAAATTGTCATACGGATCAAACAACCAGTCCTCAACCATCTTTAATTTGAATACCTCCTCATCTATCACCGCCTCTATAGTAACATTAAGATCACATTCTTTGGGGCACGCTATTAAAATATGGGCAAAATCCCCTCGCCTTCTAAGTTTTGTAGCTTCATCAAAACAAACAAAATTCCCCACTGCGCCTGATATTCCTTTGAAAAAATCCTCATTCCATGCATGTAACGGAGTATGAAAAACACGTACCCACACATAACGAAAAGTGTTTGTCAAATGAGAATTCCATACCGCTACATTATTCAAATATTGTTCAAAAAACGCCAATGCTCCCGCTATGATGATCTTTATATCTTCCTCCGGTATAATGGAATATATGAAAACCTTGTCTCCCCCCAAAGGAACCACACGTACAGTCCCAAATCCTGCAATATCGCACTTCTGCTGAAGAAAAAAGCCGGAATTTGGCTCAATTAAGGTTGCCACTAAACCCCTATTTGCCCAGTCTCTATCCTCTTTCTTTGATTGATAAGAAAAATAACCCTTCTGGCTTGCATCATTCTTCAAACCCATCTCTGGAAGCACTGTCTTTATACCCTTGGTCGCCTCTGCAAAAGATTTAGCCGCATCTGATCGTGGTGCAATTTCACTACTCGACTTCCCCTTAGCTTGCCTACCACCGTCAGCCACTGTTGGATCACATGCCATCACCTTCTTCGCTTGATTATGTTGGATCACATCCTTTTGTTAAGATTTTCATCTCATTTAGTTCTTTCTTTTTTTAAGTTAATTTAATGGAGGTAAATGTTGAGATCAAGATATGTTAACCATTTATATCATATGCAATGTAATCGATGAAGTAATTGTAGAAGTTGTTAATTGTATTTTGAGTGCTATTTCAAAATTTCCAAGTTTCATAGCGCTTGTGGGCACAAGTTATAGTGCATAAGCCACATATTTATGCACCGTGCATAAATACATTAAATTGCTTAGCGCACCCCTCAAATTTCTAGTGCACCCCCAAATTATTTAGCGCACTCCTAAATTTTTAGGGGGTGCGCTAGAAATTTCAAGGATACACTAAGTAATCTGAGAGGTGTACTAAGTAATATGAGGATGCATTAAACAATTTTCACTATTTATGCACGGTGCATAAGGAAAAAGCTTATGCACCATAACCACTCCCGTGCTTGTGTTTGTGTCAAAGATAACGCCTTGTGCAAATATGGTTGAGCTATATGTGCTATTTTAGTGGAATTCCTTTGAAAATAATGTTTTTTCTTTTCAAACAAAAATTATAATAACCGTTTTTGTTCATGGTAAATTATTTTTTCAAACAATTTTTTTTATTGGTACGTTCAAACAAATATCTTTTTACCATGCATATTTTTTTTTGACACACACATAATTATCATGAGAAGTTGAGAGCATTGAATAGTTAGCTATAAAACTGAGAATCATGGCGGCGTGGACAGCGGCAGCTCGGCAAGCCATCAATATCGGACGCCTCTCCTCACTCAAACCTGCTTCACTCGTTCATCGACGTGGCTTTTCCGGTATTATCCCCTCTTATTACATTTTCGTCCTAATTCTTCCTTCATTCTATTTTTTGCAAAGGCTTTTCCTTCATTACTGTAAATTTCAATGTTAATTAATTAATTTATTTTTAATTAATTATTGTCATTTTAGTGTAAGATTTGTCAACGAGATGATTCTCAGATTAAATGTATGTGTAGCTTAATGATCTTGTGATGTTATACCAATTACTGTGGAACAAAAAATGGGATTTCTAACTTATTTGTAGAGATTGTGCTTAAATAGGGTTGTTTGGAATAACTTATTTGAGCTTATGATGTGGATTGAAAAAATTAATGTTTGTTCAAATTCTGTTATGCCACTTTATTTTGTATACAAAATAAAGAATGATACAGAAAACCGGCACATTCAGAAGACCCCCTGGATTGATCGGGGGAAGTTCGAATGCAACTTGAACAACTACTGTTTCCTTCTTCTAAATTTATCTAGACGTCTTTTTTTATTAACAACAATATTATGATATTGTAGCTCTTCTGTCGTTATTTGACAACACTCTGTACTAAACTGCGCGTATTCTTGCACAAACATGTTTGTTGTGTGGTGATTGTCTTTCTCAGTTTCTCCATCTTTAGTTAAAGTATGTGGTAAAATAAGTTATTGTGGAAAATGGAATTTTAATTCATTAATTCATAGAGATTATGCTTATATAAGATTGTTTGGAATGTGAAAAATTGTTGTTTGTTCAAATTCTGCTATGTTACAGTGTTATATAGACTTGTGACTATTCTATATTTGTTATTTGAAAACATGTTGTACTAAATCGTGTATCACATAACCTAGGAAGCTCCGACGCGGCTAGCAACAGGCTAATGGAAGAGCTTATGAAAATAACTTACGATATGTTGACATGTTGCAGATCATCATGGACCTCCAAAGGTGAACATTTGGCAGGAACCACTGTCTCCATCTAAGTGGAAAGAAGAACAAGTGAGTAACTTATAGGTTTTTTCTCATGCTAGTATAAGATCTCTTCTAGATTAAGCACATTTTGATTCTGAGAAATTTTAGTTTTGAATGTTTCACGATCAAGTCTTTTTTGATGTTGCAGTTTGTGGCTGCTTCTATGACTGCATGGATGGTACTCTTGTACGGTAGTTACAAATTCTTCAATGGGGGCAAGGACAAAAAGGAAGAGGTACACAACTTTATTATAGGAAGTTTGATATGAGTTACATGCATATGCTATTCATTTTTAAATTTTTTTTTTGAAGAAGCCAAAAACGAATGTACCGAATCGGGGAAAATACAACAGGGGAAAATACAACAAGCATAAGAGAAGTAAACCATTCGTCTGGTCAGAACAAAAAAAACAAGAACACCTGACTCAGGTAATTCATATCCCTGTACATGCATCTGTTATTCATGTATCATTAGCAATTAATTATTTTTGGATATAATTTGTGCACCATAGGTACTTGCCCTATTGATGATTAACTTGACTAGATAACTCCTTTTGGAAATTTTAAAATAGGCATGAAGTTTTCTTACAAATTCTTTGTCATGTCTTACTGCAGGAAGTTGGAGAATCGAGCAAGACATGAGGTTCCTTTAACATCTGCTAATAAGTTGCGACTTTAAAGTTCGAGCTGTTCTTCTGCATCCTCGGCTCCACCATGAGGAGTCTGTTGTATTTAGGGGATTTGCGCAGTTACGCAAATGAATCCTAGAGTGTGTTACATAGTCGTGCACCTCAAACTTGATAACTGCGAGCTGTTTGACATATACCCTAACAAATGCAATCTACATTTCTGCCGATTTTAATTTTTGTAACAAAAAAAGAACGATTGAAGAAGCGTTTTAGTAAATCAAAATAATAGTGTGATATGAGAAAGAGAAACATCACTATCAAAAACTTATATTACAATTGTAATGCTACTCTGCTCACTATATTCCTATCATTCTAGAATGTGTTGCTCTTCTCACCACACTCTTCTCTCTAGTATGTGATTTCACTCATTGCACAAGAGGTTGTGCTTAGATAAACCGTACTCTCTGAAGACTCAATCTGCATCCTTTATTTCGGCTTCAACATCGATTGCTTTACCAGAATCGTTGTCTGCGATAAAATAAACAAGGGCACACAGTATCATCATCAACAAAGATTAGGGATAATAAAGAATAAAGGGACAACAAGCCTTGTGAAGGTTACCATTTCTAGAACGCGAGAAATTGTCGAATGCTTGACCAAATGTCGTAGATTGGTTTGAAAACTTCACAGATTCCTTTACAAACTCATTGCCATCAACTGATATAAAAAATAAAAGTTCTTCAACAGTGAGAAACAGTGTAGGATAACAAAACACAGCAAATAATTTTATAACCGCCCCTAGAATGAGTTCAGCTTAATATTGATAGAAGGCGAAGGAAGAAAGAATATAAGGAAGGAAGGCATCCTCTCTTACCAGAAAAAGGCTGACCGCAAAACGGGCACAGCTGCAATTCTTCATTCAAAGTGGATCTGTAAAAGATGATTATAAACTATAAAGTAGCGATGACTAATTCAAATTATTTCCAAAAATATCATCTATAAGTAGCTTATTATGATGTGTATAGAACATATCTTACTTGAAAACCTGAAAATCATTTCCACAGTTTGGGCACTGTATATACAACATGTCAGTATCTAATTAAATAAATCAACTGTAAGAAACATATTCAATAAGTCACAAAGTGTTAAAGTTGAAAGAGCAAAAAGTTTTTCAAAGCTAAGCTTTGAAGAAGCCTCACAGTGCCTTTCATTATATCTCTTCCTGCCCACCAGAGGAAAGCACCAAAACCTACTATCGGTACTAACACTGCAACGATCTGCATGTGAATAAAAGAAAAACGTGAAGAAAATTCAAAACAGTTAAAATTTGGAGCAATATAAGACTCTCAACAGAACTATCCATGTGAGCTAGTGATCATTGATTTTAGTTGCAAAAACAGCCTTGATTCATACGGCAAGGCTATCTAAACCTCAAATAGTGGGGAGCCTCATGCACGATATTGAGAAAAACTCAAGTCTCGCATAGAAGTTAATAAAGAGAGGTAACACTCACCTCTGCATTGCAAATTGAATATTATTATAAATCTTAAGATACATTGCTGATAAAAAAATGTAATTTTTAAGTAATAAACAAACAAGTGACATAACAAAATTATAAGCTGATATATCATATATGAACCTCAAAATAATTCAAAATTCAAGTCATATATCAAATGACATAACAAAAGTTGTTGGTTATACAAAGTTGACAAAACAAAATGTTTGACTCCTCTAAGTTTAGGTAGTGATTCATTAGAATGAATCAAGATTCATCATGGTAAGTAAATCCAGATTCATCATAATGAATTGGATTCAAGATGGGATTTATGTTCAAATAAATACACACCAGAGATTAATATCAATTGAGTTCAATTTAGTATGGAATCGAGGTATGATAACCACGCCACAAATCTCCTTCATGATATAGTCCAGACAGCCTTACCTTGCATTTCTAAAGCATTTGCAAGAGGCTAATTGCGAAAAACATAACTAAAATATATTATCTTAAAAGTGAACATGCTAAGGCCTATCTGTTCTTAAATTCATTTCTTGGATTAACATCGGGATAAATATGCAGTGATTAATGCCAAGAAGATAAGCTCGAGGTTTTAGATACTAATTAACACAATAGATTTGGCTAACTATTACTGATTTATTATTCAATTAAGATACAAAAAAGACAGTGCAATCCTTCAACAAATTGCTTAAACATGGACCAATGGTTTACTCAAACAAGATGGAAACTGCCAACACTTCAAAAAAATAAGCTCATTCAACTAAAAGATACAACTCACATGCACAATAAGTGTAAAGTTTTTTATATTGTCTTTTTTTATTTTGGTACATCGGAAAGATAAATTTCTCCCATCAGAGATTGAACCCTGGACCTCCCCCTACCCAACCCAAATGTCTCTCAACTCTTACCACTTGAGCTAACCTACGGGGACGTTTCTTATAATTGTAATGGTTATATCGTTAAAAAAACGATTGACTTTAATCATAACTACTTCTAAACCACATAGATTATACTAACAATGTATCAGAAATTCAGAATTAATCTCTAAACTAAAAATGACCAAATAAAATCAAACTAAGAGAGAGAGAAAAATACCCAAATGGATACAATAGCATCCAAAATCCAGCCAAGTTGTCCAGTCATTGAAAGATAAGTTAACCCAATAGCCAAAGCAAGATTTCCCAAAATCCTACCAGTACCACCATCATCTTTTCCACCACCACCACCATTGAAACCAAACCCTTGATTATTTCTCACTAAAACCACTCTCTTTCCCCTCTTACACCTCTTCTCTTCCAACAAAACCCCATTTTTAAACACTGTACCTCCCCTCTTGCATGCTCTCATTATGAAGCTACCCATATGAAAAGATTTAAACTTTGGGCTTACATGAGAAAAAGAAAAAGTGGGTTGTGTCTTATTGTATAAACCATCATGGATGAAATTGTAATTGAAGTTGGGTTTGAAGTGTGAAAATTTGATTGAGAATTGCATAAGGGTGGACATGGGGAATATGTACTACAGTGACTTAGTATATTGAATTTGATTGAGAAATGGAATGTTAGTGTAATGGAGTTAGAAAAGGTTTAGACAAATATCATGTCTTTGAGGTTGAATTGAATTATTAACTATTTGTTGTCCTCTTCAAATCCAAGGAAGTGTCGCCACGTTGGTTTTAAGTGACCCCTCAATCTACATTATCTCATTAGCAAGTGATAACTTAACATTTTACATAAGTTGTTCACTTTGGATTAATATTTTAAATTATTAGAAATGTTATTAAATATCTACAATTTTAAAACTAATTGGGTTACTTTGCAGTTGGCACCTCTAGAGATGTTGGATTTGTAAATGGTAGTTGTCTCTGTGAATTTAGAAGAGTCAGATTTAGATTTGGTGGTTTAATCAGAGATGGAAACGATAGTTAGATTATTTATTTTAGTGGTTTTTGGGTATTTTTAGTAACAATTTTGCTTAATTTATGACAATTTACATGGCCTAAATATTGCGAGGGACCTTGGTTACAATCATATTCATTATTATTCTGATTCTTAACCTGTTATTATTGATATAATTTCTAAAGATTTTAATTTGTTCCACTGTTATGCACGGTCGTAGCGAATATCAAGGATCTTCTTTAGTTGTATTGGGAAGTTCAATTTTCTTATTCTCTTAGGGGAGCTAACTTCAGTGCTGATTTTCTACAAAGCAAAGATCAATCAATGATGATAAGTTGACCATTTGAGAAAGTTGACCATTTGAGAATCTCTGCCTACAGATCTAGAGAGTATCATTTTGTCCGATGCTTTAAGATTGACTCATCCTCGTTACTAGTTTGTCTTTTTTTGTTTCCTAGTTTTGTCAATATGCAAAAAAAAAAACAATTAGAAAAGATCATCGACCAAGAATCAAGATCAAAATCACCCGCTAATTCTTTAGTTCAGATTTTAGAATTTGAACAATAAGAATAAGTGATAACGCTTTGAGTGAATTCTATAACTTAAGTAAAATATTTATGAAAAATCAGAGGTACGAGAGATTCAGATGGAAAGAAAAAGTCTACTCCAAATAAATATAATAGAAGCTTTAAAGCTTAATATATCTTCATTTGTTATTAATAAAAAAAACTTAATATGATTTACTATAAATTTATAGAAATAAAAAAATGGTTTGTAAAGTTCGTAAAACCTAGTATGAAATATTAATATTATTAAGTTAAACATTTTTCTTTAAATTAAAATTCGTTACTTCACAATTATGTGTGAGTTTTAGAAAATAATTGCTACTTTGTCTACAAAATAAAATATAGTCTAATACGAGTGAGACAGCAGCACATAAGGACAAACTAATTTGATCCAGTTCGCTTATAGTTAGTGATTCTCCGCATTCATGTACTTAGTCAAGATATTTATAGTTGTTAGATCAATATTGAAAAGTTTAGATTCAAAATCAGTATTTTGAACTATAAAAATAAATGTCTGAATTTTTTAAAGTGTCTAATCTTAATCGAACGAGCAATTAACACCTAGTGTGTGAATGTGTGATCATCTGACCAAAAAAATTCAAATACATCTAGGACATTATACGTTAGATACATATGATTATAGAATCGAACAATGTTACATCTAAATATAGTCTTGTAGTATAACTCATGAATAAAAAGTACTCTAATTACGATTTTAGGAGTTTTACTCTTAGAGTTAAAATAAATCTATTTTATACACTATTAAATTAATTAAGTACTACCTCCGTACCAAAATATATGTCGTTTTGACCATATCACACAAATTAAGAAATGTAATGATTGTTGTATGGAAAATGTAAATTATGGGTTAGTTTACAAGATTATCCCTCATTAATGGTATGTGAGAGATAAATTATAGAATTGAAAGAAGAAAGATAAATAATTAATTAAGGGTATAAAAGGAAAAAGAGCATTAAATGCTTCATTGGTAATGTAAAACGACATATATTGTGGTACAAATTTTTTTCTCAAAACGACATATATTTTGGTACGGAGGGAGTATAATTTTGTAAATTAATTAATAATTTCAATTTTTCACACTTTTTTTTCTCACTTTCATTTGCAATATATTTTTGAAGGGAGGGAATGTTTTCAAATTTCTTCTTTTGCTTGCTGAGAAAGAAAGAAAGAAAGAAAGAAAGATGGTTAGAAAAAGTGATAGGAACAAGAACAAGAACGTTGCCGGAGCTCCACCGGCGAACCCCATTTCCAACTCACCTCCTGTTCCTCCCAAAACAACCACCATCTCCGTTGCCGGAGCTTCATCGTCAAACCCCAATTCCAACTCACCACCACCATCTGTTCCTCCTCCTGAGGAAACCAACATTGCTGAAATGGAAAAAGAAGCCATTGATGTTGCCACTGCTGTTAGTTCCCTTTCAATTCATTTCTTTATTGTTTTAGTCTTTTAGATTAATCTCTTTCTGGGTTTTGCTTTTCATGCTATGTAGTTTCATAAAGTCTTAATCTTTTCGATCTTTAATCGTTTCAGGCGTTTAAGAAGCATCGTTTTGACAGAGATGTTGCTGAGGAGATGACGAAAGAGTTTGATAACAGACATGGCCCTCATTGGCATTGCATCATTGGTGGCGATTTTGGTAATTAATCATTTCTTTCTTTAACTTTTCTTTCATATTTTCACTTAGGTTGGTTAATTTGTGGTTATCAAGTTAATTAGTTCTTGTTAGTTAATTGTGAAGTTAATTAGCTCTTGTTTGATTATATGATATAGTGTAAATAATCAACCCTGCTCAATTGGTTAATCACTTAATTTTGTTAGTTAGTTACTTGAAATTAGTTAGCAACTTAGTGAGAAATGGATGCTTGTGTCAGTTATGATTATGAAGTTTCTTCTTTGCTTGTTGTGTGTTACTGTTAAGTGATTCTGTTTATTTTGCTTTTGATGATGATTTTGTTTATGTGGCCTTTGAAGTTAAAAATATCAGAAGAATCTTGTATTAGTTCTTCATCTTCAAATTTGGTCTCAAAATTTGAATACTTAAGACCTTCTTGTATGTAGTTTGATTATTGGTTTTAAATTACGCTGCGTAACTTCAATTGCAACCGCGATATAAATGATTTTGAGGTGTCTACAATGTGGCAACACAGCCGCAATTTCGACTGTGTTAGCTGCAATTCGCTGCTATATAGAGTTTTGCGGTGTAAACGCAGCCGCAATTTAAAACCATGGTTAAATTCCATCATATAAGATTCTTAGTTCTTACACCAACCTTACCTTACCAAATGTATAGATAGAATCTGTTGTTCTTACTGTTGTTATTTTCATGGATGGCACCTTTTTGGTTTAGAATTGAAATGTATTAATGGACTTTTTCTTTCTTTTTGCAGGCTTACATGTAACTTATGAAACAGACTGCTACTTTTCTTTCTGTTTGAATGACAAATTTATTGTACTTTTTAAATGTGGATAGCCATATGAATTGTGATGATGGTGCCAAAGTTGACAGAAGATTTGATTTGTGATTATGCTGCTGTGTTAACATCATCATCATGTATTAATTGATTCACTGCCAGGCACCTAACTCTCTGCATATACTTGAATTCTTGTTTTGCTTGTATATTTCATTTTGAGATCATCATGTAAATAAATAAACTAGTTCTCAAATTTGAAAATGAATACTACAAGAGTTCTCATTTTGATATCCATAATTGATGCTATGCTTTTTTTTATGATGCACCAATTTGATGAATGTTGGTTATATGATGCACCACTATGAATGCTTTGATTTGAGTATCTTCATTTTAACTTCAAACTCAATGGACCAAACATTAATATTGAACTTGAGTTGAGTAAATAACATTGCATAACTAAAAAAATTCAACTTTAACAAAACATCAAATTAAACATAGGGTGCGTTTGTTTCAGCTTTTTTCTCAAAAAAATCTATTTTTTTCATAAAAAAATCATTTTATTTATTTTACTTGTGTTTGTTTCAGATTTTTTAAAAATCATTTTTTAAAAAAAAATCATTTTTTCCTTCAAAATGAAAAGCTATTTTGAATAGCTTTTTTCAAAATCTATTTTTTTAAAAACATGAACCATGTGTTTGTTCTCAAAAATGATTTTTATAATTGTAAACAAACACAAAACAACTTTAGATTTTTTTCAAAATCTCTAAAAAATAAATCTATTTTTTAAAAATGGATTTTTTTAAAAAAATCTATTTTATTTTAATCTCAAACAAACACACCCATAATCATATAACATAAACATGACACTTTGAGATCATCATGTAAATAAACTAGTTCTCAAATTTGAAAACGAATCCAAGTGATATTAGACTGAATGGTTATTGTGCCCAAAAGTATAGGAAGAGACACTTACATTGTGAAACACGGATACAACACTAATATGTGGACACAAGTAATAGTTTGTTGAATGTAACTACATGTATCAATGTGTTGTGTTAGTGTCGAATATTGACATGTGTTGGACATCAGACATACCTTCAATGTCATGTGTTCATGCTACAAAACCAAAGAGGGTATATCATAATGTCACCTATATGGTAACTGAGTTGAAGTAAATGAAAATAGGTAGCTTGCATCACACACTAAGCTAGTTTGATAATGTCATGAAACTTGTTAGGGTAGTCTGGTTTTTTGGTTTTTTGGCATTGGAAAATCAATCTAAGCTACTTAATTAGAATTTGCACACTCTCAAGGTTAAGGAATATTATCCTCTGTGGCTCAATATAATACATGTGTGTCATCTACCATACCAATTCTACTTACAAAATGTCCTCAAGAATCCTCATCACAATTTCATAATCAGGAATCACTCTTACCCCTCTCAATGTAGGTCCTTCTTGCAAAAATATATCAATTCATTATCATCTTTAAACATTTGGATGATATAAATCGTAAACCGTACCTAACAACAAAAAATAATCGTACCTATAACAAAAACTACAAAATAAAAAAATCCAAAAATAAACATGGAGCATTTGCCTAATATAATCCAATCATAAACCAGGTCATGTTAGTCCCTCTATCAAAATATTTTTCAAACTGTATGTTTTTTATAACTTTTAAGTGTGATTAACTTATGTGAATGGAGGTTGCCTCAGCCCTGTTCAAGCTGAATTTAATTTAGTGGTATTATTAGAAACACCTTCCCTCATTATTTTGTAGGTTTCTTAGGCTTTATTTTTGGGTCTTTTGACATTTTATTTGTGGAACTGTCTGCTATCTATAAAGCCTCTTGCTGGCCGAAACATAAATATTGATGAGCTAGTCTGCTATTCTGTCATTGTGTCAACTTCGTAAAATGTCCTCATGTTAAGTATCATATTCATGTTGTGTTGATCTAGGATATAAAATGGTTGCTCTCTCAAACCAATGTATCTCTCTATCACACACTCAAAAAGAAATCAATATACAGACTTTTTTGTCAAACTTGAAATATCATTAGACGCCGACTTTTTAACTCATATCTCTCCTCTAAAAGACCTTCGAGATCTTCTTAAGAATGACTCAACGAGAGCCTTCTTTCACCCATAAATAGTTTTCTTTTTTAGTTTTTTTATCTTTCTATTTAGCTTCTTTCCTATGTGTGTATTCTATACAAAAAATAAAAATAAATGATATTTAGTTACTACAACATTTTTTATAGAACAAATGAACAATTTAGTCCATAGTAGAAAGCCATAAATTACTCTTCTTCTTCTTCTTCGAACAAGTGTTCGCACGACCATTCTCAAGATTTAAAGTTCAATTATCTCCGATTTCAATTTAAATAAATTAATTTAACTTCTTAAAAAAGATATTGCTCAAACAAATTGAGTAGAAAAGAGCAAATTGTCCAGCTTGGATTGATTGTACAATTTGTCATCATTAACTAAGCGTGTGTGGGCCAAAAAAACAAGGTGACAAATAAAAAAGCAGTTAAAATAAAATAAAATAAAAATGAAGAGTCAAAGAATGAGTGCGTTGTGATTGTGAATTTGCGATAACTATTTTGTTCCCATTTAATAATACTTCAGTTTCAGAGACGACGCAAAAAGACCAATTTGACCTTGAATCTTCTTCTTCTTCCTCTCTCTCTCCGATTCGTTTCTTCTTCAACCAATCACCATGAACGGGAAAGCCAACGTTACCAAAGAGCTTAACGCAAAGCACAAAAAGGTTTATTCATTAATCTCTCTTTTTCATTCACCTTCGCTAATCGCATCGATTATTTATTAATCCTTTTACTCCTTCGATTTCAATCCATTATCATCATCATCTCATTTGTTGAGATTAATCAATTAGGATTAGGATTAATTGTTGATTAATTTCATAGTTAGTTTTACCTACATGAAGATCAATCCAGTTTAATAGGATAGGAACGAGTTTACCTTGCAGTTACAAATATCATATAAGTCGTTTTGATCCTATTACAAAGTAAAAAATGTAATTAATGTCGTATGAAAAAGAGAAATTATGAGTTAATTTACAAAATTATCCTTCATTAATGATATGAGAAAGTAGAATCGAAGAAAAGAAACAAATAAGTGTATAATAGGAGAAAGAACATTAAATATTTCATTAGGAATGTAAAACGACTTATATTTTGGTACAATTTTTTTCTTCTCAAAATGACTTATATTTTGGTACGGAGGATTCTGTATGCATGATTGTGAGTAAAATGTATTTGAGATCTTAATTCTTGTTGAACCATGAACTACAATAGTTTGAATTTTGTTGTTTTATTGAACTTGTTTGTTTTTAGAACTTGTCGCATTTCTGTTTCTCTTTGGCTTTATATCTTTTCTGATTTTACTTTAAATATGTAGATACTGGAAGGACTTCTTAAATTACCGGAGAATCGGGAATGTGCTGACTGCAAAGCTAAGTATGTATCTGTCTCCGTCTGAACCATGCTATTCGCATTCGGATCTCGTGTTAGTAGTAATTATTAAACCGAGCAAATAGATACGAATTGGTTAATGAAACGTGGATAGCCTTTATATTTTTTTATTTAAGGATTTTTTATTATTATTCATGGTGTGCACTCAACCTTTCTATGATAATTTACTTTGCAGAGCTCCAAGATGGGCGAGTGTAAATCTTGGCATCTTTATATGCATGCAGTGTTCAGGAATACATCGAAGTTTGGGTGTACATATATCAAAGGTGATGCTATCTTCCTTTAGTCCTTGGTATGGAATGTCTGTCATACTGTGAAATATCAAAAGTGGTGGAGATTTGTTGATGCTAAAATAGTTTACTTATATCTATAGTAAAAATTTCATAAGTGGGTAATTGTATATTATGGCGGGGATGGTGATGGTGATTGCCATTATTGTTATGTGTCTAGTTGAATAAACTGGTTTTCTATCATTTGGATAGGCACTGTAACTTTTGTATCATGCTTATTAAAACCCAAGAAAAGAAACAGATGGTTTGTGAATGACTATCATATTCCTTCTTTAACAGGAAATCAGCATCATTTTTATTTTTCATTTGTATTTTATTAGCCAACCCCATCATAGTTTGTATATTTATAGGGGAGTTGTGCTGCTGTAGGGCATTTGCTTGTTAATTTATAGTAGGACTGTTATTATTTTTTACTGCGATCTGGCAGTGTTTATGGAGAATATAGTTTTACTCTGGTGAGTAGTAGGCTGATAATAACTTTTTGTTCGAAAAGTTGTTCAATAAGGTTTTGTTGCTTTTCCATTTAAAATCAAGTATTAGTATTGACTTAATTTGACGTGGGAATTACTGATGTATGGCATGCATCTTAGTCCTAAATGTTGGCTTTTTATAGTGATCAAAGACTGTTTCTAAAAGTTCCAATTACTTGTGTTGTGGGATTCCTTTATTTGTATATTAATGTAATGGCTTTCCTTTCAGGTTCGTTCTGCAACTCTTGACACTTGGCTTCCAGAGCAAGTTGCATTCATTCAATGTAAGTGAGTTTGAATGGTCACATGAATGATCTTGTTATTGCAGTTAATTTGAACTGTGTTGATGTACATTGTATAATCAACTCACTATTTTAGAATTTCTTGTTTTGGTCCCATTCAGCTATGGGAAATGAGAGAGCAAATAGTTACTGGGAAGCAGAATTACCTCCAAATTACGATAGAGTTGGAATTGAAAATTTCATCCGTGCAAAGTATGTATGATGATAAACACTTTGAGTCTGGCTAAATTTTCGTGCATATATTGTATGCATCTTGTTTTCTGCACCTGGTTTCAATTATTGCATATACTTAAAGGTATGAAGACAAAAGATGGGTTTCAAGGGATGGGATTCCGAAAACCCCTTCTGGACTGCACGAAGATAAATCTCCTTCACATTGGCAGAGGCCTGCGGAAAAAAGTGGACATGGTCATACCACTGTTCCTGAGAATACTTTTGAGGAAAGGAAGAAAATTCAACCATCAAATCCAGTTCCTGCTACAAGACGTAGGGTTCCTGCTCCTCGCAAAGTACCGGAGCAGGTAATTGTTTTTTTGTATGTGAATCGTTTTTCCCCTCTTCTTATTTGACATCTATGTTACATTACATGTGGATTTCATTTATAATGAGCGGTAATGTCATGTAATACTACTACTTTTGACAATAGAATTATCATTGGAGGGGAAAATACAGAGTCTTATATTAAAAATATTTTGCATATGATGGATAAATAATATATTATATTGTTATGAGCAATTGATATTCTAGTTTTTCTAACAAGGAAAACTCCTCCCTTTTCTACTTCAAATTTGGAGATTATTATCACTTATAATAGTGGCATGAAATAATTGTTTTGTAAACAGGTAACTCCTGCTACCCAACCTCAGCACACTGAGAAAGTGGAACCCGTTGCCCAGCAACAACCAGCTGAAACTTCAAAGCCGGCTACAGACACAGCACAAAGTACCCCTCCCAAAGTAGACTATGCTACAGACCTTTTCAATATGTTGTCTATGGATGACCCAAATGAAAATGGCTCCAAAGCAGCTGGTGCTACTGCTGATGATATTAACTGGGCAGGTTTTCAGTGTATGTCTGTGTCCTTAAAAAAAAGGAAAAAACAAGACAAAACTCTACTTTAGCACAATAATATTTTGCTCGTCATTTTGTTTTGCAAGATTTAAAGATGCCTCTATTGATTTTGTTGTGAAGAACTTGGGCTTGTTTTCAGCCTATTTTATGCTTTCAAATATTTGTGCTGAAAATTGACTCTTTGTTTTCAACCTATTTTATGTTTTCAAAATTGTCACCTTTGTTTTCAACCTATTTTATGTTTTCTAAGGTTGTAATTTTATTACTGTAATTGTTTCAGCTGCTGTGGAGGTGTCAACAGCCGAGAAGACTGGCCCACCAAACGCAGTTGAGAGTACTCCTCAATCTGCACCTGGAATTGAGGATCTATTTAAAGATTCAATTTCTTTTGCTCCAGCAAAACCACAGAAAGATGTGAAAACTGATATAATGAGCCTCTTTGAAAAGGTATGAATCAATGCTTCAATTGGTTTGTGTAAGATTGCGGAACTAGTTTTTTGTCTGAAACTTGGTGTGCTTAGTCTTATTTCTACTCAAGTCTTATACACATAAATTCTTCTATTCGTATTGGATATCTGCAGAGCAATATTGTGTCTCCGTTTTCAATGCATCAACAACAGCTTGCAATGCTAGCACAGCAGCAGTCTCTTCTGATGGCTGCTGCAGCTAAATCTACTGGTGTGGATCTCAAGTATCCTACTGGCATACAACAACCGAGTCCCAATGTTTCTCTTCAAAATTGGCCAGCTACTGGATTCCCAATATCTGGAGTAACACCCATGGGTGCTCAGGGAGATCTGCAGAAACCTATGCAGGTAAATGACTCAAGCAAGCCAGAAATTTCTATTGATGATTGATATGATTGTGTGGCCAGCGACTGACTTAATTCTCACCTCTCTGGATCAGACTAGAAACGTGACTCCGGCTATTCCAGGAGGGAACTCTGCTCAATATCAACCATCTGGGTATGTCATTAGTCAGTGTTCTTGTTAGAAGTTGAATAGGATAGTTTTAAAAACTTGTTTAGAAAGAAGGCAATATATTGGAATAGAGACTAAGCCTTATAAGAGAAAATGTTATTGATTTCTTGGATGCATCAATTACATGGATCAAGTGCCTATTTATAGGCTTGTATACACATTACTAGATAATCATAATAATTACTAGATAATTCATTCTAGATCCTTCATGATATTTCCTAATACAAATCTAATAATAGTAATTTATTCTACTAGTTACTCAAGTATTCTAGAAAGATCTTACAATTGTACATCATCACTTGATAGTTTATTCTACAAGTTACTAAAATATCTAGAAATATGCATCATATTTCAATAGTTCTTATGGCCAACTTATGTCAGATTAGATAACTTAGGAATATGACAATATTACCTGCTATTGCTCAACAGAATTCAGAGTAACCCTGGATTGTCAAAAATAGATCGTCGGTTAATCTTGATTTTTCATCACTTGCACTTTTATTTCACTTGAATTGAATGCTACTTTTGCTGCTATCACACCACACACGCGTGCTGATGATATGAAATTAATTTTGAATGCAAAGCTTTTGTTTGAACAGCTTCCCATTGAGTTAACACATTATAGTTTTTTTTAATGAAAACCGTTTTTAATCTACAAACTGCCTGAAAATGTCTTGCATCAATTCAATAATATGTTATGTTATTATTTGTCCTTCTATCTTGTTATTTCCTTCTATGTCATCTCTCTATTGCATTTACTGTCCGACAACCTTCCATCTTGATTTTTGTATTAAACAAGTTTCCATTTGTTGCAGTTTCTATGGTATGGGGCAAGTTGGTCCAGTCAATGGTATGATGACAATGGGAGCTAGTAAACCTCAGTCAACTCCAGTATCGTCAACCACTTCCAAGTCTGCGAAGGAATATGATTTTTCGTCCTTAACACAAGGAATGTTTGCGAAACAATGATTGCGTTTGTCGAAAATTCCTGGCTGTCATGTAGCATAATAGAAAGATTAGATGAAAATTACAGGAACTGTACTTTATTTTTCAATTTTTCCCTTGGCCAATCCGTGGGATGTAAACCATTTGTAGGGCTAGTTGAGTTTTTATCACTCGTTTTGGGTGATTTCTTCATTCATCTGAAATTGTATTCACTTTTTACATTAAAAATGATATCTGTTATATAATTCCTTCGCTTTGTTCTATTCACTCTATTGGTAAACATAAATTTGATGTTTGGTATATCATATGACCATATAGCTTTTAGTTTATGTCTTATAGCTCATAAGTTAAAAGACCTGTTTGGTAGCAATTTTTTCATCATGAGTTTATAGTTTATTTTACCGATTTATAATTTATTTTCCATAAGCTATTTCAAGTAGTTTATGAGTTTATAGCTTATCATTTTTTTCAAGTAAGATAATCATTGGACACTAAAAATCATAGACATAGTCAACGGAATCTTATATTTATGGACAAATGTAGTATTACTATTAACTCTTAACTGTGTATTTGGTTTGATAAATGACACAATAATGGCAATAATTAGACAAACAGTTTCTAACTAATAAATTGATTTTCCTCCCCAGAGAGAAAAATAGGCAGAAATGAAAATTCAACTCAAAATTGGTACAATACAGGAGAAATTGATTTTTTCATTCTCATATATAAACGTGTCACATATTTAACCATTTGACGGTGCCATAAAATTGACCAATGTCATAATTAACACTCCTCGAATACATCTTTATCATGACTCCTTTATCAAACTTGTGGTCACATTTTCATCACTCACTAACAAAAATGAGACCACATAAGCAATCAAATCTTGTCCTTAAGTAGTATAAATTATTTTTACACATTTTTTGTTATTACAAAGAACAAAGTCACAAGTTCAAGAGGTTGGATTCTCAATGCAGCATTGTGGATCATGATGTGTATTGTGTAGTAGTTATATATCCTTGCATGAATTGTTTTTGAGAGCCCATTCTTCTTTGCCTTAATTTGTTACTAATATCTTCTTAGTTCACATTTTTAATTTGCCAAATCAATACGATAACGATATCTGACTTTGGTGCAATACAAGAGATAAATTTCCATTATCAAAAAACAAAATTTTCTAACCATTTGGTTGCTTGAGAGTATGACACAAGTCTCGAATGAAATGCAACCACATATATGAAAGTGTGCTTATGTCTCATTCGATCAAATTGGTTAATGTCTTGTTTTGGTTAGTGAAACAGAAGATCTAGTGGACCCTAGCTTACTTTGTCAATGGTAGGCGATTGGGAAGATTGATATTAACCATTCATTATACGCTATCACTTTTGACCACAGAAAGTACTAGTAGTAGTTATTAAACATGTGAACGTGATCACTTAGTTATCACCATGCATATATTTTTTTCAATGCAAGGATTAGATTAACAATGGCTTTCGTGTCGACATTAACATTACGTGTTAAATAACTTATTCGATATATACGGCTAGACTAGTAGACTATCTATAGCTAGAAGGAAATTAAGCTTTTCATTTTATAATAGTAGCATGCAATATATATTTTTTATAGTATGGTTTAGTAATGCATGGAAAACAAACTCTTATAGTTTTGGATCGAGTATAGTCCAACAAATATAGGATAGAATTTTATACCATTTTCAAATTTTGGTGTGGTAAATGACGGTGTTGCAAATTAAATCAATATATAGAAATTGTATATCTATAATATAATGACTTTAACGCTCAAATAAGTTGATATATTTTAGGAGAAACGAGATTTTTATTGATGAAGTATAGAGAGAAGGATGTATGCTCACATGTGGTAATTAAGATGGTTGTGTATCTAGTGTTCTAAGACACTATTTAAGGTTACCAAAAGAAATAAAATTTATATTGAAAGTAGATTTTACTATAGGACGGACAGTCCTCAAAGCTGCTTCAAATAAAATGGTCAAACATGAACAAGCGTGTTGTGACAATCAACATATTTTTATATCTTTTGTGTTTGACACTTTTGACTTTGTAGCACCAAAGACTATAGATCTTTTAAAAAGAGTCTAAAAAATTATGCATAATAATGTCGTGTCACCTAAATCTATTAATGTAGTTTTTTAATAATTGGATTTTTATTAATTTTAAAAAAATAAAATACACAAGTTTCAAAGAATTTTCTTACCACTATTACTTTCTTAACAATTGTCCTGGGAACAATATTTAACATGTCCCTTCTAGTAACCTTAACTATAGAGCATTGCATGAACCTTCTTCTTTTAATGTAATGGATAATCTCTCTCATCACACTAGTCAATATTATTCTGATTCAACTCAAATGGTCGGTGCGGTGGGCTTATATCAGTGGGCCATGATGGATATGAGGCCCGCAAGAGCTGCAATGGATTCCATCAACAACTTTGCTGCCGCTCCAACTTCAACGGTCATATTCTTTAGCCGTTACCCTCTCCCTAATTAATAGTATTAATAAATGCTCCTCACATACACTCACTCACATTATTAAAGTTTAATGAACACTAATCCCATTTTTACTAGTCTCTCTGGATACAAGATTTAATAATTCACTAAATTAAGAGTAATAGTTATAAAAATGAGTACGGACGGAGATAAGTATAGACATAGTACTATTAATAGAAAGCATGATGATGTGGTGTTTATTAGATTTTGCTGCGTACGTTCAATATTGCACTAGTGTCTTTGATTGTCACGTCTTGTGAGAGATATTTCTATTTTAAAAAGGTTAGCTCCAAAGCTAAGCAAACAACAAAGTGACACCGATCAATTTAATTAACCGTCCATGCATTACCGACTTCAAATTAGAAGTAGTGTCACTACTACTAGTCATTACTAATATTATGATGTGATAAACAAACATTAATTCTAATTTGCATTGTAAATGTAATAATCCCACATTACTTTAATTCCACTAGAAGATTTATTATGATTATTAATACATAATCATAAAATTACAAATTACAAAATCACCTTGGAAGGCACATGTCTTGGTTACCACCACACAGTGGCCGATTGAAGTGTAATGTGGATGCTTTATTTTCTCAAGTTCGAAATAAAATTGGTATAGGAGTGTGTATTCAAGGTGACCAAGGATGCTTCGTTCTAGTTAAGACTGAATGGTATGCTCCGGTTCTTGATGTTGAGGTCGGCGAAGCCATGAGATTGTTATCTGCGCTCAAATGGATTCATGATTTGCAATTAACCAATATTGACTTCGAATTAGATTCTAAGGTGATAGTGGACAAGTTTTACAATAATAAAGATGATTTATCTGAACTTGGAGACATTCTCAGGGAGTGTATGAGTATTTTTTATTCAAAATTTACAAACTCTCGTGTTGAGTTTATTCGGAGACAAACAAATGAGGTTGTTCATGCTCTAGCTAATGCGGCCACATCTATAGCTTGCTTCCATATTTTTATCGATATTTCCACATGTATTCAACACATTATTATGAATGAAATGCTATAAGTGTTTTTCTGTCAAAAAATAAAAATTAGACTTGTGGTTTATTGAATCTATTTGACGATTGAAATGGTTAATTAATGATTAAGTTTCGATAGATAAATGAGTTTTGTAGTACAAATTATTAGGTAAATATTTATTTGTCAGATTTTACTTATTTTTTTGAATTAACAGTAGTATTCATTATTCAAGTTTAGATTTTACGTGTCTGCTGATTTCAAAAGACATGGTAAACAGATAATAGGAACATTTATATCATTTCTATCATGTCTCATTTGTATCAAAATTATAGTTTTACCTCTCTAAAGTTAAAAACTCTTAAACAAACTCTAAAATTACTTTTTTTTTATGTAGCTGAAAATAAGGTCTAACTAGAGATTAAGACGAGTATGGAAATACAAAAACTAGAGATTAATATGAGGCTGAACTCGATTGATATGAGGCCGAACTAAAGATTGAAACAAACGATTATGGAAATGCAAAAATTGTCTCCACCCCTCTATGATGTCATCTCTACTTCTGATCAAACTTTAAATTATCAAAACAAACTATTTTTTGCATAAAAATAAAAGTCTTGTTAACATGTATTTTAAGGAGTTTATTGTCAAAAAAGAAGCTTAAAGTGAATGTTTTATACCTGAAATTCCTGGCACGCTATGCAAAGTGTCGAACACGATGTGCTAAACACTTTGACAGAAGTAATACGCAAATAGCACAAAACAAATAAAGAACACATAGTATTTGTTGACCCAGTTCGGCGCACAACAGCCCTAGTCTGGGGGATACCAATCCAGGAAGGAATATCACTATAATAGCCCTAGTTCAAAGTTACCAGCAAACGCCCCGTTTACAACTTATCACCTAGGCACTACCAATGACTCTTCAACCTAGGAACTCCTAGATCAGAGACTCCATCTCACTTCCTCTCAGTTTGAAGACTTCCACGCAAACAACCTCTGGTTCACTGATCTTCGCACTGGCACAACCTTACAGACAGCAAGGATTTAATTCACACAGATTGGAGACACACTCCTAAGAAAACATCACACTCGTACCTACAGGCTTTGAGTGTTACAACGAACAATACCTACTCCGTACTTCACAGCTTAGGAGAGGAACACAGACAACTCCATAAGCTTAGGAGTGCACACGTTAAAGCACAAGGCTTTAACCACGAAACCCTAAAACCCTAAAGACTACATTTTGTGAATATGGGCTTCGCACCTCTTTAGGTTTTACATCCTTGAATATATAGCTTCAGCAAGAACATATTTTGCAAGGAACATGGGCTTCAAAGTACAGCTGGTCCAAAAAGAAACCTAGTAAATATATTTTAGAACCATATAATATGTTTCCATAAATAGAGAAAATAGAGAAACATATTTTACAAAGCAATCAGGGCAAAACCCCACCTCCTGAAGGTTTTAGACACAAAGGCGAGACTTTCTGCACAAGTAATGAAGATAAAACCAAACCAAATCTTCAAAAAGATCTCGCTCAAAAATACGCGTACGTCCTGATGCTGTACGCACATGTTGGAACATCTTGCCCAACACCTGGTTAGTTTCAGCAAACATGATGCCAATACAAAAGTACCAACAATACCCAAAAAAAAACAAAACTTTAGTTTCATAAAAGTTAAATACATAATTTTTTTATTTATTTTTTTACTAATTAAATTTTTTATCTTAAAAACCCTAATTCCCCTAAAAAAAGGTAAAGAGAAACTTTATTTTTGTACTATAGCTCCAAAGTGACCATATACATTTTTCTAACACTTTCTCACTAATTTTTTCCTTTACACGCTTCATCAAACGGTCAACATTTCTCATCACCCCTTAGCTTATAAATACCCCCCTCCCTTCTCTCTCAAACCTTCTAAGTTCTAACAGTGTAAAATCACTACAGCACTGAGGTAAGTTCCTTTCACTATTCCAACTCAAAAACAAAACAAAAAAAAAATGAAAATGAATTATTTTCTATCACCAAAACTGATTCTAATCACCACTGCAATTTTATCAACAACAATGGCGTTAAAACTCACTGTACCAATTGTTTCACATTTCATCCTCAACGAAGCACCAACCATCTGGAATTTCATGCTTTCCTGCTTCACACCACCTTACCTCTATCTCCTCCTCAACCTTATCATCCTCACCATCGTCGTCACCTCCAAATTCCATAATCAAAACCACCATTCTCCGCCGGAGGAGCATCCTTCTCCGGTTCAGATCCCTCTGCCGGAGCCAGTTCAGATCTCGGAAACTACAACACTAACGAGCTTCAATGGATTTGTTTCTGACGGATTCGGTTATGAAATGAAAACCGATGAAACAGTTGTTGTAGGTAACGATAACGAATCTATCGATTCTGTTGTTTACGTTGCTGAGGAAAATACTCCGGCGAAAATAACCGTTACCGAAGGTGAAGATTCCGTTTACGTTCCGAGTTTGAAGATAAAGAACTCGTCGGAGTTTGCGTTTAATGACGAGAACGAGAAACCTCCAGTTTCTTCTAGATTCAGTCACCGGAAAAACGTTAAATCTAGTCCAGAAGGTACTGTAACCGTTTCTCTAACCGTTTTTTTTCTAACTTTTGAAATTTGAAATTGAAAATCATTATTATTATTATTATTATTATTATTTAACCTCGGTAATAACTATGAAAAGAGTTATTCCACTTAATATCTCATTAATCACGATGAATTACTCTTATTTATTTATTATTGTTTAAATTAATTAACAAAATTGTTTCGTTATTATAGGAGGAAAGGTGAATGCCTTAAGAGTGACTAAGACGAAGAAGCAGGACACATTGGAGAGTACATGGAAAACGATAACGGAAGGAAGAGCGATGCCGTTAAATCGGCATTTGAAGAAATCCGAGACGTTTGAAACGCAGCCGCGTCGTAACGGAGTGCCGTTAGCGGATTTGAACGGTGGATTAGGTGGAGGCGGTGGTGCTCCGGTGATGAAGAAATCGGAGACGTTTTCCGGAAGGGATAAGAGTGTTTCGCCGGGGTCAGGTGGAAAAATGAGGAAGGAACCGTCGCTGAGTCAGGACGAGTTGAATCGGCGAGTTGAAGCGTTTATTAACAAGTTTAATATGGAGATGAGGTTGCAGAGACAAGAATCGTTGAGACAGGGTCGTAGAACTTGCTGACGTGGCAGATATGATCCAACGGTCATATTTTTGCAATGTAGAATTTGCTGACATGGCAGATATGATCCAACGGATCAATTTTTTGGGAAATGGGAAATTGAATGGAGATAGTGATTGAACAGTGGACAAAAAAATGGGTTTTATTTTTGGTAATGTTGCAATTGAAAAATGTATTATTATAAGGTTTTTTTTATGTGTTGAGGGATATAAATCAATTACCTTCAAAGGGATTTTTTTGTTCTTTATCATTATGTTAATAGAGTGCTTTGGTTGGTTGCTCATGCAATTTTCTGGTTGTTTTAAAGTTCTAATTATTCTTGGGCTGAATGCAAAATAAATGATGAGGAAATATTATTTGGTGTTTGAATTATTATTTTTGAGTTTGCCTAGTAAATTAGTGGGTGTATCAATGTTCTGTTAACAATACAAATACAATCCCGTCTTAAAAATATTTTTTAGCACTTCTTGTACTAGAAATAGAAAAAAATCCCGTCTTAAAATTAAAAAAAAAATATCAAATAAAATTAATGTATTTTGATTAAATTCTTAATCAAATAAGTCAATTTTTGTTGATTAATTTTTTTCTTATATTTTATGACGGAATAAGTTAGATAAGATATTTTTATCAGCTTGTAACTCATTGAATGTGTTTGAATTATTTTTGTTTGTAAAAATGGAAAAATGATTTATGTTTTTTTGAATTTCTTATTAAATGTTTGTGATGTTAGAATTTAGTGCTTGGTGTGACTACAACGGTAACATTTATTGTTTCCTCTGCAAAAGGGCATTGCATATGCTGGAAATCCGAATGAATGACTGTCGTTGTGGTCCCTTAATCCTTTGTCAGGAAAATGAGTTAACAGAATTTTATACTACTCCATTCTTAATTACTAGTCACTCTATGCATCTTTGATTTTTATTAGGGGTAAATATCATTTTAATTCTTGTATATACGTGAAATTTTGATTTTAGTCTCTGTATTGAATTTTGTTTAAAATAACTCTTTGAATTAACTAAATTTTTTGATTTTAATCCCTAAAGCGAAAATCCGCAGGAAAATATGAAGTTTCCTTCAGATTTTCCTACGAATTTTCCTGTGGATTTTCGCTTTAAGGTCTAAAATCAAAAAAAATTGGTTGGTTCAAGGACTTATTTTGAACAAAATTCAATACAAGGACTAAAACCAAAATTTTGTGTACATACAAGACTAAAATGATGTTTAAGCCTTTTTATTAACCACCGTACTTTCGTTTATGTACTGTATTTGGATTTTGGAACCATGATGGGGATGGAGCCATGTGGCTGGGGCAAAAATTATTACTATACCTAACAAAGATGGAACACAAACTATAGGAGTAAGAGATTATTAGATAGAACAATTTTAATTGTACGGCGTTTAATTTTAAAATTACTTTTTGAGCTAAAATTATTAGTCGAGAGAGTGGTATGATATCGTCGTCATCTCAAAATGAAAAGAAGTAAGCAATCACATAGTTCCTGATATATGAAGATACCTTATTATGTGTTTACTTGACATTTTTACCTCTCCTCTAAAATACAACTTGTTTAAAATATTCCTATAATTTTTTATCTATTAAACCTTGTACAAAACAAAAATTGTCCCACACTTAGAAATTTGTTTTGTATTTGTTATGTTTATTACTTATCTCTTACAAATCAAACAAACCCTAAGTATATTTAAAATACTTAAAAAAAAATTACGGTAGCTTTTTATGGGACAAAATTTGTAAAGATGAACATAATTTTTAACATACTACTATTTGTTAACATTTGAAATTTTATGAGAATTTGTTAAACAAGTATAACTTATGAGTTATGTTGTTATAACAGGACTGATATAACATCGACAACATTAGCCACATTCCTGATATTGTGGGGTGGGGGGACTGAAGAAGCTTCCGCATAGTTCCACAGTGGGAATATATCTTCAAAAGTCTCATCATAATCAAACACAAAATTATGGCTCTACCCATAATACTACTAATAAATACTACTACTCCCTCAGTTCCATTATATAAGCACTTTTACTACAAAAGTCTAGTCCCAAAATATAAGTCCCTTTACAAATTACTAGGTACATTTATTATTTTTTTGCTTACACATACCCCTAATTATTACTACTAAGTTGCATTGGAATACAAAAATTGTAAAGAGACTTATATTTTGAGACTAGACTTTTGTAGTAAAGGTGCTTATATAATGAGACGGAGGGAGTATTAATTACATTATGAAGTCATGTCTATCTTTGTGTAATTTGAGTACCAAGCTAAGCAATTTGATCTTATCAACTAGTGCTACATACTACTACCTCCGTACCAAAATATATGTCGTTTTGACCAAATCACACAAATTAAGAAATGTAATCATTGTTGTATGGAAAAGATAAATTATGGGGTAGTTTACAAGATTATCCTTCATTAATGGTATGTGAGAGATAAATTATAGAATTGAAAGAAGAAAGAAAAATAATTAATTAAGGGTATAAGAGAAAAATGAGCATTAAATGATTCATTGGTAATGTAAAACGACATATATTGTGGTACAAATTTTTTTTCTCAAAACGACATATATTTTGGTACGGAGGGAGTATTAAAAATCACCGATTCTATTAAATTGTCAAGTTGATCCATATATTTAACAACTTATTATCAATTAAGTCCTTATATTTAACCATTTACGATTAACTTGATCTTTAAATTTATCATATGTTAGTCCTTAGCAGAGTCGATGAACTTTTTGAAATATTCATATTTATATGGTCAATTACAGCCCCTCTTGAATTCAAACCAAACATACAGACTTATTTGAGAGTGTTTTGCATAATCCGAGACTGATTTAGTGTGTTTGGTTACACGTTTGTTGGCCCCAAACGTGAGTTTTGACAGTCAAACGTGATTTTAAAAAATTCCTTTGATGTTTGGATGGCTGCAAAATCAAGTCTCTGAACCGTGGAATTTGTTCCAAATGCGAGTCATGTAGAGGACACTCACAGCAACACACAACAAGAAACTCCTCGTTAGGGAGGGGAACTTGTGGTTAGTTTAGATTGATATTGAATTATGGTATTCATTGATCGAAATCTTCATCAAAGTTCAAACACACCCCTTGAAAATTAGACATTCCTAAACTTCTATTTTACATGGGATGGAAACGAGAGTAATAGACAACTTCACAAACACAGCTTCCTTGATTAAATTCATAACATGATTAACTGTTTATGATTCAGTAACCCTTTTCTTTATTGGATTAATCATGTGACAAATCAATCCAAGTTTTTTTTCAAAAGTTGGATACTTCATAAGCAATTGTTCAAATGTAAGCATGTCGCTGTGAATTAAATGAACACCTAAAACAGATCTATGATTTTTCATTTTGAATGAAAATATAATGACAACTTTAAAACATTGCCATAAGAATATTGAAATAACAAAATTCGAAGCTTCGGTCTTAAAAGACACTTGGCCTAAACAAAATAACTGAATTTAGCTAAACTAAATTACAAAAGGTGTGTATATTCACTGCTTGCAATATAATGTACTATCAAATTTTAATGAGTGATGATATGAGACATCCAACTAGTGATTGATTCATTCGTAGAGTGTTTTCGCAGATAGAACTCTACTCTTTTTGTTGTCGTGCTTGGAAACTTTCTCAGCAGACTTCTCATTTGCAGAAATAGCTTTTGCTATTTTCTTCATCCTTCGAGCGTTTTTTGATCTCTTCATAGGTCTTCCATTCTGCTTCACCTTCCTGTTTCAGATGAGGTCCATAATAAAATGAAGCAGTTTAGAACAAGTCATATCGAAATAACATAAGCGTGTATTTGAAAATGTGGTTAGAATGCAACACTATGTGCGAGTTGAGAGGAAACTAAGCATTACTATGTTTTGCAAATAAATGGAGATCAAAAAGCAGGTACAAAGTGTTTTCCACTCTTCATATTAGGTGCCACAAAGTTAATCAATGATACAACTAGAACGAGATTAGAACTCTCAGTATATTTACAGAAGGGAAATTTCTGGTGATGTGTTACAACTTACAACATTCGGGAAATTTACTTTATTAAAACTTGATGAACAAATTCACAGGCGGTTTGAGGAACTTGAAATGTCACATACAACTATTGTTTGACAAAAGATGACTTCTCTCTACCAAATTCTCCTATCATGTTCATAAAGATCAAACTCAATAGTCTATGCAAACTCACGAAATTTCCATAGACTTGACTCATAAGACTAAGAGCTTATTTAATAGTTAGGCTTAAATACACTTTTGGTCCTTTAATTATTTTTCGTTCCATTTTGGTCCTTTAACTTTCATTCCGTTAATAAATTTAGTACATTCTGTTAACTTTTAACTTTAAAATAACATGGTGAAGCACCATTGTAAGTGGTCCATCATAGACCTCAATAATATTTTAATATTGACCATTTGATTTTTTTATCAAAATAACAACCATTGGATCTTGAAGACTTATTCTATCTAATAGTGCACTAGCAACACTTAATTTTATTTACTTTTCTTCATCTTCTTTCTCCCTTATTCTTCATGTTCTTCAAAAAGAAACTCAGAACTTCAAAAACAAACCCAGATTTTATTTCCCCAAAAAGTAACAATAATTTTTTCAATCAGATGCAATCTTCATACACGATGTTTGAGTCCGTCAGATGCAATCTGTAATAAACAAAAATCAAAATCTAATAATCATTTCAATAAAATCAAATTGTGCACATCAACAGACCTTGGTACCCTTAGTACGGCTGGCAAGGAGTTTGCCGACATTTTTGATTTGAAAACCTGAAGGGGCTTTGATAACATACATACCAATCCTTCTTGGAAAATGGACCGGCACTGTTGTAGATTGGAAAAATTAGAATAAAAAAAAACAAGAGAAAAAATTGAATTAAAATGAAAAGATGAAGAGAGTTATTTACGCTTTCTTCTTGCCACCCTTCTTCCCCCAAATAGCCAAAAAAATTCAATAATTATTCATCAAAATCGAAATCGAAATCGGAATCTCTCTCGAGTCTCTCTCTCGGTCTCACTCTCTCTCTCTCTCTCAATCTCTTTTGATCTCTCTTTCTCTTTGTTTTCTGGTTTCTGTTTTTTGAATTTTGTTTCTTGGTTACTGAATTGCAGCTTTGATTTATGATTTAAGATTTTGGAAAAATTATTGTAACTTTTTTGGGAAAAAATCTGGGTTTGTTTTTGAAGTTCTGGGTTTGTTTTTGAAGAACATGAAGAACAAGAGAGAAAGAAGATGAAGAAAAGTAAATAAAATTAAGTGTTGCTAGTACACTATTAGATAGAATAAGTCTTCAAGATCCAATGGTTGTTATTTTGATAAAAAAATCAAATGGTCAATATTAAAATATTATTGAGGTCTATGATGGACCACCTACAATGGTGCTTCACCATGTTATTTTAAATTTAAAAGTTAACGGAATGGACTAAATTTATTAACGGGATGAAAGTTAAAGGACCAAAATAAAACGAAAAATAATTAAAGGACCAAAGTGAAACCTTGAAAATAGTTAAAGGACCAAAAGTGTATTTAAGCCTAATAGTTAATACCCAAAAAAAAAAGTTCAAAACATCTTTGGATGGCAGAACAACAACAAAGTAATAAAAAAACCACAGCAACAAAGATGGATGGCACAATGCAATGGAACGGTACTCAAATACACAAATATTGATGGACAAATTCACACAAATCCACGGGATAGGTTCGAAACTCCACACACAAAAATGTTCAAAATCGACGGATATATCGACAGATCAACATTTTCAAAACTACTAAAATGAAGGATGGCGGGAAAGGATTCCTCTTAATATATCTATATTCGGCTAGATAAGAGATAGGTTTCAGGTTAATCAGAGTTGGACTCATTCACCCTGTCTTTGTCTGCAACAAATATACAGTAGAGCTATATGGTGCGAGCTTTATAGCACCACAATGCCCATTTATTTAGGGTTATTCATTGTTATTTATTATTTATGTATTTTACGAACTCTTGGATAATCTTATCTTATTTCAACTTAGATATAGAAATAACTTATTAACATGTTAGGCCCATATGGGTATATTAATAGAATAATAAGCCTTCAGTGTAAACAATGGAGACTTTTTTATTAGTATGTCATAAAATTTTCTTCATATGAAGAGTCTATGAAATTTGAGTTGAAACAATACGCAATATAAAAGTACTCTAGGTTTATCAGACAAATCTCTGCCAAAAGGAGTACTCAAATGATCTACATTGAACTCCCTATAAAACAATTGTGTCTAATTGAAGATGAGAGCAAATGTAATTAAAAAAAAGTGCTTTTTGTAGAAAGAAAAGAACTGTACTTTTTGTGACTAAGACCACAAAACCCTCCTCTGATTAAACATACAAACTGTACGCAAAAGTTAAGATTCTCTTATAATGATAATCAAATCAGATACTGGTTGATATTTGTGAACACTCTCTATCTAAGAAATAATCAAGCACCTCTCCTGTTAAGTGACCTCGATAGATTTGATCTTTCTGTCATCCATATTCAGAACTCGGGCGACAAATGCATGCCTTAAAGAATAGACTTCTTCAAGATCTCCACAGACCAAGTAATCAAAAGTAAGTCGTGAAACTAGCAACCAGCACAAAAGCAACTCTATGATTAAAGATACTATTGTCTTGTTGCCCATGCAAAATAAAAATACATCGCCATAGCTATAACGTAGGAATGACAGCAGCATGTGTATGGTTTAACACAATTGCAGAAGTAACGAGGACCTGGATTTCCAATACAATGTAGTCTCCGTTGGAGGAAGAATGAAAAACTCATATTCTAACTTCACTAGATTGGATTTAAAATACAACTTAGAATATGGGGAGATATGATGACATCGTGACAATGTGACAATGTCTAATTCACTACCTAAATGCATAATTAATGTTCAGCAACAACATCCAATTATCTGTTGATTAAATGGATGGTAACTTTGTTGCACCAAATCAACCTTACTCAATTTACGGCCTATTTGGATTGGCTTAACAAATTTTATCTACTGGAATAAGCACTTGTGAGACTGTTCGGGAGAACTTATTAAAACAACTTAACACATGTACTTATGTTCATGAGCTGTTTTCAGTTAATTTCAATAAGTTCTACAAGATAGCTTACGAAAACAACTTATATCTCATAAAAACAACTTATTAACCTAATTATAAATTATAACTAGGGTTGCAAAAAAATCTGCAACCGGGATTAACCACGTTTAAATACCAATCACTACATACAATATCAAGTATCGCGATGTAATCAGAATTTAAAACCTTGGCTAATAAAAGTATAAGGGCAATAAAGTAATAAACTTACAAATTGGTAGAAGCAGCAGCAACCTTGATTTTAGCTCCAGATTCTGATGTATCCATTGCTGCAAGCAAGCAAATAAACAAAAGTCATAATCTTAAACCACACAAACAACAACAACAAAAAAAGACAATATTAATCTACAAAAAAGACAATGAAAGATGAAACAAAAGTAAAAATACCTTGAGGTGCTTCTGAAACGACGGTGTCGGTTGTGTCCATTGAAACGACACCGTTTTTCTTCTTCTTGTTGTTCCTGTTTTTGGCCATAATGAGTTACGGGGGAAAAGGAACAACTACGGTGAAGCGGCCGGCAGAAAGGTTTGAAGCTGCTGCTCTGCTGTTATTTTCTAACAAATTCAGACGGTGGCTTTACTTTACTTACTTCTAGGGTTACTAAATTGTACTCCCTCCGTTTCAAAATGAATGTCGCTTTAGCTCAAAAATTTTGTTTCAAAATGAGTGTCACTTTTCAATTCTCAATGCAATATTTTTCATTTCTATCATCTAATTACTTCTTTATACATTATTTCCAAGAAAAAAGCTTAATTTAGTAAAAGTGTTTTTACTTTTAACATAATGATTGCATTCCTTAATATGTGTGAAAACACCAAAAGCGACACTCATTTTGAAACGGAGGGAGTAATTAACTAATTAATTAAAATTGCCCTTTTTTTTAAACAAATGTATCCTATGTAAAAATGAATTGATAATTAATTAATTGATAAAAAAAAAATTTTGACAAATTGAAGAAAATTATTTGTTTCACTTAATTTGTTTAATTTATTTTTTGGGTTATAAAAGAATTTTTTATTTATTTATATGGAATACTTGTCCATCTTCTTTATTAAATGTTTTTTATTTTATATATATATTACTTCGAAGTTTTAGTGATGATACTTGTCCATCTTTTTTATTAAATATTTAGATATTGCTAACAAGTATATTCGGTGTACTCTTTAAATATAATACTATTTAAAAAAATAATTTATTCAAAAAGTTTTTTTTGAAGAAGCTAAACTAATAATTTATTCAAAAAGTTAAACACACAATTTTCAATGTGTTGATCTTTATATATTTTTAAAAAAAAATTCTATAAAAGTTACTATTTAAGAGGTTTAAAAAATGCACCAGATATCTCTTTAGCATTTGTCTATATATTTATTTAAGAGATAATCGAGGAACTAAGTTTTTTGTTTGTAATTTTTTTTTCTTCTTTTTATCGTTTTAATTCCATTTGATAAGAAATAAAATACTGTTGATATTTGTGTCTTAAGTATCTTCAACATTATTATAATAGAAAACTAGTTATTACTAAAATTTATGAGATTTGATATCATTGAAAGTTACTTCTTCCGGTCACATTTATAAGCAAAAAGAATTACTTGTGCGGTGTTTAAGAAATTTAGTTAAGTGTAATTAATTTTCTTAATTTAATATAAAACATAGTTAATTTTATTATATTGCCCTTTTGATTCTTTTTGAAAATCACATATTTTTGTAAAAGTGAAATAAATGCAATAAAAAGGTAAAATTAAATAAAGATATTAGGAATATTAGTATTAATTAGTTTTTTTTTCTGAGAGTTAATATTAATTAGTTTAAAAGTTGTTAACTTTTGCTTATAATAATGACTAAAATTTAAATATTTTTTGTTTATAAATGTGACTGGAGAGAGTATACTCAAAAACACTTCATGCTATATCATCTCACTATTTTTTTTAACTGATTAAAATGAGTTTCCAATAGTAGAATTCATTTAAATTTCAACTAATTAAATAATTTATATTGAGAAGAGTACGTTAAAAAGTATGTTAATCAAACCATAACATAATTCATGATTATGTTGTAGAAGTAACCAAAAAAAAATGTTGTAGAAATTAATTTCTATGAACTTAACTTTTACAGGTGTATCTAATTAATTCATGATAAAGTTTTTTCATGTTAATATTTTATATTTTTTCTATAGAAGTTTATTGAGAACTTATAATTTCTTGATAAGTTTGAAAGAATTTAATGCTCAAACATGTCTATTGCAAAATGATTTTTCTTGATTGTTGTATATTAATATTTTTGATAGTGTCTCAATCTAGTGGGGGAAACCTACTTTATTTTTAAAAAAAAATATTATTCAACTCAAAATATAATACAGGATCATATAAGAAAACATAAATGGGTGGTCGATACAAGGATCCCTGAAAAAATTCGATAATAAAAACCCCCCCTCGAATTGTAGTTGATAGACAAAAAATCTTAGGCTGCTAATCAACCTCTCCCAGAGCAAGCAGCCAGACACCTCGTAGGGCAATACAGCAGAATCAAACTCCAGTAATCAGCAAAATTCGACAATAACTACGTTCACGTCCGAAGAATCTAGGATGATCCTGCAGCAACCTTCTTCCGCACAATCCTTTTTCGGCGAGCTTTGGGAGCTGAGGGTTCTGCACCAGACCCGTCTGCATTTCCTTGTTTGATGCCCAAGAGCCCAAGACCAGAAACAACTGAATTCTTTGATATAAACCATTTTGATGATGATGATGATGGTTTTTCTACATTTTCAGATGTCCTGTTGTAAACTTTCAAGAGCTCATCTGACTGAGCTAGTGGATCGGCCTCAACTCCAAGCCAGGCACGCTTGGAAGTCTCTCCTAATTGAACGTTCAATACTCTGTATAACATTTTTGAATAAATAATAAATCCTCAATACATAGCACATCAAAATTCAACAATAGTTTATTCCTATAGATACAAAACTATCGGTACCATTTAATATCATAAATGCAAAGAATGTCATATTAAGTGCCATTAAAACACAAATACATCCACATGACTTCTGAACTGGATTCAGTTCATTCAACAGCTCATTTGGTAGGGGGGAAAGCATACCTGAATGCTGTGCTGAAGAACAATGCGACTCCAATGACATCAAAATGACGAACCATTCCTCTATCAAATCCACATAGCAGTTGATATCTCAGGTTAGCATAGATTCCAAGAAAAGCACCATAGCCAAGAGCATTACTGCTCACACTTGGGACAGTCACAGATAATCTGCAATAACATTTACATGTGGCGTGTTTAAACATAAAATTAGTATGTATCAGTCATAGTTTGACCAACACAGGAAAAACTATAGGTCTATTAAAGCAGATGAATTGAATGATATTGAACATAAGCTGGGTTTGGACCCTGCACACCTTCCTTCCTTTTTCTTAGCCAAAGTGTTTGACAATGTACCCTGTACTGCACCCGCGCCTAAACCAACCATGCACAACTCAGCAGCCTTGAACAAAAAGCATTGAACTCTCTTTTGCAAGTCGAATTCCCTAAGAGGATAGCTCATTTCAAATATGTTGTTTGGAAGCTTCTGCAATGTATTTTGTAAATCAAATTGAAATGTGTTTCCATATGATCGACAAGGAGCAAGGGACCAAACAACTACGGCATTACACGCTGCTGCGGTGAGCACATTGATAAGTGCAAGATCCCACTCTTGCTTTATCCTAGAGTCAAAATAAAGTCAATAATTATTCAATTTATCAACAAGAACACCAAACAATCTTCCATATCTTTTAGAAATAGACAACACACCTATCTTTCCGATTTTTAAACTCCCACCACACAGAGCATCCTATTGTAGCAACTTCCTCTAATAGAAATCTATACATGAAAGAAGGATCTGCAAGCATCCTGCAAAAAAAAGGTTTATATAAGAGAAATAGCATATACAACAATACACTCCAAAAATCCAAAATGAAAGTTCATCAATTTCCATCATATTTAAGATTTAATGACAGACTAAATCATCAAGTGCTATCAGACATGGGAGTACATCTATTCCATGTTAACAGGATGTCCCAGAATTCATATTTAAGTAACCATGTAAGCAAAATAGCCTTGCTATACTTTTAGGATAAAACATAAATGAGAACTCTGGTTTCTATCATCAAGAAAATTTTACACGGAGGACAATTGTCCTCTCGTCGACTGTAGCTTCTATAGAAAGGTATTTAAGCAAAATGGCAAAATTCATGACTCGTTAGCAAACATGGAGCTAAAGTTGAGATATCAGATTGACAAATTCTCCTCTTATATTTGAACGAAATATTTGAAGTCAACCGAAACATAATTGAGATTACCTGCCAATGAAAGATCTTGATAGTCCTTGAGGTAGTTTTCTGGAAATAAGCCTACTGGCGGTTGGCCTGGCATTCATTGCTAAGAATTTCACCATTTGGGCTGAGCTAACCAAGCCCTAAAATCATAATCTTATTCAGTATGTGGACATATGCTTTACAGCCTAAACAAGCATAACCTGAAAATTAATGTAGTAATGTACCATTTCATAAGCTTGACGAAATCCAGCAGGCAAATCCATAATAGTCCTTTGCCATTCACTCAACACGGCATCCACAAATTTACGGTCAAATAACTGCCACAAGGACAAAATGGCCGTCATTCCTTCAGGAGATGTCAAATGAAAGCGACAAAACATACATAATACAGCCGCATATATATTTCATAAAAGGAAACAAACCTACTCTTTAATAACATAAATGAGATGTCTAACCTCTTGAAGAAGTATGCGTCTTCTAAATAAACCACCCTCATCTCCCTCATCACCATCATCAAAGTCATCAAAGTAGTCGTCGTCGTCCCCATCATCATCACCTCCATCACCACCACCAAAGCTGATTATCTTTCCAATATCTCCACCACCTCCCCCAGTGGCTAGCTGTCAATAAAGCATAAACACGAATTCATATATACAAACTTTCAAATTATAAAAACATAAAAGAAAATTAACAAACACTCCAATGGTATGAGTAGCCACAGTTGTGTAGTATATAGTATGTTACTTGATTGAATTTATAATACATAGGGGATACTAGGTTGATGCACCATTTGGATTCGTACTAATTTGAGTTGATACATTTGTCAATTTTAATATCACTTTAGCTTTATTTTCATATTAGCTCGCATTTAATGTCAAATATTTTCCTTCCCAATAGGTAGGTATGCTTCAAAGAGCCACTTCCCAGAACTCATTTCACTAATCAAGTATTTCAGTTTTTTTACTTCCAATGCAAAGGGTCCAGAAAGAAACACAACTGTAAACTTCCTCTGCTTCCCCCTCTTTAATTGTCCTGTGGAACAGAGGCTATTCCTTCCTCTTCCACATTCCCTAGGATCCCAATAAGTAGGTTTCCTCAAAGAGCCAGTTCCCAGAAGAAAAAAAGAGTCGGTGTCCTCGAAGAGCCAGTTCCCAGAACTCATTACACTAATTAAGTAATCCAGTATTTTTATTTCCGGTGCCAAGGGTCCCAAGAGAAACACAACTGTAAACTTTCTCCACTTCCCCTCTTTAATTGTCCTGTGGATCAGGGGTTATTCCCTCCTCTTCCCCATTCCCTAGGCCCTCCCTCCTTCCTCTCTTTCCCTACCACTTGATGTACTTTAATTTATATAGAAGCAAAGAGCCTAATAGGGACTCTGCATTTTACCCTCTCCTTTCCCTCATTTTATCTGTATTGCAAAAATTGGCTTCTCCCGTACCCCTTTTCCCTTCACTAAATAAGACACCGCAAACTGGAAACAGTGTTGTCGGCAGACCATGGCTGAGAGCCAAAAATCCAACATACCGGATGACATATGGCGCCACCATATCCTAGTAAAGCACCGTGGTGCCGCCATCCTTCACAAAATTGACCGTGGCGGAAAGTCAAAAACCCGCCACCGATATCCACGATGTCATATTTGACAACAAAATGGGCTCTCAGCTGACAGTTGTGTCCCATGTCAGAACATATCATCCACAAGAAAACAAACTAGAACAAAAACAAATCACAAACTGGCATGCACGGCTGCACCACAGACATGGGACACAACTGCCAATTAGTTAAAAAGTTCATATTGACATCAGTTAACCTTTATAATAATTTATCCTTTTCTAAAAAAGGAAAATACTATTTTAAGTTAATAACTACATTACTATTTTCAAAAAAAAACTTTTATACATCAAAATAAAAGATCGAGGACATGACGGCAACACGCTATTGTTGATGCAGGATTATTGCTGATGTAGGAATAAAAACTATTGCACAGGACTTCATATATTCGGCTAGTGAAGCAACACCTTTTACAATAAGTCTTGCTAGAAGTATAACTGATTGCATTGATGATGCACGGAAGCAACTAATTCAATTAATGTAATTCTTGAGCCATAGCATGTGGCTATCACGCAACAACAAAAGTAGCACAAGACAACAACAGAAGTGTTAATGCAAAGACTGGTAGGTCCGGTCTTGATACTTCTTACATGTAATTCCCTAAACTAACAACCTATTTTTTGCATAAAAATCATTCATTCAATTCTCATTTCCGACACGAAACCAGCCAACATCTTAAGTCTTCACAATGAGCAAGCAACCACAATTATATGCATCCAAGGAGACACATTTCAGACTCGAAACCGGCCAACATCTTAAGTCTTCACAATTAGCAAGCAACCAAATTATACCCATCCAAGGCATGAAGGCAACACGCTATGCCCAACGTGTAATCTCCCATAACAAACATCTTAACTTTACGATAAAATACATTCAATCAAATCCCGTTTCAGACGCCAAAGACACCTTCAGTCCTCTCAATTAGCAACCCATCAAACTAAACGTGTTTTTGCGTATGCTTCTAATGCAACATATCGAGAAACATGAGTACAAGCATGCACACATTTACAAGTGTATACAAACACACAATGAGTTTTTCAAACACCCTTCTTCATCACTGTTGATGAAAACAATACGATAGTATTGTATCACACACAATTAGGCAAATGAGAAACAAAAAAAAAACGTAAAAAAATTAACTAAAAAACTACTACTCCTATCCCTAAATATAAAATCCTCTAGTTTTTTTTTGTCCCTTTTTATAAGACCCATTTTGAATTTTCAACTGCATTAGTTATTTCTTCACAAATATACCCCTAATTAGTAATTTACATCTTTTTCTACAATCTGTAATAAATATGTGAACATTAGCTAATTCTCTCTTTTCAAGGATAATCTTGTAAAATTCATACCAATTGTCAACAAATTTAATATCACAATCAACTTTTTTCGCTCCTTAATTCCCGTAATTTACCCGAGAGGTCCTATAATTAGGGACGGAGGTAGTACCGTTTTAACAATGATAATCCAATTTCCAAAACAATTATCTACAAATGTTAACAATCATTATCTTCCTTCACTCCAACATTATCACTATGTTAATTTCCCAGGCTATTAAAGTTTAATAATAAGTTCAAATTTCATATACAAGTTCTGCTAATTGTACAATAAACATAGATGCATCATAATTCAAATACTTAATCATTGTTTGGTTTGAACTAGGTATCATCTACGCGCAACTGCAGAAACTAATCCCTAGAGCCGGGTAGGACCACAAATTCAAAAATTTACTTCCTCTTGTTTACTCAATTCAACCATAAATAATCATAATGAAAAAGAAATTAAAATTAAAACCCTAATTCTACAAAAACAAAAGATATTAAAATCAAAATCACAAACCTCAGGAGAAGACTTATTACTCTGCTGTTGCGACAATTCAACTTTAGATTTCTCAAGCGTAACAGCACCAAACGCACCGAATTTACCTTTCATAACCGGAGTAATATTACACGAAGCTGACGGCGCAGCCAAACACCGTTCAAATAGCGAAGCAGCTGATGAAGTATTACTGTCGATATCGGCCGGAGAAGCGGAATACGATCGGATAAACAAACTCCGGCGACGGTTGTTAATGAGTGAGAGTTTTGGAGCGGTTTTTGGTGGTAAGGTTTTAGCGGAGATTTTAGAGTTCATAGGGATGATTTGCGCTGCTTGAAACAGCGCGTGAGATGACATGGTAAAAGGATAAGAGAAATTGAAGAGAGAAAGAAGATTAGTGAATGAATAAATGGAGTTAAGAGAGGTTATGGAAATGGAGGAAGAAGAAGAAGAAGGAAGGAAGAAGATAGGCCCATGAGGGAACAACCCAATCCCAAAGAGACTCACCTATTGCCTGCCGGCCCCCTTTATATATGTTGGAGTAAACCACTAAATTCGTCTAAAAATTTTAATTTAACTTATAGAAAATATCGAATTAAATAAATTTATGACTAATCCGGTGTGGCTGAACGGTTGAACTCATTTTTCCTTAATTAATGATTGATGTTTTGATTCTGGTATGGAACAACTTTAAATTTTTTGGGGGTTATCTGAGTACCTCCAATCTAATAAAGATAATATACGATAGTGGATATCATGATCTCAACAACAAAAAAAACTATGAATTTATTACTATCTTAAATTAATCTCCATTTTATTCAATTGTTAATTTGGTCTTTCGTATGGACCAAATTGAGCAAAATTAGACAAACACATGAACTAGATTGAGAAACATTTAACAAATTGTATATAGATTAATTTGAAATATTAATAGAGTTAATAATTTTCTTTTGGTACATAGACGAGATGACAAAGTCACCAATAAACTCACACACACATAAGTGGAGTGACCAGAGTTCGAACTCAGGTTATAGACGTTCGATCTAGCAATTTCGGCATTTTTTACTAGTTGAGCTGAGACTTCTAGACAGTTATAAATTTATTTTAGTGCGAGTTATAAAAACATTGATCAATTTAGTGGTTTGTTTATATATTTTACATTTTTTTAAATTTATTTTGACAAAATTATTTATTTATTTTTAATAAAATAAATTTCTTTTCTTCATGCTTTTTTTGTGCTACTCTTCTTCTACAAATTTGGCTATAAATTTGAAACAATAAGCAAAGGTTTCTTTGAGACGGTTGATACCTAAATTTGTGGTACTCTTCTTCATACCTTAATTTATTTTAAAAATTATTGAGTTTGAAAATCTTTACTCAAGATTGTTAATTGGTCTTTTGGCTTGGTCTATTTAAAAGAGAGAAAAATATCTCAATTTTAATTAAATTGGTTGAAAGTAATTTTGACGACACGCTTCGTCTATATCTTTTTTTTATTTGCATTTCTTCTTTCATTTAATTTTTTTTGAGAAGTAGTCTAATGATTAGACTCACATTTACATGTAGAGAATAGAATCTTCCCAATCAATTCTAATAATATCTTTAATAACTACCATTTGAACTACATTTATAAAACTTAATTTAGTCTTGTCAAAAAAAAACTTAATTTAGAAAATTACATTTTTATTACTATGTTTTTATTTTTAGTTTGTTAGAAGTACATTTTTTGGAACTTTCTCGACCAACTTAATTTAGAAAATTACATTAAATTACAACTTTTTTTTTGATAGGTAATTACATTACAATTTTATTTGAATAGAAAAATATTCAACACTCTTGACCAAAAAAAAAGAATTTTTTTGATAAGAAGAGAAACAAATATTTAACACTCTCACTTATATCAATTTCACAAATAAAGTTTTAATTACACTATATTTTTCACTTATCCTTTTCTTCTGAATTATAAGGAGAATCTAAAAATTATCTTATTTTTTGGACTTGATCAAGAGATACTCATTCTGGTGGTTGAAGACTCAGTATCCTGGGATAGGGGTTAATTTACATAGTTGGTGGGTTAACCCTTTGTTATGTTTGGGTATATGATTGTTGTGTATCTGATTACTTGATGTTTTGATGTTTTGATGTAGACCTTGTCGGCCTATTCTAGCACATCTTGTGCTGGGGGTCGACCGCTTCATTTATATAATATATCATTTTGGCTTGTTCAAAACAAAAAAATCTAAAAATTATCTGTATTTGAGTTAAGAGAAATTATATAAATTAGGTTTAAATATTATTTTTGTCTCTGTATGTATGCGGAATTTTAGTTTTAATACATGTATCGATTTTTGTTATAAATAAGTCTCTGAATCAATTAAACTTTTTGCTTTTGGTCTCTAAAGCAAAAATCCACACAAAAATTCACAAGTTTCCTGCAGATTTTCTATAAATTTTCCTACGAATTTTTATTTTAAGGACAAAAACAAAAAAAATTGCTTGATTTAAAGACTATTTTTTTTTTGACAAAATCAAATGATATTCATTCATTCAAAGTGATAGAATACATCAGATACAATCACATTCAACATAGCTAAAAACGTGAAGGATGAAACTGTAAACAAACTCACAGCATCCAAGTTAATAGCATACAACGGCAACATGCCTACAATAAATAATATGATAAAACTAAAATCACCGGAATATCCAAGTCTCCGGATCTGCAACGTTGATGCACAAATCATTAGTTGAATTTGCAATTGATTGAAGCCGATCTTTCAAAACGAATCAAACGAACACCGCAACAATACGGAAAATCAAATAACGCCGCACAAGACGACGAACAACACAACGCCGCACAAGACGACGAACAACAACGCCGCACTAGATGGCGAAATCACCAAAAAAACACAAAAGAAAAATGTAGTATAAGTAAAAACCACTTATTTATATTAAAATAGAATAACAAACAAATGTAGAGGGGTGATTTTAGGCCATAAAGACCTAAAATCACCCCTCTATGAACAAAGATGGAAGGGAGAGCAAGGAGGAAAAATTTCTTAGGGCCGGCTATGAGAGAGCAAGCAATGTAGAACAAAGAAATCAAGCTGGAATATTTTTGGTTAATTATTATGCGTAAGAAAATGCGAAATTGATACTTTGAAATGTAACTCAATTTTTTCAGGAAATTGGAGAAATTTCTTTGATGTTACATAGAATACTAATAATTTAACATTACAGAAAGTTGAACTTCTTTTTCTACGTTAGGTGAGCACGCCTTGTGCTGATATAATGAGCTAATATAGTTACTCTTTTGGCGTTTTTAAAAATAAAAAAACATTACAGAAAGTTACAAGCAAATAGTAACACCTAACGAACTATAAACTTGAAACAAATTAAAGATATGATTTTTCTTCTTTTTTACACTTTTCTATTAAGAGCCCTTTTAATTTTTTGAACAAGGTCTCTAAACATTTAAGCCTCTAACCACATACTTAAGCAGATAAATATCCTTATCAATTGTATCACTTTAATTCTAGTATAAATAAATCCTGTAGGATACCAATTTATAACTCAAATAGTAAGATTTGAAAAACATATAAATTAAATAAGAAGGAGTTCAGAGTTCGATCCCTAACGATATGACGAAAACAATTTCTCATTTCGATGTAAAAAAAAAAACTCTAATATAAATAAAAAATATCCTCCGTCTCTCTTTTTTGTTTTTGTGGAACTGCAGAAGGGAAAGAATATGGTTGTGCCCCGGCCATTTCTGTCACCGATTTACAACGTCGGTCCTTATCCACTCGATATCATTGCCACCGCCGCCTCCTTCCACTTCGGCCACCGTGTCTCTCACCGTCTCCGCCTTCAGTTTCTACTTAGCTCCTGTTTTAAGGTCACCTTTTTATTTACTCTTTTTGCTACAAATTGCAGAAACTTGGAGTTTGGTTTTTGTTGAAAATTTTCAAATTACTTATCTTTTCATTCTTTAGGTTATAAGAATCATTGAAATGAAGGACCTTAGTATCATATGTTGATTTATTTATAACAATCATGAGTTCTTAGTTGATCATATCACACTGTAGTTATTGCTGATGATGAAAATGGTAATAGTAAGTAGATCATGTTTGGATAAACAACTGAATTAAGCGCTTATAGCATAATTGGTTATCCTATAAGTGCTTATGTATAAGCTATTTCTTCTTTTTTTTGGTTACATAAAGTGGGCGTACCAGGGTTCAAACTCCGGTCCTGCACTTTACCTGCAAATGTCCTACCAACTGACTAGGCTCATGGGACATGTATAAGCTGTTTCTCTTACAATAAAATTAAGTCAAACTGTTTTCATACACTGTTGTCATAAGCTATCCATGAAAGCTTTTGAAAATAAGCTGAACAACTTATGTTCACGTCATAAGTTGTTTCTATAAGCTCTCCAAAACAATTTCGTAAGTGTTTATGTCTGAAAATAAGCTCAATTGATTTGATTGAAACATATAATTGTAGGTTATGGACTTATGGTGGTTGAGATGTATAATGTTTATTTGTCATTAAATTGTCTTGCTCTGGCAAATACTAAACCTTTATGGTGGATGTTAATGGTGGAAGAAGTTATCTTTCTTCTTTTATTTGAAATTTACCAATTGTGTCTCTTTGTTTTGAATGTTGAGGCAGCATTCACTAACTCACATGTCCCCCTCTTGTTGAACAGAAATTTGCTCCTGTTCAACTCAAAAAATTGAATTTTCTTAAATTGTCAAGTGATGGTTTGACTTCCACGTGTTCAACTGGTTTCTCTTTCTTTAATGGGGGAAGACCTGAAGCCAGCTTTGGAAATGCTGACTCGAAGATGTCTCGAAATAGTCCATTTATTGGGAGGAAGTGGACAAATATTCTCCTTGCTGCCAATGTTTTGTACGTATGAGCATATTCACTTAATTACTGTCATTTTTCTTTCTTTATTTTGCTGTATCTAGTTTTATTACCTAATGTTGCCACTCGGCACTCAGTGATAGTGCTTAATTATTATTATTTATTAATTGTTTGCACAGACTTTATATTGCGCAATTTGCAACCCAAGGCAAGCTTTTGTTGTGGGGAGCGAAGGTAAGGTTGCAATAAATAATCTGATCTGAACATATACGCTAAATGTTGTGGATTGTTACATGTTGGTTATGTATGTTACTAGGTAAACAGTCTCATTGACAAAGGACAACTTTGGAGACTTGTTACGTCTTCCTTTCTGCATGCAAACATTGGACACCTTCTGGTAGGGTTTGAATTTAATTGTTTGAACTTCGAAGTTTGTTCTGTCATGCATGTTTTAGTTTGATATTAAAATTACTACAATTTCTCTGCAGGTTAATTGTTATTCATTAAATTCAGTCGGTCCCACTGTGGAGAGCTTCTGCGGTCCTCGAAGATATCTTGCAGTTTACTTTGTCTCTTCAATTGCAAGTAACCACTTATATTCTTCCTGCAATAGCCACTGAAATGACATACCTCCAAGCATTCTAATTCTATAATTTCTAGAAAATCAGGTGCGGCTATGAGTTATTGGTTCTGCAAAATGCCTGCAGTAGGTGCTTCAGGAGCTATTTTTGGACTAGTGAGTTCTTTTAATATTTTATTTGTCACAAGTTTGCTTCATCATTTGCTTCACAGGCTTCTATCATAAAATTAGTCATACTTCATAAATCATAAGGGACATCGTCTGAGATGTTTGTCTTTTTTCTTCACTGTCTTTATTTCTAATGAGTTGTAACGATTCAGGTTGGATCGCTTGCAGTGTTTGTTTTAAGGCACAAAGACATTGTAGGAGGTGGTAAAAAAGATTTGCAGCACATCGCACAAGTAATTGCCCTTAATATGGTAAGTGTCTCATTCCTTGTGTTAGTAGTGCTGAAAGCTTTCTAGTGTCCATACTACGTGATTTAGCTAGTTCCCAGTTGAAATTGAATGATGCCATTCTTCTAAGCCCAATTGATTGAGTTATCACTTAACATTTAGGTTTTGTTTTTTCGTCCATTTACATTAAGATGCTCTGTCACTTCTGATTCTGCTTAGTTGTTACTTTCAAACTTGATTGGATTCAGTTATCACTTAACTGTTTTACTTGTATATTAATGTTATCTATACTTTTTGTTTTGTGTTTTCCATCTTTATGTTCTAATGGCGCAACTATTTCTCGTGCAGGTTATTGGGTTATCATCAACTGGAATTGACAACTGGGGACATGTAAGTGTAGGAGTGTATCATCCATGGATTCTTTTTGTGACCTTATATTTCATAATTTTCATTTTCTTAGTTCCTTTGTTTTGTAAAAGTTGCTGGCTATGCAAACATATCCTATTTCATGCTTGTTACTCTATTATTCACTTTTTAAAATTTGTCATGACCAGAACGAAACGATTCTAAATATTGGAATATTTTAATACTCTAACCCCAACTAAGGGCTTTTATGGATAAACAATTTACTTATGCGCTTATAGCATAAGCACTTATCATATATATGCTAAGCATAAGCTATTTCTTTAACAAAAGATAAAATAAATTCAAACTATTTTCATATAAGTTGTAAGTTATCAAGCTGAAAACAACTTATGAACATGTTATAAGTTGTTTCCGCAAGCTCTCCCAAACAATGTACAACTGTTGATATTAGTAGATAAGCTCAAATAAGTCAATCCCAACAAGCTCAATAACTACATAGATATGGACATGACATTCTAAAATAATCCTCGATTTATATTCCGTGCATAAGACTACCCCATCTTATAGGCACCAGTGATCTTATGTTCAGTTAAATAACTAAACCAGTGTAGCCTGTGCATAATTATTTTCTATTTTTAGTGCTTCCTTTAACATATACTTTTTCAGTTAGGAGGTTTGATTGGTGGAGTTGCTGCATCATGGCTAATTGGACCTGCATGGAAACATGAATACACAACTATAGATGGAAGAAAACTTTTCAGTGACAATGCACCATTGTATAATCTCTTCAAAATTACAAGAGTACCTAAGCAATGGAAATAGAAACAATTCACTGACCTATTGAATTACAGGCTATACTATGTAAACAACAAATAGTTGCTCATTGTGTGTATCTTTATAATGTATAACGATAATGATACCCTGTTGTAAGCTTCCCTGAACCCTTTAAATTTTGCATACTTTTGTATTACACAAGACATAATGCAATTAGCATTCACATGGGAACATTTACTATGTTTTTGTTTATATTCTTTGGTTGTATTGATGATTTTTGGTTCTAGGTAGTAGCTAAACCTGATTGTGCTATAATAATGTAAGTGTGGCAAAAAAAGCAAAACCTCCATTCACCAAACTATTTCCCAATTGCAACTTTTTTATGTTTTTCTTATCTATGAGAATACTAAGGGTGTGTTTGTTTCAGATTTTTTTGCAAAAAAATCTATTTTTTCTATAAAAAAAAATCACTTTTTTTAATTTATTACTGTTTGTTTCAGATTTTTCAAAAATCATTTTTTTGAAAAGCTATTTCAAATAACTTTTTTCAAAATATATTTTTTTGAACAAACTCACTAACTATATGCAAAGTGAAATCAATGGAATCAAAATAATTTTTTATGATTGTAAACAAATACAAAGTAACTTTAGATTTTTTTCAAAATCTCTACAAAATAAATCAATTTTTTAAAAATAATTTTTTTCTTAAAAAATCTATTTTATTTTAATCTCAAACAAACGCACCCTAAATCTTTACTTAGGACAATATTTTAATGAATTTCTTGCCATACCCCTATGTTCAGTTGTTGCTAATTTTGAAATTTCAGAACCGTGGCTAAAAAAGTGATATTTTTTTCTTCATAATTACAAATAAATTGGGGAAACATTATTTGTGTGAATAGGGATGTCAATGGGGCGAGAAACGTGCGAAGGTTGTTTCCCCGTTCTCCGCTCCATCCCCATCTCTACGGACCTAAATATTAACAAAATTGCTATACTTTTTAATCAAAAGTACAACACTAATATCTTGTTTTTTCTTCTTTTTTTCTAAAAAATATACATATTTTTTATCTTTTATTTTTTAAAAATAAAAATACATTTTGCATCAATAACAAAAAACAAAAACAAAAACACTTTCTAATTTTTCTTTTTGTAAAATTAAATAACTAGTCAAATGAATTTGTTGTCGCCATACAAATCTTAATCTTTATAATGTATTAATTATTAGTATTTAAAAAAAAACATATAAAGTTATATAATTATATATTATATATATAATTTAAATAATATGGTCGGGGTCAGGGAATCTGCGGTGGCGGAGGGATCTTCCCCGTTCTCCGGTCCAAATTATTCACGGGGGAATTTTTTCCTCCATCCCCACGGGAGAAAAATATCCGCGATTTCGGATCCCCGTACCATATATAAAGACATCCCTATGAGTGAAAAAGCGGAAAAAAATAATTTTGATTTTATTTAATTAGTTAAAAGGTTTTCTATTTCAATTCCACGTACAGTAAAATCTCTTTAAACTAATACTCGGTAAATTAATAAACTCTCTAAAATAATAAAGTTGTCCGGTCTCAACTTGGACCAGTGTAAAAAATTGAAAAATTCGATAAAATAATAAGATAATAATTTTCGGGAGATCCCTTTGTAATTTTCGGTCACAAGAAAATCATAAATTAATAATTCATAGAAATTATAAAAAATATATTACATCTATTAAAATATGAAAAAATTAATAATTCATAGAAGCCATCTTGTGAGATATGATGTTAATACTCTACACATTATGTAATTTATATATGACAAACTTGCTTAAGAATGCATTGAACTCATTTGTTCCTCTTGTTTACATCAAAATTCATTATTGATTTACAAGTCATTAAAAACTCTTTAAATTAATAATTATTAATTTATCGATAAATTAATAACTCTCTAAATTAATAAATTTTTTCGGTCCTAACTCTATTAATTTATAGAGATTTTACAGTAGTTTTTGAACCTACCACCAATGTTATTGTACAACAAAGAAGCAATGGAATTATAAAATACAAAGAAGCAATGGAAGAGGTCTACTTTTGGAAATTTTGTATGTACCTAGTATCTACTTTCACACCTAGCAATGGAAATAGAAACATTACAAGATTACATATAAGTGCGAGTGCGAGCTAGCACGATAAGGTGATCCAGACTATCACGAAAGCAAACAATTATGCCGAAACACTCTTCAACCGAGAAAATAATACAATCTACGTAACATTTAAGTCAACCAGTATACTTGACTTTAAAGAATCCAATTGGGATGCACCTTGCTAAGGGGGGGTTCTATCAACCCTCTAGCCACTAATTTATGTAAATACTTAATTTATCATTACTGTAGTATTAATTATTAGGCTTAAATAATCAATTGGTTGTTGTAAGTTTGTGTGTTTTTGTTTTAGTCCTAGTATGCTATTTATTTTAGAATTAATCACTGAAAGTTAAAATTATTTTGGTTTTAGTTCTTAAATCTAAAATTTGCAGGAAAGTTCGCAAGTTTTTTATAAATTTTTCTGCGAATTTTGGGACTAAAATCAAAATAATTTTAATATTCAAAATAAATTAAAAAAAATACAAGGACTAAAATAAATAACACACGAAATTACACGATTATTTAAGCCTCATTATTAAAATATGAGAGCCATTTGATTTTTTAGAATTTAGAGTGACAAGTAAAACTCCAAAGTCAAAACCCTCCAAACCTTCTTTACACAATTCGCAATAGTATCCCTTCCATTCGAGTTCCTTCAAATTCCTCTCTCGTTCTTCTTTTTCTAATTAATCGCATCACATTGTGTAAGTTATTTATTTATTTATTTTTATATATATTTTCTTCATCTTAATTCTCAATGTCTCAAATACACCACTTAAGTTTTCATTATTTAATGTTTTTTTTTTCCTTCGAAAATATTTCTAATCATAAATTTAAATCTGGGTTGACTATTCCACCTTTTGAGGTAGTATCTTCGACAATAAAAACCCTAATTTCAACAACAAAAAAAAAGAGTACATATTGTTGCACAAAAAATTCTCACGTGGAAACATATTGTTGCTCTTAATTAGCTCTTCTCTGCTCACTCACTCACAATCGGTTCTTATTCTCAGACAGACCTACATCAAAAACAAAATGGCACCTCCTCCTCGGAAAAAGCCACTTTCTCCTCTTCTCCCCGGCAAGATACAAGGTCTTGATGAGGTCTGTTTTATTCTCGAAAAATATATAGAATTTCCTTTTATGATGTACGTTCATGTTACTACAATTGTCAACAGATTTTTGATGCTCGTTATGCCAACAAATATCGGACACCATGGAAGCCGGTTTACTTGGAACACGATCCTGACCATATTCATACCCTAACCGAATGTGCCATTTTGGGCTTAAAGGATTATAATATACAACGCGGTACAGCCTACCAATTTGTCCAGATTGAGATGGCTACTTGGCAATTAGTTGCTGGAAACCTTTACCATATCACCTTTAAAGCCACTGAGAATAAGGATGAAGATGATAGTGATACATCTTTTCAAGCCTCAGTGGTAAGACTCATGCGTAAAATGACTGTTGTGCGTGTCAGGATGAAAGGGGCCAGATTTTGGTACGTAATTCTTTTCTTCTTATTTTGCAATTTATTTTAATCCTATCTCTAGCTAGATTGTTTCTCATTTTTCCAATATGTATATGTTTCTTTGCATCGCATCTCAGATTATTTGATGCTTGGCCTGTGACTGTGAATATATAATAAATTTTTTGTTTTAGAAGGAATACCATCACCATGTAGTAGTTTACCCTTTTTCCCTCAACTACGTACTATACATTTTATGTGAATATATAGCAATTGAGTTTTGATTGCTTGTTTTGTTCAGGTGTACTGGACATCTCTGCGAGCAGGTTTAGGTTTTGGATCTCATGCAGTGAATCGCTGTTGTTTTGTGTTGTTGTTGCAGTGATTGGATTGATGTTGTTATGTTTAAGTTTAAGATTTGTTGGTATGAATTTTGTTTGGGTTTTTATGTTTTTTTTTGTTTGAATAGCAGATATTATTAATGCATACTCCAACACAAGAAGTAAAGGAATAGTCAAGAAAGATACAAGAATTCGTCAAAAAAAAAAAAAAAAAAGATACAAGAGTTACAATAGACCTCCAAACGAGAGCCAAGGTGCAAAACACCTTGGCTTTTATGTTGTTATGTTGAAGATGACTTTATGGTTTTTTTTTTCTTTCATGAAGATTGTTGTTGTTTAGGTTGTAGTTTTGGATCATTTTCTGGGAATTCATCATCATCACATGCCTCTTCCTTTTTTGATTTTTTAAAAGAAACTAGCAAAAGACTTGTTCATCGACAAGTGTCCGTTCATTTGTATTTATTACTCCATCCATTCCTTTTTATCTGTCGTTTTAGGAAGGTGTATTTTTGGCTTAATTAAGTGGTTTATCCAAACAAAATGAAATAATGAATTAAACAATACAACACCTAAACGGCTAAACGAAAATCATTTGGAAATCATGACTATTTTAAAGTGTATATTGATCCCTTTTGTGCTTTCGAATCCGCAATTCCTGAACTTTGATAGTCTTTTGGTTCACCCCAAAGATTGTCACAGTAAGAAATCTTTTTTACCAGAATTTTCCTGCCTCATCGTCATTTTAAATTTTGCTTGTTCCTGCAAGAAGCTAGTTAAGTCTATTTGAATATACCAATTACGTGCATGATAAAATTTAGACACAGAAGAGCAAAATTTCACACGACAAAATTGTAAATCTTATCGTTAGTTCTAACCAAGACTTTTGACTGTCTTTTTTCCCATCGTGAATTGGCCTGTCAATAGTACACACAAATCATTAGTTCTAAGAGCAACACACTAAGACATTGGAACAATAAGTTTTCAAATTCAAAATTAGAAACTTAAGAGAGAGAAATTTTATGACTAAAGGATGGAAAAACTAAAAAAGTGCCTTATTAATTCATGTTATAATGGCCTTTTAATCATAGTTTTCGAAAATCAAAATTCAGAATGTTATATTCTTGCAAAAAGTGCTTATAAGTTACATAGCATTTGGTACAAACAAACATATTGAGGGTAAGATTGTACGAGGGAGTAAAGACGTACTTATGCAGCTGAACTCATCAACAAAAACACGATCCTTTGGGCTAGAATCATCCATGAAAGGATTGATTGAAGTTAATGATGAATCCAGACCTGTAATTGGCAAATTATTTGATACTTTAGAAGAAGGAGGAAACTTTTATAAAAGGTATGCACATGCTGCTGGTTTTAGCGTGCGTAACTCATCTTATTATGATTTTGAGGTTGATAATGAAGGAATATTGAACACGTCTTTTGGGCTGATGGTATTTCTCGAAAAAATTACTCTTTATTTAGAGATGTCATTTCATTTGACACAACATACAATACAAATAAGTATAGTATGATTTTTTCCCCATTCAATGGTGTAAATCATCATCGACAAAGTATAACCTTTGGGACTGCTCTTTTGGCTGATGAAAAAACTGATTCGTTTGTGTGGTTGTTCAAGTCATTTTTGAAAGCAATGGGAGGGCACAAAACCTATAGTAGTCATAACAGATCAAGATCCAGCCATGAAGATTGCGATAGAGAAAAATTTTAATGGCTCTTTTCATAGATTTTGTATGTGGCATTTACTGAAAAAGTTTTTAATGGCTCTTTTCAGTGGTTTATCAAATACTATATTAGGATGTGGAAAGCGGATTAAAGGAGAAAGCAATGGAATGGAACAACAACAAAAGAGAACAAGAATTTGTAAAGTTTGTAAGCAATATGCATATCATGGATTCATGATAGTTGTAATTATTTAGCTTTTGATGTCCTCACCTCATCATGACTTGCTTTATATACCTTTGGAACATCCAAACTAATAGCAGGTGTTTTGTTTTGTCAGAGAAAGAATTAATCAATCATGGATAGTGAGTTCAGAAGGAAACATCAAGTTTATATTTCTTCGAAGGAATTCTCGCAGATATGGTTTCAATTTGATTCATATAGTTCAGCAATTGAAGACTGATTAGCATAAAAGTTGTTTTGGTTTTCGGTTGGCGTATTTGAGGTCTTAAATTTGTAATGAAAGTGTCTACTGAGTCTAGTATAAAATAGTGCTAATATATAATTGTAGGAGGGGGTATAGTGTAGGTATGTATGTATGTATGTATAATTTGCAACTAGAGGAGAGGAGGTGGATCAAAACATCATCAGCCCAACTCTATCTGTGACCTGTTATATATATATATATATATATATATATATATATATGATCAGTTTTGTTTCTTTGGGTGACTGACTTGGTCTTCGCGTGTGTGCGTTTTCAGAGAGGTTTTCTACTTGGTTCTTCTCTTCACCTCAAGGTTATTTATTTATTTCCATTCATAATTCATTCTCTTGCATGTTCTGTTCTGTGATGAGGGACGGATCCAGAAATATCAATGAGTGGGGTCAATTTTGTTTATCATAAAAATTTATTCTTTCTCCATCTCAAATTATAAAAAAAAAAGACATTTTTAATATTGTTTTTTACTTATTTTTATATGATTGAATACAAGACATCATAATTCATACACAAAGTTTGTTCAGAAGTAAGAGTAGAAAATAAAATAGAAGCATAATCAAAGAAGAATCAAACTATATATATTTTTTTTAATCAAACTCTATCGAGGACATTTCATCACTAAAGAGGGAGTTTCAACTTTCAACCGATCCTTCTAAGTTTCAAGCAGTAGAATCTTGGCCAGTACCAATTAATATCAAGCAATTGAGAGGCTTCCTAGGCTTGGCTGGCTATTATCGCCACTTTGTTAAGAATTTTGGCAAAATTGCAAAGCCGTTAACCGACTTATTATTACGTAAAGATGCTTTCCAATGAACCCCTGCTGCCACTGCCTGTTTTAATGAACTCAAAGTTGCTTTTATAACAGCCCCAATGTTAATTTTACCTGATTTTTCTAAGCCTTTTGTTATAGAAGTTGATGCTTCGGGTACAAGAAATCGTGTTGTCTTAATGCAAGACCAGCACCCAGTGGCATACATTAGCAAAGTCATTGGACTCAAGCAACAAGCCATCAAACTCGTGACCATATGTTTATGGAGTTCAAATTCTTTACCACTATTAGACCAATTTATTGTTGGTTTGTCTATGTTTTTTCTTTGAGTGGTATGAATTTCACTCTTTAAAGAGAAGAAATGAGAAACTTCATATTCGAATTTTGATATTAGCATAATATAATATTTTATCAACGGAGCTATGTTCACATAGAGGATTTGTTCTCTATATTATCAAAATAAATTTATATATACATAAATACAATACACTATATGTTTTTGTGTCTAGCACAACACTAACTGTGGGTATAAATTCTTAAAAAAAGTGTCAATAAATTTAATACTATCTCATTTATATTTTGTATAAGTTGGACTTAATTCATTACTTAATGGAATATTAGTCTAATGTAACAAGCAGATGGGGAAATTTTTTCCACATATCCCTTCATTTATACCTTCAAACCTAACAAAATTGATTTGTGGGGATGAAGATATAAATATAGAAGTATGAGGAAAAAGTTTCGAAAAAAGATGGGTTGTGATCTATAATGGGCAAACAAAGAAAAAAAAACCAACGGCCCACGCAAAATGAATAAAAAAAAAAAGAAAATTTCTTTTAGCGCCTCCCGACAGTCTGCCGCGCCCCCTGCGTTTTCATGTTTACTCTTTCGTTGTTTTCTATGTAGCCAACGAATTTTAAAACATGCAATTTAGTTCACACTCTAGAGTGTGTGTGAATGTTACTAAAATCAAATTTTTTATCACTCTCATTTGTTGTTGCGGATGACTGAAAACAAAATAAACAGGAAATAACCGGAGACGTGTAATCACTGAACTAAGGAATTATCCGCAAGATTTGCGCAACTCCCCCAGAATACAACCGGTTCATCCCGACGATTAACATGCCGAGGTCTCAATACACAAGAATATCAACAAGGTCGGTAACTCAGACATTACTCGGAAAACTAATTTAGAAATGAACTCTATAGTTTATTAGAGGAAATATTCTCAAAAGCAAATCATTTCTCCATGACCCGTACCAAATCTAAAAGCCATTCTCTATTCTGTAGAAAAATGTTCTTATTATATAGCCACCACATAACTCCCAAATTATAGGCCAAAGTGTAACTTTTCCGTTACAAAACATGGGTCATAAATATATTAATTAATAATAAAACTATAATAATGAGAGACTTAAGGAAAAGGTTGTTACCAATAGTAAAATGCAACGTTAATATAGCAACAGAAAAAGATCACGTGAGAGATTACAATATGACCAAGTCAAAAATAAAATAAAATAAATTTAATTATTAACTTTAAAATAAATTAAAACATAAAAATGACAACATCATTATTCTCTCACCCTCATGTTCTTTTTGTTGAACAAAACATTGTTTGGAAGTTAAAGTGTGAACCATTCCTTCACCTCCAAGTGTGATTAGTCAATACTATTAGATAAGCATTGAGCAAATCAAGAGATCATGCACATAAATGCAATTATACCATATTTCAATTTATAATAATTGGTTAGTGATTTTAGTCAAAAAAAATAATTGTTTAGTGATTAAAAAATAAAGATATTTCAATTTATAGAACTATACTGTATGTGTGATTAGTCGATACTATGTCACAACCACTCTAATGTCAATCAAAGTAAAGGTAGGTACTGACAACAAAAGTGAAGATCATCATGTGTGGTGTTGGAATTGATAAGCAGTTAATGACAGCAAATCATTCTTCTTCTTTGATGAGTAGATAATTGAAGAGACATGGACATGCACTACTTCAGTTTCAAATCTACCACTATATATTAATTGCATTGTTTATTTTGTTTTTGGCTCTAGATAAAACAGGAGGAGTCCCTTGGGTGATGTGCAAGGAAAATGATGCCCCTGATCCTCCTATGGTGAGTTCAAGAATTGAAATTATGTTCTAATTCATTAAATTCATATTGAGGGTTGAATATGATCCATCCAATTCTCCACTACAGATTAATTCATGTAATGTAATGGTTTTTATTGTCACAATTTCTCTCCAAATAAACCATATAAGCCTCGCTAGCATGTGGACCGAGTCTTGGAGTGGCTAGTAAGCTATAATATATATTGTTCTATGACTATAGATAGAGGTTAGATACACTTGTCTATTTTCTTCACCCTTTTATTCTTCTGATCTCTTACTTTCTATATATTCCTCATGATCATAAGGTTTACACTTTACAGATTTTGGCGGCCACAATTCATCAACGATATATTTCCTATTTAGCCTTGTACAGTGCATCAATCAACTATTTGATTGGATTGTTATGTTTTCATCATGAAGGTGGGAGCTCAAACTTCAGTGGCAAAAATGCTTCCTGTCGATTCTAGGTTCTCGTGGGAGACCTATGATGAAGATCTATCTTCTCTGGATGAAAGTTCAAGGATTGCAGCTGTTGGACTCTTAGAACACCTGAACGTTACCAGAGACACCAGTGACTATCTATGGTACATAACCAGGTATGACGAGCGATTCCTAGATTTTCAGACAGGTCATCAAATGATTTACCACATTTTTGTGTTGTTCGTTTGAATACAAATTACAAAACAATAGTAATTTTCTAGGTGGTGTCTATTTTATCATAATGGAGATTCAATCAGAATAAATTTGCCAGTTTAAAATCTTTTATGCATTAAATATTTATCCTACTTTCTCAGTTATCAGCATTTGGAATCTTACTGTTTTTTGGTTGGCATGCTGTAGTGTTGATGTAAGTTCATCAGAATCATTTATTCGAGGAGGACACATTATTTGATGAAATTGGATTATTTGTTACCTCTACATTATTTTTCCAAAAAACATGTGTATATGTCTATGAAAGAAAGATCTAATAATATAATAGAAGAAGAAACACATTGAGACAACATGTTCATGTTTTGTTGGATTGGACCCACTTTCAAGACTCAACAAACAAGCCTCTTTTTTCATGTACTACATTACATGTGAATCATCATATGAGAGACTTTTAAGGATTCAAGATTGTAGATGAAGTTTGGTATTATTCCTTTAAAGTTTGAATTTTGAGCTTTCAACAACACTCTAACTTTAGCTATGGATCCAAGTTCTTATCTTGATCATGCCCTTTTTCAACTCACACCAACAAGAACAAGGTTCTTTTACTCAACTTCACAATATTTCACATTAGATGAGTTGTAGCAAAAAAACAAAAACAAAAAGGTTGTTTTTTTATTTGTTTTGACTGTGTTTTTATTTGTTGAAGATGTGATTTGGTGATTGTTTTTGGTGGTGTTAGTGAAAGACTAGCTTCTGGGCTGTTAGAACCTTTTATTTCTCATCTTAAATGTGCTAAAGATCAGATTTCAAAAGGTGGCTATTCCATTACTCTGCAAAATGAAAATACTGGACAGAACAGTATAGGACAGCACAAGGAAGAACAGCACAGGACAAAAATTTATAGTATTGAACAAATTTTGTTTTGTATGATACTTGATGGAGAAAATGTTATTTTGCTGATTTAGACAAGTTGTGCTGAGGACAAAAAGTTGTCCCATGATTCTGTGGGGGACAAGAATATCTGATTTTGTCCAGTCCCTTGATCCCCAGTTTGTCCAGTCCCAGCAGCAGTTTTAAAATCAAACACAGTACAACAGAAGTTGTCTTGTCCAGTACCTTATTTTTTAGCAGATCAAACGCACCCTATGTCCTGTTGGTACATTTGCTCCATGGTTCACCAAAGCCACCTTGCAAAGGTTTGTTTTTTTAGTTTTGATTCTCTTTTTTATTTTTGTGATAATTATTGATTTTTGATAAATTGGATTGAAAGTAGAGATTAATTTTACATAAATTGTCCGTTGGTGTAAAAAGTTGTACTCTAGCGGCCGACAAATCACAATCAATCATGTGTGACTTTTGAAATAGTTGTGGTTAAAGTTAGATGTTTTGAATGATTAGTAAGTGTATTCTATATTGAAAGTGTATATAAATTAAGCTGAAACCTGATAGCAAGTGGCCCAACGGATCTTGAACCAGATTCTGATACCATCTTACAATTAGGAGTTGGGCCTAACTCATTCCTACAAAACCAACTTGTACGATGAACATTGCCTACTTATAAATTCATGTTCAAGTCATCTCACATCCGATGTGAAACTCTTAACACACATGACACACCAAGGGTTAATCTCCTTTGGTTACTGGAGTAGATCAGGATTTTAAATTACGACCAGATATGTCACGACTAACGATTCATGATATTGCCAAAAATTGCAGAAAAATGTTGTTGATGCTATTGCAATTACGTTGTGGTTTTAATAGTCTCAAAATATTTATATTGCTACCACAATTTGAAACTATGATGTGATTTATTATATGAAGAATAATTCTATAAGACCAATGATGTGTGTATGTTTTCTTCATTTGATATAGATTTGTTAGATTTGTAAGCACTCCAGAAGTTCTAGAGAGGTTTGTGACCATAGAAAAGGAGATTGTGCAGATTGAAAGTTCAGTTCAATCAAATGAGACAGAAGGTATGGATGGGAAATCATAATGAAATTGATTCCTTGATCTTTCTTTTGATTGTATATATCACACATTAATATGTGATTAACAGGTAATTTGTCATATGCCGAGGGACGTATCAAAAGGTCCGCTATTTCCTCTAATAAAGACGGACATGAAGAGAACTCGAGGTATATATTTGATGTTTTCCTTATCTTTCTACTCGTCCTGAAGTATCTAATAATTTTTCATCAATGTATAATTACAGGGTTCGCCTTCAACGTGTTCTAGACAATCGTAAAGCTATGCTTTGCAAAGAACAAGCCATGGCCTACGCTCGCGCTTTAGTTGCAGGATTCTATCCAGAATCTATGGATGATCTTATCTCTTTCGCTGATGCTTTTGGAGCTTCACGTTTAAGGTATGTGAGCATATCGGAACGTTGATCCATTAAAACGGTTCATTTTGTTATTTGATATGTTTCCATGCCTCGTGTAGGGAAGCATGCTTAAATTTCTTAGAGCTGTGTAAGCAAAAGAACGAAGACAAGCTTTGGATGGACGAGATTGCAGCCATGCAGGTGTCTTCTCAATCCGTATTGCCTTACTTGAGAACTTCCGGAATCATACTTGCAGGCGAAGATGACTCGGGAAGTAAGCTAAATGGCTTAGGTGATGCCTCAGTTTCTGATTCAACCCCAAGCCATGCGAGTTTGGAGATTGGTCAAGGTACTCTTCCTTTACTATTAGGACCTTGTTTGGACAAACAGCTTAATCAAGTACGTATAGAATAAGCATTTGTCATATAAGTGCTTATGTATAACTATAACTTAAGGCCCTATTTGAATAAACACCTTAATTAAGCACTTATAACATAAATCTTATTGTATAAGTGCTTATCTATAAGTTATTTCTATAACAAAAGATAAAATAAAGTCGAACTGTTTTTATATAAGTTCTAAGTTGTTTTCATGAGCTATCTTAGAGAAAATTTATGACAAATTTTCTGAAACAGTGTCTATCAAACAACTTAAATCTTGTATAGATAGATCCAGAAGTTTGTTACTAACTGATTTTGAAAATATGCAGATTATAGCGGTCAAACTCCGCCATCGGATGGAAGGGCTCAAATGCCAATGTCATGGGCGAACCATCATCCGCAGTACATTCACAATTTTCAAGGTCATGCATTTCAACAAATGCCTCCATACATGTATCCCGGTATGCAGGTTCCGCCTTCATATTATCAAGGGAATATGCAGTTTCCTCCAAACGAGGATCGCTCTCATAATGATAAAACATCATATAAGAAAAAGAAGAAGAAAAACAAACAATCTCAAGTAGTGAATCACTCTGAAGAAGATGAGTCAACTACATTGTCTGAGTCTACTGATGAGAGTGATTCAGATGCCGACTCAAAGCAAAGCAAAAAGAACTCAAAGAAGCATGGAAAGAAATCCTCAAGGAAAGTAGTTATCCGTAATATAAATTATATAACTTCCAATGGAGATGGCGAAAAAAGTAGTATCACAGAGGGGAGTTTGTCGAATGAGGAAGAATTTATCAATGGAGATTCCTTGAAACACAAGGTAGAGGAAGCTGTTGCATCACTGGAGAAAAGAAACAAGTCAACCTCGAGTCAACATAAGCAAAAACGTAGTGCAAAACACCTTGGCAATGTAAATGGTTCAACCGATGCTGATTCGAATGGTATAAAAGGCGGTAACAACTGGGATGCTTTCCAAAATCTTCTTTTGAGAGATGATGATTCTACTCCTGATACCGAAAAACAGCCTATGATGTTTCAAGAAGAATATATGATGAACAAGAATTTTGCGGATGGAAGGTCAAATGAATATTACCGCGAAGCAGACGTCACTAAAACTCGAGTAGTTTCAAATGATTCATTTGTTGTGACACAGAGAGAATTGAACGGTGAGAGTCGAGATCGTGCTGAGTACTTCAACAAAGGGAAGGATGGACCTACATTTATGCAGAGAAAGAAAATTACTGATGAGGAGTTGTTGTTTTCTCGGAGAAATGAAGAATCGGGTGGCTATTATGTGTCATCTTCAGCTACAGATCGTTTACCGGTAGAGAAAAACAAGAAAAACATTTTGGCTGATGACTCTTTCATGGTTCAAGCTCGACCGTCACAGGGTCAATTTAATTCTCAATCAGCTGATATAAGTCTGGTTTCAGACATCATCGGCGCTACTGAATTCACAAACGGCACACAAGAAGGTTCACACAAGAAGACCGAAACCTTAATTTCTCGCGAGCCGGAAGATCTGTTGATGGTTCTTGGTCGCGATTCAGCTGTAGAGCATAATGCAGCACCCTGGAGAATGGAAATGGATTATGAAAATAACATTTCAGTATATGAAGCAAATAAAAAAAATTCCGATGCTGAACCTGAGAGAAAACATGTAGACGCCGATAAGAAATCTATTGGAGTGAAAACCGCGAAAGTTTCAAGTAAAGATGCAAAGTCAAAGGCTCTGAATGCATCTCTTGGGAAAAGCAAATCTGATATCATGTCAAGAAATAGAGCATTGTCGGGAAGCAGAACTACCATTACAAAGAGCAAATCCGAGAAGGTAACCTAACAAACAAGTAACTATAGCTCTCAGTTGAAAATTCATAAGTTAGTAAAAAAAATTATTTGTTAATCTTCATATCTTATAAGTTATAACTTATTTCAATTAATAGGAAGAAGAAAATAGAAAGAGAAGGGAGGAGTTAATGATCCAGCGACAGAAAAGAATTGCCGAACGTAGTGCCTCGAGGAAAACTGGAACAGACACTAAGACTGCTGCAAAGAAAGGGAATCCTAAGATTCATCCATCTAATGAAGAGACTAAGAAACCGAACAAACCAGTCCTTAGGAGTTCGACCGTTGATCGACTTGCAACTGCTCGAGTAACTCAGCAGAAGGTTTGGCCAAGTCAAGCAAAATCAGGTTCAACAAAGAAACCTTCTTTGAAGGCAAACGGAGTACCGGTACCATTGCAGAAGAAACAGCTCCCAAAAGAAGTCAAATCTTCAAACAATAAAGATGACGCCCGTAAAACAAAAGGGAAAGTTATTTCCGAAACTAACGGGAAGACTAAGAATGATATCAAAGCCTCAGAAGTGTTGCCTATCAAACCTGATGCCGCACAAGCTGTCGAACGAAACAACAATCGAGATTTGAAAGGCATTGAAGAGATATCGAAAGATTGATTACATTACATTATGTTGTTTAACAGGTTGGCCTAAAAGGAGAGGCTGTGAATTTTGTGTCACCGCGTGGGGTCTCATATGTTGATTGGTTTCAAGATTCACTGATCACTCGAAGCCGGTCACAACTAAAATGGCACAAAGTAAGGGCAGTTTACTAGCTTATTACATAATCTGTTCTGATATTCAATTAGAAGCTTACCATAAACTTGCAAACCTTCAGGCATATTTTAACCATACCTAAGGGAAACGAACCATTGGCTTTGGACCTGGGAAGTATGGGTAAGGGCCAAGTATGGATTAATGAGTAGCGCATAAGAAGATATTGGATGGCTTATGCAAAGGGTGACTGTAATTCCTGCAGCTATTCTGGGACATTCAAGCCTGTAAATTGCCAACTTGGTTGTGGACAACACACTCAACGATGGTATAGTTTTTCTCGAGTAAGAGATATAATACTTCTTTGTGAGTTTAGTGTTATTCTACGGTATAGTATAGTGATGAAAGAATGGACATATTTACCCGATTTCTGTATGGAATGATGTCGCAGGTATCACGTTGCATGGTCGTGTGTAAAGCCAACGCAGAATTTGATAGTAGTGTTTGAAGAGTTAGGCGGAAATCCTTGGAAAATATCTTTGGTGAAGAGAGCAGTACATACTGCAGCAATTCGTGAGTAATGAACCCAATTGTTTGTTACTCATGAATTATCTGGTTTTACTTTGCTTGAAATGAGGGTGGCAGCCTTGAAGCAAGAATAAGGTATATAGCTTGCAATAAATCAGATTCAGTTTGTATGTGACTTCATAATCTGTCGTGAAACCAATGTGATTTATAGAAAAGATGCAGCCTAGATCATTAGTAGTGGTTTTTTTGGATGCAAGCTTAGATTTTTTATTGTATATAGTTGGAAGAGGAAATTACAATCTTAAGACGAGGCTTTCTTTCATATTGCTCCCTACTAATAGGCTACTACAATATTGCTCCCTATTTATATCGCACCTCATTCAACTTTCATTTTTTTTGACCCGCTTGTCTAAATCATTAACATTATTGTCAAGTTGAGAGAGAAAAATTACAATCTTACGAGAGGCGCATATTCATGTAAACAATATTGCTCACTCCCTGCATTTTGGTTACTGCATTGCAGCTCTCAAATGTCTATCAGAGCCACAAATACCTGCCAGCTGATGGCAATTCATACACACTTGAAGTTTTGTTTCAAGTTCAATATAAGGAAATTGAAATATAGGCCACACAATCAAATCGGGGTGTCCGTGGATGGATAATAAGCAGATAATAATAATGCTAAGACAATAAGAAAATATAACACACACGCACAGGTTAAATATTTTCATAAATGCTATCTACGTACTTGCTAATGTTATTGCTAGTTCATAAGCGAAAGTGTTTGGAGTACTACGACACTACAATTTTATTCACATATCGAACCATGTTCTACGGATTCTAAACTCCAAACCATGCAGAAACCAGATAAACTGACTCATACGTACATAGCAAAATGCAAACTGACTCGTCGAAATAGAAAATGTTTGGTTCATATATTGTTTGTTCCCTTCAAATACTTGTAGCAGGAGCTTTAGAATGCTCGGCTATTGTCAATTGCAGATATTCCTTCTTATCACCCACAACCTTGGCCACAAATTTCCCTTCTTTCAAAAACAGGAATGTTGGAATAGCTATAACTTCTTCCTGCCCCGCAGCAACAGTCTGAAGAAATTAATGTAGTTAATCGCAAGATTCTTAGTTAAACAAATAAATACCGCAGACCTCATAAAGATTTAGGTTTTACATCTGCTCACCTCCAATTCTTCAACATCAACCTTAAGGAAAGTGACATGTGGAAATTTTTTAGCCATCTCTTCGAAAAAAGGAGCAATGAAACTGCATGGACCACGCCAATTAGCAGTAAATTCAACTACAATCTGTCACAAAAAATACTGATTATGAAGCTCGAACACTTCTTGGATACGATACCACCGACACTTACGATTACACTGAAATATTATTTCCTCAAAAAATTATTTGTGTCGACGTGTAAGTATTTCAAAACCCTAACGACCTAATAATAATAATAATAATTTGAAAATAGTATGTTACCAGTCTTTGAGAATCCTTTTCTTTGTCGAGATGCGCATTCCAAGCCTCAACACTGTGAACTCCGATCACTTCTCCCTCTTCTGCTTCTGCTTCTGCTGCTGCCATTCTTCTCTTTCTTCGTCGAAAATACGTTATGGGAGTTGGTTGAACATTCTTGCCTTTGCTTGAGCCCGAACTCATGATGACGATGGATGTTGATTTTTTTTGTTTGATCGAAACAAAGTAAATTTCTTGACAAGGAAGAGAAAGAAAATAAGCAAGTGGGTTAACGTATGCATCCATATATAGTGATTTTGGTAGAGCTGGGTATATGGGCCGAGATCCACGGGTCAACCAGTTTAACTCCCTGTATAGACTTAAATCAATTGTTTTTGGTCCGTTTATATTTTAGTTCGTATGGGTTACATCGTTAAAATAGTAAATTATACGGATTAAATATGCGGGTTCGTCCATATAATCTGCCTTTATTTTTAATTTTTTTAAAATTAGTTAATCATTCACCATATATTAGTACTATTTTATTTTTGAATAGGTCGATGTTGAATTTTTTGTTGTACTTTTAATATTGTTATGGACTATTAAAGTTGTTTTTCTTAATTATTCTAACAAGATTATTGAAGTTTTTTTTATTAAATATTATTTATGTTTATCTTTGGATTTGAGGCTGAGATGTGTGAAGAAAGAATGACAATGCGAATAAGTTGAATTTGATTTTGGTTGCTTTACTTGCATAAAGAAGATAATAAATTTAAAAATGTCACAATTTTTTTTTATAATATTTAATTTTATTTTGAAAATAGTAATTTTTTTAAAATTGTAGTAGAGCATTGGTTAACCGTTTAATCATAACCTGTATAAATTTGGTGACAGGTTTGTTCGTCCCATTTAAAATGCGAACTTATGCGGGGGGCAAGCCCGCATACCAACTCTAGCTTTTGGTAATCAATGATTACACATAGTTCGAGCTAGCACAAGTTGGCCAAAGCTTTCACGAAATAGAAACATTTCATGATAATTGATTACACATAGTTCGAGCTAGCACAATCTATATTGAAAGCAAACACCTATACTGAAAAATCCTCCAACCGATAAAATAGCACAATCTATATTACATCTAATTCAACCACTACTTGGCTTTTTCTAAGAATATCTGAATGGAATGCACCTAGCGGGTTCTTCTAGCGCTCTATTACACTAATTGTAGTTATGGATGATGTTAGGGGTGGCAAAACGGACGGCCCGCCCCGTTTATGCCCGCCTATAAACGAGGTGGGGCGGGGCGGGCATATTTAGGGGTGCGAGTTCAAAACTCAAGCCCGCCCCATTTATCGGCGAGTTGACGGGCTAGCGGGCCAGCCCGCTAATTTTTTTTTTTTTTTACAATTTTATTTAGTACAAAATTATAAATCATTAGTAATATCAAGGATGCCGACAAAAAAATATTTTTTAACATCGCATAATATGAAAATGTCAATGTCATAGTCTTCAAAATAAACAAAACAACTTAAATACAACACCAAAAATTGATAACCACTTGCATATATTTACTGTGCAACTAAATCACCAAAATAAAATATGAGATCATCGTACTGTACATATTTTTTAAATTAAGGGGAAAAAAATAGTGGTTTGAGTATTTAGGGTGGACTCCACAATAAAAAAAAATTGTGAAAAAAAATCAAATGCCCGCGGGCACGCCCGCCTCGGCCCGTTTTTTAGAGCGGGCTAAACGGGGCGAGCCAACTTAAGGTGGCGGTCCAAAAACCTTAGCCCAGCCCGCCAAAAATGGCGGGTTAAATGGGTCGACCCGGCGGGCTAGGCCCGTTTTGCCCCCCTATATGATGTCTTGCGCAATGATACAAGTAGTAGCAACATTGAGAAGTTTATGATCCCAATACACTTCATTACGGCTACGCCAAATACTCCAAATAGTGGCAGAAACACTACGTCAAATATTCTAAAGGATGGCAGAAATACGACATCAAGTGAGCATTCAAGGAAAGAAGTGCATCTCATCATCTATATTTGTGCGATATATGATGTTAAATTTTTCTTCATAATTTCATTTTTTTTTCAACAATTCACATCAGGTGAGCATTCAAGGAAAGAAGTGCATCTCATCATCTAAAGCGGTTGAACATCATACACATTCAAAAGAACAAACAGTTCCACACATCTGAAGTTAAAACACGTCGGGATCCAGACATCAACAAAAAATATTTTACCTTTGAAAAAAATTGGTGGGATAAAAATATGGTAAAAAATAAATTTCCAACATTAATTTTGTCTTTAATTTAATAAAAAAAAATGTTCCAAAGACAATTAAATACTTAATTTATGAATATTATGAGAGTCATTTGATTTTTCAGAATTACATTTAGAGTGACAAGTCAAAACTCCAAAGTCAAAACCCTCCAAACCTTCTTTACACAATTCGCAATCAACCCTTCATTCGAGTTCCTTCAAATTCCCCTCTCGTGCTTCTTCTTCTAATTGATCACACACATTCACGTTCTGTAAGTTATTTCTTTATTTTATTTTATTTTTACATTTTCTTCATCTTAATTCTCAATGTCACAAATACACAACCTAGGTTTGTTTTTATAATTTAATGTTGTTCTTTTTTTCTCTTCTTAAATGTTCCTAACAATAAATTAACATCACTAATTTTAATTAATTTTTCTTCTTCATTTAGGTTTTTCACAAATGGATTTCAAAGGAAAAAATCTTTGTTACAAGAGAAAATCTCTCACTATCAAACCATTAACCAACAACAACAACGTTGTTGATGTTGTTAGTGACAGAAAATTTCTCATTGATTTCATATTCACAACATACCTAGGACCTGATGTTAAATCTGATAATCCAAGATGTTCATCACTTCAAAGATTAATCACTGGATTACCACCTTATAATGTCAATGATTTAGGTTCTTCTTATGTTACAATTTCTCTATTAGAGAAATTATATTATTACATTCTTAAAAATGCAGTTTCTGAACTTAAATTAGATATTGATATGTTTCATTTGTATTTAAAGGGTAAATTGGATTTGCCCGATTCGGAATTTTTTGTGGGTAGTCAACAATTTACGAGTATTTTCCCTTTGGATTTACATCGACAGATTTGGTATCCTAATAGTTTTAGAATTGTTAAAGGGGTTGTTTTGATTGACGATCCTATTGTATCGTTGTGTGTTAAAGAGGAGGATTTGAATAGGTTTAGGTTGTTAACCGGTGTTGGTAGTTTTAAGTTGGATTTAAGTGAATGTTTGCGTGTTCGGATTGATGGTCGGTTGAGTAAAGAAAGTGATAGTGGTTGTGTTGAGAAAGTATTAGAGACTGGTTTAAGTAAGGGGTGCAAAGAAAGTGATAGTGGTTGTGGTAAGAAATTGTTAGAGACTAGTTTAAATGAGGGGTGTAAAGAAAGTGATAGTGATTGTGTTAATAAATTGAGTAAAGAAAGTGATAGTGATTGTGGTAATAAAGTGAGTAAAGAAAGTGATAGTGATTGTGTTAACAAATTGTTGGAGAGTAGTCCTAATGAGGGGTGTCATCAATCAGGAAAGTTTCGACAAGAGTGTAAGAGAAAGTATGTTGATGTTGATGATGATGATGATGATGATGATGATATTCCTTCAATGCCGGAATTTCTTCATACTGCTAATGGAGATCCTTCTTCCAACAAAATGTGTGAATCTGATGGGCCTTCAGTGATGCCGCTTTTCTCGATCCCTGACATTGACGATTGTGTCCAAGATTCTTCTGTTGTTTTAACAGGGACGGCCAATAGAGGGCCACTTGGTCCGTCTGTTGGTGTTGTGGATATTGGTATTAGTAAAGTGGCGTATCTATTTCAAGTTTCCTTACCAGGTGTCAAGAGAGAGTACAGTATGTTTCTCTTCTCTATGTACTCAAGTTTTCCGGTTATTTTATTATCTTTGATTATCTGCTATGGAAATGTCCCTTTTGTGTGTTATAGAGGCAATGCTTTTACTTTTTTTGTTTTCATATATCTTGGTCAAAAGTCACAAATATTATTAATAAAGTATCTATAGTAGTATAACCTGCATTTATAACATGCCTTTTTTTATTAGAATTGGTCTATGGGCAATTGACTCGATACTTTGGGATATTTTGATTGGTGTTGAGTGCTGCAAAGAATACTTAGCACCTTCAGTAATAAAGAGGATAAGTCTAGGGAGTAAAGTTCAAATGAGTTATAATATATGTTACCGGTTGAAAAGTGAGAACAACTAGCCATTGCAAGTTTGTGGTATGAGTAATGGAAAACAAAATATAGTGGTGCAACTGCACCCTTTTTCACGTGCATGCTGTGTCATGGTCCTCAAACTAGGATCTTCCTGAATGCCTCAGCGCATCCTCTTTCACCGGTCCTTGTCTTAGAACATACGTACAAATATCTTCATCAAATGATACATTCATAACATAACTGTCTTAACATGTATATATGTTTTTCACAGATTCTTTCTTGTTTTTTAAATGAACATTCATCCTACATTTTGCAGATCAGTTCAGTTGTGATATTGAATCTGATGGAAAGGTTGAGATCAAAGGGTTGTTATCTGGTGGAAGAACTATAGAGAGACAGTCTCGATTTTTCCAGATGAGAACTCAGCAGTTATGCTCTCCTGGACCATTCACACTTTCATTCAGTCTTCCAGGACCTGTTGATCCAAGACTCTTTGCACCTAACTTTAGGTCTGATGGAATTTTTGAAGGAGTTGTAATCAAGCTCTAGTTTTGTGCATCTAGCTTTTGTAAGTAAATATAAAAGTTCCGAGAACAAATTTTGGTTTCGTTTTTTGCTGTATTGCACAATATGCTATTCTGTCATCTAAGTTGACATTGAACTAGTTTTGTTTACCTAACTATTTGAGGAAATAGAATGATCTAGATTAGTCTGCTACTACAAAGAGCTTGCATGTGTTATGTAAATAATCACTTTTCTTTGATTCATGGTGCCGGGACCGGAATTGGTGGATAGCATCTCTCTCTAACTATCTGGTCTATACTGTAATGTCTTTTTATGCGCACACATATATGATTACTTTACATCATCTATCATAGCGTCTGTTTGGCAACAATAATTGAATTTATTTTGCTTCTTCCGTTCCTGTCCAAATCTTTCTGGTATACACAAAACTAATTAGAAAAATGTAAAGGGTCCCTTTCTGACAACGCTTTTTTTTGCTCAATTACATCATGTATTTGAAGGTTGTTTCTTTATTCTTGAGTAATGTTTGCATTGAAAAAGTGTCACCACAGAAATGTAAGATGTTCACGAGGCAGACAGTTATTCCACCCCCATCATAAGTCAGTATTAGCTAGGAGGTTCTGCAAAGACTTTTCTGCAAAGACTATGTATGCATTTTGCTTCTTTGAAACTAATACCGGAGTAGTATTCTTATTGACAACGTATTTCAATATGCATGTGTGTTTCTTGCGACACGATTTCTGGAATTCTGGAGTTGCCTATTTTGGAGGCAGCTCAATCATATGTATAAAAAATCAGTCGTCAGATGCTAGTCTTTACATGTGCGCGCCGAAAAGCTTGAATTTTCTTTAATTAAAGGAGCTTCATATTTTTGGGTATAGAGTTCAACTTGATGAGTTGAAAACTAACTATGCATGTTTTAAAAAGATAGATGTTCCGTTGTTGACTCAGAACATGAGTATTTTTTTTCCTTGATGGTGCTTTCTCTTGAGACGAAGATGAAACAGTGTTTGATGGATTCTAAGATCAACATGCACATTTTAGCCAGCTATAGGTGAATAAGCTATGTTGCGTTGAGTGGAGCGGGGGCGGCACCATTACTCATTCGCAATGTGGCGTTTCTTGTTACTATTATTGGTCAGATGCCCAAGCCAACCCCTACCCTACCGTCTCCTTTCTTCTTATTTTTCTTCTTTCATTATTATATTTAATAGATTGCATGGTGCTTCCTTGGCAAGAAACATTGGTGAGAACAAGGGCATCATTGCATCAACATTGGGAGAGGTACACCATAGTATTGTAGTAACATGCAAATTAATCAATGTTCTCAAATTTATGGTGCATGGACCACCGGTAATTGTGATCGTGGTCCAAAGTAGCCATTGCCATTTTAAATAATTTTTGGATACATATGAAGTGAAGTGATATTGGAGGGTATTGAAAGTTCCTCTCCTTTTTAAATAGTTAAACAATCTATGTCCTTACCAACATTGCCACTACATAAAATACCAACCATTAATTGCTTGTTTGGTTTGGCGTTAACAGCTGCAAACTCGCATCTCCAGTCATCTTGACTGTGAAATTGTAGCATCACCTTGAATGCGCGTTTGATGTGCTGCAAACTTTAAAACAATTATGCAGTAACATGTACAAATGGTTATGTAATTTGTGGAAGATTAGCAAATTAAGAAATCAAAAGAAGTAAAGTAACTTAGTTTAAAAATGCAATGTGATTATTACATTGATAAAAGTAACTTATTACTATAATTGAGACAAATCTTCTTTTTGAAAATACCTTAACTTATGAATGAGTTGATCTAGACAATGGCACGTGAGATGAGTGATTCAAAGTGCTACAACTTGCTTGTTGATAGGAACTAACAATAACATGCCCCACACATTAAAAATTAGAAGTGAGTTTAGGCAAAGGGAACACAAGCAAATGATTTATGGGATCAATAAAGAAGTGGGCACTCTCAACATTACATGTCAGAACAAGACACCATGCGTGTGGAATATGCAATTGTAATGGCTCTCAACATTCATTTATTCATTCATATGATTTTCCTTTTCCTCTTGTTTACTTTGTGTGGGTCCTAACCAACAATTGTACCTAACATTATCTAGTGTTTTAATGTTTGTTATTTTCTTCTTATAACATTGCAATGATCAAACACCATGATGCTAAATCCATCCTAATCCGTTTGATACTTTTTATTCCATATCAAGGTGATTAGTTTGAGGTTTGATTTATACTAATAGGGTTTGGATCCTTTTCAGTTTTTGAATGACTATGCTTGATTTCAACTTTTGATTTTTTATTAAATGTTAGCCGTCAACATAATAGTATAATTGATATATGGTTTAGATCAGTGCGGAACAAAAAACAAGAGAAGAAGAACATAAGAGAGTCTAAATTCTACGAAATCACTTTTCTATTTTTATGAAACCTATAACCATTGTTTTGGAGGTGAAAATTCATTGCAGACATCACTGTAAAATGTCAATTGAAACTACTAAGAGACTCGTGCGTCCGAACGGATAATAAGGTTCCTGTTTTTTCTTAAGTTACCATTTAGTTAAATTACCATTTAAAAAAAATCCATGTCAAAAATTGACTCAGGCTTATATCGTTATCAATATTTTATGGCATGGTTAGTGCCACGAAACCTTGGTTTCTAACCAATACCATCACTTATATATATACACCACACAAATCCTGTCTGAAAATGACAATTAATCTACCACTACATTCATTACAAATGTATGAAAACTTAGCATTAGCCATAATTTTTATATCATAATTTTTTAATATTTCATGCTTCTTTTAGCCCACAATTTTTTGACATCTTTGAGTTGCATGGTGCTTTAATGATGTTTTCACAAAAAATATATAAATAATTTCTCTGTTTAATGACAACTTTGAATTGAAAATATAATTATGTCAGTTTTAATCAAATAAAACTCCCTCCTAGTTTGCGAATTGCGACATACATCCAAGTCTTCCATATTTGATTTTATGTATATTTTAGTTGATATAATTTTTTTTGGCGTATTTAGTCGATATATTTAAAATGTTTAAAATCAATATTCTCATTTATGCAAATCCCTTAATATTGGAAGTTTGTGAAAGAAAAAAAAAAGAATTGCTATCAAGTGTTCTAAAGACATTTGTAAAAAGTTTAAAATAGAATTTTTATTTTAGAAACAATGCATTCAACGCCTTGAAATTGTTGTGTGGCAACTGGCGAGTGTGAGGTTGAAAATTTGATATTGTTTGAAAAATTAAATGTTGAACAGTTTGTAAGTGAAATAAACTATAATTTTAAAGTTTTAAGATTTTGAATTAAGATATATAACGTGATGTCCAACTTATTTGTGTGATTTTTCCTGGTTCAATGCGGATCATCTCGAAGTCTCTTCTCACTTTACATAATTCAAGAGTGGTATTGGAGACTATAGTTTGATAAAAAATAGTTTTGGTTAAAATTCTAAAATGGATACAAATAATTAAAGAATGTTCGAGTTTTTATGATAGTTTTGGTAGCAGGATAGTGACATCTCAATGTAATTAAATTTCATTTCATTCAAATTAATTTAAGGTCATGATTGGTTTACGTGGCCCTCATGACTCATATGAATTCAAAAACATTGGACAATGGCTATACTTTCAATTGGTCACGTCTTTTTCTACAAGTCCAAGTGCATAAAGTTAATTTTTTATATCTATCTCGTTTAAAGCTCTTCCTAGATCTTAAAACATAAATCTAATAACTAATTTACCCTTTTAGACTATGTAATACTATACTGCAAGGTACTATTATTTTCTTATTTGCAATAAAGGGGCACAATATCCCCATGTCAAAACATAGCTGCTTGTCTTTGGCTACATATATATAGCACCTTATAGTGATGGGATTTTATAAGGTAACAAAGTGAAGGGGGACACAAATTTAACTGTGTTTTGGCTTAGCATCTTTGTCTTAACATATATATTGTGTTCAATATATTAAAAGGGTTAACTTAGATAAGGTTTGTCCTATAGTAAATATATTTCTTTTCAATTTTTTTTGCTAATATAGGAATATTTTAGGAAAGGAAAATGCATAGTAAATCAAAGAGACAAAGTAAAATTTTTAGCCAATAAACTATTTGATAAAAAAAACATAAAAAAATTATAGAGTATGTTTTTTTTTTTTGGTAAGAATAATAGAGTATGTTTGTTTAGAGGATCGCATAGTAAATTTTACAAAGCGTACCAAAAAAGTAAATTTTACAAAGCGTACCCTAAAAAAAAGTAAATTTTACAAAAAAAAAATGTTCATCAAAGTTTGATTTTTGGCTCTAATGCTAACTTCATAAGATTAATTTCAAATTAAAGATTTAACTTGGTCCCTCACTTTTGCCCCTCACCTTTTTTCAGTGGTTCAATTTAGTCATTAACAAAAAATAATAATATTCTTTGTGTCAAAAAAAAAACAAAAAATAATAATATTCAAATTAATCTCTGATATTTTCATATAGATGTTACACTAATCCTTTGTTAAGCTAATAGAAGGGCTAACTTATTTCCTACATAAAAATGTCTTATATTATTTTTTGTGAGAATAGAATTGAGCTCAAATGAAGATCAAATTAGATCTTTATTCTAAATTTAATATTAGGAGTTGTTGCAACAAGCTTCTAGATATAAGGTTGCTTTAAATAATTTTGAAGTGTTTCTAAAATATTTTATAGTAGTCATATTTTAACTTTAATTAAAATTTATTTTCAACTAAAAATATGTGTTAATTTTATCAATAGTGATGGATTGGATAAATTAGGAAAATGGGTTGAAGTTTTAGTATATTACAATTGCAATAAGATTATTAATTAGTCAAACTATGGGTGTGTTTGTTTCAGCTTTTTTTTCAAAAAAATCTATTTTTTTTTATAAAAAAATCATTTTTTTCATTTTAGTTGTGTTTGTTTCAGATTTTATAAAAATCATTTTTTAAAAAAAATCATTTTTCTCTTCAAAATGAAAAGCTATTTTGAATAGCTTTTTTCAAAATCTATTTTTTTAAGAATATGAACCATGTGTTTGTTCTTAAAAATGATTTTTCTAATTATAAACAAACACAAAACAACTTTAGATTTTTTTTTCAAAATCTCTACAAAATAAATTTATTTTTTAAAAATTGATTTTTCTAAAAAAATCTATTTTATTTTAATCTCAAACAAACGCACCCTATATTGATTGGTACTACTAGTATAGTTACTTATAGTATAACTCAATTAAATGTGTTTGACACTTGACCCCATTGGTCCTAGTTGTTTTTGTATTCTCTTATTATCCAATTTTCCTTTTGAACCATGCAATTTCCTATTTCCTTTTCAACCATGGAATTTCCCGTTTTGGACTCGTGGCAAAGGGAAAACAATAGTGCATGATCAATCGATCTAGAGTTTGCCTCACTTCACATTAAAGTAAAGCAAATACTATCATTTTAGATTGGAGAGTAAGTAAATACTACTACTAGTAACATCTTCATATTATTTGTATTTATTGGGTCAGGCTAAACAGTGCTCTCAGTCATTTGTTAAGCATGCTAAAAATGGAAATAAAATATAAAATTAATATGTTTTTTATACTTTCGATACATTGAATGCACAACTTCCCAGACATAATTTCTTTATTTATATGCTTAACTAATGCCCGATGGTACTGTTTAGCATTTGCCTTATTTATTTGTTATAAACTTTGCTATTATTGAAAACAATTCTAATTAACATACCAAAAAAAAGAAAACCATTCTAATTCAAGTCTCACATCAATTGTAATTTTGAAAGACTCTATGACCAAGCAAAAAAATAATTTAAGAAAATAAAAAGTTAATATTAGTACTTCGCTTTATTTAAAAATTATACTACGTCCATCCTATTTTATGAGATTCAGTTTGACTAAATACACTATTCATATATTTTGTTTTGACCGTATTTTTTTTAAGAGTGTATAAATGTAAATATTATCATATAAGATCTTGTTTGATTTATTTCGATACGTATTTTCAAAATATCAAATTTCTATAATTTTTACTAATAGATAATTCAAGATAGTCGCAATCAAAATCATATATTGACAAACATACAGTGATCAATAAGATCTTATATTTTTTGGGACGGAGGTAATACTATATTACCTACTTAATGTTTTTGAAATCATTACAATGCCACTTACTCCAATAGACAGTGAAGATCAAATTTTAATCTTCTTATCACTCTATTCAACCCATAACTCAATCCTCCATCCGAATTTCCAACGACTATAATTATAACTAATACATATCATTTCGCAATGTTTGAAATTATTTTGAAATTCTTAAGAACGTAGTAAAAACTTTAAATATTTCTTTCTTTTCTTTTTAACGAAATCAAATTGTCAACTACTCCATTCGGTCATTATTATGCAGTAAATTTAATATATGTCTTACATCAAATTAAGAAAATTAACTATATTTAATAAAAAAATTTAAACACCGCGTAAGTAATTTTTTTTGCTTATAATAGTGACCGGAGGGAATATATCTATAAATCTGAATCCACATCGTTAATAAATTTAGTCAACGGTTTGAATAAATAGTTGATTAAAGTTGATCTATCAATTTAAACAATATAAACACTATAATTTCGCAATAAAATGAAAAATCAAATAGTGTCGCATAGTGAGAAAACAAAATCACAAAAATTACTCGGAGGATGTGATCGAACGGTTGAGATTCACCCCCTCTTAATCAAAAGTCGAATGTTCGATTTTCAACTTGAGTATAGATAAATTTTAAAGTTTTGAGCCAACTGTCGCATTTTTTGAGATCACTCTAATCCAACGAGAAATAAATTACTGCGTTCGACGATAAATATCCCGAACATTTAATTTAAATTGTTATTTTTTAATCAAATTAAATAAATAAAAATATTAAAAATGATTATCACTGTCGAGTGTCATGTCCAGCGAGATCCAAACCAAACGGTTTTATGAAGAAACGAATTATTGTTTGTTCCTTCCTTAGCCAACTCATCTCTGACAACATTTTTTTTTTCAAATTTCTCAAACCATTTTCATCATCATCACCACCAAACACTTTCAAACTCTTCTTTACACCAAAAAAAAACATCATTAAATTTCACAAAAAAAAAAAACAGCACAAATTTCCCATTTTTTTGCTGTTTTGTTTTCTGTTACCATTTTCAATTTTCTCTCTCTCTTGAGGGAGGTTGTTTTTTACAACAACCTCAACCTCCTCGCTTCTAACCTCGTAACTTTCGCTTTCAGTAAATTTTCTTCTTGATTTGGCAAATGCACTTCTGGAATTTGTTGATTTCAAAAAAACCTTATCTTTTTTTGTTTCTTTCCATTTTCCATAATAAATCTCAAATGGGTTCTTCATTTTCTTCATTCTTAACCCAATTCATAACATGGGTCTTTCAAATCTAATCTTGGGCATGTTTATTTAATCAAAAAGCTTCAAAATTTCATTGAAATTTGAAAATTTTCATTTTTTTCCATAAATATATTCAATTTTGTTGATTTTTCCATACCAAAAGGTCCAAGATGATGTTATCACCATCACCATCTTCTCTTTCAAGAAGCTCTTTAGAAGCTATGCTTGATTCTCTTCGTCGTAAAGACGAAGAGGAGAAGAAATCTAAAGACCTACCGCCGGCATTGCCATCTAGGCCTATTTCAAGAGGCAGGTTGCCGCCGGCGAGAAGGTCTTTACCTAAAAGTTTTAAGGTTGATGGAGAAAATGAAAAGGAAATGAGACATAGAAGAGAAGGAAGTTTTGGAAGCAAGAAGTTAATAAAGGATGTTGAATCTCCTTATGTTGTTGTTTCTGAAGAGCTTACTGTTAGTGAACAACAATCTTTACCTGTTGTTGTTTCTTCAATTCCTGTTGATGATTCTTCTGTTGCTCCATCTTCTCCTGAATTGGAAGATGACAATGTTTCTTATTTCATCAAAAAGGTAGTACTAATTATGGACTTTAAATTTTTGTGGTTCTTGTTTTGTAACTTGCAATGGAAACTAGCTTTTGGTTCAAGTTTTAACAGTGGTTTCTTAGTGCTAATAAGTTTCTTTTTTTGTATTATACTAATAATTTCTAGTTCATGAATGTTTGGATTAGATTAGATGAAAAGCAATTAGTTTGAGTAAAATAATAGATATGTTTGTTTTGTGATACTGCATCTTACCCTTACACATGTTAATTAGATTAGGGTTTAGCTAAACTTGCCAGAAGTTAAGGACTCAACAATTAAAAGTTTTTGTTTATTGAAAATAATAGTATTAATATTATTTAGAAAGTTACACTTTCAAATAAAGAAGTTATTTCTTTAATTCCTTAACAAGTGCTTTTAGGGCACTACTTCACATTTGCCTTAGATTATTAACAATAACATTGATGCAAGGTTGTTTTTAAATTTTAAAAATATTATTGTCCCTTGTTATATATCGGCTGATACATTTGTTCGGAGCCTTTAGCATGTAACCTAGGAAGAAGGTTTGTTTTTGGTTGTTATCTATTTATTAATTAGTAATTAGTAATGTATTGGTGTTATGTTTTTGTTTTGCCTATTAATTAACTATTGTCATATGTTCAAGTTGAGAGATTGATGGCATGTGCTTTTGTGTTAAATTTCTTTTCTGTTTTTGGTTTTTCTCCAGAAACTTCATGTTTGGTGTAAACAACCAAGAGGGAAATGGGGACTGGGAACAATACAGTCAACTTCGGGAGAACAAGCATCTGTTTCACTCTCAAATGGAAATGTAAACTTATAAACTTTTCATGGTCTTTATAAGATAAGCGTTCGATGTTGAATATGCAAGATAACATGCTATTTGTGTTGATGTGTTGTTGCTGCAGGTTATTGGAGTGGCCAGAACACAGCTCCTACCAGCTAATCCTTATATTTTAGAGGGTGTGGATGATCTTATACAGCTCAGCTATTTGAATGAGCCCTCGGTTCTTCACAATCTCCGGTTTAGATATTCTCAAGATATGATTTATGTATGTCGAATGCTATGGCCTATTTCTTCTACTCAGATGATTATCTATGTATTCTCATATACTGCTTGTGCTTTCTGTATGCAGAGTAAAGCAGGGCCTATTTTAGTTGCACTTAATCCCTTCAAAGATGTACAGATATACGGAAACGATTATGTCACTGCTTATAGGAAGAAATCTCTTGATCATCCTCACGTTTATGCCATGGTAGATGCAGCTTATAATGAGATGATAGGAGGTAAATGAATTTTTACTTTCTTTCTCCTCCCTTGAAATCTTTAGAATGTAGTTGTATGGTATATGATATATTTACGAAGGTTTTCTTTTTACGTGTTTTTCATTGCAGAAGAAGTAAATCAATCCATTATCATAAGGTCAGAATTCAGTACATCAAAGGCTGTCTTTCTTTATGTTCCTGAAATTTATTGCGTCCAAATTTTTATCGTAAGAAGGTATATTCGCTTGTATACTTGTTAATAATCACTGTTGCAAATTTGTTTACAGTGGCGAGAGTGGAGCTGGGAAAACAGAAACAGCAAAAATTGCGATGCAATACTTAGCTGCTCTTGGTGGTGGCAGTTGTGGGATAGAAAACGAAGTTCTACAGACAAATGTTATACTAGAAGCTTTTGGCAATGCAAAAACCTCTAGGAATGACAACTCTAGTAGATTTGTGAGTTTTCGTTTCTTTTCATTTTGGTGAAACTTACTGCTGTTGTTGATTTATTACAGATTTATAGATTTTCTATCAATAATTCAATATGTCTATAACAGGCTGCAATTTTAATCTTCCTTTTAATTTTTTCATATAAAATTTTGTGGATGTACTAATGGCTGAACGGGTTAATTGATTTATGTTTTCGATTTGACGCAGGGGAAGTTAATTGAAATTCATTTCAGCGCAACCGGGAAAATGTGTGGAGCTAAAATTCAAACCTGTAAGCATGTTCAAAGACAATATGTCTTGTGTAAAGTTTTGTTCTTTTGTGATATCCCATACTTTTTTAATCGACTGACTTGACTTGATGGTTGTGTTTTTCATATGCCGATTCCCAAATGCTAACATAAACAGTTCTACTAGAAAAGGTAACTTGTGATTCTTATTTGAACATAAGTGTGGAACTGAAATATTTATCTTTCTCCATTTCTTATATCATTGTGTTTTCTTTCGGCAGTCAAGAGTTGTTCAGCTGGCTGATGACGAGAGGTCTTATCACATATTTTATCAACTTTGTGCTGGATCTTCACCTCATCTTAAAGGTATATTTCCTACACGATTTATCAATTAGTTGGCATACTTACAACCGTCTGAGATGAAATTTGAACTATATCCTTAAGGTTTTAAAGTCAAGCTCTTACCATTGAGCTGACACCTATAGACTACTTACAAATTTAAATTGTCACTTTTTGCATGGAAATTCGTTGACTCTGATTTCAACATGCGAAGGCATGAATTACATTTTCCTTTTGATTTCTTCATCATCTTAATTTAGCCCATACATATTTTTACTCACAAAATCATATTCTTTTCCTATGCAGAGAAACTAAATCTTAGAGCGGCCAGCGAATATAAATACCTTAATCAGAGCGACTGCATGACGATTGATGGTGTCGATGATGCTAAAAAGTTTCATAGGCTGAGGGTATATTATTTGAAAGTTCATTTGTTGAAGAAAATTTCAATCATCTTTATGGCCTCCTAATATCTCATGTTGTTTTTTCAACTTTGGGCATATTTTTTTTTCTTTCCAGAAAGCCTTGGATGTCGTTCAAATGAGCAAAGAGGATGAAGAACGGGTCTTTAAGATGCTCACAGCGATATTATGGCTGGGAAATATATCTTTCGAAGTTAATGATAATGAAAATCACATTGAAGTGGTGAACGATGAAGGTAGGATTCATAAATATGCATAATGTTTTTAAATGGGCAATTTGCACCTTATCATGTTTAGTGTGCTCTAATTTGGTGGCCGGATGACTTAACCTAGCTCGTGCGTATTTCAATTTTGATCATTGGCAGATGTCGTAAAGAAGCAAATATATTTTAATTTGATATGTTCAGGACAAGGTTGTTCAGCGGTTTATATTTATGTTAAATCTTAAAAGTGACGTTTATATTTTCTTTTGGCAGCTGTAGCCAGTGCTGCTTCGCTGATGGGTTGCACTTCTCAGGGATTAATGACAGTATTATCTACACATAAAATCCAAGCTGGCAAGGATACCATCACCAAAACATTGACATTGCGGCAGGTCCGTTTATTACTTGGATTTTAATAGATGAATTTTCTTTTAAAATAAATGATTTTTATCATGTTAAACAAACACAACATAGCTTCTGTTTCTCATAAAGATCTCTAGTAAAAAATATGCTAATTATTGAATGCCAAACTCTTTTTATAATCTGTAACAAACGGACCCTTCATCTATTTGTTACAGCTCGTAGTTGAATTATATTAAGTCTAATCGTTATATTCCATATTCAGGCAATTGATGCAAGAGATGCATTAGCAAAGTTTATCTATGCCAGCTTGTTTGACTGGCTAGTAGAACAAGTTAACAAGTCACTTGAAGTAGGTAAACGACGCACCGGGAGATCCATAAGTATCCTTGATATTTACGGATTTGAGTCATTCCAGGTATGCAAGTTTTATTAATGTGCTTATTTTTCCTAATTAGACTATCAATATATGTTCTGATAATTTTTTGTTTTGTTTTTCTATTGTAGAAAAACAGCTTTGAACAGTTATGCATAAACTATGCCAATGAGAGGCTTCAACAACATTTCAATCGACATCTGTTTAAACTGGAGCAGCAGGTCAGTGACTAGTTTAGCCTCAATTTAAATGAAAAATTATACACAATATTGTTTCAACTCATTTAAATTGTCTATCAGAATATTGTTTATTTTTACAATAACATCACAATTTATATTTCTTGTTTCAGGACTACGAAATAGATGGTGTTGATTGCACCAAAGTAGATTTTGAGGACAATCAAGAGTGCTTGGATCTCATTGAGAAGGTATTTAATATATATTGTTTAAGATTTCCAATTTTTTCCTCTGAGCTGGTAAATGGGCCGTTGAATGTGTTTTGGTTGCATCCCTTTATGTACAATATGCAATTTTTCAAAGCAAATTATTTTTCAAAAATATTATGACTTAGTATACTCATTATGCATTGTTATAAACGTGCAGAAGCCTATAGGGTTACTCTCGCTGTTGGATGAGGAATCAAATTTCCCAAGGGCCACTGATCTAACACTTGCCAACAAGCTTAGACAGCACCTGCAAACTAATCCTCGCTTCAAAGGGGAATGGGGAAGAGGTTTCAGTGTTTGTCATTATGCAGGGGAGGTTAGTAGCATTTAAGGAGCTTTGAAATGTGGTGGTTGCTTTAAAATTTGTTTGTTTGTTTTTTTAAGTCAAATTGACCTTTCCATTTAGTTGCTACCGACGAACTTTGTTTTTTTTTGTTTTTCTAAGACTTTAGGTATATGTAGAATGTGAACCATGGACGTTAACTTTGTAGTTATATTTCTGATCATTTTAATCTTGTCATAAATCAGGTTTTGTATGATACAAGTGGCTTTCTAGAAAAGAATAGGGATCCAATGCCATCTGATTCCATTAAACTGCTATCGTCATGTAGTTGCGAACTGCTGCAGTCATTCACCATGACACTTAACCAGTCTCAGAAGCAATCAAATTCTCAGCATGTTGGTGCTTTTGATTCAAAAAAGCAGAGTGTTGGCACAAAGTTCAAGGTATTTTTATAGCATTACTTGACCTAATTCTACATCTTCTATATTTTCAAAGAAATAATTGTCAATGCTGTGTCCGTGTCTAAGATAGTGCTTTATAGATTAGAACTGACATGTTTCTTTCTATTAGGGTCAATTATTCAAGTTGATGCATCAGTTGGAGAGCACGACGCCTCACTTTATTCGCTGTATAAAGCCAAATGCTAAGCAACTTCCTGGCATATACGATGAAGACCTTGTTCTCCAGCAGCTCAAGTGTTGTGGAGTTTTGGAGGTTGTTAGGATTTCAAGGGCCGGATATCCCACTCGAATGACACATCAAGAGTTTGCCAGAAGGTAGTGATGAAGGCAACTATATTTTTGGATTATCTTGACTAATATGCTGAATTGCTGATATATACATTCCTGCATATATTTAGGTATGAGTTTTTGCTTGATGAGGCCAACACATCTCAAGATCCGTTGAGTGTCTCCGTTGCTGTTTTGCAACAATTTAATATCCCTCCTGAAATGTACCAAGTTGGCTTCACCAAACTGTATCTGCGAACAGGACAGGTATGTCTGAGTAGCTTCATGTTTTAACGGTATAAGTGCAAAAAACCGTGGTATCGGTGGATGGTTCATGGTTAAGCTGGCAATTAGATTCATTACGCCATAACCATCTATATCTAAGTCCACATTAACCCACATTTTAATATCGAACTATATTAATAGATTTAATGGAGTTTTAGTTATTCTGTTGGCCAGTGAAGTAATTGCTATAGCTTAGTGTAATTTTAACAAACCGCTATTGTTCCGCGATACATGATTTTGTACAATGTGTTCCACTATTCATTCATTCCTTACAATCCAACCCACATATATTATTTCATTTAATACTTAAATTGCAGTTGACTAGACCTATAACAGGTGATATGTCGAAACTCGAAAGCTATTAACTATTTTCTTCACCAAATGAGTATTTTGGTTCATTTTTGCACATTATTTGATTAATTGGCTTAGAAAACTATTAAGATAGATCTAGCAACTGATGAGTTGGATAGGGATATGATATATGATAGAACATTATGTCGTTGTTTGATCCATGTAACCGACCTCAATTAATGAGATTAATATTTGGTGGTTGTTTTTGTTGGAAAAATGTTTAGTTATGCTAGTAGATTGATTTAAATAGGGTTTTTTTAGCTGGTTTTACCACTCTCTGATGCCATCATTCTTGTGCTTTGGATGATTTTTGTAGGTTGGTGCACTGGAGGATAAGAGAAAACTGGTTGTGCATGGAATACTTGGGATTCAAAAATGTGTTCGTGGTCATCAGGCGCGCAGTCATTACAATAAACTTAAGAAAGGAGTGACCGTTTTACAATCATGTAATGTCTCGAAATCATTATTAGTTTATTTGTGCATATTTTCAAGCTATTTTAGCAAAGTTATTCATATTTTATTTAAACTAAAAAAAACTGTAGCGCTTTTTTGATTCTACTATTCAAAAATCTAAATTTAAGGACATACTGATATACACATGTGTGTGTAGTTAAAATAAAATTGTACACCTAAAGATTGTTCTGAATCTCGGTTGTTGTTTGCATGCATATATCTTAATTTTTCTATTTTGATTATATTGTAGTTGTACGTGGAGAAATTGCTAGAAGGAAATATGGTGTTATGGTGAAGTCTTCTATAACTATTTCTTCTGAAGATATCGTGGATATACAGGCTATCATAACACTACAATCTGGTTAGTATGATTTGATTTTGTAAAGTTTACCCTTGGTACGGGCACGGCATATAATTTTCTTAATATTCATTTCCTTTTGTGTAGTAATTCGCGGGTGGTTGGTTCGAAAGCATAATAGTAGCTTCAATATTTTTAAGAAACATCCTGAGAATGGCAGATCTAGGCGAAGGTCACGTTCGAAGATGTCAGAAGACAAGGTACTTTACTCTGCATGTTTTAAATTTGGAAAAACATGCAATAAAAATTGTCAGTTTGGAGTTTCAATCCTAAAGTCACGTATTTTTCAGTTATTTCCAACCCATCAAACATTATACCAACTTTCTAGTAGAAACATTTCTAGATATGCATCTCCCTCTTATTTCCTTTTTACTGAGCTTTTGTTATAGTCCTATACTGCTGAGTTCCATGGCATTGTTGAAGTTCCCTACCTTTGAATGTGATAAATGTCCTGTTTTTTTAATAGGATGAATCGAAAGATCGGATGCAAAATCTGCCTTTGGCTTTAGAAGAACTCCAAAGGCGGGTAGTCAAGGCCGAATCAACTATAGAGCAAAAAGAAGAGGAAAATGCTGAGTTGAGGGATCGGCTAAAACAATATGAGAAAAGATGGATTGAATACGAGAAAAAGATGAAAACAATGGAGGAAATGTGGCAAAGACAAATGGCATCTTTGCAGGTATGTTTTCATATCATTATTTCTTTTTTTTTTCTTCGTGCTCTTATGTTATTATAATGGATGGTGTTGATTGATCTCATCAAACCTAGTTTTTATTTAGGAGAAGTGCCTTTTTGTAAACTGTAAACGTTTGAAACCTAAAAATTATATCGAAGATTCTGATTGCAATTTCAATGCAGATGAGTCTTGCTGCTGCTAGAAACAGCCTTGCTTCTGAGAATGCCAATGGTCAACCTTCAAGACATGATATTGCATCACCTTTGCCTTTCTGTTATGATTCCGAGGATGCTGTGTCGGTGGGATCTCGAACGCCTCGAACCGGTTGCAGCACACCTTTGAAGTATTCTTGTAGTCTTTCTGAAGTCAGAGCAACAAGAGACGGTAACGGTTCATTGAACAATCTGATGAGAGAGTTTGAGCAGCGCAGACAGACATTCGATGAAGATGCAAGAGCTTTGGTCGAGGTTAGGTCGACAGGGCAATCTCCGAACCGAAATTCCATCAATGAACTGAGAAATCTCAAATACAAGTTTGAGGGATGGAAGAAAGAATACAAAACGCGGTTAAGAGAGACGAAAGCAAGACTCAAATCAGGGAATTCAGAAATGGAAAAATGTCGGCGAAAATGGTGGGGGAGATTGAGTTCTAGAGCACAATAACATTAAAAAATGTTCTCTTTGCCAAAACAAAAGTGTATAAAAGATGAAGGATCAAACACAAAATTTGAGGATATTTGATATGTGTTACACAATTGTACTAATTGGTGAAGGGAAATCAAATTGTAAATCTACCAATTTTGTTACACGGTGGAAGTTGTGTGTATAGTTGTAGACTTGTAGGTTATGCATAGTTGTATTGATTAGTCTAGTTTTGCTATGTACATTTTGTTGTTACTTGATGTTAAAGTAATGTAAAAATACTACCTAAGGGTATAAATAGTGAGTGTTCATATCTTCATTTTAAGGAATATATTCATGACATTTGTTTGGTTAACTAGATAGAAAACTTGATTGCAGGTTCATTTTAACTGCGGTCCGATATTCATTTTAGAATTGGATAGTTGCGCTCTTTGTTCTCTTGAATCGATTAGAATTCTTCCATGTCTGTTTCCTTATCGGGAGAAATCTCTCGATATTGCTTTTAGTTTATTTTATTTTTAGAGAAGGTCCGTGATGATATTCGATCATTATCTTACAAGTTTTGACGTGGAGCCTGAATTTTAATTCATCTATGGTAAAGATTGAGAAGATGCTTGTTTGGATGAAATTTCCAAGAATGAATTTGATTTACTAGGATGAGAGCATGCATTCTTTTGGGCATGGCCTCGACACACATTTATGTTGAAGTCGACCTGAGTTCAGGTAACATATGTGTTCAAGGTATTCGACACAAAATTAGATATGAATGTCTCCATATCATTTGTTGTTGTTGTTGTTGCAAACAAAATTACATTAAACATTAGACTATCTCAAATCTGCCATTGATATCTTCTCATAAGAGTACAAGATAAGACAATACAAATTCTCATTAAGACTTTGTGGAAAAATACAAGTTTTTTCATAATTTTCCGCGTAAAAACATCTATATAAGAGTGGATAGATCCAACCCAGATGATCTCGCAGTCTCTTTGTTTTTTTTTAAATTTGTAGGAAACAAAAATAACCAAATAAAATACTTCTTTTTTTTTTTTTTGCATGTTTTCTTCACTGCTAGCATTTTATAATTTTTCTTTTTTATAATCTTTTTTTTCAAGAGTTGATTGGAGGTTCATTTTAGCTGTCGGACAGATATTCATTTAGAAATTAAAAAATTGCTCTTTTTCCCCTAAATTGATTAGAATTCCTCCATATCCCTCTATTAATATTCAAACAGTCCATCACCATGTTGTTCTCAATTCTCGCACGTCATCATTAAAAAACAACGATGAGTATGTACCTAAAAAAACAACAACAATGAGAGCGATATGATTGATCAACAACAAACAATGCATCCGACCACTCAAAAATTTTCAAAATGAAAGAAATTGACAAGATGATAAACAAGACAAAAATTTAGTTAAAAAAAGAGAACAGACAAGTCAAAAAAGAAATGACGAAATTTATATTCAATTCTATTGCATAGTACAAAACATTTATATTCCATTACATAAACATTTTTTTTGAGAATCTGAACCGGACCGATTATTAAACCAAAATAATCAGAACCAGATCGATTATTGAATCAATGTGCTTGTCAGTTTAAATTTTAACCAGTTGAATCAGAGTCTTCAACCCAATAAGACAATTTTTAATCAAAAAACGGGTGACTCAATTATATCTCTAAAGTGGGCCGGGTCAATATTTGTTAGACGAAAAAAAGACAAAAAATGAAATAAAACAATTTTTGTCATTAAAAAGAAGTGAAAATAAAAAAAAATAAAAAAATAGAGTCTTGAGTTGAGAGAGCATAAACCCTTCATCTCTTTCGCGCCGCATAAACCTCTGTCAACCGCCGCCGGCGAATCTTCTCCGGCAGCTCATCATCCTTCTCCGGCAGCTCGTGGTCTCGCAACAATGGCGACTCGTGATGGCGGTATAAAATCAACATCAATAAACGGTGTAAAAATGTATACAATAGCTTCACAACAACCTTCACTTGCTTCATGGATTCCAACTAAGAAGCAACAATCTCATCGTCCTGTTAAAAGTACTTTTTTTTTCCTTCTTCACTTTTTTCATCATTGCTCTTTCTCTTTCTCTGTTTTTTATTTTTATTATTCATTGTTTTTTTTATTGTGTTAATTATTAGGTTATACACAAAATGTGCAATTGATTGAAGATTTGAGGTTTACAACTGCAACTACAAAGATTAAAGCTACTCCTGATGGTGAATATATCATAGCTTCAGGTACACCAATTGTAATAATTAAGCTTAGTACTATTAAGCATAGTGTTAATTGTAGTATTAAGTTAAGTAGTTGTACTAATACCAAACACGTTAGTTGGTCTGGTGGTGATTGTGCTGGACTTGTTAGGGAGGACCACAATTCGATACCCCACAACTGCGCTTGGGAGATGACTGAAACCACTTGATGTCAGTACTTACCAGATTAGTCGGGGTATTAATGCTAAATTGAATCGGGGTATTTTATTTTTGTTGCGCATGGGAGATGACTGAAACCACTTGATGTCAGAGAGAGAGAGAGAGTATGTTTATTAATGCTAAATTGAATCGGGGTATTTTATTTTTGTAAAAAAATCATTAATGCACGTGGAATTTAGAAAATTGTTTTATATTAGCGGACAAAAAAAAAGTGTTAAAGGGTCTTATAAGTAAGGAGTAGGGATGGAGGGAGCACTTGATTTTATGTAGGATGGAGAAGGTTGATATGTATTGTACAAGCTTTAGAGTTTAGATGGAAAAATTAAAAGATTGATGTTTGATATTTTTGTGCTCAGTCTTCACTAATTAACACGTCTTCTTGGTAGTTATCGAGGTTTTAAATTGTAGTTGTGTCTGCATTGTGATTTTTGATATTTTGGCCAAATATTGCATCTGTTGTAGTTGCCTGGGTAGTTAGTTGTCAAACAAGGCACAATGGGCAGGGAAAAAAAAAAATCATGTTTTGGGTTTCCACAACAAGCAGGAAACACAAACTAGGATTACTAAAGTTTTTGATTTTATTTGTAGTGACCAGTTTTTGAACTCATCTTGGGTCCTGAGAAAAATTATAGCGAGAATTTATAGCTGGGTAAGTTAAAAAGGGACTAGTCATGTGTTGTAAATGATAGGAGGTTTGCCTCCCCCTAGCATAAGATGCATTTGTTAGGTATTTGATTTGATTTGAGGAAAGCATAGAGAATGTGATAAGTAAGGAATGATATATATTTTAATTCAAAAGTCATGACATTCACGTTGGTTCAATATTGAAGGTATATATCCACCACAAGTAAAAGTGTACGAGGTCAGGGAGCTGGGATTAAAGTTTGAAAGACATTTGGATTCAGAGATCATTGATTATCAGGTACTTTAGTTAGCTTTAGTTGAAAATAATTGGTGAATTGATTCCTGTGGCCCTAGTTGCCAATTATCCACTCTGATGCAAACTTCAGAGTGTATATTTTGTTTTATAGATACTGCTAGTCTTTTTATTTCATTTAAAATAGAGTGAGTGATGTCTTACTTAGGTCAAAATCCGTCAGCTTTTCTACCATAGGTTTTCAACCAGTGTACACATTGGCGGATATGCTATGGATGCAATTCTTAGTTCTTACCACCTTTTTATAATTTTCACCACTGTTCTTTTTCTATTTGCTTCCATGTTTAATGACAACCTTGCCACCTACTGTCCCACTGGTTGATATTTCTTTCTAATCCTCTGTAAGATTTTCTACTCTGACTATGAAGGTCGGCTGTGTTCTTCTGCTTGGACATTTTGAATCCTCACTGCCCCTCTCATTTCATTTATATTGATGTTATTTCATTTGTGTTAGCAAGAAATCCTTTACAAACGAATAAGGTGGTTGACTTTACCACATTATATTTGATAACTAAATACTTTTTTTTTTTCTGGTGTAGGTTTTATCCGATGACTACTCAAAACTTGCTTTTTTATGTGCTGATCGTTCTATAAATCTACATGCCAAATATGGAAAGCACTACAGTTTGCGAATACCAAGGTTTCTTCTTTATGCTTTATGTATATTGCTCTTGAAATATAAAGTTTGTTTTATACCAATCATAGTTAATTATCACATTGATGTGTTTCGTTGAGCATCTAGGTTTCATATACACTAAAAATATTAATATTGAAGTTGGTTACCTAGAAAATCTAAGTAGTTTTTGTACTGAACTGTACTTGGCCGTTATGGACTACAGGGATGAATTTGTTTGCAATTGATTCCTTTGTTTGGGTTGGGTATTGACTTATTCTTATGACCTGTTTTGTTTCTAACTTAAATAAGAATTTCAACTTCTCATCATCACACATCCTATATTTGGTGAAATTGGAGGTTGAACTCAGACTAGTTCTTTACAAGTGTGGTAACATGACTTGATGTTATCTTATGACAGGATGGGAAGGGATATTACTTATGACCACTGGTCTTGTGACTTGCTATGTGCTGCCTCTTCCCCGGAACTGTACAGAATTAACTTAGAGCAGGTATTTAGCTTTGAACTTGCTGTCATTATAGCATCATCAGTAGCATACAAATGTCTTCTTATATGGAAAGCTGTTGTGTAATTATCCTTTAAATGTAATTCCATATTTAAGTTATCTTTTAATTATTTTCATTGATGTTTTGGAATTTTGGTTGAATTTTGGAGAGCTGTTTGGGTTGAAATTGGGAATTTTAAAGAAAATATTAAAAACGGAAAGCTTTTGTATAATTATCATTGACATCTAAATCCTGTTTAAATATTTTTTAATTAATTTTATTGGTCATTTGGAATAGACCTTTACTAAGTTTTTATTAGCTCTTGGTATCCCGTATCTGGTATATAACAGTGTTTGCCTACTTTTCTTACATGCCAGGGACGATTTCTCTCCTCCTTTAACACTCAATCCCCAGCGTTGAATGTAGTTTGTCGAAAGTAAGCAATGGAACTTAAATACCGATTACCCTGCTTTGTTTTCTTTGTTTATAAAAGCTTTGCATGTTTGTTTATGTACCCTTTATTGAATTAGTGGAACTTGAATCTTATCTGAATTTTAGCAAGCTTCATGGGTTAGTTGCCTGTGGTGGTGAAGATGGTGCTGTGGAATGCTTTGACACACGTGTGAGATCTTCAGTTGGTAGAATTGATGCTGTCGGACCTAGTGGTGATCTTGACCAGGTAGCATTTATTCTCTATCACAGTAGACTATTCTGAGACTACATCTTTGATCCTGGATAGCTGCGCTCCAAAACTAGGATAGCGGTTTAGCATGTAGTAGGACAACTGCTATTATAATAATTTTATATTCACAATGAAATAATTTATACTTTATATACTAAAAAAGTTATATTAAATTATTTTTTGTAAGTAATGTATATTCAATATAGAAAAGGTGTGATGATATGATTTTTTATACTGGAAGTATTGAAACTATTATATGGCTATATGATGGATCACAATCTTGTGTACATATATGTGCTTTTAGAAGTTCCATTTGGTCTAGAAGCATCTATCTTTCTCTCGCTTGTCATAATTGATTCCAAGATTTTAATTTTCTTTGTAAATTTTCTTTGTAATAATTGACATCTTTATCGTTGAACTTTCTATATTTGTAGGAGGTCACAGCATTGGAGTTTGATGGTGATGGGGGCTTCTCAATGGCTGTTGGAAGTAGTGCAGGAAAGGTACAGTGCTATTTTTGTGCAGCTTAGAAGTTACCTTCTACTATCATGTCCCACTCCCCCTTATACAAAAGCTTTTGGGCTTGAAGTATAAATAGTGCATATGCAGCAGGGCATGTTGAATTTAATTATTAGCAGTTGGGAACCATGCATTGAAAACTGGTGACTACTTGATATTTAGAAAAACAAATATAATACCCATCATTGTGTCAAGGGCTAAGTCTTCCAAAACCTTGAGTTGTTTTGGGTGGAGGTCAAGATGCTTTTTTACCTCTAAGAGGCGGTATAACTTTAGTCACAAATGTTGGTTGAATTTCGTAAAGAGAACTCACAAAGCCAGACAATATTAGCTGTTACGTTTAACACAACCCATAAATTCATGATTTTTTGTTCGTAAATGATAAGGACAGCCTTTGCAGACATAGTTGATTTAAGTTCTGAACACAAAATGGAAATAGGATAACTTCTTGTGGCAGAATAGAAGATGGAAAAGTTTTCTGTATTTTTTCAAATTGGTATTTGTAATTGTCGTGGGATCACAGATTCACAATGTCACTAGTTTAACTAAATTTCCATGGTTATATTTTCCCCCTTCAACATGGATAATATTTACATTTTAATATCGTATATGCAGGTTCTCATCTATGACCTGCGCTCATCACGCCCTGTACGAATAGAGGATCACATGTGAGTGCCGTCCTCGTTCTTCAGATCTATTTATGATTAATTTGTATCGTATTAATGATTTGTTGGTTAAAAACTGTCTTACAGGTACGGCAGTCCCATATTGGACATTAAGTGGCATCGTACTCTTAACTTTGAACGACCAATGTTGATTACTAGTGATAGTCACGTCGTTAGGATATGGGATCCTGACACGGTAGGTGAAATGGTTCCTGCTCTCATATTTTCTGATTAACAATTCAACATCTCCAAATTTATCTCTACCCCTTGGGCATGATTGTTTTCACGCCTTAAGATATTTAGCCAGGATAAGGACAAAAAGAAAAACAATTAAATGAACTAAAAATTAAAATTCAGTAATTAATAAAGATGATTTTTTTTCTTCTGGAAATAGATAATAGGTTTGAGTTATAATTGAATGATAGATAAAAAAAGTGATGTGTAGAATAAATAGGCAGAAATGAGGACAAAAAGTTATACTTCCGGTGTTATACTTCCGGTGTTGAGGAAATTAATAAAAATAACACATAATATTTTGGAAAAAATAAATTAGATAATGAGTAGATAAATTCCTTCATTCAATGAGACATGTTTGGAATATCTACCATACCACATCCTATCTTTTGGAACACATAATATTTTGACAAAATAAATTAGATAATGAGTAGATAAATCCCTTCATTCGATGAGACATGTTTGAAATATCAACCATACCACATCCTATCTTTTGGAGATGGTTTGGAACATGTCAGACTGTGAAAACATGATCTTAAATGTGTTATTTTGGTCAAAGTTTACTAACTGTTAAAAATGAAGAATCACTGAGAAAGTGCTGGAAACCATGAGAAAATGAATGTAAAGAACAGTGAAAGAGAATAGAGAAGCTCTCTGTTTCTGAGAATCGATTAACTGTAAACTGAACTGTATGATTTTGGTAGTGTTATGTTTATGTTAGGGAACCAATTCAGCGTCCGTTTGTTACGGATTATAAATAAAAGTGTTTTGGCACTCAATAATTTAGAGATTAATTTTTAGAGATTTTTGAAAAAAAAAGAGGCTGTTGTGTTGTGTGTTTGTTTACCATAATGAAAATCACTTTAAAAAAAATCAGTTATCAAAAAAGATTTTCTAGAGAAGCTGCTTAAAAGTCAAAACAGTATCTCATTTGCAGCAGTTTTCTTAGAGTTTTTTGAAAATCTGTAACAAGCAGACGGAAACTTCTAAGAGTTATTTTGTTTTAAAAAAAGTATTTTTTTTACGAAAAAAGCTATAACAAACAGTCTCTCAAAGTCTTGACAAAATTTGTAGCTACTCTAAGCACACAACAGCTGACAAGTTAAATTTGACTGCCGAACATATGCTACTTGGTGCTAGTCTAGTGAGCTATTATCAACAGTTATACTAAAATCATTTTTGAGAGATTACAATAGTCTTACTCAAGTCAGTACCTTCATATTGTGGTTTGCTTGTGTTACGCACAACATATTTTTATAAATAATGCATTTGCAATACCTCCACTAAATTGGAAATTCATGTGTGTTATGTTTAGTTTGACTTGGAATGTGATAAGTATCTAAACACTTGGGGAACCCGTCTTAAAAGTTAACTATCAAAGGGGGGAAGAACCAAGCCACTTAAATACTCTACAGAGCATCCCATTCTACTCAATATAGGATCTGGAGACAGCAAAATACCCAATTCCCTATCAGAATGTTTCCTAAATGTAATTGCTGCATTTGTAGTGCTTTCATCAGCATTGGTTGTCATATGACAGATTGTAATCTACTTTCAGGGAGAAGGCTTAACCAGTATTGAACCGACAACAGGAGCAATAAATGACGTATGTACATTTCCTGGCAGTGGTTTGATCCTGTTGGCATTGGACTGTAGCCAAATACCATCTTACTTCATTCCATCCCTCGGACCTGCTCCCAAGTGGTGTTCTTCTCTAGAAAACTTCACGGTATGATCGCAATTACTTTGATATTGACACTGTTACGTTACATAGTCTTTCTTTGGTTTATTGACATCAGATCTATTTTTACAGGAGGAATTAGAGACAAGTGGACAAACAAATATTTATGATCATTACAAATTTTTGACAAAGGAGGAGCTTGACAGGTTAAATTTGACCCACCTGATTGGAACCAATGTACTCAGAGCCTACATGCACGGCTTCTTTATAAATTTAGCATTATACAAAAAGGTAATTTGTCTTTGACATATTTTCATATTCATTTAACGTATTTTATAAGTTACTGAAATACTGAGATATTTCTTCGCCCTATTTTTAAACATTCAGTCTTTCACCAAAGTTTTGTATCAAATGAAGTTGATAAAAAAGTATTTACAAGCTTAATTGAAAATGATATTGTTAGGATAGTTTATAATGAGCATAGCAAAAAACCTTTGCTAGCTTATCATAGAAGGAATAGGATTTATCTACCTTTTGAGTTAGTTTGGAGGTTATATATTTTCTGTTTTTAGTTATATATTAGTTAGTTAATCCTTATCCTGGTTGCTAAGAGAGTTGGGAACCTATAAATAAAGCCTTCCTTTCCTTAGAAGGGATTTTTAGGTTTTGTTTCATTTTGGTTGGAATATTTTCAAGTGTAGGGGAGTATCTTCCTCGCTGTATCTTTCACTTTTCTATCAATAAAACCATAGGGAAATGAGAACTCCCTTTCTCAAGTGTTCTTGCTAAAAAGAAACATAGCAGAAATGTTTGATTGACATCAGCATAGGAACTTGAGCAAGTTTCATGTGGTCATTTCATCCAACGGTGGTTGATGAGTTGTACCAGTTACTCAGTAACATCGAGGAAAGTTGCAAGTTTGGAAAGAAAACAGATATCATGCAGTGGTGAAGTATTGCCCACTAGGCTCCTTTTTGCAATATTCACCCTTGGTTCTCCTCATTTTTCATAATGATATTTTTATAAATTATTATATGAATAACACTGGAAACCTGCCAAGACCTTTCCCTGAAATTCTAAAGAAGCTGCTGTTAATTTTCCATGAGTCGTTTGTATTCCCTGTTTAAATGAGGTTGGCCAACAAGAGGGAGAGTTTTGAAATGAGAATGTTGAGGAAAGGTTGAAGTGTTTTCTCTATTTTCTTAAAACATATTTGATCACAGTAGGTTTATGGTTTCGTGCAAGTTAACTTCTGAAGTTGAATTCAACAACCATATCATATGATGAAAGACTTGTACTTTTCCCTTGCCATTGTTGAGTAATATATAAAGTTTTCTGGATGTTTAGATTTCCTCCTTCCTCGAGTATATTGATCAATCAGTTCAATTCAACAACCCTATCATATGATGAAAGACTTGTACTTTTCCCTTGCCATTATTGAGTAATATATAAAGTTGGTCTGGATGTTTAGATTTCATCCTTCCTTGAGTATATTGATCAATCACAATAGCCGTTCTTAGCCAGAGTTTTCCACCCATTTTTTCTAATGTAGGATTAGTTGTTTTAATTTTAGTTTTTTTTTTTTTAATTTTATTCAGTCTGTGTTATTTGTACTTTAAAGTGTTTTACTATATATCAAATGACTTTTGAATGACATTTAGACTTTATTTGGGATTTGAAATGTTGGGCTAGTATTGGCCACAATCTATGAAGCACAGACATGGACACCGGACACGACACGGACACTGACATAATTCAATGTAATTATAAGTGTCAGTGTCGTGTCGGTGTCGGACACGACACATGTCCGACACCGGGACACGCCTAATCTAAGGAGTGTCAGAGCTTCATAGGCCACAATAAATAGTGTGCTTTTGTAACAAAATAGACGACTAGATACTTTTTTCCTCGTCTTCATTGTGTTTTTCATGTTTTGGAGGATATCAGATGGATCCACTGCTTTGTTATACTCACTCTCATGTCACTTTTATAAACGATCTATTGCATCTTGCTTGATTACTATAGTGCCATAATGGTTATTTCTTAGATGTTGCCTGACCTAACAGTCTTCTTTTGTCCTCTTATATGGCGTATTAATTCTTGTAGGCAAAAGCATTGGCGGATCCTTTTGAATTTGAAGCATATTATGAGAAGCACAAGAAAGAAAAAATAGAAAAGGAACGGGAATCAAGAATTACGGTTGGCCGCTTTACTTAGCATTTTAGTTTTCTATGCATATTTTACCTTATGGGTGATTAATTGGTTTATAAAGAAATATTAATCTATGGCAATCCATCAAATCACTTTCCTTGCAGATAAAGAAAAAATTACCCAAAGTGAAAGTGAACCAGGACTTTGCAGCTCGGATCATTGAAGCTGAAGAAGCGGAAAATGAGAAGAATGAGAAGAGAGATACTGTTGAAGATGATAAAACCAAAAAGACATCTAAGAAAAAGAAAGTGCTTACTATGGAAGATGTTGATGATAGATTTAAAGCTATGTTTACAAATAAGGTACTGTGATCTGATATGTCAGGTTTCTAGCCTTTTTAATGACTTTATGCTCTCCCCTCAGCCATTTTCTATCCTGAAAAATGAAGGTTCAAACCATTCCTAACTGCCCACATTTGAACACTTCAACTTCCCACTTTTATACTTTTCCAATAGGCTCGATGGGATTTGATTTAAATATGTAGTCCCAATTAGTGATCTATTGAATTTTTTTCCTCAGTCTCACTTTATGTTTCTTACACCGATGCATGATGTTAACTTTTGCTTCCAACAATTTTTGTTACAAAAAAAGTTAGATTTTACTGCAGCGTAAAAATATTTGAATGAAATGATGAAATTTTGGTGCGTTACTATGACTGCAATACTGCATTGTCTTTAAATGAGACGTTTCTCTCTGACAATTATTCCTTCTTGTTTGGCTTCAGGAGTTTGAGATTAAGGAGGATTCTGAAGAATATCTGGCTTTGCATCCGATGGGTGCTAAAAAGCAAACATCCTTGTTAAAGGAACATTTTGAACCTGTGTCTGAGGACGATGAGGATGTAAGTCAAGGTGAAGATGATGCTGATGCTTCATCTGAAGATGAACCTGCAACTAAGAGAAGGTGAGAATATGTTATCAATCTGTATGGTTCCTTTTCCTTTTATGGGATATAAATGTGTTGATTCATCTAGGCATGGCAACGGGCCGGGGACAAATTTTGCCTTCCCCGTCCTTGAATCCATGAGGTTTAGGTATCCTCTTATCCGCCCTGATCTCTGCCGCAGGTAAAAAATGAACCCCATACCCGATTGAGTTCGGGTATCCCCGCATGAACTTGTGCTATATTTTGGTACATTTTTATTAAAGAGTAAAAAGACCAAAACTACACTATTTCAACAAATTGATTTTTTTTGTTTAACAAAAAAACAGACGAAACGACTTATTTAGGGCTGACATTAAAAATAACATAAACAAATGAATGTCATTTTAGAGTTTGTTAAAGAGTTTCTAAGTTAAGAGAGGTAAAATTTTAATTTTGATACAAACAGGGCAAGTGGGCACCAGTGTCCTCTTTACCTGCCCCCATCATATTATTAGCGCATTTTAATAGAATATCTGTAATCAGTGGCACTGCTTTTCTTATCTGGGAGATTTTGTAGATTATTTTCTGCATGCTTATAATAAATATTATGGAGTATCTTAATTTTGTTCTTATTCTTTTGAGTGTTGATTTCTGAAACATTGTCACATACTATGCAGGATGTTTGAAATTAAGAATGAGCAGCATGCAGAAGCATTCTGGAGCCGAAAATCAATTGCAGCTGAGGAATCACTTCCTATGGGAGATAGAGTGACAGCTCTCAAAGATGACCAACAATTCTCTCGTATTCCTCGTGGTGTTAAGCAGGGTCCTGGAGGATCACGAGAAATAACCTTCACTTCGAGAAACAAAGCAACCTACAAGGAAGATGATGAAGATAAAGTGGCACCATGGAAAAAGAGGGGAGTTCAATCCTTGGGGCTCAAGCCACAGGGACCAGCGTTTAATGGCCGTGGTCGTGGGAGAGGGAGAGGCCGAGGGAGAGGGAGAGGGAACCGTGGGAATGGCAGAAGAGGACGTTGATAGCGGCTTTATACACAAATGTAAACGGCATTTGATTTCCCATATCTCACTTGATCTTTACGGTGCCGTGGGTTGAAGGCCGGCATGGTTGCCTAGCTACACGACCTCTAATGTATCATTTATAGCCTATCCCCCTAACACTATCATCCTAACAGTTTACTTATTTACAATTTTATTCTTCACCCTTTTATTTTGGATTATCTATCAAGATAAATTTTGTGCAAACCTTACCTGACTTCTTACCTTGTTAAGTGGAAAGGGGAGGAGTTTTGAGTTATCACATCACATGCTATCCATAATACTGAATGGAGCATGTAATCTCAATTTTTTATTTATGTATTCATGCTTATTTCAGATTAATTCTCACCCTTAATTTGTGTCTTCAAATTATCATATTTTAATGAGAAAGAAATGCCAATAGACATTGATTGATGATTTTTCTGTTGATTTGTTTTTATTTATATATACTCTACATGTAAAAGAAAAGTTTTGAATCTGTAATGACTAATGAGACTTGGATACACTCTCTTAATTAAACAGTCAAATGAAACTTTCATAATTTCATAAAGTAGCTTGATTATAATTTTGTTGTTAGAAAACTTAATAAAAGTCTTTAGCCAACATTAGTTGTTGCTTTAACCATATCACATTAACACAATTTTTCTTGTTGGAGGTTTCAACAAAACATATTAACAAGTGATCTTTCATCTTTAAATTGAACTTTGGTCCTTAAGAACCAAAACAAGTACGCTAATTCAATTATAATTGAGATCATAATCTACACATAAATGCCATGTCTTATCATTCACACAAAGGCAATCATAGATAACATTACTGTTTAAGCACCAGGTACAAACTTGGTAGCATAAACCCAAGCATTGTTAGCAACAGGGTTATCAATGTGATCCAAAACATTCTCCAAAGGTCCTTTACCAGTAACAATAGCTTGAACAAAGAAACCAAACATTGCAAACATAGCCAATCTTCCATTCTTGATTTCCTTCACTTTAAGTTCGGCGAATGTAACCGGATCATCAGCAAGACCAAGAGGGTCAAAGTATTGGCCACCAGGGTAAAGATCGTTTCCCTCTCCGACACCAGGAAGACCGTTGATGCGGAATCCTTCGACAAGTCCCATTAGAACAACTTGGAAACCCAGTACTGCTAAAATGCTTTGTGCATGAACAAGGTTTGGGTTTCCTAAGTAGTCAAGTCCACCTTCTGAGAATATTTGTGATCCTGCTTTGAACCAAACTGGTTCTTTGAATTCAACTCTCACCCATTTTTGAAGTACTTCTGGTGTGATGGATCCTAGTGCTCCTAGCATAGCCCATCTTCCATGGATCACCTTCATTATTCAACAATTTTATTTTATACAACCTCAACATGAGGGGAAAATCTTAATTTTTGTAATTGAGAAAATTGAAGTTTCATCTATGAAAACAAGATACTTGATACAAAACAAAAACATATCGGGTGCATTTGATTTGCAAAACAGTAAGTACTGGACAGAACAGTACAGGACAGAACAAGACAGTACAGGACAAAAATAAGATAGTACAGAACAGGACAAAATTGTATCGAAGAGAGATAAAGAGATAATTTTCTTTATATTTGAAAATAAAAAAGGGTATTTTCGTATTTTTTATAGTTGTACTGTAGACAAAAAGTTGTGCTGTCATTTACTGAAGGACAAAAATTCTTGATTTTGTCCTGTCCCTTACTGTCTGTTTTGTCCAGTCCCATAACCCATTTTTAAATCAAACAGGGTACAACAAAAGTTGTTCTGTCCAGTACTCTAATTTTTAGCAGATCAAACACACCCATCAAGTATTTTTTTATCAAAAGAAATGAAATTTAATAACCGGATATTCCCCCTATGCATATCAGGAATTATCTGATGCGGTATCTAACATGATACTTGAACGGTTTTGGAGTATCGTGCATTCAGATAGTTTACACTTTACAGCCTAGCCTTTCTTTTTTAATTGAAGTGTAGTTTTTTATTAAAAATAATAATAATTTGGCATTGAAAATCATTTTTAATGTACTGAGAGTTTTTTTAAGTATGAAAATTAACCTCAAGAGCCCTGTTCTTGGCAAATGCTTCTGGATCAGCAGATAAACCAGCAGTGTCCCATCCATAATCACCAGGGAATTCTCCAGTTAAGTATGAAGGAGTCTGAGCTGAAAATGGTCCTAAATATTTCACTCTGTCTGGTCCATACCACAATTCATTTCCCTTCACAAAACCAATGCATGTATCAGTCACACAATCAACACTATAAAGATGTTGTTAGAATAGTATTTATTCAAAAAATTAAATAAAATTATTATTAATTAACTCATGACACGACTATAATTATAAGTGTCAGTGTCGAGTGTCGGACACACGGAGTATGTATAATTTGAGGAGTGTATGTGCTTTATAGCATCAAATAAACAAATTTAACAATATTGAGTGTTATATAAACCAAAAGTGAAGAGGAAAAAATGGTTATTGTGGAATACCATAGTGACTCTTGAAGTTCCCATGGCGACAACATCTCTAAGAGGATTGGCACTACCTTTCCTTTGACCAAGGAAAGGACTTTGTTTGACAACAGTTGCTGAGCTTGCTGTAGCTGCCATCAATGCCATGACTTGTTCTTAGCTTTCCTCTTGGTTAAGGTGAAACCTTAGTTTACTCTAAAAATGTTTGGTACCAGAAATGTGTGGAAAGAGAGAGTGAGAGTAACATAATATGTAGGGAATGAAAATCAGAGGAATGTGTGGTTGGAAACATATGTAGAAATTGGTGGTTGAGATGGTGTGGTTTGAAGTGACCAATGAGAAAGCTTTAAAGGATTTTATGTATATCTTGCTCATATCTTTCTATCCACATTTTATCCTTGTTCTCTAATGATATACTCCAATTTAAAATGATTTAAGATTTTTCCCATGTAATGCTATTATAAAAAATATTATACTCTATTATTAATATAATGTGACATAAATGGTAGATATTTGGGATATTTAATTATTTGGTCTTAGATCTAATTTTTAATTAATGTGTATGGAAACATATGAATTGATTAAATGAATGTAATGAGATTCATTTAAGCAGTTGATCCCTCCCAACAAATGTTTTTACATATAGGTTAATCCCTTCCAACAAATGGTTCTAAATATTTGCTTATAACTAAGAAGCAGATACATTAGTTATTCAATATATCTAAAAAGAGATATTGGTTATAATTAAGATCGGAGAGAGTACTTAATAAAATAATCTTATTATTTAGTTTTTGGGTTATCATGATATATGTATTAATTTCTCCTCTCAACTAAGTTATTTTCATACGCATGAGGTAAGAATTAAATTCTTGACCGCATGCTTAAGAGGCCAAAGATCCTTATTACTTAGACTATTTATTGTTGATTAATCTAATCTTATTAAGTATAAGTCGAAGTAGAATATAAAATTTTGGAAGTAGGGTTTATAGTAATCATTAGAGACTAAATTGAAGAAAAAAATTTAACATATATTAAAAAGTGTAAATGATATTTATTTTAAAACATTTTTTATTATTTTAAAGTGACATTTATTTTAAAATAGAGGGTGTAGATTTTTTTTAGTTTAACAATTTAATTGGTATACATTTTCTTTCTAAATCTACTTTTAATAGAAAATTTTCTTCCTTTTTTCATGTCATAAGTTTCAAAATACAATTACAAAAAATAGGCTATGTGCTAAAATAAGTTTAACAAAAAAATCATCACAAGCAAATAAATTGTTACAAATTGCTATAATCATATTTGCCATATGCAACAAAATAAAACGCATCTCTAGAAGTCTGAACAAGTGGCTATAAACTCATAGTGCCATCTCTACAAATTAAACTTATCATCAATATTCAATTATAAAATTATAAAATGTTTAACTTTTATTACACTGCAATATTCAATTAATTTATATTTTTATAGATTATAGGGATTTTTAAATGCATGAGGATGAGGTGCATCAAATAACGCGCGCCCGTGAGCTGCACCAAATTAAAGCCTTAAAACTGAAAAAGAACAATAAAAAAGACCAAAATGCGGTGAGCGTGGATCGAACACGCGACCTTCAGATCTTCAGTCTGACGCTCTCCCAACTGAGCTATCCCCGCAATGTTATTTACTTCGAGTGTGCATATTATTTATATAATCGAGGTTTATGTATTGTGCCATAATTATTAATTAATCAAAGTTGTTCAAGGGACTTGATTGTCTTCAATTTATTCTATACGTTTTGGCATAATCTACCATCACATGATTCATTATATTATTTAGTTTTTTTTTGTGCGCTTGATTTCAGAATTTTCTTTGGCAATGTTAAATGAATTTTAATGTTGAAGTTATTATTTTCATTATGGTACAAAATGTTGTAGATGACATGCAAATGCTATTGTGATTGCAATATTACATTGTTTTAATAATCAAAACAAAAAATCTTATATAAAATCGTGGTTAATGATAATAGAAAACAAATAAGGGGTCCTAAATCAACTTGTTGAAAGAGTGATAGTGAAATGTGTTCAATTGAAATCTAGTTAGTCTATGTTTGGTTGTGCGGCATGAAAGTTGCATTGGATTACAAAAATGATTTGGCAAAAGAGCTTCTAACGAAGTTACATATTAGAGCTTCTAATTTTGCAGTGAAATTGCATTGGATACACATTTTTATCTTAAAAGCAATAGAGGTATTTCTCTATAAAAAATAATGTGAGAAACATTTATGTTGACTGTTTCAAACATTCAACTTGAGTTTCACTAGAATGTAAGATTTCTATGCAAGCCATACCTACGGGTTAATTTTCTAGATCTTTTTTGTCATAACATTAGCACTTGGGTAATCATGTTTTGCAGAAGAACACACTTGTTTAATTATAGTAAACGAAAGAAAGTAATCGCATGCTTTCATTTCGATCACTTTTACACATCAGTCAATGCTAATTGAATGGATTTCATGATCCCCAACCCCATAAAACGTGGCGGAAAATAAAATTGAAGAGCATATTGAGCATAACACAAACATGGTGGCTGGCGACTTGCACGATTGAATCTCGAGTTACAAACTGGGTCTGTTTTGTCTTCATACCAGGGTTCCTGTCTTCCATTGTTTCTTGCACTCTGCTAAACCAATTTATCTATGAATCCAAGGCAAAACGTTACAAACTAGTTAACGGACTCTTCTGATGTTTTTTTTTTTGTACAAGGTAATGGAGCTAAATTCATCAAATGATAGTAATTATCCTGTCAGCGAGATCTGTTGAAAATGACAAATAGAACCAAGTTTTCATCTTCTTAGAGCTCCATAGTTTCTGGGCGCCTAAAAACCAAAAATAAAGGTTTAGTTCCATGAAACCACACAATTCCAAAGAAGTTATAAATTAAGAAGTTCCACTATCAAGTATCAACCAGTGTTGTCAATAGCAGATGACAAATTATGACAGCAAGCCAAAATTTCTATATAAAAAGGTGTTGCGACTGGCACAAAATTCGCCATGTCATAGCACCACAACTTGACAAAACTGACCACAACTGCATTTTTTTATTTGCTAGAACTATATATCAGGGATGAACAGATCATGGCAATGTGATGACGGGGTACAAGCAAAAGGATAGGATATGAAAGTTCGCAATCAATTCTATTCAATTAATCTTAACATTTTTTTGACGGAATATGTAAATTTATTTAAGTATCACGAGGTACAAGCATAAATAAAATTCTCATGTTCTGCTGGCTATAAATAACTACCAAGGGTAATAATGACTAGTAAATGTATATGAACACAAGATGCACCATCATCTGCTCAAATAAGCATTTTGCATTAGTAATATAGATACTATCAGAAACAAGTGAAGAATTGAAAGGGAGCACAAACCCGAGGTTGAGACGGATTTAATCTCTTTTGAAGATTGTCATCATCATCGTCGTCGTCGTCATCATTGTTCATGAGCATTCTATGGATTGAAGAATTATCTGATTTCTTCCCGCGTTTGGAAGCCTGTGTAGTACCTCTACCTCTTCCCTTTGGAGCAGCCCTTTTCCGTGCTGGTAGATTGGGTTCGTTATCCTATGGAAATTTAAGATGCATCAGATTACTTAATAATTAAGAATGTCAAGGATATATTTCATGACAAATTACACTCCAATGCACACATAATTGTCAGGTTGCACAAAGAAAATTGACCATCACTGAACCAAAGAACCTAATACACTTCATATTTCAAGGAACTGTAAACAAAAGAATGCAGAACATAAGGAATTGGCATTAACTCATACCGAACTGTCATCTATCTCTTCAACTGCATTTCCTTTGGCTTCGTCACTTGAAGCATCATCAGCCCCACTTTGGACGGAAGTTGCTGCAATTGATGCAGACCTGCATTAAGTCAATGAAACCATGTTGGATAAATATTCACAGTCAAGGCACCTTCAAGGGAATATCAGAAGGACTTTATCTAAACCCTGAAACGGTGAAAATACTCCTGCTTTAAATTATTTTCAAGCATGTAATCTAGAAAGTGCTTTGTCCACACTGGCCAAAGCAACAGGGATTCATGAAGCAGCTAAGTATCAGAATCATAACTCTAACGATAATAAAAATATTCTGAAATAGGATAACTATATTCTAATTTCTTTTTTTTATTGTTGTCTATGAGTTTTTTTTGTTGTCACTATATTCTAATTTCTAACTGTAAAGACATGGTAGTTCAATTGGAAAGTGTGGAACATTGAATAAAAATGAACATCATTCTTTCCGGGGGTAAGGGAGAAGCTCATTTTTTAGTCATCATCACTTGGATTTAATTTGCTGCATAGAAATAACAAAAAGTTACTAAAATGATTTATTTCTTAGCAAATGCAACCTTTGAGAAGAGCGAAACCCTAAAGATCCGTCAAGGGTTGTCTGCTTCAAGGTACTAGAATCCTTGCCTCTGCCCCTACCCCTGCCCCTTCCCCTTCCTCTGGTTGTAGTTTGAGATGCAGAGGATCCTTTCCGGCCTCTGGTGCTTGGTTTTGAGCTCGATGTTGGCATGGCATCTTCATCATCACTGAAGGAAACTGCACTATCAGCTCCAGCAGCACTTCTGCCTTGAAAATCCTATATGGATAAAGAGAGAAGCTAAGAATGAAAATCACGAACAATATCACCTGCCCAAAACCCTGCTTTTTCCATCATTTTGCAAATTGCAATAGCAAGCATCAATATATAATCTCATTTGTTGGGTTTACCTCAAAGGACTGACCAGCAGGAGTGAACTGTGTAGATCCCTTGGAGCGTGTTGATCGTTCCTTAACACGTTCCTAGAACAAAAAGGAGAACGATAACAGTCACTGATGATGCTTACATGTATGGTCGGTCCATTAAATAATTGTGATCACAATGATCTAATAAAATAATTGCAAATGTTGCAACAAAAAAAGATGGAGATTGATAAAGGCCTTCAAATAAGGCAAAGTGAATTTTAAACCTAAATTCAATGGAGAATACTCGATTCTTAAACTAACGAAAAACAGTGATGAAACTTCTAACCTCAAAGCATTCTCCAACTTTAACAACTAAATCTTCCTCATCAAACTTCCGCTCATTTGAATCCTTAGCAATTTTACTCTGCACAAGCATAAAAGTTAGTCTTCACAGGAAGGAGAAGGAATATAACATTGACGTAACACAAACAAGAATATGAAGAAACAATGTGTGCATTCTTAGTAAATAAGATGTGGAATATGATATGTACTGGATGTTCCAGCATATCAGTATCACAGACAAAAGCATGCCATACAGTGGATAAATGCCATAACGAAATCTTACCCGTGTTTCATCAATATTGTACTGTACACATGAGTAAAACGCCATTTTATCATCCTTGTTAACAAAATTGTGTAAAGCAATATCCAAATCATTGACTGGAAGTATCTCCATTTTCTGCAAACCCATTATGAGTTAGATACATTCAAAGATAAGAAAAAAATATAGTAGAATTTTTTTACATTTTTTTTCTTAACCTTCAACAAAATTAAAGTCAATCTAGAATTCCAGAGACTAATGAAGTTGTCCAGTAAAAGTTGGACATCCGTAAGGTTGAACTTAGGCCCAACCCAAAGTGCTAAGAATTCCCAAGAAAATTAAATTGTGAATTTAAAATATAATATACTACTTATATTGGACATAGCACCAGAGGAACAAGAAAACAACTATGTGCTATGTGTAATATAATATACTACTTATATTGTGAATTTATAAAGCTATGTGGCTGTTCATCGTTGAAACAGGAAATATCCATAAAGCCATATATAGAAAGACTAAAGGATTAAAGTACTAAATGAATAAAATACCAGATTATTTTCAGCAACCAAAGCCTCTATGTTCTGCTGATTTAATTCTTCTGGACGAAGTCGTTCTGAGTCCTCAATTTTGCCTACACCCTTCTCCAATTTTGATGCCTTTGAAAATATAAGAATGTCTTGCGGGTTTGCAACCTAATATAAGGATGACCAATCAACAATAGAAAACAAACTCTAAGTAAAATCAGCACTAGCACACTTATTTAGGAAGAGAGATCAAATAAAATTACCTTTCCTACATATTTCTGCCCAAATCTTTGAGGATTAATAGTCATAAATCCAGAGTAATCTACCTGTAAATTAAGTTTTATTAGCTGGAGACTCGGCATCATGCCAGAAAACATTATGTAATATCTAATGAAACTAGATGTTCATTAGAGCTAATACATTAAACAGAAGTTCAAATAAATACTAATAACAAACTGTCTTTTGAGGAATTTGCAAATCCTACTCCATGCACGATGGATAGAATTTAATTGGTTTGGTATCATGAAAATTGCAACCTTTTTTTGAAAAAGTGTCAGATCAAAACCAGTAAGATTATAGAATCATGAACAGCATATCAATCTTCCTGCAAAGTGAAATGCTCAACAGGAGGAAGTGCCCTTGAATATAGAAGTGATTTTTAAAAGTCATGTTCCAGTATATAAAAATTACCTTGATACGTACTAGTGGAAGCTTAAGTTCTGCTCTTTGGACAGCCTTCTTACCAGATTTTTCTAGAAGCTTCTCGACCTGTACAATCATCAAAATAACATTGATGCACATATGATCACAAACATACAACAAAAACTAAGTTTTACCACCCAACTATGTAAGGTCGGCTACATGGATCAATTAGTGCATTACTTTTTTTATCGTAAATATATCATGTCTCTTAGGATTTAATAATGCCTATAGCCAAACCATTGGCCCCTAAAACTTTTAAGAGAAGAAACCTAGGTGATCCACTCCTCCAAAACTAATTAACAAAAAGGGTACAGCAAATTATAAGGCATAAAAAAAATTCATTCAATATTAAGAAACACACACATACCACTTTGTCGAGATGTTCAAGAATAGAATTCTGATCATTGGAATCAATATCAGGAATATCTTTCAGTACTATCTGCATTATAAAGATTTAAATGGTTATTGAAAAATCATAAGATGGATGTAGATGTCCTGAATTATGGAAATGATTTTTGTTGTACACTTGTACTTAACTGATATTACATTACATCTCTTTATAAAGTTAATGAAAGACCCTTTCTCTTGCATTTATTGTTTTTTTTTACCAAAATACTGATTACTTCATCATCTCTCTCTCTCTTGAGGATTGGAGAAAGAGGAGGAGTGATGAGTCCCAATGTGAGATTTTTATATTGGGTCTAACTCAACCCTACAAAACCAGCTTGTAAGGTGAAGGTTGCCCAAGCTATATAAACACTATAAAGGCCATATCTCTAAGCAACGTGGGACTAAATCCACCCCGTCACATCCAACCCAATGAAGGTGTTGGAGGCTGCAATGAAGGAAACCCAAATGCCACAATTAGGATTTAGGCGGCTGGGGGTGCACCGCAATGATGGCGGAATTTCCAACACCCAATACAAATTAATTAAGAGGAAAGAGTGACATGGTAAGTCCTAACAGTTTTTAGTGTAATTTAAATTTGGAAAACTAATAAAAATTATTCGCAAATTTAATGCTACAAACTAAAATAAATAACTTTCTTAATTCTTAGTTCAAAGAGTCTTATATATAGAATTGGAGGGAGTAATTACATATGAAAACAAAATAATATCAACTGACCTCTGTATACTCAAACGGTCGCACAGATGTTAAAGGTATCTTAGTAGGGCGATACTGATTTCCCTGTTAAGAATCATTAATTCAATAACTTATATAGAATATATGACAATAGTTGATACTATGAAAGAGTCATTAAGTTTCTGATTATATAGACAACCTTAATTTCTAAAAGAAGTACATGTTTTGGCTTTGATTCTCCATCAATAAGTGATGTTGCAACCGACGACCCTGGTTGTGAAATATGAAATCCCATCCCTGGAACTTCCTGAAGAAAATTAAAATCCATATTAAGTTAGCAGAACACAACATGTGTCTATCTGGGCCAACGTATGAGATGTTTAAACAGCACACCTGAGGGTCAATCAAACATTCATGCTCATGCCCCCACACAATGAAGTCTAGAAAGCGTGGCAGGAAGTGCTCATTTATTGCATTTTTGGGATTTGTTTTCACTCTGTGTACCATTGTTCAAAACAAGATCAATTGTGACGTTGATTAAAATCTAAAATTCATACACTGAAGTGAACACCGTTTACACGACAGATAGTTTTTAAACATGTAAATCTTGGCATAATCAACACATTAATGTGATATTAAACACAATCTTTCAAACACGTTAGACACAAAGATAGACAACCTGTTCTGATGAAGTACCAGCATGTTGAACCAGTCAGAAACTTCACACCCTTCCTGAGATTCAGGGCGCATCCACTGCACAGCATGTGGCGTCTGAAAAAGAATAAAAGAATATACCACATCCATATTTTAGTGGACTTATTTATCAATGAACTACTTGAGACTTGAGAGTAAAGTTTATCAGTTGCATACTTGAAACATCCTATTAAGTCTTTCATCTCTAATGTTCCCCAGACCATATAGAGCTACAGCTGTCGAACCCTGCAAATGCAATTCATAAAAATACATCTCAGAACAAAATGAGATTTATGACCATCCTGCTTTAGTGTCTGGATCAGATTAACAGTACTCAACAACAAACCTTCTTTATAAGAATAGGGTTGATAGTTATCTGACCAACACCAGAACCCCCAAGGACTGTTTTCCCAAAGTAGTTGACTAGATTACATGCTGAGAGAATATCAACTACAGAAAGGTTGTCCTGTCATAATCATTCGACAAAACAATTTTTTTAAAGTTTAGAATAGTTGTGAACATAATAGAATTAAGTATGCAAAATATTAAAAATATTAATGCGGGCAAGTGCATATCTATCTTAAACAGAGTGAAATAAAATCAGTTCCCTTAGAATGTAAACGAATATTATACTTCATATCTTAATGGGAAACAAATAGAAATGGATTGGACACAGCACAAAGAAAATCTTTATTATAGAAAACCCACTTCAGACTCAGTATCCAGATGATACAGAAACACAGACCATATAAGCTATTTCTATAAAAAAATAATCAAAATGTTTTCATATAAGTATGCTAGAGCGCTTATGGAAATAAGTTATAGACATGTCATAAGTTGTTTTTATAAGTTCATTCAAACAGCCTCACAAATGCTTATGACTGTAAATAAACTCAAATAAGGCAATCCAAACAGACCCTAAGTAAGTAACACAAAAACTTAAAGCAAAACACTAGTAAATATGAAAACCATTTAAGAAAACAAAAACAAGACTAGAAAAAAAACTATAGATAAAACAAAAATGTCAAAGGCATTTATAAATAGTTTAATTAAGTGCTTATAGGATACATGTTTACCATGTAACTGCTTATATACAAGGCCAAGTCTATGGTGCACAAGTGAGACACGTCTTTCACTATGCATAAGCTTGTTTTCACCATTAGATTAATAAGTCTAGCCATTGGATCAAATGAGATGTGATGTGACATATTGATCCAATGGTGAAAACAAACTTCTGCATGGTGAAAGACATGTCTCACTTGTGCATGTTAGACAAAGCCTACATATAAGCTAATCATCATAACAAAATATAAAGTCAAATTGTTTTCATAACCTTATAGAGCTTATGCAAGTAAGCTAAGAACTTATGGACATCTCGTAAGTGGTTCTCATAAGCTCTCTCAAACAGACTCATAAGTGCTTATGCTAGTAAAAAAAGCTCAAATAAGCCAGCCTAAACATTCCAGTTGTGAATGCTTGAGAATCTATGAAGCACAGACACAGACATGCCGGACACGACACGCACACGGACATTGATACGATAAAAATTTGAGAAAATGATATTATTCAATGTCATTGTAGGTGTTGGTGTCGTGTCGCTGTCGGACACGACGCATGTCCGACACCAGAACACACTTAATTAGAGTCGAGGAGTGTCCGTGCTTCTGCTTCATAGTCGGGAATAGTTGCCCCTATGACGCATTAGGCCATCAAACGGAGACTAGGAGTCTCCAAACTAAGCCTAAGTAAGTAACACAAGAACTTAAACCAAAACACAAGTAAACATGACAATCATTTAGGTAAACACAAAACAACAAAAACAAGACCGATAAAACACTATATAACTATGTAGCACTGCCACGGACACGGACACCGACATGCGACACTGATAAATTAAAAAAATGATATAATTCAATGTAAGTGTCGGTGTCGTGTCCGACTCGGGTCACGTTTAATCCAAGGAGTGTTCGTGCTTCATAGCTATAGAATATAGATATAACAAACAATATCAAAGTTGCAAAATAACCCATACCACTCCAGCAGGATCATCATGATTTCCATGAATGGTAAATACAGGCAAACCAACATTAAAATGAGGATCTTCATAATTTACATGACCAAACCTGTAAAATAAAAATTAAATAAAAAAAATAAAAATGCAAAACATAACATAACATAAAACACACTAAGGCTTTGTTTGGCAAGGCATAAATTTGAGCTTTTAGCTTATATATAAGCTCATTTCATAATAAAAAAGACCTGTTTGGTAACGACTTTTCAAAAAGAGCTTATAGCTTATTTTACTAGTTTATAGCTTATAATATTTTCTTCCAATTTTACCCCAATCATCCTACTTCAAAAAAATTAAATATTAATTAAACTTAAATTTTTCATGTCATTTTACATTTATCAATAAGTCTAACCGCTAAGTTTACTAAACATTTCAATTAGCTTATCACCTATCATCTCCTGCTATCAGCTATAAGTTATTTTTCCCAAACAGAGCCTAACTATATAGTAACACATAAAAACTAGCAAAATCATTCAACAAAGAACATAATGCAGAAGAAAAAAAAAGAGTGTTGGAGTGAGAAACAAACGCATTCTGAAAATTGAGAGTCTGATCGCTAACAACTTGAAAAGGAACAGGACGATCATTAAGACAATAGCGACGAAGAATCTCAATAGCTTTGACTAAAGTTGACCTAGAAGGTTTATTTTCATGGAAAAGGTCACCGCCAAGTAACATGAAATCGACGTGCTTTTTTTCCGCTATGGAACAAATTTCTTCGAATGCTTGGAATGAATCGTGGCGACGAACTTCGTCTTTCTCCATGTAACCTAGATGACAATCTGTTGCTATTAGGATTCGAAGTGTGTTTTCTTCGGCGTTCTCCATTGATGAAGAAGATGTTGCTGCAAACCACAATGGGGGAAGAGAAGAGAAGAGAAGTTGCGAGAGTGAGAGTGAGGAAATTTGTGTTGTTTTTAGGAGATACAAACGTCGTCGTATCGCTTCTAACAAGAGCGGGACCTTCTTTGATATTTTTTTTTTTTGATAAATGGGTTAATACCATGTAAAATATATGAAAGTTTTACAATAATCCCATTGTAAAAAAGTTTTTTTTAGAATTTTTGCAATATCTCTTGAACTCAGTTAACTATAATATAACTGTCGTAAAAGAGTACCGTCACAAAAAAAATTGCGGCAAAATATAATTTTAGCGGGGGTTTTAAACCGCCACAAAAAAACTAACGCAAAATATAATTTTAGCAAGAGTTTTGTGACAGTTATATTATGATTGACTGAGTCTAGGAGTATTGCGAAAAATCAAACATTACAGGTATTGTAAAAAAAATAAGAGGTATTACAAAACTTACATATTTTTACCGGGGGTATTAATCTATTAACCCAACCCAATTTTTTTTGATAAATGAAAAGAAAATAATAAAGTATATTGGTCACCCACTAATCTAATTAATATTAGTAAGAGTTTGATTTCTTTATTTTTACTTGGGTATTTATCGTCGAACGCAATAAGTAATCTCTCACTAGATTGAAGTCATTTAAAAGATGAGATAACTGACCTAAAGATTTAAAGATTCTTCATACCTAAAGTGATGATCGAACTTTCAACTATTGATTAAGGAGGATGAGCCACAACTGTTCAACTACACCCCTAAATTTAAGAGTTTGATTTCTAAATCATATAAATAGAAAGAATTCACTTGTGGTGGAAAATTCGTAAAAATATAAAATTTAATGTTAAATGATTTTTTTTTTATTACAAATTTTATTTTAGTCACTCCAAAATATTTTTAACAAGTTTTAAGTTTTGATCACTAATATACTTTCGTCACGACACTTTTGATCAGGGCCGACTCAAGGATAAAGCAACCCAAGCAAGAATTTTAGGCCTCCGAAAAATATAAAAAATTTACTAAATAAAAAGGCCTCGAATAATTCATAAACTCCTTTAATAAAAAGTCTAAAAAACCACACAAAGACCTCTTAGAAAAAATATTATAGAAATGAGACAATAACTTTGTAACTTCTCAAACAATTTTAAATAAAATTTGTTTTATACTTCAGAGAAAAATTCCTCAAACAAAAATAAAAGGACCTCATTTTAAAGTTTGCTTTAGGCCTCGCTAAGCATTGAGCCGACACTGCTTTTGATCTTTCTTATGACAACTCGTGCATATCCTTCTTTTAAGCAACATGTTAATTTGTTTGGTGATAGAATTTTACAACTTTTATTTTTAGATACAAACTTTAAGACTTAAATACGTCAAACATAGAACTCGAACTAAATATTTTTGAAAATTTAGAAGAAACGCAAAAAACTTAAAACTTCATGATAAAAATAAATTTTATATAAACAAATCATTCTACCATACATTCTTTAAAGACTTTGTTTCAATAGTACTTCTTGTAAATATTCGTCTTTGGTCTAATAAGGAATATAAGTTCAACATAACCTTGGAACAAAAGTTAAGTGTCTCAAAAGTTTTTAATAACCTCATTTTTATTCTCAATTTGTTTGGAAAAATTTACTTTAAACTTAATTGAGCCTAACCTTCAAGTAATATTTATCTTTGTACTAGTACTAAACTAATCAATTCCTTGGAGTCTAAGCAAGGGTAACTTTTGTTCAATTTGTGAATACAAACTTCATTTGTATGCTACATATGGTTATGGCAAATACTAGGGATATATATTTGGTTAATCATTTACTTTTAGCTATGAGTATAGTTTATATGGATCATAGGGTACAAACTAGAAACTTCCATTTAAGGAATTAACAAGACAATAGTGCCCTCGCATTCACAAGATTTGTGGGGTTGGCTTGTATTTGTTTTGTAGTTCTTGTCTAAGTAGAAAACACAAAGCACTGTATATCTGCTCAAAAAATTCAAAAAGAAATTTTGTAAATAATTACATAATAATTTCAGGGAATATTAACATGGTGAATTATATTTATTGGTTAATCATGGTGAATTAAGGACAATCATTATTGTCCCATAAACTTAACTCAATTGGTTGGACATCGTATTATATATGCAGAAGGTGGGGGTTCGACCCCGGTCATCCAACTTTGCCACTTTAAAAATGGAATTTCTAGCCGTTAGACTACTTAACCGAAAAAAAAGACAATCATTGATTTAATAAAAAAAATCAATTTGACTATTGTATATTTTATTTTTAAATGAACGATTAATTTTGAGTTGATCACAATGAGCCAATAAATGTAGGAATTAGAATTCATATATCATATATCCTTCACTAATATTATAGAATCACATGTTGGGGGATGAGTAACTCAACTGTTTAAGCTGACCAATTGAACTAAGGGTTAAAGAGCTAGTGGAGGTCTATAGTTCAAATTCTGACAAAAGAAAAAAATTGATAATATACTAACTATACACTAACAACTAACATTTATCCTAAAAAAATAGAATCACATGTTATCATCTCATGTAATATTATTTATACCGAAATCATTTAGGGTTTCTATATTTGAGAGTTCAAACAACACCAAATGATTTGAAATGCCAACTACCAACTTTACAGTGGGATAGATATTATTCGAGTTAAGGACAAAGCAACATCAAAATTAAGAGAAATATCCATATGCAAAACAATGTTGCACAAGATATTTTGTTACACAAATGGACCACATAGACTGTTTCAATTTCAACTTCACGTTTATGTTTTTACGTTTATACAATTGTAGCACAATTGATGAGCAAACAAACAAATGATGAAGTTGCTCCGAACTTAAGCTCCTCAAATTTATTTGAAAAGAAATATAATTAATGGATCCAAAAAAGATTAAAAATTTGGTTTATATGCATACAAATTGTCAACTCTTGTCAAAGAAACATGAAAAATATTTGAAAGGAACGACAATATTATAGAACATTAGTGGATATGTGCATGATTCACTTTTTGGATAGTACTTAAGATATGCAATTCACTTGTTTCGATAATTTTAATAATGTGAATGTTTATTAATTATCAATTTAATTAAATTTATATATTTTGTATTTCTATATTTAATTTTTTATTAAAGTATCCTAACCGTATTGTATCTTAAATTTTAAAATTTTCCCGTATCACTGTATCTGTATCGTATCATATCCGTGTTGTATCAAGTATATGAGGTCATTCAAACATAAAGTACAACTCATATTTCGTTAATTTAATAATTAGTAATAACCTATCATAATTTATATTTATATTTTTAATAATAAAACGTAGGAAAAAGTGTGCTAATTTTCATAAAACAATTTTTTTTTTGGATATAAGCAGGCTTGTTATTAAACATGTGCATAAATGAAATAAGCCCAAAATGCAGCTCCTTATCATTATCCACCAGACCGGGCCCAAATGCTTGATGCATAGGGAACTTGATCTGGAAGTACTTCATCTTATGTCGTTTGATTTTGACAAGGTGAAGAACAAGAACCTACCTTTAACTATGCATGTTAGACTTAGTTGTTGGACACTTCAAATATTGTCTGAAAATGTTGGAGAATCACAACTCCATGTCATATAATTTCAAACATTTCTATTCATGCAATTTAATGCATCTCCTTTACATACACACTCATTAATTAAGTATCAAATTCCCTAACTAAAGGATATTATTCAATTTCCAGGAGGATTGATACAATGGAACAATTCTCAAATGGGTGCTAATTGAATCCAAAACACACACACACACACACACATTTTATTGGTGTTTTTGTTATTTTAATACGTGCAAAAGTTAGTTTTTTTTTTGCAAAGTTAGTTGTTAAGTATTATATGATGAATTTTATTTGGGTATGAAGTAGTTTTAAATCTTTGGGTCAGCTATCTCACCCATCGAGGTGTCCCCAATCTAGCGAGAGATTAGTCATTGTGTTCGGCGGTGAATACTCCGGTCTCAACCAAAAATATGATGAATTTTATGATTTCAGTATTATTTTTTGGAAATAATATAATGGTCTATCATTTATTTGACGCAATATAATGGTCTATCATTTAAAAAAATACATTAAAACTTTTAAAAAACATTAATAAAACGAATGTGAGAAACACCAGTTTACTCCAAATTTTGTAGTTTGACTCAACTCGACTCAATACTGTAATGGACCATTTTTAAGATACATGATCCGATTTATAAGTTTGATATGTACATCCCTAGTCTAATTAACTTGACATTTTTATTTTGTAGTATATTTTTTCTCTTTTATTTCTCTCTCTCTTTTTTTAGTCAAATAGCGTAGCGGCTATAAATTTCTTAGTCTTTTTTTTTTTAAATAAATCTCTAGTCTAATCAACTTGGCATTTTTATTTTGTAATATATTTTTTCCTTTTTTTTTGTCAAGTAGTCTCGAACTCCGATCCTTATACAAATGTACAATGTCTTTTGCGAATGAGTTAGGCTCATGAGGACTCTCTCTCCAAAGTTAATCATCCATATAATATAAGTATTTCATCTATAATAAAATATAAGAAAAATTGACATAAAAAATTCAAATGTATCTAGTCTAAAACTTAGACAAAAAACATTTGATTTTTTTTTTATATCTTGGATTAGTATGATATTGATATATATGAAGTTTTTACAGTAACAAAAAAAATGAAATTTTCGGCACTATTATCAATGATTAATCTTTATCGAAAAATGTTTTTAACACACGATGTGAATTTTTCATTTTTAACCAAATAATTTTTACGCAAAGTCATGAATCAAATCTAAAACCACAAAGTTAGAAGATTTGAGACTCTTGTCATTTTATTTTTTTTGAGGTAGACTCTTGTTATTTTGACGAATTCATTATTAGTATATTATATTTTCACAAAAAAATAAATCAAAATAAAATTATCCATCATAAAAAAAATTTCCATAAATATTTGTTGGTGAAATTTTTTACTACAATATAGATAAAAAGTGAAAATGTTCACCTACTCCAAAATCCAAATAAAAAGTGTACATAAGTGGAGTGAGAGTAGAGGCATAGCAATGTCACAATATTCCAAAATCTAGCTAGCTTCCATCAATTTCCTTTCAAGTTCTCTCTTCCCACCCCACTCTCATCCTTTGCATGCACTTCATTTCCCTTAATATAAGCAATAATAACACACTCCAATTATTGTCACTATTTGAGTATTTTCTTCTCATCTCTCTCTCTCTCTCTCTCTCTCTCTCTCTCTCTCTCTCTCTCTCATCATCCATCCATGGCCCCCGACCACCACCCCTCACCTTTTACTTCAAACATGCAGCATTACTACTACAACAGCGACGACAATAATATCATCAGCGACACTGACACTGACGATTACAACGAGTACGAGGAAGAAGAACAAGAACAAGATATAAAAGTAGAAAAACAAACCAAAGGCAACAACATGAACATGAACATGAACAATGTTGTTTTTGGTGGTGGTTCTTCTTCAAGATCAAGGTTACAAAAAAGGTTTTCATTGAGTAGGGTATTACTTGATCCAAGAGGAAAATGGATAGAAGAATGGAACCGGGTTTTTCTCTTGGTATGTGCAATGGGTTTATTTGTGGACCCGTTGTTTTTCTACACGTTGTCAATAAGTGACACGTGTATGTGTCTGTTTGTTGACGGTTGGTTACTTGTTACCGTCACCGTTATCCGTTGCATGACGGACGCGTTACATCTATGGAACATTTGGTTGCAGTTGTATATTGAAAATCATAATAATCATAAACGCTCCTCTTTTGGATTTCTTCATCATCGTACTTCTTCAACATCATCATCATCATCATCACATGATTTTCGTTACTTCAAACCTAACAAGGAGTTTTTCTTTAATATCTTTGTCATCCTTCCTCTTCCTCAGGTAATTTTTTATTTAGTATACATAATTACAATATTTAAATTATTATAGTCGTGAGTTTAACTCAGTTGATAGAGATATTACACAATAATGTAGGGATCGAGTTCATATTCTAATACATTCATTTATCCTTTTTAAAAAGATGAAATTTTAGCCACTAAATTGTAAGATAAAAAAATAATATATAAATTTTACAATATTTAGAGATTGAAGTTTGATTAAAAAAAAGTGATTGAAGTTTGAATTTGATATTTTTTACTTATTCCCTTAAAAGTATGAAATTTTAAACATTAGACTATTTGACTAAAAAGTAACTTACATCTATAAAAATGTACAATATCTAAATTGAAGGCATTGGAGTTATACAATTATCACATTCAACTTTCAAATTTTATCATACATATATTAAACTCTAAAATGTAGTGAAGTACTCCATTTAGTCAAATGTATTTAGTCAAAATTTGAACAAAATACATTTCATTTATATTTATATTTAAGATGCATGGAGAGGAGTAATTAACTATGTAATTTGTGAATTTGATGAGCTTTGTCATTGTAAAATTATTAATCTTTAACCATAAATACCCTTAAAAAGAGAGTAGTTTTTTTTTTTCTTTTTTCAAAATGTTCTGCTCAAATACTTTGTCATGTTGCATAATTCTGAGCTGGCAAATAAAGGAGACGACAAACATGAAAACGTCTTGTTTTCATACATGCAGATTGTGGTGCTTACCTGCATTACACATCACACACACATCTTAATGATCATGTGCATGTTAATTCCATGTAATTGTATATGCATATCTTTATGTGCTTTGAGTCTAAGAGAGGTGTTTTGGGTATATTATAGTGAATAATGATATAATACTTATTGTAACATCTTAATTATAATTATGAATAAGAATCAGACTTGTGGAAACACATCATTGACCTCTAATCACTATATAACATGCATTATAGTGTTTTTATTTCATATGAAAAAATTAAACTTGGCCAAAAATATAAGGAGAATGTTAACATGTGCCCTTAAGGCACATGTTTTTAAATTACTAGATACAGAGTACATCGATTTCTCTGTCAAAAATAATAAAAAATACATTAATTTCTACTTATTTTTATAAAAAATACTCTTAATTAATATTAATTCATTCTTATCTTAATTATTTAAAATATTAATTAATTATAAACAGGAATTTTAGAACATCAATATATACAAAATAAATAACTTTATATTTATAGTAGTAAAAAATAAATTTTGTAATGTACTTTACAATTTTCTTAATGTGTTGGTAACTATTCTGTTTTATATCATTGTTTTGTAGATTGTGTTATGGGTGACAATTCCATCTATGTTAAAGGAAGGATCAATTACGCGTGTGATGACTGTATTGTTGATTATGTTCTTGTTTCAATACCTTCCTAAAATTTATCACTCAGTCAACTTCGTGCGTCGCAAACTTGCTGCTGGTTACATCTTCGGGACCATTTGGTGGGGATTCGCTCTCAACATGATCGCTTATTTTGTCGCTTCGCATGTAAGTCTCTATAATAAGTGCAATTACACAAGCACATTTTGTACTATCCATATCATATTTCTCTGCTCGAGTTGCTTCGCAGTGAATAAAATTCAATCTAAATCTAGAAATGTTAAACACCAACTACGAGTACAAAACATGTAACCTCATAATTTTGTATGGTGAAACAGGCAGCAGGGGCATGTTGGTACTTGTTGGGACTACAAAGGGCAATGAACTGTCTAGAAGAACAATGTGAGACAACAACAGGTTGTGGCTTGAAAACAATGTGTTGCAAAGAACCAATATACTATGGAAGTAGCATGGTGAAGAAACTAGAGAAAATAAGGTTGGTATGGGCACAAAATAGAGAAGCAAGGTCTACATGTTTAGCTAGTGCTGACAACTATGATTATGGAGTTTATGAATGGAGTGTTCAACTTTTAACAAATAATAGCCGAATTGAAAAGATACTTCTCCCTATCTTTTGGGGCTTAATGACTCTTAGGTATTTTCGCATCACATATGCTTCATGGTTTTAAATTGCAGTTACGATGATAATTATGGTTTTGTTGCAAATTTTTATATTATGGTAAAGTATTGACAAATGTTAGAACCGATATGTATTATCTACTTCTCTAATAGTAAAGTTACGAGGTTATATGTAGCTAGTAATCAATCTTGATTGTTGATTTAAAATCGGACCATCAAGATTGTATATGTACTAAAACAATTTGGATCATTCATTGATATCATATGGTTGAGACTATAACTGTGTGACGCAGTTACGACAGACAATATGTTTCTACTAATAAAGATCTTATCAAGTCTTACAAATGGAAAAAATAATCTCAAATGAAACTATTATGCCCAATTGAAATTCATGACATTATGAATAGTAGCAAAAATACTCTGTATTTGATCCATGCATTATTTGTAATTTTGAAGTGTGGTTGAAATTATTGATGCTTCATATGCACTCTATATATCTCATTCTCACAATATTTTTGATGTTGACATGATCAGCACTTTTGGGAACCTTCAGAGCACAACAGAAAGGATGGAAGTTGTTTTCAACATTATTGTGTTGACCAGTGGCCTACTTCTAGTCACTATGCTAATTGGAAACATTAAGGTACATAATAAAATACACTTAATTTGTACATATATAACAAAAGTATTTCAACACTTTTTTACTTTTATTCATATACACACCATTTTGTTTTGGAAGATTAGTTATATTTTTCTGACATAGATTGTGTTTTTAGCCCTTCAATTCCCAAGGAAAAGAGACTTTGATAATCTGAAATTCGAAAGTCTTTTTTTATTTTATTTTATATAATTGTTTTGGTTAGAGATCAAACTCAAGTACTTACGATAGGTTAAAACAAAGCTAAGTAGTTTATTATTACATTTGATTTATCTTGTGTGTGGTGAATTGTAGGTATTTTTACATGCTACAACATCGAAGAAGCAAACAATGAAATTGAAAATGACGAACATTGAATGGTGGATGAATAAAAGACAATTGCCACAAGGGCTACGACAACGCGTGCGAAACTACGAGAGACAATGTTGGGCTGCGATGCGCGGAGTTGATGAATGCCAGTTGATAAAAAATCTCCCCGAGGGTTTAAGAAGGGACATCAAGTACCATCTTTGCTTGGGTTTGGTGAGACAGGTAAGATTGACCAATTTTGATTACATCTTTTTGTTTCTAATTTTGAATTAGAGGTGACAATGAGGATCACATTCACAATTTTTAAATTATGTTAAAAGTTAAAAATGTACTATCTCTGATTTTGTTATAAAAAACAAGTCACTTTATAGATTCATCGAATAATATAGGCTAGATATATCAATTATTCAATGAATCTAAAAAGTGACTTGTCTCTTATAAAAATGAATGAAAATTTTGTCGATCGACTACCAAACGCGACACATGTTAATGCTTCAATATTTTGTTTAGGTGCCATTATTTCAGCATATGGATGAATTGGTGCTAGAGAACATTTGTGACCGTGTCAAATCCCTTGTATTCACAAAGGGAGAAACAGTAAGCTCTAAATTTCATTACCATTCTACTACTAAATACCATATATATTGCAGAGTACTTTATATATTAATGCATTATGGAATTTCTTTACTGGATTTAATTTAACTCATATACACCGCCGATGAATCATGATCATCGTATTATTAAAAATATAAATTATATGTATGATTAATTATGTCAATTATACAGCTAACAAGAGAGGGAGATCCGGTTCAAAGAATGCTATTTGTAGTAAGGGGTCATCTTCAAAGTAGCCAAGTCCTAAGAGATGGAGTGAAAAGTTGTTGCATGTTAGGTCCAGGAAACTTCAGTGGTGATGAACTTCTATCATGGTGTTTAAGAAGACCTTTTGTACCACGTCTTCCAACATCATCATCAACTTTGGTCACACTTGAAACAACTGAGGTATTTGGGCTTGAAGCAGAGGATGTCAAATATGTGACACAACATTTTAGGTACATATATTTTTTTAATTATGTTATTGGCGTGAAATATTCACTTGTTTTGTTATGATTAAGTATCTCTTTGTTATCGTTTTTGTGTCAAAAAATTAGTTTTTTAAAAAAATTAAATAATCACTTTTAATAGTTTTCATCCATTTGTTACTGATTTTTAAAAAACGAATTTTTTTTGAAAGAGAATAGAAAAATTGTTTCAAATGTGACGATGTTCTAATTAAGTAGCATAAATAATTGCGTCAAAAAAAATTGCAAATTTTTTTTTTAAGCAAATACAATAATTTCTATATTTTTTTTAACCATATGTGATTAATGTGCCATAATATTCTATTGAAAACCTTATTTAGGTACACATTTGCTAAGGAAAATGTTAGGAGAAGTGTTAGATATTACTCACCTGGTTGGAGAACTTGGGCTGCTGTGGCAATTCAATTGGCTTGGAGAAGGTATAGACATAGGTTGACTTTGAATTCTTTGTCCTTTATTAGGCCTCGTAGACCTTTGTCAAGGTCTACATCCATCGAAGAGGATAGACTTCGCCTTTATACGGCTTTGTTAACATCACCAAAGCCTAATCAAGATGATTTCGACTCTTCATAATATCATGTTTTTGGAAAAATGAATTAATGTAGTAATGTATGTGGTTTATGTAAAATTTTGGTACTATGGTTATTTACCCTTTTAGATTAATTGCACTTTTGGTCTTTATTTTGGCTATGTGCGATATTTGTCTTATAATATGTTTTTAAACAAATCATTAAATTGATCTTTCATTTTGTAAGAGGCAATCATTTTAGTAAAAAATCACTCTGAATTTGTAAGACGCTAATCAGTTTAATAATCCTATTAAATTCTTCCTATATTAAAATTATATTATTCTACCCTATTCATACCAACCAAATCAAATTTGTTGTTTCTTAATCCGATAATAGTTTTGATATGGAATAAGTATTTTTTAGATTGATAGTAGATGTATGATGAACCCATCAAAAAGATGTATGATGAAAATGTTAACAATAATATTCATGAGCACTTGAATGAAATAGTATAGGTCTCTTTTAAAATAATCGGAGGTCTTTTGTTGAAATTAAACCCTAAAAATACAACAATGTTAAATCTCTTAAATTAGAGTTTGGTCGTTAATTGTGATCTTGATAATGTGTTTCGAGAAATTAATTTATGCAATTATGTATGCGAGGAAGACACATGATTCACACAAAAAAATACTAACACCGAATAGGTAAAAGGGAAGTATTATTTCTTAATGAAACTTACATATTCAAATAGTATTACATACGAAATAAATTATTCTCAAACTCAACTTGATTATTGTAAAACCAACATAACATAAGAGTTGCAATGATTTAGGGCTTTATGGCATTATAAAGCATTCGAGGTGGGCAGCACAAGGGGATTGAAGGACAACATGCTGGGGGGAATTTATTACCATCAACTTCCTCATTTGCAATATTATTCAATTGTGCATTTTCTATCACTTGTGCACTATTAATCTCTTGTGTGTTATACACCTCTTTTGCATTTCCTTGTAGAAAACTTACAATAGCAACCAACAATACCACCAATTTCAGCATCATCTTCATTCTTCAACTAAGTTTTGATTATATGCTTAGCTTCTTGAGGTGTGTGTTTCTGTGTAATGTTTGTGTATCTAGTGAGACCACACTAAGCCTTTATTTATAATCAAATAGCATGTATACAATAAGGTAATATAATTAATATGTTCAAATCAAGAAATTATTTCTTTCTTTATTCATTATTTGACTCTTTGTTTTTGAAGGAAATTAAATTTTAGAAGAGATAAGTTTAACCAATTGTTCATCAGAACTTATCAATTTGTGAATTCAACTATTTTCTTAAACTTTATTTCTATATTAAAGAATAAAATTATTTATTTCCTTATTTATTATTTGACTCTCTCTTTTTTTTTGAATTTTATTTCAAAGGAAATTAAATTTTAAAAAAGAAAACTTTGACTAATTAATTATTCATTTAAATTTTCACCTAACACAATTTCTTTTATAACTTTGTCAAAAAGAAAGAGAGTGTTGCTGCTTGCACTCAACTTATATAATCTATTCATCCCAAAATATAAGCAAAAGTTGGTGAACAAAAATTGATCTTTCTTGTAAGACGCGATCATTTTAGTCAAAAATAACTCTGAATTTGTAAGACGCTAATCAGTTTAATAATCCTATTAAATTCTTCCGATATTGAAATTATACTACATCCGTTCCTATTTATAAGATAAAATAAACTTTTTAGATTTATTGAAAATTTAATGTATCTGGTCATTAAATACAATAGACCAAATACATTAATTTTTTAATGAATCTAAAAAAATAATATGTCTCTTATAAATAGAAACAGAGGTGTCCTCATGAGCTTAGCTCAATTGGTAAATGATATTGCATATTTGTACAGGGACCTTTAAGGGGTGAATTTCTAGCCGATAGACTACCTGACAAAAAAAAATAGAAACAGAGGTAGTATTATTCTACCCTACTCATACCAACCAAATCAAATTTATTGTTTCTTAATTCATGTGCATAACTCTAAAAGGACTATAGTTTTGAGACAGAAGAAGTATTTTTTAAATTCATAGTAGATGTATGATGAACCCATCAAAAAGATGTATGACGAAAATGTTAACAATAATATTCATGAGCACTTGAATTAAATAGTATAGGTGGCACAAGTTATGGTGCATAAGCCATATGTTTATGCACCGTGCATAAATACCCTAGATTATTTAGTGTATCCCTCAAATTTCTAGCGCACCTCCCAAATTTCTAGCGTACCCCCAAATTGTTTAGTGCACCCCTCAAATTGTTAGGGGGTGGGCTAGAAATTTGAGGGGTGCGCTAAGTAATCTGAGAGGTGTACTAAGCAATCTAGGAATGCATTAAGCAATTTTCATTACTTATGCACGGTGCATAAGGAAAAAGCTTATGCACCATAACCACTCTTAGTATAGGTCTCTTTCAAGATAATCGGAGGTCTTTTGTTGAAATTCAACCCTAAAAATGCAACGATGTTAAATCTCTTAAATGAGAGTTTTGTCGTTAATTGTGATCTTAATAATGTGTTTCGAGAAATTAGTCTCTGCAATTATGTATGTGAGGAAGACACGTGATTCACACACACAAAAAAAATACTAACACCAAATAGGTAAAAAGGAAGTATTATTTATTAATGAAACTTACATATTCAAATAGTATTATTCTCAAACTCAACTTGATTATTGTAAAACCAACATAAATAAGAGTTGCAATGATTTAGGGCTTTGTGGTATTATAGCGCATTCTACGAGGGCAGCACAAGAGTATTGTAGGACAACATGATGGGGGTATCTGAAAACGATCAACTTCCTCATTTGCAATATTATTCAATTGTGCATTTTCTATCACTTGTGCACTATTAATCTCTTGTGTGTTATACACCTCTTTTGCATTTCCTTGTAGAAAACTTACAATAGCAACCAACAATACCACCAATTTCAGCATCATCTTCAACTAAGTTTTGATTATATGCTTAGCTTCTTGAGTTGTGTGTTTATGTGTAATGTTTGTGTATCTAATGAGACCACACTAAATCTTTATTTATAATCAAATAGCATGTACTATACAATAAATACAAATCAATACTATACACACAAAACCTTAGTTGGAAGTTAACATGTTTTTGAAGAAATGAACATGTTCAAATCAAGAAATTACGTATTTCTTTCTTTCTTTATTCATTATTTGACTCTTTGTTTTTGAAGGAAATTAAATTTTAGATAAGATAAGTTTAACCTAACACAATTTCTTTCATAACTTTGTCAAAAAGAGAGTGTAGCTGCTTGCTAGTACTCATCTTATGTAATCTATCCATCCCAAAATATAGCAAAAGTTGGTGAATAAAAATTAATTTTTCTTGTCTAAATTTTGCACCAAGTACATCAACCTTTGTTGACCAGTTTTGCTTATATTTTGAGAAGGAAAGAGTAATAATATAAGTGCTAGTTCAACTCATGAATCCTACATTGCTAATTCATTTCCTTTATCCATGACATTTTTCTAGATAGTAATATAAAGTGCTCAAATATCTTTTCTGTTTATTGTTGTTGAATAAATTATGCAATTTTGACTCTTAAAAATTGTAGACTTCTTCCTTAGATTCTGATAAACCTGAAACAGATGGTGGTAGATCCAAAACAGATGCTAACATAATTGATTTTCAATCTTGATTTCAGCATCTCACAGAACAACATACATGATTTGTGATATACAAACACATACTACTATCAGTTATTTTAACATGATTTCCTCTTTAAAATGAATTGTTCCCTTGAGAATAACCAGATCCAATAAAAGTGGATTGAGTTTTGAAGAAATATGTATGCGTTTGATCATAACAAAAATACACAACAAAAAATTATATGTTCATGAATAATCTGCTATAAGTTTCAATATTTTTTCACAAGGATTGTAGTGAAGACTAGCATTTATTTTACAAACAAGCAACTCTACTATATACAGGTATGGCTTTTCCTCCAAAGAACAAGAATTTTGACAATAATCTCAACAGACTATGTTATATCTTGAATCGCATCCAAGGTTGATGGGGACAAATCGACATCAATAACATCTTGATTCATTTTCCTCCGAAGAAAAGCACTAGCTGGAAGAACAGACTGCGCTTTACACTGAATCTACTGCTTGAACTTGCTGTCGAGCCAGGTACTTTTCCCTTCTTTCTTTCTATAAACATTTCGAGACAATTTAGGACTAAAAGTGATCAAACATATACTAAACTGAAAACATTGAAATGAACAGATTAACCACTAAACAGTTTACTTACCCATTCATCAATGACAAGACCTTCAGCAGCAACTCGAGAACCTGTCTCTGCAGCAGGCTTCTTCCGAGCTTCAATTGCAGCATCAGCTTCAGCCAACTGTCTTTTCAGTTTTTCCAAAACCTAAAAACACCACATTCCCATTATTAGTAATCAAATATGTAGAACATTACTGTGACAATTTCCAGAAATTTACTCACTGGACTTGTCCGTTCTGGATCCAAAAATACAACCCCCAAGACTCGTTCCACTGTAACTAGATCCTTTTGCTCATCAAACTGCACGGAAGAAAACCAAAGATAAAAAAAATAAAAATATTACCATTAATTATAATTGCACACCACAAATTAAAAAAATTGATCATGATAAAACTAGGTGATGATGGGGCAATTCATCCAATAGAATATCACAATAGTCCAAGATACAATCTGTTGAAAACGGACAATAAGAAGCAGGCCGTTACTACCATGCAACCCATAGAATCTGTAGCCGTCACTTATAAGAAGCAGGCTGGTATTACCATGCAACCCAAAGTATTGCATCAATTGTAGCTACCGTAAAGAAAAACAATCCATGCTTTACAATGGCCTCAAGGGAGAGTACATAATCTGAGTTTTTGGGTAGTCAAATGATATTATAGCTATTAGCTACTATCCAACTAAAAACTTTTAAACAATTTTTTTTATGCCACTCAACAATTGAACCAAAAATGTAACCGCTTTCTCTACAGAATACGCCAGAAGTGGTGTGGTAGCTCTATGTACTGTGATACATAACAAAAGAGTGGCAGCACTAAATTTGCTTTCTCCTTTTGGCCGCTAGGCAATCCAGGTTCAATGTCACAATATGAATTTTCTGGTTTTAGCAGATATTACTCAATTTTCTTTTTATACAATATGGTTAACATATTAGCCAACAGAATAAGCAGAAACCACAAATGAACAGATTCTATCCCTCCCCCTGTCTCTCATGCATACAATATACATCAGAACTCAGAAGTAACAGACATACCAGCTCAGGCACATAGTCCACCCCTTCTTTCACTTTGAGACTCATGATCTTGAACTTGACCTTGTTCTTCTGGTCTGACAACTTTTCATTGTTTTCAGGTTGTTCTACAAATTTAAACACTGACCAACGCATTTGAAAAGGAATATATTAATATAATGCAAGGAAGAAAAAAAAAACTAACACAACAGATAATGAACAAAATTTACAAAAATCAATTTAATGAAAAAATTACCAGTTGCAATGACGCTTTCTCCCGGAGCAAGAATGCCACCAGGAGGCCGCATGTAACAACTCTTTGGTGCCGTAGTTTGAAACTGAAACAACAAAAGCAAAGTTATTAAAGAAGTCAACCAGGCATGTGCAAGGAAATAAACATACACAAAGTAATCAATCAACCATGACAATGACTGTATTCATTTTTCATCAAACTCTCACATCAAAACATATACACTATTTAAAGAGAACTGCACTGTTAAATTAACATGACAAACAAACCCCCAACGAATAACGATGTTTCTTCTTTAGGAACAAATATGAAGTGTAATGAATAAACACCCAATTCAATCCATAAAATATCACTCCCTCGCCAACTTAGTCCATAAATTATATTAAAATAATAAATAAATTCTAAATTATATGAAACCTCCCACACTTTAGTCCCTGCAAGTATTAAAGATTCTACAAACTTACAAGACAAATTTTCATATACTTTAAGGACAAAAATAATGAATTTTCATATACCATAAGTACTACTTAAATATTATTAAGGATTTAATTCATATATACCGTTAATGTAAAGATGGTTTACACTGTCAATTAATCATAGCCGTCATATAATAAAAAACGTGCGACTTTTATCATAACTACCTACTACTAAAATCACACACATGATTAGTTTTGATCTGCTGATAGTGTAAAACTTTTTACACCAACAATGCATACAAATTAGTAAACTCTATTATTAAATACTCAAAGGACTAAATTAGATAGAAGGTGATACTTTGATGACTAAAGTAGTTACATTACATCATACATACATTGGTATAACTATAAACAAATCCCTCTATATTTAAATTACCCCCAAATTCTTTCATCATTCTTCTTAAAATTAAAAGCAACAAAATAAGAGACACATGAATCCACACAAACCAATACCTTGAAAGCAACATGTGACTTGCTACTGTTTTTTAATCTAACAGCACTTCTAACCTGCTTACCCGGTTCATCTACAAAACCAAAAAAATTAATATTAATTAAGTAATTAACCATTAAATTAACAAACACACCCAAATTTTTTACTATTACGCCATGTGCTCATCCAATTTTTTTTCTTTTAAATAATAATTAAAATAATAATAATAATAACAATAATTAGTCGGGGTTCAGTGGTGGTTGCCACTGGACTTGTACGGAGGACCACAGTTCGATCCCCGCAACTACGGAGGTGAATGAAATCACTTCATTTCAGAACTCGGCTCGCGGTGGTGCAAACCAATGTAAACAATAATAACTATTGTTTCAAAACTAAGAACTTCACTAAAAGAAGAGAAAACTAGTTCATGTTATCATTAATAACACACGTGACAGTTATTAATAATTTTAAAAATTCAAACTTTTTTTTTTTCAAATAATTAAAAAAAAAGAGTAAGAAATTGAGAAAAAGAGCACCTCAATTTGAAATCAGAAGAACTTAATGTGAATACTTCGCACTTCAATTAACTCAAAAATATCAACAAATTAAGGAAAAAAAAAAGAAAAAAAAAAAGAAAAATGCAGAAAAATGGTGAATGTGATTATTACATGGAAAGTAGAGATGATTGGAAGGGTCAAGACGGAGTCTACGGCGAGGAGGTAGCAACAACGACCTAGCTACAGACGACACCGTTTTGGAGGATTTTTGAGTTTGATTCTGTGCGTTGTTTCCTGATGAGCTCCAAAATGGACAGAGACGGAAGAGATTCGCGTCGGAGGTTGGTTTGTGGTTGCCGGCGGTGGTGATGGCCATGGGATCAGTGACGGAGTTAGTTAGGGGTTGAAATGAGAATTGAATGAAACGCAGCGTTTTAAGGTTTGGATTTGATTTGATTTGATGAAGTTAGTTTCAGCAGGTGTAGAAGAAAAGAAAAGAAACAAGAGAAATGTGAATGCAGCAGTGAGTGTTTAAGAACGTTTTTCATTCATCCAGGTTGCGTTTTATTTAATGCACACGCTCCTACTCATTTATTATACTTAACTAATAAATAATTTAAAAGGAATATATAAATGGGTTTAAAAAATGCAAAATAATTATTAAAAGAAAAAACAAATGTTATCCATAAATCATAGCGCAACTGGTAGAAAATGTAAGCTGAATCTGTAAACTCAATTCGGTTGATATGACATTTGTACATAATGTGCGAGAATTGGAGTTCAAACTCTGTTATGTCCACTACTCTACTTATTCATTTTTTTAAAAATGAAATTCTAATCATTAAACTACTTGATTAATTAAAATGCAAACTGAAACGTCTATGACTGAAGTGTTCGATTTTATATTCCTCTATTTATGTGTATGAATTTATAATAATTTTGATATTTCGTTTTACAAGAAAATTCAAGAGGTACACATGACACATCTTATATTTTTTATATATATTTATAAACATTCTGTTAGTGAAAAATTACAAATGCAGCATTACATCAATATTTTTTTAAGATCAATATTTTTCAGTTATATTTTGGCTTAATAGTTATTCAATTTTTTTTGACAAATGAATTGAAATGTCCCGAATTCAAACTGTGGTTCTTATATATTAAATGTGAATTAAAATAAATTTACGGTGACTAATATTTATTCAATTTAATAAAATATTACTCTATAATTTTTTCATACCAATATTTATTTCCACTCAAAGTACATAATTGTGTGTGAGTGAAACTATTGTGTTTCTATCATTTTCATAATTATTGATTTATATAAAATATCTTCCACTCAAAGCAATTATTTAGTTTTTAAAAAATTTATAATATAATGCTTTTGATTTTTTTCTTCTTGTAGATAGGTTGGAAAATGAATTAAGGGCTGAAGTTGGGACTGATTGAATGAAGTGTTAGGGCATTTAATGATGGGAGATTAAGTTAGGTGTGGGGAGGCATTAAACAAATGTGGGCTAGGTTTGTTGGTGTAGGTTTGTTGTTCGTTGAGAATTGATTATGGGAATTATTTATGTGACATTCCTTTGCTTATTTTCAATCCACTACTAAGCACAGCAGGAATTTCCACTATATTTCTCCTATTTAGTATGGAAATAGTGTAAATTTTTTTACATGTATCTCAAATAAAACTATAATTTAATAAGATATTTGATAAGATGTTTTAAAAATCAATAATAATGATACTATAATTTAATTTGATTGAATATATGTATGTAAAAATATTACATAACATTATTACGATTAATCTCAAAAATAACTCGTTAGTTTAGGAGAGAGGATTTCACAAAATTATGGTGCACTCTGATTCACTAACCTTTTTTGTATAATTTTCCTCGTAGTTTTTAATTTTTTTTGCGGCGATGTCCCTTTTACCCACCAAGAGAAAAACTCCTTTCAATTTTATTTCAACCAAAGATTAAAGGGAGGATTCACATCACATTATCATGATTTAGATTTTTATTTTTGAAAGGATCATGATTTAGATGTTTAAAATGGATACTTATTATGTATTTTTTGGTAAGGTGATACTTATTATGTATAGAAAAAGAAGTTTCAATATAAAAAAATAAATTTCAATATACCAAAAACAAAAGATGTTTCAAAATTCAAATGGATGGAGGAGTTTTTCTTTTTAAGCCCACTAAATCACGTCTAGAAATTCTTTTTTATACAATGAATGGAGGAGTTTTTCTTTCTGCACCCCCTTAAATTCTAAAAAAACTTTGGTCATTTTTTTTGTCAGGTAACTTAGTGGATATAATTTCACCCAGTGAATAAGTGAGCGTACCAGTGTTCAAATCTCAGTCTCCGTAGTTTACGTGCAAATATCCAACCAATTAAATTAACCTCATGAGATTGTCGTCTTCTATTCGAGTGAATAAACATTTAATAATTTGTTGTTCTCATTTTAAAGTGCGAATGACCGGTGTGGTGTGTCTTTGAATTATAGATTTTGAACAATCAGTGATCATATTTTAATAGAGTAAAAGTATATTGGAAAAGAACTTACGGTGTTACATTTTTTGACTACACAAATTCTAATATACTATTTTTTTTGTTTAATGTAACACTGTAAGTTTTTCGTCTAATGTATTATATAATTTTCTTTTCAGTTGTAATTTTTTTTTATTTTACAAGGTGTAAAGAAAGGAAGATTGCACTAGTTAGTATTTTTCTAAAGTTATTGCTACCGTCTTAGATATAATTTTCTAACAAACCAATATAAATGCGTCAAAAAAAAAAAACCAATATAAATCTGACCAGAATTACATTATTTATTTTTTTACCAATACATAATTTATTTTTTGACACAATAAAATTTTGATTATTTAATTATTTCTTCCTTGACGAAAAGACTCAAGCAGAGGCCAGACAGAGGAATGCAAAATAAAATAACTGGAGATATATAATTTCTTGCAACTAACACATACTGATTAACATAAAGGTTAATTTAGAGATTCAACTCATGGACTATAATTAGAGATAATAAAAAAAATAGAAAAAACAAATAAAATATGTAAAGTAGATCTCAATTCTCTTTTTTTCCTTGATCACTTAATCATTTCATGAACAAAATTTTAGATGTATTAGATACATCAAGAATCAACACATAATAATTAGAAACATACATGCATCATAATGTTAAATTAATGGATTATTACATCAAAACCTAGAAGTACTAGGACCCCAACAATTCAAGTCCAAAACTTTCTTCATAGATTCTTCCTTAGTTCTCTTAACCTTATTAGAAACAGCAGCAGAAGAAGCAGATGACAATTTCTTAGCTTGAATGTATGATCTTACATTGTTCTTAGCATATTGATAGTGTGATCTAAATGCATGGTTCCATTTACATACACCAAGTTGATCTTTTAATGCTTCCACTGCTCCTGTGCATGATGCTATAATCCATGCTCTTATTGATGCACTCATGTTGTTGTCACTTTTTTGAATCTGAATCTTATGATGAAGATGTTTTGTTGTCTGATTCTGATTATGTGTTAGGGTTATTGATTTGTGTTTATATGTGAGGGTATTATTTAGAAGTGTGGGGGTTAAAAAGTAAACTAGGGACTTTGTTTGTTGGGGAAGTAAAAACAAGCAGAAGAAAACTATGGGCGGTTTCAATTGAAATGTCTTTTTTCCCAAGACTAACTTTAATTGTTTTTATTGGCTATTCATAATTTAATTTAGGAGATAAATTTGTGGTTCTTAACTTATTTTTCAAGTTAATTCTAAAAATGAGTCATTTATTTTCGTCTTTTTATAAAGATGAAATTTTAGCCGGTTCCTTGACCAAGAATATTAAAATGATTTATTTTCATTTTCTAGGTACAAATTTATTTTTGGCTTTAAATGTATTTTAATGCAATTAGGTTAGATGAGGAAACAAATCAGAAGGTCAAATACCATTGGACTCAATTCAAGTCGGCAATTAAGGAAAAATTAAATTAATTGTAAGAAAAATTAATCATAAACAAATGATAAATTAAGACATTATTGTGACAATAATAAAAATTATAAAAAAAATATATTTTAATGAGGTGTTCAAAGAGAGTCTCCGTGGGACAGGGACAAAATCTCATTCCATCCATAAACCTCTTTCGAAGGGATTTTTTCCTCTATCTCCACCCTCGCGGAGAGAAATTCATTGTCTTCTGGCCCCAAAGTCCCAAACGGAGCAATTTTCATGGGGGATCTCTATTTACAGACCAAATTGACATTCTTAAACATGTCAAATAATTTGGCGCAATCATGAAGCCGATGGCTGTTAGATCTTGATCGAAAGGGAGAACTCGATTTATTTGAAAAAATATATATTAAAAATTGGTCAGAAGAAGCAAAAAACTTGCACCAAAATGTTTAATTAATGGGATATTACATTACATCTCAAAAACATTACACTAAAAATTAGCATCAACTAAAAGTGAAAGTCCACAATATTAAAACCTAGCAGTACTAGGACCCCAACAATTCAAATCCAAAACTTTCTTCATAGATTCTTCCTTAGTTCTCTTCATCACCTTATTGGAAACAGCAGAAGAAGAAGCAGATGACAATTTCTTAGCTTGAGTGTATGATCTAATATTGTTCTTAGCATGTTGATGAATTGATCTAAAAGCATAGTTCCACCTGCATACACCAAGTTGATCTTTTAATGCTTCCACTGCTCCTATGCTTGATGCTACTATCCATGCTCTTGTTCCTGCACTCATGTTGATGGTACCTTTTCTGAATCTGAATATATAATAATATGGTAAAAGTGTATGAATTGATTTGTTGATGTTTGATGAATGATGATGGATTAGTGTTTATTGATTCTTATATATATATATATATATATATATGAGGGTTGGTTTAGTGATTTAGAAATGGAGTTAAGAAGTAAACAAGGGGCTTAAGTAAATACAAGCAGAGTAAAACAAGGGGCGGTTTCACCTATTGTTTGTAACGAAATTTGTATGCTAGTTTTCTCAAAATCTACGCGGTGTCAAATGTGTTGACAGTGTTGTCATATACTAAGATTTAATTAATTAATTTATTATTTTTTTGTCGAGACCGGGATATCCACCGCTGAACATACTGACTAATTCTCGTTAGATTGGAGGTACTCAAAAGGTGGGATAATCGGCACATAAATTTAAAGCTGGTGAGAATGAGCTCCAACCGCTCAACTACACTCTCTGGATTAAGTAATTTATTTATTGTTTGTATCTGCTATTCAAAATTTAATTCATTTATTTATTATAAAAAAATTTATTTATTTAATTAGTTATATTCCTCCAATCATATTCACTCTGTAATAATGCAAGTGGATTTTTTTTAAGGGCTGTGGTAAGCATATTTGTAAAATAGAAGAATTAAATCAAATATTAATGAACATGATACTTCTTGTAAAAAAAAACAAACTATGATACTTTAGATTGAGTGGACTAATATTATACTAAAAAAGTAAAAAGGGTGTGTTGAACCTGACCAAAAAAAAATGGTGCGTTGATTTTATTTTATTTTTGGATTATTACGTTATTAGTACTTAGTTTTTATTGTCGTTCGTTAGCGATGATTAATCTTTGTTGGAGAATTTCCATGTGACGCACACAAGGTGAGTCTCTCCTCCCAAATAAATTATTTTCATACATATGAGTTAAAAATTAAACTCCTAATCGTATGTTTAAGAAGTCCAAAATCCTTACCACTTGGATTGATCGTTGTTGATGTGTTGAATTTCTTAGAGTGTGTTTGAATTAAGATTTTTTTTTTCAAATAATCTAATTTTAGGTAGTATTTTTTTTATATTGATACGAAGTTTTCACCGCCGTTAACGATGACTAATTTTCTTTGGAGAATCCTAAGGTGGGTTCTCGCATTGAATTTTTTCCATATGCGTGGATCATGAATCGAAATCGAACTCTTAACCACATGCTTACGAAGACTAAGACCCTTACCATTTGGATTAATTCATTGTTCGTTAATTTAAATTCTATTATGTATAAATTTTATTATATAAATTTGGATTCAAAATGAGAGATTTCATGAAATATTTGTCAAAGTTAAATTTAAGATTTTTTTTATCAGATAAATTAATGGCTATAATTTCACTCTTTAACAGTGAATAATTGAACATATAAGTGTTCAAATCCCAATCCTTACATTAACATGTAATGCAATGTCACTACCAACTGAATTAATCTCTCACGTAGACAATTTAAATAAAATTACATACCACCTAAAAAATAAGAATTTGAAGAAAAAATATATTTTTTTTTGTCATCATTCACGTGTTCTTTTATTTTAATTAATTAATAATACCACGAATCACATCATTACAATACTTTACGGGCCTACTTTACTTAATGAAGCCCAAACAGAATATGCTTTTAAACGGCGTCGTTGTAGGAAATTCATTCGCTAAGTTCAAAAAACTCGCGGGCTTTCCCTCCATTTCCGCGAAGTCGTTAACATAAAATAACCGTCAAACAAACACTCTCAACAAGAATTTTCCCTCACTTTCCATTCTCATTTTCTCGAGAAAAAAAATAACCCTAACTTCTCTAATCTTCACCTCAACTCAATATTCCAACAATGGAGTCCGAATCCGAGTCCGAGTCCGATTTAGAGTTCCACGATCTTAGTACTGAAGAATGGAATCACGTAAGAAGCTTCTTCCATGTCCAAAATCAATTCACTGCCAAAAGAAATTTCTTCACAACTCCTCGGAATATTCTTTTACGCAGAAATGCCGTTATGTTAATGTTCTATGTAAGTCATGAGTTGATGAAGCTTTGTTTTAGTTCATTTCTTCGATTCTTGAACCTGTTAGATTTATTCTTTGATGATTTCTTGCTTGAATAGTTGAATTTCAATTTCAGATCTGCGTTTTGTTTCGTGAACGTGTTAATTTGTTGTTTTCGTCTTCAATTTCAGTTTTACTGTTTCAATTGTTAATTTGAATGAAAATTTGTTTATCTGCTTTATGTGTAGTTCGTTTTGCTGTGTCACTTTGAAATTGAATGAAAAATTTAGATCTATGTGTTATTAGTTCTGTATCATCGTTGAATGTGATGCGTTCAATAAAGTTCTATGTAAGTGATTATTTGAAGCTTTATTTTAGTTGAATTCTTCAATTCATGCTCAGATTCTTGAATGTAATGTGTTGAATTTCATGTTTACTGTATCATCGTTGAATGTGATTTGTTCGATTTCAAGTTTACTGTATCATCATTGAATGTGATGTGTCCGTTTTCAAGTTTACTGTTTGGATGTCGCTAATTTCCCTTTTTAGATCGAATTTTGATATTAATCGTTGAATGAATGTGTTGATTTCGTTTGCCGAATCTTGTTTTGTTGTACTGATTGTTTCCTGCATATTTTGCTTCACATAGATCTGGCAGAGTATTCCTCTTCATGATGCATTTATTCCGTATCTTGCTATGAACTATTTCGATCGTTTCTTATCCAACCAAGTAAAGACGCTAGAGGTATCATATCATCATATATGTTTCTTTTCAATTCTAGAGATTTTTTAAGTTTCTTTTTGTTTTTACTATTTTGTCTTAAAAATTTAAAACTGAAAACTCTCTGGTTTCTATAAGGATGTGGAAGGTCGTGATGATACCGAAAAAGTTCAATTGATTGTTATCGCATGTCTCACCATATCTGTCAAGTTAAGGACAGAAGACTTCTCAGTTGAACAGTTTTTGGTAGGTTAGAGTTAAATTTATCAGTATAAATTTATCAATACTTTTTAAGTTTACTTTCAATTTTCTAGCAGCATTATTTTTAAATTCATTAAATGAACTTGTTCGTTTCGTTGCACAGAGGGACAGTAATTTGAGGGTAACTCCTAAGATGGTAATGAGAATGGAGCTTGACATTCTCCATGCAATTCGCTGGATAATTCAACCTGTGACTGCCCTCACCTTTCTGAACTTCTATAGCACTTACTTTAAACAATTCGGTGGTTTTAAACGTCGTTGCATTACTGAGATCGTAGTTCAAGCTCAAGGAGGTAAACAATTCTATGTTTTCTCCGACAGTTATGCTTGGGGAATATATAATATTCATTGAAATTTTTTTCTTCTTATTCTGCAGAAGTCGACTTCGTTCACTACATGCCTACTATGATTGCATCCTGCGCTTTTTTGGCTGCTTCCAGACTTGCATATCCCACAGAGTATAAACAAATAGCACATCCCTCAGCACTTTCCAAAATGGGCCGTAAAGTATGTTGATTTTAAAATTAAATGCATAGCATAATATCTTTCCTATGTCTCAACAAAAAATCTAGCAGCAACATTTTATAGTTTAGGTTTATAAAACACAAGTTTTAGAATCAGTGACATAATTAAGCCGTTACAATATTTAGGCTTAAAATTTTAGTAATGAGCTTTGTAGCACTTGACAATTCTGAATCTATGGCGTGTGACATGTGTTGGTATCGCACACGGACACGACACCGACACATAAGGTTATATTTAATTAATTCATTTTCTCAAATTATTACCTATATCGACGTATCAATGATGTGTCCGGTGTCAAAGTCTGTGTCGGTGCTTCATTAGTAATGAAATAAGGCTGTTGAATTTTTGTTTGTTGAAAAAGGGAGATCATATGTCAAAGCTTTTGTAAATGTTCTTTCAGGAGCAGGTGGAGGAATGTGCGAAAAAGATGTTTGAATTTGTCGTTAGAAAGAATATCCAGATTGATATCCCTAAATCAGTTGTTCGCTTCACTTCAAGTAAAGTCGTGGCAGTACCGCACGAGGGAACCAAAGATAGAAAGGCCAAGGGGATAGTATTCCGAGAGCCAACCAAAGATAGCAAGGCCAAGGGGATAGTATTCCGAGAGCCAACCAAAGATAGCAAGGCCAAGGGGGTAGTATTCCGAGAGCCAACCAAAGATAGCAAGGCTAAGGGGGGAGTACCACAAGAGCAAACCAGAGATAGCAAGGCCAAGGGATTAGGAATCCAAGATCAACTTAAAGATAGCAAGGCTAAGGCGGGAGTACCACAAGAGCAAACCAAAGATAGCAAGGCCAAGGGATTAGTAATCCAAGATCAACTCAAAGATAGCAAGGGCAAGGCGGTGGTAGTACCACAAGAGAAAACCAAAGATAGCAAGGCCAAGGCAGTAGTATTCCAAGAACAAACCATAGATAGCAAGGCCAAAGCAGCAGTACCACAAGAGAAAACCAAAGATAGCAAAGCCAAGGCGGAAGTACCACAAGAGCAAACCGAAGATAGAAAGGCCAAGGTGGGAGTATTCCAAGATCAAACAGAAGATAGCAAGACCAAGGAAGCAGTAGCAACGAAGGAGATTGAAGCAGAGAAACGAAGTCTGGACAAGGGCAAGGAAAAGGCAGTGGATGTAACAGAAACATGTGATGATGAAGCTAATAAAGACAGGGTTGAGGCTATAATCCGACAAGCATTGGAAAAGGCCAAGGCAGTAGGGGGTGAGGAACCACACCCTCAGATAGGGGGTTCCATTTCAGAGATTGTAGAACTGGTAGCACCTAAGAAGCTAATGACATTTGAGCTGAAGTGGCCCACTTATGCTCCCTCACTAGAAGAAAAAGAAGAGTCGCAAACAGTTAACATGTCTTCTCCAATACAAGGGACTGGCAATGCTCCCTTACTAGAAAAAGTAGAAGAAGTAGAAGAAGAAGAAGAAGAGTCACAAACAGTTAACATGTCTTCTCGAAAACAAAGGACTGTCAAGAAAAAACATCGTTCCTGCAACGTCGGTTAGTTCTGCTATTGTAAATACTCTTCATTTGGTTTGTGGTCAAGGATTTGACTTTGGATTGTGTTCAGTTCAAAATGTTCTGGTAATTTCTTGTGTAGTTCAAATTATGGATACTCATACTATTACTGTTGATATTCACTTTTGATACTTTTCCACGATATTTTGTTCTGCTCTGAATCAGATTATGGTTTCATTTCATTCAAGTTTCTCATATTTAAGTTTTAGTTACTAGTAATATTTACTAATCTTGCCACTGAATGTTTTAACTATAGCATGAAAATGGTCACTACCTTTTTACCAGAGTTGGAAATACTTTTTTATGCATACAATCTTGCTTCAAAGTACACCATGACTTCTCAATATTCTCACAAATAAAAAAAACGTTCTAAGCTCTCACATTGTGTACTAGCTCACAATAAACTTCACAAACTAATCTGATTAATACTAATACCAGCTACTTCATCAATTGACTCATTGCCTTATATGAGCACATGAAACATCATATTATTAACTAAAAGTCCAAATGTTATCAATTTAAGGAAAATAATTACTTTTTAGGTAATGTGTTTTGGTTTAAAATTAGAATAATCATGTAATAATTCCTTTTACTACTCCGATACACATTCACATAGCAGACTGCACAAAAATAACAGTTGATCATTCTACTCCGAAATACCAAAAATAAATCCTTTTACTTTCGCTCTTAGCCAATTCCATGCTAACAATTTGATTTCCTCCACAACTCTAGAGACGTCCACGCACAAGCAAAACAAATTGACATGAATCTCAGTATGAAAGTGAGTGTTGTGTATCCTCCATTAGCGAGAGCTGATGAAAACCATAAGAACTTCAAAATCTCGCTCCAAACATTTGGCGCAAGAGGACAACTGAAAATCAGATGAATCATGCATTCTGATTCTTCACAACTGAACACACAATGAGCTTGGTCCATAGTGAGAGCACTTTTTTGGAGAAGATTGTCCTTCATAGGCAACCTGTTTTGCAACAACCTTCAAATCAAAACAGAAATTTTCAAAGGAATCAGAGAGTTCCATATGTTTTGATGAGACATATTTACACATTTTGTCTCATTTTATTCAACGTTTTTTCTCGCCTCTTCATTCTCCTTCAACAAATAGTGCGTTCATGATCAAAGATTACACCTACAAGAGAAGATAAGCTGACAAAACGGACTTAATCAGGACAATATGGTTGGATCATTAATCCATTCATGACCTTATATGTGAATAATTATGTATTGTGTACTGTCACTTAAGTTAAACTCTATTAAAAGTGATCTACCAAAGTTTGGCTAAAGTGGACTTATGTGTATCTAATAAGGTGTGGGCTTTTAATGTGCCGAGACTAATGAGTAATTCTATTTATGTGATGGTTAGAGTAGAAATACTAATAGTTAACCCTAATTAGATTTTTATAAATAAAGAGGTTGTGGTCCCGTTATCACAATATAGAGAGAATATTTAAAAGGTTCTCTTATAGAGAGTGCGTTGATTTGAAAGACCAAACCACAACAACACTAATCAGTCATCATGAATTCAGGTACGTTTCTGCTTGTGTTTATAATATTTTTGCTGATTAACATGATTTGATTCTAGAGTTTAAGAATTAACTTTGGTCCTAACAAATACAATCGCAAGAGAAGATCTTCTTTTATATATATGTACCCATCAAAATTCAAATCTGTAACTGCATGCTAAAGAGATTAAGTTATGTGTCAATTGTCAACTATGTTGATAAACAGTCTTAGAGTGCGTTTATTTCATGTTTCAAAGGTTATCTTCGAGATTAGCTTTTCTAATAATCCTATTATTAGGAATGTTCTCACAATATGTTCGGTAAATTTTTCATAATCATAGGAATCTTTTTTAAAAATTTATTTAGTTTAAAAATATAAAATATAAATAGGAAATATAATAGAGGAAAGTAGATATATAGTTATTGGTAGTTGTGTTTTATTTTCGAGAATGAACAATTTTCACCCTCTAAATATGAGAATAAAATATTGAAAAGTTATGTGTAAATTTTATTCCTGAGAGAATGATATGTGAACAATTTTTTTAAAACTTATACAAAATGTGACAATGCTCTACTCTTAACTTCACTTTTAGGAATGTTGTATGTGTAAAGAGAATATACAATTGGAAATTCTGTTATGTATTTTGATGAATAAACCAAAGGTTAATATATAGTACAAGTATTAACAGAAAATCTAGACTAAAGGAAAACTAAATTAAAGTATAGGATTAAGATGTACAACAAAGATTAATAACAAATTTTAACTACTTGTGAGATATAGTAGCCATATCCGATAACTAGCTTTGTAAGACCTAAGTCTAATTTGTCAAAAAATTTAAGATTTATATTTGGTTTGTAGTTTGTCAATGATTTATTTTATAGGTATATAAGTCTGATTTAGAAAGTCCAATATAATTTGTCAAAAATAAGCATCGATATATATACAGTGATCAATTATGACAGTTAAAAAAGAAATGAAAGGAGTACAATACGGAACTAGAGATAATACTTAATGAAGTATTTTATTTTATTTATATTTATATAATAATAATACTTGATGGAGTCAAAAAAAAGTGTAAAGTTAGATAAGTTTTAAACGACGTTGTTGCACGAAACTGAATGCAAAATCAAAATACTCGCGCGAGCTTTTTCTCAAGTTCCGCGAAGTCGTTAACATTAAATAACTGTCTAGAGAGAGAAACCAGAATAAATGGCTAAACTCAACAAACAACACTCTCAACATTTCCCCTAGCTTTTCCATTCCTATTTTCTTCTCATGAGAAAAATCTAAAGATTATTTCAACAATGGATTTAGATTTCAAACCAGAATTTCCCCTTCCAAATAGGAAGGATTTGGAAGTCATAAAGGACTGCCTCGACGTCGAAACAGAGTTTATGGCAGTAACAGACTTCTTCAAAGATAATCGGAACATTCTACTCCGCAGGCATGCCGTTTCAATTATCGCCAAGGTAAGCGATGGTTTGAAGTTTCGTTGATTTCTTTGACGTAAGGAAACTCAAATTCATGCTAGATTTATGAACTTATTTGTTAGTTAGATTCTTTGCTGATTCATGTGTTTGTATTTGTAGAATCTTGTGTTGTATCTTTGTTTAATTTGTAGTGTGTTCAATTTGAATTTTGTAAAATTTTGTGTCGATTTCGTTTGTAGAATCTATCTTGTGATAGTTAAATGAATGTGTTGATTTCGTTCGTAGAATTTTGTGTTTGTATCTTCGTTTAATTTGTAGTGTTCAATTTTAAGTTTACTGTTATGATTATCACTATTCGCTAACTTTTCGAATTTTCCATTTTGGATATTTGTTAATTTGAATGAAAATTTCACTATCTTCATCTATGTGTAGTTCGCTTTGTTCTAAATCTGATTTATTTAGTAAATGTAAAATGAATCAATGTGTTGATTTGGTTTGCCAAATCGAAATCGTAAAATGAATGAATGTGTTGGTTTTGTGACACTCAGGTTTCGAAGAATGATGATCCAGATACATTTGTTCCGTATCTTGCCATGAACTACTTTGATCGCTTCTTATCTCGTTACGACATTAAGGTAACTGAAAACTCTTCTGGATATTTTATTAAGTTTTTTTTTTATTTGAATTGTTATTGTATTAAAAAAACTGAAAACTCTTTGGTTCATAAGAATGTGAAAGATGGGACTGATACAGAAAAAGTTCGATTGATTGCTATCTCTTGTCTCACCATATCTGCCAAGACGAGGAACACGTCCTTCTCAGTTGACGAACTTTTGTCTGACCTAAATGTGAGTGTTAATATACGCAAGTTAAATATGTTTATGGTCTCTATAAAGTTTTATTTATTTTTAGTCTCTATGTTGTATAAAATTTAAGTGATTTTAATCCCTCAACAGAAGACTAAAAATAGATAAAAATATCAATTTTCTAGAGCGTTGCTTTTAAATTCGCTAAATGATCTTATTTGTTGCACAGACGAACATGAATCTGAGGATAAATCATCTCATGTTAATGGAAATGGAGTTTCTCATTCTCCAAGAACTTAACTGGAAAATGAGATCTGTAACTGCCTTCTGCTTTCTGAATTATTACTACGGTTACTTCAAACGATTCGGTGGTTTTGAACGTCTTTGCATCAATAAAATCATAGTTCAAGCTCAAGGAGGTAAACAAAAACTCACATCACATATAACAATATAATTTGTTAATTTCATGATAGGAAAATATATAATGTTCCTTGGATTTTTCTCTTATTATGCAGATCACACCTTCGTTGACTTCACGCCTTCTCACATTGCAATCTCCGCTTTTATGGCTGCTACCAAAATTGCTTATCCCTCAAAGTATGAGGAATTTGCAGAAGACATTATCGTTATGAGCAGAATTAACAACCCAGTATGTTGGTTGAAAAATTAAATGCATGGCGTAAATTGTTACGGTTTAGGCAACTAATTTCTAGAATCAATAGGCATAATTAAGCCAATATACACTTAATATTATAGTAATGAGATGTACAAATTATGCTAAAGTTTTATTAAATGTTCTTCCAGGGGCAGCTGAAGGAATGTGTGGAGAAGATGGTAGATCTTTGCATTGGAATGAAAATGGAAGCTTCTCAATTGCAGGGAGTGAATGTTACTGAAACATGTGATGATGAGCCACAACCACAGATGGGGGAAGTCATTTCAGAGATTGAAGAGGTTGAAGAACCAAAGGAGCTAATGAACTTTGAGCTGAAGTGGCCTACTGATGTTCCATCACTAGAAGTAGATATGGCCAATGATGCGCGGTCACGAGAGCGCACAGCTGTGACCCTTAGAATTCCAGGGACCAGAAAGTATCTAAATTTAGGCTGCACTTCCTGCAACATCAGTTAGTTCTGTTGCTTCACACAGATTACAAAATAGGATTTTTGGTTCAAAATGATTTGTAGTAGTTCATTCAAACTATACTTTTCTAATCTCTCAAATTGTGTACTAGCTACTTTACAAACTAACCTGATTAATATATACTAATACCAGTTACTTCATTGATTGACTCATATTATTAGCTTATGAAAGAAATATCACATTATTAACTAAAAGTCCAAATGTTAACAATTTAATTTAAGGAAAATAATTACTCCTTTCGTTCTTTTTTACTTGTCGTTTTAGAAAAAAAAAAGACTAAAATAAGAGAGTGTATTTTGCACCTTATTTTCCTATTATGTCATTTTTTTAAAATATATACTCCCTCCGGTTTTTATTATAAGAAGAAATTTGCTTTTTAGATACCTAGAATGTTTGATGTATCTAGACTATGTTATGAACTAGATACATCAAGCATTCTATGTATCTAAAAAACAATTTTTTTTCTTATAATAAGGACCGGAGGGATTATCATATTTTTAATCCATCGATAAATTTCTACTTTTTCACAAACATGTCTATTTTTAAAAAAATTGTAACAAATTTTATTTAAAAACAAACAAAATTTGGATACAATAAAAATATTATATTGTTTCAACAAAAAAATTATACAAAATTTAGTCAATAAAACGACAAGTAAAAAGGAATCGAGGGAATACTTTTTATGTAATTTGTTCAAAGGTTACATGTTTCATGTTTCAAAGGTTATCCTAGGAATTAGCTTTTCTATGATTTCTATTATCAGGAATATTCTCACAGTGTATGTGTACGGTAAAATTTTCAAAATCATAGGAATCTTTTTGAAAAATTTATTTAGTTATAGAAATAAGAAAAATAATAGAGGAAAGTAGATAGTTACTGTTAGTTGTTTTTTAATTTTGACAATACACAATTTTCACCCTCTAAATATGAGAATAAGAATTTGAAAAGTTGTGTGTAAATTTTATTCATGAGAATAAATGATACATGTGAACCATTTTTTTTAAAACATATACAAATTATGGGGATGTTCTATTCTCAACCTCACTTTTAGGAATGTTTGTACTGTATGTGGTAACTTGAAATTTGTTGGGGTTATGTTGAGTGCAACTAGGCTTTCTAATACAAGTTTAAGTATGATTTGTAGTATGTTATAGGTTTACTTATAAGTTTAATATGATTTATTTGTTAGTTTGATCAAAAATTTGTTTCATTAACAATTGATATTACTCATTTTACTCTCTAAAGTAAATTGTTCAATTTATACGAGACTTTTTCCAAATGGTGACTTTGTTTTTTAAAATAATAATCAACAACCAAACCTTATCCAATTAGATAAGATCGCTATAAAAATCAAACGTCAAGATGTTATATCATAAAACAGACATAAATGTAACACCGGACTTGCAATTTCAATATTTTCTATAAAGATCGCATTCTAAATTCCCAAAATGGTGTAAGGCAAACTATAAAAAATGTTGAGGCAGCTAATGAGGCCTGTCTAACAAGCAACCAAGACAAATAAAGCAAATGTATCACATCAGCACAAATAGGTAACTCGTTGCGCCATTTTGGAACAGTGTGGCTAACAATTCAGAGTTCAATTCTAGACACAAACTAATTCAAGAATCAAGCCTCTCGAAAAAGTAAAGATAGCCCATGTCCTTGGGAGGATTAATGGAAGCTCCTACCTTGTTGTCATTAAAAATAACCCATCTACCCTCTTTTAAGATGTGTGCAACATAGTGACCACAATGCGTTGAGGTTCCGATGTGGCTGACAATTCCTGTAAGTCGATATCCTGTGGAAAGCCAAAATGAGAAAATTTCATTAAAACCGCTTGTCAAAGTAATAAAGCCATTATGAAACTAGTAATCCATACTTGGTGAATAACCATTAACAACCAGATAAGTTTAGACAAAATATCAAAACATTAACTAAGGCAAGTATCTGCATTATTTTTTGGCTGATTAAAGATCGATAATTAATCAATAACAAAAGTAATTCAGAAATGAAAGCAACTCACTTCCTCCTCCATCAGGTAAGTCAGCGTCGCTTGGACCAGATGTAGTGTTTGATGCAGTAGCATCCATGTTGGAAACGGATGCATCAGGATTGCTAAAGATCCAGTCTGTTGCTTTCTCTATGTCACCACCCTGCAGAGCAATTATTTGATTTATTTCCATTTAAAAAGTCAAAGACAGAAAATGCATCCCAACCAAATCCGACATACTCAAGACAATTGGGGAAGTGTTAAAAAGAAAATTACCGATGCCTTCAGTGCTTTTCGAGCAACATCGTCTTGAAATCCAAAAGAAATTAGAGTATCAACTTTGGACTGGTCAACACTTTCAGAGCCACGTCCTATCGAAATAGGAGCATCAATATCTAATAGACAAATATACATCGTTATTTCCTGCATTTAGAGGTACCTGGCTATAAAGAACTGTTTTGCATAATGAAGGAAATAAAGAGAACCTGGATCATCCAAGTGAGATAGTAACCAATGCATTGCCTCATCTACTCCAGCATTTGATGTATTTATAGCAGCTTTTTGACAACGAATCTGACTAAAGCCCGTAGGAAGCAGCTGTGCAACAATGTCTTCGTTGGCTACAGGTGTTTCTGAATCATCCTCAACAGGTCCTGTGCAACACAGAAAAGTGGTTCCAATTTTAAAAAATTCAACTTAAATCCAGCAAAAAATATTCAGTTGTTTAGCTGAAAAAGGCACTAGCCCACATAACAAAGTAGAACAAGAGTCGAAGAAACTGGTGACGATCAGAATTTCTAGTTATTTAAAATATCCTTAAAAAATTAGAAAATCCTGCGTACCCCCATCTGGTAGAAGCTCTTCCCCAGGTTGATGACCTTTGCTACGCATATGACTGATATCGATGATATCAGGAACGTCAACATATACATCTGAAAGAACAAAAGTTCTTAATAATAAAGATATAGAATAAGAATAATCTTAAAGAATGCATTTAGTGACTAGTGACTATAATAAGTACCGAGCTTTTTGGGTACCCATCCTTCTTCCATAACAAATTTCCGCATGTGCAACACCAGGTAATCAGGGAATGATGTCAGACCAGCCGATCTACAGATTATATTGTGCTTTAGCATCAAAATGGCAATTTAATACATGTTTTAAGTAAATAAACAATTGTTACCTACTCGCTCAAAACAATGGATTTAAAAGACTAAGAAGCTGTTTGGTGGGAGAAAAAGATTATATTTTCATTTTTCCAATACAAATCTTTGAAAACAAAAACAGAATAAAAGTAATGTAGGAATTTTGAGATCAAAAGGGAAAACACAACATCATGCACGACATTAAAATTTAACACAACTTAGAAATTCAGAAGATTGCTTACTTCAATGCTGTTGTCTTTGTTTGCAAAGCTGTGCTGTAAAAATCATGTATCTCCTCTGGAGCTGAGAAGCTAGCTAGGCAAGCTTCTAAAGGTACCCTTGGACGTACAATCTCATCACCAGACCTATCACAATAATTAAATAAATAAATATAATAAGCAAAGTTTTGATGGGTGCAAATGAAAGAAATATTAAGACTCCTAGATATTTGAACTTACACTTCTTTTCCTTCAGAAAGTTTCTCTGCTTTCAGTTTGTGAAACAATTCCAATTCTTCTGAAATTTCTCAAAAAACAAATATATAAGAATTAAATACAAGACCCAATGATTTCTCAGTTTGTCAAAATTTCTAATACAAAATCCAACCTTTGTTAGTTGCTTCGTGCAATGGGATATTCAAAGAAAGAATGTAGTCATGCCTTCTATTGTATGCAACTTTTCCAGATGAACACAAGATTCGATCTTCAACGCCAAACTTAAAACTCCTTGCAGGATCCAGTTCAGTTTTCCCACCATTAGCTCGTTCCACTTGGTCCAGAAAATGAAGGAAAAATTCTAAGGCATCCTAACATTATGTTGCAATCGAACAGTTAGAGAAGATAGCAAAGAAATGCTGTCTCAAAATATACCAATATATAAATATTAAAATTTTAAGTATGGATGGGAACCACTTTTGTTGAATCAAAACATTTATAATTATCTATTACACAGCTAACTAGAAACCAAAAGCAAATATTAGAAAGCCAAAACTTTATCATAATAGTTGCAAGTAAACCAAACAAATCAATGGCTAACATGCTTCCAGCTTCAATTGATATCTTCTCTGATCTTCCAATGGTTTATGAGGTCAGGTGGCTATATATTAAGGCTCAACTAAAAATAGATATAGATATTTTACATATATGCTAAACTTAAGGCTAAACTTCTAATTGAATTCACAAAAATTATGGACATTGACATATCTACTGAAACATAATACCGTACTCTACTTGCACCTTTAATTCATGTTGAGAAAATAAAAAGTTGGTAAAGATACCTGTTGTCGCATAGATGAAAATTCCGGATGGCTGGCAGCAACTAAAGCTTTGAACATACGTGGTGGTATCCCTTCCTGCACCTGATGTTTGAAGATGGGTGAGAGAGAAAATGGCCACCGACAAATATTAAAATAAGAAACAATAAGATGAAACATAAAATATATGAGATGAGAATAGTCAATAAATCTGATATTTTATCAAATGACACTTGAAGTCTTCAGCCATAACAATTGCAACATATTCAAACCACTGATCAAATCTCATCCTAAAAAATTATTTCATTTCCTAACTGGTACAGTATAATAATAGCCCCACCCCCAAAAAAACACACTCAAGGATAACAACATTGCTCAACGAGAAATCTGTTCAACGTATAAAAATTAAACATTGATGATGGTACAAGTCAGCAAGGAATTTTAGTCAGCAAAGCTCTAGAAAGCTTACCGCAGATGTAGGGGCAGTTGCAATGTTTTTGTTGTCATTATTCTGGAAGAAAGAATGTAAATATAAAATTAACGAAGACTCAAAACAAACTTTCAAGAGATATGTGTGGATACTGGTACATACCTCAATTTGTGGAACAGAATATTTGCCAGAGAGTAAACCATGTGCCAATTTCGTCCTAGAATAAAATAGGAATAATTAATATATTTCTCTTTTGAAGTTTTTATCTAGAAAAACAAAATTCAGTTTTGAGGTAACCCGTTCATTACTAATAAACATTTCCTTTTATGGTTGAAACAGAATGCCCTACTATAATATATAACTACTGTTATAGATATGGATTATTTATGTTGATAACCACATACATATTTACTTTACCATGCCACAAATGGATTGGAAGATTGCAGTGGCACAGATTCCATTGAATATTGCACATCAACAACAAAACATGACCAACAGAAAAAGGGTTTGCAGTAGTATTTAATTATGTTAAAATAATTTAGTTTCTTACAACTGCATGTTGAGGTCCACAGTAGGATCAGCAGGAGCCGCCTCAAATGCCTTCTTTAGACTTTGGTTTATATAGTACCTGAGATGCAATCATAACAGTACTTAAGTAACTGCAAACAGGGTTCAAAACAGTTCAAATAAAAATTAGAGGCATGAACAGACCTTGAAGAGAAAGATCGTGCTGAAAATACAGCTTGCATAGTTGCTGCAAGGTAACAACTGAAAGAAAGAAAAATGAGGAATCAATAATGTAAAACAAGTACATTATATTTATAACTAGCAGAGATCAATTAGAACGAACTCTACCTGTTTCCGAGATTGACCAATCCCGTGTATCCAGGTCCAAAAATTGGTTCCATTTCCTGTCCACTTTCTTGGATTCTGTTCCATTCAAAATTGGTATTTTGGTCGAGTTCTTTTTCAGCAGTTGTCATTTCAGTCTGATTATTAGAATGAGAGGATTAAAAGGAATTATATACATAATACAAGAATATTGATGATACACATACTTTTAAACAATTCCATTACATAGTAATACACCAAAAGTTCACTGCTTAAACATCCATTAATAAATTGCACACAAACTCTTGCTTAGAAGGGGAACAACTTGGCCAAGTAATTGGAATATATTAAATGGTGGTAATAGTAATATTAAAAACTTGATGTCTAAGACTCAGAAGGAGTGATGTTACTGTTTGGATGTGATAGATAATAAAATGATGGTAACGGAAATTGCAAACAATAAATCCCAGAACCTCCCCAAAGATTAATATCTTTAAACAAGCAAGTGCATTCCTAATTTCGAAGAGCAAGCTCATCTGTGAGATTTGCAACTATTTCAATCTCAGATTATCAAAAGAAGTTATTCATAGAAGGCCAAAAAGAAAATGAAGCATATAATCGTGCACAAGTAAAAAGAGTCCAATGCAGAACTTTACTCCACAACATGCTGTTTTTTACATACATTTTGCTACCACATAAAGCATTCATCAGATTAAAAGGAAAAAAGGTGTGAAGAAGCACCATCTCAGCTCTGAATTATTCCAAAAAATGTATTTCCATTTCAAAGGTAATAATGCTTGAAGAGCATCAAGATATATTAGCCTATCACATGAAGCCAGAGATGCCGAGTGCAATCAACTAATCAATTACCATCAGGAAAATATTAATTTAAGATAAAGAATTAACCTTTTGCAATGACGAGAAATCAATGCCAAAAAATGCCAGATGTTGTGCTAAAAGTGGGTCTAACACATTATCATCCTCCGGATAGGAGTAAACATCTGAGCTGCCAATATATTGTCCATAATTAGCACACATTACAAAATAAATAAATAAATAAATTGGCATTAAATCAGTAAATAGACAATAAGTATTGTAAAGTATAGAGTTCAAAGAATTTATTAAGGGTAATGGTTATCATTGCATTGCAGGAAAAAAAAAAACAACTGAGGTAGCATTTGAAAGACAGCTTGAAATAGATTAGAATAGAACATGAGTTTTATTCTATGTTCAGTAGAAGTAGAACAGAATGGGAGGTAAAAAAAATAGTACATTTGGCTGCAGTCCAGTAAAAACGACATAAACAAAAAGAACAGAACAGTGCATCCCAAGTTGCTCCATTTACTAGAAGTCAAATGACTTTTTCCTTAACACTATCTGACTATCTAAAGGCTTGATTGACATGATGACTGTAGTCTTGCTGAATTTGAAACTAAACACTTCTATCTCAGAAAGTTGAGCGACATAAAAATTGTACCTTAGGTTGGGACAAGCAACAGTGACTAAAGAAGTGTTTTCCTGCTAGGTAAGTCTTGATATTTATTCAATTACCCTCTCCAATAGCTTCACAATACATATCGTGAGCTTAATCCACCTATAACTTTGTGTGTTTTTTATGTGATGTCACATATGTTGTTATAGATGGGGTCAAGGACAACATATTTCTTCTCCACTCATTCAGCATACTATTGGCTACATTATCTTCATTCCTATTACTCAGCATGTTTACACAAGAACCATGTTTTATAATACAACTTTTAATCTTAATCTTAAGTTACATGTTTGTGTTTGATCACTCAGAATCAACTGGCTAGAGTGCTAGACCATTATAAAATAAAGCTTAAAAACAAAAATACAAATGCGTCACTAAGAAATGATCATATAGCATAATAGTTAAGGTTGTAATAAATAAAATACGCTAGAGGGCATCACCTGCTGCTTCCAGATCAGCAGTAATAGTTCCGAGCTTTACAGCTAGTGGGTAGCCTGTCTTTTTATAATGTTCAACTGCATGGTTGTTTCCGCCACTTCCATCCCAATTTCTCCTTCCACAAAGGATCACTCCATCAGTTAGATTTAACCAAAGATTGTCTGTCTTGTCACACTGAGAACATTTCCACCCAGATGGAGGAATAACAACGCCACTGCCAATTTGCTGCAAACTCATTGCATAAGAACTGACAAGTTTCTTATCAGCAGTCCAAGCTGCAACTTGCTCCTTCCGTTCAGCACCCGCGTCTAGCAATATAGCATCAGCAGCCAACCTTACCTGAATATTTTTCAACAAATAAGAAAAATAAATTCAACCTCTCCCCAGCATAAGACTTCTCTATGAACCAAAATCCGCTGCGGTGAATAAACGAAGAAAGGACCAAAAACAGTGGACAACAAATACCTTCTCCGGCAGTTCCACAGAAGGAAATGAAAGAGAAACATAGTCAGGTAGTATAACTATATTATGAGTTTCTTCATATTCAGCATCATTATTATCAAATCCCCCATCAATACCTACAAATTAACACATTAGATAAAGTCACATTATCAATAAAACAAAAACACATAGTTTGAAATAAGCAATTGGGAGCCTGTTTAAGAAAATCATGTTATCAATAAAACAAACACATAGTTTGAATCGGCTTATTTGAGCTTATCTTATGAAATAAACACCTACGAGCCCATTTAAGAGAGCTTACACAGCCTATCACATGTCCATATCTAGTTTCAGCTCATTCCTATATACAGGATAGCTTATAAAAACAGCTTATAACTTATATAAAAACAGTTTCACTTTATTTCATACAGAAATAGCTTATGCATAAACATCTACATGATAAACAACTATGCTATCCAATGTCCAAACAGGGTCACAACTTATAAATAAGCATTTATGATAAATGTTTTTTTTTTGAAGAATCTAAACTAGCCCACCTAAATTGACACTGGAGAGAATCAACCTGAGATGAGACCTCGAGGGGGAGCACACTCCCAGGTCCTAAGCCAATACCACCATGTCAACCCAAGCCGGTTCATTTATGATAAATGTTATACGATAAACTTATAATCACTTAATTAAACTGTTTACCCAAACAAAACCTAACTAATTATGAATCAACTAAAACAATATCTATAGATTCAACAACACGAAAACACACACCTATAGCTAACAGTGTAGGTTTCTTCGAAGGCCTATCTTCCGGTACCAACTTCTTTGTCTTCTTAACATGCAAATAAACCGGATTACCGGTTTTTTCATAATTCCAACCAACATAATCTTTCCCAAAAGCAAGAAAATTAAACATATCTATGAACAATCCACCTTCTGACATCTGAAAAAACAAAAAATCACAACAAAATTCAATCAAAATCACAAAAACAAACATCAAACTTAACAACAATTAACAATGCAAATTCAATTTCAATTTCAAATTAGAATAACAGAATCATGATGAAGAATTTTTACTGGAGTGTCGAAAGATAAGCAACATTCTTGCTTGTAAACGCGATTGGTTGGTTCGGGAATTCGAACACGAGAAAGATTTGATCGGAGCAAATCCATTGATGAAATCTTCGTTCGGGTTTTAGAGAGATGAAATTCGAAAAAGGGTTTTAGATTTAGAGAGAGAGAGAGATTTTAGAGAGAGAAAGAGAATCACTATTTGCCCTAACCTACAAATGAGTGTTTAGTCTCTTTCAAATAGGAGAATAAAGATGAGGGAGGAAATTCATAATCGGTAAATAGTGTAATTTTTTTTTTTTTAATAAATCGATTTTTGGTCGGGAATATCTGCCGCTGACTATATTGATTATTTTTTTAATTGAATTATTAAAAATAATTAGTGTTAAATTATTTTGCACTGACGATGTGTATCTTTTAAAATCTAAATAAATATAAATAAGGAATTTAAGTAATTTGTATGTATTACTCAAAAAAGAAAAAAAAGTAATTTGTATGTATTGATATTGTAAAATTATTTTACATGTGCATATAATTTAACCGCGATTATTTAAGGATATGTGGAGATATTTTTTGAGTTTGTTTTGATATTTACGCATTTGGGTGAAATTAGCATGATTTGATAGAATTTATGAGAGGGGAGGTTTAGAGGTAGGAATGAGGGAGATTCAACTTCTCTTGGGAAGTATCGCGATGTCCATTTGGTGGAGACAGAAAAAATGCGAGGGTTGGAGAGGGAGAAAAACATGCGAGGTTGGGGAGTCGGGGTGAAGGTAATGGGAGAAAGGAGATGGGTGTGGTAAGAGAGAAGGAGTTAGAGGAGGAGGGATTTAGAGTAGTAGGGGTGGTGGTGAGCTTAGGGGCGGTGAAGGGAAAGAAGTGGGAGGATGAGAATGGGATATCTATGCAAGAGAAACCTCGTGGGGCGGAGGGGTCGAAGGGCGAGACGGTTTACATTGATAACGGTGATATGTAATGGTTCAGGTGCTCTGATAAAGAAGTTGGTGTGTATCTATAGATCGAATACAGATGATATGAAGTGGACAAGGAAGGGGTGGTTGCGACGGTAATTAACGGTGATGTGGTATCGTTGGTTCAAGAAAGAATAAAGGATGCCAAATTCAATAGTATAGTTGTTTATTCGCATTTTGTCGGAAGAGGATATAATGTTTATTATTGATAGGGTGTCAAGATACCAGTTTTATCTTGATGAACCTTTGAATGAGGCTATCAGACTAGTGTTACAGATCTTAGGTTTCCATTCCTTCTTAGGATTATAGGCAAAAGTACTTGTTGATTGAAGAGTGGATTTTTTAGGATATCCATACAACTTAAAGTAGAAATGTCTAATGTGTCATTTTCTTCCACAATGATGGCAAACCCATGATTTTGACATTTTCTATGTTTTTGTTCACTGATGCTTACCATAATGTTGGAACATTGATTTCAACTCCATAGGATCATAATCTCCTATAGAGGCAACAAATTTTGTTATCTTTTCTTTGTGTTGTTGTCGGTTCAGAGATTGATAGTTGAAGCCAATACCTTTAGGTTGCCTAGGTTTCTGGACATCAAGAATCTCTTCTAACATATTAGTATCATTGTTCATCATCCTAACTTGCATTTTAATATTATCTAGCTGAGAGTTTAACAGAGTCGCTTCTTCATTTAGCTTTGAGATTGTGTTTAAATGTTAATCTCTTTCATCGTGTAGTTTAGTGACATCCCCTTTCTTCTTCTTTAGAGACAAGCACATTTTTTTACTTTTGAGAAAAAGTTTCCTGTAAGAGACAGTCAATTGTTTACAGGATAAATCTTCATCGCCTGATTCAATATCAGTTATGTACTCATCATCCTCGGACCAACACAGTCTAGTTAGAGTAATAATGATGTGATTTGTTGATTCACTTCCACATTCTTCATCAGAATCATCCTCCTCAGACCAATATACAACTAAACTTTTCTTTTTCTTCTTACAAAGTTATCTCTCAAAAGACACAGTAACATTTGAACTGCCTTGATCAGTTTCTAGATCACTTGTTATGGCTACTTCTTCTTGGTTGGAGACAGAAACAAAATGCTCTTATTCTTCCTTTCAGACCTGTCATTTCATTAATGAGATGCTTTCACAATTTCCCAAGCATCTTTAGCTACTGTGCACTTTTTGATCAGTCTGAACATGTTCATATCAACTCCATCAAATAAGGCATTCAATTGAGATATAGTAACAATTTGTGACATTGACAAAAACTAATTACAACCACTTTATTTGTTGACAAAAACTATTTTTGTAACAACTATAGTCATTATTTATATGACAGCGACAATAATTGTCCTTGCAAAATATTTCGCAACAGCATTTATACCAACGATATGCAGCGACACTTTTTTCGCTGAGAAAAATACATTTTGCAGAAATTTTGTATATTTTTCAGCGACACATGTCGATGCAAAAGGTCATTTTTCTTGCAGTGGTCTTTTTATCTCCAAGATCAAGATCGTATTCTTCTTTAGACCACTATTCTTTTGGTTTTGGAACACTAGTACTTCTTCATTCTTTGTCAAGGATTATGAGAAATTCCCATCTTATCAGGATAACTTTCCAGCATCTAATATCAAGATATTTGAGGAAGGTCATCATACGAATATTTGAAACATTGTAGTTATAATCATTTAATCGAGGTGGTATGTTGACATAATCTCCTTTCTTGTCCTTATATCCAGAATTTATCTTCTCTGAAACTCCCCCTCCCCCCCCCCCCCCCAAACGGGCAGAGTGCCTGCTCTGATGTCAATTGAAATTCTGGCACTCTAGTAACATATGTATTATGCGATGTTCCAACACCAATTAGATGTTCAATATAATGCTCCAACACCTTACCAGTGTAAAACATAATGGACAAGTAAAAATAAATGACAGGAAAGATAAATAACACAAGTTATTTGTTAACTCGGTTCAATGACTCACATGTCACACCTACTCTGGGGCTCCAAGTCAAGAAGGAAATCCACTAAGTAAAGCTAGTTCAAAGTTAAACGCTTGTTTACACCTTATCACCTAACAAGTACCCGTCGTTACTTCTACCTAGGAACTCCTAGATACGAGAACCTCTGCTCACTTCTCACAACGACACAATCAGCGTATATCAATCAATAAAAAATAGGAGACACACTTTAATGAACCTAACAACCAACTTGTACTTCAAAGCTTAGAGAGGCGTATAGTAGACTTCTTGCTTAAAAGCTTCGGAGTACAGAAACTTGATATTACAACTCAATCAAACACAGTCCTTATGCAAACATCAATGTGATACTGGCAAAGGCTCACAATTAACAAGACTCAAACCCTAAAGATATTATTCTTCAATGACAACTTCAGTGATCTTAGGTTTGCTTCTTAGAATATTTATAAAAAAAACTTCAGCACAAGTAGACAACCATTTGGGCTTCACAGGTTAAGTGATTGATCTATGATCCAACCAACATATTTTAGAACTATATAATATGTTTCCATAAATGACAAAAATCGGGGCTAGCAAGCTTCCTTACGGTTCTAATATGTAACGCGCTACTTGGCGCTTAAGCCACACGATGAGTTCTCATCAGTCACTATTTTTAGAGTCTTTTTAAGTTTCATCTAATTTTATTAATTTAGTGTTTAATCTTGATTCATTTTTAATAAATCGTGGTTTTTGATTTATTGAGTCAATTAAGTATTTTTTTTCTTCATTAATCAAATATTTTGTGTAGTTTTTATTTTATTTTTCAGCTAAGCAAATAAATTGTTCACTTGAATGAGACTATTGTCAAAACGGTGGAGTTATTTATATATTTCAACCGTAATATATTAGTGTACATGACGAAAAAAAGATAAACTTTGGCTTGATATATGCATGTGTTGGACGAGGATAGAAAAGCTTATAATATATATTGGATATTTGAGCCAGTGAGTTAAAGAAGTAGAAAACATATGGGCTTATTATGTTGGTTAGTTGATTAATTGGACAAGAAGTAGGTTTTGCTATTTTTCCAAGAGAGTAATAAAAAAGGCAACACAAAGCATAAGAAACCAGAGAGCTATTGGCAGAAACAGTAAAAAGAAAGAAAGTTGCTCACTAGGAAATCGAAGAAAGACCATCTAGCTGCTGTGCTTGACACATGTTTTTGGTTCTACTTTCTTTTTTTTATTGTTTATCTCTATTATGAGTAGCTAAATTTCACGGAGATTAGGTTTGAGATGATTCTGATGTAACCCTACTCGAACCATGTTGCTGTGAAACTCTATTTTATGTGAATATCAATCTAGTTTTATTCAGTTCAATTGATCTTAATTAATGCTTTTTATATATTGATCACATATAATATGACTTTGTGAGAATGAATGATTACTAACCATAACTTTCAACTTAGACTTAATTTAATTGTTCAAATAAATATGATTAGTCTAGGGATGGATAATCGTTTATTTGTGATAATAAGTTAACGCTCTTAAAACCTTCGAAGAATATTAGATCACCTAAAGGATTAAAGACTGTAGTATGAGAAGAGGGTCCTAAGTCAAGGGATTGATTAGGGCTATTTTGTTAACTATCGTAAAACTAAAGAAGTATTCATGAGGAATAGGTGCAGTGTACCGATTAGAGTGACTCATAGGATTCGAAAGACCTAGTCTCATATCTCCATAAATTTTACAACAAACTCTATTTTCTGATAATCAAACACTTTATGCAAACAACCCCTTTGCTTTTACATTTACATCTTAAATTCTATACAATTGTTTTGTCAAGATTAAAACAATCCATGCTGATAAGAACTTATAAATTTTATTACTTGACAACGGTTTAGTACACTTGCTAAATTATCCACCACCACACACATAAAAATAAACTAAATCTTTAATAAAGATTGTGCGCGTAAATATGCGTACTCCAGGTTTAGTACGTACATGTTGGAACATGTGGTCAAACATCTTATTAATTGTAGCTTTAGCAAAATGTAGCCAACATATAAAACAATAACATTTGATATAAAAATTTAGTGATTAAGGTTGTTGATAATGATGAACGATATTGGTATTCTAATTTCTTTTTTTTTTTGTGTTTTTTTAATTCAGTTTCTTCTTTTTCTATTTTTTCTCCCTTCCCTCCCTTTGTTCAAGTCTATCTTCTCTTTTTATAGTTAAAAATTAGGGTTTGCACAAACTATGAATGAAAAACTAGTGTAAATTGTGTTGTATCAAGACAAGATTGATTTCTTTTGAGAAAGAAAACAAAAACTTATTGTTGTTGTACTATTTTTATTCCTTTTGTTTTGTTATCGTAATCGTAATAATAATAATAATAATAATAGTAATAAGATGGCTAGACAAAAGTGTGAATAATAAAAACTAAACACTAACATATATTTTTTTAATATTTTGTTATATTTAAACATAAAGTAAATAAAATTAAAATCAAAACAATAATAATATAGGCTTTAAAAGTTTACTATATATAAAAGGAAATAAAGTAGAATTTTCTTAGTATGAGACTATGAGATGGGATCTTAGGTCAAAAATTGGGATATGACACGTAATAATGGAAATTCTGTGTTTTGACAAGAGAAAATCAAGTCGAATTTTTTCTTGTTTAATCCTATGACTTTGTGTGTGAGTTTTCTATAACTTTATCATTTCGTCTACGTATCCCAAAAAGTTAGATCAATTTCTCGTACATACATAAGGGTTAAATATGTTTTTGAGCCTATAAAATGAGTATTTTCTAAGTTTAATCCTTACTTAATTTTTATTATATTTTTAGTCCCTAAAGCACGACATTGGTTGTCTTTAATAAAATTTCTTGCGAACGAACATTGACTTCTCATATTGTTTAAACACATTCATATATAGCAACAAAAATATGTTGAGTATTAATACATATTCCTATTGTTTAAACACATTCATATACAACAACAACAACAAAAAAAAAAAAAAAAAAAACAGAACGTGGGCATTTAATTCATGATTAGATGTACCTATTACATATGTATTTTGTTGTCAATAGTTACCAATGCACCTAGTACTACATAGCATGAGTTTTAATTGTATTTTGCCATCAATTTTGCTGTCACTTATGAATATAGATTACCGCCAATTTTGCTTAATCTAAGGAATTAGGGTTTGCTTAAGTAATTGCAAATTTAGTTAGGAATAGATAAATAAATATTACTAGTATTTTTATTCTAAGCAGTTATGATGAACTTTTTTCTTACAGCCATATGTTGGACCGTTAGCACGACACTCAACTAGTCGCGGCTACTATTTCTTTCCGCAACCGTCACCGGGTTCCAATGCTTTCGCCCCAATCTATAATCAATGGATTGCCAACAATTGCACGTCCTTAAGATATCATCCCGAACACATCTAAAGATGACACGGGATAATTCTACAGGTCATCGACGTTTTTGGCATTGAACTTTGTCATACAAAGAAGCGATAAATTGCACAGTAAGTAAACTTGGCACCCATTGTGTAATGGTTGTTGGAGTAGACATGAAAAACGGAGAAGTATATCTTCATATAAAGAACTCAGCCGGAAGTCAGTGGGGCGAGAATGGTTTTGGGTATGTAAGCCTTCATATGTTTCATCAACTTCAAGGTTTGAAGTGCGCGTCGAAGCATATATATGGCAAGACCTATTTTAGATGAAAGAGTAGTGGTAATTGGTGTTGAATGTTTAATCTCAGTTATGTAAATTTTGTTTCTAAAATTAGGGGATGTGATTTAGAGGGTGTAATTCAACTCTTTTAATGTTTCATTGTGTAATTAGTTATTTTATTAGATTAAACAATATCATAATTCAATACATAAAATGTAGGTAAATATAAAGATTACTAGTATTTTTATTCTAAGCAGTTATGATGAACTTTTTTCCTACAGCCATATGTTGGACCGTTAGCACGGCACTCAATTAGTCGCGGCTACTATTTCTTTCCGCAACCGTCACCGGGTTCTAATGCTTTCGCCCCAGTCTATAATCAATGGATTGCCAGCAATTGCACGTCCTTAAGATATCATCCCGAACACGTCTAAAAAGAACACTGTTTTGTCTTATGGCTTACTCTCCTCCCCCTCGCTGTCTTTTATCACTTTGATGTTACCACTATCATTGTAGTCCATCTAACAATTCTTCAATTCCTTTTCTCAGGCATTGATGATTAGAAAAATATGATCTACCAAAAAAGATGATGAAAACTACTAATTTGAAAAAATTAAATTAATTTAACATCAGATTCATTTTATTTTTGATTAAACTATGCATAATTTGTGGTCATGATGAATTAATGAGAAAAAAAATAGATTGATCAAACTTTTATCAAAATAAAAAATAGATTGGTCAAACTTTATCATTAAAAAAATGTACCTTATAATTTGTGTGTGTGCAGTTTCATCTTGCACTCATTCTATTCTCATTTCTTCGTTCTATAACATCTATTTGTTAGAAAGACAAAATAAAACACAATAATTATGAGTATTGTAGAAACAAAATAACAAAGGGATTTTTTGAAAGACAATATTAGAATACAAAAAAAGTCATCCCCAAATCTTCTATCACTTTATATATGTTTCAAGCATTGAATTGTGAAAACAAACTTCCACCAAAACTAAAAGCCAGGAAATGAAAATTGTTTTTTCGGTTACAATGTATTTTGATTTGTAGTGCATCAAAATTCTATATTGTCCATTGTAGAAGATAATAAGAGTTAGAGGTAACCGACAAAAAAAAAAGAGTTAGAGGTTGGTATAATTTTTTATTTCAATAATAAAAATATTATGATATATCCGTTGAATTTGTGTGTGGGTTTGTTTGAGTCATACATTGGTTTTTTTTAAAATGAAGGTAAAATAAGAATAAAAATAGGCATCATCAAAAGAGTGTAATTATGGAAAGGAAAAAGCCGTCCCAAATTAAAGTATTCCCTTTATATATATAGTAGAAAATAGTAGAAATAAGCAACTAAAGATATTTATCCATTTAAAAAATATAGTGTAACAAATAAAAAAGAAAGAGATAAAATAAACAAACATGACTGTTCAATTGAATGGTTAAGACTTTCAAAAATCCAAGTCTTAAGGATTCATTACATTAGTAAAATATTAACCTATTTTTCTCTTCCAAACATCAATTTTAACAAAAACAATATCCTAAACACCGACATAATCGGACCACAAAATCTCAAACGCTACCCTCTCTTCCAAAAAAAACAACCAAAACCAAACAAAAAAACACATTCATCATTGCACTTACCCAACATTGGATTTTTCTTAATTTTGTAGAAAAATTTCAATGTTCCAAAACCCTCTCATTGGTTTTGATTATTCATCTTCAAATCAAAAGAAATAACATTCATACATTATTATTATTATTATTGGTATTAGTATTAGTATTATTGATGTTATTATGGAATCTGTGAAAATCAACAAAGGAAAACATCATAAGAAATCGTTGTTTATGTGTTTTAAAACCGCCACGGTGGTTGACGATGATGATGACAATTCCAAATCACAAAAACGAAGAAAACGCAACAAAAATGCCGATCCTGTTTTAGCGTATCTTTCTGCGGCGGATGAGGACGGTGTTGTTTTGTCTTCAACGTCGGAAAAGGAAGAATGTGGAAGTCGTCGGCGAAAGAAAGGAAAGGATACGTGGCATGCTCTTAGAATGGCGTTCAAAGGCACATCATTGGTAGTTTTTCCTTTCTCTCTTTTGTTTGTTTTTTCTTCTTCCATTTTTCGAATTTTTCTTATGTTGTTATTTTATTCTACTTGTCACAATCATAACATTAATCATTTCATAAAACATTACCAAAAAAGTACGTCTTGTACGGATAAGAAAGAATGGCTTAAATGCAGCAAAGGATAAGAATGGTTTTTTTATTTTGTTGACAAAAGGATGAGAATGGTTTAAGAATTCTATGATTTCACCGATCATTTTGTCTTCAAGTTCTTATTTTGTTTATCCTTCTGTTTTCCAATTGGCCCTTAGTCCTTACATACAAGTATTATAGTTTTATCTTATGAAAATGACCCATAACCTATTTAAATTTGATAATTGATAACAAGTGCTATAAGACTATCATACTAAAGAATTATTTTAGTATACTAAAAAGTCTCAATGTGAGAGTCTCACATTACTTAAAAATAATACTCTTTAAAACGTTATTAACATTTTAAATTTTTAACATCTTTTTAGGCCATTCAGTTTTGCGGTGAGTTATTCATATTGAAATATAAACAAACTTTTTTTTTTTTTTTTGACAAATAAACAAACTTTTTTTTGTCGAACTTGAGATTAAAATTTTACTAATTATAATCCTTTTGTTAATTAGAAGTACCTACATATATTCACTTTATTATGGTTCTATCTTGAAATATTGATTATTATCATATTTTGTATTGTTTATGGTTTGGTGTACACTAACATAATCTTCTTTGAACTTAACATTACAGATGAAGAAGATTCTTAAGAAAAAGAAAAAAAAAGATTCACTTTCAAGAGCAAACACCAACACAGAATCAGAAATCACCAAACCAACATACAGAACAACTTCAAACACATCCTCAAACATTGCAAATTCATCAACAATATTCTCATGTTCTTCATCATCTCTTAATTCAACACCCTCATCATATCATGATCACATGTCAAACACATCCTCTCATGAATTAAACACCATACCAAAACCACCACTTTCAAAAGCAACAACTAATTGTAATGCAACAAAGAAAATTAGTTTTATTGAAGATAAGAAGAAAAGAAACATAGCTTTATGTATGCTATGGATTATTAGTCTATTGGTTTTGATTTTGTGGGGTAAATTTTTTGCTATATTATGTACTTCAATTTGGTTCTATCTTGTGCCATTTAGAAGAAAATGCAAAGAAGGGGTTGGATTATTTAGAGAAAGTGAATTTGATTCTGTTCAATATAAGAAGAAGATTATTATGGAAGGAATACTTGAGAGGAGTCATAGTCGTGCTTCTCTTTTGAATTCTGCTAGTTCTACTAATTCTATCACAAAGTCATAGTGGATATGCAAATTATTTTATTCTTTTGTTTTTATGTATTTTTTTTTGAAGTTATTTGAGGATACTAAGTTTGTAACATTTTGTGAGAATGTATACAAATTATGTATACATGATTTATGTGATGAACTTTGGGTTGAGTAATGGATGGATATGGTGATAATAACTGTATAGTTTATATAGACTTGTAGTTATGTATAATGTGATGGGTAATCATTTTGATCTTAAAAAAAAGCATATATTTTTGTGTCAATTTGGTAGTATGTATATGGCATAACATTAAGTTTCTTGGGAGGCAAGTAACAGACATAGGTGTCTCATTCTAACTAGAAGTCTGTTTTTTAGGCTGTTTGGAAATTTAGAAATGGGCATATTTGTTTCAATAAGATTGTAGAATGAATTTGAGCTGATAGATCTATATGCTTTGTCACAGTCACACAGGAAGGGGCAATTTTATAGTGTGAAGTTAATATGAAGTTTTGTTAGAGAGACATATTTGGGGAAATGAACCATCTCAATTGATGAGAGAGAAAGAAAGTTCTTGTGTAATTTTTTTTGGGTTATGGTGCACTAGTGAAGAATACAAAAAGAGTAAGTTTTACATTGAAAATAATATTTTTTAACTTTTACAAACGTTGATTACACAAGTTTCAATACAATAATACTATATTGAGGTTCTTTAACTAGTGCATGGGGTGCACTAGTTAGCTTTTTTTTTTTTTTTTAATCTTTTTAATAATTAAAGGACGTGAAATTTTGTAATTGGATACGTTCAAAATCCTCAAATGTCTCAGGTCGGGGGAAGGGGAAAATTCACGTTGTTCGGTTTTGTTGCAGAGGTAAATCAACATGTTAATCTCTTGTTCAGAGGTATCTGGACAAGATGTTGAAGTTGGAAATGTTTATTTATCTTCTCGCCTTTTGGTTGTTCGACAAGTTATAGGTATTGGTAATTATATTGGGCTTCCATCTATGATAAGTAAAAGTAAGAACACAACATTTTTCTACATTAAAGATTGAATTTGAAAGCGGATTAATTCTTGGAGAGGGCGAGCTTTATTAAAGGCCGGTAAAGGGAATTTGATCAAATCGGGTTTGATCGTATTTTCACAATTTGTAGCAACGACAGGAAACACTATTATGGTATGATATGATCTCATCGGTTGATTTAAATCAGACCGTCTAAAATTATACATGAGTCACTCAATTATATCATATAGTAAAATGATTTCATCCGTCGATTTAAATCGAAATTTCTAAAATTATACATGCATCACAAAATTATATTAGTAAGACTTAAGTATCATTTTTATAATTTTAGTTTTAGTTCCTGTATCAATTTTTTTTCCAAATAAGCCCTTGTATCGATCAAAATTTTTGTATTTGGTCTCTGCCGTCTGTTTCCGTTTAAAAAACGTTGATGTTACAAATGTTTTGCCACATGTCATGTATGACATGACAAGTAATGACGGGTTAGAATAAATGAGGGACCAAAATAAAAAAAAAATGTAATTTTGCAAACAAACATAAAAACCTAATTTCCCAAATTGATTTCAATATTTTCTCTTCACATTAATCTTTCTCTCTTCTCTTCCCAAATTGATCTTTCCCTCTTTTTTTCCAAAAATTCATTTCTCTTCTCTTCACACTATTCTTTCTCTATTTCTATCTCTCTTCTCTTCACTCTTCTTTTGAATTAATAATGTTGAACATTGATCCATATAAACATTGATAAAATGAAAGTTATGCTTTAAAACTTACTCCTAGTTAACACATTTCCAAAATCTCCTCTTAGAATTTTCACTAGAATTAAACATGAACATCTTCATTAGTTTGTTGCAACTTGCAACCACTTATTGGGATAGTGTATTAGATTGAGTGAGAGCAATAGAACTTGAAAAACTCTTGCTTAAAAGAAGAATAAATCGATTTGCAAATCAATTTGGAAATTTTTGGAAAAGAGAAAGAATATTGTGAAAAGAAGAACAAAAATTTTAGTCGATATAAGGACTTATTTAAAAAAAAAAAATCAATACAGAGATTAAAATCAAAATGATGTGTACGCACAGGACGAAAACGATATCAAACCTATTTAATAAATCCATTTCCACAATGTTATCCATTTTCATATGCTTCGAAGGTCACACTCTCACACAGTCATGGTAACACTATTCCTAAAACCCCAACTTCATCTTCATCTTCTTCTTCACTCTCCCTCCAAATTCAACAAACTTTCTCATCTTCCAATCACATTCTCCATTTCACCACACTCCTCCACCACCACCGCCACACTCTCCTACGGACCTTCCCTCCACAAAGGCACCAACCCATCTCAATCCCAATCCCAACCCTCTCCTAACCAAAACGACGCCGTCCTCTTCCACGAACAAACCTTCACCAGAATCTTCGACCTAACCGCACTCCGCGTCCCTTCCGCCGAATGCTCCGCCCTCGAAAACCGCCTCCGTGGTCACCTCCTCAATTGGCCTCGCATCCGTAACATCGCTCGTGTTCCCGGTGACGAAATTGACCCTAACATCGCTCCTCTATTAGGTCAACAAATTAAAACCAACGACGACAGCGACGACGAAAACGATGGTGATGATAATAATAATAATAGTGATAATGATGTGTTGAGTCCTGTGTTGTACCGTGATAATCTTGCGAAAACGTTTAACGCTCGTGGATACGTTAAGTTTAGGAACTTAGCGAAGATTTCGAGGCCGAATAGGAATAAGAAGAAGGAGAAGGAAGGGAAATTGGGTGGAGTTGAAGGGGGTGAGCGAGTTGGGAGGAATGATTTTGTTGCGGTTGAGGTTGTTGAAGATGAAGGAGGGGTTGATGAGGGTTTGAGGAATTTGATTGGTGAAGAATTTGGGGATAGGAAATGGAGGGGTTCGACGAGGTTGTTGCTTCTTGATGAACGGTATAAGGATCGCGGTGTGGAGGAGTTGCCTGAGGCGATTAAGGTGCCTTTTTTGTGAGTTTTCAATGCAATTAGTGTTTTTCTGCATTTACTTTCTATGTTAAGTACATTCCTTATGATTTTTCTTGCTTTTTGCTTAGTATTAATGTGAAGAAAAATATGGTGATTTATAATAGTGATATAGCACTAAGACTGAGGGGGGTTGTTTTAGGCAATATATTGCTTTGTTTAGCTTGCAAACTAGGTTTTTTTTTTTGTAGTTTGAAATCCTTTTGGTTGGTTTATATAAACTTGTTCTTCTAGGTATTTGTTGAGAAAATCATTGTTGATAGCAATTGGTTTGATTGGCCAGTGATGAGTTAAGCAAAGATTAGCACTTTTCTGAAAGACAGGTTTGATTTGCAATGGAAACTGTTTCATTATAATATGAGCCAGGCTGTTGATGAAACTTGAAAGTCATGAAACCATTGATTTTTGTTGATAGATCCATTTATACCCTATGACCAATCTGATAGGAGGTGGAGAAACCAATGTTCATGTGCCATTTTTCATTAGAGCTTCTCATTCAGTCGCCATAACAGTGGTCCACATAGGGCTAGCCAAGGCTGGTTTGTCATCCAACTTCTCGGAAACTGTATGCCAGAAGATGACCTTGCGGTGACACTGCTCTACTGGAAATCTGCACTTGTTGAAGCGGGTAGGTGCACAGAGGCACTGGGCTAGCAAAGAAACCCCTCAAAGACCGGCTTATGATTAGGAATGATAGCGATTTGGGGGAGGGGGGACTAAAATAGGTAGGATCTGAAATGGGTGGATCAAGAACTAGCTCTACATAGCATATTGAAAATCAGAAGAGAGAGAGGGAATTGTAGTTGGAAGTAGTAAACTATGTTTAACCTTAATTTCAAATTTTAGTATCTATACCAAAAAAAAAAAAATTCAAATTTTAGTACATACTATTTATCCAATTTTGGACATCTCGTTATTTTATGTTCTCTCTCTTAGTTTCAACTGGGAATAAGCACATTATGTTCTTGCTTTTATTTTTTTTAATCATGAAAATTTGTTCTATATGTTTTTTTGGCACCTAAAATTTCACCTATGCTGTCTAGGCTGTCTTGAAGGAGTATGCAGAAAAGAGCACCACTTTGACTTTTGAGCTAGTTAGATGCAAGTTGACACTGTTTTATGATTACTGGCAGACGAATGAGGTAAGTATACCAAAGGACACACTTGTTTACAAATAATCTTTGTTAAGTTGTATGTATAAGTGTATCTACTATTCTACATTTTTCATATCGCGATTTACTTATCTGGAACATGTACTTCAAGTCAAAGTAATATGGTATTTGTGTTTCATTCCTAGTTTCAATTTTTTAGGTCAAGCCCAAATTTTTGTCAACTTTCGAAGGTTGAATTGTAAATCATAACAAACTGATGATTTATAGTATGTTATAATTTTCAAATCTAAATTTCTATTTATATATGACGCCTCAAAACAAGTTTGATTTCGTCATTCCTTTTTTTTTTGAGGCAATTTCCTCTTTCCTTGATGTTCATTATTGGACTTCAAATCAAATTGTATGTAAAATAAAAAGTTATCAGACTAAATGATTTTTGCAGATCTTGGAGGTCTTGCTGCCTGAGGGTATGGTTGTTCCTACAGGTTTTGAAACTGTTGGTCATATTGCGCACCTGAATTTGAGAGAAGAACATTTACCATACAAGAAGCTTATAGCAAAGGTTCTACTTTTAGAAATATTTTTGGTTACCATGTTAACTGTTAAGTGCATGATATTAAAATTCTATTGCAAATGCTTTTGCTCATATTCAGGTTGTGCTGGATAAAAATAAGCCAAAGATACGAACAGTTGTGAACAAGATTGACTCCATTCATAATGAGTACAGGACCATGCAGCTGGAGGTTTTAGCAGGAAACCACTCTCTTGTGACTACATTAACTGAGAACGGACTTCGTTTTCATGTTGACTTAGCAACAGTGTATGCTCTTCTTCCATTACTGACTAGTATAAAACAGTTCAAAGGTCTGCCTTAGGCTTACTTATATCTCTATATCTTTTCTTGAAGTTTGTATGCTATGATATTGTCTAGGTTATATCTTAATTGGATTTTCTGCTTTGTGTTTCTTTATGTGTCACTCTAGCATGTAACAACAATTATACCCTCCTAAAACCACTTGTAGGCTAGAAGCATTTAAGCGATGATACATGACATTATAGAGTTTAACCCATGGGCCAGAATTTCCAAGTTGGGTTATGCTACACACCTCATTTTTTAATTTCAGTTGCTATATCCGTCAAGGCCACTGCCGGTGCCTTACCAATGCACGGCTGCCATGGCCTGCTATAAAAAAAATGCAACACCATACAAAGTGTATACCCGGCAACTGATTAATGATGTTTGCAGGGACGGAACTAGGTATATTGATTTAGGGGCACTCGCCACCCCCATACATCAAAACATTATGATCATGTATAGTTAACTTCTATATCCGCCCCCCCTAAAGTGAGACTTTTGTGTATTGAATTTCATGATCATAACATCATCACTCGTTAATTGCACAGCAACAATATGTCAATATCGACTCTAAAGTAAAATTCACGATTGCATAAATTTCTTTATAAAATACAGTATGACAATGCTAACTAGTGCGTCCTCTACACTATTAAGAAATTCTAATATAGTAAAATTATATTCAGATTTGTGTAATAAATGTTTGTAAAATATAAAAAAAATTGTTTTCAATACTAAATTTACTTTTTTTTTGTATTATTAACTAGTTTATGAAGTGCATTACTTAGCATGACCCTATAAAATATTGCATCAATTGTTTGGCATTTGGCTCTTGCAAAATAATTTTTTGTTATGATCACAAAAATATAAGATGTCATACGTGTATTAAATTTTTGCCACCCTTAATAAAATTTTCTGGTTCTGTTCCTGGATGTTTGGTTTAGGGGTTGGATCTGTTGTAGATATATTATAGGTTGATTTCACAAACCATGACCTATTCACGTGAAAACAACTCCAATTGCTGGGTCAAGCCCCTCTTCTGTGCATCTACAGGGGTCCTATAATATAAATATAAATATTGATAGTTTTCCTTCATTTATAGACCCAATTTCTCTCTCTCTTTCTTTACTCATTTACACTAGTAGCTTACTCAGTTAATATGTTTGTGTATTGATAATTCATGTGTGTTCTATAAGAAAACAAATCCTCTGCTAACCAGACAGTTTAGTGCTCTGTTTGCTAGATGTTATGGCATATGTATTATTGGTTATGTGGGTACTAAGATAGTTTTCCCCCCTTCAACATATAGTTAATGAAATCACTAGCTGTTTTAACTGAGAATTTAGATGAGTATGGACAGTCATTGATAAACAACTCATGAACTCCATGGTTACACACATCAGTTGAAAAGGGTTTACGTAGAGCCTCTGGAATCTGGATTAAACCTCCAACAATTCTCTGTATTCCTCTTTTCATTTGAATATTTAGAAGACATTCATCAATTGAAAGATTTTATTCATGTTAATTTATGATTACAAAACATCAACAGTTTTGATTGACCAAACATATTTCAGTTGAACCTGGATATGTGGCTTTGACCTCTTGAACTATGCATTATTGCATATGTTCTCATGATACATCATTCAATGAATCTGAAATCTAAAATCAGGAATAAAATACAATTTTAGATTTGTTTTTGAAATATCAATGCATACTCTAAAATGAGGAAATTAGGTATTAGTGAAAAAAATAGGTCAATTATCACTATTGTTTCTTTCCTTTCTATGCAGATATTGGAACTCTAGGCTTGGAACTGAAAGACAAAGGCTTCTGAGTGGTTTTACACGCAACGATGTTGTTTGTATGTGTCTCTCTACCCTTTTAGATTAGAATACTATCCTACTTGTGTTATGCATTCACTTTCCATGTCTTCTACTTATTTCTCTCAAAAGCTGAATATAGAAAACTTAGAAAAGACAATTGTCCTACCAATGTTCAGCTTCTTCTGTCAGCATGAAACCAATCTGTGCTAGTATCTTTTAAAAGTCATACAACTAGACATTTTAATAACACACCCTTACACCCTCGTATAAAAAGTTGAAAATTGTAATAACTAAATAGAATTTGTTTTGATCCAGTAAGTGTAAATAAAGTGAAAGCAAGAATTAATGGACCTCTAAAACACCGGTACAAAATGCCCTGATTTCTATTTCTGAATCTTTTTTTACTTGCAATAACTTATATTTGTATATGTGGTTACTGAATTGTTAAAGAATGTTCTTCTGTTTAAGTTAGGAACACGAGAGTTGGATTTGAAAGAAAGAACACTTTATTAAGAAATATGATAGAATAGGAGAGAATCTCTCCTCAAGGGTTTCCCCTTCACAATAGAGAATACTCCATTCACAATTACAATATTCAAAGCTCAACTCTAACATTGTATTCTCCAATTTATACAAACAGCCCTATAACAACATCAGCTAACTAACTTCTATAATAACTCTAAAGTACTTTAACTACTTTAATTAGCTATTATTCTATATCCCAACAGTTTATTTATTATGAGAATATGCACAACTTGCTTGCACGTGTAACATGAACATTTTATATTCAATTGCCAGGTGATGTTTTCTCTGGAGTTGGCCCCCTTGCCATATCTGCAGCAAAGATAGTTAAGCGTGTTTTTGCTAATGACTTGAACCCATATGCAGTCGAGTATCTGGAAAGAAATAGTGTTCTAAACAAACTCGAGAGGAAGATCAAGGTATGATTGCTGTTGGGCGAATATCTTCTCGAAGTTGTTTTATCAACTTTTACTCATGAATGAAACGATCACAAAGATACTTGTTGGAAATGGGTTGAAATTTAATTTTGTATATGCTGTTTCTTGGTTAATATCATGAATTAATTTTTTTCAACATTTGTTTTTGGATTTATGTAGGTTTTTAAGTTAGGTTAAAATTGCTACGAATTATCTTTTCTTCAATTATGGAGCTATGAAGCATGTACATGAAACGTAACACCAAAACCGTAAATTTTAAAGCCTCCAATTAGGATTTGAAATATCGGTATTGCAGGACGAGTGTCTATATACATGTCTGCAGACACGACTCCTTTCCCATGCTTAATAGAATATGGACGACTAAATGATTAAAAGAATGTGCTATTCTTGTTTTAATGTCTTTTCAGTTTTCACACATTGATGAAGAAACAAGGAAGAAGTTGCATTCGAATCCTAATGTGACAGCATTATTCTTCTTGATATAATTTTCTATTAACTAATATTGTTTATTGTTCTAGGTCTTTAACATGGATGGAAGAAGGTTTATTAAGGCTATGTTTGCCGGTGATAAAGCTCACTCCATCACTCAAGTGGTTATGAATTTGCCAAATGATGCTGCAGAATTTCTTGGTAGGCTATTCTGATGGGATCGCTCTTTCTTTTTCTCTACAATACTATTTTATATTCTAATCCAACACATACACATCTTTTCAACATGATATAATTTCTGGATTTAATCTTTGGATGTTTTGAAAATTGCTTCTGCGACAGATGCATTTCGGGGAATTTACAAAGATAGACCCAAGAATGGGGAATTTACTTTTCCAATGATTCATGTTTACGGATTCTCCAAAGCAGAAGATCCAGAGTTTGAATTTCACGAGGTTGGTTGCTGATATATTATATGCATATTTCTACGGTTAGATTATATCCGCAAATCACTCAAAATTTGACTGCTAGGCTAGTTTTTTGTTGTTTTAAACTTTGAGACTATAGACAACTTTTAACAAACTCCATGTGATGCAGAGAATAAGAATTGCATTGCTTGAAGTGGCAGTCAACGTAGAAATGCGACGTGTACGGCCTGTTGCACCTGGAAAATGGTTTTTGTGTGCATCATTTGTTCTCCCCAAAAGCGTAGCATTTGCTAATACTGCAGTTGATGCCTAACAAGTTTTTAGATTGTTAATTAGCCATTGCACGCAGTAGATTTAGTTTCACTACATTAGTTATTTAAATTCATATTGTGTATATATGTAACATATTTTTGCAATACATTTTCATTTTATCATTATTTAAATTGAAGCCTTACATAAATTTTAAATTTCTGTTTTTAGGATATTTTCATAGGAAAATTAGAGTATTATTTTTGTAATTGAAAAATTATCATTTACTAAAAGGTACTACTAATTAATAAACTGGGGTCACTTAGCCATATACTCTACAACCATTTTTAGTAGTATTGAATTGAATGGAATTTCTGTCATCTAATGAGGTACATCTGTCTTATACCTCCTATAGTTATGAAGATGCAAAGCAAAATCTTAACAACCAATCTCAGCAAAAATAATATCCAACTGAATTTGTAGATGTTATATCTCAATCTAAACAGAATTTTGAAGTGTCACAACATTGATGAGAAGATCCATTTAATGTCACTTATACTAGATTGTAGAAAGAAACCATTGAATTTGCTCCAGAAAGTTGAGAGTACATCTGAACTTGTTAGGTTCTATTCAATATTCATGCACTGTCAACGGGGTCCACAGCATTTCTAGTGTTGATTCATATATACCAATTCTCTTCTCTCAAATAAAGTAGGTTGGTACTCATTTTTGTTTTAGTATTATGATAGTTTAGGACTTATTTGGTCCCCTATACTCAGCGTAGTGAATTTGTTTTTGATTTTCGGTTTTCTTGGCAAAAATCTTATTGAATTTGTGAACCACCACTGTTTTTTTATCTGTTTAAAAATTGAATTAGATATGTATTCTTAGAAAAAAAAAGGTGGTAGAAGATAATTGTAATTGGATTTAGTTTTTTGGGCGTGGTTAAAGGATCCCTTGTACTTTTTCCATAGTTTAGGTTCACATAATTAATAAATTTTTTTCTGTTAAAAAAAAAATTGTAGGGGTCGAGAAAGAAGATCACACAACAATGCGTCACACTAAAGTTAGACCTAACCGCACCTTGAGCCCCACCCCGTTCAAGGAAGCTCTTTAAAAGAGTATGTTCCTACACTTCTCGACTTCTTGTAAAATCAATTGCACTACACATTTAGCAAAGGAAATTGATATGAACTTTGTTTTGGTAAACAATTATTTTGGTCTCTGAATGTATGACATGTTATCAGCATAGTCTTTAAATGTATTGAAGTTGTAAAAATATCTTTTAAGTGTGTCTCTTTAATTAGTCTTAAGTGTGTCTCTTTATTTAGTCTTTTTAGTCTTCAAATCATCTGTTTTTTTGTTAGTCAATAAAATTACAACAAGATGCAATTACAATTTCGCTACGTTTAGGGACTATTTGTTATATTTTTGGGTTTAGTCTGCATCATAAATTGATCTATTAAACATAAATAAAATATTATAGGCACAATAATAGAGTATCACTGATCTCATTTAAATTTATGATACTTTGCACCCAAAAAAAATTAAGATATTTTTAAATATTGGTCCATTGAGGACCACTTACGAAGGCGGTCTAAAGTAAAAAACTCACCATATTTTGACAAACTTCCCCTACAACAACAAGAATATCAACATAAAAGAAAAACCAAAACTAGTGGCATGTAGGAGAACAAGCAAAATTGGAAGAATAAGAAAAACCAATAGCCTGCAACACAAAAACAACCCAACCCAACCAGAACACCTGCATAACAGGCCAACAAATTACACTGCTTAGAAATTTAGGTATTGAATTTTAAACCAAAATTGTAGAGACTTTGATTGCAGAATCATATGGATCCAGAGAATGATGTAACCTTCGTGTCCAGAGAACCAATAGAACATGGTGGAGGAGATTGGGGAAGTACGAAACTGTGATTGAAGAACTGAGGAATAATTGCAGATTTACCATATAGAACCGAAAAGGAAGAGAGAACTTGAGGAAAAAAACTCTGATACACGATGCAGGAACAATTGCATATTTAACGTGCATAAGGAAGAGAAGGAAGAGATCGTGTTGCAGATTAGAACAATTATTAATTATTAATTAAATTAAATTACTTATTTTAGAGAACACGTGGCAAAATTCTATTGGAAGATTGTGTAAAGGAGATTACACAGACTGTGCACCAAAATTAAACTCTTTTTAGAATTAAAATTTATAAATTTTTTAAGAATGAAAAATACATTTATTTTAATCCTATTAAATGTCAAAGGTAAGTAAGATAAGAAACTTAATTAAAAGAGTGATCCTTTATTATTGTTTAGTCCTGATGAATAAGACTAGACCTGTGTATAGTATACATGGATTCTTACAAAATGAACATTTATGTAACACATATACGTAATACGTATATATGATCTGTTAATAAAACTGTTGTAGGACAGCTGAGAAGAGAAGATATGTGGGTTTTATATTTACTGGGAGTGTAGTGTGGGACATGTCTCAGACACAAATTGCTTTTATGTCTGCTCTTTTTGTTTTCTAATTGTTTTCCTTCTTGCCTGCAGGACCAACGCAACTACCAGGTGATAGTGACATCTTCATGCATCTATAAAACACTCTCTTTTATGTACCTTCTTCTTCCATTAATGAATTTCTATGCTCATATTCATCGATGCTTCAGATCATTATACTAACTTTAGTACTACATATTCTTTTCTATTATCTTGTTCCTTTCACAGTATCTATCTTGTGTCATACATGTAGTCATGTACAATACAATATACTAGTATATAATTAAGGAATTTAGGTTAAGTATGTTTTTAGTCTTTATAATTTTTTTCAACTTTCACTAAAAGAAAAACATAACTTCAATTTTAGTGTCTTTAATGCCTCTCGTACTACTTCCTCATTGTTGCACATATGCACTTTCATTTTTCTATCAATCTCACTGCGTATCAACACATCTAATGAATCTGCATCAAGAAATGCTCGTAGGAATTATTTTGTATAAGTATTTAGATATTAAATAAAATATTCAATGTTAATTAGGACCCAAGTTATAGATTCGCCCCTGAACCACTAAAATCTCGAATTCTGATCTCTGCACATTATTATATGTCTACCAATTGAACTAATGTATGTTTAGTGATAATCAAAACATGAAACTAGTATTTATGTATATAGTAATAGTAGTATATGGATGTGTGTGGGATAAAAATGTCAATTCAAGTTGGAAGGTGAGGTCTGAATAGTAAAATAGAAGGATGAAAGATAGCAGAGAAAATCTCAGTTGAGATTGAGATCTAAATAATGATCTGAGTATAGTGTGGTCCTTGTTTGTGACTGTCTTATTGGAATATGAATATGTGAGGGAAAAGAAAAGAGGTACTAAATACTAAAGAGAGGGATCTTTTAATTTTTTCTATTTAGTACTAAAATGGTTGGGCCCTTCACAAGTTGCATAAAGCACAAACCAACAGTTACTCTAACTGCTTCATTCCTTTATGGCAATCTTTACAAACAAACAAGTAATTTTATTTACCTCTCCCCACTTCAATGTCTCACTACCTCATTAAACCATCCCTTTTTGTTGCTAGAAAACAACAAGGGTATGCTTTATTTCAGAGGGTGGATTCCTCTATATTTATGAAATATTAATTAGTTATATTTTTAGGGTGTATTTATATGAGACATCTTTGTGGGGCACATAGTTTACCTTCTTCATTCTTATATTCATTTGCCAGCTAAAATCAACTCTTATAATTAAGGTCGGAAATAAGTTGAGTTGAGTTGAGTTGAACTTGTCTGAATTCGACATAAATTGATTTTGTTCGAAATTCAATTTGAGTTCTGACACGAGCTTTTTTTTCAAATCAAGTTTGACTCGTTTAAGGTTCACAAACAGTTCGATCAGTTCATTATGTTTAGTTCATTTTTAGCTCGAAATTGAAAGATTGATGAATTTTTATAAGGATTAAAAATAAAATTTGAGATATTTATAGGACAAAAACTTAATTAACTTTAACAATCAATACTAATATCCAATCCCAAATTCAATTTTGAATTCCTTCGTCACATACTTTACTGGTTATAGATAATCTTAATCTTCATTTCTCATTTAGAATATTATGATATGAGACTATTTATTTTGAAAACTCTTAAAATAATTACAGCAACGTGCATGATATTGTCTATCAATTTTAATGTGATTCAATTTTATCCTAAGTGTTTGTCGATCTTAGTTGTTTTTAAGTTTTATATAAAAACAAATATATAAATTTAAACAAATACAATTTAAAAGTGTTATACATATAATCGAGTTAGCTCGAGAACCAGAGTCGAATTATATATAGTTCAAACTTAGTTTATTTAATTAACGAACTTAATTTTTAACTCAAGTTTAACTCATTTGATTCATGAATCAAATTCAACAATACAATTTACGTTGAATCGAGTCTCTTGAACTTTGTTCAAATCGGTTCAGTTCAATGTCAGCCTTACCTAAAACATGTATTATACTCTTAAACATTTAAATAAATTAAAGTGAAAATGGTTATGTATTTCGGAGACTCTTATTTGTATTTGATCTAACTTGAAGAAGGGGTAAGCATGATTATTATGGTTAATGGTTATGGATATGAGAATATTTTCAAAAGAAAATGTAGGAGATAAATTGAAATGTTAGTACTACTATATAGAATTACCTAGGAGTATAGGTAAAATAATAGGTGTAAAGTGATCATCACACCAAGTAGCAAAGGTAACCTTAGCTTATTAGCAACACCAGCACTATATACTAGTACAAAGCTACACACATAGGAATAGGAATAGGATATTGTAAATGATTAAATTTCCATGCAAAATGAAAGGCCCAAAAACCAGAAAATGAACCCATGTTTGGTCAATCCAAGCAACACAAACACACACTTCTTCTCTTTTAGCCGCCCATACTGATCAGATCAAAAGCTCTTACCTGCCCTGACACCACGTAGTAGTACTAGTACTAGTAATGGGACCACTGTGGGACCCACCTATGTTATGTAGCATGAAATTTGTTACATATGATCCTATAATCCTATTATGATTATTGTTGATTTTCATATATATTCTTGACCATAATCACCAAACCCACATGAATAAATCTTCACACACGTTCGGTTGTTCACACGGTTTGGATTTTACTACTATGTTTCCTAAAATTACCCACAACATAAGCATTTTATTTTCCACTAAGTAAGATTCACAAAATGATATCATAGGATTTACATGTGTGTTGGTGGATTAACGTGGTACGTGCGTTCGTTTGTACCAATGTCACAAAACCAATTTTGACATGTATGTTGAGATTAATTTGATGCCAAGTACTTACCACTAGTTCCATTTTTAATTTCCATTCCACCTCAATATTCAAATTTCAAACTATATAATATGGTAGTACAATTTGATGTATTCAATTTTAAAATAAAGTATGGTATGAATTAAACGAAATAAGCTATGTTTAGCGTATATATAAGTTTGTCCTTCATGACTTGGTATGCAACTTAAAGACCGACTAATCTATGAAAGACATTAATTTCAATGTTTACTAGCAAGATTCCATTTAAAATTAAAATATTTGTTTTATATGGACTAACCAAATACAAAAAGTGACATATATAGAGAATTTGAATCTATGACGTTGAGATGAACACAGTCTAAAATTTCAAGCTTTTAGTACTTGATTAAAAAAAAAAAACTTTTAGTACTAGGCCAACCCATGAGTTATCTTCATGTTATTAAGTACAGTATTAAATTTTATTTTGACAATTTATTTGAGGTATTAATATTGATAGAGGGATTTAGATTTTGTATCTTTAATATTGTTGTACTTCATTTTGTAGCATTAATTAATGGATGATTATGAATTACCAAAGACAAATGAAGAATCATATGCATAGATAAGGTTGGGTTCGGAATTATAGGGCGGTTATGAAATGATATGGTAAAAGATTTTATCAAGAAAAATATGATTGTGAAAGGGACATGCTGTTTATATCAATTTTCAAATGTGGATAAATTCACAATAATTATAAAAGTAGAAAAAAATTACAAGAGAAGAAATTATAATTTGGGCTTAGTTATGGTAAAATGAATATGTTGTAATAATTCATGATATTGATGCTCTAACTAAAAATCAACAATATTGATTTGAATCACATGTTATATATAAGGACTTAAAAAGGCTAATGGTATCAAAGATTGGAAATTCCACAACAAATTACAACCGCAGAATCATGCTGTAAATATTGGTAAAACTAAAAGGCATGAGTTGCTTCTATTGGTTCTGGTTGCATGACGTTTGGATAGGATTTACTAAATAAATTAAAGGAAGAAGAATAAAACTATTAAGAAATTAAAATAACCACAAGGGAAATTAGCTTTATTTTGTATATTAATATGGTTATAAAGTTGTAGTTTGGCTTTAATCTATGGTAATCAAGCATGTATTAGTATCTCATTTGATTAAGACTCAAGTGAGTAAATTTTTTGAGCACCGATGTTTATTGCGGTGAAGTATCATCGATTTTATGGATGATTAATTTTTGTTGAGGAATATGGTTGATCAAGTTTAGTGCACCACATTTCATAACCGCTCTATAATTCCGATTGATTAATAAAAGGAATATGGTTGAACAATATTGTCTACTAACTGAATTAAATTTACAGAAGAGATAGACAAATTTTTAAATAAATTGATACAATATGCATTACAATTAGATAAACTCGTCGAGAAATACTACCATATTAAGATGGATTAATGAAAATTTGTACTCTATCGATTAAAAATACACTAAACACAATAAAAAGATAGAAATTAACAATAAAAGATTGTGAAGATTTTTCATTCCCCCTTGAAAACAAGTCATCACATTCAAACTATGAAGATTAGAAAGAGACCCAAAAATCTCTGGTGTGGAAATTGAAAAAGGTAGTACAAAAAAGATGGAGTACTATTACCAAATTAGAAGGCACCACATGGCTTCATCTTTTTCTAATTTGCCAAATATGAATATGAGAATAGAAATAAAAAAGTCATCATTACAAGCCTATTCCATAGGGAAGATTCTTATGATTTCAAATCTCACTCCATATGATTGTATAAAACCGTTTTCTAGTCGTCTAGATAATTTAAATTTACCACTTAGACCTTAGACCAATTACAAACTTTACAATAACATTCTCATCACCCCTTTTCACTTACTTGTTTTCATGTGCCCAAAATTCATACCCCTATAGTACTTGTGCAATGTGACCATATACTATACATAAAGAAAACGTAACACACACAGTGGCATGCATATTATGCACAACTTTTTCAGAATGAAGATTGTAAAGAAAAAATGATAATGATTCATTGCTAATTTTGTTAAAGCTGAGAGTAGCTGACACCGTCTTCTTCTTCTTCATCTTCTTACAAAGGCTATTTGCTACGACATAGCCATGAGGTTGTATAATGCCTTGATCTTCCGACCACTCTTGTTTACATTGGCCCACAATTTCCACATGGCACCTCACAACCTCATTCATCCAATTAAAAATTAGAACAACTTTTATTTTATTTTTTAATTTATTTTTACCTTACATCTCCTACTAAATCTTTTTAAGATTAAAAAAATAAGATTTTTTTTAATTATATTTTAATTATTGAAAAAAATGCAATGGTTTTCAAAATTATAGACTCCTATCATGCATTTGACATGTAATATAGATCATTCGATTAAAATTGATTGACTTAAAAGTTTTATCCTTATTAAATCAAATTCAAACTAGCGATTCAGAATAAAGTCAAAATTTAAGAGAGATAAATCTAAACGTAAATCACACGGTGTTTTATGCAATTTAAAACTTTGAATATTCACATCAATAAAATTTGGTGATTTGAACGTAAATCGACCGATCTTAATCAAACAATTCATATATCATACTATCATGTGATTTTGAAAAATGGCAAGAAATTAAAATTCCAAAATTATGATAAGAAACACACAACACAAGTAGAGAATATGTCCACATGTGATAAGATTACAAAACAATCCCAATAAAAATTCTTGAATTAGGTCTTGAAAAGTAAAAATTCAAAAAAGACAAATAAAAGGGTTTATTTTATTTAGAAGTAGCAAAAGACAGAAAGTAAAGAATAAGAAGATAGTGTCCCCAACACAACAAAACCCCCTCAAAAAGCATCAAACTTTTTCACCATCTCTCTCTCTCTCTCTCAAACACTCACTCTCTCTATATATACACTTTCAATTCTTGACACATTTTCACCACTACCCTTTTCACTACCATGGCGTCTGAGAATCATGAATCATCAAAGATAAGTCTTTATGGTGAAACTGCAACAACAGGAAGAAACAACAGAGGAAGATCATCAAGAAATGGAAAAGGAGCAAAAAAAATACCACAAAGAGGTGTTGGAGTTGAACAATTAGAGAGAATGAGACTACAAAAAGAATCATCATTAAGAAAAGTAGCTACTGTTCAATCATCTGCTTCTGGAAATTTCGTTAACATTAACAACCCTCATCTTCATCAACAACAAGTTCTTTTTAACTACGGTGCATTTTCTTCAACTTCAAGAGCTTCTTCTTCTAATGTTGGTTATGGTTGGTTTGTTCCTAATAATCAACATAACAATGGAGTTGTTGGTAATGGTGGTAATTGTGGCTCTTTTGGTAGAAACCCTTTTGAGATTTCTTCTAAAGAGCTCTCTTCAATTCCAAATCTTAATCATCAATCTCTTGATCTTTGTCTCAAGGTATATTAATTAATTTTTGTATATAAATTAATTAACATAATTAATATTGATTAATAGATTATTAATTTAACTATCTTTGTTTATGTACAACAAATTTATGATGAAGCTGCTTTTTGTTGTTTATGTTTTTTTGTTATTTAATGTTTTTCTATATTTTTGTTGATTTTAATGTTGCATTGATTTGATGTTTTTTTTAATTAATGTGAAAATTTTGTTTTAGAAAACTCGTTTGAATGAAGAGAATGTAATGATGAGAGGAACAAATTATGGAAGGAGAGAAATGCCTTTGGAGGTTTGGAATCATGTTCATCATAGATTTATGCCGCCTCAACCTCAATCTTCTGTATCTGCTTATCCAACTCAAAATCTTGATGAGGTAGATTTATATCTAAAGTTCTTTTAATTTAATTACTAGTTTCTTATTTCATTGTGCTTATGCCAAAAAAAAAAAAGGGGGTTTCAGATTATAAATTAATTTAACTTAACTAGTTAATTATTTTCATTGTGCTTATCTAGTTAATTGTTACAATTTGAGTTAACTTCATTTTTATATATGATCATAATTCTGTTTAACTTTCGTATCACGATTCACGATACAATGTGTATGTCAAAATGACGGTGATTCACCGTAATTTTGTATAAACTACACTTTCTGACTTTTTGAAAATCACGGTATATCACCGAAATTCTAACAAATCCATCGTGTTACCAAACATACAAGTTTCCAACTCTTTTTATTTTTCTTTAAGTTACATTTTTTTTGTTATAATTTTCTTTCAATGTTTAGTTAGTTAGTAGATTAGTAATTTGGAAATAAAATTGTTCATGAGTACAAATTTTGATGGTGTGTTATTGTTTTTGTATTTTGGAGTGTGTGGAGGTTGTAGCTGTTCATAGGAGAGGTGATTCATCTTTAGGGAGCACCAAAGTTTTCATGGAATATGAATTTTTTCCTGGAAAAGATGAAAGAGTAGCTGCTGGCACAATTGCAAAGGACTTGTTTCCTACACTTACAAATTCAATGGGCTTTGGTTCTGGTGAAGCTTCTTCTTCTATCACTGTTACATCTTATGGAGAAACTTCTACTGCTTATGATTCAATTGATTTATCTTTAAGGCTTTGAAATTATATAGACCTAAGAAAAAAACTAGTTCTAGCTATCTAGCTAGCTAGATAGAAGCATATAGTAAGATATTGGAGGATACTCTTTTTTATTGTTGTTGGTTTTTCTCAAGTACAGCTTTATTTCCTTTTGTTGTTGAAACTTGAAAGTAATACCTAGAACAATGTTTCTATGTATGTCCTCCTTTGGTAAATTAATCCCCTTCTCCCTTTATGTTATAAATTCGATATCCGACTCAAGAACCGATTAATGTAAAGATCATTGATTCGACGTTCTCTACTAATGGTTTTTGATTAGATTATGTTATGTAGTGATTTTTGATATGTTTTATCTTTCTAGTTTTTAGTTTCATACGTCTTAAGCCTTAATTAGTATTTTGGTATGTATATGATATTCACATGAACATATACTAATAATGTGCAAAGAAAAATATATTATAATTACTAATATGAACATATACTATCTATAATATTTGGTTATTTATTTAATCTTGACATATGCATTACGATAATTCAATTCCTTAAGTATTTATTATGATGTGTGTTTAGAGATTAATCTTCGCACTTGTGTTGGAGATGCATTAGCTTTTAAAAAAATTAACTTGTCCATATATACTTAGAACCACTTTTCATGTTTTGTAGATAAATATTAGTAAAATTAGTAGTTATTTGTTGTTTTGATTAGTAGTTATATAATTTATTATATATTCTTATGAGTTTAGCTCAGCTGATATAGACATTATACTAGAGATCAAAAATTTAAATTTTGATATGCCCACTTATCATTTTTAAAGAGTTAAGTTCAAGCCATTAAACTATTTGACTAAAAAAATTAATTGTTATATTAATTTCTAAAATCAAATTTAAAATCTCAAATTTCTTCAAAGTCTTATAGCTCACTAACACCAACCAAACTACCTATACCTAGAACTAGAAGTATGAACCAACATATAGAATAATATAAACTTTATGGAATTTAAACCCTAACAACTGTTCCATTCCATAGAATTAATAAAGTGTCAACATTTTGTAGCTTCTGATCACTATTTTACTTCAGCAAGTATTAAAAAATATTTGATTTTGAAGGGTGTAATTTCTGTTCTAAAGATAATTTAAATGTTCTATGTGCTGAAACAAATGCTGTCATCTCTGCCATGCCGTTTATGGGAGTCAAGTATAATGCCTATAGAGAATGCTCCAAAAAACGTGAAAATATATTCATCAAAATAGATCCCAAAGCTAAAAGCACTATTAACATTGGCATTTGCATCTTGTATCTAATAAGGGTATAAAAGCATAGGGAAAATAAATAAACTTCATATTTGCTACCATCACAATTATAAGTAAAGATTTTTTTTTTCAAAAAATTTAAATAACTTATATATTTTATATTATAATATAGATAAAATATGAAGCACAATATACAAACACAAACACAAACACAAACAACAAACATGATACGGATAGTGACACAAATAATTTTTTATTTTTATTTTTTGAAAAAATGATATAAATTCAATATAATTATAAGTACCAGTGTCATGTCTGTGTCGGATATGACGCATGTTCGACGAACTTTTATTAGGCGGTGTTAGTTTAGACTTTCTTTTTGAGTCTATTTTGTAGCTCTGTTATTTCCGATCTCTGAACGTCTTGTGCAGATATCGGTTAATAATAATAATATTTTGCTGTTCTAAAAAAAAAAGACGTATATTCGACATCAAAATACGTTTAATCCGAAGAATATCCGTACTTTATGAGATTAAATTCATCAATTATTATGAATTTAAAAAAGAATAGTATCTACTTATAATTGTATATATTTTGATGGAGTAAAAAATTGAAAAATTCATGAAACAATATGCATGAAAGAAAGTTTCTTTTTCCATGTAGTGAGAGTGGTGTGGCAGAGTGGCTGCCGCAAACAGGCTACTATATATTTGAGGCTAAAGGAAGTGTCAGTGTAGAAGTAAGGATGTGGAAGCTTTTTAATTATAATCACTTTTTTGAATTGGGTGCTTCATCTTTTTGTCCTACTTATTATGACCATCTTTTTAGTAACTTTTCTCTAATCTCTCTTCTTTAGGTAAAACTGCACCCTAATATCTCTCCCTATGTTCTCTTTTCTTACTCACAGTTCAAACATATAGTACAATACAATTAATTATACAACCATTATTTTTCTGATCTCTATCAGTTGAGTTGTGTTATAAATCTGCCAAGAGGTTGATAAGCATTATATATATATATATATATATATATATATATATATTTTTTTTGAATCGGCAAATTTTATTAAAGGAATAAAGGATAAAAGTACAAGAAGTACTCCACCTACTAGGAGGATGAGTACGGAAAGAACTCAAACCAAAACCCGAACAAACGAAAAAGCCCCGAAAAACCAAAGGAACCCCGGCACAATCCGCCTAAAAAACAAACTACCTTAGGATACAATCTAATGGGTTAGTGCACCATTCATAGTAAATACAAGGAGTTTTGCCCTTAAGAGCTAATAACCACTTCCAAGTAACATATTTGATGCCTTCAAAAATGCTATCCACCTCAAGTGGTTTCAACTGAAAAATGGCTTCATTCCTAGCTTTCCAAAGCACCCAAATTGTCGCGTGCCAAATCATCACTACACCTTTCCAATCCAACCACTCTTTCCTTTCCTACTTGAAACAAGGAAAGTCTCGAACAAGGAAGAAATATTCGCCGGCAACACTATACTAGTATATATATTAATAAACATTCTCTCAAAAGTTAATATTATTATTGAATTTAATAAATATATTACATGAGTGTAAATTAATTTTATATTGACATCTAATGAAATTCAAATATCTCTTAATGTGGGGTGGTTGCAAGTATGGGATAGTTCGATCCCATTGAAGGTGGATTGTTTTCTCATGACGAACACTTTTTGGCCGGATTCATACTAGGAAGAACTTAGCTAGCTCGTAAGAATAGGAATGATGTCTTGTTGTGTTCGATGTGCTCATGTGAGAGTGAATCGGAAGATCATCTCTTTAATTTGTCTTATATCCTTTCGCGGTGCCGGTTTAGTATGAAATATTCCAGTTGTTTAGGGTTATTTCGATTATGTCCAAAAACTTGGCGTCATATATTGTTGGAGGGCTTCTTTCTTCCATTTTGTTGTGACAAAAAAGGCCGTAATAGGTCAAGGGGTATTAATGGCGTGGCATGCGACAATATGATCAATCTGGAGAGCGAGGTCTGATGTGGTGTTCTCATCAAAGTAAATTGATTTTGAAGCAAATGGTGAAACTCATAAAAAGATGCTCATGGAAGCGAATTAGCCGAAATGAGGAAATTCCAAGCTTATTTTATGAATGGGAGATTAATCCTTTGAATTGCATACATATATAGGTGATTTGATCTTCCCTAAGTAGCCAAAATGTATTATTTTTTCTTGAATCAAGAAAAGTATTATTTTTCTTAATAACAAAAAGTAATATTATGTATGTGTCATCCAAAAATAATATTTGATCTTATATGTTAATAAATATTTTGCTTTACTAATTATTCATTAATTCATTAATAGGATTTCATAAGCTTTCATAGCTCAGTTGGTTAGAGCACCCGTTTAGTAAGCGGGAGGTCTTGAGTTCAACTCTCAATGAAAGCATAATAAATTTTGACATCAGTTTTTGAATCAAGAGAAATTACCATTTTGGTCGAATCATCATATTGACGATCTTTTTTATTATTTAATGCAAAATTCTTATGTTTAGATATCTTATTTTGTGTCTTTGTGACATGTTAACATCTATGAAGCCCGGATACCAAATACGACACAGAAACGACGATACAAGAAAATTTAAAAATTTAAGATACGATACGACAAAAATACTTTGATAAAAAAATTAAATATATAAATGTAAAATATATAAAAATAACTAAAATTGATGATAAAAAAAATTTACATTATTAAAATTATCAAAACAAGTGAATTTACATATCTTAAGTACCATCTAAAAAGCGAGTCATGCTCATCTCTACGTACTAATGTCCTATAATCTAATCACTCATATTGGATATATTCTTCATCTTTCTTTCACAAGAGTTGAAAATTTGTATGCACATAAGCCAATTCTTTAGCCATTTTTAGATCCATTTTATTTCTTCTCAAAGAATAAATTAAATATAAACATTGGATACTTCTCTGATACGTATGGAGAATGAACAAAAATACGTATCAGGAAGTATCAGACAAGTATCGTAGAAGTGTTGAAATTTTTATATTTAAAATATAAAATTTAATCATAGAATAGTTCTCCGATACTTAATCAATTTTAGAGTATCAGGACTTCATAGGTTAACATAATCCACAAAAATAATAAACTTAAAGATCATCTTCAATGAAAGGTCGTGCCCAAAACTAGATATCAAATTCAAGATTTTGGTTAAACTATAAAAAATATGCACTATCTCATCTAAGCATTTTTGGATGATGTGCAAACAATGTTTTAAAAGTGAAAAAAGTTTGTATTTTTTTTTTGGTATGCACTTTTTAAATCCGTTTTTAAAGCGGAGAAATGGGATGATCGGGGTTCGAATCCCCGTCCCCTATATATATATAATGTGGTGTCCAACCAATTAAGATAAGTTCACAGGACTGAAAAAAGTTTGTATAAGTTAATAAACATTTAAAAATTTAAAATAAAATTAAAATAGTATTAATAAAGGGGGGTGGGGGTGCAAATAGAATTATAGAAGCTTTCCCAAATCTAACAAATAGATTTTATCGACAAAACCTAACAACGGTTTCTTCGCCACACACTACTCATAAAAGTATTATCGAATGATATTATTCGATAAAATTTACACTATCTAAAACTATATCCCCCGACAAATAAGAGATATGAAAGAATTGTGATCAATTTAGAGAGGCGAATAATAACTTTCGAATCTAACATACCCAAAGGCCAAAACACACTCGAGACCAACACACACTAACCCAAATTCACTTTCATTTCATTATTATTAATTTTCATCAATCGAATAATTTAGGAGGGAAATAAAAATTTAGAATGGGCCTTTGAATTCCGACTCTCCTTCCCTTCCCGCCTCCACACCGCCACTGCCACCAGCAACCATCAAATTTGATGCTTTGAGGTAAGTTGATTATGAAGCTATGTTCTGTTTGTTATTGGAATTGGAATTGGGATAATGAGAGAATAGAATAAGCGCTTGTCATATAAGTGCTTATGTTTAAATTTTCTGTATCATAAAAAAAGTCAAATTTTTTTCAGATAAGTTATAATCTGTTTTCATAAGCTATACTGGATAGCTTATGTAAATAAGTTGATAACAGATGATTATGAAAATGTTATAAGTGGTTTTCATAAGCTCTTCTAAATAGTTTCACAAATGCTTATGCTTGTAGATAAACTCAAATTAACTATAATCTAAACGAGAGCACATTTGAGATGATTGAGAGACAACCAAGATCATAAAACATTATGTAACATGATTAGAGAATTACATATAATTAAATTAGTTAAGATAATGTTGGACTATTGTAGACTTGTAGTTGCTGATATTCAAACTAGGCCTTATGTGCATGTCGTTATTTAAACTAGTCGTTATTCAAATTAGCATTCAAGCTAACTGTTATGCCTTACCCTATATTTATTCTTAACATAATAGTAAATGTTTTTGCCTTTCAATTGTGTAATCTTCTCTTGTTTTCCATATTATCAAATTGTGCTAAATTATATATGCTTAAACCAAGCATCTAATAAATCCAAACTATTCAGATGACTTCAGTGAATTCTCTAATAGAGTCTTCGATGAATTCCTTGAAGAGGTACTTATGGACAACTCTATCGAAGAACACCTGATGAGTTTAAGACTTGAGAATGAGAGGCGACAGCAATTATGCATCTCCACTAGGCGCAAACGTACAAAGCGTAGACATACATGAAAAGGTAATTAATTTATATTCATATAGTGTTATTTAGTTAGGATTCTTCATTTCTTCTCCATTTCAGTTAGTAGTCTAGAAAAATCAATGCGACTGTCGTTGATTAAAGTGTTTTGTTTCTCTTTTTTTGTCACTGCACAGCTTCTCAATGAATACAAATACTGACTGTGAATTTGTGATGATGACTCAATTATGCTCTTGTCGATTGTTTTCATCATGCATATTATTGTAAGTCAACTTTGGTAGGTAAAATGTGTAGATGAAAACTAGAAATTCCTAATAAAAGCATGAACTAATTGTTGCTTTTTTCGTTTCCAATTCATTTTGTTTGCACATATAGGCCGCGAAAGTGAAATTTGACTTCCTAATTGTTGGTCAGTTTTGGACAGACGATTAGCAGAAGTCTATTCACTTCTTTAATTTTTCCTGCTTTTGGTATATAGTATTTACATTTACATGTTAAAAAAAATTAAGTTTCACAGTTATAATTTTATGATCTTATGTTCTTTATGTAATGAAATGCCTGGATCAGATGATAAGCATACAAATCATTCTATAAGAATGGTAGTTTGAACTAAATACCTTTGCAACTGATTTTTGGGCCAAGATGTTTTCTCCAAAACCCAACCTGTTTGAACTTTAAACTTTTACAAGAAAACTATTAAAGGAAGTTAACTTATGTAAGAATCTGAATGCTTTTGCTTGTTTGAGACTTTCTATCATATCTCTGCATATGTCTCCTGCATCTTTATTATTGAATATTGACTCCTACCCCTTCACTTTCCATTTATCATAATTTGTTTGCATTTGTTCCATTGTAGAATGTATCTGGCCTAAAATGGATTGGCGCAATGGTTGTAGAGTGTGCTCTTTTCTTTTTCCTGTCATGTTGTATCTATAGCATCTCCTGCATATGAAGTAATTAAGCATGATTTTGCATGGCTTTATGCGACCTGTGGAGGATGTTGAAAGATTGTTATTTTTCATTTGTATTATTGTCTCTAATATTTTATACTCTTTGATTTAGATGTAGTCATGTAGCCTATCGACTTTCGACTGGTTTAAGGGTTAATCTCCCATCTGCGTGTGGGAGATCACATTATCACAATGAGCATTGAGCACCAATATTTGACTCATTTCAAGTTTACCATGTTGATAAAACTAATTAGTTTTCATTTCTATTGATTTCTAAAGAGTTAACATTTCTATTTAGTTGATAATATTTTGTGTACTAAATAAGTCCTTTTATATGCTTGATTATGTGATATGAAATAGATTGAATAAGCAATATCCCAAAATAAAATAAAATTGAAGCTGTGATGTCAGGGAATAAAAGTCTTAGGGGTTAAATGAGTGTAATTTTACCTTCATTAAATCTTTGTTACCTAATGAGTAATAAGGTTGGGGTTCTCTTAACAAAATCTTCATCAACTCTAATCTACTTAGGAGCTTCTCATCTATATAACCACTTTAGGGCCTAATTTGAAGGATCCTCATTTGCTAGGGAATTATTGTTGAAAATTACTTTTCACGCCATCCACTACTTTGTCGCATCTCCCGGATTTCCACTTTTACCCTTTCACTGTTCGCTATGTATGTATTCGGCGAACTAAAAACAGTTTGCTATTTAGGAACGGTGAAGGCATGGGTTTTGCTTCCATGAATTGAATTCATGGTGAAAAACTTTTTTTTCTCATGAAATTTTCATTCATGGGGGGCGTCGAGGTTTGATGAATCATGAAAATAAGTTCTCTATCTAACATTTGCTACATAGATAGAGAACTTGGTCGCTATTTAGGTAACAAACTTTGGAGGTATTTTGATCATTTTGGGTGGCGCTCGAGAAATGCAGAAGGGTGCCAAAAGTAGTTTTCTTATTGTCCAACTTATGAAGATTGCAAATGATACATGAAATTTGCTATTTAGGCTCCCATGTTGGGCTAGGCCTGCAAAAATTCTGTTTTGCCCATAAATATAATTTGGGAATTATGTTCTAAATTGTAAGTTAGATCTGAACTCGAAAGTTAGATCTGAACTGTCTCTACGTGTAATGAGTTCGAATGTTACATTTTAAGTGATTGATTTTTTGAGTTACGCAGTTTTAGTCATGAAGTTTTTACCGGCGTTTACATTCAACTCATGACAATTTATTTTAAGAGGTCTAAATTCTTTATCACTTGGACTAATTCATCGTTGGATTAAATTTTGAAACATTTGTTTTGTTTAAAAGAAATACATTAAAGCATGTTGAATTCAAGAAAATAATGTTTAGAACTTTTTTTTTTTGGTATAAAGGTTTAGAACTTTTAAAATGGTGGAAAATGATTTTTAAGGAGCAAGAGATTGAAGATATTTTTCAAGAGGTGTGGTTTTATTTTAAGCAATTTCATAGTGCTAGAAATTGTACTAAATCTTGTCAAAAAAAATTGTATTAAATAGTTTTGCTTTCAGTCCATGTAATACTATGCAAAGAATATATTTATTTTAGTAATTTATCTCACTCATGTTAGAGATACTAACTTTCCCTTTGATAAAAAAGAGTACTAAAATTTTCCTCAAAAAAAAAAAAAAAAAAGAGTACTAAAATTAAATATTCTACATAAACTTTCCAAAGATTAAAACACAATAGCAAGAATTAAATATAGAATGTGGAATATTTTGAAGGACACCAATTAATTTTTTTTACATAGACTAAAAATAAAAAATAATATATAACCAAACAAATAATAAATAATATATAACACAAGAAAAGAGAATAAAAAGTATATTTTTAAAGACAAAATGCATTTAAAAAAAAAAAAATCACTGAGACAGTGACATAGTAACTATTATTTGGCTGTTACAATATGGAACTTTTTTGTTGACAAGAGCTTATATGTAACTTATGATACAGACTACAGTCTTATAAATGAATTATTGATGGTCCAAGATTTTGGATGCATCGATCTCTTTTTGAACTTCCACTCCTATCTCTATCTTGATAGATTCACTAGGTTGTCTTTTATCCCTTTCTTCTAGGATTTTTCTACTTATCGTCTTCCTTAACCTTATTCTTGATAACGTTATAAGTCGACCATATGAACATCACATATTAAATGTTGCGAAATACTCCTTTATCACAATTATAAGCAAAAAATTATTTTAAGCCTAAAATGATTAATGTATTTAGTCTATTTGATATAGTTAGTTGGTTCAGTGACAATTGACATTAAACTTTGTAAGAGGACCACAATTCGATCTTTGCAACTGTGCATTTGGGTTGACTAGAACTACTTGAATTATTATAGGGCAAAAATAATTAACGAAACCAACCGTTTATTATAGCTCTTTTCTCTTAGAAATTAGAGAGTGAAAAAAAATACATAATTATTCAATGGATTTAAAAAATAAATCAACTTTTATTTATAATTATAGTCGAAAGAAGTATTTTCAGATTAATTATTTTTGACGAGACATGTATGAGTGTTGATATGTGACTCATATTTTTGCCGAAAACATATTTCAAAACATTTATACTATTTTTTACTATTTTAACACATTTTTGGCAAAAAAATACGTGTCACATGCACATGATATCTCAATCATTAGAGATGATAAATAGAGTAATTGACAGTGCCGGTTCCGACATTTTGGAGGTCTCAGACAAATAATTAAAATGGTTATAAAAAAAATATCATCTATTCATATTATAAATATCATCCACAACTTTAAAATTATTTTTTTATATTTTTAACTAACATAAACAAAAGTCATATTCTATTATGATTAACATCATCAAAATACATTTTAACTACTTAAAAAAACTCTTTTTTATTTTATTAGATATTTTAATTTTGTTTGGACTAAATATAAATTGGACCTAATTATATAACTACTTAAAAAAATTATTTTGAAGCCCCTATTTTTTGGAAGCCCAAAGATAAAACCTTTCTTGCCTTTGCCCAAAGACGGGCCTGGTCATCGAAATACAATTTTTAGTAGATATGGCCTCAACTAAACATACTTTAGACATACTTTATAAGTAAAAATAATTCTCATTTTACGACTCGATTTTGTAAATTAAAGTTGAGTTAAAAATATTTTAAATTTTGAGATAGATTATATGTGTAAATACTCATTTAACTATGTTGTAATCTTAGTAGGAGAGCTAGAGTGAGATATACTGAAAAGGTTATGACAAGATTTTGAAAGTACGTGGAGAAAGAATATAACATAATGTACGAGCTAAAAATGACAATGTATACGAAGAATATACATGGTGAAAAATCTTGATTGTGTGATCAAGAATAAAAAATGATATTTAGTTTCTTCTTTTGATTTGTTATTATTTTTACATACCATGGATTGTTATTTTTTTTTGAATTCCATGGATTGTATTTCTTACATACATTTAAAAACAAATGAAGTAAATTAATAAGAGTAGTTTATATCAATAATCACTTTTTTTTGTACAATTATATTTTGAATGTAATTAACGAATATAGATTTTGACATGTTGTTGATTTTGATTAATATTCACGTTTCCCTTTTGCCATTGTTTGACACATTCGAAAAAGGCAAGGAAGAAAGTACAAAAACACCAATTGACGTCCCACCAATATTTTGCTAGCTAGATTTGAAACTCATCATGAGGCAAATTATAATCACGGTTACAACATTTGAAACAAAGAAAGAGAAAGTTACAAAGACATTTTTTATGAAGCATTGAATTACAAAGATTAATCTATAAAACTACAATAATAATAATAGCACATAATCCAAGAGCATTTAGATTAAATGACATTTGTCTCTTATAACTAAATCAAGGTCTTGAGTTTGATCTCTAACTTAAGCATACATGAATGATAATTTTTTTGAGAAAAGTTTGTCTCTCATTTGAATCTCTCACTTAAGAGATTAATTACTGAAGTTAAGCGCAAAAGATACTCATTTTACATCAAAATAAAATAAAATAATACTAGCAAGTAATTAACTTCTTCCAGTAGTTCACAATTGTCTTAAAATGATATACTATGTTTTTAAATTACTCCTTAAAATAAGAGAAATAGTGCAAACAATTTAATTTTTATACACCGCCGGTGTACAAATTTTTACACTGTCAATAAATCACAATCAATTATGTGTTTGAAAAGTAGTTACGATTAGAGAAAAGATATTAATTGATGTGACGATTATGATTAATTGACATTGTAAAAAATCTTTAAACCGACAATGTATATGAATTAAATCCGAAATGAAAATTAGCCATAAGAAAGAGTTAGATAGAAGATTTGCATCACATTGACATATGATCCACACCTTGATGAGTGTTGGTGCATATTTTAGGTCCTTCCATTAAACATGGACTCAACCTAAACATGAGAATGCAAAACTCCATTTGATTTAAAGCACCATCTCCATCCAAATCACCTTCCATGAGCATACACACAAGCTCATCATCCCTAACCTCCAAACCAAGGTTGGAACAATTCATCTTCAAGCTCTCAAATGTTATAAGACCTTTGTTCTCATCCATAAGCAAACGAAAGCCATTGCAAAGTTCATTTATAAACCCTTCTGCTCCTAAACGTGAAATCATGGATGGAAAGTAGTCCTCAAAATCCATTCCAAAATTCAATTCCATGTGGAAATTATTGTGAATGAAACTTCAAGTAGAACTAAGTTGCTAGTGATATAACAATGTGAAATGGGATATTGGTTGCTTGTGTTAGAAGGGTTGTGCTTCTCATTTATATAGGATACAAAAAGATAGGATTTACTAAATTGAGTGAAACAATAGTACTAATTGTTGTTGGAAATGTACGTAGGGTTCCTTCAAAGAAAAGGAAATGTAGGGTTGTAAATGTGGTCCATATTTATTTTTTTGACCAAATTGTGGTCCGTATTATTTTTACGTAAAATGTGGTCCATATAATTTTTTTTTTCCTGACGAGGTATATATTGGTCCATATCATTTTTTTTTACACAATATATTGGTCCATAATATATTTTTTCTTTGTTGATTAAAACAAAATATTCATTTATTTAATTTAATAGAGTATATCAATGCAAGCACAAATTTAACATCTTTAAAAATAACAAAATATGAAATTTTGAACAAACTTACAGCATCAAAGTTAATAACATAAAATAACATATTCAAGTCTACAAATATTGTGACAAAATAAAAGTAACCGAAATACTCAAACAACGTCGCACTAAGATGATGAAATCACAAATAAAACAAGAGAAATCTAAATAAATGTGAAAATCACTTATTTAAATTAAAGTACAGAAGAAAAAAATATATACACATGGGTGATTCTGAGTCAAAAAAATGACCCAGAACCACCTCTTTTTTGAAGTAAGAAGAAAAAAACTCTCTAAAAGAAAATTAAGGTCAGCTCACCAAGAGAGAGGATGTTCGATTTTGATTATTAAAAGAAAATTGGTCCATATAATTAAAAGTTACCAAAATTGTATGTTTATTATTAAAAGAATAATTTTCATTTTCATTTAAAAGTGACTACAAACTGCACTTGAGAAGAGACTTAAACCATTTAATGTCAGAACTCATCTTAAACCGAATTATTCAGATTAATAAACCAGATACTAGTGCGAAAACTAAAAACAAGTCCCACAATAATAGTCAAAAGTAGCAATGAAAGTGGTGGTCGGAGGTGTCTAAAGTGTGATGGTAATGGTTGGTTGGTGTGTGAGATAGGATTACAGCTAGTAATGGCGGATGGTGCTCTGTAGTATAGTTTGTGGTAGTCGATGGTGATTGATGCACAATGGCACATGTGGACAACCAGCCACAACAGATACATGGTCTTAGTTAGAGTGGTGATTGTAGGTGGCTAGAGTGGTGTTTGACAGTGATCGAAATTGTGGCCGGAATAATGATTGGTGGTGGCTGAAGTGGTGATCAACGGATGAATGGTTCAATATTTAGAGGTGGAGGTCAAAACAAAATAAATTGCAGAAAATAACACTAAAAAATATTATAATTGTCAGAAAAAAATACATTTTATAAGTTTGGGCCGGTTTGTTACAGATTAAAAAATAAAATAAGTGATTATAATTGTAAAAAAAAAATACATTTTATAATTTTATAGGACTAAAAAATGATTTTTTTTATCTGATAATGGGTGCGTTTGTTTCAGCTTTAAAAAAAATAGATTTTTCTTTGTATTTTTGAAAATAGATTTTATAAAATCGTTTTCTAAAATATTACAAGTTTTTTTATATTCGTTTTTTTTTTAAATTGAAACACTAATTTGGACATCATATAACATAAACACACATTATTGAAGATCAAAACACTGTCAAAATCTCAATTTTTTCAAAAAGTAGTATTTCAAAAATGATTTTTATGAAATTTGGACATCCAATTTTATTTCGATAAAACGATGAAATATCTAAAATAACATTTTAAGAATAACTTTTCGTCAAAAAAAAACATTTTAAGAATAACTATTCAAACCAAATTTTCATTTATGAAGCTTTTATAAAAAAAATTCTTTGTAAAATTTTTTTACACAACATTATTTAACACAAATAAATCTACTTTTTTAAAGCTGAAACAAACAGGCCCAAAATATAAAACTTAGTAATTTTGTATGAATCAAAAATATATTTAACTCATTATCTTTTAAAGACAAAATTGTCTTAACTTAAATTCAGTTAATACGTCCTTTAATTTTATTTATAACATTTTAGTCCGTTTTTATGTTTGAATATGAATTTCAAACTTCAAATTTATAGTTTTTTTTCTTTGCTCATTTTCATGAATAATAAATATATTTTATGCCGTAAAAGAAAATCATAAATTAGAAACATGAATAATATATAAACGTGAATGAAGAATAAAATAGGATAAGAAAATGATAAATGACATTAAGTTAAAAGTTTAAAGATGTAATTTTACCTATTTTAAATTAATAACAACCTAAAAAAACAAAATCTTAATGTTTTTTTAAGTTAAATTATAGTTTTTGCATTAGGCAATTATTATATGATCGAATTGAGACAATGCAATGCAAGTATGTATGGTGCAACACAAATTAGCCAATAGGAGCGCCATGCATATAAATTAAGTGCTTATGCATCATCACTATCAGTACCAATGTCCCATGTTGTTGTTTCAATTCAAAATAAGATAAGAAGAGTTCACAATTCATGACAACCTCAAATGCATGTTTCGACGTGAAAGTTCATACATGCATAATTAACATATGCATGATTGAGAAAGCGACGTGGTAACTTATTATTTGGATTTTACAAATGTCATATAGCTTTTCTATGGAACATATTATACAGTCTTATATTAATTATCAATGGTCCAAAATTTTGGCTTCTTGTTATTTTAAACTTCCACTCTCTTTATATCTTGATGGAATGGATTCACCACTTTTTATCATATTCTTATAGGACTATTTTATTTATCGTTTTCTCCAACCTTATTATTGATAACGTCATAGATCAATTGTTTGATCTCATCTATATTAAATGCTGCGAAATATTTTCTTATTATTAAATGGTTGTTAACTTTGCAGTATTTTCTTAAGCATGTGTTTAAGAATCTGTGTGTAGAAATAATTCAGTTGACAGAATTTACCTTGTATATCTCACAGGTTTTCCGACTAAAATTAGTCATTTAAGACGATGGAAACTTTGTACATCTATCATAATATTTTAAAAAATTGTTTATTTTCAATTGCTAAGGTGATTTTTGAAATGAATTATTGTGATGGAGAGAAGACGAAATTCTAGTAAAAGAGGACGTCTTTTTGAACATAAGGAAACTAATTTTTGACATTCAATTGTTTTCAAACAATGCACACAATATGGTTCATTTCAAGCATATTCTCACATCTCTTTTATTAGCAAGTTAAAAAACATAAATTTTAGAAAATAAAAATATATAATGTTTTGGCAAAGTAAACGAGCCCTTAATTCTCTTTTGATTTTGGAAGATCATATATACATAGACACTCGTGATTTACAAAACAATGTGGTTTATCTAGATTTAATTTAAAAACTAACCATATAGTAGCTTTGAGAAACACAGGGGCGAGGATAAATTATCTTCTAGTTAATTATCTTTGGAGGAGGAATTCTTTCGTTTGGGAAATATATGGTCTTTGAAAGTCTTTTGGAATCTATTAGGGGCGTCACCATATCCAAACTTGCCGATTATTGGTCTTTTGTACTTGAAGGGATATTTTCGGTTAGTTCGGTGTATTTGTTTTTATACGCAAAATTTATCCCCTATCCTCTTTGATATTGGCTTTTCCGGATTTTGTGGCTAATGTTTGGAAAAGTTGGGCGCCCTCTAAAGTTATAGTTTTTTCTTGGCAAACTCTTCTTGGAAGGCTTCCAACTAGATCAAATTAAGTTCGGCGTGGGTGATTCAAAATGGAGGTGTCGAAAATTGTGTGTGGTGCCATGGGGTGCCGGAGACGGAAAACCATCTACTTCTTTCGTGTCCGCTTGCTTGGGAGGTGTGGTGCAAGGTGTATATATGGTTTGAAGTGGAAACGGTGATGCCGGAACATATTTCTTCTCTTTTTGAGATTTTCCTAGTTTCTTGTAGGAAGGGGAAAAGTGGTAGGTACAGGGTGGTCATGGTTTGGCAAGCGGTAATTTGGATATTATGGAAAGTTAGGAACGATGCCGTCTTTCAAGCCAAGACTTTTGAGGTGGAAGGTATTGTAGAAGGTATTAAGTACATTTCTTGGAAGTGGTTGTTGGCTAAAAAGGGGAAGTCTCCTTGTTTAATGTATGAATGGAATATGAATTTGATGGATTGTATTCTTAGGTAGATTTTATAGGTTGGGTATTGTGTCTTGTCCCCTTTTTTTCGTTTTGTTGGTTCGCTTGTTTTGGTTCCGTTCGTTTAAGTACCATATGTACTTTTCTCTCTTTTGTGGGTAGAGTACTTCTTGTACTTTAATTCCACGGCCATTATATATATATATATATATATATATATATATATATATGTAATACCCTAATTTTAAGCTTTTTTAAAAAAATAAATATTTTATTTAAAAAATTACTTTTTATTCTTCTTTAAGAAATAAAAAGTAGGCTTTCTGATATTTTTGTTTTACAATTTATCATTTTATTTTTTATTGCTTTAAAATATAGCAATTTACCTTTTATATGAAAAATAGCAAAAATATTTGAGAATTGTTTTCATTTCTTTATTTAAGTATATATTTTATTTTCATATTTTTCTATATTTTTATTTACTTTTTATTCATTTTTATTTAATATTTTTGCATTTTATCCCTTTAAAGTTTTTCTTGACCAACCAAATGATGCCACCTCATTTCCTTCACATTTTACTACCATTTCATTCATTTAAAATAAATTAGAATTTTTCTTTCACTCAATTCACACATTTTACCCCCAAGAGTACAAATATCACAAAAATACCCCAAGGTTAATGGCCCTATAAATAGGACCATTTATTACAAACCCTAGGGCAGATCACTGTTCACAGAAGCTTCTCTCTCTCTTCTTTCTCCTTGCTTCAGCGCCGCTCACTTCTCCCCCTTTCATCAAACCCTAAATTTCTAAACCTCAAAATCACCCTAAAATCTTCATCAAAACCACAAATCATGATAAAGTGACTTGATCAAAACACGTTTCCGCCTCTGTTCCTCTCTCAATCGCCACCGAATCGCTCGAAAACGGCACCAAGATCTTCAAATCCGAGACCGAAAATTTCCAAAACTAAAAAGGTTTAGATCGATCGATTTCGGACGAGTTCTCCTTCTTTTCTTCTCGATTATCACTTAAATATTGCATATAAACTGTTCTGTGATGTTGGTTTGGCTCGATTTAACTTGAAAAACGATTAGATCTCATTTTTGTTTCCGTCGGATTTGTTTGGTTTATGCGCTTATTTTGCTTAATCTGTGAAAACTGTTGTTAAAATCGAAATCTATGTAAGAAAATGCGTTGATTCGTTTATCTGTTTATGTGATTTGATCTCGTTTTGGTGTCTGTTTGTTCGTCGTCCGAAGCTTTCCGTGCTTGCTTTCATGGAGTTCACCGAGTCACTGAGTCAGTGACTCGGTCGTGTGAGAAGGATGACGCGCGGACACGTGTTGGCCTACGATTGGTCGACGTGTTTGTTTTTCTTCTGGGTTGGTGACCGGATCCGGGTCGGGTCACACCGTCCGACCCGATCCGGTCTGTTAGAGAGGAATCTGGGCTTAATCCCTTCTGGGCCTAATTAGATCTTGTGTGAATTACTAGCCATACACCTGCAGTTGCTATCTGCACCCCTCTCTTTTGTGAATAAAGCTGGGCTTAGGCCCAGATCTGTTTTACTGCATGCACTCCCTCCTTCTGCTATTCGCACCCCTATCTGAATTTTGTAAAATGGGCCTTAAGCCCAATTAATTTTTCTGAATGCTTTGTGATTTTTGCTGCTGCATTCTTAATATGTGTTTGCACCCCCTCTCTTTCTCTTTTCTTTTTTTTCTTTAACTTAGATTAGAAAAATGGATTAAAAAAGTAATCGATCTCTGACGCATGACTTTGATCGATTAATTTTTTAATTCGAAGTTTTTTTACAATTTTGATACGAAAAACGAATTAAAAAAGTAATCGATCTCTGACGCATGACTTTGATCGATTAATTTTTTAATTCGGAGTTTTACAACTTTTAGATTAGAAAAAGTAGATTAAAAAAGTAATCGATCTCTGACGCATGACTTTGATCGATTAATTTTTTAATTCGAAGTTTTTTACAACTTAGATTAGAAAAATGGATTAAAAAAGTAATCAATCTCTGACGCATGACTTTGATCGATTAATTTTTTAATTCGAAGTTTTTTTTACATTTTTGATACGAAAAACGAATTAAAAAAGTAATCGGTCTCTGACGCATGACTTTGATCAATTAAATTTTTTTAATTCGAGGTTTTTTACAATTTAGATTAGAAAAAGTAGATTAAAAAAGTAATTGGTCTCTGACGCATGACTTTGATCAATTAATCTTTTAATTCGGAGTTTTTGGAACCTAGATTAAAAATGGATTAAAAATAAATAGTCACTGACGCATGACTTTGACTAAGCTATTTTTAATTCAAATGTTTGAAACTTTAAATTAGAATTTATTCGAGAAACCACGGGACAGAGCCTGACGCATGACTTGTCTCTGTCTCAACTTTTGACTTTGACTTCTTAGTTTGACCTTCAGTTGACTTTTCGCGTTGACTTTTTATGTTGACTTTTTATAGTTGATTTTTTTCCTACTTGACTGAATTATGCTGTTTGCTTATAATTGTTAGATGATTCATTTCTCTTTGTCTGATACATGGTTACTTGTTTATATGCTCATATCTGATGCATTTTTAATTGTTCAGTATCATGGATTATATGTCATCTGCATTCATACATTTGCATTTCTCTATCCTTCTACCTTTCTTTTTTCTTTTTCTTTTCTGAAACTGGAAAACTCTGAAAATACTCTAAATAAACTATTGAATGAAAAGAGGGATGTCTGACGCATGACTTTCATCTCTTGAACAGTCCAAAGTACTTGCCGCATGGCTCGCGACTGAGGACTATTCTCATTCACTGAATAATTCCTCAGAAAATCTAAAAGACACTCAAACCACTCAACTGTTTTCCTGCCCTTGCGCAGTCAACTCTTTTCATATGCCCTTGCGCAGTTAAACCTTTTTACTTCTTTTTCCTAAATGGATGGCGCTTTATTCATTCCTCTGATACAAACAAACGCTTAAGCCTCCGAAGCGAGCATACAAGCATACTGTTGTATCAGTGGAATGCGACCTAAGCATCATTCACTAAAAACAACCAACACACAAATCTTTCTTTTCAGGAAGAACTACGTGAGCTTTGAGTTCCTCATTGTACTTGGGGGATACGTAGGAGCGAGAGCCTCTCTCGTCAAGCCAAATAATAAAAAACTCTTTTTTCTCTTTTCAGTTTAATTTGCAGTATTGTATTTTCTTCTATGCGGTTATCTCTGTTTATGCAAACTAAAATTCTTCAAATGGTTCCCGTTGAGTACAACGGATATGAGGGGTGTAGTACCCGGCGCAAAAATATACAGATATGCAATGATGAAATGCAATGCACAAATGTAAACAATGAAGCCGCCACCATATTTTATTTATCCCATGAGGGGAAAGGAAAATAATGATAAAACCTTAAAGATCGGGTTCGGGAGTTGGTTACATGAGGGGAAGACGTTAACACCCCCTCATATCCGTTGTACTCAACGGGAACCATTTGAGGAATTTTGGTTTGCATAAACAGAGAATAGCCGCACAAAAAGAAAAAGATTACCGCATATTGAATAGAAAAGGAAAAAAAGAGTTTTTTATTATTTGGCTTGACGAGAGAGGCTCTCGCTCCTACGTATCCCCCGAGTACAATGAGGAATTCAAAGCTCACGTAGTTCTTCCTGAAAAGAAAGATTTTGTGTGTTGGTTGTTTTTAGTGAACGATGCTTAGGTCGCATTCCACTGATACAACAGTATGCTTGTATGCTCGCTTCGGAGGCTTAAGCGTTTGTCTGTAGCAGGGGAATGGATAAAGCGCCATCCATTTAGGAAAAAGAAGTTGAAAAAAGATTTGACTACACAAGAGCAGTTAAAAAAAAGAGCTGACTGCACAAGGGCATGAAAACAGTTGAATGGGTTGAGTGTCTTTTAGATTTTAGAAAAGTTGTTTGGAGAATGAGAATGATCCTAAATCACGAGTCGTCAGTCAGGGACCGGATCATTCGAGCAGAAACGAGTCGTACGACAGGCTCCCTCCTTTTCATTCAGTTTATTAGATGAACATTCTTAATTAAAGTGAAACGAGCCGAATGCGAGTCGTAAGTCAGGCTCCTTCCCATTTCATTTAATTAAAGAGTGTTCCGTTTTAAATGGCATGCGAATAATTCGAAGCCAGAGTCGTACGACAGAGACTGATTTATTCACATTCCATATTCAAAGATAAGTTCACAACAGATTTTCAGATCAGAAAAGAAAAGAAAAAAAAGTAGAAGATGCGAAGAATGCAAATGCATGATATATGATAATGACAGTGTAATAATGCAACAATTAAATAATACTCGAAATAAATATGCGGGCACATAAACAAATGAGTAATCAGATAATCAGGCATAAATTGAAACTGACAAACAGAGAAGCAAATTAACGAGCATTTTAGCAAGCAAACGTAAGATAAGCTCAAGACGAGTCGTACGTCAGGCTCTCGCTTATCTTACATTTCAGAACATCAAATCACATTTTGAACGAATTAAAAATAAATTCAAAGCGCGAGTCGTAAGACAGAGCCCAATTTACCTTTATTTCACTCAAAATTAATTCTAATATAAAACAGAGATATTATTTAATTATGACGTAAGTCGAATATTTAAAGATCGTTTAAACCAAATTAATTAAAATAGGATAAACAGAGACAAGTCGTAAGTCAAGCCCTTCTTATCGCTACGTTAATTAAATAGTTTAAATCATTCGAAATAAAAATAATTCAAGGACGCGAAACGTACGTCAGAGTCCGATTTATTTTTATTTCGAATATAAGTTTTCGAACATAATATGAGATATCATCATTTCTTTTTTACATATTCGTTAACGTTATAATTAATTAATATCAGTGAGGGGTGCAAAAGCAGAACAGGGAGGTATAAATAGTAAAAAGCTCAAAGCAAATAGAAAATCTGGCAGATGGGCTTAAGGCCCAATTAAGAAATCAGAGGGGTGGTGCGAACAGCAAAACTGAGGGTTCAGGCAGCAAAACTCTCAAACAAATAGAAATCACAAAAAAAATGGGCCTAAAAGAAATGGCCCAGTACCAGATCTGATCCAAACCATCATAAACCGGACCGGGTCAAACGGGTATGACCCGATCCGGATCCGAGTCCAACACCCAGAAATCACAAAAAAACAACAAATGTGTCAGCCACTCGCGGGCTGACACGTGTCCTGTCTCCTTCTTCTACATCAAAACCGAGTCGACTCGGCGAGTCACAGGCAGCCATTAACAAAAGCTTGTGTGACTCGGTTAGAACAACAACTAACGCAAATCAAAGCCAAACGAGACGAATCAATAGTCGATTTCGCACGTTTTCGAACGTAGAACACGATTTTAACATTGGTTTTTCGAAACAAAGCTTTAATCAAAACGAAATTCAACCTCACAGTTTCGGATCTATTGTTTCAAAACGTTTTTTGTTCAAAATCGCAGCAAGTCGATCATACAGAGACGTGTTATCATGAATATATGTCCGGATTTTGTAAACAGAAACGAAAGATTGCTCAAAAAAGTAACACGAAATCGCAAATATAGATCTACATTTTTTTGAAACAGAAACCAAACAAACAACACAGTTCACACAGCAAGCTTATGTACAGATGCATATTAATCAATGAAACAGAAATGAAATGAGGAATAAACCGTCCGAAATCGTTCGAATCGGACCTTCTTTGCTTTCGAATTATTGACTCTCGGACGAGTGAGCTTTGGAGCCGTTTCGTCGAACCTTCGAGCGAGATCGGAGAGAAAATGGAAGGAGAACCGCGAGTAGGAGCTTTGATTCTATGTTACTTAGAAGTTTGATGATGATTTCTGTGGGATTTAGGGCGGGTTTGATGGATTAGATCTAGGGTTTGGTTATGTGAAGAAGAAGAAATGAGAGAAAATGAGAAAGAAGATGAGTGAGAGAAAGAAGGGTACTGCCGCGGCAGTAGAAGAGAGAAAGAAGGTTTGTGATTTTTTTTTCAAAACTAGGGTTTGTAAGAACCCTTCACTATTTATAGCCAAATTTTTAGGGTTGGGGTTATTGTGTAATAATCACAAAATAAAGGGTAAAAACTATAAAAAAAGAAATAATAAAAAGATAAATGATATTTTTATTATTTTTGAAGACAAAATGAGTTGTGATTGGTCCTAAATAATTATGATTTTGGATATAAAAACATGTAAAAAAAATTGAAATGTTTAATAAAAATGTAAATAAAGTAAAAATAAAGTGGAATATATGTGAAAATGAAATATAAGCCTAAATAATGAGATAAAATTATTTTTTTGATTATTTTTGCTATTTTTTGTATAAAAAGATAAATTGCTAAATTTTAAAGAAATAAAGAAAAAGGATAATTTGTAAAACAAAATATCTAAAATCTATTTTTTTGTATTTCTTAATGAGAGTAAGAAATAATTTTCAAATAAAAAAGTTTATTTTCAAAAGCGCAAAATTAGGGTATTACAGCTGCCCCTATTTAATTGTCTTATAGTCGAATGCGTAAATGACTTGCGTCCTTACGTGTTCGGAGTAGAAGGTAATTAAATACAAATACCTTAATTTTGTAGAGTGAAGGTGATGTAATGATAATGAATGCATATGGAAGATGAAGGTGGAAACATACCTGGACAAACTAGTAACTGAATACCTGAGAATAAAATGATCATTACCACTTTACTGGTGTGTCGATCACAAAAGAAAAATGAAGTCTTCTCCCCTCAGGGTACCTGAACTCCAAGACTGATCATTACCTCTCCTCCGGGTGTGTTGATCATAAGAGAAAAATGAAGTCTTCCCCCCTCAGGGTACCTGAACTCCAAGATTGATCGTTACCACTTCACTGGTGTGTCGACCATAAAAGTTGAGTCGCCTCCCCTCAGGGTGCGTTATCTCCAAAACTGATCGTTACCACTTCACTGGTGTGTCGACCATAGAAATTGAGTCGCCTCCCCTCAGGGTGCGTTATCTCAAAAGCCGATCATTACCTCTCCTCCGGGTGTGTTGATCATAAGAGAAAAATGAAGTCTTCTCCCCTCAGGGTACCTGAACTCCAAAACTGATCGTTACCACTTTACTGGTGTGTCGACCATGAAAGCTGAGTCAAAAGACAACTGCTTGAAAACCGTTTTGATAAAGAATTTAATCTATCAATCGACTGGAGATAACCATCTCGAACAAACCACTGGAGAACAGGTCTATTTAACTTTTTTGACTGGGAAAGTTGTATGTAGACCAATCTGCTGTAGGTAATACTTGTTGAATTATTTACTGGGAAAGGATCATCAACCCTTTTTGGGAAGTATAGAGTGAAAATCCCTTTGATAAGGATGAAACTCTGTTGATCCACTTGTGATGGGGATAAAACCAAATAAATCCACTGGGGATGCTTAAAGATTCACCAATCCTTCTTGTCAAAATATCATGGTTCACCAACCATCTTGCCGAAAATGCGGTGTTTCAACCGACTTGCTGGGGATGAACAATTATCAACTGCCTCACTGGGGGAAAGAAACGATTCCTCAACCTTTCTCATTGAAAAATGATGCACTGACTGATCTGCTTGGGGACGACACTTTATTGACCAATTCATTGGGGAAAAGATTCGTCAACCTCTTTCTTTTGTTGAGAGATTAGAGTTCAATAATCATTTTGTTGGAGGATTAGGTCCGCTGACCTTTATTTTTGAACAAGAGATCCAAGTTCGCAACCTGTTAAGACAACATTTTAAACATGTACTTCATGAATGCATGATTGTGCATTTCTATTGCCTAAATGCAGAACTAATGCAGATGAAATATTTGATTATATGCAAAATTTGGTGTGATTCTTTTTATGCATGAACCTATATGCGTGAACGCATGAATATGCATGAATTTCTGAGTTTATTTCGAGGAGAGTTTGAATTTCCCGGCACTGAGAATTTGAGTAACTCCGCGGAGATGAAAATCTTGAAATGTTGACTGTGGTTATGGAATAAACATTCGGTCAAGTTTCTAAAAAAGGATAGCAACCTTCTTCATGAAATGAAATCGAGAAATTGCCATGATTTTCTCTGATTGGGGCAGATTAAAATATGTCGCTGGTTTCCCTTTAGATGTTTAAAAAACCAAAACATTTTGTAATCCTTTCAAATGCTTTTATTTTTCACAATGCTTGAATGCTTTATTTATTAAAAATGAACAGCACAAACGTATGCAATTAGAACATAAAAGCTAGCAGAGACAATATGATTGAAAGTGGAAATTTTATTCATTGCGCAAAGTGCGGAAAGTTTTTACAACTGAATGCTAATCCCTCAATGAGGTGATTGCAAATTGAAACTAAGATAATGGCAATGAAAAATAAATAAATTCCATGGAATCATAACAAAGCTGTCCTTCTCCATGAGTTCAACACCACAATATCTCGCTTTCGAGAAAAGAAATTGAACCAATCTGTTCCATTGGAAGCTTCGCCTTCATGTTGATCAAGTGACGCAGTCTTATGCCCTCTTTTTCTTTTTATGTCTCATTTTTTTTTGCATGAACCGCCTTTTCAGGTTTTCGATCCACCGAGACGCCCTCTTTTTTGACTAAGCCGCCTTTTCAGGTTTTCAGCTTGACGGGCAAATATATTTTTTTATCACTTTTTTTTAGGCATAGTACTTCTTGACTGCGTCAGAGTTCACTGGATGTGCAAACTCTTCACCGTCCATAGTTGCAAGGATTACTGCTCCACCAGAGAAGGCTTTCTTTACGACAAATGGTCCATCATAGTTAGGAGTCCATTTTCCTCGTAAGTCTTTATGAACGGGCAGTATTTCTTTCAACACTAAGTCACCTTCCTTGAACTGTCTTGGACGGACCTTCTTATCAAATGCTCTCTTGACTCTTTGCTGGTACAACTGACCGTGACACAAAGCTGTCATTCTCTTTTCTTCAATGAGGTTGAGCTGATCAAGCCGATTCTGAACCCATTCCGCTTCGTCGAGTTTGACATCTCTCAAGACTCTTAACGAAGGAATCTCAACTTCTAACGGTAGTACCGCTTCCATACCATATACCAGAGAGAAAGGAGTTGCCCCTGTCGAGGTGCGAACTGTAGTTCTGTACCCATGGAGAGCATAAGGAAGCATGTCATGCCAGTCCCTGTAAGTCTTCACCATTTTCTGAATGATCTTCTTGATGTTCTTATTAGCTGCTTCAACGGCGCCATTCATCTTGGGCCGGTATGGTGATGAATTGTGATGTTCAATCTTGAACTCAGCACACAACTCTCTCATTGTCTGATTATTCAAGTTGCTGGCATTATCAGTGATAATTTTGCTAGGAACTCCATAACGACAGATTATCTTCCTTCTGATGAACTTAGAAACCACCTTTCTGGTGACATTGGCATAAGATGCTGCTTCGACCCATTTGGTGAAATAGTCAATAGCAACCAAGATGAAACGATGACCATTTGCCGCTTTTGGTTCAATCATACCAATCATATCCAGGCCCCACATAGCAAAAGGCCAAGGTGCTGTCATAACATGCAAAGGAGTAGGTGGAACGTGAATCTTGTTCGCATAAATTTGGCACTTGTGACACTTTCTAGCATAGCTGATGCAATCTGCTTCCATGGTTAACCAGTAATAGCCCGCGCGGAGAATTTTCTTTGCCATAGAGTGCCCATTTGCATGAGTACCAAAAGCTCCTTCATGAATCTCTTCAATAAGCATGTCCGCTTCTCTCTTCTTTACACAACGGAGAAGGACATTATCATAGTTTCTTTTGTACAGCACTTCCCCATCTAGGAAGAAACCAGCTGCTAGCATTCTCAAAGTCTTCTTATCTTGTTCGGAAGCACCGGCAGGATATTCCTTGTTTTTGACCAAGTTCTTGATATCATAATACCAAGGTCTTCCATCCTTTTCTTCCTCAACTGCCAAACAATAAGCGGGTTTTTCTCTGCGCTCAATTGCTACACGAGGCACATGATTTGGGTAACTTACTTTGTACATGCTCGACAAAGTAGCTAAAGCATCAGCTAACTGATTCTCTTCTCTGGGAATATGATGGAAAGTGATAACATCAAAGTACTTCGTCATTTCCATAATATGATCCCGATATGGAATTAAATTAGGATGACGAGTTTCCCACTCACCTCGGATTTGGTAGATAACCAGAGCAGAATCTCCATACACTTCTAGGTTCTTGATTCTCAAATCAATTGCCCCTTCTAAACCCATAATACAAGCCTCATATTCGGCAATATTGTTGGTACAGTCAAACAACAACCTGGCTGTGAATGGCGTGTGAGTATTACGAGGAGAGATTATAACAGCACCTATACCATGCCCCATAGCATTGGACGCACCGTCGAACACAAGCTTCCACAAAGATCCTGGTTCAGGCCCTTCATCATCACCAATGGGAGGTTTTTCACTCAAAGCCATGATATCTTCATCAGGAAAGTCAAAGCGCACAGGCTGATAATCATCTACAGGCTGGTGAGCTAGATGCTCTGCTAGCACACTTCCTTTGATAGCCTTTTGTGTAACATACTGAATATCATACTCAGACAACAACATCTGCCAACGGGCAATTCTTCCAGTTAAAGCAGGCTTCTCAAAAATGTATTTGATAGGATCCATCTTGGTGATTAACATAGTTGTATGACACACCATGTACTGCCTCAAACGGCGAGCAGCCCAAGTCAAAGCACAACAAGTCTTTTCAACTAGTGTGTAATTAATTTCACAACTAGTGAATTTCTTGCTCAAATAATAAATTGCATGCTCTTTCCTACCAGTTTCATCATGTTGTCCAAGTACACACCCCATGGATTCCTCTAACACATGTAGATATAAAATCAACGGCCTTCCAGGAACAGGAGGTATCAAGACTGGTGGCTCTTGTAAGTATTGTTTAATCTTTTCAAATGCCCTTTGGCAGTCTTCATTCCATTCAACAGCCTGATCTTTTCTCAATAACTTGAAAATTGGCTCACAAGTTGCAGTAAGATGAGAAATAAACCTGGAGATATAGTTCAATCGTCCTAGGAAACCTCTGACTTCTTTCTCCGTCACTGGCGCTGGCATATTCTGAATTGCTTTGACTTTGTCGGGATCAACCTCAATTCCCTTTTCACTGATAATGAAGCCTAGCAATTTGCCGGATCTGACACCAAATGTACACTTGTTGGGATTCAACCGCAACTGATACTTTCTCAACCGTTTGAACAATTTCAAAAGATGTACCAAGTGTTCTTCTTCTGTTTGAGATTTAGCAATCATATCGTCTACATACACTTCTATCTCTTTGTGGATCATGTCATGGAAGAGAGTAACCATGGCACGTTGATATGTTGCACCAGCATTCTTCAAACCAAAAGGCATCACTTTGTAGCAGAAAGTTCCCCACGGGGTGATAAATGTGGTTTTCTCCATATCTTCAGGCGACATTTTGATCTGATTGTAGCCGGAGAAACCATCCATGAAGGAAAAGATCGGGAAACGAGCTGTGTTATCCACCAATACATCAATGTGAGGTAATGGGAAATCATCTTTCGGGCTCGCTCTATTCAGATCCCGATAGTCCACACACATGCGCACTTTACCATCCTTCTTCGGGACTGGTACTATGTTAGCAATCCATTCAGGGTACTTGGCCACCGCAAGGAAACCCGCGTCAAACTGTTTTCTGACTTCCTCCCTGATCTTGAGAGCCATGTCAGGTCTAGTTCTTCTCAACTTTTGCTTTACCGGAGGACATTCAGGCTTGAGCGGAAGCTTGTGTTCAACTATGTTTGTATCCAAACCGGGCATATCCTGGTACGACCATGCAAACACATCCACATACTCTCGAAGCAGCTTGATCAGACCCTCTTTCACATCTGGCTGTAGGGAGGCACCTATTTTGACCTCTTTTTTATCCTCTTCAGTCCCCAGATTGATCACATCCACTGGTTCCTGATGAGGTTGAATCATTCTTTTCTCTTGATCCAACATTCGAGCTAACTCTTCTGGTAATTCATAGTATTCCTCTCCATCCTCTTCAGCTTGATTAATTGGGAGATCGAAGTCATGAAGATTTACAGCACTGTCATGATTCATGGATTCATTTCTGCATGATTTAATTTTATTGATTTAGATTTGAATGCAAAAGTGTTTTTATGAAATGCAAGAGATTATTGCCATTTTTATAATTTATCTTTTTAAAACTGTAAAAAGAAGAATAGATAAGACATAAATTGCACAAGAAGTACTTTTTTTCATTAATTGCAAATTAAACATTAAAACAAAGTGGCCCTACAAGCACGACCATTTGTTCTGGGCTGAACAAAGGTGTTTTGAAAGGAAAACAAATTACTTTGAAATAAAAACAACTTCAGGGATTCCAACAGCTGTCCAATTAGTGAGCACAGTCTCTGGAGAACACTGACGCACCCAATCCTGGTTCTTTCCAACAGTCTCGTTGTCATCAACCATAGCAATATGACCATCAACACGGTAACCAGCACTACAGAAAGTATCTTCAATCCTTGGAATCTTGTCTTGTACCTTTTTTTGAGTTGCTATCCCTTCAGACAACTGATAACCCAAACCGAAACGATCCTTCTTCTCAGACAAAACCAACATCTGCCCCAGACCAGTAGGAAGTCCTTCTTCCAAGGCTACCTTCAAGCTTCTTAAAGAAGTAACGGATTTCTTTTCCTTCCAACCGTCACTTTCAGGTTTTGCAAGGGTGACACTTGCAACCTCCAAAGCTTGGAAGGGAATTTCTACAGCACCTTCATCATTTTCAACATACTTGAACGAGGTCAAATGGCTCACCAAAGTATCCTCTTCACCCGACACAGTTATCAATTTGTTATTGGACACAAACTTGAGCTTTTGATGGAGAGTAGAAGTTACAGCACCAGCAGCATGAATCCATGGCCGCCCTAACAAACAACTGTAAGATGGATTGATATCCATGACTTGGAAAGTTATATTGAACAGTTGTGGACCAATAAATATTGGCAGCTCTATTTCTCCAATCACCTCCCTTTGAGACCCATCGAAGGCTTTGACAATCAAAGTGCTTGGCCTTAGTGTTGGCCTGAGCAGAGATAATTTCATCAAGGTGGACTTGGGCAGAACATTCAATGAAGAGCCAGTATCAACCAAAACTCGAGCAATATTGTTGTCTTGACACCTCATTGAAATGTGTAAAGCTCTATTATGTGTATACCCCTCAGAAGGTAGCTCAGATTCAACAAAACCCAAACATCTACTAGCTGTGATATTGTTGACCACCCCATCAAACTGATCGACTGTGATGTCTTGATTCACATGAGCCATATTCAGGAGCTTCAACAAAGCTGATCTATGGGCCTCAGAATTCATCAGTAAGGACAAAATGGAGATCTTGGAAGATGTCTGGTTCAACTGATCCACGACCTTGTAATCACTTTTTCGTATGATTCGGAGAAATTCATCAACCTCCTCTTGCTTATCTTTCTCTTTAGACGATTCAGCACTAGTGTCAACAGCCGGTGAACTCTTAGCTGGTGATGGGGAAGATGCGGAACCATTCTTTGCAGATATTTCTGGAGAGTATATCCTACCAGTTCTTGTTATCTTGCCGGGCCCATCAATACTAGTCACTCCCTGTTCAGGAATCACTACAGGCTTCCCTTGCACATAAGCAGATGTACTATAATTCCACGGAACAGCCTTAGTGCTTTCATAAGGGAATGGTGCAGGTATTTGGATGATAAGAGGCTCTTTTTTGCGACAAGGAACCTCTATCTCCAATTTTCTATACAAGATCTCAATCTTTCCCACACTCTTCTCATGCCCCTGCTGATCAACAGTGGCGACCAAATCTTCCTTCTTTGAATAACCAACCTGTACTAGGCCTTGATCCATCAATTGTTGCAAACATTCCTTTAACTCCGAACAATGATTCGGATCATTCTGACATTCTTTACAATCAGGATGCAGGTTCACAAATTCCTCATAATTCAACAACATTTCTCGGACAGAGGACAAAGGAGTTCTTATCAACGAAACATCCCTTATCAGATTTCCGCCACTCTCGACACAACTCACATTGCCTGTTGGGTGCTTAGGCAATGGATCGTTAGTCACATTGGGCCCACTTTCTTTAAAAGACAAATCATTGTCATCAATCAGGTCTTGTACTTTGTGTTTAAAAGCTCTACAATTGTCAGTATTGTGACCCACAGTACCAGCATGATATTCACATTTTGCATTAACATCATACCAAGAAGGGAATGGTGGGACCATAGCCCTCAAAGGTTTGGGCGTCACTTTACCACTATGCACCAGATAAGGAAGCAGCTGACTATATGACATAGGGATTGGATCGAACACCCTACGAACTGGTGAAGGATTCTGTTTCGGTGGTGCCTGTTGCTGGTGTTGAGGCACTGGATTCATTGGATTCTGATATTGATAATTGGGAAACTGTTGGTGCTGTGCGGCAGCTAAGTACGGAATGGGAAAGTAAGGGAACTGGACAGGTGCTGTAGGCTGTGCTCGACTGCCCCTTGAAGATATGGCGTTAGCTTCACCCTCTTTTTTCCTGTTAAAGCTACCACCAGGCTTCCTTACATTGTTACTTTGTGAACCAGCAGCAGATGGAATCTTCCCATTCTTGATCCCCATTTCGACTCTTTCACCAACTCGAACCAGATCGGCAAAGTAAGAGGAGGAAGTACTTACCAACCTTTCAAAGTAGGTTCCTTGTAGAGTATTGGTAAACAAGTCTACAAGTTCCGTCTCCAAGAGCGGAGGACGTACTTGAGAAGCTAAGGCTCTCCACCTTTGAGCATAGACCTTGAAAGATTCACCATCCTTCATAATAGTATTTTGGAGCTGAGTGCGGTTTGGAGCCATGTCCATATTATACTGGTAATGTTTGATAAAAGCATTGGCCAAATCCCTCCACGAAAGGATGCTGCCTTTTTCAAGTTGTATGTACCAGTTAAGAGGCACATCAGCTAGACTGTCTTGGAAACAGTGGATCATCAATTTATCATCATGAGCATAAGAGGCCATCTTTCTGATATACATGACTAGATGATTCTTCGGGCAACTCAAACCCTTATACTTCTCGAAATCAGGCATTTTGAACTTTGGTGGAAGCACAAAATCAGAAACCAAGTTCATCTTCGAGAAATCCAACGGATCATTACCCGTTTCTACCAAATTCAACCTCTCCTCTAGAGCCTGATATTTCTGTTCCAACTGAGGAGCAGAATCAACCTTTTGCTCATTAACCTGGGGTACCATTCCTTGGTATGCAAATCTAGGCCCATGATGGTCAGGACCTTGATAAGCATCCCTAGGATCCTCAAATGCGTCTTGATTTAGATCAATCACCTGTTGTACCGTGCTGACTCTAGCAGGAGTTTCAACCAGCGGAGCAGAAGTCGCCGCCACATATCCTTGCGGAACATAACCCTTAGGTAGACCAAAAGCAGGCCATTCATAACCAGCAGAGGCATTTCCTTGAGTAACCGTAATTACAGGTGCGGGGACCTCAACCACCCTTGGTTGCATGTTCATATTAGCCAACATCTCCAAGACCCGATCTAGCTTTCCACCCAATTGAGTCACTTGTCCACCCATCTGAGTAACCTCAGCCTGGAGCGCATCGTGTTTGTCTTGCCAATTGTCCATAATGTGATGAGCAACTCTTCTTGTAAAGTAACGGTGCCGGGAAGGTAGCTGTTGGAATGGATGAATGAAAATGAGATTTATGAACATTAAATGAATGTATGCAAATATATATGTGTATAAATGTATGCTTTTTATTATATATATATTTTTTTTATTTTAGGGGACTTTTGATATGTAATGGTCATAAGCACTTCGGAACATAAGCCAAACGCGAATTAGCACTTTTAGAAACACCGTATAACTCTCAAAAGAACTTGCATGAATAACTTAGAAGTCGGTACAGTCATCAGGATATCAAACAATCACTTTAATCATTGATAATAGAAGATAGTCATTACAAGAGTCATTACATTCTTTGAATAAAGGATAAATATTACAAGCCTTAATAATATAAAGATAAAAAAAATTACAAGTATTGCGAGTGCAAATAAATTGCTGCAAGCCTTGCATATTATTACATCACTATCACGAAGATACAAGAAGTCAAATGACGATCTTCTGAGCTTGTTCGAGTTCTAGCTTGTAACTATCCAATAGCCTTCTGAACTTCTTGACGAACTTGATTACTCTTTTATCGGCCGTCCCCACACAAAGACCAACTTCAGCATCATCCAATTCATTAGGTAACTTTTCCATGAAATCATTAAAGAGGGTTACCAACCTAACCAGACTGTTCTGAGCTACCCTTGCACGATGACAATTCAAGAGGAAATACTTTTTACTTGACTCGCGCAATGCTTCTAGCTGATCACGCAACTCTCCCACATCAAAATTATATCGCTCGCCTTGTTGATCTATGGATCTTTGAAGTATCTCGAGGCTTCTTTCCATTTGAACAATCACATTTCCTTGCTTTTCAAGAGATTTCTCGAGCTTTTCTCTTTTAGTCCTCTCGATCAGTAAAGCCTCCTCATATTCTAACTAGTCTGCTTGGAAAGCCTCTTCCAATCCTCTTCTTTCAGCCTTTTCTTTCTTTAATGCCCTCATAGCATTATCTAACTGAACTTGATATTTTCTTTTCACATCGTTTTGGGAACTCAAGGCTTTTTGGCCGGACTCTCTCAACTCTTCATTAACTTTTTCAACCTCAGCTTTCTTTATCTGGAACTCTTCTTCAAGTATTTCTCTCATCCTCTTTTCTTTCTTTTTAGCAACTTTATCTGACCTTTCTTGGTGATCCCTAAACCAAGCTGTTTGTTTATCTATTTCTTCTTGGTATTTCTCGCACTGCCTTTGGTATCTGCTACTTTCTTCCTTGTACTTGTTGCATTCAGCGGACAAACAAGCATTCTCCTTTAGCAGACTTTCATTTGCTGCTTTGACAACTTCAACATCTTCCATAGGAATAACCACATCAGGTACTGGCTCAGGAATCTCAAGAGGAGCAACAACGGAGTAAGGCATCAAAATCTCTTGAACTCTTCTTTTTATCCAAAGAGTAAAATCTGGCGAAGTAATGCAGTCATTTCTTCCCATGGTTTTTCTGATAAGCTGTCCCCAAGCCTGCTTGATCCTGTTCCACAGTTCTAGGTCATCAGATTCATTCTTTAGGATATACTCTTCTATTTCAGGGCCTTTAGGCACAGTCTTCAAAGCATAACCCAACTGTCGGAGAGCCAAAGCAGGGTTGTAATTAATGCATCCTTTGGTCCCGATGAGAGGCACATTCTTGAAGCTTCCACATTTAAGGAGAACTCTCGGAAACTCTAAGTCACGGGTATACCAGCGGATATCCTTTTCAGTCAAAACACTGAATTTCTCAGACCATTTCTTATCTTTGTTATCCACAAAAGGACCACGATTAGGCATATGCAAATCCAACCATGCTTGAATCAAAGGAGTACAACAAACAACTTGACCTCCTTTTCCTGTCCCACGCCTATCATGCATCGAGTACAGAAAATCAGCTAGAAGTGCTGGGATAGGATTCCCACTCAAGAAGACCTTTACAGCTGCCATATCAACAAAATTCTCTTGGCTCGGAAACATGATCAAACCATACACCAGTAAAGCATGAATAGCATTGTCAGCTTTCCAGTTGCCCTTATCATAAGATTGTTGAGCTTTAGTTTCCAAAACATGTTTAGGAAAACCCCATACATCACCTTTCTTCACTTGAACAAGTACAGTATCTAAATGCAAAGCTCTTGCAATGTCTTGTGGATCAGGGGTCTCCCTTATGAGCTGAGCACTTGGTTTTGCTTCAATTCCCAAAAAGACCTCGAACTCCTCTATAGTCGGGAGAAGCTGGAAATCTTGGAAAGTAAAACAACGCAACTGCGGATCATAGAACTGAACAAACACAGATAATTGTACTGGATCCATCCTTACATCAAGCAGATTCAAAATCCTCCCATAATGAAGACGGAAATTATCCCTCCTTATTTTTGTCAAATCTCTTTCCCAGTTCAGCAGATCATCCATTCTTGGAACTCTGAAACTATAGGTGAAAGTCCTCCTTCGCGTAAGTGCTAAATCCTTCATGCTTACAACCTTACTTTTCAGTTCCCTAAAACAAAATAAAATATGACTGTCATTATATATATATTTTTTTTTTTTTTTATGCGTATGCTACCATGTATGCATGAACATGCGAATGATGTAATGATGCATGATACAAAGTCAAATCTGTCACATTATAACATCATTCAACGAACTGGGTCTCGAAGTGACATGTTCTTTCACATTCTCAACAACGGGGTTCTTTTCAAAATGAAATCTCTGAGGCCAAAAGTTCAAAGTTACCTGTAACCCACCCTCTCACATGTTGTTCTAGGTTGATAAGGTTACCCAAAATCTTGCTTACTTTTCCCAAAAGCAACCTCATCTGGGCGAGATCATAACACCAACTGGATGAGTCGACATTATAACCTCGACACATGTTCTAAACGATGGTCCCTAGACAAAGTTTCGGACACCTAATAAAGGCCACCAGAGTTTCGGACCCAACAAGGAAACATGAAGCCCGCAAGGCGTAAGCCAAGGAGTCCAATTATCCCAAGTGAATCTATTCTGGTCGAGACCATCACATCCAAGCCCAGAGACGTTCATCAGGGAGCCCAACATGACAATCTCTCAACTAATCCTGAGTATCACTCTAGCTCGGGTACGGAGCATAATCACACTGTAACCAAGAACCCAGCCATAAAGCCAGCAAATCCAGACAGTTCAATATTTGCGGAAAAGTAAAAGATAGGACAGATACGGCTAACCTGGAATAAGCAAACCAAAAGCCCCAAATTAGGCTTATCTCACTAATCTTTTTTCCCCAGTGAAGTCGCCAGCTGTAGTACCCGGCGCAAAAATATACAGATATGCAATGATGAAATGCAATGCACAAATGTAAACAATGAAGCCGCCACCATATTTTATTTATCCCATGAGGGGAAAGGAAAATAATGATAAAACCTTAAAGATCGGGTTCGGGAGTTGGTTACATGAGGGGAAGACGTTAACACCCCCTCATATCCGTTGTACTCAACGGGAACCATTTGAGGAATTTTGGTTTGCATAAACAGAGAATAGCCGCACAAAAAGAAAAAGATTACCGCATATTGAACAGAAAAGGAAAAAAAGAGTTTTTTATTATTTGGCTTGACGAGAGAGGCTCTCGCTCCTACGTATCCCCCGAGTACAATGAGGAATTCAAAGCTCACGTAGTTCTTCCTGAAAAGAAAGATTTTGTGTGTTGGTTGTTTTTAGTGAACGATGCTTAGGTCGCATTCCACTGATACAACAGTATGCTTGTATGCTCGCTTCGGAGGCTTAAGCGTTTGTCTGTAGCAGGGGAATGGATAAAGCGCCATCCATTTAGGAAAAAGAAGTTGAAAAAAGATTTGACTACACAAGAGCAGTTAAAAAAAAGAGCTGACTGCACAAGGGCATGAAAACAGTTGAATGAGTTGAGTGTCTTTTAGATTTTAGAAAAGTTGTTTGGAGAATGAGAATGATCCTAAATCACGAGTCGTCAGTCAGGGACCGGATCATTCGAGCAGAAACGAGTCGTACGACAGGCTCCCTCCTTTTCATTCAGTTTATTAGATGAACATTCTTAATTAAAGTGAAACGAGCCGAATGCGAGTCGTAAGTCAGGCTCCTTCCCATTTCATTTAATTAAAGAGTGTTCCGTTTTAAATGGCATGCGAATAATTCGAAGCCAGAGTCGTACGACAGAGACTGATTTATTCACATTCCATATTCAAAGATAAGTTCACAACAGATTTTCAGATCAGAAAAGAAAAGAAAAAAAAGTAGAAGATGCGAAGAATGCAAATGCATGATATATGATAATGACAGTGTAATAATGCAACAATTAAATAATACTCGAAATAAATATGCGGGCACATAAACAAATGAGTAATCAGATAATCAGGCATAAATTGAAACTGACAAACAGAGAAGCAAATTAACGAGCATTTTAGCAAGCAAACGTAAGATAAGCTCAAGACGAGTCGTACGTCAGGCTCTCGCTTATCTTACATTTCAGAACATCAAATCACATTTTGAACGAATTAAAAATAAATTCAAAGCGCGAGTCGTAAGACAGGGCCCAATTTACCTTTATTTCACTCAAAATTAATTCTAATATAAAACAGAGATATTATTTAATTATGACGTAAGTCGAATATTTAAAGATCGTTTAAACCAAATTAATTAAAATAGGATAAACAGAGACAAGTCGTAAGTCAAGCCCTTCTTATCGCTACGTTAATTAAATAGTTTAAATCATTCGAAATAAAAATAATTCAAGGACGCGAAACGTACGTCAGAGTCCGATTTATTTTTATTTCGAATATAAGTTTTCGAACATAATATGAGATATCATCATTTCTTTTTTACATATTCGTTAACGTTATAATTAATTAATATCAGTGAGGGGTGCAAAAGCAGAACAGGGAGGTATAAATAGTAAAAAGCTCAAAGCAAATAGAAAATCTGGCAGATGGGCTTAAGGCCCAATTAAGAAATCAGAGGGGTGGTGCGAACAGCAAAACTGAGGGTTCAGGCAGCAAAACTCTCAAACAAATAGAAATCACAAAAAAAATGGGCCTAAAAGAAATGGCCCAGTACCAGATCTGATCCAAACCATCATAAACCGGACCGGGTCAAACGGGTATGACCCGATCCGGATCCGAGTCCAACACCCAGAAATCACAAAAAAACAACAAATGTGTCAGCCACTCGCGGGCTGACACGTGTCCTGTCTCCTTCTTCTACATCAAAACCGAGTCGACTCGGCGAGTCACAGGCAGCCATTAACAAAAGCTTGTGTGACTCGGTTAGAACAACAACTAACGCAAATCAAAGCCAAACGAGACGAATCAATAGTCGATTTCGCACGTTTTCGAACGTAGAACACGATTTTAACATTGGTTTTTCGAAACAAAGCTTTAATCAAAACGAAATTCAACCTCACAGTTTCGGATCTATTGTTTCAAAACGTTTTTTGTTCAAAATCGCAGCAAGTCGATCATACAGAGACGTGTTATCATGAATATATGTCCGGATTTTGTAAACAGAAACGAAAGATTGCTCAAAAAAGTAACACGAAATCGCAAATATAGATCTACATTTTTTTGAAACAGAAACCAAACAAACAACACAGTTCACACAGCAAGCTTATGTACAGATGCATATTAATCAATGAAACAGAAATGAAATGAGGAATAAACCGTCCGAAATCGTTCGAATCGGACCTTCTTTGCTTTCGAATTATTGACTCTCGGACGAGTGAGCTTTGGAGCCGTTTCGTCGAACCTTCGAGCGAGATCGGAGAGAAAATGGAAGGAGAACCGCGAGTAGGAGCTTTGATTCTATGTTACTTAGAAGTTTGATGATGATTTCTGTGGGATTTAGGGCGGGTTTGATGGATTAGATCTAGGGTTTGGTTATGTGAAGAAGAAGAAATGAGAGAAAATGAGAAAGAAGATGAGTGAGAGAAAGAAGGGTACTGCCGCGGCAGTAGAAGAGAGAAAGAAGGTTTGTGATTTTTTTTTCAAAACTAGGGTTTGTAAGAACCCTTCACTATTTATAGCCAAATTTTTAGGGTTGGGGTTATTGTGTAATAATCACAAAATAAAGGGTAAAAACTATAAAAAAAGAAATAATAAAAAGATAAATGATATTTTTATTATTTTTGAAGACAAAATGAGTTGTGATTGGTCCTAAAGAATTATGATTTTGGATATAAAAACATGTAAAAAAAATTGAAATGTTTAATAAAAATGTAAATAAAGTAAAAATAAAGTGGAATATATGTGAAAATGAAATATAAGCCTAAATAATGAGATAAAATTATTTTTTTGATTATTTTTGCTATTTTTTGTATAAAAAGATAAATTGCTAAATTTTAAAGAAATAAAGAAAAAGGATAATTTGTAAAACAAAATATCTAAAATCTATTTTTTTGTATTTCTTAATGAGAGTAAGAAATAATTTTCAAATAAAAAAGTTTATTTTCAAAAGCGCAAAATTAGGGTATTACAAGGGGATGTTAACGTCTTCCCCTCATGTAACCAACTCCCGAACCCGATCTTTAAGGTTTTATCATTATTTTCCTTTCCCCTCACGGGATAAATAAAATATGGTGGCGGCTTCATTGTTTACATTTGTGCATTGCATTTTATCATTGCATATCTGTATATTTTTTGCGCCGGGTACAACAGCTGGCGACTTCACTGGGGATCATAATGTAGAGAGTTAAGCCTAGTTTGAGGCTTTTGGTTTGCTTATTCCAGGTTAGCCGTATATGTCCTATCTTTTACATTACTGCAAAATACTGAACTGTCTGGATTTGTTGGCTTTGCCTTCTCTTCTACTCCTTTTTTTTCTTTTTGCCTTTATGGCTTGGTTCTTGGTTACTGTGTGCTATGGTTCATCACCGGACCAGAGAGAAACTTAGGATTAGTTGAGGGATTTTTGCATTGGGCTCTCTGACATGTGACTTTGAGTTCCGGTGTGAAAATTCCGCTCGGAATAGATTCCCTTGGAAAGGTTGGGCTCTCTGCCGCATGGCTTTGGGTTCAGTTTTTTCCATGTGGGGTCCAAAACTCCGGGGGCCTTTTTATCCAGTCTAGGTATCCGAAACTTTTGTCTAGGGACCACCGTCTAGAACCCGTGTCGAGGTTATGATGTTGACTCATCCAGTTGGCGTTATAATCTCGCTCCGATGAGGTTGCTTTTGAGAAAAGTAATCGAGAATTCGGGGAACCGTGTCAACCTAGAACAACATGTGAGAGGGATGGGTTACAGGTAACTTTGAACTTTTGGCCTCAGAGATTTCATTTTGAAAAGAACCCAGTTGTTATGAAAATGGAAGATTTGTGACTTTGAGATCAAGTTCGTCAGATGATACAATGTTACTATGATCATATACATGCATATGCATACATACACTCATGCATCCATTCTATATTTGTTGATATACTCATAAAACGGACATTTTGATTCTTTTTAGGGAATTAAAAGAAAGTAAGGTCATAAGCATTAGGGACTATGGTGACAGGTCGAAGAGGCACTACCTCCTTTAGCTTCAAGGTTCCGAAAGTGGATGATTTGATGGCTTGGGAAGCTCAGCTGTCTAATATGAAGAGGGACAACATCCGGCTTAATTATGGGTCAATTCTAGATCTTTTGTACACAAAGGTCAATACATCGCAGTTGGTTACTCTTGCTCAGTTCTATGATCCTCAGCTCCATTGTTTTACTTTCCAAGATTTTCAGATACTCCCGACTTTGGAGGAATTTGAATACCTCTTGGATTTTAAGATGGAAGGTCATGCTTGTTATGTGCGGAATGTTCCTACAACTAAAGAAGTTGCTAAAGCCTTGTACCTTGATGTTGCACCGTCTCATGAAAAGAAGAATGAGTTGATTGGTTTTTCTAAGGATACACTAAAGGCCAAAGCTCAACAAGCCTTGAATTCTGGTAATTGGAGAGCCCACAATGCTATTTTTGCTCTCTTGATATACGGTTTAGTGATGTTTCCTAGCGAAGAAGACTTTGTTGATCTCTTAGCCGTTGGTGTCTTTGTGAGTGGGAACCCTATCCCTACTTTGTTGGCTGACTTCCTTTACTCTGTACATGATAGGCGTGGAACAAAGAGAGGAGGTCAAGTTATCTGTTGCGCGCCTCTAATTCAGAAATGGTTAGATTTGCATCTTCCTGACCAAGGACCTTTTGTGTTTGATGATAGTGTGAAATGGTCCATGAAGTTAAGTGCACTTACAGAAAAGGATATCCGTTGGTATGATCGCAAGCGAAAGTTCCCTTTGGTTCTGTTCAAATGTGGTTCTTTCTCCAATGTCCCCCTTATTGGAACTAAAGGCTGCCTTAATTATAATCCTACTTTGGCTCTTCGTGAATTAGGACACCTGGTTGATGTTCCTAAGGACTGATCACGGTCATTTCGTGGTCAAAATAAAGTTTAATTAAAAGTAGTACAAGGCAGTTAACCTTGGTCGTCTCTCAAGGACTCTTGATCGAAGTCTAACAATTATTAGAATCAAATTATGAAAACGGTAAATTAAAGAGGGTTTTGGTTTGTGAAATAAGGTAACAAAGATGTTGATTTTAATTAACAGAAAAGTAATCAATCCATTGGTTTCAGGTAACTTCGTTTACTATCTATCACAGGTTCTGCGAAAATATTCATTCAAGAGTTTATGCTTTGGTTAATTATAAAACTAATTACACAAGCGGCAACTAGTCTTATAAGGAATTCAAATGATTAAGCATCAAGTGTGTTCAATTAACTATACCTAGGATCAAGCGTCACGCGAGCATAATTAATATCATAACAATTTCCAATCAACCCTATTAATATTGCTAAGCGCAATAGCTTGTACCAGTTTCTAACCAAATCAATTCTAACAAGCGTAAAATCAATTCAATTAACTATAATAGTATAAATTCGAAATAGAGTAATGAAGCATCAATCTAAACCGAATTCATACAGAGAAAACAAGATATGAAACTGATACAAAACAACATAAACTCACAAATAAAATTGCTATTGATAATCAAACCTCAAGAATTCATAAACGAAGTTACTTACAACCAACGGATCGATAGACAGAATTAGTTCTCCATAGCAAGCGGCTGCCTAGGGTTTATAATTTCGTGTATTGCAGCATGATCTCTGACCTAGGGCGAATTTTGGTTTAAATAAGCAAAGGAAACGAGCTTTAAGAGCCTCGGGTCGAAAAATACAAGTTTGACCTGGTTTTGGATCATTAGCAAAAAGTCTGGAACATTGACGTGTACTTTTGACTACTTTGCGCTCCAACTTGGCTTTTGGCTTCAACATGAAAGTTGTAGCTCTGTGTCTTATCTTTCCAACGCATATTTGTAAGCCTCATTTGGATACTCCTAGCTCAAGTTATGGTCTGCGCAATGAGAAGGTGTCAAAATGCAATTAAATCCGAAAATTAGTCAAATAAATTCATTAAAGCTCAATTGTGACCCAAGACCTAGAAACATAGTAAAAACTAAATATTATAGTAAAAGGACTATTAAAATGCTAAATTATAATACTAGAAAATATGTGCCAAAATGCACTGATCAAGGACCGTGATTTGGAGAGGTTTATTCTGAAAAAAGTAGAAGACGATCCAGACTTATGGGCTCGAATCCAGAGAGCTTGGAATCGTTTCACAAGGAAGGAAATGGGTAAGAGAGATTGCAAGGCAACTGAGGATTACACTGATTGGGTGAAAATGCGGGTCCAAGAGATTCGGATGCCATTTACTGATGTTGCTCCGTTTGAAAGACCAGTTCCAGCTGCTACTAACCCCATTGAAGAAGATGAAACTGTGAAGGCAATGATTGAAGACCTGCGAGAAAAGAACTCAGAATTGTCTACCGAATGCAGTAAGTATCGTGAGCAATACAACCAGTCTCAAGAGCAGTGCAAGAAATATCAAGAAGAAATAGATAAACAAACAGCTTGGTTTAAGGATCACCAAGAAAGGTCGGATAAAGTTGCTAAAAAGAAAGAAAAAAGAATGAGAGAAATGCTTGAAGAAGAGTTCCAGATAAAGAAAGCTGAAGTCGAAAAAGTTAATGAAGAGTTGAGAGAGTCCGGCCAAAAGGCCTTGAGTTCCCAAAACGATGTGAAAAGAAAATATCAAGTTCAGTTAGATAATGCTATGAGAGCTTTAAAGAAAGAAAAGGCTGAAAGAAAAGGATTGGAAGAGGCTTTCCAAGCAGACAAGAAAGAATATGAGGAGGCTCTACTGATCGAGAGGACTAAAAGAGAAAAGCTCGAGAAATCTCTTGAAGAGCAAGGAGATGTGATTGTTCAAATGGAAAGAAGCCTCGAGATACTTCAAAGATCCATAGATCAACAAGGCGAGCGATATAACTTTGATGTGGGAGAGTTGCATGGTCAACTAGAAGCGTTGCGCGAGTCAAGTAAAAAGTATTTCATCTTGAATTGTCATCGTGCAAGGGTAGCTCAAAACAGTTTGGTTAGGTTGGTAACCCTCATTAATGATTTCATGGAAAGGTTACCTAATGAATTGGATGACGCTGAAATTGGTCTTTGTGTGGGGACGGCTGATAAAAAAGTAGTCAAGTTCGTCAGGAAGTTCAGGAGGCTATTGGATAGTTACAAGCTAGAACTCGAACAAGCTCAGAAGATCGTCATTTGATTTCTTGTATCTTTATAATGTTGATGTAATATGCAAGGCTTGCAGCAATTTATTGCACTCGCAATACTTGTAGTTTATCCTTATGTTTATCAAGGCTTGTAATAATTTCATTCTATATTTTATCAAGGCTTGTAATATTTTCTTATGATTATCCAAACTTGTAATGACTTTTTCTATCCATGAATGATTATGATGACTTTTGAGTAATAATGCGTGTATTTACTTTCAATCAATAATGATTATTAGATTTGAGGATATGTTTGCGCAAAGTCGTTATGCTATTGGGGTTTCTAGAAGTGCCGATTCGTGTTTTACTTGTGTCCTTAATTGCTTATGACCATTACGTGCTAAAAATAAAAAAATAAAAAAATAATAATAATAAAATAAAATAAAATAAAAAAATATATGTAATAAAAATTCCCTAAAATGAAAACAAAATGTACAAAACATATATCAATATTTTTGCATGCATTTTCATGGATCAACTCTCATTTTCATTCATTCATTCCAACAGCTACCTTCCCGGCACCGTTATTTTACAAGAAGAGTTGCTCATCACATTATGGACAATTGGCAAGAGAAACACGATGCGCTCCAGGCTGAGGTCACCCAGATGGGTGGACAGGTAACCCAATTGGGTGGAAGAATGACCCACTTGGGTGGAAAGCTAGATCAGATCTTGGAGATGTTGGCTAATATGAATATGCAACCAAGGACGGTTGAGGTTCCCGCACCTGCAGTTGCTGTTACTCAAGGAAATGCCTTTGGTGGTTATGATGGGCCTACTTTTGGTCTACCTAAGGGTTATGTTCCGCAAGGATATATGGCAGCGACTTCTGTTCCACTTGTTGAAACTCCTGCTAGGGTCAGCACGGTACAATAGGTGATTGACTTAAATCAAGATGCGTTTGAGGATCCTAGGGATGCTTATCAAGGTCCTGACTATCATGGGCCTAGATTTGCATATCCAGGAATGGCACCCCAGGTTAATGAGCAAAAAGTTGATTCTGCTCCTCAGTTGGAACAGAAATATCAGGCTCTTGAGGAGAGGTTGAATTTGGTAGAAACGGGTAATGATCCGTTGGATTTCTCGAAGATGTACTTGGTTTCCGATTTTGTGCTTCCACCAAAGTTCAAAATGCCTGATTTCGAGAAGTATAAGGGTTTGAGTTGCCCGAAGAATCATCTAGTTATGTATATCAGAAAGATGGCCTCTTATGCTCATGATGACAAATTGATGATCCACTGTTTCCAAGACAGTCTAGCCGATGTGCCTCTCAACTGGTACATGCAACTTGAAAAAGGCAGCATCCTTTCGTGGAGGGATTTGGCCAATGCTTTTATCAAACATTACCAATATAATATGGATATGGCTCCAAACCGCACTCAGCCCCAAAATACTACTATGAAGGATGGTGAATCTTTCAAGGTCTATGCTCAAAGGTGGAGAGCCCTAGCTTCTCAAGTACGTCCTCCGCTCTTGGAGACGGAACTTGTGGACTTGTTTACCAATACTCTGCAAGGAACCTACTTTGAAAGGTTAGTAAGTACTTCTTCCTCTGACTTTGCCGATCTGGTTCGAGTTGGCGAAAGGGTCGAAATGGGGATCAAGAATGGGAAGATTCCATCTGCTGCAGGTTCGTCAAGTAACAATGCAAGGAAGCCTGGTGTTGGCTTTAACAGAAAAAAAGAAGGTGAAGCTAACGCCATATCTTCAAGGGGCAGTCGAGCACAGTCTACAGCACCTGTCCAGTTCCCTTACTTTCCAATTCCGTACTTAGCTGCCGCTCAGCACCAACAGTTTCCTAATTATCAGTATCAGAATCCAATGAATCTAGTGCCTCAACACCAGCAACAGGCACCCCCGAAACAGAATCCTCCACCAGTTCGTAGGGTTTTCGATCCAATCCCTATGTCATATAGTCAGCTGCTTCCTTATTTGGTTCACAGTGGTAAAGTGACGCCCAAACCTTTGAAGGCCATGGTCCCACCATTCCCTATTTGGTATGATGTTAATTTAAAATGTGACTATCATGCTGGTACTGTGGGTCACAATACTGATAATTGTAGAGCTTTTAAGCACAAAGTACAAGACTTGATTGATGACAATGATTTGTCTTTTAAAGAAAGTGGGCCCAATGTGACTAACGATCCATTGCCTAAGCACCCAGCAGGTAATGTGAGTTGCGTTGAGAGTGGCGGAAATCTGATAAAAGATGTTTCGTTGATAAGAACTCCTTTGTCTTCTGTCCGAGAAATGTTGTTGAATTATGAGGAATTTGTGAACCTGCATCCTGATTGTAAAGAATGTCAGAATGATCCGAATCATTGTTCGGAGTTAAAGGAATGTTTGCAATAGTTGATGGACCAAGGCCTGGTACAGGTTGGTTACTCAAAGAAGGAAGATTTGGTCGCTACTGTTGATCAGCAGGGGCATGAGAAGAGTGTGGGAAAGATTGAGATCTTGTATAGGAAATTGGAGATAGAGGTTCCTTGTCGCAAAAAAGAGCCTCTTATCATCCAAATACCTGCACCTTTCCCTTATGAAAGCACTAAGGCTGTTCCGTGGAATTATAGTACATCTGCTTATGTACAAGGGAAGCCTGTAGTGATTCCTGAACAGGGAGTGACTAGTATTGATGGGCCCGGTAAGATAACAAGAACTGGTAGGGTATACTCTCCAGAAATATCTGCAAAGAATGGTTCTGCATCTTCTCCATTACCAGCTAAGAGTTCACCGGCTGTTGACACTAGTGCTGAGTCGTCTAAAGAGAAAGATAAGCAAGAGGAGGTGGATGAATTTCTCCGAATTATCCGAAAAAGTGATTACAAGGTTGTGGATCAGTTGAACCAGACACCTTCCAAGATCTCCATTTTGTCCTTTTTGATGAATTCTGAGGCCCATAGATCAGCTTTGTTGAAGCTCCTGAATATGGCCCATGTGAATCAAGACATCACAGTCGATCAATTTGATGGAGTGGTCAACAATATCACAGCTAGTAGATGTTTGGGTTTTGTTGAATCTGAACTACCTTCTGAGGGGTATACACATAATAGAGCTTTACACATTTCTATGAGGTGTCAAGACAACAATATTGCTCGAGTTTTGGTCGATACTGGCTCTTCATTGAATGTTTTGCCCAAATCCACCTTGATGAAATTATCTCTGCTTGGACCAACACTAAGGCCAAGCAATTTGATTGTCAAAGCCTTCGATGGGTCTCAAAGGGAGGTAATCGGAGAAATAGAGCTGCCAATATTTATTGGTCCACAACTGTTCAATATAACTTTCCAAGTCATGGATATCAATCCATCTTACAGTTGTTTGTTAGGGCGGCCATGGATTCATGCTGCTGGTGCTGTAACTTCTACTCTCCATCAAAAGCTCAAGTTTGTGTCCAATAACAAATTGATAACTGTGTCTGGTGAAGAGGATACTTTGGTGAGCCATTTGACCTCGTTCAAGTATGTTGAAAATGATGAAGGTGCTGTAGAAATTCCCTTCCAAGCTTTGGAGGTTGCAAGTGTCACCCTTGCAAAACCTGAAAGTGACGGTTGGAAAGAAAAGAAATCTGTTACTTCTTTAAGAAGCTTGAAGGTAGCCTTGGAAGAAGGACTTCCTACTGGTCTAGGGCAGATGTTGGTTTTGTCTGAGAAGAAGGATCGCTTCGGTTTGGGTTATCAGTCGTCTGAAGGGATAGCAACTCAGAAAAAGGTACAAGACAAGATTCCAAGGATTGAGGATACTTTCTGTAGTGCTGGTTACCGTGTTGATGGCCACATTGCTATGGTTGATGACAACGAGATTGTTGGAAAGAACCAGGATTGGGTGCGCCAGTGTTCTCCAGAGACTGTGCTCACTAATTGGACAGCTGTTGGAATCCCTGAAGTTGTTTTTATTTCAAAGTAATTTGTTTTCCTTTCAAAACACCTTTGTTCAGCCCAGAACAAATGGTCGTGCTTGTAGGGCCACTTTGTTTTAATGTTTAATTTGCAATTAATGAAAAAAAGTACTTCTTGTGCAATTTCTGTCTTATTTATTCTTCTTTTTACAGTTTTAAAAAGATAAATTATAAAAATGACAATAATCTCTTGCATTTCATAAGAACACTTTTGCATTCAAATCTAAATCAGTAAAATTAAATCATGCAGAAATGAATCCATGAATCATAACAGTGCTGTAAATCTTCATGACTTCGATCTCCCAATTAATCAAGCTGAAGAGGATGGAGAGGAAAACTATGAATTACCAGAAGAGTTAGCCCGAATGTTGGATCAAGAGAAAAGAATGATTCAACCTCATCAGGAACCAGTGGATGTGATCAATCTGGGGACTGAAGAGGATAAAAAAGAGGTCAAAATAGGTGCCTCCCTACAGCCAGATGTGAAAGAGAGTCTGATCAAGCTGCTTCGAGAGTATGTGGATGTGTTTGCATGGTCATACCAGGATATGCCCGGTTTGGATACTAACATAGTTGAACACAAGCTTCCGCTCAAGCCTGAATGTCCTCCGGTAAAGCAAAAGTTGAGAAGAACTAGACCTGACATGGCTCTCAAGATCAGGGAAGAAGTCAGAAAGCAGTTTGACGCGGGTTTCCTTGCAGTGGCGAAGTACCCCGAATGGATTGCTAACATAGTACCAGTCCCGAAGAAGGACGGCAAAGTGCGCATGTGTGTGGATTATCGGGATTTGAATAAAGCGAGCCCGAAGGATGATTTCCCATTACCTCACATCGATGTATTGGTGGATAACACAGCTCGTTTCCCGATCTTCTCCTTCATGGATGGTTTCTCAGGTTACAATCAGATTAAAATGTCGCCTGAAGATATGGAGAAAACCACATTCATTACCCCGTGGGGAACTTTCTGCTACAAAGTGATGCCTTTCGGTTTGAAGAATGCTGGGGCAACATATCAACGTGCCATGGTTACTCTCTTCCATGACATGATCCACAAAGAGATAGAAGTGTATGTGGATGATATGATTGCTAAATCTCAAACAGTAGAAGAACACTTGGTACATCTCCTGAAATTGTTCGAAAGGTTGAGAAAGTATCAGTTGCGATTAAATCCTAACAAGTGTACATTTGGTGTCAGGTCCGGCAAATTGCTAGGCTTCATTGTCAGTGAAAAGGGAATTGAGGTTGATCCCGACAAAGTCAAAGCAATTCAGAATATGCCAGCACCAGTGACTGAGAAAGAAGTCAGAGGTTTCCTAGGGCGACTGAATTATATCTCCAGGTTTATCTCTCATCTTACTGCAACTTGTGAACCAATTTTCAAGTTATTGAGAAAAGATCAGGCTGTTGAATGGAATGAAGACTGCCAAAGGGCATTTGAAAAGATTAAACAATACTTACAAGAGCCACCAGTCTTGATACCGCCTGTTCCTGGAAAGCCGTTGATTTTGTACCTACATGTGCTAGAGGAATCCATGGGGTGTGTACTTGGACAACATGATGAAACTTGGTAGGAAGGAGCATGCAATTTATTACTTGAGCAAGAAATTCACTAGTTGTGAAATTAATTACACACTAGTTGAAAAGACTTGCTGTGCTTTGACTTGGGCCGCTCGCCGTTTGAGACAGTATATGGTGTGTCATACAACTATGTTAATCACCAAGATGGATCCTATCAAATACATTTTTGAGAAGCCTGCTTTAACTGGAAGAATTGCCCGTTGGCAGATGTTGTTGTCTGAATATGATATTCAATATGTTACACAAAAAGCTATCAAAGGGAGTGTGCTAGCAGAGCATCTAGCTCACCAGCCTTTAGATGATTACCAGCCTGTGCGCTTTGATTTTCCTGATGAAGATATCATGGCTTTGAGTGAAAAACCTCCCATTGGTGATGATGAAGGGCCCGAACCAGGATCTTTGTGGAAGCTTGTGTTCGACGGTGCGTCCAATGCTATGGGGCATGGTATAGGTGCTGTTATAATCTCTCCTCGTAATACTCACACGCCATTCACAGCCAGGTTGTTGTTTGACTGTACCAACAATATTGCTGAATATGAGGCTTGTATTATGGGTTTAGAAGGGGCAATTGATTTAAGAATCAAGAACCTAGAAGTGTATGGAGATTCTGCTCTGGTTATCTACCAAATCCGAGGGGAGTGGGAAACTCGTCATCCTAATTTAATTCCATATCGGGATCACATTATGGAAATGACGAAATACTTTGATGTTATCACTTTCCATCATATTCCCAGAGAAGAGAATCAGTTAGCTGATGCTTTAGCTACTTTGTCAAGCATGTACAAAGTAAGTTATCCAAATCATGTGCCTCGTGTAGCAATTGAGCGCAGAGAAAAACCCGCTTATTGTTTGGCAGTTGAGGAAGAGAAGGATGGAAGACCTTCGTATTATGATATCAAGAACTTGATCAAAAACAAAGAATATCCTGCCGGTGCTTCCGAACAAGATAAGAAGACTTTGAGAATGCTAGCAGCTGGTTTCTTCCTAGATGGGGTAGTGTTGTACAAAAGAAACTATGATAATGTCCTTCTCCGTTGTGTAAAGAAGAGAGAAGCGGACATGCTTATTGAAGAGATTCATGAAGGAGCTTTTGGTACTCATGCAAATGGGCACTCTATGGCAAAGAAAATTCTCCGTGCGGGCTATTACTGGTTGACCATGGAAGCAGATTGCATCAGCTATGCTAGAAAGTGTCACAAATGCCAAATCTATGCGAACAAGATTCAAGTTCCACCTACTCCTTTGCATGTTATGACAGCACCTTGGCCTTTTGCTATGTGGGGCCTGGATATGATTGGTATGATTGAACCAAAGGCGGCAAATGGTCATCGTTTCATCTTGGTCGCTATTGACTATTTCACAAAATGGGTCGAAGCAGCATCCTATGCCAATGTCACCAGAAAGGTGGTTTCTAAGTTCATCAGGAGGAAGATAATCTGTCGTTATGGAGTTCCTAGCAAGATTATCACTGATAATGCCAGCAACTTGAATAATCAGACAATGAGAGAGTTGTGTGCTGAGTTCAAGATTGAACATCACAATTCATCACCATACCGGCCCAAGATGAATGGCGCTGTCGAAGCAGCTAATAAGAACATCAAGAAGATCATTCAGAAAATGGTGAAGACTTACAGGGACTAGCATGACATGCTTCCTTATGCTCTCCATGGGTACAGAACCACAGTTCGCACCTCGACAGGGGCAACCCCTTTCTCTCTGGTATATGGTATGGAAGCGGTACTACCACTAGAAGTTGAGATTCCTTCGTTAAGAGTCTTGAGAGATGTCAAACTCGACGAAGCAGAATGGGTTCAGAATCGGCTTGATCAGCTCAACCTCATCGAAGAAAAGAGAATGACAGCTTTGTGTCATGGTCAGTTGTACCAGCAAAGGGTCAAGAGAGCATTTGATAAGAAGGTCCGTCCAAGACAGTTCAAGGAAGGTGATTTGGTGTTGAAAGAAATAATGCCCGTTCATAAAGACTTACGAGGAAAATGGACTCCTAATTATGATGGACCATTTGTCGTGAAGAAAGCCTTCTCCGGTGGGGCAGTGATCCTTGCAACTATGGACGGTGAAGAGTTTGCACATCCAGTGAACTCTGACGCAGTCAAGAAATATTATGCCTAAAAAATGAAGTGATAAAAAAATATATATTTGCCCGTCAAGCTGAAAACCTGAAAAGGCGGCTTAGTCAAAAAAGAGGGCGTCTCGGTGGATTGAAAACCTGAAAGGGCGGTTCATGCAAAAAATAAGACATAAAAAAAAAAAAAGGCATAAGACTGCGTCACTTGATCAACATGCGGGCGAAACTTCAGATAGAAAAGATTGGTTCAATTTCCTTTCTCGAAAGCAAGATATTGTGGTGTTGAGCTCATGGAGAAAGACAGCTTTGTTATGATTCCATGAAATTTATTTATTTTTCATTGCCATTATCTTAGTTTCAATTTGCAATCACCTCATTAAGGGATTAGCATCCAGTTGTAAAAACTTTCCGCATTTTTGCGCAATGAATAAAATTTCCACTTTCAATCATATTGTCTCTGCTAGCTTTTATGTTCTGATTGCATACGCTTGTGCTATTCATTTTTTAACAAATAAAGCATTTAAACATTGTGAAAAATAAAAGCATTTGAAAAGATCACAAACTGTTTTGATTTTTTTAAACATCTAAAGGGAAACCAGCGGCATATTTTAATTTGCCCCAATCCAACAAAAAAAAAAAATCATGGCAATCCCTTGATTTCTTTTCATGAAGAAGGTTGCTATCCTTTGTGGAAACTTGACTGAATGTTTATTCCATAACCACAGCCAACATTTCAAGATTTTCATCTCAGTAGAGTTACTCAAATTCTCGGTACCGGGAAATTCAAACTCTCCCCAAAATAAACTCAGAAATTCATGCATATTCATGCATTCTCGCATATAGGTTCATGCATAAAAAGAATCACACCAAATCTTGCATATAATCAGATATTTCATCTGCATTAGTTCTACATTTAGGTTATAGAAGTGCATAATCATGCATTCATGAGGCACATGTTTAAAATGTTGTCTTAACAGGTTGCGAACTGGGATGTCTTGTTCAATAATAAAGGTCTGTGGACCTAATTCTCCAACAAGACGATTGAATTGTAATTCCTCAACAAGAAGGGTTGACGAATCTTTTCCCCAATGAATTGGTCAACAAAGTGTCATCCCCAAGCAGATCAGTCAGTGCATCATATTCTCAAAGAGAAAGATTGAGAAATCGTTTCTTTCTCCAGTGAGGCAGTTGATAATTGTTCATCCCAGTAAGTCGGTTGAAACACTGTATCTTTAGCAAGATGGTTGGTGAACCATGATATTTTGACAAGAAGGATTGGTGAATCTTTAATCATCCCCAGTGAATTTATTTGGTCTTATCCTTATCACTGATGTTCAGCAAAGTGGTCAACAGAATTTCATCCTTATTGAAGGGATTTTCATTCTACACTTTCCAAAAAAAAGGTTGATTATTCTTTCCCCAGTAAATAATTCGACAAGTATTACCTACAGCAGATTGGTCTACATACAACTTTCCCAGTCAAAAAGTTAAATAGACCTGTTCTCTATTAGTTTGTTCAAGATGGTTATCTCCAGTCGATTGATAGATTAAATTCTTCAGCAAAATAGTTTTCAAGCAGTTGTCTTGTGAATTTTGCCAAAGATAATGGCAGAGTATTCAATTTCGACTCACAGCAAGTTTTCTTTACTCAAAGACACATCAAGGTAGAGCATTTTTCAGAATCAGTTTTTATGAGTTGAGGAACCCTGAGGGGGGAAGACTCTTTTGTTTTTTTATGGTCAACACACCCGAAGAAGAGGTAATGATCAGTTTTTGAGATAACGCACCCTGAGGGGAGGCGACTCAGCTTTTCATGGTCGACACACCAGTGAAGTGGTAACGATCAGCTTTGGAGTTCAGGTACCCTGAGGGGGGAAGACTTCATTTTTTTTCTTTCATGGTCGACACACCAGTGAAGTGGTAACGATCAGTTTTGGAGTTCAGGTACCCTGAGGGGGGAAGACTTCATTTTTTTCTTTCATGGTCGACACACCAGTGAAGTGGTAACGATCAGTTTTGGAGTTCAGGTACCCTGAGGGGGGAAGACTTCATTTTATCTTTTATGGATCAACACACCCATAAAGCGGGTAATGATCATTTTATTCTCAGGTATGCAGTTACTAGCGATTCCAGGTATGTTTCCACCTTCATCTTCCGTATGCATTCATTATCATTACATCACATCCACACCACAAAATTAGGGCATTTATATTTAATTATTTTTTACTTCAAATGCATAAAGGCGCAAGTCAGTTATGCATTCGAGTATAAGACAATTAAATAGGGGCAGCTGTAATACCCTAATTTTATGCTTTTTTAAAAAAATAAATATTTTATTTAAAAAATTACTTTTTATTCTTCTTTAAGAAATAAAAAGTAGGCTTTCTGATATTTTTGTTTTACAATTTATCATTTTATTTTTTATTGCTTTAAAATATAGCAATTTACCTTTTATATGAAAAATAGCAAAAATATTTGAGAATTGTTTTCATTTCTTTATTTAAGTATATATTTTATTTTCATATTTTTCTATATTTTTATTTACTTTTTATTCATTTTTATTTAATATTTTTGCATTTTATCCCTTTAAAGTTTTTCTTGACCAACCAAATGATGCCACCTCATTTCCTTCACATTTTACTACCATTTCATTCATTTAAAATAAATTAGAATTTTTCTTTCACTCAATTCACACATTTTACCCCCAAGAGTACAAATATCACAAAAATACCCCAAGGTTAATGGCCCTATAAATAGGACCATTTATTACAAACCCTAGGGCAGATCACTGTTCACAGAAGCTTCTCTCTCTCTTCTTTCTCCTTGCTTCAGCGCCGCTCACTTCTCCCCCTTTCATCAAACCCTAAATTTCTAAACCTCAAAATCACCCTAAAATCTTCATCAAAACCACAAATCATGATAAAGTGACTTGATCAAAACACGTTTCCGCCTCTGTTCCTCTCTCAATCGCCACCGAATCGCTCGAAAACGGCACCAAGATCTTCAAATCCAAGACCGAAAATTTCCAAAACTAAAAAGGTTTAGATCGATCGATTTCGGACGAGTTCTCCTTCTTTTCTTCTCGATTATCACTTAAATATTGCATATAAACTGTTCTGTGATGTTGGTTTGGCTCGATTTAACTTGAAAAACGATTAGATCTCATTTTTGTTTCCGTCGGATTTGTTTGGTTTATGCGCTTATTTTGCTTAATCTGTGAAAACTGTTGTTAAAATCGAAATCTATGTAAGAAAATGCGTTGATTCGTTTATCTGTTTATGTGATTTGATCTCGTTTTGGTGTCTGTTTGTTCGTCGTCCGAAGCTTTCCGTGCTTGCTTTCATGGAGTTCACCGAGTCACTGAGTCAGTGACTCGGTCGTGTGAGAAGGATGACGCGCGGACACGTGTTGGCCTACGATTGGTCGACGTGTTTGTTTTTCTTCTGGGTTGGTGACCGGTTCCGGGTCGGGTCACACCGTCCGACCCGATCCGGTCTGTTAGAGAGGAATCTGGGCTTAATCCCTTCTGGGCCTAATTAGATCTTGTGTGAATTACTAGCCATACACCTGCAGTTGCTATCTGCACCCCTCTCTTTTGTGAATAAAGCTGGGCTTAGGCCCAGATCTGTTTTACTGCATGCACTCCCTCCTTCTGCTATTCGCACCCCTATCTGAATTTTGTAAAATGGGCCTTAAGCCCAATTAATTTTTCTGAATGCTTTGTGATTTTTGCTGCTGCATTCCTTAATATGTGTTTGCACCCCCTCTCTTTCTCTTTTCTTTTTTTTCTTTAACTTAGATTAGAAAAATGGATTAAAAAAGTAATCGATCTCTGACGCATGACTTTGATCGATTAATTTTTTAATTCGAAGTTTTTTTACAATTTTGATACGAAAAACGAATTAAAAAAGTAATCGATCTCTGACGCATGACTTTGATCGATTAATTTTTTAATTCGGAGTTTTACAACTTTTAGATTAGAAAAAGTAGATTAAAAAAGTAATCGATCTCTGACGCATGACTTTGATCGATTAATTTTTTAATTCGGAGTTTTACAACTTTTAGATTAGAAAAAGTAGATTAAAAAAGTAATCGATCTCTGACGCATGACTTTGATCGATTAATTTTTTAATTCGAAGTTTTTTACAACTTAGATTAGAAAAATGGATTAAAAAAGTAATCGATCTCTGACGCATGACTTTGATCGATTAATTTTTTAATTCGAAGTTTTTTTACATTTTTGATACGAAAAACGAATTAAAAAAGTAATCGGTCTCTGACGCATGACTTTGATCGATTAAATTTTTTTAATTCGAGGTTTTTTACAATTTAGATTAGAAAAAGTAGATTAAAAAAGTAATTGGTCACTGACGCATGACTTTGATCAATTAATCTTTTAATTCGGAGTTTTTGGAACCTAGATTAAAAATGGATTAAAAATAAATAGTCACTGACGCATGACTTTGACTAAGTTATTTTTAATTCAAATGTTTGAAACTTTAAATTAGAATTTATTCGAGAAACCACGGGACAGAGCCTGACGCATGACTTGTCTCTGTCTCAACTTTTGACTTTGACTTCTTAGTTTGACCTTCAGTTGACTTTTCGCGTTGACTTTTTATGTTGACTTTTTATAGTTGATTTTTTTCCTACTTGACTGAATTATGCTGTTTGCTTATAATTGTTAGATGTTTCATTTCTCTTTGTCTGATACATGGTTACTTGTTTATATGCTCATATCTGATGCATTTTTAATTGTTCAGTATCATGGATTATATGTCATCTGCATTCATACATTTGCATTTCTCTATCCTTCTACCTTTCTTTTTTCTTTTTCTTTTCTGAAACTGGAAAACTCTGAAAATACTCTAAATAAACTATTGAATGAAAAGAGGGATGTCTGACGCATGACTTTCATCTCTTGAACAGTCCAAAGTACTTGCCGCATGGCTCGCGACTGAGGACTATTCTCATTCACTGAATAATTCCTCAGAAAATCTAAAAGACACTCAAACCACTCAACTGTTTTCCTGCCCTTGCGCAGTCAACTCTTTTCATATGCCCTTGCGCAGTTAAACCTTTTTACTTCTTTTTCCTAAATGGATGGCGCTTTATTCATTCCCCTGCTACAAACAAACGCTTAAGCCTCCGAAGCGAGCATACAAGCATACTGTTGTATCAGTGGAATGCGACCTAAGCATCATTCACTAAAAACAACCAACACACAAATCTTTCTTTTCAGGAAGAACTACGTGAGCTTTGAGTTCCTCATTGTACTTGGGGGATACGTAGGAGCGAGAGCCTCTCTCGTCAAGCCAAATAATAAAAAACTCTTTTTTCTCTTTTCAGTTTAATTTGCAGTATTTTATTTTCTTCTATGCGGTTATCTCTGTTTATGCAAACTAAAATTCTTCAAATGGTTCCCGTTGAGTACAACGGATATGAGGGGATGTTAACGTCTTCCCCTCATGTAACCAACTCCCGAACCCGATCTTTAAGGTTTTATCATTATTTTCCTTTCCCCTCACGGGATAAATAAAATATGGTGGCGGCTTCATTGTTTACATTTGTGCATTGCATTTTATCATTGCATATCTGTATATTTTTTGCGCCGGGTACAACAATATATATATATATATAGTTTGCCGTTTCAAAAAAAAGTTATGTTCTAGTGATTATTACATTTGGCTTATTAACTAGTAGTCATTAGGTTTAGAATAGTGAAAAATCTGATTTTTTAAAGGTAGTTTGGTGATTAAAATTTTACGTAGTGAATAAGTTATAAGTGAGTGTATCAACATATCAAAGTTCGCAGTCTCTACATATTTTATGTAATGTCTCTATCAACTAAACTAACCCATTTTACAATTGTTTCTGATGGAATTTGAAGTTGACACTTTAAAGTTACTAAACAAATTATGTCCCTAGTTAGATAAAACAAGCTCTCTAATAAGAGTTTAGTATTGTAACATCAATTTATCGACTTCAAATTCTATCAGGGACACTTGTAAATTGGTTTCAAATGAGAAATACATGGTTGTTAAACTCGCGTTTTAAATCGTAAACTCGGTCGAGTTTACGATTTTAGGTGTGAAAAACGAGCCGACTCGGTAGTAAACTCGTTTTTTAGTAAAATCGGGAATGAAATCGAGTTTGCTCCGAGTTAACTCGGTCAAACTTGGTAAAACCGTGTAAACTCAAACAATTTTACTTGTTTTTCCGATTTTACCTTTACAAACTTTTTTTTTGGCCCAATTTTTTTTGCCCCATTTTTTGACACGTTTTAAAGGGATGGCAGAGAAACAATGTCACTTGAAAAACCTTTTTTATTCCAATTTCTCTGTTCTTTATGTTTTTTGGATGGTTTTAACTTAACACCTTTAGAAACTTATGAAATCCGTTATTTTGGATGTTTATTATATGATTTAGTGGAATAATTTATGTATTTTGAAACAAGTTTATGGATATGCCGCTACTTATTATGCGATGATTTAGTATATTTTGGCTTTATAATTATAATTAAGTTAATATTTTGAAATTTGTGACATTTTAATAGTATTATAGTAGGATATATGTTATGTACATATTATTTTTAATATTATTTTAATTTTAGGTAAACTCGTACGATTTTACGAGTCGAGTTTACGAGTCGAGTTTACCTAGGCAAAACGAGTTAAGGTAAAAATTCGAGTTCGACAACCTTGGAGAAATAGTCTTTGGAAACACAAATTTGTAGTAGATAATGATCTCAAATTAAGAACAAGAAACCATTCCAAAAAGAGTGGCCCTCCATGCCCAATAAAGTGAAATCGTCCACCAAACCGAAAAGGTATAAGGAAGACCAAAAACACTTATCTGAGGATTAAAAGTGAAGAATAAACTTTTTTAAGGGACTTAAATGGTCGAAGAAATATTTTAAAAGGATTAAAATTAAAATTTGATATATTTATAGGGATTAAAAATATATTTAGTCTAATTTTTTTTGGGTAAATATTTAGTACGTCCAATTTATTAGTTAATATTATTTTTGTAAATTTGATTTTTATGAGAGAAAATTTATTTATTATATTATTATAATATTTATTGTAAAGTGCAGGAAAAATTTAAAATAATTAAATATATACTGGTAAAAAAAATAATTAACGTGATAGTAAATTTAAAGAACATCTTAAAAAATGACTTTTTTTTTAAAGAGTCTTATTTTTAGGAGTGGAGGTGATAATTGTCCGATGAATTGATATGTATGTAATGAAGGGAGGATATTTTGCATGTTTTATTCCTCTGTTAGAAGAGTATTCATATGTCTCGTGGATATAGCCTTTATAGAAAAAATAATTTTTTTTGAATCAGTTTATAGAAAAAATAATTACTACATCCGTTTTTTTTTTTACAAAAATAAAATAATATTCATTCATTCAAATTGATAATACATTAGATAACAACATAATCAATATTGCTAAAAACGTAAAGGATAAACCTGCAAACATAATCACAGTATCCAATTAATAGCATACAACGGCAAAATGCCTACAACAAATAATATGATAAAACTAAAATTACCGGGATATCCATGTCTCTGGATCTGCAACGTTGACGTCCAAATCATTGATTGAGTATGTAATTGACTGAAGCCGATCTTCCAAATTGAAACAAATAAACACCGCAACAATACAAGAAATCAACAAGCGCCGCACAAGACGACTAACAACACAACACCACACTTAGACGGCAAAATCACTAACAAAAACACAAAAAAAAACTTAATATATGTGAAAAATCATTTATTTATATTAAAAAAAAAAAAGAAAAAACAAAAGTTAAGGGGTGATTCTAGGTCAAAAACGATCTAAAACCACCCCTCTCTGATGAACAAGGAGGAAAAAGCTTATGAAAAAGAGAGAACTTTTTCTCTCAAGAAACTAGGGCCGGCACTTAATTACTACATCCGTTTTAATTTATATGATATTTACAAAATTTTGTTGTCCTATATAAGATTATTTTCAAAGGTCAGTATACATTAATTAGAAGTTCACAAAAAAATATGTCTTCATGAGTTTAACTCAATTAATAAAGGACATTGTACACTTGTATAGGGACCAAAATTCGAACTCGGTATGCCCACTTATTCACCTTTAACGGGTGAATTTTTAACCGCTAAGCTACCTGACCAGAAAAATAAAGTTGACAAAATATCCCTAATTAAATAAAAAGAAAGGGAAAGATCATAATTTCTCTTAGTAATTAAAGGATAATTTTGGAAAAAAAATTGTATATTATTATCGACAAATTTAATAGAAAATTTAATTTTCTTAATTATTGTGTTTTTGTAAAGAGTTATTATATTAACTAGTATATGAACTCATGCCAAGCACGGGAAAAAATAAAAATAAAACTTAACTAAATAAAGAAATTTGTTTTAATAAAGTTTAAATTTAATTTGTAGAAAAATAAACATCTTACACAATATAATATTAGTATTGACTTAAGTTTTTTAACATATAAGTTAGCAAAAATTACATTTAAAATAAAATTATTTTACTTATATTACTAATATTTGGATTAGGTTTTCATTGGGGATCCACAAGACCAATATCAAATTATCAAAGTATTTTTTTTTACACTCTCATGACTAATTAACATATTGAACATTAAAGTGACATTTTACGTCTATCTCAACTATGTTAAACAAAACTGTGACCTCCAATAATAAAAAAAAATGTAACTTTCTATATTTCCTCCAATTCAGCTCCCTCGGTCATATTTCCTCTCTATTTATTGTTCACTCTCACTCTTCAATTTCACAGAGAAGTTTGCAGCTGTTATTTATTGCTATTAAAATAGATAAAACTTATATTTTATATTTGAGTGGAAATTGAGATAAAATTGAGAGATGTGATATGTTCAATCACATCTTATATTATTGTTTTTTTACAAAAAAAAAAATTATTATAATATATTGATAAGAACTTAGTCATGCTCCTACAATTTAAGAAAGTTATAAAAATTATTTGATCAAGATATTAGTCATGCTCCTACAATTTAAGATAATAACTTATATATAGTGACATAGATTTTTTGTATGAAAGATTCTTAGTAATTAAAAAAAAGAATCTACTTACATACATAAGATAATAAGATGATATGATAAACTCTAATTTGCCCATTCCTTAATTTTTGACAAGTGTTCAACTTAAGGGCAATTAGTGTCTTTGTATTAATTCATAATTTTTTTAGTTTAATATATTATTATATTTGCACCTAAAAAATATTTTTATATAGTGAAAATATGTTACGAACAATCACGAATATTTATATTTCTATTTATATATTTTAACATGTATTTATATTTTTACTCATATATTAATACGAATTGAAAGTTAATTTCTTTTGTATTTTTTGTTGATAAAGTTATTTTTGTGTGTGATTGCAACAAATATCTATAGTTTTAGTTATATATTCATAAGAAGATTTTTTTTTTATTTCTACGGGTCTCTAATTTTTTTAATTTCTACGGGTAACTAATTTTTTCTTAATTTCTACAGATACTCATATATTAATACAAAGACTTATTTTTTTGTATTTTTTACCAAGACATATATTTAATTTTATATATTTCTAGGGAGACATTTTTTATTTTATTTTTGTGGGAGTTATATTTTATTTCTACTTATATATTAATATAGAAACCTACTTTTTTGTCATTTATATAGGTAACTACATTATTTTTGATACCGGGTAACTTCATCTTCTCCACTGACTTATTAATACAAAGTTTATTTTATAATTCCTACGTGGATCTATATTTCAATTTTCAACTCATTTTTTGTCTTTTATTTTTGGTTTAGTTTTTTAGCTATACATATATTAATAAGAAGACTTTTTTATTATTTCTACGGATACCTAATTTTTTTAATTACTACGGGTACCTAATTTTTTTGTATTTAGACAAATACTTATATAATACTAATACAAAGACATATTTTTTTGATAATTTTTAACTCATGCGAAGGAGAGAAGAGAATGCATGAGATGAGAGGAGAGATATCTTAAGGAGAGAGAAAAATTAATCGTCCTAGTTATTTTTTATATATAAAGGTAAAAAATAAATAAAAGAACCGTCTATAAAGAATTGGCTAAATTGAAGTTTTAGCCTCCAAAATTTTTAATTGTGCAATTTTAACACATGTTTTAAATGAGTTAATTTAATTCCCAAGTTTCTTAATTATTGTGCTGTTTTAGCCCTTAGGTTTCAAAAGACAGAATTTAATTAGGCCTGGCAAGGCATGTATGGTCATTCATTCATAATTTAAAATATTTCAAGGATATGGGTTGTAGAGAGTATGGGGAGTGGCGGTGGGAGTTATGTTGGAGGAGAAATTTTTTTGTGTGAGAGGAGCCGTTGGTTAGATAGTTAGAAGAGTTGATTATGGATGTTGTGGTGTCGGAAGCGGATGATTAGTGGGTGTGGAGTCCAAATGTAGAGGAAAGTTTTTTAGTAAAGTTCCTTTATGTTACGCTTGAACGGCTACTTTTGCCTCACCCTACTTTGAATACTTTTGATTCTTTTGTGTTCAAGAAAATTTGGAAGGGGGTGGTCCCTTCGAAGGTAAGTTCTTTTGTTTGGCAATTGATCTTAGATAGAATTCCTTCTAATAAGAAGAATCTATGTAAGAGGGGTATTTTGAGTATTGAAAATGTTGGTTGTGTACTATGTGGTGGGGGAGTGGAGAATTCGCGTCATCTCTTTATGCATTGTAGTTTCTCGGCTAACGTGTGGTATGCTCCTTGTCAATGGTTAGGGGTGATTATAATTATTCCGCCGGAGTTGTCAATGTTGTATGCTATGATGGTAGATAGTGGAGTAAATAAGAAGTTAAAAATTGGATATTCAATTGTGTAGCTTGTTTTTGTTTGGATTTTGTGGAAGACGTGCAATGACAGAATTTTTAACAATATAGAAGGGAACGTTGGAGCCGTGGTAGAGTTGATACAGCGAACACCTTAAAAATAGTTTATTCATAAGTCGGCACAAGGGCCTTGCTTGTTATATGAATGGGTGTGGAATCCGGGACTTTCAATGCTTTGGTAAGGTGCCTATTAATAGCAGTGGTTGTGTTGTGTCGGGGGCTTGCCTGCTGGTTCGGCTCTGTTGTGGCTTGTATTCCGTGACCATACTGGTTGTGTAGTGTATAGGTTCTGGTCTTTGCCTAGGCTCTACTTGTAATTGGTTGTTTTTAGCCCATTGCTTTTTGCCTTTAGGTGTGCTTGTCTTGTTGTTGACCATGCTCATTTCTTGAGTTGGTTTATAGTTGTAACTCAGTTTGTTTACTTGTAATTTGATGGGTATGCCTTGTACTTTCCAATCTTTCTAATAAAATTTTGAAGTTCAAAATAAAAAAAATTAAATTCATAAAGTTCGAATATTCTCATATTTGTCCCCATTTCTATTGAGAATAAAAATTGAAATTTCAAACCCATATACAGTCGGATATCCCCGTTTCATCTCACTTTTACATTGAATTGAGTTGCTTTTTTGCTTTTTTTATTAATAAAAGTCAACAATGCAAAATTAATTTTTTTCAACAATATGATTTTTTTAATCAAAAAATAAAATAGAGCAAATGACTCGTTTAATATTAATGTTATATATAAAAATAAACAAATGAATGAAATTTAAAAATTTGTATAACAATTTCTAATTTAAGAGAGATAAAATATAATTTTAATATAAACGGAGGTAAAATATAATTTTAATATAATTTGTATAACAATTTCTAATTTAAGAGATGTAAAATATAATTTTAATATAATTTAAGAGAGGTATAACAATTTCTAAATATAATTTTAATATTACCCGTCTTTTAAAATCGAAAAAAAATCTAAATCCGAACTCAATTAACTCGGAATTTCCCCATCAAAATCTTTGGCAAGGCATATGATCATTCATTTATAATTTAAAATATTCTAAATTTAAAATATTGATACATAATATAAAAGGATATGTCTAATTGCAAATTGTACGTTTTGAAGCACATATACATTCTTGAAAATACATGGCCCTCCATGCTCTGTATTGATCTATAAAACCTCCTTCGATTATTGTTAAAGCTTTTGTTTTATTTCTATAAATTTAATACTCTATTCGTACCAAAATATATGTCATTTTGAGAAAAACATTTGTACTAAAATATATGTCACTTTACATAGTATTTAACTTTTTTTTCCTCTTATACTCTTACCTAATTATTTCTCTTTCTTCTTTCAATTTTACTCCCTCTGTCCCAAAATATAAGGGAAAATAAAAAAAAATACTTATTAAGAAAATATAAACATGAGAATTATTTTTTTTTTGACTAAAACAATGATATTCATTCAATCAAATCGGTAGAGTACATCAATCAAAATCATTACATATTCAATTTTGCTAAAAACTAAAAGGGATGTATCTGCGAACATGCTCACAGCATCCGAGTTAATAGCATAAAACGGCTTAATGCCTTCAAATGTGACAAAGCCTACAATTGATATAATAAAACTCAAATGTCCGGAGTAGTCTTGTTCATGCCTCTGGATCTGCAACGTTGAAGATGCTGAAATCATTGAATCTGCTCTGAATCTAGATTGAAGCAAATCTGCAAATTTGAACAAAATAAACATCGTACTGAGACGGGAAATCAAAACACCGCACTGAGACGGGAAATCAAAACGACACCGTACTAAGACGGGAAAACAAAAGACTCCGCATTAAGACAGAAAAGGAACAACGCTGAAAAACCACATAAAAACCTTAAACAAAAACTAAAAATATGTGGAATAATCACTTATTGAAGCAAAATAAATAAGAAAAAATATGAGAATTATTAGAAATATGGTTTGGCTTAAATATTGTTTTGGTCCCTGTAAGTTCGCAGTTTTTTGATTTAAGTCCCTGTAAGTTTTTTTTTCGCAAATTAGTCCCTGCAATTACATTTCTGTTTGATTTTGGTCCTTGACGTCAAGTTCCGTTCAAAAAATGATGACGTGGCTAACGGAGGTACATGTGGCACTGCTTATGTGTCAACTGTAGGTCAAATGAGGGACTAAATTCAAAAAACTAGGATATTACAGGGACTAGATCCAAAATAGCAGATTGTGTAAAATTTGTTCATGAATAAATTTTCCAAAATACACAACAATGAAAACACACTGTTTTTAATTTGGTTGTCTCTAACCCAACCCCTCTTCCAAACTTACCCCATGAGTTTGACATTTCCAATATCTCCTATTAGGGTTCTCAATTGTTTTAGCAATGTACATCTTCATGGTTTTGTGGCAACCACATTCTGAAATTAGATTTAGAGTTGAGTTTGTTGATGATGACATTGTTGCTTTGAACTATGAAGATTTTAGGTCTGAGGTTGAGGAGACAAGTTAAAAACAGTGAGTTTTCATTGTTGTGTATTTTGGAAAATTTATTCATGAACAAATTTTACACAACCTGCTATTTTGGATCTAGTCCCTGTAATATCCCAGTTTTTTGAATTTAGTCCCTCATTTGACCTTCAGTTGACACATAAGCAGTGCCACATGTACCTCCGTTAGCCACGTCATCGTTTTTTGAACGGAACTTGACGCCAGGGACCAAAATCAAACAAAAACGTAATTGCAGGGACTAATTTATGAAAAAAAAACTTACAGAGACTTAAATCAAAAAACTGTGAACTTACAGGGACCAAAACAATATTTAAGCCATATGGTTTTGTGAGATTTTTCTTAGAATAATTGCATGGAAAGATGTAAAATCAATTTTGATTGGTTAATGTTTATAGAGAAAAGTGGAGAGAGAAAAAATTAATGCAATTTACATTTAATTTCATGAGAATAAGCAAAAACATTCTTGAAATTGAAAATTTTCCCTTATATTTTGGGACAAAAAAAGTGGTTTTTTTCCCTTATATTTCAGGACGGAGGGAGTATAATTTATCTTTTCCATACTATTAATGAAGGATAACTTTGTAAACCAACTCATAACTTCTCTTTTTCATACAACAATGATTACATTTCTTAATTTGTGTGATATGGTCAAAACGATATATATTTTGGTACGGAGGTAGTATGTGTTAAGCATCACACTCCACCTTGTAATTAGATGGCAAAGCAATGAGACATATCTTTTATATTATGCATGAATATTTTGAATTATGAATGAACGACTACATGACTTTTATTATAGTTTTTTAATTTTAAATATTTATTAAAGCAAAACAAAAAAATTTACAACTTTGTTTTAAACAAAAAAAAAAATAGGCTCAAAATAATGTAGGGGTCATGAAATGTCAAAGGAAACAAATGTGAAGGTTAAATTCGTTTATTTGAAATTTAGGTGTTTAAAATCGCACAATTAAAATTTTTAGAGGGTTAAATTCACTCATTTGTATGTATTGAAGTTTAAATTGTGCGATTTTGGTCATTTAATTACTATTTGGATATATATATATACACTCTGAACATTGTATTTGTGCATAACTCTTTGCAACTTTCAAGAAGGGTTGCAAATCACTTCACTCAATATCTAAGAGAAGAGAAGATATGATGTCCGGATCTTTTTATTCAACTACTGAAATCACAAATTGGTTTATCATTTGTGAAATATGATACTTCTCCTCTCCTCTCCACTCTTATGCTCCTCTCATAAAAAAAATTAGACAATTCAAAAATTTGAATTGGACTATTGATACACTCTTAGAGAATCAACAAGTATGCAGATTGACTTTTCATGAAGGATGTTATCTCAGATATCTCTATGAAAATTTGATATAGTTATCTTCTTCAACTTAGTCATATTTTACTAGCTGATAGTTTAGACGTTGCTCGCCCTTGAATCTAGTTTATTTATGTCGTTGACGTTTTGCTTTGTTTTTCTTTTCAGATGTATAAAAAAATAGTTCTGCATCGCAACGATCGTTAATTTGATTAATAGTAGTGATTTTTTTATAATTATATATGCACGTTTCTCTTTAGCTAAATGAGCTCGTTTGACACTTTCGTAAAAAACAAGAATTAAAGTACAAAACAAAAATAACTATTGACGTAACCAATAGCTTGCTAGAACTGACCAAGGTCATCATTAGGCAAAATATAATAGTACATGCATACGATACTTAAAATTAGAATTATATATTTCCACATACGTACATAAAACAATTATTATATTTTTAATGAAATATAAGACACTTATTAATTCCGTGAAAAAAAATAAATAGAGCAACTAGTATTAAATCATGAATTTGAAACAAAGAAAGACAAAGTTACAAAGACATTATTATTTTTGGAACATTGAATTACAAACACTAACTAACTAGTTAATAGAGTAACAATATAATCAATTATTCTAAAATTAACTTCTTCTAGCTCTCAATTATCTTAAATGGATAAGTTATTATGATGATTAATTTTTATACATTGTAAGTATAATTTATTTTACAATGACGACAAATCAAATTAACCATATGCGTGACATTAAAATGATTTGATGGGAATGTAAAATATATTTAAACTTACACGGTATATAAATTAAATCTTAGAGAAAAAGTAAACGAAAAGAGAATTAAAAAGAAGATTTGCATCCCATTAACATGGGATCCACACCTTGATGAGTACTAGTGCACATTTTAGGTCCAACCATATTAAACATGGACTCAAGTACTCAACCTAAACATGAGAATGCAAAACTCCATTTGATTTAAAGCACCATCTCCATCCAAATCACCTTCCATGAGCATACACACAAGCTCATCATCCCTAACCTCCAAACCAAGCATGAAACAATTCATCTTCAAGCTTTCAAATGTTATAAGACCTTTGTTCACATTCATAAGCAAACGAAACCCGCTACAAAGTTCACTTATAAACCCATCTGCTCCTAGCTAAATGTGCTATCATGCATGGTTGTTAAACTCGCGTTTTAAATCGTAAACTCGGTCGAGTTTACGATTTTAGGTGTGAAAAACGAGCCGACTCGGTAGTAAACTCGTTTTTTAGTAAAATCGGGAATGAAATCGAGTTTGCTCCGAGTTAACTCGGTCAAACTCGGTAAAACCGTGTAAACTCAAACGATTTTACTTGTTTTTCCGATTTTACCTTTACAAACTTTTTTTTTGGCCCAATTTTTTTTGCCCCATTTTTTGACACGTTTTAAAGGGATGGCAGAGAAACAATGTCACTTGAAAAACCTTTTTTATTCCAATTTCTCTGTTCTTTATGTTTTTTGGATGGTTTTAACTTAACACCTTTAGAAACTTATGAAATCCGTTATTTTGGATGTTTATTATATGATTTAGTGGAATAATTTATGTATTTTGAAACAAGTTTATGGATATGCCGCTACTTATTATGCGATGATTTAGTATATTTTGGCTTTATAATTATAATTAAGTTAATATTTTGAAATTTGTGACATTTTAATAGTATTATAGTAGGATATATGTTATGTACATATTATTTTTAATATTATTTTAATTTTAGGTAAACTCGTACGATTTTACGAGTCGAGTTTACGAGTCGAGTTTACCTAGGCAAAACAAGTTAAGGTAAAAACTCGAGTTCGACAACCTTGCTATCATGGATGGAAAGTTGTCCACAAAATCATTACCAAAATCTAATTCCATGTGGAAATTGTGAATGATACTTTAAGTTAACTTGCTAGTAACAATGTGAAAGGGTTGGTAGCTTGTGATTGAAGGGTGTGTTAAGTTGTGCTTCTTGTATACCATAAAAAGAAAGGTTTTTTCTTGTCCATCATTTAAGATTTGGGGGTATCTACCCCCAACACTCAATGTTTCAACCAATATAAATTTTTATAAAAACACTGTTGGATTGAAAAATTATATTATTTGTATAAAGTTTTAGATAAAGTCAAAATTATTTGATATATTATTGAGACACTTCAAATGAACGGTGTTTAAACAATCACATAAACCGTTAATTTTGATGCGTCTCAATAACATATTAAATGATTTTAGATTATTTGTCTGAAATTTTATACAAATGATCTATATGATATAAACTTTTAATTCAACGATTTATTTTATAAAAATTTATATCAATTAAAATATTATTTAATAGTCGGGATAAATACTCTAAAATCTTAAGAGGTGGACAAATTGTCACCTAAAAAAAATACGGTTATTGAAAGAATAGTATAGTTGTTATAGCAATGTAGGGTTCCTTTCCAAAATAGAAAATGTGGTCCATAAGTTTTTTTGAACTCAAATTGTGGACCATATATATTAAAAGTAGTAAAATTTTACATGATTATTAAAGTACGATTTTCACTATCATTGTGGTCCATAATATTTTTAAATCTCATTTGTAACAAAGTAATATAATGATAAAAAAATTTCATGGTTTTGGCCTAGTCCGTATTTTTCTTCTTCATTATTTCTTATGAAAAAATTGGGGTGTGCTTGACTAAAAATGATAAAAAAAAAAAAAATCGGGGTTTGTTTGTTGTCTTACTGGGGTGATAATATAAGATTGATACATATGATTAAATAATGTTGAGACTTGGTCTACCTCTTTAATATTTGGTGGTATTTATCTTTCAACCACTCGATAATATTTTAATTAATATAAACTTTATAAAATACATCGTTGAATTGAAAGTTTATATTATGTATATTATTTGTTTAAAATTTCTGCCAAATGCAAAATTATTTGTTATGTTATTGAGACACATCAAAATTAACAGTTTGTGTGATTTTTTAAACGCCGTTAATCTCGATATGTCTCAATAACATATTAAACGATTTTAGATTTGTCTGAAATTTTACACAAATGATCAATATGATATAGACTTTCATTCCAACGGTGTATTTTATAAAAAAATTATATTGGTTAAAACATTATTAAGTGGTTTGAGGGATAGATACCTCAAATCTTGAAAGAGGATTAGAGAAAACCTAATTAATGTGAATTTGATGATAGAGTTTCAATTATAGGAGAAAGTAGAAGTTTTCACATAGTTTGTTAAGAGATAGTTTAAGGTTGAAGTGTGTACTTATAAAACTGAAGTTGCCCTGTAAGTTGAGGGAAGCCTCTAATTGTGGACAATTTCTTCTCTAATTTCCCACCAAAATTCCAAATTATTACCTTTCAGTTTGGAACATATTTAAGAAAAATTTAGGACGTAGATCTCGAACTAATAATATTTGAGATGTAGAATCTAAAGTTTTTGCGGGATTTTGAGGAGGGGGGTAGCACAAGTTCGGGATCTAGAATTTGAAGTAATGTTCGGAACGTAGAACTCGAAGTTTGTGCGGAGTTTTTGGGGGATATAGGCACAAGTTCAGAATCTAGAATTTGAACTTTGTGCGGACTCATTGGTTTTTTGTTTGTTTCGTTAGTTCGAAGTTTTGTTTGTTAATTTATTTTTGTCGGTGGTGGTGGATTTTGTAATTTGTTACTTGCTTTCACTATATCTATTAATTTTTTTTTTGGTTGATGAGAGTTTAGTTTCTTAATTTGGTGTTGTTGTTGTTGGTGGTGGAGTTTTGTTTCTTAAACTTAATAGTGTTTTTGTTAGTGGTGGTGACAAGAAGCTCAACTCAACCACCACCACCACCAACAACAACACCAACACCAAGATCAAGAAACTAATAGATCTTATGAAAGCAACAAAACTATAAAATCAAACACCATCGACAAAAATAAACAAACAAAAATTCGAACTAACAAAAAATCATTGACCCGCACAAAATTCGGGTTCTAAATCCCGAACTTGTGCCTATATCCCCCAAAACTCCATACAAATTTCATGTTCTAAATATCGAACCTTAGTTCATAATCTACGTCCCATTTTCTAAATACTTTCAATTTATATTTAAGGACAAAAACAATAGTTAGGGGAGAAAGAAAATGTAAGGGGAGGAATGAGAAATTTTCCTAATTGTGATTGTGAGGCTGTGAGACCGGCCCATTTCATCCAAAATGCATAGGAGGCAGCGTGTTTGTCCATTTCCTTTTTTTTTAAATTATTTAATTAAGTAAATTCAAAAGAACATATTAAAAAGCCATTGTTAATCACATTTATTGAGTGTTACGTCAAGTGATGAACCGTAATAAGCTTAGAAAACATCATAAATAACAAACAGAAAGCAAATAAAACACGAAAAAAGTGGCTGATAAAAAATACTCATTCTATCTTAAATTATAGGTCACTTTAAGAAAAAAGAAGAGGAAATTTTGGCACAAAGCGAATCAAATTTTGAATTAAAAAAAAAAGAAGAAATTGGCACCAATTGTAAAAGTGGTTTCGACAAACATGATCTATTTAAGCTGAAAATTTTGTATGGTTTTCCTAGGAGTTAGTTATTCTGATAATTTTGGTTGGTATCTTTATATTCAATTTATGTTTTTTTTTTTTTACTAAATTTATATTATTTGCGCACAATTGCAGAGACTAATCTCTCGAGTTTTGTGAGATTCAAATAGGCGGCAAACTCTCCTTATGAGTTTTAACGTTGCGCATACCCAACATAGGCGGATTTACCATACAGGCTGCCAGGGTTGCAGCCCGGGCTCGGTCGAAATTTTTTGGTATTTTAGGGATTAATTTAAGGTAAAATTGATATTTTGAGGAATTAATTTAGGGTAAAATTGAATTTTTTTAGTTCAAAACTCAGATTTTTCACCGCAAAATAATTTTTTGTGTTTTAGAAGTTAATTTAAAGTAAAATTGAGATTTGTAAGAATTAATTTAGGGCAAAACTGAGTTTTTTTTTTTCAAATTTAAAAATTTTCATTGCAAAACTAAAATTTTTCTTTATATTTTAAATTTTGTCTGAACTTTATAAGTTTTCTAGCTCCGCCATTGACCCAATTGACCCAACAAGTCAATGATGGAATCCAAAATCTTATAGTTAAATTAAAAGGAGACCCATATCATCTTATCTAAACATTCTTAAATTAAATTGTATTCAATTTTATTTAAGGAAAAAATTAATAAATCAAAGACTCAATCAATATATGCAAAAACAGAACAAAAATACAAAGAAACATAAAGTCTATAGTATACAAATAGATCATAACACACAAATGAAAATTGTATAGACAAAGATATCCTATTACTGACAACACTCCACTCACTCAACCCAAACATAAAGAAAATTGCAATGATCCGTGTCATAGACCAATCAAATGTTACGACAAATATCATTAGACAAATGACCAAGTGATTCTTTTCTACTGCTAGCTCCATGTGATACTGTCAAAAACTCAGTCTGTATCGATCGAGATCTGATCCATCCATGCAAGCTAGCCACATGAATAAAAGTACGTACATTGAAACATAGCATCACATCGTACGCTGCAACAAACATGGTTAACATGCTCAAGACCCCCTAACCATAGGCATTGTTACATGGTAGTACTCTTTATGCTAGTTTGTGATGAAATCAGATTTGGTGATGTTACTATTCTCAATTGTCGAATTTGTGTAAATGAATTAAAATTGATGTATAAAAATTAATAGATAAGAAAAAATATAGGGTTAAATTGTGTGAAAAACTACGATGTGGATTTGACGTTGTTACTGCGCCAACGTAGCAATTGATTTTGACGGTCCAATTATAAATATTGAATGGCTGAGATTAAAATCTTTGTATATTTGACTAAATTGATTAAATAAATCAAAATCGTGTGATCAATTTTATACTATTGAGATTATCTACTGCGTGAAGCAGTTACAACAGATGATCCATATCCAAAAATTTATAGTAGCGTATCTCAATCCGTTTGTGATACCAGCTACCCAAGACTTTGGATCATGGTTATCAGGATTGCGATATAGATCCCAAGATTGTACGATCTTGCGAGTTTTCAAGCCGTCACCGATTTAAACCCTAATGAAGATCGTAAGACCTAAATTTATTGATTGCTTGATTGTATCTACTTTCAAATTCAGTCAATCTAGTGATATTATTGAAGGTATATTAAACTCTACACGTGAAGGAATTTAATTTAATTTTAAGCAATATATAGTTCACTCAACCTCTAGAATTCGTGCTTAGATATGTTAAAAGTAGCAATTTTATTAAGTTTTGGGTTTGTTTGCACGTGTTGTTTGGTGTAATTTGATTGGTTATGTTGGGGGATAAGATCTTGATTAGTTGATTGGTACAATCTCATTATGTAGCAGCTGGGGGAACAAACTGGTAGTCGTAACGAAATTGATCAAATAATTGATCTTCAATTGGTGGTGCTTGTAATAAGAGTGGAATCCTAGTGAATAGTACACTATACTAATGTTGGAGCATAGTGTTATTTGCATGTGATTGGTTTTCAAGCTAATAATTTACTGTTAAATTTGAAAATAGGTTATACGAATAGTCGCCCGATTTTCAAATGAATTTTAAAAAGGACGGAGGAATAGTTTAAATTTTTTTAATAAATTTTTAATATTAGTTATTTTTTCTTTTAATCATGACCAGAAGGAATAGTTTAATTAGAGTATACAGTACTAATATGTGGTCGTGAAAGGATGCTAATTTGATTGTTGATTGTTTTGCATGTTTCTTTTGTTGCTTGGATATTTTATAACGTTCGTACTTTGAAATAGTACAATTCTATATAATATTTTGTTCTTTCCTTAGGATTTCTTATGTTTTGGACTAGAGCATAGTAATACATTTTTTTTGGCATTTTCAAAAATTAAAAAGTGAGAAATAGTTCACATGACGATGTTTTAAAAGCCTATTGAAGAGAGAGAGAGAGAAATAGTTTTGTGTACCTCAGCTTGTAATTATAGTGACCGGTAATAGTCCTATATGGATGACATTAAACAGAAGGTGCATGCAATGTATTTTTTATGATAAGAGAAGGTGCAATGTTAGACAAAATGGGTGCAAAACTGTTAAATGAAAAGAAATATGTGCACACGTATGGGACCATCCGTGTCTAGTAGTGGTTTTTTTTCTTTCTAATATTAAAAAACAATGATATTATTCTTTCATTTAAATTTATAAGGTGCATCAATCGACTAAAAGGTGAAGTCGATTAACAAATTTGCCGCACTAACATAATAAAATGGCCAAATGATAAAGATTACAATTGAATAATCATACTTTTAAATCTGCAACGTTAAAAATAGTACTAAAGTCATTGATTCTGCTATGAAGTTAGATTAGTTGAAGCAAATCTGCAAATCTGAAATAAAACACTGTATTAAGACGAAAAAATCAAAACAAGTATGTGCAAAGACGGGAAATCAAAACAAACATCATACAAATATAAGAAAATACATGCCTAGTAAATTTGCAAATGGACTTATATTTTGGGACTAAATTTTTTTTTGCAAAGGAGTAATTTTGATGCTTGATTAAGAGTCTATTGGGATATATAAGAGTTTAATTATTTCTAATTTATAACAGAGTTGATTATGCTAAGCATTTATTTATAAGTTTGAATAAATTATTTTTATTGTAAGCAAGATCGGTATAAACAAGGGTTTTAAGTATTTAAAAAATGGGTATTGCTACTAGTGTCCCAAAAGCATTAGTTAAGATTGCTAAAAAAGCTAGTTGTATTGGAAATTGTGTTGTTTTAGCAAAGTAGAAAACACAAATTTTAAAAGAATCTTTACTATTTTTATTTTCTTAATCATTTCTCTAAAAGCAATGTTTATCGTTTTTCTTAAAAAATAAAAGAAAAATATTAAGTAAAAAGGTTCCTCATATGTCATAAGCTTATTAAACATGTCTCGAGGAAAACATAAATTAAAGGCTTAGCTCTTAGAATTTTTTTATAAAAATGAGGCAATAACTTTACAATTCTTAAAAAAAATTAAATAAAAATCTTATATAAAAAAAATTTAAATAAAAATCATTTTACACCTCAAAAAAAACCCTACTTTAAAATTGACCCCGGTTAGTGTTTGGTCCGACCGTGATTGTAAGACATAAATTTGTTTGAAATATGTGTAATTTTTATAAAATTACTATTTTTTTTACATAGATGAGATGACAAAACAATCATAAATTAACACATATTAAGTGGAGTGACCAAAAATCGTACTTCGGTCATGGACATCCGGCCTAACAATTTCGACATTTTCTGTCAGTTGAGTTAGAACTTCTAGACATAAAATTACTAGTTCTACCAAATGTATTAAATATTGATAGTTTATATTTTAAGGTAAATTGATGGTATTAATTAAGAAGATGCATTTCAAAATTTAAAAAGAGTCTTATTTTTAAAAATATTTTTCTTAATAAAATAATGTTATAATTTAGAACATATGATAAGAACGGTTGCCAATGGGTACAAACAGTCATTTTCTTGACAGCTAGACCGAGAAAATTTATATGCCAAACAAAAAAAAAAAGACTGAGAAAATGTAAAAACAATGCTTTACACGTTCCTCCATTAGATGTGAGAAAATTACACCCAATAATTCTTTTTATTTTTGAAAAATTCTTATGATATGAAGTTGTTACGGAAATGGAAAAATGAAAAAACACTTTACACTTTATAAGGATAGGAAATAATTATAAGGAAATTATGTGTCAACAGAAAACATGACATATTAGCTTGCATACGAGGAGACAAGCCCAATTAATCACAATATTAAATGTAACTATGTCCAAATGTCCAAACTTGTCATCCAACACTGCAACATTTATTTATTTATTAAATATATTATTCATTCATTTCAATAATCAGATGAAAATACAAATTCAACATCGTTAAAAATGAAAAGAATGAATTTGTGAACAAACTCACATTATCCAAGTTAATAGCATATAACAGCAAAAGACCTACAAAAAATATGATAACTAAAATCACCGGAATGTCCATGCTTCCGGATCTGCAACGTTGACGCGCAAATCATTGATTGAATTTGCAATCGGTTGAAATTTATTTTTCAATATGAACTAAATGAACGCTGCAACATTGTTTAATAATAAATTTTTATGTCTCAAATATTAAATCTCTTTGAAAAAGTAATATATTTTTTTTGATAAATGATTAATTTTGATGTTGTTGATACTATTTATAATTTAAATAAATGATGTTCTTTTAAAAAAAAGTAATATATTTTTTTTGGTATAATTTTTTTTTATTAAAGGTCCATTTTAATTATATATTTAGGACCTCCAAAATATCGAAACCGACACTAGATTTGTGGCATTTGTTTTTTTGTCTTTAGGTCTTATAGTCGCCGCTGGATTTTAGGTGCAGCCGTGTGTGGTGAACAAGTACTATACCTATGTGAGATTTTTTTTTTTATATATTTTTGGTGATCGGTATAGTTGCCGGTCCCAAACAAATAATAAAAATGGATTCCTTATAAAAAAATTGTACCAAAAAAATATACAACTTTTTTTAAAAGAACATCATATATTAAAATTATAAATAGTATCAATAACTTTAAAATTACATAAATAAAATATTATTTTTTAATCAACATTTTAGCTACTTAAGAAAAGTCTCCCTTCTAACATCTTTTGAAGTAAATTATTCAATCAAGTCTTCATATTGTATATTCTCCAATAAATCATTCTCAATTGCTATCATTCTTAACTCATTAAGTCAAATATAAATTGGAACTAATATTATAAATACTCAATAATTTTTTTTTAAGCTCCATTATTTTGAAAGCCTCAAGCAGCATCACAGCTTGCTTGGGGTGAGGGACGGCCCTGATAAGTAATATGTAGCATATATTAGGTATCCCAAATGTAAGAATTATAATAATTTGTTGTGATTTTTAAAAAGTCACACTGTGTATTTTATGCAAAATCATAATGGATTATCGTTATTCTGTCTCCGTATAATAACTCAAGCCGTAAGAGTTCAGAGATATATGGGTTAGGTAATGGGAGGTTTAAGGATCAAATTTTTGGAGAGCAATTTATCTTTCTAATATACAAAAAAAAAAGAAAAAGATTTACCGTTATTCCAATATATCCACTGTGATACTAAATATATATACACACACATAGAAAGTAACATATATAGTTTAACACAAATGATAGATACTTGAGCGCCTAAACAATTTAGTTTTGGATTTGATCCCAGATTAGTACATATATGAACAAACATTTTATTAGAAGAGATAAATCTCTTAAATGAATTTCAATAACTCAAGGATTAATATTTGCCGTTACAGGCACAAAATACATGTAATTTACCAAAAAAAAAAAAGAATGCGATGTGTGGCTGATTGTTTCACTAGTTAGTGTCTTTTTCTTCTCCTCCTTCTTCTTCTTCTTTTAAAACAGTTTTTTGTAATTAATTTATTTTTAATGCACTTTTAACTATTAGATGAATAATATGACAGATATGAAACATGAAACAATAGAGAACTTAATTTTGTTAGGTGGCCTGCTAGTTTTTTTAACAGCAAAATATATATTATTTTTAACAGTAAAATATATTACATATATAAAATATGAAAAAAATAAAATAATAAGAGGTTTTCTAACTACAATTTGGAGTGCAGGGTGTATTTTCCATTTTTACAACCGATCTCTTCTTGTGATTGGTGTATATATTGTTTGTAATTTTAAAAAAAATATATTATTTAATTCGATGTCTATTTATATTATTGTAAACTTTATTTTTACTAGAATAATATAGGTATATTTCTAGACATTATTAAAAAAATTTATTTTAGATTGACTCATTTTATATATTTTATTTAATAATTTTAGAGGTTAAATTCATGAAATGATTTTTTTTCTCTTTTTTTTTTAGGATTTTAGTTGATGTCCCCTGTTTTGAACGTTTTTATTTATATAAAACTATTAAGGTGAATAATAAGTAGGGTGTCTAGGGTTTGAACCTCGCTTCTTACATATAATAATGTGATGTCCCTGTCAATTGAACTAAACTCTCGAGAACAAAATGATCTAATTTTTATTATACATAGACAAAATGATAAAGTCCTTATAAAAACATATAAAATGGAGGGACCGGGGAACGAACTTCAGCCATTAACATCTGACCAAATAATTTCGACATTTTCTATCAATTGAGCTAAAATTCCTAGATAATATATCTAAATAACTAGTATTTTTTTTACATTTGGTATTGTGCTTTGATTTGAAAGTATTAATATTAAAAATAATATTTATTCATATTCAAATTCAATATGATAATATATTTATCCCTGTAGGATAGCTCAAGTGGTAAGAGTTGGAGGACATGGGGTGGGTAGGGGAAGGTCCAGAGTTCAAATCCTGGTGGAAGCATTTATATTTTCGATGTAACAAAAAAAAATGTTATATTAGGAAGAATCATGATTGATATTAACATCTAAAATTTTCACTGCAATGCAATTCTGATTCTGAGACTGCTATAAAATTGATTTATGAACCTGCTGATGAGTGACATCACTATGCTGCTATCATCCTTAATATATCAAAGACATCATAGCTAGAGACTGGAGAGCAGTGCCGGCCCCGACATTTTGGAGGTCCCAAGCAAATAATAAAAAAGGACCCTTTATAAAAAAATTGTACCAAAAAAATATACTATTTTTTTAAAAGAACATCATATATTAAAATTATAAATAATATCAATAATTTCAAAATTACATAAACAAAATGGTGGTTGTGGTGGATTTTCGTTTGCCGTTTGCATCGTCGTGTGGAGGCGTGGAGGAGGGATTTACGGTTCGTTCTTCTTCTTCTGGTTTTCTTTTTGTCTTTGAAACAAATTATCCTTTTTTAAGTATTTTTATTTTGTTTGGGCCAAATATAAATCGAATCTAATACTATAAGTACTCAATAAAAATTTTATTGATACTTATAGTATTAAAAAAAAATTAAGTATTTTTTTTCTGTTTGGACCAAATATAAAATTGGATCTAATACTATAAATATCTAATAATTTTTTGGGTTAATTAAGTTTTACCCCCCTGTAATATACATCAAAATTGCTTTACCCCCTGTAAAATTTTTTTGTTGCTTTACCCCCCTGTAATATCAGATTTTGTGTTTTACCCCCCTGGACTCAAGTCAACCATACTATAACCGCCGCTAAAAAAACCGCTGCAAAATATAATTTAGCGAGGGTTTTTAACCGCCGCAAAAAACTGCCGCAAAATATGAATTAGCGACGCAAAAACCTGCCGCAAAAAAAACCGCCGCAAAATAAAAATTTTAGCGGCGGTTTTGAACCGCCGCGAAACAAAACCGCCGCAAATTATATTATGGTTGACTGAGTCCGGGGGGTAAAGCACAAAATCTGATATTACAGGGGGGTAAAGTGTAACACCCCGATTTTTCAGAATTATTATTTTTATTTAAATTTAATTAAATCTGGTTGTTTAGTTATTTTTTTTAACATGTTTAGTAACATAAAAGTTTTTAGAAAAAATAAGGAGTTAGTTAAAATAGAAATAATAAAATATATTATGAAAGTATCAATAATTAAGGTGAGATTTTCTAGGAAAATAAATTGTAACAATAATCACAATTTTTGTTGGACAAAAAAAAAAAGAGATATGGGAATTAAATTAAAAACCTAATCAATCATTATAAATAGAGATAGTGAGAAACTTTGAAAAAAAAAAAAAAAAGGGTTACGAAGGAACTCTTAAAAAAGAAAGAACACTAGCTTGAGAGGAGCAAACTAGAGATTGAAGAAAAGGAAAAGTCTAAGAAAATTCATCTAGATTTCAAGCAATCGCTACTTAATTGAGGTAAGGGGGTGAGTGAGTTTACATATAGGGCATGTTATTAACTTCAAGAGTAGTAGAGGGGACCTTGCCCTCCTTCCCTTCGCCCTTTTCTTTTTGTGTTTTGATTCTCTTATGAATCTTTGGAATTAAATTCTAATTTTTTGGAGTTCTTCTCTTCATGATCTTTTAGTTAATAAAAATCAGTAAAACAATAATAATAGTCTTAATAGATAAGATACATCACTTGTTATGATTTGATGGTTAAATAAATTGCTATTGCTTATATATATTTTTAACCGCATGTGCACCGTGTCTGTGTTTGACTATATAAACATAACCTAGGATAGTTGGAGTTTAATATATGAAAATATTTTCGGATTAACCTTGATGTAGCATATCTATGTTTAGCACATGATATAATCTAGTTTTGTGTGATGAGTCTATTTGTTATTTTAGTGTTTGAGTTTCTTTAAGATTAAATGTTGTGGTCATATAGTTTTTAATTTTATTGATAATTAAAAGTCATGAAAAAAAAAGTGTCGATTCTCTTTAATTTTTAGATGATGATAATTGCGTTGAGATAATTGTTCGTATTCGAGTTGAGTTGAATTGAGTTGATTTATTTGAAGTTGAATGAGATAATTAAAATAATTATTATTTCAATAATCATCATGTCGAGCTTTATATATGTGAAATATGTTGTGATATAATTACTGCATTGATTTGGTTGTTCATGCATTGAATCCATTGTCGAGTCAAGCGTTGAGAAGCGTTGAGAAAAAAAATAGCGTTGAGAAGTGTTGAGAAAAATAGCATTGAGAGGAATGTTCAATAAAATAACTTTGACTTCCGCCCCTTTGGTACTACACATGAATGTAAAGAGTTAGGACAGTTGCATACTGTTTATTTTGCTTTGAGAAACTATAAATTTAATTTGTGTGTGTTGTTGTTAATTAAATGCAATTAATTGATAATACTTGTGATATGTTTAGTCGTCCAAGTGACGATATTTTGCTTCCCTATTCTTGTGAGTTAATACACCGATGTCTTTGTAAATATATCTCACCCCTTTGTTTTTTGTGTTGTCTGGCATGGCCCTGCGATTGTGAAATTGCAGTATCTACAGGTTGTAGAGTTTGAGTTCGAGTTGAGAGAAGCCCGCTCTGATTGTCACAATTGAGGAGTCTTAGAGTCTATAATGCTTTACTACTTTATTTTAGACATTGAAGCATTTGATTATGAAAGAAGTTACTATATTTTGTCTTTACAATAAATTTAAAATAATCTCATTATAATTCTATTTTTTTTATAGTTCTTTTATTCGCTGTGTGATGTCTCTAAAGAGTAATTTTTGAAAAAGCATTTTGAAAATTATATTATTATAATTTTCTGGTTCGGGTCTTTACAATTGGTATCAGAGCAGGTCGGTCCAATCAGGCAGTGTGGGTTATGTGTCTGTCATGTGCAATCAGAGCAAGTCTTCCTAGTCAGACAAAGTGGGCTGAGTGTCAGTAGAGTCTTCCTATTAGTTGTGTGTCTTTTATGTCAAATTTTGATTTTGTAGTCACACTAGCACATTAGTCACTAATTTAATTTACAAATGTTTGATAAGTTTCTTGAGTTCGATGTTGCTAACTGATATGTTTCTTTACTTAATACTTCAATGTAGCTTATATTTTTAGTTTATGGTAGCTTAAGCTTTGTGATTTGTGATTCTTGTTTTATGTGAATAGTTAGGAATATTGATAATTGTTAATTTGTTATATTGTTATCCGGCCTTACTCCTTTGATCCATAAGAATAGTGTAGGTAAAGTTAGTTAGTCGATTATATGTATGTTTAGTAGATGGAGTTAACAAGCTTTCTTTCAAAATCCTTAGGCAATTTTCGAGGACGAAAATTTTTAAGGGGGGGAGAATTGTAACACCCCGATTTTTCAGAATTATTATTTTTATTTAAATTTAATTAAATCTGGTTGTTTAGTTATTTTTTTTAACATGTTTAGTAACATAAAAGTTTTTAGAAAAAATAAGGAGTTAGTTAAAATAGAAATAATAAAATATATTATGAAAGTATCAATAATTAAGGTGAGATTTTCTAGGAAAATAAATTGTAACAATAATCACAATTTTTGTTGGACAAAAAAAAAAAGAGATATGGGAATTAAATTAAAAACCTAATCAATCATTATAAATAGAGATAGTGAGAAACTTTGAAAAAAAAAAAAAAAAGGGTTACGAAGGAACTCTTAAAAAAGAAAGAACACTAGCTTGAGAGGAGCAAACTAGAGATTGAAGAAAAGGAAAAGTCTAAGAAAATTCATCTAGATTTCAAGCAATCGCTACTTAATTGAGGTAAGGGGGTGAGTGAGTTTACATATAGGGCATGTTATTAACTTCAAGAGTAGTAGAGGGGACCTTGCCCTCCTTCCCTTCGCCCTTTTCTTTTTGTGTTTTGATTCTCTTATGAATCTTTGGAATTAAATTCTAATTTTTTGGAGTTCTTCTCTTCATGATCTTTTAGTTAATAAAAATCAGTAAAACAATAATAATAGTCTTAATAGATAAGATACATCACTTGTTATGATTTGATGGTTAAATAAATTGCTATTGCTTATATATATTTTTAACCGCATGTGCACCGTGTCTGTGTTTGACTATATAAACATAACCTAGGATAGTTGGAGTTTAATATATGAAAATATTTTCGGATTAACCTTGATGTAGCATATCTATGTTTAGCACATGATATAATCTAGTTTTGTGTGATGAGTCTATTTGTTATTTTAGTGTTTGAGTTTCTTTAAGATTAAATGTTGTGGTCATATAGTTTTTAATTTTATTGATAATTAAAAGTCATGAAAAAAAAAGTGTCGATTCTCTTTAATTTTTAGATGATGATAATTGCGTTGAGATAATTGTTCGTATTCGAGTTGAGTTGAATTGAGTTGATTTATTTGAAGTTGAATGAGATAATTAAAATAATTATTATTTCAATAATCATCATGTCGAGCTTTATATATGTGAAATATGTTGTGATATAATTACTGCATTGATTTGGTTGTTCATGCATTGAATCCATTGTCGAGTCAAGCGTTGAGAAGCGTTGAGAAAAAAAATAGCGTTGAGAAGTGTTGAGAAAAATAGCATTGAGAGGAATGTTCAATAAAATAACTTTGACTTCCGCCCCTTTGGTACTACACATGAATGTAAAGAGTTAGGACAGTTGCATACTGTTTATTTTGCTTTGAGAAACTATAAATTTAATTTGTGTGTGTTGTTGTTAATTAAATGCAATTAATTGATAATACTTGTGATATGTTTAGTCGTCCAAGTGACGATATTTTGCTTCCCTATTCTTGTGAGTTAATACACCGATGTCTTTGTAAATATATCTCACCCCTTTGTTTTTTGTGTTGTCTGGCATGGCCCTGCGATTGTGAAATTGCAGTATCTACAGGTTGTAGAGTTTGAGTTCGAGTTGAGAGAAGCCCGCTCTGATTGTCACAATTGAGGAGTCTTAGAGTCTATAATGCTTTACTACTTTATTTTAGACATTGAAGCATTTGATTATGAAAGAAGTTACTATATTTTGTCTTTACAATAAATTTAAAATAATCTCATTATAATTCTATTTTTTTTATAGTTCTTTTATTCGCTGTGTGATGTCTCTAAAGAGTAATTTTTGAAAAAGCATTTTGAAAATTATATTATTATAATTTTCTGGTTCGGGTCTTTACATAAAGCAACAAAAATTTTTTACAGGGGGGTAAAGCAATTTTGGTGTATATTACAGGGGGGTAAAAGCTAATTAACCCTAATTTTTTTAGGCCCTATTATTTTGGAGGCCCCTAGCAGTAGCACTGCTTGCTTGGGGTGAGGACCGGCCCTGCTGGAGGGTCAACATTTCTCACACCTTGAAAGAGGGTAATACTTGTGCAGACTTTTTAGCTAAACATGAAGCTCGAAACACCGAAGTCTTTTCCATCATAGCCAGCCCACCTGCTAAAATTAATTTGCTTCTTCCTGTTGACGCAAGTGAGACATGGTTCTATAGGTAGTTTTTTTTTCTTTAGGTTTTTTTCCTTTTTCTTTTCACCTTTCTACCAAAAAATGATTGATATTAAACTTCTCTTATGAAATTTAACCTTATTCTATTTTTTAGGATTGAACAAAATGTTTTTTTAATAATACACAATAACTCGATGATATAGTTTATAGTTTTTGCATAAATGGTTCTTTTGAATAATACTTTCTCCGGTCTTTAATATAAGAAGATTTTTACTTTTTAGATTCATTGAGAATCTAATGTATCTAGACCACATTATTAACTAGATACATTAGATTCTCAATGAATTTAAAAAGCAAAAAACTTCTTATATTAAGGACCGGAGGGAATATTTAGGAACATATTGTTATGGTTGCTTTCAATTTTAGCTAATTGACATGTTTGATTTCTATCAAATAGAATTGATTTTGTGTCAAGAATTAACTTTATTTCAAAATAGAAATTGTAGCCTTTTATTTTATAATTGATTTTTACACTCAATTATTTTGTTCATCTCACTTTTATATTAATGTATCAAAACATAAATCACTTTACATTTAACTCAATCTTAATGACAATCAATTATTTTTAGTCAAATATATATAGTCTAATGACTAGAAATTTCATCTTTAAAATTAATAAATCAGATATTTAGAATTTGATCAACTCCAATTGTTTACGTATGAAATGTCTTTATGTCTTTACCAACTGAGTTGAGTTACGTTATGTTCACTTGAACTAATCATAATCAATTTAACAAGGTTCAGTTGATTCAAAAACAACTTTCTTAGAAACAGATAGTATGGTACTAAACATACACATAGATTTTGTTGAATTTAAAATTCACGTTTCCCTTTAGCTGAATGAGGTGGTCTGCCACATTCGAGAAAAAACAAAGAATGTGGGTACAAAAACAAAAATACCGATTGACGTCCCACCAATAGCTTGCTAGAATCTTACAAAGTCATTATTAGGTGAATACATACAATAAATAGTACACATTGTGCCAAAATAAATAAATAGTACACATGAAATCGTTGTCCACATAATATAGTAGTACTCAATTAAGCAATTATTAAACATGGTTACATTACATTTGAAACAAAGAAAGAGGAAGTTACGAATACATTAATTTATTTTTGAACATTGAATTACAAAGACTAATTGATTAATAGTGCTACAATGATGACACTCTCTTAATTAACTTATTCTAGCTCCCAATTCTTTTGAAAGGATAGAGGTTATGTTATTAAATAGGAGAAACATAGATAACAATTTAATTTTTATACACTATAAATATTAAAAGTCATATACTGTCGATAAATCACAAACAAATGTATCTGTGTGATTTATTGACAGTATAAAACATCTTTAAACTTCTAGTGTATAAAAATTAATTCATATCCTACAGCGAAATCTAACGAAAAAAGAGTTAGACAGAAGAGTTACATCGCATTAACATAGGATCCACACCTTGAGGAGTAAGAGTGTTACACATTTTAGGTCCATCCATTAAACATGGACTCAACCTAAACATGAGAATGCAAAACTCCATTTGATTTAAAGCACCATCTCCATCCAAATCACCTTCCATGAGCATGCACACAAGCTCATCATCCCTAACCTCCAAACCAAGGTTGGAACAATTCATCTTCAAGCTCTCAAATGTTATAAGACCTTTGTTCACATCCATAAGCAAACGAAAGCCGTTGCAAAGTTCAGTTATAAACCCTTCTGCCCCAAAACGTGCTATCATGGATGGAAAGTAATCCTCAAAATCCATACCAAAATCCAATTCCATTTGTGGAAACTTTATGAGTGAAACTTCAAGTAGAAGTTGCTAATTGCAATGTGAAAGGGGATATTGGTGACTTGTGATAGAAGGGTGTCTATGTGCTTCTTATATAGCATACAAAAATATAGGGTTTTGAGAATTGAGTGATAAATAGTTTAGTTGATGGAAGTGTGGGGTTCCTTCAAAGAAAAAGAAAATGTGACCCACATTTTTGTTTTTGACTCAAAATGGGGTCTATACATATATTGAAAGTAATATAATAAATTGATCATTAATTAAAAGAATGTGCTTACCAAAAAAAAAAAAAAAAATGTTTTCACTATCATTTTAAAAAAGTTTTACATGTAGGTAAACTTCCGTTCAAAAGTTTCTTTTACATGTGTGTACTTTTTGCATTTTTTTTTTGGTACAAACTTTTTGCATTTACTTAAAAACTAACATATATGGTTTTTATTAGTTTTTGTTATCACCAACCGCCATCTATATCCACACAACAAATTCAATAATGTTGAACACCATGAGATGATTTGAACAAATGATTTCATAACTCTTAAATGAGATGATTTTTATTAAACTCATTTCAAAATCTCAAAATTAAACTATATGGTTTTTATTACTCGTAAAAAAAAAAAACTATATGATTTTTATGAGTATATCATAACTCTTACATGAGATGATTTGAACATGACTTTATAAGTGTAGAAACAATCACTATACTATCAATTTTAAAATAAAAGTTGATAATTTTTTTTTGATATATTTTATTTAAATTTTAAATCAAATACATTAATTTTTTATCAATATATTTTAATTACTTATATTTTAAGACGTATTACTATTTATTTAATTGCATCATCACATTAATTTATAGCAAAAAGTACATGCCCCATGTTACGGGAAAAAGTTTTCAAAAGAAAGTTATATCATCATCAGAAGTAACTATTATTGTAACACCTCAAATATTCACTTTGTTCCATTTTAAGTGCACGTTTGGCCGGGCTTATTTTCTACTTTTTTTCTTCTCCTTAAAAATAGTAAAGTAGGAAAAAAATGTGTTTGATTCTACTTTTTTTTATTTTTTAATTCTTTAGTTTATTTCTCTAATACTTTTAAAGAGAAATATGGCTAAATTCAATTTTATACTCCTCTATTTCGTTTAAGCTAAATAGAAAAGTAGAAAATAAGTCGGACCAAACGGGCACTAAGTGGGTAAAGTACCTCAACTATTATTGTAACTATTATAGTGCTTAACCTCTTAAGTGGATAAAGTACCTCTTATTCTTTGTTCAATTTTTCTTTATATATATATATATATATATATATATATATATATATATATATTGCTGTTAAAAAAAAAATCAAAACTCCAAAATTTTGAGATTTGATGTTGTCGCACGCCCCTGCTGATGGGATGAGGCCAGGCCTATTACTAAAAAATGTGTATACAAAATACACATAATTTTGTTTTGATTTTATCACACTTAATTTTAGAAATCTTAATTCAACTAATAAAAAGTATTTAAATTGTTTTTTATTTTTATTTTTTTTAAAATGACAAATATTATTATTAAGCAACTAGCAAAGGAGACAAAAGACTCCGAAAAACACCTAACACCATAAGGACAAAGCACCCCCAAACAAGACTGAGCATAAGCAACAAAGCCTACTTTTAAGTTGGAGGATCGGAGTTCAAACATCGATCTCTCTACTTGTAAGTAAGAGCTTTTAATGTCTTATCATTTTGTCTATGTAACAAAAAAAAAGGAATTGATAAAATTATGATTTTCATTTTTATTTTTAAAGCAAAATTGTGGACCCCTATTTCGTGGAAGTTGCGTTTGCCCGTTTGTAACTATCAATTATTCATTCATCATCGACCGTAACAAATACGGTGTATACAAAATACAAGTACTAATATAGATAACAAAATTTTAAAGTGCCATGCATGAATTGTAATCTAGTCTAGTTATTTAATGAGAAAGTTCCATGGCTTGTCTTCTTCGATGTGACCATGCACGTTCTCGTGAAACACATGCAAATTATTGCCATCAATTCATTTAGATTGAAATATAAAGTATAACTGTTTCTACTTTTATGTTTCAAAAAAAAAAAACTGTTTCTACTTTTAAATATGAATCATATTACGGATACACGTCATATGATGATCTTGTTTTTACATGTGTGTGTTGGGTTTGTTCATTTCTCAATTTTCTCATTGTTTTATTTTTCTTCTTCTTCTGAATCATTTCATCAACTGATATTTTTATCTCTCATTTTTTTATCTTTTCTTCTTCATCATCATTTTATTTACTAATTGTTTTGTTGTTGTTCTTCTTCTTCATTTTCATCATTTCATCTATTAATATTTATTTGTTATTTATTGATTTAGTATTTTTGCTCATCATTTCATATACATATTATTATTACTGTCATATTAAAAAAAAAATAATCATGCACTCACTTTTGGTCTCTACTGCTAAGTCAACGTGTATGTTAGAATAATTTTTTCGCAGATATGTTTAAAACATCATAAAAGACTCATCCAAAAAAATGAGAACAAAATTCGTGAGAGATGTTCTTGTTGATGTTTTTCGACGTGCAGGAATATCAGTGAAGAAAGAGACACCTTTAAATTTCTTGACTGACCCACATGATAGGAGATCGATGTTAGAATATTTTCTAATATTTTGTGGACTGCAATCAATCGTGAGTTGTGATTTTAATAAAAACAGGTTGATGTTGTTGTGATCCATTTGATGATGCTTAAGCCCGACTAAAGTGATTAATAATAATGGGCTTTGAACACTAATTCTGATTTGTGTAGAAATCAAGTGTAGGCCCAACCTCTAGGGTACATGATGGGCAGTACTGACTAGGGTTGTTCTCTTATAAATAGAGAGGCTAGGTCCCCTTTGCCGTCACTTTGACATACACTCATTTGTGGTTTGCCCCATTGAGAACCCAAAGACCGGAGTATGTGAACAGGCAAAGGAAGACCTTGTCTATATATCGATCTTTTCGATATTCTTCCGGTAACCTTTTGATCATATTGATTGTCAAGTAAGTGTGTTCTAATTTCATATAATATATCGGTCTATTAACTCCTTAAAATTTCTTACATGTGGTATCAGAGCCAATATTATATGATTTAGAACCCTAATTTCAATCGTGATTATTTTTGGCAGTTACTTTGCGGTGTCAATATATGTTTTCGGTTTATGTTTGTTACTGCCGAATAGAATTGGTTTTGCCGTGATCGTTTGATTTGGTCTCTGCCTATTGTTTTTGTTTTTTGGGGTTTATGATTGTTTTAAGAATGAATGTGGAATTATATTGTGTTAAGTTTTGATTATCGTATCAATACACATGTTCTTGTTGATTGAATTGTATAGCATATATCTAATTATCCATCATGGTTTTTTATTTTGCCGAATTGATTGAATGTTCAAGAAAATTGTTCTTGATTTCGGTAAGGGTATTCATTAAATTAGTGGGTTTATTCTTTGTAATTATATTTTAAACAAAACCCACAGAATATCTCATGAACTCGTTTTTTGTGAAAATATCAAGAGAGATTTTGCTTTCAATGTAACACGGTCAATATGTACAAATAGGTTTTGAGACTGTGATTTTAAATTTGTGTCAAAAAGACTACTATCTTTCATGAATTGAGTACATATGCCGTGGTGTTGTTGTTATAATGTTATATACACTTTAATTTGTTGAAAATCAACGTGTTGTTGCTTTGCATATAAAATGGTTTTAGTTTTGTTTTATGATGCGGAGGTAGTATTTTATATACGGGCTTAACGTTTGATCTAGATCAATATGAATGAATAGATTGAAACATGTTTTGGTTTGTTTAACGTCTCATCATGATTTTCAATTCGTTTTGGGTGTGCCTTATAGAATTCTTGTACTAGTTTTATTAGTATTATTTGAAGTTATGAGTAGGACAAGAATGAACACTGTATTCCATGAATCATATATGAATAGTAGAAGCCACCAAAATATTTCGATTTGTTGTTAACAAATAGAGATATGAATTTAATTAGTGAGATCAAATTTGTTTTCTGAAAACCATTTTCTTGTGGACTTCATATATGTAAATATGTAAATTTGAACAGGAACTCATAGTTCAAGATTATCACTGTGAATTATTTCTTGAACTCATGGTTCAATTTGAAAATCTTGATGGGGTTTATTATGTTATGTTTTCTTCCATCTTCAAGTTTGTTTCCTAGCTCCAATTTTATCTTTATGCCTATATGCAAAGGTAAAATATAAGATATATATAAATTGAAAGTAAGTATTCTTCTGGTGCCTTGAAAATTTAATTGATTGAAACCTAAGGCACATGAATACAACCATGTGCTTTATGCTCAAGCTATATAAAATTTTAGATCGCAATTGGTTGCTTCATAATTGGTACTCTTAGAATTTAGGAGGTCTATACTCAACCACAAAAGCTAGCTTGAGAGTTGAGGTTTGCACACATTTATAAAGGCTATCTTTGCCATATCTCTAGCCAATGTGGGACTTCTAACACACCCCCTCACGTCCAGAACTGAACAAGCTGGAACGTGGAATCAACAATAACGGGTGCCCCAAATACGGGAGGTCTCCACAACAAACAACAAATGAATCTAGGATAGACTCTGATACCATCTAGAGAATGAATACTATATATTTCTATTATCATGAAAGGTATAAATACACATATTCACCAACTTACATATGTTTGCTTTTGGCAAGTAAGTAATGGTGAATAATTACATAATAATGACAATGATATTCTAATGATTGTAGATGATATTTTCATAATTGAAATAGCCATTGACTTGTTAGCTAGTTAATACTCCTATAGTAATACAAAAAAAAAGGAAAAAAGGTGCTTACTTCATCAAGCATCACTCCCCCCTAATTTTTGGTCATATGCAGCTCAAACAGCCGCATATCTCATTAATTGCCTTCCGACACCTACGTTAAATATGAACTCACCATTTTTCACTCTATTTCAAACTCAACCTAATTACAATAAACTCCGTTCTTTTGGGTGTCTTTGTTTTCCTTGGCTAAAGCCATACACATCACACAAACTTCAACCACGATCTGAACCTTGCATATTTCTTGGTTATAGTTTGTCTCAAAGTGCCTACATATGTTACAATTATAAAACTAATAAATTTTATAATTCTAGACATGTTCAATTTGTTGAAAATATATTTCCATATTCTGAGAAATCATCACAGGAGCATACAACTTTCCCTTACTTAAATTCAAATAATACAAATCTCAATCATTCATTACCTTTGACCATAAACCACCCCATTCAACCTATGCCTACATTAACTCCTAACTTTTCTCACCAAACCTGTAACCCCTCACCTTTGCCACGTACCCAATCCACCCCACCATTATCTCCACCTACATGTTCACATAACCATGAAACTATTATCCCACCAGAAAATAATATTGAGCCTATAATACCACAAAATGTTAACCATTCCCCCACAAATCAACCAGTACATAACTCTCCCACAAACCTCACCTCTCCACCTAGGCATACTTCCACAGTTACAAATCCTCCAATTAAACCCAAGCCCAAATTAATAATAACTGAACACCCAATGCAAACAAGAGCCAAACGTGGAATTTTCAAACCAAAACAAGCAAACCTCACCACAAAATATCCGTTACCTCATCCTATTGAACCAACATGTGTATCTCAGGCAGTAAAGTCTACTGAATGGCAACAGGCGATGACCGATGAATTCATGGCTCTTATGCGTAATGGCACATGGACACTTGTTCCCCCATCACCACATTACAATGTCATTGGTAATAAATGGGTTTTTAGATTGAAAAGAAATCCTGATGGTTCTATCTCTCGCTACAAAGCAAGACTTGTCGCTAAAGGGTTTCATCAAAGGCCGGGTATTGATTTCAAAGATACATTTAGTCCTGTCATCAAACCTCAAACAATCAAGATTGTCCTTTGCATTGCTCTCTCAAAAGGATGGTCTCTCACACAAATGGACGTGAACAATGCTTTCTTGCACGGAACAATTAGTGAAGATGTCTACATGACTCAGCCAGCTGGATTTATCCACTCGTCATTTCCAAATTATGTCTGCAAGCTAAATAAAGCACTATATGGTCTCAAGCAAGCACCACGAGCTTGGTTTAATGCATTAAAAACATTTCTAATACAATATGGATTTGTTAATGCCAAGAGTGACACGTCCCTATTCATTTACAACTCTGGTGCTACAATAGCCTATTTTTTAGTGTATGTTGATGATCTATTACTATGTGGGAACAATTCTAACTTTCTAGATCAATTCAAACAGGCACTTGCAGATCAATTTTCTCTCAAAGATTTGGGTCAACCAAACCACTTTCTTGGAGTTGAAATAGTACCAACAAAGACAGATTTATTCCTTACACAACATCATTATATTAGAGATATTCTTCTTCGAGCAAACATGGGTGATTGCAAACCAGTGTCTACACCCATGGCCACTTCTTTCTGCTCACAGCCTAAACCTGACTCCACGTTATGTGACAGTAAGGAATTTCGTAGTACACTTGGTGCTTTACACTACCTCTCAATCACACGACCCGACATAGCATTTCCAGTGAATAAACTAGCACAACAGATGCAAGCTCCTACTACGACAGATATGCAAGCCTTGAAGAGAGTATTACGCTATCTCAAATCCACCATCTCCAATGGTATCCATTTGACGAGATCATCAAATACAAGTCTCACCGGCTTTTGTGATGCAGATTGGGCAGGAGATACAAATGACAGGAAATCAACTGGTGCTTATTTGATTTATTTTGGTCCTAACATTATTTCTTGGTCATGCAAGAAGCAACCCACAGTTGCAAAATCTTCAACTGAAGCTGAATATCGCACTATCGCAACCACTACTCAGGAGTTAATTTGGATTCAAAACTTACTGGAGGAACTTCAAATCCCATTAACTACTCCAACAATATTCTCAGATAACATTGGAGCTACTTATCTATGTGCAAACCCAGTCTTTCACTCCAGAATGAAACATATTGCCATAGATTATCATTTTGTTCGCGACCTTGTCGCTGCTAAGAAACTTCAAGTCTCACATGTCCCAACAAGTCATCAGCTAGCTGATCTACTCACAAAGCCGTTATCATCTACACGACATCACTTTCTCAAAGACAAGATTGGAGTTATTGAGGATACCTCCATCTTGAGGGGGCGTATAGGAGTATTAACTAGCTAACAAGTCAATGGCTATTTCAATTATGAAAATATCATCTACAATCATTAGAATATCATTGTCATTATTATGTAATTATTCACCATTACTTACTTGCCAAAAGCAAACATATGTACGTTGGTGAATATGTGTATTTATACCTTTCATGATAATAGAAATATATAGTATTCATTCTCTTTAGGTACCAGTGTCGTATCATAAGACCAAACCCATCATGACCATTGTCCTGTCTTGATAATTTTATATATTGCCTTGTTATTTAAAAGCTCAAATATAAACTATTTTGTTAAAATCATTCTTTTGAGCTATTTTAATGTAATTGAAAATGGTATTGTCCTTGCACTTTATTGTTTATATAAATTGAGTCGATTGATATTAGATTATTTTTATGATATAACGGTTTATTGTTTATGTATAAACTGTTTGAGATGACAATATGCGAGCTTATGGGGAACTCTCTTAAGTTATCAAAGTCTATCGACTCTGTTTGCAAGGATGAAAGTCACACTTTTGGAGGTTAGTTGTGCAATTATTTTTAACCTCTTGGGACTTATTATATAATTGCATATAAGGAGAAATTTGATTTTCATTTTATGTGCTCCTTTGGAATGAAAAATGTGCAATTATATAAAAGGTGTTGTTATTTTTTCAGAATATTCTAAATAAATTAGAAACTCTCTATATAATCATTAACTGATTTCTTATTAACTACTCCAATTTTGTAAATTTTACTCTATTGAGTGGGAGTATTTGAAGTTGAATATTTTGAGAGTTCTATTCTGAATAAAATACAATCTATAAGTTTATTTTAATTGACATGACCATTGTGTGATAGAGAAAATAGTTGAATTTTTGCTTAAATATTTTAAATATAATAGAACGGTAATTCAACTATAATCTCTATCAAGTGGGAGAGTTTTACATGTCAATTATCTTGAAATGTTTTTCAGAGACTTATTTTGAGGATATAATAGTATTTTCTTAAATATTGTTTAATGACTATTTTGCCTCAAATGTTAAAAATTGAAGTCTCATGTTTTTCCGCTGCGTAAATTATTTAATTATTATGTTTTGAATTTGATGTTTCACAGTAACATTTTTCTCCCAAATAATATAATAGCACATAATATACTAATATTATGTTGTGCTTTTCTTATACCATTTTTTCACTGTGAATGAATCAAAACATATTGAGAATGCGAATAATATATTGAATGATCAGTTTAGATGCATTTAACTGGTACATATTTTTACTGAGTTGTGTTATTTAAATGTTGATTCCTATGCAAGAGATTTCATGCGTTGATATAGGCCGTTACCATCAAAGTGGAACCGCTTATATTATATGATTGATGAAATTATCTTTGTAGTTTGAGGAATGCTATTGAATCATTGATTCCTATGCAAGAAATTTTGTACGTTGGTATAAGCCGTTACCATCAAAGTGGGACCACTTATATTGATTGATGGAATTTTCTTTGTAGTTTGAGGAATGTTTTTAATTGTGACATGTGGTTTTCTGCCTAAAGGTGATTATTATATGTTATAATTTAAAATTGATTTGAGATAGAGTTATTGGAGAATGTATTGAACGGAGGAATTTGTCTGCCTAAAGGTGACAACTTTCAAAGTTCAATGTATACTCATTGATTAACTCATCTGAGGTTTTGACTTAAGCTTTGACTTTAGTTTGTGCATTCTGCCCAAAGGTGATTGTACATTTGTATTGGCCTCATTGTGATAGCTTGTTGGTTTTGAGCTATATCTTGTCTTATGATATATTCTAATGCATCCACTTGTCTTATGAGGTTTTGACTTAGGCATTGACCTTAGTTTGTGCATTCTGCCTAAAGGTAATTGTACAATTGTATTGGCCTCATTATTCATTGATTTGAGATGAAGTTAATGGAGAATGATTGAGCTGAAGAATTGCCTGCCTAAAGGTGACAATTTCTGAAGTTTAATTTATGCTCATTGATTAATTCATCTTTGATCTTTTGAAATAAGAAGGAATATTTGGATCAGTGGGAGAGAACTTATTGAAATTATTACAATTGAGTTCTTTTGAAATGCTTGATTAGTGGGAGCTTAAATTTTAATTTAACTCCTTTATAATATTGAGGCATTATTTATGAAAATTAAAGCTCAGTGTTGTTGGGACCTCTTTGCCGGTGGTCAACACTATTTTGGAGCTGAGGCGTTATGGTATCTTATGAACCATTTGATTTCTCTGGCTTTTAGGCATTTGAGAGGAATTATGTCTTTTTGGAGCTCAATGTTGATTTAATTATTATACTGCAGTAGTCAACATTATTTTGGAGCTTGGACATTATGGTATCATATGGACCAAATAAAATTTCTCTGGCTTTAATGCATTTGAGAAAAATTGAGGACTGACAAAGAGAATGATAGTATGGTCGTTAAATCACAATGACATATCATTTCTTGCTACACTCTACACGAATGACTAGTCGACGAAATTGGTGGTATTTGTAACCATGGAAGGTGTTGTATCAATAAAGATATAATTACCGCCTTGATTCGATGTCATTTAATTTTTGTTGGATGGAGTCTTAATTAAATGTTGCATCTTGGGATCGTTGTGGCCACATTAAAATATGTTATCAACCTGAGAGTCGTTTTCAAAATATTTTCTTCAAATTAAATATACACAATTGATTTTGTCCAAGTGGGAGAATGTTAGAATATTTTCTAATATTTTGTGGACTGCAATCAATCGTGAGTTGTGATTTTAATAAAAACAGGTTGATGTTGTTGTGATCCATTTGATGATGCTTAAGTCCGACTAAAGTGATTAATAATAATGGGCTTTGAACACTAATTCTGATTTGTGTAGAAATCAAGTGTAGGCCCAACCTCTAGGGTACATGATGGGCAGTACTGACTAGGGTTGTTCTCTTATAAATAGAGAGGCTAGGTCCCCTTTGCCGTCACTTTGACATACACTCATTTGTGGTTTGCCCCATTGAGAACCCAAAGACCGGAGTATGTGAACAGGCAAAGGAAGACCTTGTTTATATATCGATCTTTTCGATATTCTTCCGGTAACCTTTTGATCATATTGATTGTCAAGTAAGTGTGTTCTAATTTCATATAATATATCAGTCTATTAAATCCTTAAAATTTCTTACAATCGACACTTAGGCCAGCTGATGTTTTGATATATGGATGGGTAGGAGGAAAACATGCATGAGTTGATTTGACTGGAGTTTCTCCACTTGTTGGATTAGGGACTGCGAGTTTCACTGTTGGACAAGCGGTCCTGAAGGCCGCTTCAAGCAAAGTGACAAAACATGAAAAAACGTGTTCTGAAAATCAACATGCTTTTATACCATTTGCTTTTGACACTTTTGGTTTTTTGGCACCAGATGCTGTTAATCTTCTAAAAAGAGTCCAAAAAGTCATGCATCATAATATTGTTTCTCCTAAATCTGTAAATGTGGTCTTTAAGCGAATTAGTTTTGCAATTCAAAAATGAGTAGCAGCGCAACTTGTTGCCCGTTTACTTTCGACAAATATGTAATTATCTTATGGTGTATATAAACTAAAGAAGAAATTCTCATAATAAAAAAAAAATTGCTATCTAGGTCAAGATTTTTGTTACTTTAATATTAAATGTTTCCCGTTTTAAAAATTCATATTTAATTTTTATTATGTTAAAAAAAATCTAAATATTTGTAGATAAACTTTGCAAGATATTTTAAACATGGCTATAAAAAATGATTCAAAAATTTAAGAGTATAATGATAATTGAACATATTTCATTTTAGTAGAGACTAAAACTATGTGCAAGAAAAAATTTATAGGGACTAAAAGTATAATAAAAACTAAGTAAAGATTAATCTTGAAAGGTCTTAATCTTAACCATGTGATCTAATAGTACTTTTGACCCCTGCCATTTTGGCGAGTTTTGATTTTCCTCATGTAATTTTTTTTTTTGAAATTCCACCCTTGTAATTTAAAGAACAAGTTTTTGAAATTATCATAATTGATTTGATATTGTTTAACACTTTATCAGTGCTAAATATGTTTAAAGATTGAATCATCTCATTCAGTAAGTAAATAATATTTCCATGATAAACTACGCCGCTACCCTTTTTTAAATTGCAAAACTAATTTGTTTAAAGACCACATATATATATATATATATATATATATATATATATATATATATATATATATATATATTTGAGAGATGATCTATTTAGAAGATTAATATTATAAAACATATAATTTTCTAATTATCAACCCAATGATGAAAATATTAGTTGAAAGTCAATGATTGATGATTTAAAGTAACTTGATATAGATAAAATATTATTTTAAAGCATGTAATTTAATTTTTGATGATCAACTATGTATTTATTAAGACTTAAATTTTTGTATGTAATAGTTTAAAAATTCTAACTCAACTGTAAAAACAATGTTGAAATTATTAAGTTGGACATAAATTATAATTTATTGTATTGTTCATTTATCCAAATATCCAATTAACCTAATTCTTTCTTGTAAAAAAAAAAGTAACCTAAGCTAAGTCATAATATGTGTCATTTTTGTAATTTTAAAAAGTAAATCAAAATCTTTCAAAAAAGTAAATCAAAAGAAGTTGATATGCGCTATCATATATTAACTCTAGTGTGAGTATTAGTTAATTTCCTTGTACTCATTCACTCCTATCACTATCAGAGAAATCAGCTACATACATTTGAAGTTATAACCAGTCCAATCCTATTATTGGGTAGCCTTATTTGAGCAACTAGACTTGGAAAATTACTCTACGCACCCCCCTTGTTTCTCTTTCCCCCCCCTAACTACCCTTTTTACCCTTGGATATGAATTGGGGAGTGTTTAGAACAAGTTCGGATCGCAGAATCCGAATTCTATTTAATCTGAATTAGCTACAGATTAGCTACCAATTTGCTTAGAATTTGCTACAAAAATCAAATTTCGGATTATATAATCCGAATTGAGGGTTTTTTTGGAAAAGTTCGGATTATATAATCCGAACCTATTAAATTCATATAAATTTCGGATTATATAATCCGATTCTGTTAAACTTCACAAATTTTGGCTCGCAGAATCCGAACTGTGTTCACTATAGATTAGCTACGAATTACCTATGATAATTTCGTAGCTAATCAGATTATGTATCTTTTGTGGTTCTTTTTGGATCTTTTTCTGCTCCTATACATCTTGTAAGGGAGTAGTGTTATCAATAAAACTATTGCAAATAAACAGTAGCTTATGAATTGCTTAAATTGCTTGAATATTTAGATTTGAAGCAATATGAATTGATAACACAGTAGCTTATGAGTAGCTTATGAATTGCTTAAATTGCTTAAACAGTAGCCTATACATCTTGATACACTCTTTTTCTGCTACTGTTTTTTGTATCAAACTTAGATTTGAAGCAAATAAACAGTAGCTACGGATTAGCTACGAATATTAGCTAGGAGAGTTCGGATTTTAAAATCCGAACCTCCTTAACCCCCATAAAATTCGGATTTTAAAATCCGAACCTCTTAAACCCCCACAAAATTCGGATTTTATAATCCGAACCTGTTAAAACCCCCACAAAATTCGGATTATAAAATCCGAACTGCATTTTCACTTGAAATTCAAGGGCAATTTTGGATTTCAGGGGGGTAATTGAGTAGTGTAGGGGGGGCGGAGAGTAATTTTCCTAGACTTGGGACTTCATTTCAGTACCTAGCCTTATGGAATTTTTAAAGGCTTAAATATTATTTTCATTTCTGTATGTACGTAAAATTTTGGTTTTAGACTTTGTATCAATTTTCGTTCTAAATAAGTTATTGAATCAATCAAATTTTTTGTTTTTAGTCTCTAAAACAAAAATCCATAGAAAATTCGTAGGAAAATCAGCAAAAAACTTGCGAATTTTCTTATAAATTTTAGTTTTAAGGACCAAAAATAAAAAATTTAGTTGATTCGAAGACTTATTTATTAAAACAAAAATTAATACAGAGACAAAAATGATACTTAAACGCCTATTTTAAATGATACTCCATGCCATGATGTGAAATGATTTGTATCCATAAAATTAAGAGAAAGTCCATTTAAAACTTCAATTTAGTATAATATATTACCTTTTTTTGGTCAAAAAAATCTAAGAAAGAGAACAAAATCGAGTGATTTTAAAATAAAAAAAATCAATTTTATGAGCAAGTGAAAATAAAAGACAAACTATAATTAAACTTTTTTATTTAATAATCTAATAGACAAAATTTTATTCCTTAAAATAAATAAATAAATTTCAAACTCCGAAATCAAGTAATTAATTTGGTTTGCAATAAGTTATGACATTAATTAGTTTTAGTTCATAAGTACCAAACACAATTGCAACGATCGAATAACAATTTTTCTTGTCAAATTTAACGTCAATTACTATATCACACCTATATCACCGACAAACGTTGGGTTACTTCTACCTATTATTATTTCTCATATATTGATGGAAAGTGAGAACGAGTGAACGACCAAACTCATTATTGTAAGCCAGAAAATTTATGCTTAAAATAGGAAAACACGAAAACGAAGATTTTCCATTAAAATCCTATAATTATGTCAATATGCCATCACGATGAAACTTCTGGGGACATTGATGAGGACATATTATGCTCTCAGCCAACATTATTATATGGTGGGATGTGATATTGATTCCTGACTTTTTACCTAACAGAGCTACTGTATGTGTCCATACGAAATTTCAGTATCTTGATTAAAGACAAATTAATTTCTAAATATGCTTGGTATTTGATGGACCCAACATTACAAACTTCAGGTTTTGTTTAGGCAAAAACAATAGTACTATTAATTACATGACGATTTCTAACATGCATGCATAAGTGGTATAGTTGATGGTGGAGGTAGGAAAAAAAATTAGGGTGGATGATTAAATAGATTATAATATTTAAAGGCAGTTGAAAAAGGTTGACTGCGCGAAGGTAGAAAAACAGTTGAGTGAGTTGATTTATTTTTAAAGCTTTTCTGAAAGTGTTTGAAGAATGAAAACAATCCTCAGTCGCGAGCCATACGGCGAGTACCAGATTCTTCAAGAAGAGAAAGTCATACGCCAAACTCCTCCCATTTCATTTAGATTATTATCATGTAGTAGTTAAAGTGAGAACACCCTAAGCCGTTAGTCATACGTCAGAGACTGGACTGCTCAAGAAGAGAAAGTCATACGTCAGACTCCTCTGCTTTTCACTTTATTTTTACACAAAAAAGGTTTTCTACAAATTCCAGTTCAAACAGTTAAATAATTGAAAAACAAATGACATTGTATGAATTTATCGTAGGATAAATAAATTTATTGAAAGATAAGTCAAATTTATTGAAGGATAAATTTATCGTTGATAAATTCATCATTGAATGAGGGGGTGCAAACCTGCAAAGAGGAGTGTAGAAATAAAAAGGATGCAGCAAAAACAGGCCCAAGGCCCAATATTGAGTCCGACAGAGGGCGTGTGAACAGTCAAAACACGTGTGCAAACAGCAATCAGTAAGAATTAAGAAACAAGGATCAAGCCCAATCCCTTGGGCCTAAATCCAAATATCCGAACTGGGTTTGGAGCAGGTCAAACCGGTTCAGCCCAAAGGTAAACCGCTCCGATCCCCAAGATCCAGCGTGATTAATAGTAATAGATCCTTTGGAGTTCAAATCTAACTTCATTGGTAAACTAATATTTTGATTAATAGTAAAAGACAACAAATAGTAGTATTTTGATTATTTTTATTGGTAAACTAATATTTTGATTTTATACTCAACTGAACAAATTGATATTTTGAATGAAAACAATATCAATTTATATGTAAATTCAACGATACGACAATATATATGAAGAGAGCATGAATGCCATTTCAATATATTAGAAGTAATAGTGAATCATCATCATTCAATATTTTGAAGAAGGTAAGATAGAAATTTTGTAATACAATCTTAATTTTAAGATTTTGTTTGGTTAAAATAGTCTTTTAGGATTGATGATTGTAAAATTTAGATTTCAAATATTTATATTTATGCAGTGGAATGTGCAAAATTAATAAATCAATAGACTAAGGGTGCATTTGTTCGAGATTAAAATAAAATAGATTTTTTGAAAAAAATCTATTTTTAAAAAATAGATTTATTTTGCAGAGATTTTGAAAAGAAATCTAAAGTTGTTTTGTGTTTGTTTACAATTATAAAAATCATTTTTGAGAACAAACACATGGTCCTTGTTTTTAAAAAAATAGATTTTGAGAGAATCACTTGAAAATAGCTTTTCATTTTGGACTCAAAAATAATTTTTTTAGTAAAATGATTTTTATAAAATCTGAAACAAACACATCAAAAATGAAAAAAGCACAAACAAACGCACCCTAAATCAAAGATATGCAAAAAACAGAAAGATACAAAGAAACATAAAGTCTTTGGTAGATCTTAACACACAAATGAAAATTGTACGTGTCATAGACCAATCAAATGTTACGACAAATATGAAATATCATTAGACAAATAGTATTGATTCTTTTCTACTGCTAGCTCCATGTGATACTGTCAAAAACTCAGTCTTTTATCGATCGAGATCTGATCAATCCATGCAAGCTAGCCACATGAATAAAAGTACGTACGTTGAAACATAGCATCACATCGTCCGCTGCATCAAACATGGTTAACAACCCCCAACAGGGATTGTAACATGGTACTCTTTATGCTAGTTTGTGATGTTACTATTCTTCTTTTTTTGGTCAAGTAGCCTAAGTGGGCATATCGGGTTCGAACCCCGGTCCCTGCACAAATGTGCAATGTCCTTTACCAATTGAGCTAAGCTCATGAGGACTGTATTGTTACTATTCTTAATTGTCTAATTTGTGTGAATGAATTAAAATTGACGTATAATTTAGACCGTCATCTGGTTTAAAATTAATAGATAATAAGATAAAATATATATAGGGCAAATTGCGTGAAAAATTACGGATACGGATTTGACGTTGTTTGCGCCAATGCAGTAACTGATTTTGACGGTCCAATCATAAATGAATGGCTGAGATTAAAGTCTTTGTATATTTGACCAAATTGATTAAATAAATCAGAATCGTCTGATCGATTTTATACTGTTGATATTATCTACTACGTGAAGCAGTTACAACAGATTATCCATATCCAAAAATTACTGCAGCATATCTCAATTTCTTTGTGATATCTGCTACCCAAGACTTTGGATCATGGTTGTCGGGATTGCGATATAGATCCCAAGATCGTATGATCTTGCGAGTCTTCAAGTCGTCACCAATTTAAACCCTAAATTTATTGACCACTTGATTGTATCTACTTTCAAATTTACTGAATCCAGGTCCATGATATTATTGAAGGTATATTAAACTCTACCCATGAAGCAATTTAATTTAATTTTTAAGCAATATATAGTTCACTCAACTCTAGAATTCGTGCTTAGATATGTTAAAAGTAGCAATTTTATTAAGTTTTGGGTTTGTTTGCACGTGTTGTTTGGTGTAATTTGATTGGTTATGTTGTTTTTGGCAGTTTGATATTGCAACGTAGTACTTGGGATAAGATCTTGATTAGTTGATTGGTACAATCTGTTGTAAATTTTGAGAGTATATTTTAAAAGTTTTATTTATTTTGGGTCTCATGATTTTTAAGGGAGAATATAAAAATTAAAAATATTTTAATAGCTCATTTTTTTTTGGTCGAGACCGGGGTATCCACCGCCGAACGCAGTGACTATTCCCTCGCTAGATTGAATTTTAATAGCTCATTTGACTTAGTCTCCACTTTTAGATGCCTACTATTTAATAATTTTATTCATGGTTCGGTTACTATTTTCCTCTAATTAATTTACCTTTAACTTCTTCAAAACTAACGGTCGTTTTATTGGTGGAGAAATTAAAACCATTATTCCTTTTAATCTTAGATAGTTAATAGAGATTTATGTTTTGATTGAGAAAAGTAATTTGTAATGGTAAGGATCCTATGCTTGCTCAATATATATATGGTATTGCAATTAGAACACGAGTATCCACAGAGAGAATATACATAGAACAGAATACCTTGCCCTTAGTAGCATGATCATATTTTCATAAAATGAACGAAGTATCTCATGTCATGAAAAAGAGCATATGATTTTACAAAGTGATTTACACATATAGAGCCTGAGTTACCGACCTTGTGATATTCTCGTGTATTGATAGCCTCGGCATGTTTATCGTTGAGAAGAACCGGTTATACTCTGGGGGAGTTGCGCAATATTGCGGATATTTCTTTAGTTCAGTGTCACAACACGCCTCCGGTTATTTTATGATTCACTATATTTGGAAGACATCCATAGTTGGTGGTGTTGATGACATGAATCACTACAAAATTAAGATAAGTTTACTATTGACTCTATTATATTTGATTCTCATATTAATTTGATAATTATATTTATAATTGTTTATTATTCTGAATTAAAATTAAGGTCCAATATTATAACAATTATTTGTTTCCAGCCATCCGCAACAACACAATCTCATTATGTAGCAGCTGGGGGAACAAACTGGTAGTCGTAACGAAATTGGTCAAATAATTGATCTTCAATTGGTGGTGCTTGTAAGAGTGGAATCCTAGTGCAATAGTACAATTCTATATAATATTTTGTTCTTTCCTAGCATTTCTTATGTTTTGGACTAGAGCATAGTAATACATTCTTGTGGGGTGGTGCGTCCGGGGACAAGGAGAAAATCCCATGGGTGAGTTGGAAAGATGTGTGTAAGTCAAAAGGTGAAGGGGGTCTTGGGGTAAAGGATCTTAAATTGTTTAATGCATCCTTGCTAGCTAAATGGCGATGGAGATTATTAGTGGAGGATGAGTCTTTGTGGAAAATGGTGTTGGAGGCTAAGTATGGTGATGTAGGGGGTCTAAAATTCACAATTGGGTGTGGAAATCAATATTCGCTATGGTGGAAAGACTTGGTTGGCTTGGGGGTGGTGAGAGGTAAGGAGGGAGATTGGATACAAGAGATTTTCACTAAAAAATTGGGGAGTGGTGGGACTACCAATTTTTGGCATGATTGTTGGGTTGGCTCGATTCCTCTTTGTGATACTTTTCCGAGATTGTATAAAGTTTCTTTGCAACCGAAAAGTAAAATTCAAGACGTGGGTGTTTGGGAAGGCGATATTTGGTATGGAGGCTTTTGTGGAGAAGAAAATTCTTTAGTCGGGAAGAGGATCAATATAGAATTTTTCTTGAGATTATTAGTGCGGTTCCCATCACAAAGAAGTCGGACTCGTGGTCATCTATCTTTGGGGGTGTATATACTGTAAGTGAAAATTATTTGTTTTTGTTGAAGAAATTTTCTCCTTCAATTTCTTCGATGATGTCTAATGGGTGGGCCATGAAAAATATATGGCGAAGTTGGGCTCCTTTAAAGGTGGTAATATTCTCTTGGCAAGCACTACTTCATCGTCTACCAACAAAAGTAAATCTTTTAAGTCGTAGCATAATCCAGGGTGATATCGAGGCATCGTGCTCGGTTTGTGGGGCGGAGAATGAATCGGAAAATCACTTGTTTGCTACATGTCCTTTGGCTTGGGAAGTGTGGTCAATGGTACATAAGTGGTTTGGTTTGAGTACAGTATTGCCGGACTCCATCTCTTCTTTATTGGAGGACTTTCTCTATATTCAAAGGAAAGGCAAGCAAGGTCTACAAGGCATTTTGATGGTTTGGCATGTGGTAATTTGGGTGTTATGGCGGTCTCGGAATGAAAGAATTTTTGAATCTAAGGTTAGAGAGCCGATGGAAATTTTTGAAAAAATTCAAGTAGTCTCATGGAAATGGCTCTTGTCAAAAAAAAATCTTGCTCCATGTTTATATTATGAATGGAATGCTTATCCTTTGGATTGTATTGTGCGTTAATATAGGTGGGGAGGGTTTTCTTTACTAGCATTCCAACGGTTTTCTTTTCATTCTCTAGATTGGGTGGAGTACTATTTGTACTTATCCTTCAAAAATGGGTTAAGTACCCCTTGTACTGATTCCAACACTACTGGAAAATTCGCGTTTAGAGACCGATTTAGAGACCGATTTTAATGCAAATCGGTCACTAAATCAATTAGTGACCGATATAGAGACCAATTAAAATCAGTTGTAAAAACCTTGGTGGCTGATCTGTTGTGACCAATTTAGTGACCAATTTGTTGTGACCGAATTAGTGACTGAATTTAGTGACCAATTTAGAGACTGAATTTAGAGACCGATTTAGTGACTGAATTTAGAGACCAATTTAGTGACCGAATTTAGAGACCGATTTAAAGACTGAATTTAGAGACCGATTTAGAGACATAATTTAGAGACTGATTTAGAGCCTGAATTTAGAGACCGATTTAGTGACTGAACTTAGAGACCGATTTAAAGATTGAATTTAGAGACTGAAACAGTGACTAATTTTAGTGACTGAATTTGTGACTAAATTCAGAAATAGAATTAGAGACGGCAAGCGACGTGACGTGCGACGCCTTGAACGACGCTTTCAGCGACTTATTTAGTGACCCTTATTAGAGACCGTTATTGTGACTAATTTAGAATTAATTTCTGTCTTTTTGCGACCGATTCAGCGACCGAATTGAAAATGTGGTATGTTAAATTCGGTCTCAAATTCGGTCTCTAATGAGTTTGTTTTTGTTTTTTTATTACTCCTTTCTTTCTTTTTTATTTATCGTTTTTAAAAGAAAAAAAAGATCAAATTAGGATAGTGTATTTTTGCACCTTATCTTTCTATTATATATTTTTTTAATATATATCCTGTTTTAATCGACCAAAGAAAATCTTTTTTTTTGCACACACTTTCTCCTTAAAAAAAATAGGAACAAATTACAAAACTAAACAAAAACAATACCTTACAAAAAAAACAATAAAAGGATTATATGAAGAAGTTTAGTAAAAAAATAGATACAATAAAAAGACTATATAAAATTTAGTTAATAAAAAAATTAGGAAGGAGGGTATAATAAACAAAATATAATTTTAAATTGTCAAACGACAAATAAAAAGGAAGGAGGGAGTATTCTTTATATTATTTTTTTTTGAAACAAGAGGAGGTGCATCATGAGATGTCATATGTGGAGTAGAACGTTTGAGATGTTGTGATTTACAAGTCTTGGAAGCCTTTTCTTTATGTTTAACTTTATCAGTCATCTGCAATTAGTAATAAAACAATAAAAATTAGCATCAGATGGTATTGTATTTAAGGTCTACAATATATATGAGACTAATATCGGATTCAAGAGACTACAAAAAAATCTTATCTTCTACATACAAATATTTTTCAAAAAAATTCACTTATGTCCTTGTACAACATGTATATCACTCTTATCCCAAATATCTACAATGTCAATAGAAATAGAAAAATAAGTTAAAAAATATAACAATAGTCTTATGAGTAGCTTCAAATTCTTTGATTTGTAGATAAAGAGATAAAAATTAAACATGTGCTAAGTTCAGTGTACTTCGGTCAAAATAGTTAGACTGTTTTATGTTAGTAATAAAAGAAATTAAATGTGATGTATGGGAAAGGGGGTGATCACAATAAGACAATGAAGTTACATTATGTTGACTGCGACTTTTTTAACCTATAATAATTCAATGTAGTAAGAGTAAGAGTTTAACCCCTACAAAGGAGATTATTCAATAGCAATTACAATTAATATGTTAGGAGCTTTTCTATTGGAGTGAAAAATTGTTACAGAATAAATGTAATTAGTGGAACAAAATATTTAAACAAAGCATCTTTCTATTATGGAAAGTGGAAACTACGATGGTTTGAATGATCCACCTCAATTTGAACTTGATAATCAGTTCATAAAATTTGAACGATACACAAAATTTTTAACTTGAAAATTTGAACTGATTATCTCTCTATTACTGTGCAATTTATACCTCTAGCCTTCTAGGATTCAACTTATATAACAAATTAAATTTGTTCAATAACTATAGCGGCACGTAACATTGAATAAACTTTGTCACTATATAAAGGCAATCATATATTAAAAAGGCTAAGTGAAAATACTCTATTTCAAAAGCTTAGAATTCAATATAAAAACTTATTTCTTAATTCCAAGAATAAATAAGTACTGTAAACAACAAAACCTTTTGTATTAAATGTTTAGAAAGAATAATGGCAATACCTACTAACCTTGTGTTAGTGTTGCAAGCAATACAAGACACGGTGAAGAGTTTTTACCCTGACAGTGACGGCTTACTTATGTGGTCTTATGCAAAATTCCGTTCTTTCCAATATAGTTTAGCACTGTTAATAATATAGTGTTTTGAGGTCAAAGTTTAGTTCCAATTTTTTCTCAACAAACTTATCACTCTTTATTAAGAGTTAAATAGATATGTGTAAATTAATCAAGAAAATATTAAATTTTTTTTTTTCAAAAAAAATAAACATACTAGAATACTAAGACCCTGTTTGGCCCGGCTTATTTTCTACTTTTTTTTCTTCTCCTTAAAAATAGTAAAGAAGAAAAAAATTGTGTATGACTCTTCTCTTTATTTTTTACTTATTTACTTCATTTCTCTAATACTTTCAAGGAGAAATATGGCTAAATTCAATTTTATATTTCTCTATTTCATTTTTAAAAAAATTAGAAAAGTAGAAGTTAAGCCGGGCCAAACGGGGCCTAAGTGTCCGTTTATCCCGACTTTATTTTAGCTTTACTTCTCTTTTAAGTCATAAGTAGGGTCAAAAACATATTTTATGAAGCTCTTATTAAATGAAAGTGGCTTAATACTAATGAAAAAATATAGAGATTTCTCTCGACCAAATAAAATAATAATAATCAAAATACAGTATGTAGAATAAAAGATAAGTACAAAATATAAACTATATCAAAATATTTTAGTTTGAAATACAAAAAAAAAAAATAAGTACTTTTAAATATAAAAAAAAAATTACCAAACAACTTTTACTTTATTTGTAAAAACTCTTTTTATTATTATTTTTAAGCTTAAAACAATTTTTACTCTTAAAAAAAGCAGGGTCAAACGAAGCCTAAACAAATAATTAGTCTCTATTACCCGATGTAGAACTCAATATATTTTATTTTCAATTCATACATAAATGTGTTTTATATTCCAACAGTACCAAAAATGATGGAGAAGAAATGGATGCACTGCAGGTTCACTGAAACAGAGTTCTGCGATTGAGGAAGGAGAAGAGCCAAAAGGAAAATATTAATAATAAAAAAGTTTGTTTAGTCAAAAATAAATACTACCTCCGTTCCTTTTTACTTGTTGTTTTAGAAAAAAAAAATATTTGTTTCTTTTTACTTGTCGTTTTAGCAATTTAGATTATATTTTGTCTATTATACCCTCCTTCTTATTTTATTTTATTGAATAAATTTTGTATAATTTTTTTGTCGAAACAATATAATCTTTTTATTATATACAAATTTTGTTTGTTTTTAAATAAAGTTTGTTACAATTTTTTTTGAAATAGCTAATGTTTGTTAAAAAGTAGGAATTTATTGGTGGATTAAAAATATGATATATATTTAAAAAAGGGCATAATAGGAAAATAAGGTGCAAAAATACACACTCCTATTTTAATCTATTTTTTCTAAAACGACAAGTAAAAAGGAACGGAGGTATTAATAATAAAAAAGTTTGTTTAAGAGTTCCTTTTTTTTGGTAGAGTTTGTTTTATAAAAGTTCTCAGGAAAAGATAGTAGTTTCCGCAATAGAAAGAAGCAAAAAAATAGTAGTACACACCAAAATAAAATTGTAATTTTTGTCTCTAAATCGGTCGTTAATTATCAGTCTCTAAATTGGTCACTAATATTCAGTTTCTAAATCTCTTATTGATTGTCCGTTTCTACATCGGTCACTATATTATATTAGTGACTAATTTAACGACCAAAATATTTTTTATTATGTGATCGAATAATCAGTCACTATATCAGTCGCTAGTTAGAAGTCTCTAAATCGGTCATTAATATAAATATAGTAATTATTAGTCTTTAAATCGATCACTAATTATTAGTCTCTAAATCCATATAAATATAGTAAATTGGTCTCTAAATCGGTCACTAGTTATTAGTCTCTAAATCGGTCACTAATATAAACATAGTATTATTGGTCTCTAAATCAGTCACTAGTTATTAGTCTCTAAATCGGTCACTAATATAAATATAATAATTATTGGTCTCTAAATCAGTCACTAATTATTAGTCTCTAAATCGGTCACTAATATAAATATAATAATTATTGGTCTCTAAATCAGTCACTAATTATCTGTCTCTAAATCGGACTCTAATGTAAATATAGTAATTATTGGCCTCTAAATCAGTCACTAATTATCTGTCTCTAAATCGGTCACATAATAATAAATATTTTGGTCTCTAAATCGGTCACTAATTATTTGTCTCTAAATCGGTCACTAATATAATATTAGTAACCGATTTAGCGACCAAAATATTTATTATTATGTGACCGATTATTCGGTCTCTATATCGGTCTCTATATTATATTAGTGACTGATTTAACAACCAAATATTTTTTTACTTTGAACTCAAAATTTTGGTCTCTAATTCGGTCTCTATAATGACCAAAAAATTTTGGTCGCTAAATCAGTCTCTAAACGCGATATTTCTAGTAGTGCAATTTTTATATATACAATTCTCTTTTGCCGTTCAAAAAAAAAAAAGTAATACATTTTTTTGGCATTTTCAAAAATTAAAAGTGAGAAATAGTTCATATGACGATGTTTTGAAAGCCTATTGAAGAGAGAGAGAGATAGTTTGTGGACCTCAGCTTGTAATTATAGTGACCGGTAATAGTCCTATATGGATGTCATTAAACAGAAAGTGCATGGTTGCATGCAATGTACTCCCTCCGTCCCAAAATGTAAATAAATTTGACTTTTTAAGTACATTTGACTATTGATGTATTTAAAAAGTCAAATGTATTTAAAAAGCCAAATTTGCTTACATTTTAAAACGGATGGAGTATTTTTTATGATAAAAGAACGTGCAATGTTAGACAATATGGGTCCAAGCCTATAAAAAAAACATTTTTTTAATGAAAAGGAATATGTGCACACGTGGCACCGTCCGTGTCTAATAGCATAATAAAATGGTCAAATGATAAAACCTATAATTAATATGACCACATACAAATATTTAGAATAATCATAATTCTGAATCTTCAACGTTAAAGATAGTACTAAAGACATTGATTCTGCTATGAAGTTGGATTAATTGAAACAAATATGTAAATCTGAAACAAACAAACACCGTATGAAGATGAAAAATCAAAACAAATACGTATAAAGACAGAAAATCAAAACAAACACCACACAAATATGGGAAAATAAGGCTTTTATGACTTATGAGGAGCCTTTTTCTTTAATAAGCAAGGGTTTTCGGTCTATTATGTATTGTATTTCGTATTTCAAAACTATATTGTTGTTTATTTAATTTATGTTATTATTGTAAGTCGTTTAAAAAATTGGACTTGAAATAAATCATTTGAAAAAATAATACAGTAGTAGATATTATATTATAACAAAGAAAAAATGATGCAAATCGAGTATAGTATCCGATCCAAACCAACTAGTTTAGATCATATTTATTTTTAAAAACGGTTGCAAATGAGTACAAACAGTCATTTTCTTGACAGCTAGACCGACAAAATTTATATATCAACCAAAAGAAAGACTGAGAAAATATAAAATACAATACTTTATAATGATATAGGAATTTTTTTTTTTTTTTTATAAGCATAATAATGATATAGGAAATGATTATAACGAAATTATGCGTCCCATACCAAAAAAAAAGGAAATTATGTGTCATCAGAAAACATGACATTAATTAGTTTGCATACGAGGAGACAAGCCCAATTTTTTTTTTTTTTTTATATTAAATGTAACTACTATGTCCAAATGTTGAAACTTGTCATCCGACATTGCAACATTGTTTAAATAAATCTCTATGCATGTCTCAAATAATAAATCTCTTTGAAAAATGTTTATCTTAAATAGTCTCATATTTGTGAATTAATTCTCTTATTAGGTAAAATCAACAACTTTAAACTTCGATTAGGTAGAATCATGATCGATATTAAACTTGTCTTATAAAATTTGACCTAATTCTAATTCTAGGATTCAACATAATGATTTGTCAAAAAAAAAAGATTCAACATAATGTGTTTTTTTATACGTAATAACTTTTTTGATATATCAGAAATATAAATGTTTCCATCAAGATTTGAATCTTGAACCTCTTCTACTCAATTAATGTTCTCTAACTCTTATCCACTTGAATTATCCTACGAAGATTAATGTCTAATACACAATAACTCAATGATATAGTTTATAGTTTCTGCATAAATGGTTCTTTTGAATTATATTTAGGAACATACTCCCACCGGCTTTAATTATAAGTAACTTTTCACTTTTTAGATTCATTGGATAACTAATGTATGATTCATTGAATAACTAATGTATCTAGTCTATATTTAAGATCAGATACATTAATTATCCAATAAATCTAAAAAATGGAAAGTTGCTTATAATTGAGACCGGAGGAAGTACTGTCTATGGTTGCTTTCAATTTTATATAAGCTAATTGACATGTTTGGTTTCTATCAAAGAGAATTAATTTTGTATCAAGAATTAACTTTACTTCAAAATAAAAATTGTAATTTTTTATTTTAGAATTGATTTTTACATTTAATTTTTTTGTTCAACTCACATTTACGTTAACGTATCTAAACATAAATCACTTTACATTTACTGTAGTTCATCATGTAAGCCAAAAATTGATGAACTACAGTAAATGAAAACTCAGGCAGTTAAATCTCAGCACGTAGTCTCCCTCCAAAAGTCAACATCAACGTAGTATAGGTCAACCAGATACAAGTACTCTGCAAATCTCAACAGATTTGGAGACCATCAGAAACTCAAAAAAATCCTGCAAATCTCAACAGATTTGAGATCGGAGTTAGTGTTCAGGGACATCTTTTTGGATTAGGTTGGTGTTTTTATAGTAGTCTGAAAGCTGAGGAGTGCCTCTCTAAGAATGATATTAGAGTTGGACCTCTGTTAGGTGGTTTTTATTTTGGTATTTTTCATTGGTGTTCTGCCTACATACGGCACCTCTGTCTTGTAGTTTCTCTTTTATCATTCTCTGTTCGTCTTGTGCGGAGATATAATTCTTTTAATAATATATTTGCCGTTCAAAAAAAAAAACTTTACATTTAACTCAATCTTAATGACAATCAATTATTTTTAGTCAAACATATAGCCTGGTGATTAAAATTTTCACCTTTAAAATAAATATGTTTGATATTCAGAATTTAAACTATAATTCTTTATTTATGAAATGTCTTTATCAACTAAGTTATGTTCACCAAAACAGTAGTACGGTAATAAACATACACATAGATTTTGTTGATTTTAAAATTCACGTTTCCCTTTAGCTGAATGAGGTGGTCTGCCACATTCGAGAAAATCAAGAATGTGGGTACAAAAACAAAAATATACCAATTGACTTCCCACAATAGCTTGCTAGAATCTCTTTTTTTTTTTTTGACTAAAGCTTGCTAGAATCTTACAAAGTCATTATTAGATTTAGGCGAATACATTAAATAGTACACATTGTTTCAAAATAAATAAGGCTTAAATGTAGTTTTAATCCCCCTATTTTCAATTTTTTGAAGTTTTAATCCCCCTCTATTTTAAAAATCAATTTTTTAGTCCCCCTATTTCAATATTTTTTGAGTTTTAGTCCCCCATTCTATTTTATAGTCAATTTTGATGATGTGTCAAAGTCAATAATGATGTGGCATTGCACACTTGGCCAAAACATTATCCATGTCATTAAAATTTTCTTTTATTTCACAAAATATGTTGTAAATATTAAAAATAAGTTATGAAAAAAAAATGATTATGAATTATAATAATAAAAAAATTAAGAGGAAAGAAGAACCATCATCGTCCATCATCAATTCTTCATGTCTCACTAATAGGAGAATCTAACTACAATAGAAAAATAGAACTCATTTATTTCTAAATTGATCTTGAATCTAAGAAAAAATAGATATGAAACTAATTTTAAAAGAAACAGCGACACTATCAATAAAAACATATGATAACGGATGGTGATGGAGGGAGATAACAATTAACAATGATGATGGTGTTGATAGTGAAGGAGGGAGATAAGAAAATAATAATTATTACTACTAATTAATATGCCCTATTTAACTATTTTAATAGTTTTTTTATAATTATTTTAAAATACAAAACATATTTATTGAAATATAAAAAAATAAAGTTTAATGACATGGAAAATAGTTTGACCAAGTGTGCAGTGCCACATCACTAATAACTTTGACACATCATTAAAATTGACTTAAAAATAGGGTGGGGGACTAAAACTCAAGAAAATTTGAAATAGGGGGACTAAAAAGTTGGGTTTTAAAATAGGGGTATTAAAACTTCAAAAAATTGAAAATAAAGGGACTAAAACTACATTTAAGCCAATAAATAAATAGTACACATGAAATCGTTGTCCAAATAATATAGTACACATTGTGCCAAAATAAATAAATAGTACTCAATTAAGCAATTATTAGACATGGTTACATTATTACATTTGAAACAAAGAAAGAGGAAGTTACAAATACATTTATTTTTCAACATTGAATTACAAAGACTAATTGATTAATAGCAATGATAATACTCTCTTAATTAACTTATAACTAGCTCCCACAATTCTTTTGAAAGGATAAAGGTTATGTTATTAAATAGGAGAAATATAGATAAAAATTTAATTTTTATACACTATAAGTATTAAAAGTCTGCTACTGTCGATAAATCACAATCAATTGTATTTGTGTGATTTTAAAATAATATAAAGGTTATGATTTATTGACAGTATAAAACGTCTTTTAGCTTCTAGTATATAAAAATTAAACCATATCACACAGCAAAATCTAACAAAAAAATAGTTAGACAAAAGAGTTACATCGCTTTAACATAGGATCCACACCTTGAGGAGTAATAGTGTTGCACATTTTAGGTCCATCCATTAGACATGGACTCAACCTAAACATGAGAATGCAAAACTCCATTTGATTTAAAGCACCGTCTCCATCCAAATCACCTTCCATGAGCATGCACACAAGCTCATCATCCCTAACCTCCAAACCAAGGTTGGAACAATTCATCTTCAAGCTCTCAAATGTTATAAGACCTTTGTTCACATCCATAAGCAAACGAAAGCCGTTGCAAAGTTCAGTTATAAACCCTTCTGCCCCAAAACGTGCAATCATGGATGGAAAGTAATCCTCAAAATCCATACCAAAATCCAATTCCATTTGTGGAAACTTTATGAGTGAAACTTCAGGTAGAAGTTGCTAATAGCAATGTGAAAAGGGATATTGGTATAGCTTGTGCTTGAAGGGTGTCTAATAAGGGCTTCTTATATAGCATACAAAAATATAGGGTTTTGAGAATTGAATGATAAATAGTTTAGTTAATGGAAATGTGGTGTTCCTTCCTTCAAAGAAAAAGAAAATGTGGCCCACATTTTTGTTTTTGACTCGAAATGTGGTCCATTCATATCTGAAAAAGTAATAAACCGATTATTAAAGAATGATTTCACTATCATTGTAATTTTTGTTTTACATATATACGAAAAAAGTATGGGTTTTTATAAGTTTTTTTTTTTCGAGACCGGGGTATCCACCGTCGAACGCAGTTGTTATCACGCAACCTGTTATTATTTTATATCATACAACAAGTTTGTCCCTATAAGATAACTCAAGTGGTAAAAATTGAGGGACATAGAGTAAATAGAAAGACGTCCAAGGTTCAAATCCTAGTGGGAGTATTTATCTTTCCGATGTATAAAAAAAATCATACAACAAGTTCGATAATATTGGATATGAGAGTGTATTAAGAGTCTCACATGAGATGATTTGAACATATATAAGTTTATAAAAAAAAAATTATTCTTACTTACAGAAATGACTTAGATTTAACTTTCAATTTTAACATAAAAATTTGGTTTGAACCGGATATTTTCTGCGAGCAATTACAGGTCTCTGGGCGGATCTTTCGTCTGGTCATCCTGAACATTCGTCCGGGCTCGGTCCAAAATTTTTGGTATTTTAGAGTTAGTTTAATGTAAACATGTAATTTTTAGGCATTAATTTAGGCCAAAATTAATATCATTTTTGTTCAAAATTGAAAATTTTCATTGTAAAACAATTTTTTATATATATTTTACTCTAAATTATTTTGGTTTCATCCCATAATTTTAAAATTATTTTGATTTTAGTCTTTAAAGCTAAAATCCGCAAGAAAATTTGAAAAAGAATATACAGAAAACTTGCAAATTTTACTGTAGATTTTAACTTTAGGAACTAAAATCAAATGATTTTAACATTCAAGAATGAATTCCAACAAAAAATATATACAGAAATTAAAATAAAAAATACACGAATTTATAGGAATCAATTAATTATTTAAGCTTTTTTTTAATAGTACATCGTACTTAAATTTTAGGATGGACTATTATTAATTTAATTACATCACATTAATAAGAAAGTACTCCACGGCTCCACCCCATGTTGTGAGAAATTTTTTCATAAGAAAGTAATAACATTATCACAAAATAATTAGTACTTTTATTTAAAAGTTAAAACATATATTGATCTTATTTGACAAAAGAAAGTATGTATAGGGTCAGTCGACAATTTAGAGATCTTGTTTTTATTTTTTTAATATATCGGAAAAATAAATTGCTCTTTCTAGGAATTGATCTTTAGATATTCCTCTATCTAATCCATATGTTCCTCAACTCCTACCACTTGAACTATCCTATACTCTTTCATGAAAAATAATAAAAAATTAATATTGTGAAAATATTCATTGAGACGAATCAAACAAAATCTTATTTGCTCATATTTGTCTTTATACATTAGTAAAAAAAGCGGTCAAATTAAATTTCAAAAGTCAACGGGGACAATAGTTTTGAGACGGAGGGAGTAAGAACTTAGAGATCTTGTTGATTTTTAATAAAAAGTTTCAAAAATATCATCCTTTAGTTAAATTGTAAATAGCCTTAAAAAATTTATCATCGTAAACAATATGAAAGAGAAACATATTTTAATAAGTATAAAATTTATTTCAAAGATTGAAATCACCTAATTAATAGTTGAGTCTAAGATTTTTCTGAGTTTTTTAGTCATAAAAAAAAAAATCTAAGTTTTAATTTAATTTGAAATTACTAGAACTAGAATTATGAGGAAAAAAATATGTTAAAGACCTTACACTTACATTACAAACACCAAAACGCACCTTCATAATATATACAACTATTATTATACCTCAAAAATTCAAATTCTCAAAATTTTCCATCCTACACGCTACATATGGGTTTGGACCGTGTCTAAATATGTATATTATATAGTGCTGTAAATTTATTTATAAAATAAATGATTTTATTTCAATTTAATGTTTTTTTTACATATAAATATTCGATTTATTGGATCATCTAATCTAGTTCAAGAGTCCGACATCTAAATGATCTACACTTTTTATTTTGAAAGCAAAATTCTGGACCCCTATTTCGTGGAAGTTACGTTTGCCCGTTTGTAACTATCAAATATTCATTCATCATCGACCGTAACAAATACGGTGTATACAAAATACAAGTACTAAATATAGTTAACAAATTTTAAAGTGCCATGCATGACTTGTAATCTAGTCTAGTTATTTAATGAGAAAGTTCCATGGCTGCCATGTCTAAGTGCATGTTTGGTATCACGATGGATGTGTCAGAATCACGGTAATTCACCGTGATTTTGCAGAAGCTACAACTTACAGCTTCTGCAAAATCACAGTAGATCACTGTGATACTGACACTCCACCGTGATACCAAACATAGGCTAAGTGGCGGAACAACTAATGGATAGGGGTGGACTGTAGTCCCCTCCATTTTTTCAATTTTTATCTTATATTAGTAGTGTGTGTGTTTTATCTTATACTCAGTGGCGGAACAACTAATGGACAGGGGTGGGATGTAGTTCCCCCCATTTTATTTTTCAATTTTTATCTTATAATAGTAGTGTGTGTTTGTGTTTTATTAAAAGTAGTAGTAGTAAGAATATTAATATGACAAAATTAGTCTTATATAATTTGTTTACTATTGATGAATTATGTCAAAAATTCGTAGAGACAAGTAAATAACATTCTCCGACAAAAAAAAAAGTAAATCAAATTTGTATCCATTAGTTTTAAGTGCTATGACTTATTTTAACTCTTCTCGTGTCAACAACAACCAATGAATGTGTCTTTTCAGTGATGAAAATTATAAAAACAAGGCTACGTAACAAAATGAGAAATGATTTTCTCAAAAACTCTATAATTGTTTATATTGAAGAAAAAATTGCTGAAAATTTGACCTCAAATATATATAATAACATGACTGTTTACATTAAAAGAAAAATTAATGCAAGTATTAGTTCATATCTTATTGTTGATGATTTTAAAAAACTCGATACACATAAAATATCATTTTAAAATATGTAGTTTAATTTTCTGATAATCAATTTTTATATACTATATAATTTTCATATTTAATTTAAATAATATAATATATTTCAGTTGCACATCCAAAAAAATTTCTAACTCCGCCAATTTTTGTGTTAGCTTCTTCGATGTAACCATGCACGTTCTAGTCAAACACATGCAAATCATTGCCATGAATTCATTTATATTGAAATATAAAGTATAACTGTTTCTACTTTTAAATATGAATCATATTACGGATACACGTCGTATGATGATTTCTTTTTTACATGTGTGTGTGTTGGGTTTGTTCATTTCTCAATTTTCTCATTGTTTTATTTTTCTTCTTCTTCTTTCCTCATTTCATCTACTAATGTTTTATATCTCTTTTTTTTTTTTTTTATCTTTTCTTTTTCATCATCATTTTATTTACTACTCCCTCCGTCCCAATATAAGTGTCGCAGTTGACCAAATCACACACTTTAAGAAAAGTGTATAAATGAAAGAGAGAGAACAATACTTTTACAAAAATATCCTTACTTTTTATTGGTAGTAGATATTGGTATACTAAAAAGTAAATTTTTTAGTTACTTTATTAACTTTTGTAATCATTACACAATAAAGTAATAAGGGTAAAAGAAGAAAAAATCATGTTATAAGTAGCATGTGACACTTATTTTGGGACAAACAATTTTGGCAAGTGTGACACTTATTTTGGGACGGAGGGAGTAATATTTTTTTGTTGTTGTTCTTTTTTTTTCATCATTTCATATAGTATTAATGTTAATTTATTTATTGTTTTTGCTCATCATTTCATTTCATATTATTATTATATATTGATGGAAAGTGGGAACGAGTGAACGACCAAACTCATATTATTGTTAAGCCAGAAAATTAATACTTAAAATAGGAAAACACGAAAACGAAGATTATTATAAGAGGACATATTATGCTCCCAGCCAACATTATTATAAGATAAAAATTGAAAAAAAAATGGGGGGGGACTACAGCACACCCTGTCCATTAGTTGTTCCGCTCCGCCACTGGGTGGGATGTAATATATATTGATTCCTGACTACATTTTACCTAACAGAGCTACTTTATGTGTCCATATGAAATTTCAGTATCTTGATTAAAGACAAATTAATTTCTAAATATGCTTGGTATTTGATGGACCTAACATTTCAGTATCTTGATTAAAGACAAATTATTTCTAAATATGTTTGGTATTTAATGGACCCAATATTTGGCATGACCGGTGGTGCAGTCCAGTGCCTTTTTGTGAGTTGTTCACCCTCATCTGATCAGCATACAAGGAAGAGTTCTCATGGACTCACGTTGGCATTGGCAGTGGCAGTTCTCATGGACAACAGATTTATCTCTGGAAATTAGGGCAACAGTGGTAGAGTCTCACTTGTTGAGAGATTTGTTGCCGCGTAGAGGGGTATCGGATAGGCGGCCTTGGATTCATCATGAAGCTGGTCTTTTAACAGTGAACTCTTGTTATTTATTTTTGTTGAATAAATGTAGGTTGAATGATGTAGACTCTAATACGGTGGGTGCTTAAAAGAAATTATGGATGAATAATGTGCCATCGAAAATTAACATTGTTTGTTGGCGGAAGTTGTTACATAAATTACCAACAAGAGTGGCTTTATGTGACAAAGGTATTCTTTCTAATTCTACGGATAGGTGCTGTGTTTTTTGCCTTGCGGAGGAAGAGACTTTCCAACATGTGCTCATTCAATGTCAGTTTTCACATCATATTTGGACTCAAGTTTTTTGTTGGTTAGGTGTCAATTTTATTCAGTTCGAAGCAGTTTGGCAGCACTTTGGAATGTTTGGTACAATAGCACAAGAAAAATACATGACAAAATTCCGCCATCTTATTTGGTTAGTTACAACGTCATGTTTATGGCATTTGCGGAACAACATTATTTTTCAAGGTGATGATTGTTAGCGCAAACGCCCTGTCACGCACACAAGCACAAGCATAAGTTGTTTCTTGTAGCAGAAGAAAACAGAATAAGCACTTACTGAAAAGAGCTTATTGGTGAAAGAGGAATAGAAAGAGAGAGAATGAGTGAAGAGAGAATAGTAGCACAATGTAAATTCTTATTGTATTGAGATTATGTGATTTTACATGGTTAGATTCCTTTTATAGGCAAAACTGCCATAGTGGTTACTCAAAACAACTTAACTACCTAGTAACCACTTAAACTAACCAACTAACTAACTATGATTTATGGATTATTATTTAACATTCCTCCTTAATCCATAAAATCAAAACTAAGCTAGACTTGAACTAAGCCTAACTCTCCCCTCAAATACTCAAACCTATCAATCTTCACTGCTTTTGTAAAGCCATCTGCAAGTTGGGAATTGGTAGGACAATACTTCACTTCCACATTGCCACACATTACTTGTTCTCTCAGAAAATGAAACCTAGTTTCAATGTGCTTGCTCCTGCCATGAGACACAGGATTCTTTGCTAGATTGATGGCTGATTTGTTATCCAATAACAACTGCAAAGGCTTCATAACTTTGCACTTCATCTCTGACAGTAGTGACTCTAACCAAATAGCTTGGCAAGCTGCATAAGTACCAGCAATGTACTCAGCTTCACATGATGACAATGCTGTAACTGGTTGTTTCTTTGAACACCAAGATATTGCAGCATTGTTGTATTTGAATAGATAGCCAGATGTGCTTCTTCTATCTATTCTATCTCCACACCAGTCAGAATCAGAATATCCTATAAGCTTGCCATTTGAGTCATTGGCTTCATATGGGAATAGCAATCCCATGTTCACTGTACCTGCTATGTACTTTAGTATCCTCTTTGCAGCATTCAAATGTGACTTCCTAGGTTCATTCATGAACTTACTCACTACACCAACTGAGTAGCTAATATCAGGTCTACTATGACATAAGTACCTCAATGAACCAACTACTTGTTTGAACATAGTTGCATCAACTCTTTCTTCAGCTTTACAATCTTCTAACTTTGAGTTTGTCTCTGATGGGTTTGTGACTGTTTTGCAGTTAGTCATATCAAACCTATCTAGTATCTCCTTCACATACTTCTGTTGATGCATTACTCTACCATTATCAGTTTCTGTAAACTCCATGCCAAGGAAATAGGAGAGCTTACCCAAGTCAGTCATCTCAAACTCTTTGTTCATGACAAGTTTGAATTTGGCTATCTCTGTGTGATCATTTCCAGTTATGAGCAGATCATCTACATAAAGGCACAGGATTAGTAAAGTTGGAGTTTTGTCCAATACATATACACCATACTCTACATCACACTTCTTGAAACCAGTTTGAATCAGAAATTGATCTATCCTCTTGTTCCATTGTCCAGGGGCTTGTTTTAGCCCATACAATGCCTTATGCAGCTTATACACCATATCTTCTCTTCCTTTGATCTCAAACCCTGGAGGTTGAGTCACATACACAGTTTCTTCTAGCTTTCCATTTAAGAAAGCTGACTTCACATCTAAGTGGTAAAGTGGCCATCTGTTACTTGTTGCCATTGCCACAACTAATCTGATAGTTTCATGCCTTGCCACAGGTGCAAACACTTCATTGAAGTCTATTCCTTCTCTCTGAAGAAATCCTCTTGCTACCAGTCTTGCCTTGTATTTTGAAATGCTACCATCAGGCTTCAACTTTGTTTTAAACACCCATTTCAGATCAATTGTTTTCTTCTTATCTGGCAATTTCACTAGTTCCCAGGTTTGATTCTTCTCAATTGAATCAAGTTCTTCTATCATAGCCTTCTTCCACACACTGTGTTGAATAGCTTCTTTGAAATTTATTGGTTCTGCATCTGCTAATAATGCAAAATGCACCAACTCACCATCATTGTCCACTGCACTGTCAGGAAGTATTTCACAATCATCAAGTCTTCTAGGAACTTGTTTGGTTCTTTGTAACCTGCCACCAACTGTATTGACTTGTTGCTCAGCTGCATGTTCATCTTCTATGTGTGCTTCATCAGTACCTGCTTCTGTTTCAGGTTGTGTAGTAACATTTTCAACTATGTTTGTTGCTACACCACTTCCTTCTATGACTTCACTATCATCAGAATCAATTGTTGCTACACTACTTCCTTCTATGACTTCACTATCATCAGAATCAATGAAGTATCTCTTGCCATCATTGTTATTCTCTGATTTAGTGTTCCAATCCCATGATTGTGTTTCTTCTACAATCACATCTCTGCTGATATGGACCTTCTTATTGATAGGATCATAGAGTTTGTAAGCACCAGTTGGATGATATCCAACAAACACCATGCTCTCACTCTTGTCATCAAGCTTTCTCCTTCTTGCATCTGGTATGTGTTTGTAGCAGAGTGAGCCAAACACCTTCAAATGTTTCACACTTGGCTTTCTTCCATTCCAAGCTTCTTCTGGCACTTTGTCCTTCAAACTCTTTGTTGGACACTTGTTCAGAATGTATGCAGCTGTGTTGACTGCTTCACCCCAAAACATATGTGGCATGTTCTTCTGTTTCAACATGCTTCTTGCCATGTCCAGTATAGTTCTATTCCTCCTTTCAGCTAGACCATTGTGTTGTGGAGTGTATGGTGAGGTGACTTCATGCACAATACCTTGACTGGTGCAAAACTCTTCAAAATCTTTTGAAGTATACTCTCCACCCCCATCAGTTCTCAAAGTTTTTATTTCTTTTTCACTCTCATTCTCAATAAAGACTTTGAATCTCTTGAACACACTCAGTGCTTCACTCTTCAATTTGATGGTATACAACCATAACATTCTAGTATATTCATCTACAAATGTTATGAAGTATCTACTGCCACCAATTGATTCAACCTCAAAAGGGCCACACACATCTGAATATATCACTTCTAATGCACTATTAGATCTCTTTGGCATATTAGACACAAAAGGAAGCCTACTTTGCTTACCTTTATAGCATCTATCACATGCTATCTTCTCAGCATCTAAACTGGGTATACCAGTCACTAAATTTTTAGAATTCAACTCACTTAAGCTTCTAAAATTTAGGTGACCATACCTCATATGCCAAAGCCATTCAGAATCTTGCTTAGTGGTGGTTGATAAGCACACATCTTTTGTAGTTTGAATACTGCATTTGAATGTTCTGTTTGGGGACAATGTTGATTTCATCACTAGCTTCTTGTGAGGATCAAAAAGATACAACACATTCTCCTTTATTGCTACAGAAAAACCCTTTTCTACTAATTGACCAAGACTCATCAGATTGTACTTCATACCTGGCACATACATCACTTTTTCAATGATTGCATTCTTGCCATCCTTCCTTTTGATCACTATGTCACCAATACCTTCAGATGCAAGGTAACTGCTATTTGCTAATCTGATATTGGTCTTCTTACTGGAATCAAAATTGATAAGCCATTCATGATGACCTGTCATATGATTGGAGCAACCAGAATCTATGTACCATAGTTCACATAATGGATTGCCTTCACAAGTTGTGGCCATCAGCATAACTGTGTCAGAATCATAATCATGAGCTAGATTAGCTTCATCTTCTTCTTTATGACTCTTTCTGCCATCTTTCTTGTGTCTACATTCACTTGAATAATGACCAAGTGTTCCACAATTGTAGCACTTCACCTTGCTCTTATCCTTCTTCTTTGTGTGATTTGTAAAAGAATTTCCCTTGGAAGATTCAGCTCTATTATCAACTTTGCTTTTCTCCTTCTGTTGCCAAGATCCTTTGTTTTTGAATTTCTTGTGAAATTTTGCTTGCAAAGCTTGTTCTAATCCTTTGTCTCTTTCTGAACTTCATTGTGTTAATCTCATCTCATGTGCTTCTAATGAAGCTTGTAAATCTTCTAGCTTCATCTCCTGCAAATCTTTGGATTCTTCTATGCTACTCACCTTGTAATCATACTTCTCTGACAATGATCTTAGTACCTTCTCAATTTTCTTCAAGTCATCAAGTGTTTCACCACAAGACTTCATCTTGTTGGTTAATTGAATCAGTCTTGAGAAGTACTCAGCAACTGTTTCATTGTCCTTCATGTGTAGCATCTCAAATTCCTTCCTCAGAGTTTGTAACTTTATTCTCTTCAGCTTCTCATCTCCACCATAGATCTTCTTCAAAGTATCCCATGCAGCCTTGGCTGTTTCTTGCTCAATGATCTTCTCAAATATGTTCAAATCTACACATTGATGGATCAAGAACAGTGCTTTGCCATCTTTCTTGGAGCGTTCTTTATGAACGAGCTTCTCTGCTTCTGTTGCATTTGCAGGAAGGTCTGCAAGACCTTCATTCACGTATTCCACTACATCTTGGAAACGGAATATCACTTTCATCTGAGCACACCAACGATCATAACCTTCACCTTTGAAAACTGGAAGGTTTGCAGGGAACTGACTAGACGTTGTGCTTCCTCCACCATTACTGCTGCTTGCCATTGATGAATGAATGAATCAATGCAAGTTCTTGGATCAAACCGGAGCTCTGTTATACCAAATGTTAGCGCAAACGCCCTGTCACGCACACAAGCACAAGCATAAGCTGTTTCTTGTAGCAGAAGAAAACAGAATAAGCACTTACTGAAAAGAGCTTATTGGTGAAAGAGGAATAGAAAGAGAGAGAATGAGTGAAGAGAGAATAGTAGCACAATGTAAATTCTTATTGTATTGAGATTATGTGATTTTACATGGTTAGATTCCTTTTATAGGCAAAACTGCCATAGTGGTTACTCGAAACAACTTAACTACCTAGTAACCACTTAAACTAACCAACTAACTAACTATGATTTATGGATTATTATTTAACAATGATGTTAATGACAATTTTTTTGGTGAACCAAATTAAGTATTTCTCTTGGTTTTGGTTCATAGGTAGGCTAGGACTAAACATTGAGGTTTCTTTTGATGATTGGTGTTCTAACCCTTTAGCGTGTTATCAACGTTTGTAATGGTTTTTGTATATTGAATTGTAATGGTTGAGTACCCCTTGAATTCCATATAATTTAATTCTTTTGAATATCAAAAAAACAACTTCAAGTTTTGTTTAGGCAAGAAAAAATAGTACTATTAATTACATGACGAATTCTAACATGCATGCATAAGTGGTATATGGTCAGTGGTGGAGGCAGTAAAAAAAATTTAGGTGGATGATTAAAATAGATTATAATCTTTAAATTAAATATAAAAATTATATAACATACAAAAAATTGATTATAAAAAAAAGTTAAACTACATATCTTAAAGTGTCGTTTCAAAAAAAACATATCTTAAAGTGTACTCAAGGGTGAATGGCAAGGGTTTGTTCATAGTTAGTGATCTCGTCCGATCAGAAGTGTCGACCAGTAAAAGCTCCGCCGAGCAAGCCTTGAAGGAGTGAAGGGGGGTTGTACCTGCAGGGACTCCGACGCTCAAGTCAGTCGAGTATAGGAGAAGCAAGTACAAGTTTTGAGTTAAGATACCTATGCCATTGTCAGAATGGCAGTATATATAATCCCAAGCGCTGGGCCAAGGCCATTAATGAGGTCATTAATGGCTGACGGAATCTGGCGTCGAGCCATGATGAGCAGTAAATGCTCATCATTCCGCGGTCGGCCGTTACAGAATCTTGGTTCTGTAACGGCTCATTGAATGCGCGTTGGCAGGCCGCTGCGTAATGGGCCTGCTCGACGCGTCTGGTAATTGGGCCTGCTCAGCGTCAGGCCCAGTCCAGAACAGAAGCCCCCCAAGTCGTTGCTTTTGCGAGCGAAAGTAATGACTTTCATGTCGAGGGGAAGCTTCAGCTCTACGTGTCGAGTGCGATAATTCGAGTGTTGAATAATTTATCCTCGAGTTGATGTTCGAGTAACGGGTATCTATCCCCGCGCTTTTACCCGAATCTCGAGGATTTTACCTTCGAGTCATTTCGTAATGTCGGGGAGTTGAATCCTTGATCGCTTGCGTTTGTCGAGGAACTTTGTCCTCGACGATTCTCTTTTAGTGGCCTTGGTATACGCGAGATCTGAGGTGACGTGCGTAAGTTGCGAGGAGCTTGATTTGACGTTTGGGTGGCGCCTTTATTGCCACGTGTTTACTTTACTGACACGTCCCTTCAGTTTTCGCGTACTTCCAAGGTCACTAATGATGGCGTCGTTTCGCTAGGAGCGCGTGTGGCGCGTGAACCGGTTTGTATTCCACTTTCCCACCCAAACCGTTTGTTATAAATAGGAGGGAACCCATAACTTTTTGAAGTTTCTGTGATTCCTCCGTTCTTCAGCAAATCTTTCTTCTTTCTCTCTTCTGCTCGACTTGCTATTGCAAGTGCTCGACACATTACAAGGGTCTTCTCAAGTTAATTTGTTCTCAAACTATCGGTAAGTCTTCTGGACTCTGTGCTTTTACTCCGTTGTTTGTGATCTCCAAGGTTTTTGCCATGCTTTGATGGTTTTTGTGCCTCTATGTTCTGTTTTCCTTTGTTGTTGGCTTGTAATGATGCTTCAGTGGGAATGTTTGTTGGTACCATGCTTTGATGGTTGTGTTTACGTGTTTTTCTCTTGCTGTTGGCTATGGTAGTGCGTGAGTGGGAAAGTGTTCCGTTGTTTGTTTGTTTTGCGTGAGAGCACCTTAGGTTAGACGACTTGTTTATTTTTAGGATTTGTCTAATTACGGCGGCTTTGCGCGAATTAGGTTCTGCTGATAGATGTCGGGCAATAGCTTTCCGCCGAATCGCGTAGTGTCGTTTTTGTTTTTTGCTTGGCGACGGGTTTTACATTCACGTCCTTTGCTTTTCAGGTCGTCAATGTCGTCCGGCTCTGAATCTGATGAGGGAAGTCCTCAACAGGAAATCGTCGAGTGGGTTAATTACAATTATTCCTGGGTCGCCGAGGAACTCAGATCGACGAGTTCTCAATTTGCCGAGCTGGAAGTGACTAGCACTTCATTCTGGTAGGACGTTGAATATCTTGCCGATGCGAGGAATTGGACTATTTATCTCCCGTCCGCGGAGTACAACATCTGCATGGAGTTTCCCAACTGGAGGATTCCCATGTATGAAATAGTTTTCAAAGACTTGAATTACCAGATGCCCTTCTCCGACTTTCAAATTCAAGTCTTTCGCCATTTGAGCCTTGCTCCTTCTCAGCTCCATCCGAATTCGATGGCCTTTGTTCGGGCTTTCGAGCTAGTTTCGGAATTTTTGGAGTTCACCCCCACTATCCCATTGTTCTTTTTTCTTTTCCAGCTGCAACTGGCGTCGAAGAACGTGCTCGGCTGTAGTTGGGTGTCTCTCAAGCAGAATGAGAGGTTCTTCACCATGTATCAGGACTCGGTGAGGAACTTCAAAGGAAAAAGGTTCCTTCTCCTTCCAATGATGAGGGAGGGGCTCGCCCAGATTGGTACTTCGGCTGAGGTCGTTGATTCTGAGGGGGAAGTCGTTCTCGACGACCGTGGTGTTCCCCGACTTGAGTGGGAGGAGAAGTTCCTTCTTGTGTGGACTCGGGATCATCATAATCGCAAGTCGTCGACTTATGTCTATGCTTGGGAGAAACTTTCTGCCGCCGACCAATCGGCTTACGCCGAGCTCAAGGACTTTGTGTCCAAATTTTGAACCGGCGCTTCTTGAAGATAAGAATCACGAGCTCATCCTTGATGGTCCTTCAAAGCGTGTTCGAGCTGATGGTCCTTCAAGGCCTCCCTCCTCAAAAAGGAAGCAGCCGGTGGTTTCTTGTGCTATTGAGGACATATCGGCGAGCAAGCTTGTGCTGCCGGAGGTTATGTCTGGTCCGGAGAGGTTGAAAATCCAAGTGAGCAAGGAGGACATCGAGACGATCTGTGCCCTGGAGGAGGACGAGCGGGTGGAGCGGCTCGAAGCTATCAATCATCACATGGGTGAGGCCATGTCGATGATGAAGGTTATGCACGAGCTAGAGTCTCGTCAGCATAAGGAGCGGTTGGTAGTGAAGAAGCACGCTGAAACTGTGCTTGCTAGTCTGACCAAGACTGAAAATGACTTCCTCGACTACAAAGATAAGTACAAGATTCAGCTCGGCTTGCAAGTGGAGAATGACGCGCTTAATGTTAAAGTGGAGGAGTCGAGGGCAAATTGAAGATGCTCGACGAAGAGAAGAGGGGGCTTCAGGTCGAGCTAGATGCTGAGAGGCTAAAATCGGCGGCTGCCTCTGCCCGCGTTGAAGGTCCTGCTCCCGATGAAGAGGAAAGGTTTTCGACCATGAGTAGGTCGGAGATTATTAACCTCCTCAAAGAGACCGAGGATGAATACGTGGATGCGACTGATATGGCCTTCGACAACGCGGTCTCCCAAGTTCAACTCCTGAACCCCGAGGTTATTTTAAATCTCGAGGGACTGAGTGTATCTCGGGTCGTTCGCGATGGCGTGCTTGTCGACCCCCTCAAGGAGGCTCCTCCTTCCCAAGCTCAAGATCCTCCTGTCGGTGAAGAATGATTTAACGGCGCTCTGGTCGCCTTTGTAATGAATTTGTCTGGCGCTTAGTTCGCCATTTCTTGTAATATTATGACAATATTTTTTATTTATTTAAGTCTTTCCTTAAACTGTGATTTATTGGTTTTTTATTGTCGGAATGCATGATTGTCGACTTTAGAGTTTATTGTGATTCAACGCTCGTTGCTCGTCATTGAAAATCACGTTTTGTTTTTCGCAAGTGAAGAGAACTTGGCGAATGCCCGACATAGTCCAGGGCAGAATGCGGTGGAGGTCGAGCTGTGTCGGGCCTCCCCGTGGCGTGAACATCCCATCGCGAGCTGGGAGTTCTACCTTGCTTGTACGGCGCGAGATCGATTCTTGCAGAAATGTCCTCGGCCTTAATTTTTAAGGTAAGCGCCCGTACTTAGGCGCGTCCCCGTTGTATAGGCATGCTCGGCTGTCGATTAGACCTTTGCATCGCCTTCATCGAGCGCCGTAGTCGATTTACTTGACTCAACTGTAATATAGTTTTAGCTTGTCGCCGTTCCATGTTCTCGGGATTTCATCCCCTGTGAGAGTTTCGAGCTGATAGGCGCCGTTTTCTGTCTTTCCTCGGATTCTGTATGGTCCTTCCCAATTCTGCGCGAGCTTCCCTTCCGAGGGTTCCTTCATATTCCTTCGTAATACTAAGTCGCCTATCTTGAATGTTCTTTTTATAACCTTCTTGTCATGGCGTGCGACTATTTTTTGTTTTAACGTGGCTTCGCGAATAGCTGCCTGCGTTCTTACTTCATCGACTAAGTCGAGCTCCTCTTGAAGGAGTTCGTCGTTCATGCTTTCGTCGAAAGGAGTCTTTGTCCTTCGGGACGGTTCACCGATTTCGACAGGAATGACTGCCTCGGTTCCGTACGTTAGCCGAAAGGGGGTTTCCCCTGTCGTCGAATGGGGTGTCGTTCGATATGCCCATAGGACGTAGTATAGTTCTTCGACCCATGCGCCTTTGGCGTCGTCGAGTCTGCTTCGTAATCCTCGTAGGATCACCCTATTGGCCGCCTCTGCTTGTCCGTTCGTTTGAGGATGCTCGACGGATGAGAAGTGTTGTTTGATGTTCAGTTTAGCCATGAACTCTTGGAATTTTTTATCCATGAATTGTGTCCCGTTGTCCGTTATGATTGATCGCGGTATTCCAAAACGTGCCATAATGTTGCGTTTGAAGAAACGCAATACATTTTGGGCGGTTATTTTGGCGAGGGGCTCTGCTTCTATCCATTTGGTGAAATAGTCGACCCCCACGATCAAGTACTTGTTCTGGCCGGGAGCGAGGGGAAAAGGACCTAGAAGGTCGAGCCCCCATTGTGCGAAGGGCCATGGTGACGATAATGCTTTTAGCTCGCTTGGTGGGGCGTGGAGCATGTCACCATGTATTTGACACTTCGGACATTTTTTCACATGTTCTTTGGCATCGAGCTGCATAGTTGGCCAATAGTACCCTACCCGGAGAGCTTTCCTGGCGAGGGATCTTCCGCCAATGTGTTGACCATTGATGCCTTCGTGTAATTCGAGCAAGATGTATTCCACTTGGGTTTCGTCGATGCATTTTAAGAGAGGGATGGATAATCCTCTCCTGTATAGTTTATTGTCGACGAGGGTATACATGCATGCTCTCTTTTTTGTTTTGGCAGCCTCCTTTGTGTCGACGGGTAGTTCTCCGTTCGACAAATATTTGAAAACGGGCGTCATCCAGTTGTCGACCTCGTCGTGGATATCGAGGATGTCGGCTGTGAGTTTGTTTTTGCTGATATTCGGTTGGGATAGTACTTCTTGTACGACAGATTTGTTTCCTCCCTTTTTTCTTCTCGTACTTGCTAGCTTCGAGAGGATATCCGCTCGTGCATTATGTTCGCGTGGAACGTGTTGCACTTCGACAGTCTCGAATTGGGCTAGTTTCTCTTTTATGATGGCCAAGTATTCGGCTAGGCTCTCGTCTTTTGCTTGGTAAGTTCCGTTCACCTGGGTGGCGACCAATTGCGAGTCGGTAAGGATTTTGATGTTCTTTGCATCAAGATCTTTAGCCAATCGTAATCCGGCGAGGAATGCCTCGTACTCCGCTTGATTATTTGTCGTTGGGAACGAAAGTCCTAGTGATACTTCGACTGCGATGCCTTCGCCATTTTCCAGGATAATCCCGGCACCGCTGCCTTGCGAGTTGGAGGATCCGTCGACGTATATGGTCCAAGGCGTGGAGTTTGTTGTCGGGGGTGTCATTTCGACGACAAAGTCGGCCAACACTTGTGCTTTGAGTGCTTTTCTCCCTTCGAACTTGATGTCGAATTCGGAAAGTTCAAGTAACCATTTTAGCATTCGCCCCGACATATCCGGTCGTCCGAGTAACGCTTTCACTGGTTGTTCGGTTCGGATAACGATGGTGTGTGCGAGGAAGTAGAGTCGGAGTCTCCTGGCGGCGACTATCACAACCAATGCTATTTTCTCTATCTGTTGGTACCGAAGCTCGGGGCCTTGCAGGACCTTGCTTATGAAGTATACAGGCTTTTGTCCTTTGTCGGTTTCTCGAATGAGAACGGCGCTAAGAGCTTCGGCCGATACCGCGAGATATAAGTAAAGCTCCTCGTGTGGTGCTGGTCTTGATAGGACAGGTGGTTCCGACAAAGCTTTCTTTAGATTTTGCAAAGCTAGTTCGCACTCGTCCGTCCACTCAAACGCAGATTCTTTCCTCAATAATTTAAACAGAGGTAGTGCGTGTTGTGCGGACTTTGCCACAAAGCGAGCTAGTGACGTTAGCATTCCGTTTAGGACTTGTACGGATTTCTTTGAATCCGGTGTCGGGAGAGAAGTAAATGCCCGACATTTATCGGGATTCGCTTCAATTCCTCGTTCTGTTAGATAGAAGCCGAGGAATTTTCCGGTTCGAACGCCGAATGTGCATTTTTCTGGGTTGAGTCTGATGTTAAATTTCCTCGCTTGATCGAATACTTTTTTCAAATGAAGTGTATGGTCGACTTCATGCTCGGATTTTACGATCATGTCGTCCATGTATACTTCGAGCATATCTCCAATTTCATTTCGGAAGACTTTGTTCATCATCCTTTGGTACGTAGCACCCGCATTTTTCAAACCGAAAGGCATTACGTTGTAATAGTAATTGCCCGACTCGGTCATAAAGCCCGTGCTCGCTTTGTCGCGCGCAGCCATTGGTATTTGATTATAACCTGAGTGTGCGTCCATAAAAGATAAAATTTTAAAGCCGGATGAGTTATCGACTAATTTATCAATGTTAGGTAAAGGATAAGCATCTTTAGAGCAAGCCCTGTTGAGATCGGTATAATCAACACACATACGCCATTTTCCATTAGATTTTTTGACAAGTACAACATTGGACAGCCATGTAGTGTATTTGGCCTCCGAAATGAAATTTGCCTCTAAGAGGTCTTTTACAGCCTTTTCTGCAGCCTCCGCTTTTTTGGGAGACTGCTTCCTACGACGCTGGACTACAACACTAGCATTTTCATCTATTGCCAGCTGGTGGCAAGCTACATCTGGGTCGATGCCAGGCATGTCGGCTGGACTCCAAGCGAAGAGATCAGGATTCTGTTGGAGACATGCGGTCAGCTGTTTCTTGACCAAGTCGGGGAGATCAGCTCCAATCTTGACTCCTTTGGTTGGGTCCTCGCCGACGGGGACGATTATGAATTCACCGTCGGGCACAGGGCGAGGAACCATTGTGTTTGCGGGGTCTTGAGTTCCTTTCAGCTTTTGATCCCCGTTGTTGTCGAGACGTGCATCCAGCTCGATAGGGTTGTCGATGGCGTTGACCGTTGCTGCTCGACTCATTTTCTTCTTCTAGGGAGTCTTCACTGAGATCTGATTTTTCTCGGCAGCTTCAAAGCAGCGGCGAGCAGCATCGATATCGCCGTTGATGGTTGCCACTTTCCCACTAGAAGCGTAGTATTTCATTTTCAGGTGAACAGTCGAGGGCACGGCGAGTAGCTCGGCAATAGCGGGGCGGCCTATGATGCAGTTGTACAGAGAGGGGCAGTCGACCACCAAGAATAGGACTTTGACGGATTTGGCCGATTCCTCTTCGCCGAATGTGACGATGAGGTCGACGTATCCCCATGGTTTGGTGGTCACGCCGTTGAACCCTTGCAAATCTGATCCGATGTAAGGGGCAAGGTTTTTCTCTGACAGTTGCAGAGTCTTGAAGAGCTCGGTGTACATCACGTCGCACGAGCTTCCCTCGTCGACCAAGATCCTTCGTACATCGAAGTTGGCCATTTTTCCCTGACGAGGAGAGGTATCTGAAAGTTGGGTGATCCCCCGAGTACTTCCCTTTTGTAAAAAGCCAGGGGGAGGTCTTCATCTTCCCCTTTCTCAGATAAGGTTACGTGCTCGGTTGGAGTAACACTGAGCAGTTCTTCAAACTTTCTTTTCACCGAACCGATGGTGATTTTGTTAAATCCTCCCCCCGAAATGACGAGTGCTTTGGGGAAATTTTCCCAAGAGCCACCCATGTGTTTCTCGAGGTGGGTCAGCACATCATCCCCTTCAGTAGGGGCGATCATGAAATCTTCTGGTCGACTTATGGCCATTGCGACCATCATGTTTGCATCCCCCTCCGAGTCATTGTCGGACGGAGGTTCCTTGACCACTTCATCTTTTTTCTTGGTCTCTTGGACCTCTTTCCTTGGTTTGTCTTCTTGGCGGGCGTATTGCCTCAGGTGCCCGCCTTGGATTAGTATTTCGATTGCGTCTTTTAGATGTACGCAATCTTCCGTGACGTGCCCATGTGACCTGTGAAAACGACAGTACTTTGACTTGTCGAGCCCAGGTTTAGGGGTGGTCCTCTTCGGGTACCTGAGGTGCCCTTTCTTGAAGTCAATACTCCCCACATCCGACAAAATGCGCTCGAGTGGAGCGTTGAGGGGAGTATATTTGTGGAACATGCCCGAAGGAGGCTTGAATTCCTTCTTCGGTTTGTCTTCCTTCTTCCGATCCTTTGATCGGGTCTGTTCACCGCCAGAACTCGACTTTCCGACGTTCAGGCTCTGAGCACGAGTCTTTTCCTCGTACTTGATGTATGCTTGTGCTTTTTCGAGGAAGGCCGGCAGTGTTTTGACCTCCTCGATCCCGACAGCCTTTTTGAAATCGCTTCCTTGGCGAAGTCCTCGTTCCATCAGGTATAACTTCATGTGGTCGGTGGTGGTGACCTGGATGGCTTCCTTATTAAACCTTGTCAAGTAGTCCCTCAGGGACTCGTTACTTCCTTGGGCAATAGTTTCCAAGGTCGCCTCGGATTTGGGGTGCTGTCGGGAAGCAGTGAAGTAAGCAGAAAACTGCTGGTGTAAATCTGCCCAGGAGTCGATGGAGTTTGGGGGCAGATTCTGGTACCATGTCATTGCGCCTTTCCGCAATGTGGTGGCGAACAGCTTGGATTTGTGTGATCCGCTGGCTCCTCTGCAGTTGAGCACAACGTCAAATTGCTCTATGTGGTCATCGGGATCCATTTGACCATCATAGGTGTCCATGGTTGGAACTTTCTCCAACTTGGTGGGAAGCGGGAGGTTTCTTATTCTCCTGGACAGAGGGTTCTTTGGCTCGTCTTCATTTCGCGGGCCACGTCCTCGGGGTTGTCCCTCGTTGGCACGAGGGGAATGTCTGCGCGGGGGCGTTCTGCCGCGAGGGGAGTTGGACCCTCGACGTCGGGGAGATGGGTCCCTTCGCTGAGGAACGGGTGATTGCTGTTGTCTAGGTCTGGGGGACCTAGTCCTTGATCTGGAATTAGAAGGTGGTCTCCTGTTGCTGCTGATATCAGTTCTTGTCCGCGCAGTGTGCCGAGCAGACCTATTGGATCTCGTCTGCTCGACGGCGGCAAGTCGATTGCTTTGTTCCTTCATCCAGTCGGTTTGGCGATTCAGAGCCTGGATGATCTGCAGGAGGACGGGATCAGTCCCTGGTGGAGTTGGGACATGGGGAATTTCCCGCACGACGCTTGGTCGCGGCGTTCTTCTTCTTCGGTGATGTTCGTGTGTTGCCCGTCGCGGGGGTCGGATTCTGGAATCGCTCTTTGGCGAATCCGGCTAGGTTCAGGAACGTCGACCACCGCGTTCTCCCCACGGTCGCCGGTCCCTATGTCCACGGCATTTCCGAAGGCAATGCCTAATTCATTAACAGTGCTGGGAATCTTCTCACTGGCCATTTGGATTGAAAGGTGGTTTGATGGAAATTTTGATGGGTTTTGGTTTTTTTCTGAAAAAAACGGGGAAACTAAAGAGTCCCTACAGACGGCGCCACTGATCTCGTCCGATCAGAAGTGTCGACCAGTAGAAGCTCCGCCGAGCAAGCCTTGAAGGAGGGAAGGGGGGGTTGTACCTGCAGGGACTCCGACGCTTAAGTCAGTCGAGTATAGGAGAAGCAAGTACAAGTTTTGAGTTAGGATACCTGTGCCATTGTCAGAATGGCAGTATATATAATCCTCAGCGCTGGGCCAAGGCCATTAATGAGGTCATTAATGGCTGACGGAATCTGGCGTCGAGCCATGATGAGCAGTAAATGCTCATCATTCCGCGGTCGGCCGTTACAGAATCTTGGTTCTGTAACGGCTCATTGAATGCGCGTTGGCAGGCCGCTGCGTAATGGGCCTGCTCGACGCGTCTGGTAATTGGGCCTGCTCAGCGTCAGACCCAGTCCAGAACAGTTAGTACACAACAAGCAATAATTTTTTAAATCTATTGAGAAGTAGGAGAAACATTGACACCTGTGTGTCATAACTGCTTTAGACAAAATAAAGAGACAATAAACTTGCCAAATACTCGTCAAAAAAAAAAACTTGCCAAATAAAAATTTCCTTACCAATTGTCGAAGGTACTCTCTTCGGTCAATACTATAAACAAAAAAAAATATTTTAAATTTGAATTGATATTATAAGAAAAAGTTAACTACTTTTAAAATAATTAATATTACTATTTTAAATATACTTTTATTTAATTTTACTATTTTTTAGACAATTATTTTACTTTATGTTTTGGTACTTATGATTTAAAAGGGCAATAAAATAAACTTAACATATATCTTATATAAAATGAAGAAAATAAACTACACTTAACTAAATTTCTTAAACACCGGATAAATAATTTTTTTTGCTTATAATAGTGACCGGAGAAAGTAATTTTCAAATTCAATTTCATGTGTCTTGAGAGGTCTCTACTTCATTATGAGATATACTACCTCCGTCCCAATATATAAGACCCATTTTGACTAATTGACACTATTCATGTATCTTATTTTGACCGTATTTTTTTCATAATTTATAGATGTAAATATTAGCATATAAGATCTTGTTTGATTCGTCTTGATGAGTATTTTTAAGATATCAAATTTTTAAAATTTTTACTAATGCACAATTAAAAATATTAGTGATCAAAATTGTGCATTGGCGAACGTGCAGTGGTCAAAATGAGTCTTATAATTTGGGACGGAGAGCCAATGATAGCTACTACATATGTGGAATGTTCTCGCGCGGTTCAAATTTGCATTTCATATTTCAGGTGTCTTTATTCGATAGAGTAAGACAAGTACTCAAATTTTGAATGGCTTGGATAATTTGATGAGGAGAGAATGTAGTTTGTAAAATCAGCTATAATACATCTATCACTTTTCATAGGTCCTTGATTTTGAGGCATAACTCTGAAGTTGATATCAGAATCATATCACATAACGGAGGGTCGGTATAAAATGGACTCATAAAATAATAGGGAACCACAATCATTTACTTTTGGATTGATTTAATCCTCATAATAGTGCTATGCACCGGCAACTATTTTTCCCCAACACTCCTCCTGCCAGGCTGTCACCCATTACTCCCTTCTTTCTCCTTCTGTTCATTCGAAAAAATCACTCCATTCTTCAGCTTCAGCCCATGGTTATTAATGGGTTTGGGGAAATTAATTTTTTATGCATTTAGTTTTATTCTTTATTGTTAAATCAATTTGTATTTTTAAATAATTATTTTTGGATATGTTTAGATAATTATAAAAAGTTTTTCATATAAGCAAAATAAAAAATTGATTTTTAAGTTGAGATTTATCTTACTTTTATCCTTAACTTTTAAAATTTAAAACATTCATATTTAATTATTTTTGTTTTTAAAAAAATTCTAAAATTTTATTAAAAAACGTTTTTATAGTATTCTAATCATTTATGAAAAATTATTTAAAAATTCAAAGGTTTTGATGATGATCAAACAATTTTAAAATTTTGAAAAAATAACAGGGATTAAAATTGCATGGTTAAAATATTTATAGAGACTAAAACATGTCACGTACAAATAAAAAGAGACCAAAACATGTCACATTATTTTATAAGGATTCAAAACCAAATTTTATAATTTTATAAAGATAAAAAATATATTTAACCCTATCTTTTATAATTTTATGTTCAAAAATATATTCAAATTTTTAACCGCTTTTAAACCCTATCTTTTATAAAAATATAACCAAATTTTATAATTTTATAAAGATAAAAATATTTAACCGCTTAGATACACAGGGATGAAAATGATGTTTAAACTTTCATTAAATGACCGTCATAGTGGCTAAAATTTTACCTTTTAAAGGTGAATAAATAAGCATACCAGAGTTCAAACCTAATTCCTACACATAATGTGCGATGTCTTTACCAACTGAGCAAAGCCCACGAAAACATTTATCTTTTACTTTATATAAAAATTTTGTATTGAATATTTTGTTTGGGTGAATATAGAGTATCAGATTGGATATTAAGGCCACATCTAAGGAATGAAAATCCGAGTCCACCTAATAAAGGACCGAAGCCAAGTTTAAAGACGATGACCTTTCTGATTTTGCATCAATATTTTGGATGTAGTTTTGATAAGATCCTGAACATAGTTGCGCGGATTGAACCGTAATTATTTTTATTAAATTTAGTGTTAATCACCACTTGACTAATTAATATTTGGTGGGTCTTGAGTCTCGACCCTTTATTTTTTAAAAACTTTTTCTTTTTAGTTAAATGTACTTTCTTTTGGCTTTTTTTTTAAAAAAAAAACGTAATGATTTATCTCTTAAATTTATAATGTAGCTTTTCAAATGATTGATTTTTTTTTGATACATTTCAAATGATAGATTTTACTATCTAAAAAGAGTTATTGACACATTTTATTATTCATTTATCTTTTATTAACGAATAATTAATATTTTTATTATCAGTACATTTTATTGCTAGACCTTAAGTTATTTCTTTTATCCTTTGTTTATTTTCTTACTGATAAAATGAGGCACATTTTTTTTTCTTTAAGAAAAAAAAAGAACATTTTATTAACACATTGTATTGCTGTTTATCTTTTATTATCAGCACATTTTATTACTTGACCTTAGTTTGTTTTTTTTTTCCTTGTTTATTTTTTACTGATCAAAAACACCACATTTTTTTTCTTTACCAAAAAAAGAAGCACGTTTTATTGCTAGTTTATAATTTTAAATATATAATTTAATTTTGTAGTTTGTAGGGATTATATGGTATGGGGACCAACTCGCAAGATAAAAATATGGGGGTATGGGGCCAACTAAGGGGTATCAAATACAGTATGTTTTTATTAGTGAAAACATTGGTTATACTGTATCTTTCAGCAACAAGTCCAGTTGGTCCAACTGGACTCTTTTGAATTTTTCAATTTTGGTCTCCATACCATACCACCACAAACAAACTACAAAAATTAGAATATATGTTTTTTTTTTGTTTTTTTTATGTGTATACGAAATGACAAACATAAAATTCACACACACAAAGTAGAAAGGCAGAAGTTCAAACGTCAATCATGAACGTCTAGCATAACAATTTTGACATTTTTTACCCGTTGAACTAGAACTTCTGAACCTTTTATCTTTTCTTTTAATATTGGAGAAAAAAAATACAATTAATGGTTGAAGGATATGATTTATATCCGTATGTACTTGAATTTCTTCAATTTTCAATTCCTCCTCCTAATTTTTGTATAAATGTTTTTATAAAACAAAATCAGTTATTTTAAGTCAATGCGGTAAAATTTCAATAGGGTTGAATGAATCTAACCAAAGAGGTATATCTCACAACATAAGACCCAAGGAAAGAACAAAAAATGTGAGAGAGGGAATCGAAGTTCAAATTTCAATTGAGAAATAGTTAATTCCGTGTCTAACGGGTGCATCTAACAAAATGACACCAAAATAAAAAAGAAGAAGCTATTGTTGGTAAATTTTAAGTTTCTTTCTTAGAAAATATAATATCTAAAAATGTATTTTCTCATGGAAGAGTAAAATCAGAAGAAAAAAGCTATACTAAAAATTGGTATCCCCTTTATATATACAACAATGTATTTACTCCTATACGTACATTAAGTTGGAGATAGATATATAGATTATGCATATTTTCATATAGACTTATCTTGGATGTAACCAAAAAAAATATAGACTTATCTTGGTTCTAACAATGTCATGGAAACTTCATTATTTGAATGAAGCTTATTAGCTCCTGATGAAGAGACAAATATGTGTGGATAAAAGCCCGGTTTCTTTGGATTAGGCAATGCTTTTTCGCCGTTCAGCATTAGAACTGCAGCGCACATTTCTGGCCTGTTATCGGCTCTTTCTTGAACACATAAAAGTCCTATCTGAATACATCAATATTTCAAGTTCGGCTTCTACAAATGAATTGCGTAGAGATTCATGAAATATTAAGATTGTGAGTTTTGAGTTTACTTTTCAACGAGTGTTATCAAAATCAAATAGCAGATATAGCGGCGCTATATGCTATAGTACAAAGTGTTGTAAAAAAAATGCTGCTATAATATTGAAATATGAACAAAATGCAAGTTTATGCGATCTAAAATCGACATATGCTATTTTAAGTGGACTAAATTCTTAGACTTAGATATCCAAGAAGGTCAAGATCATGATAGTCGCAATATCCCCGATTCTTGTTTCCACTAATTGTCTCTAGTATAATAACGCCGAAACTAAACACATCAGATTTCACTGAGAAAAATCCTCGTATTGCGAACTCTGGAGATATGTAACAACTGAAACAAAGAATAAGAAAAAAAAGGTAATGAATATTTATGTTCTATTATAAAGCAACAAATTTAAGACATTTAAGTATGATGCTTACTAAGTTCCTACGATTCTTCTTGTTTCGCCTTCACCTTCATCTCCCCATAATGTTCTAGCAAGACCAAAGTCGGATATTCTAGGATTCATATTTTTGTCTAGAAGAATATTGCTGGTCTTGAGATCTCTATGTATAATCCTTAATCTGGAATCTTCGTGAAGATAAAGAAGTCCTCGAGCAATTCCACAGATTATTTGGAACCGTTGAGTCCAATGTATGGAGATTATTTTTGGTTCCAAACTCCAAAGTCGGATGTTTTGTAGTTTCTTTTTCCGAACGCGATGTATGGAGAATCCGAGTACTATCATGATCAGAATAAACACAATACATCCTACTAAAATACCTGCAAGCTTTTTCTTGTTCAAGCCTTTGTTATTGTCTGATATATATAGGTTAAAAGCACTGTTAGAAATCAAAAGGTTAAGCCATCCAAAACTAAAATAATCCCTTAATTTTGTGAGTCGACACTTACAACCTTAAAATTGTAAAGCATCAGTGAAAATAGTCCTTTCGCTAATTTTTAAAGTTAGAAGCTATAACATGACACGCTAAATGAACTTGTGACATTTCACGTGAATTCCACACTAATACCACATGAAAAGCATCAATTTAACACGCCATATAACTTTCTCATGATTTTACATTGATGTAGGGTCCAAGTTATAGGTCACGTCTTCATTTAACATGTCATGTCATTAGCCTTGAATGGCAGAAGTTAACAAAAGGACCATTTTGATAGACGCATTACAACTATAGCGAGTATCATCCTATTTATAAAATTCAATGACTATTTTGATCGATGCACACAATTTTAAAGATCAATTTGACTATTCGGCCGCTGCAATTTATATATTATACTTTTGTATTTATAAATGGAAAAGAAAAAATAAGGTAGATTGAAAGAAAGTATTAGCACCTAGTTCTGAAGCTGCAACTCTGATGTAAAGGTCTTGTCCACCGGAGGTTAGTTTTCGGACATCCAAAATGTAATTAAACCAAATCAAGCAACCACTTCCGCCATTTCTGATATCTAAACTTGCATAAGCTGTGCAAGAACAGTTTCTCAGACAGAATCTCTCACATTCTTCAAGGTTCATGGTCTTATTAAACCAAGATTTCGATGTATCCGGCAACTTCAATCTTACAAGCTTCTTAAAACCATCGCAGTTATCACAATCTAATTTCACTTTCCTAACACAACCATCAAACCAATTTTGTGAATTCCATTTTTCATGATACTTTGGAATGAAACCGTCAAGACAATCACATATTGGTGAATTATCAATATCACAATTAGAATTTGGACCACAGAGAACATAATTATCACACCGATCCGAAGGACGAACAAAGAAAATCTGCCAACTATTTGTCTGATCGGACAAACTATAACGCGTTACTTGTCGCGATGAAGTTAGCATGTACCTTGATAAAACTGACTTATCCAAGAGATCATATCCATAAGAAACTTCTTTATCAGTAATCACAAATGAAATATTAAAAGCTTTGTAAAGTGTTTCAGAAGCAATTCCTGATATTATATTTCCATTCCATGAACCAACTCTAAACAATAATTTGTTATCTTTTGTAATCACTACTTGAGGAAAACCATTAATATCTCTATGATTTGAATATAAACCAGTAGCAGGATCTTCTGTATTAGTCCAAGAAACCAAACCTTTGTAATTACCGGTTAATATATCGGTTCGAAGTCTCATACCAGGAAGTAAAGTATCACCTGGAAGATCAAAACTTTGCCATAAAACATCATCTGGGTTGGTTTCATTTTTCACAATAAGGTTACCATTTTCCAAGTGTTGCAAAATTAGTTTTGTTACTGTTGTTGATGTATAATGTATTAAAAGACCATATCATAGACCCTTTTGAATCAAGAATAACAAGAGTTCCTTTATCAGTGAAATTCAAAACTCCTAATGAGTTTCTTAATGGAGAATCTTTATTAGCTATCCACACAAGTGTTTTTGGTGAAATGTTTTTGTACCATATACCAAAATATTTGATACTTGAATCTCCAAAGTTGAAGAAACCAGCTTCAAATTAAAAGTTCCATTTTTTGAGGTTAGTGTCTCATTTTGTTTGAGAGATTGTCCTAGAAAAATGGTTTCTAAGGTATTGAAGATTGGTATGAAGTTGAAGAGAAGAAAGCAATAAATAGTAGCACCTTGAAGCTTTCCATTCACTTGGGCAAAATCTTGAAGTGACTAATATTTTGGTAAGGAATGAGTGAAATTTAAGAAGCTTGAATAAATGATATGAAGGAGAAAAAAAAATGTGTTTTTTACCAAAGTTTTCTATTAGTTTTGAACATTCAAGTTCAAATATGGCTCCATAATCAATCTCATGTATTTGACCTAAATGGCTAAATGTGTACATAGCAATATTATTAAAAACATGTGTTACAACTTTCTTTATTCAAAACATGTGTTACAAAATAATGATTTTCAGGGTAAATTGGAAAATGGACAAGATATAGCTGATTAGCTGTGAAGAGGTTGCAATACTTCAGGACAAGGACCAAAAGAGTTTCATAAATGAAGTTAAGCTAATTCACTAGTACAAAAATAAGAATATAATTATACATATTACACTTCTTTAATTGAAAATAGGTGTAAAAAAATTATGTTGTAATATTAGACACCATATTTAAAGAAAATAGGTGTAATAGTGAAAGAATATTCACCTAAAATTTATACCACACTTGTTATATAAACAAGGTGAGAAAAATTAGACTTTAAACACCATATTTAAAGAAATTTGGTGTAATAGTGAAACATTAGTGACCTAAAAATTATAATACACTTGTTATATAAAAAAGGTGAGAATAAGTTTTTTTTTTTTTTGACGAAGAGAAAAAAAATAAGACTTATTTATAATAACTTGCTTGAAAAGAAATTAAACAATAACTTGCACATGATCCTTAAAAATAGAAACAAATTTTTTTATATTTTAAATATAAACAAACAAACTTCTTAATCTCAATTTGAAAGATGATTAAAAAAAAAAACTCAATTTGAAAGAAAAAAAACTCTAAACTTTATAAATACTTTCTCTCTCTATTAACCTTTTTTTATCTCACTCAAACCCCTCTCTTCAACCACCGTCTTCCTCCACCTCACCCCCACCGCCGCCGTCGACTCCCTCTGTTCATCTCTCATCTACTTCTTATCTCTTCGTTTGTTATTGTATATAATGGTAAACTTCATTCTTAATCTCTATTTTTATCACTTTATCCTTGTAACTACACTAAGAGAAGTTGTTCTATAATTCAATTATAGGGTTTCTCTTATGTACATTCTTTCTCGTCAACGATTTGGACGATAAGAGAATCTATGAAGATATTAGACAATAAGGTAATTGATGAAACAATTGTGTTGTATTTTTTTTCCTTCTTTCATTGAAGTATTTTGTGTTGTGTTGAAGATTTTTTCATCCCCAACTAATTTTGTTCGGTGATCAATAAAACGTAGTCATAAAAACTTGTATCTACATTGATTATAAACTATTTGATAGAAGTAGTGCATGACATTATATATATGGTTGAAATTTCAATTATTTCTTTTAGTGATTTGAAATTCCTATCACGATTTATGTAGTTAAGATGCTTTTGTATTTTAGTTACTATTTATGTATTCTAATTTTCACACACTATATATGTTTTACTAAGTACTTGTTTAATTTATTATGTGTAGATATTCAATGACAATTTACCATATGAAAAGAGTCAACTGACAAAGTTATACAACTCGACACTCAATTTGTTTTCAAAAGGTTGAAGAGTGAAAATAACAAAGCTCCAAAGACAAGTGATTGAAGAGCCAAATCAACTAGAGCATCAAGGAAACGAAGAAAAGACGATAAAATGAAGATAATTAAAAAAAAACATGTAAATATCTCCACCCGAAAAAAAAAAATATAAATATAATTTATATTTAATGTACGCTATTTTGGTGTAATAGAATTTAATCTCTCTTTTTTTTTTTATTGTCAAAAAAAAAAAGAATTTAATTTTTTTATTGTTTTGTTTGAAGAATTATTTGTTCAATTAATATCCAAAATTTCAATTAATACCCGAAGAATGATTTGCTCAATTAATCTTTTTGGGGTATCTTTTTTGGTCTAATAATGGTTTTGTTTAATTAATATAAAAAAAGTCATTTTTTTTTAATATTTCACACCACTTATTTGGGAAAAATAGTGTAAAAGCTTGAAAATTTAGTGTACAATACTAACATCTTACACCCATCATACATACAATAAGGTGTAAATATATTAAAATGAGTATAAACAACTAATAATTTCCACCCATTATAATTAAAAACCGGTGTCAAATCCTTGTAATTCGGTGCAAATAATGTAAAGTTTACACCCGATATGATTAAAAATTGGTGTAATATATCCATTTTAACACCCTTTTTTTAACCGGTGTAAATTCTTCATATATATTACACCGGTTGAATTCACACTAAATCAAAAACGGTGTAATATCTCCAAAAAAATAGGTGTTAAAACCCTTTTTTGCACTAGTGATTGCAAATCTTCAGCACAGAAATCTTGTGAAACTACTTGGATGTTGTATTCAAAATGATGAGAAACTCTTGATATATGAATTTATTTATTTTTGACACAGAAGCTTGGACTACTTCATTTTTGGTTTGATATATATTTTATCTTATACATCACCTGTTTTGATTTTATGTACCTTGGTCAACAAGTTATCTTCTTCTAACTAAGCCTAAAACTTTTTATTATCAGATCAAACTAGAAAAAGTTTACTGGGTTGAACTCGACGGTTTCAAATTATTTGTGGCATTGCTCGAGGACTTCTTTATCTTCATGAAGATTCTAGATTAAGGATTATCCACAGAGATCTCAAGACCAGCAATATTCTTCGAGCCAAAAATATGAATCCTAAAATATCAGACTTTGGTCTTGCTAGAACGTTACGGGGAGATGAAGCGGAAGTGGAAAAGAGAGACCTGATGACAGGCCAGACATGTCAGCTGCAGTTCTAATGCTGAATGGTGAAAAAGCATTGCCTAAGCCAAAGGAACCAGCTTTTTATCCACACCAATTAGGATCTTCATCAGGAACTACTATGTTGCATTTAAATAATGAAGTTTCCATAACATTATTAGAAGCAAGATAATGTATATGAAACCAAAGGCTAATTTTCTTTTCAATATTTATTTGACTTTTGTTTAGATGCACTTAACTACAAAAGTAACCAATTTGGCTTTGTACATTTCAATCCATAATTGAGATTATTAATAGATTGATCAGAGGCTTAGTTATTTTGTTGCAAGGAAACAAGCACTTAGTTTTTATTTTATATATATAAACATTGGAGAAGGGTGAAATTATTATTAATTAAAATCATACTAATGATAATTTTATAAATATACTCGAGGAGATTTGAACTCTCGAACTGAGGTTACATGGTCAAACTCTTACAAAAATAGAGTTTCATGTTCATTATATGATCTAATAATTATTTGTAAGTGGTGGATAGTCATCACTCCTTCACTTTATAAGCCGATTTGAATTAATTGTTGATATTTATTATAAGACGAAAAATTGAAATTTTGAATATTTATAGGACCGCCATTTTTTTTTCAACTTCATAAATATAAGGTGATGTGCATTTTGGACATGCTATTTCAAAAAGCGTTTAAGACGGTGAATTCCAACATTTTCACTTTCTTTCATTTTTATTAATTCAATTTTGTTATCTTTATTATAATATTATTTTTATTTACATGGACGAAATGTCAATGTAATTATAAATTTATACATATAAAGTGGAGGAATTGAAGATTGAATTTCAGTCATAAACGTTTATTTTAGTTCTAACAATTTTGACATTTTTTCACGGTTAATTAGAATTTATGATTATAACATTATTTTAAAAAAATAATAAAATAACTACCCAATCACTCAAATAAAAAATAAAGCCTCCTCATACACACTGTTACTACTTTTTTCTTGACAAAGACCCGTACGTAAGTCGACATACCTACTCCATCATTATTAATTTCTTTTGTTTTATATTGTTCTTTTTTTTTATAATGTACTATCTCCGTACTAAAATATATGTCGTTTTGACCAAATCACACAAATTAAGAAATGTAACCATTGTTGTATGGAAAAGGTAAATTATAGATTAGTTTACAAAATTATCCCTCATTAATGGTATGTGAGAGATAAATTATAGAATTGAAAGAAGAAAGAGAAATAATTAATTAAGGGTATAAGAGGAAAAAAAGCATTAAATGTTTCATTGGTAATGTAAAACGACATATATTGTGGTACAATTTTTTTCTCAAAACGACATATATTTTGGTACGGAGGAAGTATTTCATAAAACAATCACATCAAAAGTATTTCTTACTTGACAGTTCTACCCATTAGAGAGAACCTTCCACGAAAACTAAAGGATTACTCTGAACAAGCTTTTGGAGTGTCAAATTTTGATAAATTTTTTTTGAGGCAAAATTTTGATAAATTCTTACAACTTAATTTATGTCGTTAATTATCACATCAATGATTTTATATTATTTCTAACACGCCCTCTCACGCAAGAGCTCATTGGGCTTGAAGCGTGGATAATGCATAGGTCCACCTACCATATGCTTAAATTCCACTTTTTAATTAGAAAGTGAGGGGAGCGGGAATCGAACTCTAGACCATTTAGTCATAGAGGCTCTGATACCATGTCAGATGACCAATTATCCCAAAAGCTTAAGCTGTTAGGAAAAGCCACATCAATAATTTTATATTATTTCTAACAATGATATTTTTAAAATTAAAAATATATTAAATTTATTCATTTGTTTATTATTTTTCAACAAAATCATTATTTCAAATGAATTTGACGCCATAATTGCGTCACATGATTATTCATCTTGATTGTCCGATTTTGACCAACATCCCAAATTATTTTTAATTGATTTTGTTTATGTATAATCTGAACCGTCTGATTAAATAATTAATGACAGAGATTTGAAACATGATGTTACTGTGTGTTTTGTCTATAGGAGAAATGATGCATTTCAAAATAATAGACCGTAAGATATGTTTCTCTCATTCAACTCTCTCAAAAGCGACCCTAAATTTTTACATATTCAATATGCATGTTGGCTCACAAATTTGTATACTTTTATGAATGAGATTCGAGACGACTAACAATTAAAAGTTGAAGGACTAAATTTGATAAACATTTTATAAAGATTAACTTAATTAACATCTTATAAAAGTGAAACACCAAACTGTGGATTATATACGAAGATTAACAAAAGATAATCGTCATTTTTTAATACAAAATTTTAACGAAGAAAACAAACTCAATGAGTTTAAAATAAGTCACACTAAAGAATAAATTTTAGAAAGACTCAGATGTAATTTTTAACTGAAATAATTTTTTGACTTGATTTTGTTTATTTCACGATCGAATTTTAAATTATTTACTTAGATTTAATACCAAAATAAAATAAGTTCTCTAAAGTTATAATTAAGCTCAAAATTTATTGCTTCTTTTTATTTTACATTTTTTAAGAATAAAATGTCAACCCACTCACTCAAATCAAAAGTGAACTTGTAACCAAAAAAAATTAAAAGTGAACCTTCCTCGTAGTGATACCTTTTTCTTTCTTGACAAAGACTAGTATAATGAGTCATGCATTACATAACTTCATTCCATCATTAATATTAATTCCCAAATATTATTTAATCAAAAAAATCACATCAATAACATTTCATACTTGACAATTCTACCCTTTTGAGAACCTTCCACGAAAACACTAGGCAAGTTCACTCCAAATCCAAACTCCAACATTACCAAGTTAATTCCTTAGCTGTCTTCAATGAATCTATGTCCACACACCTTCTTAGAAAAAACATCTCCACATTCCTCTCTCTTTCCTCTTCATCTTTATATATACATAATTCAATCTCCTTCATAATATCATTCATAACTCAATAAACAATAATCTCTCTTTTAAATTCTAAGTTACAAAAACTCTTTATTTTCATATGGCTTCACAAAACACTCAACAAGTTCAATTTCAAGACTCATTACCCTTGATGGCAAATAAGCTAGGTGGTGATGGATTAATAGATGAGCTATGCAATGGTTTCAATCTTTTGATGGATTCTAGTAAAAGAGTTATTACCTTTGAAAGTCTTAAGAAGAATTCAGCTTTGTTTGGTTTACAAGATTTAAGTGATGAAGATCTCCAATCAATGATTGTTGAAGGTGATTTTGATGGTGATGGTGCTCTTAATCAATTGGAGTTTTGTGTTTTGATGTTTAGACTTAGTCCTGAACTTATGGATGGCTCTCAATTGTGGTTGGAACAAATGCTTCAACAAGAAATTCAAGATTTTTTTTAAATTTTTTTGGGTTATTTTTTTTCCCATATACTTATGTAAAAACAAGAGAAAAGTTTAATGATATGATTTATGAAATGGAAGAAGTGATTATTCATATGATGTTTTTTATTTGTATTGTTTTATATTCTTTTGTTCGATTTGATTACTATATATTTGTGTTTTTAATTAACCACTAAACATTATTTATTCCAACTTTTAATTACAGTACAAATTAGTTGCTAGCTACTTATTAGTCTCAGTCTTTAGAATACTTGCCCAAAAATTTAGAAAAGCTAGTAACAAAAAAATAATAATAAACAAAAGTTAAGAAAGTGAAAAAGACTTTGAAGCAAAGGAAAATACAGCAAGTCAAGTATTTAGATACTTGGCTAAACATGTTTTTAGATACTTGTTTTAGGAAACTTGGTCATCCAAATGTTGTGAAGCTTGAAGGATTGGTTACTTCTAGAATGTTTTGTAGTCTTTATTTGGTGTTTTAGTATATGGAACATGATCTTGCTGGTCTTTCTGCTGGTCAAGGTGTTAACTTCACTGAAAGCATCAGCAAGATCAGAAAATTTCTCATTACACCTCCTAATATTCTCTTTCCTCCCCCCAAAATGGTTTTTGTATGAGAATAAACTTTTTTTTGTATGAGAGTATATTGGGGGGAAAGAGAAATGTGGGGGGGTGGAAAGAGAATTTTTCGCAAGATCAGTGTCACTTAAAATCATAATACCTGAGAAAGGCCAACCAACTCTAAACAATAATTGGGCATATAATAGATAGATTACGAGTATATATACAATTATTGTCTAGTAGTTAAGATATTGTGTCACGAGGATTGACTTTAAGTTTAACGAAACAATTAAACCAATGTAAAAATATGCAAAAATCCTGAATTTTCAACTTTTTTTCTCGCGGAAATAATCTCTAATCGTTAGTCTTTTGCACTTCAACTATGATCAACACATCTTGAAAACACCTCTAAAACACCATTGAAATGACCTTAAAATGAATTATTGACAAGAGTCATCAAGGCAAACCAACTATCTAGGGATGTCAATTTGCATTTGATAACGGATTATCCGTGGGGATCATCTTTACGGGGATTCGAAGTTGCGGAGCTTTTCCCCCGTGGGGATGGAGGGAGAAATTCCCTCGTGGATAATTCGGAACGGGGAAGGTCCCTCCGCCACCGCGGATTCCCCAACTCCGACCATATTATTTAAATTATATAATTTTATATGTTATTTTTTTATAAAAATACTAGTAATTAATACATTATAAAGATTAAGATTATGTATGGTGACAACAAACTCATTTGAATAGTTATTTATTTTTACAAAAAGAAAAATTAGAAAGTGTTTTTTTGCATTTTTTTGTTATTGATGCAAAATGTATTTTTATTTTTAAAAAATGAAAGATAAAATATATGTATATTTTTTAGAAAAAAAAAGAAGAAGAAAAAACAAAATATTAGTGTTGTACTTTTGATTAAAAAATATAGCAATTTTTTTTAAATTTTTATGTCTGTGGAGCTTCGTTCTCGTTTTTATTGGCTGCAGAAGGGTTGAACACAAGGGGATCCGCTCTCTTCGTTCGTGTTTTTATTGGCTGCAGAAGGGTTGAACGTGTTGATGACAGGCATGGTTGAGAGGTCCTTATTCACGGGTTATAGCGTTGGTGTGCAGGACACGATGGTTGTATCCCACCTTCAGTTTGCAGATGACACGTTACTTATGGGGGTTAAAAGTTGGGCGAATGTTCGAGCTTTAAGGGCTGTCCTAGTTCTATTTGAACTTATGTTTGTTTACGTAAGGCCTACGGAGGGATAGGGTGAGGATTTCAGGAAAACATCTTGGATTAGTTGGAAAACTGTTTGTTTACGTAGGGCGTACAGAGGGCTAGGGTGAGGCAGTTGAGGGAGTTTAATTTGGCTCTGTTAGGAAAGTGGTGTTGGCAGATGTTGGTAGATAGAGGGCGACTGTGGTTTAGGGTGTTGGCCGCTAGGTATGGGGTGGAGAGAGGTAAGTTGCGGGCGGGAGGGAGTAAAGTGTCTGCATGGTGGAGGGAGATTGTTAACATTAGGGATGGTGTAGGAGGGGTAGGGGGTACATGGTTTGGGGACATTGTCAGGAAGAAAGTGGGGGATGAGACGACTCTTTTTTTCTGGTATGATCCTTGGTTAGGTGGGATTATTTTATGTGAGAGGTTTAGAAGCTTGTTTGATCTGATTGAGAACATAGCGAGCACAGTTGCAGAAATGCATTTGTTGGGTTGGGAGGCTGGTGGGGAGGCGTGGGGGTGGCGTAGACAGTTGACGGCGTGAGAGGAGGAGATGTTGGGAGAGTGTCAGCTTTTACTTCACGATTTTCCTTTGCAGGCTCAGGTATCCGATATGTGGCAGTGCCACCATGATCCCGTGCATGGGTATTCAATCTGTGGTGCTTATCAGCTCTTGACCTCCCAGGATTTGGTTTTGATGGGTGATGCAGACGATCTTATTTGGCACAAACAGGTTCCCCAGATGGTGTCTATTCTAGCATGGCGTCTCTTGCGTGACAGGCTACCTACGAAAGCAAATTTGGTTCACCGCGATATTATTTTACCAGATTCTCACTTTTGTGTCTTAGGTTGTGGGGGGTCGAATCGACTCAACATTTGTTTTTTTCTTGTGATGTTTTTGCCTCCCTTTGGCATTTGGTTTGATCTTGGATTTGTTTTTCATCGGTGGATTCTCAGAGCCCAGCGGACCACTTTATTTAGTTCACTTATTCAGCTGGAGACAGTCGAGATCAGAGATCTTTTTTGCAACTTATTTGGCTTCTCTGTGTCGGGGTTGTGTGGGATGAAACGAATCATCGTGTGTTCAGAAGTACAATACAGACTTTACCTCAACTGCTTGAAAAGGTTTAAATGTTATTCATATTGGTGGTTGAAGACGAAAAACATGAGTTTAGTGGCAAACTTTCATAGTTGGTGGTCGAACCCGTTGCTTTGTTTGGGTTTTTGACTAATGGATTGATATTTTATTTTTGTTAAACTCTTTTGTACACTCTTGCAGTCTCTTCTTGCACACCTTGTGCTGCTGAGACTTTTTGGTATATATATTATTCATTTTTGCTTGTTCAAAAAAAAAACTATGTTTCTAATAGAAAGACTCTCTAAAAAAACTATGTTGCTTGTTCAAAAACTTTTTGGTATATATATTATTCATTTTTTATTTTGTGAACGAAAATTTACAATCTGTCTGATTGAGAAATATTGTAGTCATATTATATTTCAGTTGTTCTCTTTGTGTTGTTTGGTTTGATCTTATTTATTTTGTTATGTCTGGTTACATTGGGTGCTGTTTGGTGAGTCAATATAGTACTCACAATCTGAATATGTCTAATGAGCGTATGCTCAAAATATAAATATATGAATTTGTCTGGTGAGCGTATGTTCGCAATCTGAATATGAATTTGTCTGAATCTGAATCTATCTAAATATGTCTGAAAATCTAAAAATCTAAATCTAGTTAAGGAATACTCACAACTTGAAAATCTGAATTCATTGAGAAAATATTCACAAATCACAATCTGAATTTGAAGTTTGAAGCTGAAGTTGAATTTGAAGCCGAATCTAAAGCTGAGTTTGATTCTACTTCCTCACTTCGGTTAATGCTACTACTTGATTTAGTTTATTTTTTAGGGTTGATTTTGTAACAAGCTTAAAGCTTGGTAAGCTTCAACTTGAAATTTTTTTTATAAACAAAAAATTGAATTATAAGGAGTACAAGAGATACTCAACCCAATTACAATTCAAGATACAAGAAACATTAAAGGCTTTGAAAACAAGCTAAAGGACTAAAACACCAATCATCGAAAGTAACCTCAACTTTTAGTCCTAACCTGCCTATAAACCAAAACCAAGCGAAGTACTTAATGTACATTAGCCACATCGCAGCGAAAAATAATGTTGTTCCACAGGCGCCATAGACAAGATGTTGTAGCTAACCAAATAATATGACAGATCTTTGACTCCTAACCATCGAAAGACTTGACCCCAATAAGTTTTGAAAACCGACAATTAAAGAAAACATGTTGAATATTATCTTCCACAAGACAAAAAACACAACTCCGATCCACAGAGTTAGAGATGATACCCCTCTCACATAGAACCACTCTAGTGTATTGAAGTGTATTGTTAGAATTTTATATTACTCAATATGTTTATCGTTTGACAAATTCTTGATGTCAAATGTTGTTGCATCATGAGTTTGAGAGGAGGTGTTCGATCCCCTTCTACTGCGTTCAGGAGGGGGCTGAAACTACTTGAAATTAGAATAGACCCTCGAACCAGATTAAACTGTTGGTAAAAACTAAAAAAATAATAAAATTATTGAGCCTAAATTATTGTGTTTGTTAGTTTTAGAATCCATTAAATTTTATATATATTTATTTGTGACTTTTGTAATGTTAAACTAATGTTATTTTATGAAACCTTAACCTCTAAAATTATTTACTATTTCTCTATTTTATATAAGTATTGTTAACAATGGACACGTGTCCTATACATCTAGTATAACATGTGTCATGTTAAATGACTAACTAAATATTAAATTATACTCCCCCGTCCCATTATATAAGCACATTCTTACAAAAAGTCTAGTCCTAAAATATAAACCCCTTTACAATTTAAAGGTACATTTATTACTTAGTAGTAATAATTAAGGTATGTGTAAGTAAAAAAGTAATAAATGTACCTTTAAATTGTAAAGGGACTTATATTTTGAGATTAGACTTTTTATAAGAAGATGCTTATATAATGGGACGGAGGGAGTATTTACTAATAATTAGTGCCACATATTCAAAAATGTAGAGCAAACTACAAGGACATTTTACATATTTAAACTTAAAAATAAAAAATTAAATTACATTAAAAAGTGTAATTAAATACTCAGATTTATTTTAATTTCTTTTTAATAAAGTAGGTAACAGTTATTTTAAAATGGAAAAATATAAAATTCGCTAAATGGACATCGTCACAAATATAATTGTATGAATCCTTGGGACCAAATTTATTTTAAACAAACCTTGGGGACCAAATTAATGGTGTTTTTATGTTAAAGTGGCCCTCAAATTAATATTATTGTTGAAACTTTTTTTTGGTCGAATATTATTGTTGAAACTGTGTTAACTGTTAATGTTACAACAACAACCTGGGGTAGCTGTTAGGTTGCCTTTGCAATAAGTCGGCAAATTGCTTTCAATGATGTGGTACCAATAGAAAACAGCCACATGTATATCATAATCTACGTCGATGTCACACTTATGCTTTTATTTTAACACATGTTTTGTTAATAATTGTCTACCCTTTTATAAAACATCTTCGTGTTTTTAATTTTGTTTTTGGACATCTTCCTTTTTTTAATGCAATGAGTTTGCTCTAACTCTTCTTTTGCCAAAATCATCTTTTATTCTTCTTTATTAACAAAAAGTAAAATATAAAAATTTGAACTATGTTTATGTTTTTGTGATTTTTTTTTAAAAAAAAAATTAGTTGCATTTGAAGATGTAAAATCAATTTTTATTAATTTTTGTTTATTGAAAAAATAATAGAGAAAGAAAATTAAATATAATTTGTATTTAATTTTATGAGAATTAAAAAAAATATCTTTCGCTTATAATTTGAAACAAAAAAAAGTGGATTTTACTCTTATAATTTGAAACAGAGGAAATATTTATTTATCTTATTGCAAAAAATTGTGAAATTTTTGCACAACACTCATGGTTATTGGTTACGAAAATTTCTCTTTAGCTCCCCCCTCAGTTCTCTTTAACCCCCCTAGAATTCTAAAATACCATTGACTTTATTACACCTTCAAGGATAAATTCGGGACGCATCTCACGAAGTGCACTTCGGGATTTGTATCCCGAATTTTATTACAACCTCAAGTTTTTAAGTTCAGTATCGATACTGAAAAGTTCAACATCGATGCTGAAATGATTTCTGAGTGAGTTTTGGGGGGGTACAGGTACAATTTTTATGTTCAGTATCGATGCTGAAAAGTTCATCATCCATACTGATGATTTCTGAGTGAGTTTTTGGGGTGCAGACACAAGTTTAAAGTTTAGTATCGATGCTGAAAAGTTCAGCATCCATACTGAAATGATTTCTGGGTGAGTTTTTAGTTTCAGTATCGATGCTGAAAAGTTCAGCATCCATACTGAAATGATTTCTGGGTGAGTTTTTAAGTTAAGTATCGATGCTGAAAAGTTCAGCATCCATACTGAAATGATTTCTGAGGAGTTTTGGGACCATTTCGGGATCTAGAACCCGAAATGGTGCAAGTTTTTAAGTTCAGCATCGATACTGAAAAGTTCAGCATCAATGCTGAAAATGATTTCTGCGTGAAAATAGCTAAATTCGGGACGTACGTCTCGAATTTTGCTTAAATACCTCCTATGGGCAAATAAGGTAGTTAGGGGGGGGGGGAGAATATAGGAGGGGTTAAAGAGAATTTTTCATTGGTTACTACTTATTACTAAGGATATGATAGCGATCGAGGTTGAGCGCTGGTGGGATTCGTTGGATTATATATGTTCTTTTGATTTTTGATTTTTTCTTTGTGGACACAAATTAGATTTTTTGTATTTTCTATTTAAATAAAATAACCAATTTTACAGATGAAACTGCATATTTTAAATAAAACTGCATATATATTTTTATTTTAATAAGTTCTATCATAAGACAAATTTCGAGATAATTCGGATTAATGGGTTTGAATTGATTGAATAATATTTAGTTAAATTTTACTTATTTTATTGCCAAACTTTTGACCACGTACTCTTTTTCTGGTACAACAAGAGGGCAAAACCCAAAAAAAAAAAACTACGGAATTACACGAACATTTCTAGGCATATGCATCCTTGAAAAATCAGCAAAGAGTATAAGAGGATGCTCCAAAGTTAAAACATCTTTAGAATCATGCATCAGACTATGATTAGATAGTCAATGTGCGCTTTTGTTGTCTTTTGCTACGTGTGATGAAACTGAGTTTGCCAATCCATATTGATGAGTTCCTAGATGCGCAGAATTAGAATGGGGGTAGCTCCATTAAGATTGCATCTCCATGTAACCATTCAAATCAAAACTTTGAAGTCACTTTCCACAATAAGGTGAGTAACTCCATTTCTTCTAGCCAACTTCATCCCTTCGTACATGCCCCATATTTCGACATACAAAGCGTTACAAGTATCAATCTCTTTAGTGTATCCCTGCATCTATTAACCATTTGAATCCCACAGTAAGCTACCACAACCTACATCTATAAATATTTTACAAAATTCATCACAATCTAGCTTGATCCAACCATTCTCATGACGCTTTTGACCACATACTATAAGCCGTTCCTAATTAACAACTAAAGAGTTAATAAAAATAATTGGATCATTTTCACCAAAAAATATAAAAAAAAAAAAAAAAAAATAGGATCAAATTTTGGCCAACAAAAAAGTTTCCACATGCATTTTAAGACTAGGCACCACAAATTAAAAAGAAACATTTTTTTTTGACAGAAGAAGAAGAAACACTTGTTGAACATATTAAAAAAGGTCTTCTGGAGTTTAGAAGTCTTAACTCAACTAATAAAAATCTTGAATTTTTTTTTGGTGCAAAAATGTTGAAATTATAAAGCCGGGCATTATGACTGGAGTTCAAACTCGGGGTCTCAACTAACAAAAATGTCGTTCTCTTATATTTTAAAACGGATGGAGTAAATGTAGTTTTACGATTAGGATAAATTTAGTTTTTTTCCCTCAAAACACAACATAAAAAGTACTATATATTATTTAAATGATTCTGCTAAACACTGCACTCGATGCAATGCCTAAAAAAAATGGAAACCAAAAAAAAGTTCTAAGTAGAAAAAAATTATTTTTTAAAATTTGAAAACATTGAATATGTTTAGTGTTTTTTTAGATCAAATAGTTTAGTGTTTAGAAATTTTACTTTTAAAATAAATAAATAAAATGTTTGGAATTTAAGCTCCTACTCTTACATATATATAATGTGATATTCCTACTAACTACCTCACATGTAAGTGGCGTTGTAGTGGTACGGGTGCGGTAACAGTACCTGGTACGAGTACTGATACTTAATACGAGGTTTTTTCAAAAAAAACTAATAAGGTACGGGTACGTTGATATAAATGTCAAATTGGTGGATGCTGCCAAAAAAGAGAAAAAGGAATTGATTATGTTCAAAGTAGACTTTGAGAAGGCGTATGACTCAGTTGAATGGGATTTTCTTTTAGCGGTAATGACCAAGATGAGGTTTCCTGAGAAGTGGTGCCGATGGATTTCAGAATGTATTAGTACCGCTTCAGCATCTGTGTTAGTGAATGGGTGTCCAACGGATGAATTTTGTTTTGAACGGGGTCTCCGTCAAGGGAATCCGTTGTCTCCTTTTTTATTCCTTATTGTGGCGGAAGGTTTGAGTGCTAAGATGGAAGCCTCGGTTCAAGCTGGTCTTTTTTCTGGTTTTCATATTGGTTTGGAGAATTCGTTATGTATTTCGCATCTTCAGTTTGCGGATGATACTCTCTTAGTAGGGGAGAAGAGTTGGGAGAACATTCGAGCCATTAAAGCAACTTTTTTACTTTTTGAATTGATGTCTGGCCTTCGAGTCAATTTTCATAAAAGCATGTTAGTCGGGATCAATGTTGCGACTTCTTGATTGGTGGAGGCAGCCCATTCGTTGCACTGTCGGGTGGGTTCGATTCCGTTTATTTATCTTGGTATTCCTATTGGTGGCAATTCTAGGAGACTTTCGTTTTGGAAACCTGTCATTGATAAAATTCGAGGCCGTTTGTCTGTTTGGAAACGTCGGAATCTGTCTATGGGTGGCCGCCTGGTTCTGCTCAAAGTCGCCTTGTCTTCACTACTGGTTTATTTTCTTTCTTTTTTCAAGGCTCCCTCAGGTATCATTTCTACTATTGAATCTCTTTTTAAATCTTTTTTGTGGGGTGGGGACGGGGAGGCTAGAAAGATTCATTGGATACATTGGAACAAAATTTGTTTAGATAAGAACCGAGGAGGGCTGGGGGTTCGGAGGGTGAGGGAATTTAATATTGCTTTATTAGGCAAATGGTGTTGGCGGGTAAAAACAGAGGGTAGTGGTTTATGGTGTCGTGTTCTAGAACATAAGTATGGTGTAGATAGAGGGGAGATTCATGATGGGGGGAATCAGGCGTCGAACTGGTGGAAGGATATTATGAATGTTCGGCGGGGTATGTTTAATAGTCTTCCTGGGTGGTTTGATATGTTTCTATCGCGTCATGGGTGATGGGGAGTCCACTTCTTTTTGGGAAGATCCGTGGTTGGGTGCTGGGATAGTGCTGAGTAGACGATTTCCGAGGCTGGTAGGGTTGTGTACGGAGGGGCAGGTGTCGGTGGGAGAGATGTGACGACGGGGGTGAGGCGTAGGAGGTGGTGGTTGGGCTTGGAGGAGACAGTTGTTTGTATGGGAGGAAGAGTTGGTGGCGGAGTGTAGTGCTCTATTTCATAATATTATTTTGCAGCAGGGTGTTTCTGACAGGTGGCGGTGGACAGGTGCCTATTCTAATGTGTACACTGTACGCGATGCATATTTATCTTTAACCAGGAATGATGAGGATGTTGCTGGTCAAGGTTTTGTTCTAACTTTGTCGTGGCATAAATAAGTTCCTTTAAAGGTGGCTGTTTTTGCATGACGATTTTTGCTCAATCGCATTCCAACGAAAGATAATCTTCTTCGGCGGGGCGTGATTTCTACAGGTTCTCATATGTGTACCTTGGGGTGTCAAACGGAAGAATCATTATCACATTTGTTTTTTCGGTGTGCTTTTGCTCAGAGTGTGTGGAATGGTCTGTTGTTTTGGCTAGGTGTACAGGGTGTCTTGCCTTCGGAAGCGATTGCGCATGCTCATCAGTTTCATGGACTACATTTTTTTTCGACTATACCAAAACATACTTTTCAAGTTATTTGGCTTGCTACTATCTGGTTGATTTGGAAATGCCGTAATGAACGTATTTTTCGACATATATTTTATGAGGTTCATCAAGTGGTAGATCAGATCATCATATAGGTGTGGTGGTGGCTCAAAGTGAAGCATAAATCTTTTTGTGTGGATTTCAGCTGTTGGTATACCAACCCCTTGATTTGTCTCGGTTGGAGAGGCGGGTAAATAGGTGTTTGTAGGCTATTGTTTGTGTGCTTAGCTGGATGTTTTTCATTTGTTTGTAAGGTCTCATTTATGTACCGTACTTGGATACTCTATGTTTTCGCCGGTGGTGATGCACTCCTTGTGCCCATCACGTGCTAATAAAAATCATTATTTAGTTGCTTCAAAAAAAAAAACTTAAAAAATGTCAATTATTCTTAGTCAAGACAAAATATCACTATTTTTCTCTCCCATCATCATTAAAAAAAGCGGCTTTTAGTTTAAATTCATCGAAAGAAATAATAGCTAATTCAAAAATACTAACTCCATCAAATAAATCTCATTAATCTCCATCAATATTCCACAAATATAAATCTTTTTAAAACAAATATAGATCACATCTTCGTTTCTCTAAACCAAATAGATCCCAAGTCTTGAGGTTCATGTTTTGTGTGTCAAAAGCTAAGCTCTATGTGATTCTCTATCTCTTTCTTTCTTATTTATTATTCTAGAATTTATGAGATTTTGTTTTGATTTCATCCACACAAAACAAAACATGTATGGGTTCCACAATCAATTATTGTCCTCGTTATCATTCAAATATATTTTTAACCATTCTCGTGTTTCCTTGATTGATTATTGTCCATAAAGTTTCGATACTCTAAAATTAATTAAATATTGTATCAAATATCGTATTCGATGATATTGATACTGATAAGACATTTTCCGATACGTATCGAAGTATCAAATGTTTAAATTTTAATTTTTTAAATAAGAAAATGTCGACACTTTTGCGATACTTGTCTGATACTTCCCGATACGTATCTCCGAAGTGTCCGATGTTTAAATTTCATCCATTCTTTGAAAAGAAAAAAAAAGTGATCCAAAAAAGACTAAATATTTGGTTTATGCGCATACAAATTTTCAACTATTGTCAAAGAAAGATGAATAATATAGAAAAGAAACGACAAGATTATATGACATTAATGGAGATGCACAAAACTAGTTTTTTTGGATAATACTTAATACTCCCTTTGTCCAAAATGTAAGAGAAAAAAGCTCATTTTTTTTGTCCCAAAATATAAGAGAAAAAGTTCAAACATTTATCTTTTCAAGAAAAATTTACTTTCTCTCTTACATTTTCTATAACCAACAATCAATAAAAATTGTTTTTACATCTTTCCATACAACTTTTTAAAAAAAAAAAAAACATACTCCCAATCATTATATTTTACTTTTTCTTAATAAGTGTGATTTTTGTTTTTTCTCTTACATTTTAGAACGGAGAGAATATATGTAATTCATTTGTTTTGATGATTTTAATAATGTGGTGAACGTCAATTCAAAAAAATAAAATAATATGATGAACATAGTGGATAGTATAATAGCCGTGGATAATGTTAAAAATGGCCGTGGGTAGATACAGATTTTCTTGTAGTGGTATTTTAAATTTCAAAATTTTCTTATATCGTTGTATATCCATATCGTATTCAAGTTGTATCAAATATATGGGCTTTATAGCCTGGCTTTCATTCAAATTATTTTTCTTAAAACTAGAAATTTTTTTATAAACAACATTAACTTGGTATCACAAGTACAATTATTATCAAATGCTAATTGATTGTCTAGTATGAAATAAGTCGATAAAAATTGATCTATTAGTATATATGATTTTTATATTAAATATATTAGTTTGTATTGTACCAAAAAATATATCAGTTTTTGTTGTCATACTTTTACTTATTAATAAATAATGTTAAAAAGAGGTATGTTTGTTTGGTTTCAATTTTAGAGGGTCTAGAATTGATTCTAGATGTGCAGAATTAATTCTGACATGTGTGATTGATTTGAAATAGAATTGATACTGGTTTTAGAATTGATTCTATATATGAAGCTAGGAATTCAACTCACTTTTAGTTAAATGTATTCAAACATAAATCAATTCTACTAAAACTAATTCTGATAAAATCAATTTTACCTGAATCAATTCTATCAAAATCAATTCTATATAAAGTCAAACCCTATATAATTATTTAAAGCTATTTTGTACCCAAGGTAAAGAACAAAACCCTTTTTTTACTATCAAACATGTCTATTATAAACTTATAAATTATAAACCATACTTAATTTTTGGCGCTTTTAACTTTATTTTCAAAGAAAAGTCACAAAGGCTTATGACTTATATTTTTTTCATTAATATAAGGGTAAAAAGAGAGGGAAAAATTAAAAAAAGAGGAAAAAATTAGGGTAAAATGATGCTTGAGATTTAAGCATTGTAACAAACATATAGTATAAAGATATAATTAGGACCAACAATGATTAGTCGGTCCTCACTGGCCTATATATAGCCATCCAAACCATTGTTGAAGCATCACACATCTTTCTTACTTACTTTCCCTTAGCTTGTTGATCCTGCAAGAATTAATGGAGCTTCAGCACCTTGTCATTTTCCTTTCACTTCTTTCTGTATGTTAATTTATAGTGCTCTCTAAAACCTTTAATTTTCATGACACTCTCAACACTTAAAATCTCCTCTACTTATTAGTCACCAATTTATATGTACTATAAAACATAAACAACAACCTAAAATATGCCAATTAATTAAAGTATTATTTGGTTGAGACTCAAGTTTATCACTTTGTTGATAATATTATTAATTAGTTGTTTTTCTTTGGGACAATTATTAATTAATTAGTTGTTAATGTTTGTTAAGACTCAAGAATTTTAATTAAGTGAATAATATTATCCATGATTTTGTGATATATGCAGCTTGCACTTGCAGGAGAAGGCTATACATCACTTCCTGAGGAAGAATACTGGGAAGCTGTTTGGCCCAACACTCCTATTCCCACTTCTCTGAGAGAACTTTTAAAGCCTGGCCCACAAGGTTGTGATTTGATTTAATTTAATTTAATTTTAATTTCTAGTAAAAAAACTAATTAAATGCTTATTATTCTGCGGAGACTAAAAATTTAGTATCTATATATTTTAATATTAAGTAAGTTAAATAAAATCTATTTAAGAACTAAACTTATTAAAAAAAATGTGTGAACTTAATTTTATTCAATAAATGAAAAAATGTTTAAATATGATTTTCATCTTGTAAAATAGAAATCTTCTAACTTTAGTCCTTAATTAACTTTTACATTTTCTTTTGATTCTACCAGATTATCTTGTTTTAATTTTTAGGTCTATATTGTCGAGACAACATATGTATTTGTAAATATATTTTTGTAGTCATATTTTGAACATTATAAAAAACTTTTCGTAAATAAATTAAACTCGATATTTATTATGACATATAGGAGTTGATATTGGTGATCTCCCTATGGAAATCGGGGACACACAATACCCAAAAACATTTTTCTATGAAAATGAGCTTTATCCCGGAAAAACAATGAAAGTGCAGTTCGGCAAACATTCATTTGTACAACCTTATGGTGTTTTGTATTGGATGAAAGAAATTAAAAACATTGACAAAGAAGGATATACATTAAATGATGTATGTGTAAAACAAGCACCAATTAAAGGAGAACAAAAGTTTTGTGCAAAATCCTTAGGAGCATTGATTGGATTTGCAATTTCAAAACTTGGAAAAAATATTGAAGCACTTTCAAGTTCATTCATAAATAAACATGAACAATACACCGTGGAGTCGGTACAAAACCTCGGAGACAAAGCAGTTATGTGTCACAGGTTGAATTATCAAAAGGTTGTATTTTATTGTCATGAAATTCAAGGAACTACGGCTTTTATGGTTCCGTTAGTGGCAAAGGACGGGACAAAAACTCAGGCGCTAGCTATTTGTCACCATGATACTACGGACATAAATCATGAAATGCTTGAACAAGCTATGAAAGTTGAACCTGGTAGTACTAAAGCTGTATGTCATTTCCTTGGAAACAAGGCTATTTTATGGGTACCCAATTTAGTTGTGGACAATGCTTACAGTGCCAATGTTGCTGTTTAGTGCTTCCTAGACACACGTACTAGGATTGTTGTAACATAAATAAGTTGTCATTTGCAATGTATGTTGTCATGCTCGTATGTACCTTTAATTGGACTTGAGCTGTTTATGTTTGTGTTTTGTGTTGTTTCCTAAAGAGGTGTTATCGCTCTTGTGGTTGATATGCTTTGATCATGTTATCGTATAATGAAAATTGAGTGAACCTCATTTTAAGTGTTAAAATTTAGTGAATATTGATTTGCTATATTGAAGGGGTAGATTAAAAAAAACCTATGATAATGTTTTCTCCCTCATTATAATGGTAAGGGTGGGATCAATTTTATAACGATTAAACCATCAAATTAGTCTTGTTTATGACTCTATTAATATATTAAATTAGTCTTTTATTTGTCAAATATTTCTCTATTTTGTCTATGTTTTTGTAAAAAAATGATTTAATTTGTATGCACCGACAGTGTAAAATAATTTTACACGGTCAATTAATGCACAAAGACGACGAACAAACAAAGTAAAAAACGAAATAGATGTGAAAATCACTTATTTCAATAAGAGAAAAAGGAAAAATGAGTTAGAGGGGTGATTTTGGGTCAGAAATTGACCCTAAACCACCCATCTTTGGTGGTGGATGAAGAAGAAGAAATTAAGTTTAAGGATGTTCATTTATTGCTTAAAGAATTTGATATTTTCCCATTTTAAAATAGCAACGGTTACTTCTCTGTTCTAAAATATAAGAGAATTTTTTTTTTTAACCCCTAAATTATAAGAGAAAAAAAATAAATATTCACTTTTCCCAAAAAAAACTTTTGCTTATTCTTATAAAATTAAATATAAATGACATTTATAATTTAGACTTAAATGTAATTTTAGATCCTCAATTTTAATATTTTTAAATTTTTAGTCGCCCTATTTCTAAAACCAATTTCTCAGTCCCTCTATTTTAAAAGTCAACATATTTTTTTGTCGTCCACCAATTTTAATAAGATGACACTTTTATTATTGACATGGCACTTGGGTGTATAAGTGAATTAGTTCCGTTTCGTTTATTCATTTTACACAAGTACAAAAGAGAATCTTAAGCACGTGCCGAATACCATGAAATTAAGAAAATGTACTATATGAACAGTTGGTATTAATCTAAGGGCAATTATTTACTCCTCTCACCCTCTCATTATAAAAGTGATCTCACTTTTTTTTTTTTTTGAAAGTTGAATTTTCTTTTGTTTTAATCCATGATGTCAAAGTCTGTTAAATAACACATATGTGGCAAACGAAGAATGACATGACAGCGTGTGACGTATTTCTTCACTACCTCTTTCATTTTTTTACGTGTGTAAATCCTTCTCTCTCTCTCTCTCTCAGACACACACACACACACACACACACACAACTTATTTTTCACCATCTAAATCAAAGCGTTGTCGGGTTTTGAAAATTTTGAAGAATTTGAATGGGATCTAAGAAAAAAATACAAGCTTGTGGTGAATTTGTCAACAATAAAATGATTTATGTTGTATCTAGTTTTGTTGAAGAAGAAGAAGAAGAAGAAGAAGAAGAAAGAAAAATATGTTTTGAGTTAAATTTCGTTTTTCTGGATTTAGTCATGGAAGGATTCACCATAACAGCTAATAGGGCTCTAGCCCGAGCTCAGTCGGAATTTTTCGGTATTTTAGGGATTAATTTAAGATAAAACTGATATTTTTATAGATTAATTTATTTCAAAATTAAAATTATTTTGTTTAAAATTGAGATTTTTCATTGCAAAACAAAAAATTTTGGTGTTTTAAAGGTTAGTTTAAAGTAAAATTAAAATTCTTAAGGATTAATTTAAGGCAAAACTGAGATTTTATTTTTAAAATTGAGATTTTTCATTGCAAAACTAATTTTTTTTGTTTAAATTTAATATTTTATCCGGACTATTTAAATTTTCTAACTCTGCCACTAGATTTAGTCTCTCTTGTGATTTCATTTTTGGATGTCGTCCCTCTCTGTCACTCAACCTCCATTTGTCACATATGCATTTTTTTAAGCCAAAATTGATGTTATAGACCAAAACAAACAAAAAATTGATCCTGTATAGACTATTTCCAGAAAAATAATTATAGGGACGAAATGTCTCGAATTTACAGTGATAAATTGATTATTTAAGTCTTATATATATATATATATATATATATATATATGAGTCAAGATTAGTTGATACTAAATGTTACACATCTTAATAATATTTTTACCAATATAAATTTTATTAAGGGGGGTGTATTCAATTAAGATTTCGAAGGATTTTAAAAGACTTTTTTATGATAAAATAATCTTGTGGTATTCAATCAAGACTTTTATAAAATTTAAGAAAATCCGTTGGTATTCAATCAAGACTATTAAGATTTTTTTTCAAGGCAACGAAATCTAGCGGTATTCGATTGAGATTTCTCAAGACTTCTAAAATGTCTCTTGTTATTCAAAAATCTCAGGATTTTAATGGATTCTTTGATGGAAATGATTTTGAGAGACTTTTTAGTCAAAAATACAAAGCAATCACTTTCTCAACAATCTCACCAAAATTCATGAGATTTCATGAGACTCTTGTTTTTTTTTTTTATTATTATATATCATCCTTCATCAACTATCATAATCTTTAACATCCTTATCAATTTTTATCGTCTTTCATTGTTATCTCCTTATTTGTTTTTCTCTCTTCACTCTCTTCCTCCCTATCCTCCCACCCCCCGCTCACACTGTATCTTATGTTTTTCCATTTTTTTGTCTAAACATCTATTGTTTTTATTTCTTGTGCTATATATTATTATTAATATTATTGTTATTATTAATAATAATAATACATGTTTTTTCTTTTCTAAATTCCTATTGTTATTGTTTCATTTTGTGTTTGGATTCATTGAATCTTTCAAAATCGTAAAAATTTGTAATATATTTTGAAATCTTAAAAATCTGAATTATAATCCTACCAAATCCCACAAAATCTTGTGTTAAGAATCTTGATTGTAAAAAGTCTTTTACAAAAAGTCTTTTAAAATCCCACAAAATCAATATAATCTCACAAAGTCTTTTAAAATCTTCAAGACTTTTTTCAATAAAATTGTCTTTCAAAATCCCAATCCAATACACCAACCTAAATCTTCTGTTAAATTGAAAGTTTATATTATATCATATATATTAATCGAATATTGATTAAAATGGAATACAATATTTTGGATGTAATGTACAGTAATAATTAAAAGACAAACTAAAAATAAAAAGTTAAATTACATTTTTTTTTGACCAAAAAAGTTAAATTACATTAAAAAGTATAAATAAGATTTATTTTAATTTTTTAGACTATAGTAAGTTATTTTAAAATGGAAAAATATCAAATTTGCTGAGCAATAAACCGACATCGTCCGAACCAGAATCCTTGGGACCAAATTAATGGTGTTGTTTTGTTAAAGTGGCCCCTCAAATTAGTTTTATTGTTGAAACAGTGTTAATGTTACAATAACCAATTATAGATAGAATTTAAGGTGTGCAGAGGATATGATTGTGATAGAATATGATATAAAATAGGATAAGGATAAGAAATAATATAAGCAGGATACCAGTTATATTATCATATGTTTGGTAAAAATTGGCTAACAAATATGATAATTATCCTATTATGATTTTTATGCATATCTTGTAAAACACTTTTTTTTTTCCTAAATTTTGTAATTGAAAATTTTAAATAAGTAATCAAATAATTTTATATAATTTTAAACAAAATCATGAGCAAATAATTTTTTTTAAATGAATAATTATATTTATATATATGTAAAATAATTACACTTGAATGAAAAGTAAGCGGGCAACAAATGATAATAGGAAATACTAAAACCTTTTTTGATAATATAACTATTTTATATCCAATTTTATATCATATGCTTATAAAATTGGCTATAATAAATAATTGGGTTAATTATATTTTACCCCCCTATAAAATACAACAAAGTTGCTTTACCCCCCTATAAAATTAATTTGTTGCTTTACCCCCTATAATATTAGATTCTGCACTTTACCCCCTAGTCAAAGTCAACAAAATATGACATGGCAAAATAATGATGTGGCAGATGACGTGGCGTGCCACGTGGCATTTTTTATTTTTTTTTATTTTTTTTCAAGTTATTTTTAAAACTTTTTTTTCAACTTTTTTTTTTAATTTAGCGGAGGTTTTGATTTATGGCGGTTTAAAATTCTCGCTAAATAGTCAATGCACTTTTTTTAATAGATCTATTATTTATAGCCGGTTTTTAATATAATTTAACTGCGGTTATAAACTCTCGCTAAATAACATGTGCACTTTGCATAATAAATTCTTAATTTGCGAGGTTTATTAAACCGCCGCAAAATAATTTCCGCTAAATATTATAAAACCGCCACTAATTTGCGAGGGGGAGGGGAGGGGAGAGATTTTTAAGGAGGTGAAGTGAGAGAAAATATAATTTATTATGTTGACAAAATTAGTATAATTTGCAGTGGTTATATAATATTTAGCGGAAAATTTATTTTGCGGCGGTTTAATAAACCTCGCAAATTAAGAATTTATTATGCAAAGTGCACAGGTTATTTAGCGAGGGTTTATAGCCGCAGTTAAATTATATTTAAAACCGACGATAAATAATAGATCTATTAAAAAAAGTGCATTGACTATTTAGCGAGAATTTTAAACCGCCATAAATCAAAACCTCCGCTAAATTAAAAATAAAAGTTTTAAAAATAAGAAGAAAAAAAATAAAATAAAAAAAGCTGAGTTGGCAAATTTTTTTAATAAAAAAATTAAAAATTAAAAAAAATGCCACGTGACACGCCACGTCAAGCTGCCACATCATTATTCTGTCATGTCATATTTTGTTGACTTTGACCAAAGGGGTAAAGTGCAGAATCTAATATTACAGGGGGGTAAAGCAACAAATTAATTTTATAGGGGAGTAAAACAATTTTGCTGTATTTTACAGGGGGTAAAATATAATTAACCCTAAATATATTAAGCAGGATAACAGTTAACGAGTGAAATACTAAAATCTTTTTTGAAATTTGTAAATAGACAAATAATCTTTTGAATTTGTAAAACATCAATCAAATTATTTCATGCTCCGTTTACTCCGTCTATTTTGATGACATGGACGTTAACTGCATACATGATACTTGTTAACGTGGCGTCACATCACATGAGGAAGTGGAAATTGATCATGATACACATTCACAGGGGCGTAATTGACTAAAATTTGCAAAAATAGGTGGTTAAATTTAACAATATTCTGGTCAATTAGCCTCCTGATTTTGCAAATTTTAATAAATTACTCCTCGTTCATGTGATATGGTGTCACGTTGACAGGTATCACTTATGTAGTTAACGACCATGTCATCAAAATAGACGGAAATGGAGCAGAGACAACTTAATTGACGTTTTATAATTTCAAAAGGTTATTTGTCTATTTCTACTCCTCTCTTATGTGATATGATGCCACGTTGACAAATGTCACTTATGTAGTTAACGACCATGTCATCAAAATAGACGGAAACGGAATAGAGGCAATTTAATTGACGTTTTATAATTTTTGGAGCTTATTTGCCTATTTTTAAATTTCAAAGAGATATTTAACAAATTTTAAAATTTCAGAAAGAATTTTGATAATTCACTCAACAGTTAACTTATCATATGTTTGGTAAATAGTGGCTAACATATATGACAATTGTCCTATTATGATTTGTATGCATATCTTGTAAAACACTTACTTTTTTTCCTAAATTTTTTGTAATTCTTTAAATTTTATAATTGATCACTTTAACTAAGTAATCGAATAATTTACGTACCAAAAAAAAAAGTAAAATAATTTTAAATAAAAATCATGAGATTTGTCAGCAAAAAAAATAATCAACAAGCTGCGCTGCAACCCCTTTTTGAATAGCATAACCAATCCTTTTAAAAACTAGATCTTGAGACTTAGAAGACACTATATTGTTATGCATGACTCTTTGAACTCTTTTTAAAATATCAACAGCCGCTGGTACAAAGAAATCAAAAGTGTCAAAAGCACAAGGTATGAATGCATGTTGATTGTCAGAACACGCTCTTTCATGTTTGAGCATTTTACTTGAAGCAGCTTTGAAGGTCGTTTGTCCTACAATATAATTCTCAGTTGTCAATCCAATAAGTGGAGAAACTCCAGTCAGGTCCACATATGCATGTTTCTCTCCTACCCATCCGTACACCAAAATATCAATTGACCTCAAAGTAGATCTCTTCTCCAGTGCGTCTGTAAAGAAATTGATAGACGCTTCTTTCTTTACAAATACTCCTGCGTGCTTAAACACATCAAAAATGACATCCCAAACAAGTTCATGTCTGTATTTGAAACATGAAAGTCCAATGTCTTATTTCCTTTTGAAACTCGTCGTACCAAAGGTCGACCCTCTGTCCACACTTTTCAATAGTATGGTAATGATCCATGTTTTTTGGTTTTAGGGTGGGACGGTGTTGTTAGAATCCAAATTAGAGTTTAACTTTATCTGTTTGGTGGAACTCCACTTTCTCAAAATAGATAAGATATGTTTTGGCGGACCAACACTCAGCATCCTCCTTTTGGACATCAAGTTTCATATAAGGCCTCCAAAAAAACTAATTTAAAAAATAACACGTTAGTGTATGTACGTTGTTTAAAAAATTACGCATTCACTAAATTTTGAGGTTGTAAAATCGGATGGTACCGGTATGTCATTAAATGGAAGAATCCTCAATGCAAGTTTAGCTTGAGAGCGTCTACAAGAAAAAAAGATCGTTGGGTGATTGGTGGCATCAGTGGTGATCACAGTTGCACATCGGCATCTTTATCACAGGATCATCATAAGCTTGACTCTGACCTCGTTTCTGACAGCATTATATTGCTCCACTTTTGCACAATGACCTATCATGAAAAGTGAAGACAATAATTGCACACATACGAGACAAATTCAAGTACATCATAACCTACAGAAAGGCTTTGATCGCAAAGATCAAGACAATAGAAAAGATTTATGGCAATTGGGTAGACTCATACCATGAACTCCCACAGTGGTTACGTTGTTGGCGATGCATCCTTATCTTCGACGTACTATTTATGAAATGGAGACAACGCCATCAGCTCTTCCAGGACAAGTGTTCTTTCACTGTCTGTTTTGGGCTTTTGCTCCGTTCATTGAGGGTTTTGCATATTGCAAATCAATTGTGGAAGTCGAAGGAACCTTTTTATACAAAAAATATAGAGGGACATTGTTGTTAGTTGTCGCTCAAGATGGAAACAACAATATATTTTGAGTCGCTTTTGCAAACAAAGGAAGCATCAAATTTCTTTTGGAAAAATGTGAGTTGGCATGTGACTCCACAACCAAACATTTGCTAAATTTCTTACAAACATCCGTCTATTAAAAATGCATATGATAATCCTGATAATGGTTGGAATGATCCACCCTTCACACATGTCTATTACATTAGACACATTGCACAAAACTTCATGCGGGATATTAAAGATAAACAACTTCGAAAAGTAGTTGTTAATATTGGTAACTATCTATTTTCTGTTACTCTTCATTTCTATAATTTTCTCCTAATATATTATTATTCCAAACTTTTTTTTCTTCCAAAATAGGGTATGCCTCAACTCGACCATCATTCAACCACTTTCGAGAAGAAATTCGTTTAATAATTTACAGGTTTCACAGTGGGTTGATAATATTCCCAGAGAAAAGTGGACACAGGAGTTTGATGGGGTCGTCGATAGGGTCACATGACAAGCAACCTTCTCAATATTGAAATTCGCAACCAAGCTATCACAGCTTTGGTCCAATCAACCTTACTATAGGTGTGCCTCATTATTTGCAAGAAGACCACGTATATCGGCACTGTGTTAGGTTCTGGTACAGATTTTTCAGAGGCTTGCATGAAACGGATTACATCTCCAATGCACAAGGCTAACACACACCAAGTTATAGACTTTGATAGGGTAAACGAAACTTTCTCAATAAAAGGAACTATAAATCACTATGAAGGTCAATCTATGGGTACATATAAGGTTGACTTGAAGGAGAGTTGGTGTGATTGTGGAAAATTTCAAGCATTACATTTTCCTTGTTCACATGTAATTGATGTATGCTTTCAAGTTCATAAAGCTTATCAAGTGCATATAGCTGACGTGTACAAAACTGTCACCGTTTTCTCTGTCTACATCAAAGTTTTCCCAGTTGTTCAAAATAAATCATATTGGCCCATGTATCAAGGAGTTATAGTTTGGCCCCATTCGGATATGAAAAGAATTAATAGGGGTCATCCAAAAAGTAGTCGGATTAGAACAGAAACGGACGATGGTGATACACATAGGCGATGTGGATTATGTTGAACGCCGGGTCATAGACGCAGCGCTTGTCCAAATGTTGGGGGATCTTCCACCTAATATTATAATTTTGTGATTTGTATTGTGTTGTGTTTTATTCTAAATCATTTTATAATATTTTGATTTAGTCTTCGTCCTCGTGTTTGTAATTTGTTTAGTTTAATGATATAAAGGTATTGTTGTGTTTACTAATATTTATTTTTATTTTAATTTAAGATGAACATTTTAAACTTTAAATCTCCATAATTCAACATTTACCTTAAACACTAAAACCACTTAAAACCCTAAATAAGCATAAACCCTATCTAACCATATACCCTCTAATTACCCTAAACTTCCATTACCCCAAACCCGTTCACACAGCAAAAACGAGTAAAACAAAAACAGTGTTGAAACTCGCTACTTCAACTAGGGAGTTCTCAAACACATATGACATAGTTGAAACCCGCCCGCTATTGAAAGTAGCGAATTTTGAAAGGAAATCAAAGCTTAAACTCGCTGCTTGGACTAGCGAGTGGCGAAATACGATCGGGGGGGTCAATTCAAAACCTTCTGGTAAAATAAAAACAGAGCCCACATTCAAAGCCCCTATTTTTTTTGACTAACTTTAAAGCCCCCTTTTTAATATTAGCAAGAATTTGTTTCACTTGCATTTCATAAGCGAATTTGTTTTGACTTGGTTATTCAGAAAGAAAAAAAAATCCTACCTCACATGTACGTGTTTATCATTTCCTTTATTGGGTTTAAATTATTCACTTTTGTTTAAATTAATTGATCTCATCTTTTGATTTTAACTATTTAAAGTTTAAATTAATTGATCTCATCTTAATTAAATAATTAAATTTCTCCTAACTTTAAAACTGCATATATCTTTTAATACATATGTATGTTGATTTGCAAAATATAAATATTAGATATAATAGTGCAGTAGAAATATATAAAATATTGAACAAAATTTGTGCAGAGGAATAAAAGATTTTACGTGGTTCAATTGAGGACAATTTGTCCAGCTTCTCAACCTTCAATTTGTCCAATTTCAAAACAATTTTAAAATTAAACACAATAAAGAGTTAAAATTGTCTCGTCTAACCTCTTACTCCATCCGTCTGAAATATAATAAAAGAAAATTAGTCAAAAATTGATATATTTAGTTAAAAATTTGATCCAAATACATTAATTTTCTTTAATTAATTTTCTCTTATATTTTACTATATGATGAAAGGAGTACTATATTTTAACGAATTAATAAATCACCATATTTATGATACGAATTCTGTTCAATTATTTGCAACCGCTTGCAACATTATTTGTTTCAAATTTCAACAATAACTTTAATTTGGTGCTTATCGAAAAAAAAAAAAAAAACAATAACTTTAATTTGGGGGCTACTTTAATAAAAATACTGGAGTAATAATAATATTAATAGCATTAACTTAGGGGGCCATTTTAATAAAAAATCATTAATGTGGGCTCGACAACTGTATGGTTATTAGGAAACATATTTCTCTAACGAAACTACTAGACACATCCGATCAAATATTAACAATTGAGATTAAAAAATTATGAGAAAATATATTAAATGTATTATGACCGTTCAGCCATTTTTATAAGTTGAAAATGGGCTGTCCGACCCATTTCAGTATGGCCCAGACGGACAATAGGTTTTATCAGACCGGATTAAAAAGTCCGAAATAAAATATAGATTGAAAATTAAGTGCTCGAGTCCTACTTTTCACAGACTAACGTGTTTTCGGGTAAGCATAATCAAACATAACCCTAAACCCTAACCTTCACACAAAACAACATAAATGAGCATAATCAAACATAATTATAATTTTGTGACTATTTTGTAAGATTTAGACATGAGTTGTATCTGAAAAAACAAACAAACAAACAAAATACATATACACGGATGGGCGGCCCATGCGCGATACGACCAAGTTCATATTTTTAACTGATAATTACAAACTAGGCTAAAAAGCCCAAATAATAATTTAGATAAAAATTTTAAAACTCAAACTCGACGTGTTTTTGGACTTAGCGGCCCGTCCCATTTTGACGGCTCTAATTGTGTGTAGCAGTTACATCTATTCTATATTCCAGTTATTAGTATGACGATGCCTGGTAATTACATAGTGAATTTTTTGAAATTTTTCCGTTTAAAAATAAGTATTCTTTTAGTAAAAATGTTTATATTAAAAATAAATATCATTTATACTTTTTAATTTTTTTTAAAATTTTGTCACCATTTTCAAAATATTATATTCCACTCTCATCAATTCATGTTAGTAATTAGTAAGGAGTAGTTAGTAATGTAGTTTATTAAACTGTCACGTTTTTTGACAATATTATTGTATTTTTTAATTTGTGTGTAAAAGTATTAGAATTAAATATATTTTTAGAAAATCAATCATAGCTTATACTACCTCCATTCCTATATATAAAAGATAAAATTAAAAAACTATTTTTACTAATTTATTAATTAAAAAACTATGTTTATTGACTCCATATCATTAATGTTTTTTTTTGAAGCACCTCCAAATCATTAATATGAGTTGGAGAATAGGGATATGCACGGATAAATGAGCTTTGGAAACAATTATAATATATTGAAGTAATTGTATTTGTATTGGAAGGTGATTATTTTATTTATTCAATAAGGATATAAAATGAATTGTACATCTAATAAAATTTTATTTTAGTAGATGTCCTTTATAAAAAGGACCAAAAAAAAATTAAATTATCTCTTATATATAACGGAGGTAGTATAAAACATCCACATTTTTCAACTCACTAAATCGAATTTTTCAACATCCACATCTTTTTAATATGTTTAAGAAGTGTTTCCTTTTTGTGGTGCTTAGTCTAAAATGTCCGAAATATTTTGTTGGCCAAAAATTTGATCCATTTTATTATTAACACTTTAGGTTTTAGGTTAGGGCGGATTTAAGGCTCAGTCGCTCTGGATAGTTACTTAATTTCTAGTCGAATTTTTTTGGTAATTTTAAGGTTGGTTTAATGTAAAATTTAAATTTCAAGAGTTAATTTAAGGTAAAATTGAGATTTATTGTTCAAAATTAAGATTTTAAAGAGTTAGGTCAGGACAAAACTGATATTTTTTATGGAAAACTGAGAGTTTTTGTTCATAACTAAAGTTTTGTCCAGACTATTTAATTTTTCTAACTCTGCCTCTAGTGAGTCCAGCTACTAAATAAGTAAAATTTGGCTAAAAAATTTTCCACTTAATCAAATATGACAACCGAATTCCTTCGAAATTTGTCTTTAATAACTCCTCCATATAGAAAATGAGAGTTGATTGACACGTCATTAGCAATAATTATACCACCTCAATTTAAATAATTTTGAAGAGAAATGAAAGAATCGAAAAATATATTACTCAAAAAAAGTAGATCAGAATCACATTTACGATAAGTAATGGCTAAAAATGCAATAAATTTAAAATATAGAGTGAAGACTCATTTCGACAATCAAGATCTAGTTTCTGAGAAAATTAAAATTCAAATTAATTCTTGACATTTTTATACTAGAATAAATTAATCCATTTATTATGATAAATAATAAATTAGAGACTAATTTATCCTTAGTATGAAAATGTCAAAGATTAAGTTGAATTTTATTTTAGTCAAATACTAAATTACAGTGTGAGAAAATTATAAGGGATCAAAATGGATCTTTACTATAATTAGGACCAATAATGATATCTAATACAGTAAAACAAATAGTGATTAGTCTGTCCTCCCTGGCCTATATATAGCCATCCAACCCATTATTGAAGTATCATCACACATCTTTCTTACTTTACTTTTCCTTAGCATTTTGATCCTGCAAGAATTAATGGAGCTTCAGCACCTTGTCATTTTCCTTTCACTTATTTCTGTATGTATGCTTAGTTTATTATAGTGCTCTCTGAAATCTTTCATTTTCATGACCCTCTCAACACTTAATTAAACAATAACCTAAATATGCCATTAAAATATTATCAAGATTTATTATTAATTTGTTGATAATATTAAAAATATACATATAATAATTATTAATTTGTATTTTAAGACTCAAGATTAATTTTTAAGTGAATATTGTACTTGTTTTTGTGATATGCAGCTTGCAGTTGCAGGAGAAAGCCGTGCATCGGTGCCTGGAGAAGAATTTTGGGAACTGGTTTGGCCAAACACACCAATTCCCACTTCTCTGAAGGAACTTCTAAAGCCCGCCTCTCAAGGTTAATTGGTTACATATATGAATTATTTACTCGTTTATTATATATAAAGAAGAAGAAGAAGAAGAAAAATCTATGCAGCTGATACATATACTTCATTATTTGGGACTAACAAATAATAGTAGTAATTAAGAGTACCTCTTGTATTTTAGGCTTAAATGATGTTTTAGTCCTTGTAAATTTTTGGTTTTAGTCCCTCTATGTTATTTGTGTTGGATTTAATTTCCAAATGTTAAAATTATTTTGATTTTAATCCCTAAATTTAAAATTTGCAAGAAAATTTGTAAATTTCCTGCAGATTTTCCTTCAAATTTTTTTGCGAATTTTAACTTTAGGGCCTAAAACCAAAATGATTTTAACATTCAGAGATGAATTCCATAAAAAATAACATATAGGGACTAAAACCAAAAACACCTAACTTACAGGAACCAAAAGATCATTTAAGCCTGTATTTTATCTATATATATATATATATATATATAGTTTGCTGTGAGAAAAATTAAGATTGGTAAACCAAGTCATTGATTCAAGTGGTTAATGAGTTTCATCAAAAGATGAAATTCAGGAGAAGCCAGATTTGATTCTTGGATGAAACAATTTTTTGATCAAACTTTACTTATTATCTTGCAGTCGAATTCTAGATTAATAAGACTCTTTCTCTTAGAAATCAGAGGGTAAAAAAAAAAAAAAAAAAATTGATAGATAGAAATAGCATACAATTGTACAAAAGAAAATAAAAAGAAATAGCAATACAATAATTAGAAATAAATGACATATACAAATAATATCCACCACCATATCTAACGTCTTATCCCCAAATAATGAAGTCAAGCTTCCGTATATAGAAAAAAAAAAATTGTTTGGCTTTATGACGAAAACAGTATGTTGGTGCAATAAAACGTACAGAATAAAATCTGATCTATACGGATTTGAATTGTTTGGCTTTATGACGAAAAATGCACCATTCCTTAAGCCTAGTGTTACTATAACTCTATAAGCCAATTTTTTAAAATAAAAAAATGACAAAGTCATATCTTTTTTTTATTTTCAATTATACAATTTTTTTATTAATATAAAACTCATAATTTCTTTTTTTCATACAATATTATTTATATTTCTTAATTTATATAATATAATCAAAATAAAATATATTTTGATACAAAGAGAGTAATAAAATTGAAAAGTACCATAGGTCGAATAAATTTCAATTAATACTTTCGTCCCTAAATATAAGATCATGTTTGACTAAATTCTAGAGTACTATTTATTTATCATGTTTTGACTGTATTTTTTTAATAATATATAGATGTAAATATTAACATATAAAATCTTGTTTGATTTGTTTTGATGAGTATTTTCAAAATTTCAACATTTTATAATTTTTACTGCTAAATAATTAAAAATAATAGTGATCAAAATTATATATTGACGTTATGATGCAGGTGTTGAAATTAGTGACCTCCCTATGGAAATCGACGACACACAATACCCAAAAACCTTTTTCTATGAAAATGAGCTTTATCCAGGAAAAACAATGAAAGTGCAGTTCGGCAAGCATCGATTTTTACAACCTTTCACTGTTTTTGCTTGGATGGAAGAAATGAAAGATGTTGAAAATGAAGGATATTCATTAAGTGAGATGTGTGAAAAGAAAGCACCAATTATAGGAGAGCAAAAATTTTGTGCAAAATCCTTTGAAACATTGATTGGATTTGCAATTTCAAAACTTGGAAAAAACATTGAAGCACATTCAAGTTCCTTCATAAATAAACATGAACAATACACGGTTGAGTCGGTACAAAACCTAGGAGACAAAGCAGTTATGTGTCATAGGTTGAATTTCGAAAAGGCTGTATTTTATTGTCATAAAATTCATGAAACTACAGCTTTTATGGTTCCGTTGGTGGCAAACGACGGGACAAAAACTCAGGCACTAGCTGTTTGCCACCACGACACTACCGGCATGAATCATGAATTTCTTCAACAAGTTATGAAAGAGGACCCTGGTACTAAACCTGTTTGTCATTTCCTTGGAAACAAGGCTATTATATGGGTACCAAATTTAGCATTGGACAATGGTTACAGTGACAATGTTGCTGTTTAGTGCTTCATTCCTAGACTCAATGGGATTATATATATATATGTAACATAAATAAGTTGCCTTTTGCAATGTTTGTCTTTGTCATGCTCGAACCCTTATTTCTCTAGCTAGAGCTATAGAATTGGAGTTGAGCTATGTTTCTGAATTATGTTATATATGTGTCCTAATTAAAGAGGCATGATCGCTCTTGAAGTTAATGTACGATATATGTTCATATTATTATAATAAATTTAATAAGCTTGTGTAGTGTGGAATTTGGCTTCCCAAATAGTGGAGAAAATTTCTTCATTCTTACTAATTTTAAAGTTAAATGTTGTTTTGTTTGTTCGATGACTATTTCTTCATTCTTAACCTTCAAGATCGTGCATCGATAAACATAAATTAATCAATAATATCAATTGTTTCGGAACAGAAAGAGTATAATAAATTTTGCGCAGTCCAAATGTGGATATTCAAACAAATTAGTTTACCTTTCAAAAGCACAATTTCAAGTCATGTATCTTTAGTTAACATGTGTGGTTGTAGAAAAAAATACTGAAATAAAATTTTGAAAAACAAAAGACACGAGTAATCGCTGAATTTTCTAAAAGACAGGTTTCATGATTTTAATGTATGTAGAAAATTATTTATAAAAAGTTTATATAGAAAATTAGATAACCATAAAGCAAAGAGAATTTGGGTATTTGGTATAACATGAAGGTGGTAGAAATAATGAAAAGTACAAAGGTTGCTTTTTTACTTTGGGTTGTATTCATTCATTAAACGTACATTGATCTTAACATGATATGCTCCCTAAATCCTAATTTATATTGTCTTTTTGCTAATCATTTGCAGCCCATTGGACTTTCAAGTTGAGCCAATGCAATGCAACGCAACTATTTAGAGGCTCTCGATCTTCAAATATTAAAATAGTGCATTTTTAATTTCTTTAAAATTATTTTAGCTACATATTTTTTTCTCTTACGTTAGTGTACTTTGTTTGTTATAAATAATATAATGAAGATGGAGTGTGCCTCATCGTAAAAGAAATAGTATTCAAAACTCAAAAGAGATAATATTCAAAAGAGAGAGTTGCTAGCTAGTAGCCTAGCACTCCTGAAATCACTCACGCTCAATTGCCTTGTAGATAAATCTGACAAGATTATAATGTTTTTTTTTTATGAAACAAGATAATAATGTTGTGCTCAACTTTTATAAGGTAGTGTTTGGCCCCATTATTTTTTTTTAATCGGCAAAATGATATATATATATATATATATATATATATATATATATATAAAATGGATTAAAGTATATAAGAAGTACTTCACCCACGAGAGAGAAATAATATGTAACACCCCAATTTTTATAATTTGAAATTTTATTTGAAGTTAATTGGATATGACCTATTAATGTGTTATTTGATTTATTGAAACATATTTAAGTTTGCTTATGTGTTCTTTATATGTTACTTAATATAGAGTGAAGTGAATTATTGAGAATATGATAGTTAGAATTGAAAATAGAATGTTAGTGAGTTTTATTAAATAATAATTTAGAGACATGAATTATATACATGATGATGTGAGAGAGGGTGTTGGCCAAATTTGTGGGAGTATGTCTAAGAGCCCAATTAGCTTATGAGGAGAATATTGGAAGTTGTCATTAAGTGAGAAAACCTAATGTAATGATACAAATAGAAAGAGTAGTATAAAAATAGAGTTTTGGAGGAAAAGAAGACAAGAGAAAGAAGCAAGAACTTGAGAGAAAACCAAATCCCGTTTTCAACACAACACTCTCACTAAAACTTAGATTCCCGGTTCGTTAACCGTTGGATTTGTCTGAAATTTTGAGGGGTGGTTCGCAGCTCAAATGGCTACACTTTCAACGGTCGGATCTTTGAAACAACGTCCGAGGAGGGAGAAATCGTGCTCGGACTGCACCAGGTTTTTGAGGAGAAAAAGAAGAAAGAAAAGGGTGTTGGAGAAAAGAGGGAGAGGAGGAACTTCAAGAATCATTCCATCAACTTCATAATCTAGAGGTAAGGGGGGAGATTATTCGCCTTAAAGGTGCTAATTTAGGAAGGGTAGTGAGGGTTCCTTACCCTATTGCCATATACCATTTTTTGGTTTCTCCATTAATGGGTTGTTAGAGATTTTGGGGGTTTTGATCATAATTTTACAATGATGGTGTTTAACTTCCCTTTTAGCCTGTTTTGTGTTTTGAATTTGATGTGAGTTTTGTGTCAAGAAAAAGTAAGCATTATGATGGGTAATACTAGACTTTTAGAGTTAGTGAGATAAACTTAATCAAAATTACACTAATTATTGATATGTTGGTTGAAAGATAATATAATAAGATTAAATCAAGTGATTTTTCCATAAATCCCATCGTGTTATTCATTTAGCATGTGTAGTAAGTGGCTTTTGAAATGGTATGTGTATAGTTGAAATAATCGCATGGAGACTTTGTGGTTGTACCAATTATGTAACAGAAGTATATGCTTTTCTGAAGTAGGTGAATGCAATTTTGGGTAATTATAGGACTCATTCCCTTATGGAGCTGTAGTGTTATATCACCGTAGATAGTGTACTGTAACACATAGTTAAATGATTTTAGGTACTGGATTTGGCTACTTTAGAAATAAACACTAAATGAAGCTAAAATCATAAGTTTGATATTGAATTTAATGAGTACTTAGGAGAGTTTTTGTATTAAATAGAATGAAGTAACATTATTATTTGAGAGGTGGTTGTGCGTTGACAGTTTTAGTCGGATTTATTCGAGTGAGTTTTGGGTTAGTGATTAGCTAGATTTAATAAATTAGAAATTAAGTTGAATTAGATGTCAAAGTATATGATGAGTTAATTCGAATGTAGAGGTATGATGAGTTGATTCAAATAGAGGTATGCTTATTTAATTCGAATATAAAGAACCATAGCGAGTATGATGTTGAAGGTTTATTATAATTTATATGCCGATGCTACGTGAAATAATGTCGTTGAATATGCTGTTGAATAATTATGCTGTTGATGTTGTCGAATATGCTGTTGATTTATAATGAAGTGATGTTTGTTGATTAGTAAATATCGTGTTGGATGTTGTTGATTGTTATGCTGTTGAGTTCTATTCATTCATCATATAGAATGCATCTAGAAAGTCCTTATGCTGTTGAATGCTGTTGTGGGACTGTTCAGTAACATAATTCTGACACCCAAAAATTTGGTACCACATGCATATAGAGTCGAATAGGTGAAGCATTGCATACTTTTATGTATTAATGATGCGTGGCATGAATTTTGGAATGTTTGAATGCTGGTGTTTGATGAATGTGGTGTGATTGTATATGTTGTTGATATACGAGTGAAATACTACGAATGCTACCCTCACTATTTAGTCACCGTTTTTTTTGTGAACGTATTCTCACCCCTTTTGTTTGTTGTGTTTGTGTGTCTGGACTCTTGGGAGTTCAGGTTCTCAGGTTGAAGAGTTTTATCTCCAAACAGTTTGGAAGAAGCCCCGCTCTGATTGGGACACTTGGGGAAGGGTCTTAGAGTGTCATATTATAATATTTATTCTAGACTATAATGTATTGTATAGAAAAGATGTTATATTGTTTTACTTTACACAAATTAATTACCTTAGTGATGTATGGATTTGAAAAGTATCGCCTTGAACCAAAGTTTAACGATTTTATTATTGGCTTCAAGTTTTCAAGTTTTTATTTTTATTCCGCTGCGAGATGTCTTTAATAAAAGAGTTATTTTGGGAAAAACATTACATCAATAGATTATTAAATATTTTGGGTTTAGGGTGTTACATAATACATACGGTATTCTACCCAAACAGCAAAAACAATACACCTACAAAACCGGGAAAAGAACCACCGGCACCAACCCACCAAAAAACTACCTAAGAATATAATTAAGAGGATGAGTACTCCATTCATAAAAGAGACAAGGAGTATTGCCCTTGATAGCCAATAACCACTTCCAAGCTACATATTTAATACCTTCGAAAATACTATCCACCTCTAAAGGCTTTGCCCGGAAAATAGCTTCATTTATAGCTTTCCACAACATCCAAATAGCCGCATGCCAAACCATGATGATGCCTTTCCCACCCCGCTTCCCTTTCCTATGAGAAGCAAGAAATGTCTCAAACAAGGATGAAATATTTTCCGGCATCACCGTGACCTCTCCAAACCACCGAAACACCTTGCACCACACCGCCCACGCAATAGGACACGAAACTAAAAGATGATTTTCCGTCTCCGGTATCCCATGACAGCACACACAAAAATCGCCCACACCTCTTTGCACCACACCTCGCCGAGCAAGATTAGATCTAGTCGGGAGGCGCCCTAGGAGAGTTTGCCACGAAAAAACAATAACTTTAGAGGGCGCCCAACTTTTCCAAACAAGAGCCACCAATTTTGGAGGAGCAAACAACAAGGAGGGAGGAGGAATAAAATTTGAGTAAAAAAATGCATAAAGGGCACTAACCGAAAATCCACCATCCAATGTGACGGACCAAGAATCGGCCACTTTAGAAAAACTCCCTCCTCCACGTGAAGCACCAAACCCACCTCTCACCCCTCCATTCACCCATCTCATGAATCAAACAATTCGGCTTAAAAGAACAATTAAAGAGTCAAGGGAAACTCTCGCACAAAGGAACCTCCCCAATCCAATGGTCCAACCAAAATCTCGTCCTACACCCATTCCCCACCTTCTTAACAAAAAGACTCCGGGACCAATCGCCTACCACCTCCTTATCCACACCCAAATTCACAATATCCTTCCACCATAACGAGCATAAATGCCTCCGCCCAATAGGCAAATCCACGCGGTCAATATCCCCATATTTGGCCCTCAAAACCTTAGCCAAAAGAGAGTCCTCTTCCGATAAAATACGCCACCTCCATTTAGCTAGTAACGCTAAGTTAAACCATTTAAGGTCTTTGACTCCTAGGCCCCCCTCGCTTTTCGGACGACAAACATCCTTCCAACTAACCCAAGAAATTTTATTTCTATCACCAAACGATCCGCCCCACAAGAAATTCCTTTGAATATGGATAACCGCCTTCCTCACCTTAGAAGGAATTTTGAGATACGATAAATAGAACACCGGAAGGGATGCCAACACCGAATTGAGAAGGACCACCCTCCCACCAAGGCTAACATACCTATTTTTCCACGTGAGAAGCCTTCTCTCTAAAGCTTTTAGCACCGGCTCCCAAGTAGATAACAATCTCGGATTCACCCCCACCGGAAGCCCCAAGTATATGAAAGGCCACCGACCAATTTTGCAATGAGGAAAAACCGCGGCAAATTCCAAAAAATTATTTCCCACATTCACGCCAAATAACCTACTCTTAGAGAAATTTACCTTAAGACCCGAAATTAATTCGAACCACCGTAAAATAGCTTTCAACGTCCAAAGGTTCTCCACACAAGCTTCTCCAATAAAAAGGGTATCGTCCGCGTATTGAAGGAGAGAAACCGTCACCTCCGAACTAACTTTAAAACCTTTGAAAAAACCCAAAGAGACCGCCCCATCATTTGTTTTCTACTTCTCTCCTTAGCTTTTTCTAAGGAGAAGTTAGGACCATACATAATTTTAATAAACATTATCTTTAATAAGATATTTTTATAAAAGGTATACTATGCGTTGAATTATAATAGTTCATATCTAAGTTTAATTTGATTGGTAGGACATTCCAATATATATGAATGAATACGGTTCGAATTACTGTCATTCCACTTATATCTATCTTAAGGTTGAAATTTCTAACTACTAAACTACTTAACTAATAAAAATAATACATTTGGTCAAAAAAAAAAAATGTCATTTGTCCCTATTAATAAGATTAGTTTGACAAAACACACGTATTAAGAATGTTGATTTTAGTATTAAATTAGTTGACAAATTTTATTGATTTTCCATGTTTATCCTTAATAATTAGGGTACAGAGAGTAAGTGAAAAAAATAAGTAGAATATTGGTGGAATAATATTCCAAAAAGGAATTTAATGCTATTAAAAAATATCCGGATTATCATGTGTGATGAAGTATCAACCCAACCTAATAAAAATATTCAAATTCTCTAACTGTTAATAATCAATTTAAGTAAATACTCCCTCCGTCCCATTATATAAGCACCCTTTTAACAAAAGTTTAGTCCCATTATATAAGCACCTTTTCAAATTTCTATACAAATTTAAGATTGTTTTTCAAATATACCCCTAAGTATAACAACAAAAAAGAAATTAAAATAAAAAAAATCTTAAGCAATTAAAATAAAAATTATGGATAACAACAAAAATAAAAATTATGCAACTAAATTATGCTAAAAAACATATCTAAAAAAAATATAAAAAAAAAAAAAATCTGCTTACGTGGCATTCAATTAGAGCTTCTTGAAGATTTTTTTTTAAAAAAATCTACTTACGTGGCATTCAAAAAAGGGCAATTTAGTAATCTTTATACATAAAATACACACTTTAATTACACTCCTAATACTTCTTAATAAGCGTGATTTTGGTCAGAGGGGCTTATATAATGGGACGGAGGGAGTAGTTCGTACTTATTTTTGAATATTTTTATTAAAAAGATCTTGATAACTAGTGCTCTGGGGGTACTAGTTAAGGTTACCAAAAAGTCAATATTTATATTGGAAAATTATGTTTTATTGTTTTAGAAAGTAAAATACACAAATTCCAAAAATTTCTGTATCATTTTTGTTTCTTTACCATTCCCTTTAATGTTTATCATTTTCCTTTATAAAAATTGTACTTAATTTTCATGTCAAAATATAAGAGAAAATTGGTAAAAAAAAATTGATCTATTTAATTAAAATTTTTGACAAAATACATCAAATTTATTTGACCAATTTTCTTTATTTTGAGACAAAAGTAGTATATAATGTATCAATATTCAAATTTATATATGTATTCAAATTAATCACTATCAGATTTTAACCCGTAAATAAAATTTTAGAAAAATTATTTAGGTTGTACTCAAACTCTATTGAATAAGAATATACTAACATAATAGTAGCAATTACTAAATACCCATGAAAATGAAAATTCTAAATTAAAATGAGGCACACTCCATTTTCATTAATATATAACAAGATCAAAGCACATCAACCAATAAGAGTGATCACACCTCTCTTTAGGACACAACACAAACATAAACAGCTCAAGTCCAATTCAATAGCTATAAGCTAAAAAAGGTATGAGCATGACAAAGACAAACATTGCAAACAACAACTTATTTATGTTACAAACAATCCTAGTTCTGTGTCTAGTAAGAAAGAAGAAATTTTCTCTACTACTAGGGAAGCCAAATTCCACACACAAGCTTATTAAATTTATTATAATAACATGACCATAGTACATTAATTAACTTCAAGAACGATCATGCCTCTCTAGGACACATAACAGAATTCAGAAACATAGCTCAAGTCCATTTCTATAGCTCTAGCTAGAGAAAGGGGCGAGCATGACAAAGACTATATATAATGCAAATATTGCAAAAGGCAACTTATTTATGTTACATATATATATAATCCCATTGAGTCTAGGAATGAAGCACTAAACAGCAACATTGTCACTGTAACCATTGTCCACAGCTAAGTTGGGTACCCATAAAATAGCCTTGTTTCCAAGGAAATGGCAAACAGGTTTAGTACCAGGATCCTCTCTCATAACTTGTTGAAGCTTTTCATGATTCATGCCGGTAGTATCGTGGTGGCAAGCAGCTAGTGTTTGAGTTTTTGTCCCATCGTTTGCCACCAACGGAACCATAAAAGCTGTAGTTCCATGAATTTCATGACAATAAAATACAACCTTTTGGAAATTCAATCTATGACACATCACTGCTTTGTCTCCGAGGTTTTGTACCGACTCCACGGTGTATTGTTCATGTTTATATATAAAGGAACTTGAATGTGCTTCAATGTTTTTTCCAAGTTTTGAAATTGCAAATCCTATTATTGATCCTAAGGATTTCGCACAAAACTTTTGTTCTCCTTTAACTGGTGCTTTCTTTACACACACATCATTCAATGTATATCCTTCTTTTCGCATGTCTTTAATTTCTTTCGTATAATAATAAAAACCGATAGGTTGTGTAAATGGATCCTGGCTGAACTGCAATTTCATTGTTTTTCCTGGATAAAGCTCATTTTCATAGAAAAAAGTTTTTGGGTATTGTGTGTTGCCGATTTCCATAGGAAGGTCGCCAATTTCAACACCTGCGTCGTAATAAATATTGAGTTTATAAATTACTGTGAAAATAATTGCCGTAATTTTTTTCTTTCTATTTTACCCGACAATCATTAAGTGAGAGAAAAAAAACTAAAAAAACTACTTTTTTTTCTTCTTCTTTTTTGACACAATTTTTTTCTTCATTTTTTAATAGACGAGTAATTCATATATGCAACAAAACCTTGAGGGGCAGGCTTTAGAAGTTCCCGCAAAGAAGTGGGAATTGGAGTGTTTGGCCAAACAGCTTCCCAAAATTCTTCTTCAGGCAGTGATGCATGGCTTTCTCCTCCAACTGCAAGCTGCATATATTCACAACAAAATAAATATAAATTTTAACCATGATTTAAATACAAAATTTATTAGCATGCACGTTTAAGGACGTTGACGTTTAAAGGAGAAAATTAACAATTGTACTAATATACTAACAACTAAGATTGTCTATAAAAAAAAAGGACGTTGTTGTTTAATTTTAGAGTACATAAGTTGGTGATTAAAGTTGAGGAAATTTTAAGTGTTTAGAGGCTAATTAATGAAAATGAAAGGTTTTAGAGAGTACTGAAAACATACGGTCAAAACCAAAATGAAAGTGAGAAAGTAGTGCTGAAGTTCCATTCTAATTTGCACTCAAAAAGGAAAACTATGTGAGGTGTGATACTTTAAGCTATGTTGAATGGCTATATATAGCCATTTATGCCAGAGAGGACCGACTATAACCACTACTATTTTTCATTATATTTTTATCTTTTAAGTGAATAATTTAAATCCATACAAATGCTAAAGACGTACCCCATAACCATAAGCATGTACTCCCTTTCGAGCCAAAATATAGGGGAAAAATATAACTTCATTTATTAAAAAAATATAATCATGAGATTTTGAAATATGATTTTGTGGATATTTTTTTTAAATAAGTTGTATAGGAAAGTATAAAACTATTTTTTATTGGTTATTGTTTATTGAGAAAAAGAGAGAGAAGAAAAATTAAATGCAATTTAAATTTAATTTTATGAGAATAAGGAAAAACACATTCTTAAAAATAGTTTTTCCCTTATATTTTAAGACAAAACAAAGTGATTTTTTTTCTTTTATATTTTGAGACGGGCCAGTATAGCTCATTTGACAGAGAATATTATTCACCGCACCACATGTACTGTTTAATATAACTATTTAAATAATACTAGTAGCCTTGTCAAAAAAGTAAAAATAGAAATTATACAAGTAGTATTTCATAGCCCAAGTCATGCATACAGTGATCAACACGAAATAGACAGATTTCATGACGGCCAAAACCTTAAGAAATGACTGAACAAGTTTGTAAATTTTGCGACGGCTTTAGCCGTCTAGTAATGAAGACAAATTTATTGACAGTCAAGGCAGTCAAGAAATTTATCTATTATATAATTTGCAGACAGTTAAAATTGTCAAAATTTTCCTTTTATTCAAAAAAATGACATTTTATATATATATATATATATATAAGACCACCTTCATTTAAAATAACATTTTTTATATGAAGGGTGGAGGCGAACATGAAGGGCAGAGGCGATTTTACAAACCTGTAGGGAACATTGTGATTTTACAGCAGGGAGGCGCGAACGTTAAAACATGAAGGAAGAACGAAAGAGATTCAGTTGCGGCACATATGGTTAAGCAGCGCCAAGGCAAAAATGGTGATAAGAGATTAATAGCAGATCTGATGCGCAGGAAGAGCAACAAGAATAAGAAATAAACATGTTGGTTGAATACTTGAATGTGACATGACAACTCACAATAATCCCGACCGTCAGGACAGTAGGAAACGCTACATATCCCGACGGCTAAATCTATTAGGATATTAATATTTATTTTTGACAATTTTCCGAAGGTTTAAACTGTCGTCCAGATCAATTAATTTTGACACATTTTGATCGACAGATACTACATGTTTTCGACGGTCAGGACCGTCGAAAAATATAAACATTTCAGCGGCTAAGGCTTTCACGATAATAATTTCACTGGACGATAGCTTCCCGACGGCCTAAGCCGCTAATTTGTATTTTTCATTTATTTTTAGATGCTCTCAAAATTTATTGACGATTTTCTTCAGTTTTTGACGGCGTTAGCCTTCACAAAATTTCCTGAAGGCCTAAACTAACCCTTCAACCCTTCTTTTTTCAGTTTCATTGAAATATCAAGGTTTTCTTGTAGTGATTGAATACTATTAATGATGAGTTTCAATAATATATTAAATGATGTATATGATATAAATTTTCAATCCAACAATAAATTTTATAAAATATGATTATTTAATTTTTTTTAATTACCATAATATTAGTACGAAATTTCCACTGCCGTGTATAAATCATCTCTTTCTTTCTTTGTATAGATCTTTCTTATGATAAAGCAATGATTGTTTTTTTACTATATATGGGATCCAAATTATATTCAATTCTCTGCTTGCAATACTGTTTGTTTCAACAATAAAATTAATTAGGGGGCCACTTTAATAAAAATACCTTTAATTTGGGCCAAGGACGTACAATTATTAGTACTGGCGTATAGCGATGGCCATTGATTGCATATAGAAGTTAACCAGCGTTGCTACGGTACGGGTACGGTACCGGTACCCGATATTAGTACGAGTATGGGGTACGTTATTATTTAAAAATTAAGGTACAGATATGTTAGTATTATGTTTTTTTTAATATAATTATATAAATAAAATAATTAAAACATCAATTAAAACACATAATTAAACATAAAAAATATCACACTTTAAAAGTAATTAAAATTGTTCAAAAACATCAAAACAATCATAATGAAATTAAAAAATAATTTGCTCAAAAAGAGTTAAATTATAAGCAATAACAAAAAAAAATATTTTAAAAATGTCAATTATCCGTCGAGTCAGAATTGAATCTCAATATTTTCCCTTCATCATCATTTAAAAGAGCGGCCTATAGTTCAGGTTCATCGAGAGAAAGATTAGCAACTTCAAGAATATCAGCTCAATCAAATAGATTCAATTCATCTCCACCAATATCTGATATTCTTGTTGCTCCTTCATTATAATTCTTACTCTTTCTTGACAAAAGACGAAGATTTATATGAATAACAACTAAATCTTAGCTCTCTTTGGATTGAGCTTATTCTTTTTCAATGAGTGAATAAATTCATATGTGATCCAATTTCTCTCAGCAGAAGATGAATAAAAGATTTTTTTTTTGACCAAATATTTCTAAAAATATATTTAAAAAAATGATTTTATTTTAGTTTTAAGAGCCGTTCGAGTACCTGGCAAGTACCCAAACAAAAAAAATAAAAATAAAAAAAGGGTGCGGCGTCGGTGCGTACCCACTGAGTACCGGGTGCTTACCGGTACCCGGTACGTACCCGGTACCGATACTCTTCCTAAAACGGAGTACCCGTGCATCACTGAAGTTAACATATCTCCTAATCTTTTACTATATTTGTCCTTAAATATAAGACTCTGTTTAATTAAATTATATTATTCATTGATCATGTTTTAACTGTATTTTTTTAATATATAAAAGTAAATATTAATATATAAGATTTTGTTTGATTTGTTTTGATGAGTATTTTCGAAATATCAAATTTTTATAATGTTTATTATTAAATAATTAAAGATATTAGTGATCAAAATTTTGCATTGGCGTATGTGTAGTTGTCAAACAAAATTTTATATTTAGAGACGGATGTAGTATCTCTTTTTAAAAATACCCTCCCGTTCTCTATTCATCTTGTGCAGAGATATGATTCTTATTAATAATTAATTTGTTGTTAAAAAAAAAAACACTCCCTTGTCTCATAATATATAATTTAGTTGATCAATTCACACACTTTAACAAAAATGTATAACTGAAATAGAGAGAATATGATTTTTATTAAAATATTCTTTATTTTTATTAGTAGTAAACATTAGAATAACAAAAAGTAAATTTTTGACTATTTTTTATCTCACCTAATAATTTCTATAATAGTGTAAAATAGGAAAAATCTGTTAGAACATCGAGGGGGTATCCTTGGGGGATCATCCACATGATGACCAAGAGCAATGTACAAGTGAGTTTGACACCACACTCTTACCCAAAACCTTAAGGCATTGGGTTTATGGGTCATCTCACTTATAAATGCTCAACTCTCCACACATTTTTCCAATGTGAGACTTCTTCCCCATACTACTCACACTTGCACTTTTCTTTTCTTGTGTTTTCACAACACTCCCCCTCAAGTGTGAGTCTCTGTTAACCCATTTCACATGGGCAACTCATACCGCCGTTCACATTTCACATGGTCAACAGGGTCATTACTTCGCTGGTCCCTTTCTCCTGAACTGAGGCTCATGATACCACTGTTAGAACACGAGGGGGCACCTTGGGAAATCATCTTCACGACGACCAAGAGCAATGTACAAGTGAGTTGGACACCACACTCTTACCCAAAACCTTAAGGCATTGAGTTTATGGGTCCTCCCACTTATAAATGCTCAACTCTCCACACATTTTTCCAATGTGAGACTTCTTCCCCATACTACTCACACTTGACACTTGAGTTTTCTCAACACTCCCCCTCAAGTGTGAGTCTACCACAATGCTCCCCCTCAAGCGGAAGCTCGCCACCGTTGATACTTTACTTTTCTCAACGGGTCATTACTAAGCCGGTCCCTTTCTCCTGAACCAGAGGCTCGTGATACCACTGTTAGAGCACGAGGGGGCAGCTGGGGGATCATCCACATGATGACCAAGAGCAATGTACAAGTGAGTTGGACACAACACTTTTAGGCTTTGGGTAAGAGTGTGGTGTCCAACTCACTTGTACATTGCTCTTGGTCATCATGTGGATGATCCCCCAAGGATGCCCCCTCGTGTTCTAACAAAATCAAGGTTATAAATAGTAAGTTTAATTATTTTGGGACAAAATATTTTGGCAAGTCGATCAATTATTTTAGAACGGAGGTAGTACTTCCATACTAAAATATAATTAGAGAAAAAAATTATTTTAAATTAGTATAATTAAGTTACTTTACAATACTAATAAAATATATTTAATATTAATTTTCTACCACATCTTAACTATTTATTTATCCTATTCTCTCTCTTTCTTTTTTGACAAACCTATTCTCTCTTCTTTTAATTTTGATGAAAAGTTATTAGTTTTACAATTTTTCATGCAACTTATTTTAGAAAAAACCGACAAAAATATAGTTCAAATTATCACGTTTTAGTTTTTTTAATAAGTTTGATTTTTTTTTATTTTCTAAATTATATATTCTATAAAAAGCAAAAATTACTTTTTTTATAAGACAATCATAGCCACCATTTATTTATAAAGAAAAAATAATTGTATATATTCTATTCTACATTGTATCAAAAAAAATCTATGTTAATATTATTTCATAGCTACTTATTTTTTATTCTATATAAGAGAAACACAATTATTGTTATTATTATTATTTTACATTTAAACATAATTCAAAACAAATTTATTCTTAATTTAATTATAATTTTATTGATTTGAAATTATTTTTTTAAATAAAATAACCTAATGCAACAATTATTTTAGAGTTTAATTGTTATGCACTGACAATAGAATTTTTTTTAAAAAATTACACTATAATATCACTTTTATAAGAATTTTATTTTTTTTATTTTTTTTGGCGTTCATCCTTTATTTTCTAGAGGAAAAGGTCTCTAGCAGTCCAACGTTCGAAGCGAGTTCTAGCATCAAGTGGTCCTAGTCCCCTCCCAAATGACTTACTCCCTCCGTCCCAAAATGTAACAGAAAAAAACTCAAATCTTTTGTCCCAAAATATAAGAGAAAAAGTCCAAACATTTATTCTTTCAAGAAAAATTTACTCTCTCTCTTACTTTTTCTATATCCAACAACCAATAAAAATTGTTTTTACATATTTCCATACAACTTTTTTCTAAAAATCATAATCTCAATCATTATATTTTACTTTTTCTTAATAAGTGTGATTTTTGTTTTTTCTCTTACATTTTAAGACGGAGGGAGTAACTATTTATTGCTCTTTCTTCTTTTAATTCTTCAATTTACCTTTCACATACTATTAATGAAGGGTATTTTGTAAACTAACTCTTTTTTTTATGCAACATTAATTATGTTCTAGACTAGACCTAACAACTCTCTAGGCCAAATTTTCACCTTCGTCGAGCAGGCCCACATGAACAGTCCATTTCACCTTCACTATCACGCACCCAATAAATAGAACCTTGTGAATCTATAACGACCGACTTCGAAATGATGAACATTTTCTACTCATCATGGCTCACAAGCCAAGATTTCGACAACCATTAATAGCAAGGACGCAACCTTCGCCCTCTCATCAATGACCTTAGCCTAGCACTGTGGGACTTTCAGTATGTCATTCTTGACATATTGCCAGGCCCTCTATTCTAACATCTAAAAACCTTCGCTTCGTGCCCTTACCTACTTGAGCGTCAGAGGGAATTTGCAGGTACACCCCCCCTCCACCTCAAACTTACGTGTCGGAGCAGACCACGGACCATTCCTTCTGATTAGGGAAGATCACTAGCGTCGTATGTGGGAATGAACCAGCACATGCTCGTTGGTCGACACCCTCTAGCCTCGACTCCAAAAGCTAGCTCATAGGATGAGGTTGTCCTCACATATTTATACACTTGACAACCCGGGAATGTTAGCAATGTGATACTTCAAACAAACTCAAACAACACAACATATTCAACACCCACCCTCACGCCTAGCGTGGGCCTCCATCAACAACTATTCATTCAACACATACCCTCACACCTAGTGTGAAACTGGGTCAAACGCCCACATTACAGTCATTAACTCGTCTCGGAAACCATGTTAAATAAGCTTGGATCTCAACCCCAAAAGCTAGCTCATAGGGTGAGGTTTCCATCACATATTTATACACTTGACAGCCCGGAAACATAAGCAATGTGAGACTTCAAACAAACTCCAACAACACAACATATTTAACACCCACCCTCCCGCCTAGCATGGACATGAATCAAACGACCACATTTCAGTTCTTAACCCGGCTATGATGGTTCAGTTTGGATTTGTTCAATTGGATTAGTTTCAGTTGGTTTGATATTTGATCCAAAGGCCGATCCAAAGACTATGCCAGCAAGGCCACAACTTTGGGCCTCAATATTTTGGGGGCCTCATTAATTTTTTTCCAGACCTATCATAAAAACAAGGTTAACTATATATGCGAAGATATAATGTCACAACAACCGATTTGATGCAATGGCAGTGTGTGGTTTGATTAGCTTATTAAATATGAAGCTCGCGTGTTTGATTCTCGACTAGTGCATTTGTGATTTTTTTTTATCACCCTTTCACAACATTTGTGATGTTTTTTTTTCTACTTAATATAAATATGAAAAATTAAAGAAATAGTTGCGGAAGGGAATTGAACGCACTACAAAAAATTAAAGTGACAAATAAGGATGGTTGATTTAAATTTTTTTTTTGTAGAGAAAACTTTAATCATCTTTTATAGTTTTATGACTATCCGACTCGAGGGATTAGTCCCTGACTGCAGTTGCGCGCAGAAGATACCTGGTTCAAACCAAAATTTAATGATATATGATATAGTTCATAAAAAATATTACACAAATAACTTATATAACTTCACTTCTTTAATTTAAAAAAAAAAATATTTTATTGTTTCTTTGAAAATAAAGAATTAAATTTTATTGTACCAAAAAAAATATTTAAAATTAAGTTGAAATTTTTATTAATGAGGTGTTTTTTTTTATTTTACTTCTAGCTAGTGATACCAAATGAATACTATTTTTAAAAAAAATTCTTAATAAAAACATTAATTTTACTAAAAAAAAATTGACTTTCAAAGACCCTTTATCTAATTTATCCGGAACCTCAAAATGAAATGTGACAGTCCTAATTAGAGGTCTTTTTTATTATTTGCCTTAGATCTCTAAAATGTCAGGACCAGCATTGTTTGGTCCTAATGGTTTCTCTTTGGCCGCTACTATTCTCATGGATGGTTCTTGCTTTTGGTTGTTAGTTGCTATGTTGGGTATAATTTTATTTTAGTTATGTTTGCTATTTAAATTTTTTCTGACAAACTCTTAATACTTCATGTTAATACATTGTGAGTTTGAGGGTAAATGTTAAATAACATGTAATAAACTTTTTGGTATTCCTAGGTTAAGTGTAGTAGAGTATATTTAGTAGTTTATATTTTCTTTATATATTCTCTATTTGTAACTCTTATTTTGACAAGCTATTGGTATTCATTTGTAAATTCGCCACTTTTGTTCTTTTATTGTCAACACTATTATAGTTTAAAGTACCTTCAGTGAAACTTGTACTTAATTTTTGTCTCAAAATATAAGAGAGTCAAAAAAAAGTTAATATATTTAGTTAAAAATTTAGACCGAATATATCAACTTTGTTTGACCAACTTTTCCTTATAATTCAAAGGGAGTATATAATGTTTCGGTATTCAATTTATGTATTCGAGATTTCAACCTTGTAAATAAAATTCTAGAAAAATTATTTAGGTTGTACTCAAACTCTAATAAATAAGAATATATTAACATAATAGTAGTGTCATTCCTAACCCACTTGGGTTGGCCTGATGGTATTGGCTTGGGACCTGGGAGTATGTTCCTCCTCGAGGTCTCAGGTTCGATTCTCTCACCTGACTATTTAGGTGAATTAGTTTAGCTTCTTCAAAAAAATAGTAGTGTCATTCAAAAAAAAAATAGAAAAAGAAAAGATAGTAGAAATTTGTAAGTACCCAAAATGAAAATTCTAAATTAAAATGAGACACACTCCATTTTCATTAATATTACAACAAGATCAAAGTACATCAACCACAAGAGTGATCACACCTCTTTAGGACACAACAGAAAACACAAACATAAACAGCTCAAGTCCAATTCAATAGCTATATATAGCTAGAAAAGGAACATACGAACAACAGACAACTTATTTATGTTACAACAATCCTAGTACATATGTGTCTAGGAAGCACTAAACAGCAACATTGTCACTGTAACCATTGTCCACAGCTAAGTTGGGTACCCATAAAATAGCCTTGTTTCCAAGGAAATGACAAACAGGTTTAGTACCAGGATCAACTTTCATAATTTGTGCAAGAAATTCATGATTCATGCCCGTAGTATCGTGGTGGCAAACTGCTAGTGCTTGAGTTTTTGTCCCATCGTTTGCCACCATCGGTACCATAAAAGCCGTAGTTCCATGAATTTCATGACAATAAAATACAACCTTTTGGAAATTCAACCTATGACACATTACTGCTTTGTCTCCAAGGTTTTGTACTGACTCCACCGTGTATTGTTCATGTTTATTTATGAAAGAACTTGAAAGTGCTTCAATGTTTTTTCCAAGTTTTGAAATTGCAAATCCAACAAGTGGTGCTAAGGATTTTGCACAAATCCTTTGTTCTCCTTTAGCTGCTGCTTTGTAAACACATACATCATTAAATGTATATCCTTCTTTTTCAATGTCTTTAATTTCACGCATCCATGCATAAACACCAAAAGGTTGTGCAAAGGGACGCTTGCTGAACTGAACTTTCATTGTTTTCCCCGGATAAAGCTCATTTTCGTAGAAAAATGTTTTTGGGTATTGTGTGTCGTCGATTGCCATAGGGAGGTCACCAATTTCAACACCTGCGTTATAATAAATAAGTAAAATTCTAACCACTAAACTATTTCTTAGATCTGGCTTTTATATAATGGTAATTTTAAATTTTAAATCAATAGTATATTAGACTAGTTTTTTTTTACAGAATAAAAAAGATTACTAAAAAATCTGATGAGTGATGAAAAATATAAAATTTATTTCTAATTATTATTACTCTTGTATGAAATTAAGGTCCTAATTGCGGGACTCGCATACTAATTAGTTCATATGTAATTTCTTCTTAATCGTTGTTTCTTTTAGCAATCTCTAATTATTTTTAGAACCAAATAATGAACTATATATTGACCTTTTGCATAAAAAAATATGTAGCAACTAAATATATTTAACTTTTGGGTTATGCTAACTAGTGCATCTCATGCACTAGTTAAGAATGCAAAAAAAGTAAGTTTTACATTGAAAACAATATTTTTTAACTTTTGCAAACATTGATTACACAAATTTCAATACTATAATACTATATTGAGGTTCCTTAACTAGTGTAGGGGGTGCACTAGTTAACTTTTTCCTTAATTTTTTTTCTGCTTTTTTTAATAGAGTATTCATGCAACCAATTAACCTTGAGGGGCAGGCTTTAGAAGTTCCCGCAGAGAAGTGGGAATTGGAGTGTTTGGCCAAACAGCTTCCCAAAATTCTTCTTCAGGCAGTGATGCATGGCTTTCTCCTGCAACTGCAAGCTGTATATATGCCACAATATACATTCACTTAAAAATCTTAAAAAACATATTTACAACAAAATAAAGATATTTTAGGATGTTGTTGTTTAATTTTAGAGTACATAAATTGGTGATTAAAGTTGATCGGAACTTTTGCCTCCGAGTTTAGTTCGGTTGATAAAGATATCACATTATATAAGTCCATGAAATGAAAGGACATTTTAGAGTACATAAATTGGTGATTAAAGTTGAAGACATCTTAAGGGTGTAATTTCTAATTACTAGTTACTTGACCAAAATAAATTAAAGTCCAGGAATTTGTTGTAAGTGTTGAGAGGCTAATTAATGAAAATGAAAGGTTTTAGAGAGCATCAAAAACATACAGACAGAACCGAAATGAAAACGAGTAGTTGTTGAAGCTCCATTCTAACTTGCAGCTAGCTGAACGAGAAAAAGTAAGTGAAGTGTGTGAGATACTAAAGCTATAGGTTGAATGACTTATATATAGGCAAGTAACCACTATATTTTGATTCCATTATATTTTAATCTTAATAAAACTAAATAATTTAAACATCACTTTAACATGTGTCCTAAGAACGTACACATATTAAATCAAATGTTAGTTGGTTCAGTGTGGTTATTGACGTCGGACTTAATAAGGAAGACTACAGTTTGATCTCCGCAACTACGTTTGGAAGGAGACTATGACAGAACTCGTCTAAACTCCAGACTTCTAGAACATCAATACTTTTATGAACTAGAGATTAAAAACAAAAACAAAATAAAAAAAAAACACAAATTAAAGTATATAAATATAGAAAATTTATATGTAATAGTATAATATAAGTAAAATAGTATTGAACATACAATAGAAATAACACATATTCTTAACATCTTCATACTAGGTTTAAATGTCGTATTAAATATTTCATCATTTTATTACAAAGTTTTTAGATCATAAAATTTCAAAAAAAAACTCTTAAAAAAAAAGTTATTATAAATAGTTTTCATAAAAATCATTTTCTATATATAGCTTTTTCTTAAAAATTGTGATTTTTATTAAGTTAAAATCTCTAACATAAATATTTAAATTAATGAATATTAAAATTACTCTTTTAATTTTAAAAAAAAAAGGTGGATTTTATTCTTCAAATTCTACAATATCATCATTTGGAGATCTTTCCTAAAAAAAATCATTTGTGAAAAATCAATTGCTATACGAAAACTCCCCCTTATTGTCATTTACTATCATTTTTTTTCTAAGTATTAGTTTAATTGTCTTACTTTTAAAATATAACAATCCTCGTGAAATCGATATTTTTATTATTTACGACATATATTTATGCACTTACCAATACGCCAATACCAATTGTTCGTCAAATAGAATGATGTAATACTTCTAATCTAAAACATGTAGTTGAGATCATTTATAGTATTTTTATCATTGTGTATGTTAAGATGAACTCAGGGACGGACTTGGACATGAACTTATAGTGAAGCTAAAAAATTTAGCTGTTACAAAAAAAAATTATTTTGATAATTTAGTTAAACTACAAATAATATAAGATTATTAACTTTTTCTACTACGCTTATATTGGGAAAAAAAACCTATTTGCTAAATATTTTATGACTCATTATAAGCTTATATTGAGAAAAACAAACCTATTTGTTAGTTTTATTTTATGACATAATATCTTATAGTTTACTTTGATAAACAAGTTCATTTAGCTTATAACTTATTCATTTTTATTTTATATACCAATAGTATCTTGAAAAATTAAATATTAATTAAATTAAACATATTTTTATGTCATTTTACATTTATGTTAGTTTAATTACTAATTTTACTCAATACTACAAATTCAATTAGTTATCTACCATTTTTTGGCAAACAAAGCTAATATTTATTATTAAAAAATTAAACTATATAACATAAAATAGTATTTTATGTATAGCTGATGACTTGAAATCATCAATAATAAACTCTGCACTAATATTTGTACCAATACTTAAATTAATATGTATACTGAATGACTTACGGTCATTAATAATAATAAACTTTAAATTAATATTTACATTAGCATATGTATGAATATGTATGTAGAATGACTTAAAATTATTTATAATTTTTTTTTCTAAAAAAAATTTGGCTAGGCTGGTGTGGCTATAGTCACACCTAGCCTTAAGGAGGTCCGTCCATGGTTGAACTGCTTGATTTTTAACTAACGGCCGAGATTTAAAACTGTATCAAATTAAAACTATGAATTTTATGGAGTGATTATTATAGTGTATAAACTTTTTCCTTATACACTTTATATAAATAAAGAAAATTGTTTAATACATCTCTTAGATTATTTAACGCACCTCCCAGATTGCTTACCACCCCCTAAAAATTTAAAGATGTGCAAAACAAATTGATGATGAGCTAAAAATTTGGAAGATGCACTAATTAAGCAATTTAAGGTACTGCAAGGCTCACAATCCCAAACAATCAGCATGATAATTAATCCTTGCTTGCCGTGTAAATTAGTGCTATTGAAATAAACAATGTTAGAAGCATTTACATGGCATCCATGCAAGCTTTAAAAATGAATTGTGGAAATTTGAACCCACATGGAGTACTGTATTTTTTTCTTTGAAAGGAAAAAAAAAAAGATGCATTAAATAAGTTACTCTCAAAGAGAGTTACAACTTACAAGAATGGATACAAACACGTAGTATTTAATTTTGGGTCAAAAGACAAGTAGTATTAGATTTAGACACGACGATAACATGCAACCGGAAGAGTTATCAAGAATATAACACGTCGAAGATTCGCGCTGCGTATCAGTTCTCATTAATTTTGCATTAATTATCACCAATTTAATACTCATCCGCCCTCTAATATAAGGGAAAAATTATTTTTTTTTGTTAAAAAACATAAGGAAAAAATTATTTTCAAGAATATATTTTCTCTTATTCTCATAAAATTAAATACAAATTGTATTTAATTTTACTTCTCTCATTTTCTCAATAAATAATAACCAATAAAAAATTGTTTTACACTTTCCCATACAATTTATTTCAAAAGAAATTCCACAAAATAATATTTCAAATTTTCATGATAATTTTTTCTTAATAAAAAAGATTTTTTTTCCTTAGTAAGGTATTACTAGTATTAATTAATCAAATTCCTTGGTAACGGAGGGAATACTAGTACTATTAATTAATCAATTCCTTGGTAAGGTATTTCCAATATTATTATTAGTTGGGTGTTTGGAATGCAGTTTAGTTTGATTTTGAACATAAAAGTTATTTACACAATGAAATAAAAATTATGTGATTTAGTTTGTTTCGGTTGATTTTTAAAAGTCAGTTAAATTAAATCAAATCAATGCAGTTTATATTGGTTCGGTAGGTGTAATTTATCGCGAAATACAAACTATAATATTATTAACTTTAATATTATTAACTTATAACAAAATAAATACAAAAGTTTTTATTTTATTGTTTACATGACACAACGTTTATACATAAATTACATAGAATCATAGATCATAAACTTATTTTCAATATTAACAATATATTTATGTGATAATATAGCCACATATGAAAGGATATGTTTTGGGAGTCTGCTGTTTTTTAGTTCAATTTGGACTTATAAGTAGGGATGTTAATTTGTATCTGTTAACGGATTATCGGGATTATCTATACGGAAATTCGAAGTGGTAGATTTTTTCCCCGCGGGGACGGAGGTGGAGGAAAAAATCCCCCCGTAAATAATTCGGAGCGGGGAACGGGGAATGTCCCTCCGCCACCGCGGATTCTCCGACCCCGATTATAATATTTAAATTATATATATAGCATAGTATTATATTACATTATGTGTATTTTTTTTATAAAAACTAATAATTAATACGTTATAAAGATTATGATTATGCATGGTAACAACAAGTGTAATTGATTATTTATTTATTTTGACAAAAAGAATTATTAGAAAATATTTTTGTTTTTTTGTTATTGATACAAAATATACTTTTATTTTTTAAAAATGAAAGATACAAAATATTTATTTTAGAAAAGGAAGATAAAAACATATAAGTGTCGTGCTTTTGATTAAAATGTATAGCAATTTTGTTTATTTTTTATATCTGTGGAGCTCCGGAGATACTGTCGAGATCCGTGGGGTGGAGATGGAGGGAAAATTTCCCCCGCAGCGGGGATCGGGGACGGGGGAAATTTTGGGGGTGGGGTGGGGAACGGGGAAACAGCATCCGCACATTCCCCGCCCCGTTGACATCCCTACTTATAAGTCTGACAAAATATATAGGTTTGACTGGACTTGATTAGTGATAAAATATAGATTGATATTAATATGTATCGTTATCAATTTTGACTGTTAAAAAAAATGAAAGGAATATTAGAGATAATATTGCAGGGATTAGGGTTTAAACTCCTAATTAATATTGTCTTCATGTTTTTCAAATTTTTCTTTCTGCAGATTTTCTTTGATAAAATTCGCAGAAAAATAAATAACGTTTTTTTGAAAGTTTATCTAGGAAAATATATAAATCTTCATGCAGATTGTTTTTGTAGAAAAACTCACAAAAAACGCTATAATTTAATATTAAAATGCTTTCCTATGAATTTATTTTGAAGGTAAATATGTAAGAAATAATTATAACTAATTGGAAACACACCAACCGTTAAAATTATTAGTTTCATGTTGTTGTTTTTTTTTGTAACAACTTTATTGTATTTCTTAATACATTAATAAAACTAGAAACTTTAACTAAGCCCGTTTTGAAACAAAGGAAATAATAATAGTCATGCACAAATTAAACACATTAATAATTACCCTAATAATTTTTTGCAATTTTATAATACATGTGAAAAGTGTATGTTGATGTATGCTTCATTTCAGCTGAAGATCAAATAGATGCATACAATAATAATTAAGTAGCCAAATAATAAAACTAAAATATGTAATTTTTTTTAGAAACAACTAAAATATGTAATTGAATAAGCTTAAAATCAATTCATATAGTTTCCATTTGGACAACAATAGCATCATCATTTGCATCAGAATTAGAAACCAAAGTAATCAAAAAATCAAATATATCAGTAGCTATAACAGCAGAAGTAATATCTTCTTTATTCAAAGTTCTTCTTTTACCATCAATAGCCATAATCCAAGACCTTCTTGTAAGTTCTTCAATGAAAAGCTCACAAGCTTTAGAAAAAACAATTGGAGCTACACCTGATATCATTTTCACATCTTCACTAGAATTTTTCATTATCTTTTTAATTCTTGCTAATGGTAATGAATGTGGACCTGTTCTTCCTGATATTCCACCACATAGTAAATTTGAATATGCACCTGCTTGTCTCATATTGTTCCTCTGTTTTTCTCTGTTTTTATGTTAACTTTAACTTTGTTTTTGAGTTGGATTATGAGTGTTAATTTCAGTGTTATTTATACAAATTAATTATTAGTGTTAAAGTTGAAGTTTTCAGTGTTTTTACATTGCCGGCTAAGCCTGCTTTTGCCGGCTAATTGAATTGAGATTCTATACTAAATGAATAAATTAGAGAATATGTTTTGTTAATTAGACTTATTGACTGAGTCAAACCATAAATTAGACTTAGCTTGTTGACTAAGTCAAAAAATAAAAATTAGACTTGTTGTTGTTGACTCCAAAACATTTCTATGAATATTTTGTTCCGTTTTATATATAAGAAAATTTACAGTTAATAAAAGTTAATATATTTACTTATTTTAGATCAGATTAAATTGATGGTAAAAATAAAATAAAAATTAATATGTTTAGACTAAATGTATCATTTTTTGTGATTCAATTTTTTTTACATGTAGAAATTTAGAGTATTTATGAATTAATTTGCTTTTGTAAAGAAACATCAAGAATAATGAAGTAACTTAAAAGAGTACATGATTGTTTGTTAATTAAAAGTTTAAATTTTAATGGTGAAAAATGATATATGATGATAAACACTCTTTTCTAGTACTTTGTGATTTTTTAGGTACATGTATATTGTATGGTTTTCACCCAATCTATGATTCCTAGGAAAAGTGAGGACTAATAGTTTAGAATTTGGGACGAGTTCTGACATAACGTAGTTTCACTTCTCTTTCAAACGTAGTTGTGAGAAATTGAACTATAATTCTCTCTACCAAATTCAGTCAAATTCAACGTCAATTATCACTGAACCAATTAACATTTGATATATGTGCTTCGCAATTTTTTAAGAAATGGTTATTAGAATAATTAAATAATCGTAATAATGATAACCAGAAAAACAAATATACCAAAATACAAAATATATTTTTGTCACATAACTGTTGGAGTCACATTCAACCACAAAAAACAGTAATTCAGCAAATAAAAGATCTAGAGTTCCCAATTTTCTTTACTCCCTCCGTACCAAAATGTCATTTTAGAAAAAATATTTGTACTAAAATATATGTCATTTTATATTATCAATGAAGTATTTAATGTTCTTTTTTCTATTATACCCTTAATTATTTATTTTTCTTTCTTCTTTTAATTCTATAGTTTATCTTACTCATACCATTAATGAAGGATAATTTTGTAAACTAACTCATAATTTCTCTTTTTCATACAACATTAATTACATTTCTTAATTTATGTAATATAGTCAAAACGTCATATATTTTAGTACGGAGGTAGTATTATATAACACTCCAAATAATTTTTTTTGAAACATCACACTCGAAATAATGACATGATGAATGTTACTACATCTATTCTTTATTATAAAAGACAATGCACATTTTAGATTCACAAAAACATGTATTTGGTCTTTATTAAAATAATACCATATATATTTGTCTCTCAAAAATTAATTCACTTAAATTTTCATATTTTTATGTCTAGTTGTGATTTTACGGGTAAATTGCTTATAGATTATTATGACATTAAGAATTGAGTAGGAGAATAAATAGAAAAATGGACATTCATTGAAAATTTTGAATTTCAAGGAATTTTAGCAGATGGAGACATGGAGTTGAAATTGCTGTGAAAAGGCTTTCAACAAGCTCAGGTCAAGGATTGAATGAGTTTAAAAATTAAGTAAAATTGATTACGAAATCTTGTAAAGCTTCTTGGTTGTTGCCTTGAAGGAGAAGAAAAAATGTTGGTTTATGATTTATGAATACATACCTAATAGTAGCCTGGATTCCTTTATTTTTTGTATGCATCAAATAAATTTTCTATTTAGATAGTATAGTTAAATGGTTCCATCTTATCTTAACAGTTTGATACTAATTTTGTTTATTGTGATGAAAATCTGCTAGATAAGCAGAAAAGTGAAATACTAGATTGGTCAAAGCGTTTCGAGATTATATGAGATATTGCTAGAGGGCTAATGTATCTTCATCAGGATTCGAGACTAAGGATTATTTATAGAGATTTAAAAGCGAGTTGTTTTACTAGATAAGGAATTGAATCCCAAAATTTCAGATTTTGGCATGGCTAGAATTTTCGGAGATCAGAATGAAGGAAACACAAGAAGAATAGTTGGAACATAGTAAGCTAGTAAACAAGTTTTTTTTTCAATCACATTGAATTCACAGTACACATGTGTTCCTTATTAAGGCCTAAAAGTTTCATTTAAAAATACGGTGTGCAGTGGTTACATGGCACCTGAATATGCTACCGATAATCTATTTCAGTAAAGTCTAATGTCTTCAGTTTCGGTGTTTTGTTGATGGAGATCATATCGGAGAAGAGAAGTAGAGGATATTATAATCAAAACCAAAGCCATAATCTCATAGGCTATGTAAGTTTATGAAAAGAAAATTGTTAATTCACATGCACCATAAAAAGTGTTTCTTGTATCACAAGAAACTTCGACATTATTATTATTTTGAGGCATGGAAGCTTTGGAAAGAAGGAAGACCCTAATAAAATTGATTGATAAAAGCATAGGAGAATCTTGTTTTATATCACAAATATTGCATTGCATTCATGTTAGTCTATTATGTGTTCCAACAAAATCCAGAGGATAGACCTATAATGTCATGTGTGATTCTAATGCTAGCAAGTGAGTTTGAATTGCCTGAACCTAAACAACCAGGATTCTTTTTGAAAGATTCAAGTGAAGCTGACTCCTCCACAAGTAACCAACTGTTGAGTTCCACAAATGAAATAACCACTACTCTATTGGAAGCTAGATGATGATTTTTATCTAGGGTATCATAGTTGTATATTTTGAGCATAATGTATTGGAAATTGAGATTGAATGTAAGTGACTAATATCGGTTACACTCCTTTTCTTCTAAACATGTTTGGGAGTTGAGGAGATTCGATATTTTGTTCATTCACAATCGATGTGAGACTAACTATTCTCATTTGAACCCAATGAATCAAACTCAATTATGTGTATTGGTGTTTGAAGTATGTGGATTGTATTTATCTTGTTCTTAGACACTGCATATCTCTTTAGTGGGCTTTTTAGCTTCTTTGTTGATTGTTTGTATTTGGCCCATACATATTTTTGGTATAGATATATGAAATATCAATGACTATTAAATATTCACACATAGGAAAATTTATCTATGAACCCTCTATGATTCTCTATAACTCCTAAAATCTGAAATTGCCCTTTAATTTAGAATCTAGAAACCGAACCTTAGTTCGGGATTTAGATTCTGAAATTTGTGCAGAATTTTAAGAGGTATAGGCAACACTTCGGAATTTAAAACCCGAGGTGGTGTCTATACTCACCCGAATTTTGTTCGGAATTTTGGGAGTATAGGCACCACTTCAGGTTCTAGATTTCGAAGTGGTGCCTATACCTCCCAAAACTCCGCACAAACTTCGGGACGTAGATCCTGAACTAAGATTCGGGTTCTAGATTCCGAACTAGTGTCTATACCGTTCAATTTTGCTTAGTTTGGGATCTACGTCCCAAATTTTGTTTAAAAATCTCTAAGGGCAAAATCGGTAGTTAGAGAGGAAGAGAATATAGGAGAGGTGTAAAGAAATTTTCTAAGTGGAGGAGTTTTGACACAAAAGAACTCAATTCATTTAACTAATCAAAAGTGGAACACATAATAGACTAACATTAGAATCACATTTTCATATCTATAAATTTTAACTCCTTCACTTTGTCTTCGTAACCATAATTTAAATTTTAACTCCTTCACTTTGTGTGTCTACAAATTCTCCGACAAAGACTAATCACCACATAATTAAAAATTTCATATCTATAACTTACTTAAAAAAATAAAAAATATTACCATATGAAGACACAATATCAAAGGTGAAAAATTCATCAAAATAAAAAATTCAAAGGTGAAATCTAGTCGACATTCAACCGTCATGCTTAGCAATTACTTATGAAAATCTCCATTACACTTTACAGTTAATCCTTTTGAATTTCTTTTTTTTATTTTGGTAGAAAATCCTTTAGAATTTCTTGTTAGACGAAATCCAAAATAAAACGTCATATCCATACTTTAAAACATTAGCCTGAAATTGACCATAAATCATTGAAATAATCAAGTTAGGTGGCAAGAGCATATAAAGAAAGATAAATGAATATAGAATTTTGGACCACCCATTGATTGAAGGACAACAAAGTCGCCACAAGAAATTTTATCCTTATCGTAGAACTAGTTGTTATGCATATTCATAAGTTAACCAAAGTCTTTGGTAGTTTATTCACATGTAATTACATGCAGAAAGTAGAAATAAAACCCATTTACATACATTGTGCTCAAATCTATTATTTATCAAAAATGATATTCTCACACGCCTTTGTTCACACGCCTTCACAACATACGGTACTATTCATAAATACTCCATTTTTCATTTATTTTTAATTTTTAAAAATAAAACTCACACATGTGTGAATTATGATAAGATGTGAGACTTTGAGTATCGTCTCTCTCTCCTCTCTGAACCTGAATCATTCTCCTCTCCCTCCACCACCAAACATCACCGCAAAAATCATCAAACCCCCGTCGTCTAGCCGTCCACTCTCCCCTTCCATTTCGCTGTTCTTGTACGCTCCATCTTTGTTCATCACTCACTTTATCTCAAAAATAAACTCACTCACTAAAATGGTAAAACCCTAACTCTTCAATCTCTCTAAATTCCTAAATCCCTAAAGCATTTTCTCCAATCACTTTGCCGTGCTCTCCAATTGTAACCATTCTCGTCAAGCTATTCATCTTCAAATCGCAGTGGCCGTCGTGAAATCCCTGTCTTCATCTTCCAATCACTTTGTTGGTACGTTTTCCCCTTCTTCCTCTTTCCCTGTTTACTGTGTTGTAATGTTATCGTTGTTGCGTCTGTGTTGTCGGGGGTGTGTGTTGTTGCCTTTGTGTCCTGCTTGCTGGAGTTTTCTTACACTTGGTTAGGAATATCACGAATTGTTACTTGAGTTTCTCTACATTTTGTTTAATGTGTTATGCCTTCGTTTTCTCCTCAATTTTAAGATAAATAAATTCTAAATGAACAAGGGGGCTCACAACATAATCTAGTTGATACATTTGTGTAGGATTATGATATGCAATATGTTCATCACCCTTTCATCTCTTGTTCCCTCCACTAATATGTTTTCTCCAATGTCTCTCTATTTATTTTATGTTGTAGTTTGTCAATACAACAAGATAGACAATTGACCAATGATGAACACATTCACAAAAAGTAATTTATTGAGACTGGTGGGGTTGTTGTGGTAGTAAAGCATAAGAATTTTTTTTTGTTCGTCTTACAAATGCCTAGACTTTATAAAACAAAGTTTGTGTTAAGAAAGAAGTTCCACATCGGTTGCGAGATGGCCTGAATATATGGTTATAAGTGAGGGGCAGCCCTCACCTTACAAGCCGGTTTTGTGAGGTTGAGTTAGGCCCAACACTCAATTATAAGAGTTTGTTTCAATTGATGGTAATTCTTCTTATTCATCGAGTTGTTTCTACTTTACAATTCTTTATGCTGCTGGAATTGTGGATGAGTTTGGACCTGAAAGTAATGGTGATGTACTTATGCTTTAACTTTACATGTTTATTCACAACTTGGTTCTGGTTCAAAGGGTCATCAGGGCTTGTGTTTGGGTTAACTGGAGATAGTGTTGCATTGTTTGCTTATGTTTGGGTGATTTGGAAGACAAGAAATGATCGGATTTTCAATAATATCAAAGGGTAGTGGACAAAGCGGTGGAAACTATGAAACAAATCTCACGGCATTGGTTTTTACATACAACAGTGAAGGGGCCGTGTTGCTCTATTTCAGCTGATCGGAATCCGTTTTGGTGGTTGGTTTGTATGTTATGCTGTTTTGGTTGCCTGCTATGTGAGTAATCTAACTACTTCTCCCCCTTGTATGTTCTGATGAGGAATATGTAGCTTTTTGTGTTTTTTGTTTTGGGTTTGTAACCTCTGTGCTCCATAAACCTTTTAGCTTGATATGTACGATCCAATTTAACTCTATTAGCTATAAAATAAAAGAAGTGTGCCCAATATATATTATGTTGACACATTATTAAATAGCGAGATGCATTTATTATCACTTTATCATCAGTAATTAGTGAACCAATTTATGAGGTCTTTGTAAATTGCTTCATATTGATATAAAGGGCGCACACATGATATTTAACTAATAAGTTGCTTAAAATTTCAAAATTTTGACATAATTTGACACATTAACCAAATATTTGGAGTAATTAGCCACTTTTTAACAAAGAATCTACCATCTTATTTTTCTGTAATTCAATATCAGTTGCGACTGGTTTCTCATCTTATATTAGTACAAGAATCATAAAAGGAACACTCTTGATTTTTCACTAATAAGTTGCTTAGAATTTCTAAGTTTTGACATAATTTAACACATTGACCAAATACTTGAAGGAATTGCCCAAAACTAATGTGGTGAGTCCTATGAAAATTATTGGAATATTCAAGCACAAATTTGGTTAAATAAGATTTCGTCTCTCAAACATGGAAAAATTATTCAATTTTAACACTATGAACTGTAAAATATCATAAGTTTGTTCAATTATCATGTTTACATGTTATTAAATAGTGAAATGTATTTAAATGCTTACCAAAACTAATGTGGTGAGTCCTATGAAAATTATTGAAATATGCAAGCACAATTTTGGTTAAATAAGATTTCGTCTCTCAAACATAGAAAAAATATTCAATTTTAACACTATGAACCGTAAAATATCATAAGTTTGTTCAATTATCATGTTTACATGTTATTAAATAGTGAAATGTATTTAAATGCTTACCAAAACTAATGTGGTGAGTCCTATGAAAATTATTGGAATATGCAAGCACAATTTTGGTTAAATAAGATTTCGTCTCTCAAACATAGAAAAAATATTCAATTTTAACACTATGAACCGTAAAATCTCATAAGTTTGTTCAATTATCATGTTTACATGTTATTAAATAGTGAAATGTATTTAAATGCTTACTAAAACTAATGTGGGGAGTCCTAAGAAAATTATTGGAATATTCAAGAACAAATTTCGTTAAATAAAAATTCGTCTCTCAAACATGAAAAGAACTTGTCTCCGTTCACATCACCGGTGATCTTTCGAATCATGAAACCTTACGAAACGATACTCCAAAACCTCTGGTTGTATGTTTGTTTTCAGTTTGGTTTTGATAACTCTTGTTTTGTTGGTCTCTTGTACTCTTTTAGCTAGATGTAGCACTCCTTGTGCTCATCTAGTCTTTTAATAAATCAATTTATTTGGCCGTTTCAAAAAAAAATTGTATCCCTATACCCTAATCCAAAACCCTAAACCCTAAACCGAAACCCTAAATCAATAAACCCTAACCCTAAACTCTAAACCCTAAACCAAACCCTAAACTCTATATCCGAAACCCTAAACCAAATTTATTTTCTCTAAACCCTAAAACTATTAACCTGAAACCCGAAACCCTAGAAGGTTTTATATGATTTTGAATATTTTAGAAAAACAATCTTGGGGGTCCTTTGTAAAAATGTGGTTTATTGAAGTACACATTTGGTTAATTCTTGTGCAATATGTCTAACATAGATAAAACCTTCTATTTTAACTCTATTAACTCAATAAATTAATAAGTGTGACTCATTAACTCATATTCATGTGTCCACATTCTTATATGAGTTTGAATATTTTAGAAAAACAATATTGGGGGTCCTTTGTAAAAATGTGGTTTATTGAAGTACACATTTGGTTAATTCTTGTGCAGTATGTCTAACATAGATAAAACCTTCTATTTTAACTCTATTAACTCAATAAATTAATAAGTGTGGCTCATTAACTCATATTCATGTGTCCACATTCTTATATGAGTTTGAATATTTTAGAAAAACAATATTGGGGGTCCTTTGTAAAAATGTGGTTTATTGAAGTACTCATTTGGTTAATTCTTGTGCAGTATGTCTAACATAGATAAAACCTTCTATTTTAACTCTATTAACTCAATAAATTAATAAGTGTGACTCATTAACTCATATTCATGTGTTCACATTCTTATATGAGTTTGAATATTTTAGAAAAACAATATTTGGGGTCCTTTGTAAAAATGTGGTTTATTGAAGTACACATTTGGTTAATTCTTATGCAGTATGTCTAACATAGATAAAACCTTTTATTTTAACTCTATTAACTCAATAAATTAATAAGTGTGGATCATTAACTCATATTCATGTGTCCAAATTTTTATATGATTTTGAATATTTTAGAAAAATAATAGAGTTACCATATGTGTTAATAGTAAGATATTTTTGATTTTTTTTTTTAAAATCAATATTGGGGAGTCCTTTGTAAAAATGTGGTTCACAAAAGAATAAAGTTGGTTAATTCTTGTGCAGTATGTATAATATAGATAAAATATTTAATTTTTGGGTTAATTATATTTTACCTCCATGTAAAATACATTAAAGTTATTTTACTCTCTGTAAAATTATTTTGTTACTTTACTCCCTTATAATATAAGATTCTACACTTTATCCCATAGACAAAGTCAATAAAATATGACTTGGCAGAATAATGATGTGGCGTGCCACGTGGCATTTTTAAAAATTTTCTTTACTCAGTTTCTTAAAAAAAAAATTCAGTTTTTTTTATTATTTTTTTTATTTAGTGGATGTTTTGATTTATGGCGGTTTAAAATTCTCACTAAATAGTCGATTCACTTTTTTTTAATATATCTATTATTTATTATCGGTTTTTAATATAATTTAACGGCGGTTATAAACCCTCGTTAAATAACATGTGCACTTTGCATAATAAATTATTAATTTGCCGAGGTTTATTAAATTGCCGCAAAATAAAATTTCCACTATTATTAATGTGGTGAGTCCTATTTAAATTCTTATACACTCTTATCCCCTTTAAATTTCCATTATAAACGTCTATGAGAAATGAGATTCTTAGACGACCGAATCAATATTTTCGCACTTACATATCTCACACATTAATATCTTTCATTTATTTTGTAATTTTTTGGTACATTAATATCACCTATTTAAAAGTATGTTATAAACATCTATGAGATTATACACGGCCAATCACTATTCTCGAACTTACGTATCTCACATATTAATATCTCCCACAGAAATATCAATTATAAATGTCTATGAGATTCTTGTATAACGAGATCACTATTCTCAAACTTAAATACCTTGCACATTAATATCTCTCACTTAAATATCGATTATAAACGTGTATGAAATTCATATACGACTCGGTCACTTGTATTCCACTTAAATATCAATTATAAATGTCTATGAGATTGTTAGACGTTCAAATCACTATTCTCAAAATTACATATCTCGCACATTAATATATCTCACTTAATATCGATTATAACGTCTATAAAGGTTGATCATGAAGCAAATGAGTATTTTTTTTGACAAATGAAGCAAACGAGTATTGTAATGTTTAAGTTTTTAATTTTACATCATGTATTTTTTGTCTGGTTTAAAATTTTCATTATAACATCTTTTAATAGAATTTGTATACTTTATTTATATTTTTTTCGCCAATTTCACAATGCTCATTCTTTATTTTGTTATAATGACAAACAAAATAAGTTAAGCGACAAATATTTAATTTAATCTTCTTTTTAATTATGATAACTTAATGAACTATTTTGTGTATGATAACTTAAATCTAAAAGACTATGAAAATTTCAAAATATTAAATTTCATTATTTTTCTTTAATACAAATTATAATGTTTGTTCATTATGAAGAAACAAAAACATTATAATATGATTTCATTTTTAATTTAAAGTTTTATTTTAATAGTTTAAAAATGTCTTTGTATCGTATATAACTTTTAAGTTTTTAAAATTGATTAAAATAATATAACTTATATTTTTATTTAATGTTATTTATACGAATCATAATATATTTAATTTATTTTTTATAAAAAATATATTTTTATTCTAATAATATATTTAAGCAACTTATAAAATATAATATATCAAATTCACTATTTAATACTTAAATAAATTACTCCAATAATAATTTAAAATCAATTAATAAATAATATTAAAAAAAATAATCCCGTACTTGGTAAGGGCTAATATACTAGTAGATATATATTGTTTAGGTGGTTTTTAAATTTATTTTTTAATTAGAAAAACTAGATAAAAATACTAATCTCCAATTTAGGGGGAGGGGGGTAGTTCAATTTGTTAAGTTGACATTAAGAGTTAAAGAGCTACAAGAGGTTCATAGTTCGAATCCTGACAAAAACGAAAAAATTGATAATATACTAACAGTACATTAATAACAACGAACATTTAACTATAAAAAAAAATCTCTAATTTGTTTTTTTTTTTACATTAACTAATCTCCAAATATTAATCTCCATTTTTCTATCATTTTTCTTTGTATATTTACACATAGATAAAAAAAATTAAAAATCTGAAAGAAAAAAATTGTTTAGATGGTTTTTTAATTCATTATTATTGAATGTTTGATTAATATTTTTTTAATTAAAAGAAAGTTGGATCTATCATCTATGTATCATGAAGACCACCAAGAACATCATCGTCAACAAGAACAACAACATCAACAATAAAACAGCAACAACAATCCCATCAAATCATCATCTATTCATCTTCATCACACTTACTTTTTTTCCTACCTTCTTTCTCTGATCTTTGAGCTTGATAGTACTCCAGTATATAACTCATCGAGATCTAAATCCAATTATACAAATTGAGATAGAAACAAGGTAACACTCCATAACAGAAACAAAATTGTTGGAATTTCTCTTTAGCCTCTTGTATGAACACAAGTAATGAAAACATAAATAATACACAAAGTTAAAACTAAAGCTCAAAATCTAACACTAATAGGACAATAACAGTAATGCTATAGAACCAAATTTGAAAATATAAATTCATTATTTAATATTTATCAAATAACAAACAACAACAAAATTTTGTAGTTTGGTGGTGGAAGGAGGAGGAAGAGGAAAAGAAATATAGGAAGCAGGGGAAGAGAGAGGACAACCACCACATAGATTTCTCTCACGTGTGGGTTTAATTTTTACAAATTAAAAATAAATATTAATTGATGTATTCATGAACAGTACCGTATGTGTTGTGAAAGTGTTGTGAAAATATCGTGTGCCAATATCACACCTGATTATTTATATATAAGATTGAAGAAAATATTTGTAGATAAAAGACGAATATGTACAGTTGAAATTGTTAGCATTATTTGAAATTATACATTGAACTTTCCACCTCCTTATAACCTTTCTTATATTAAAAAAAAAACATATTAACCATTGAATCGGTTTTAGTTAATAAATATCAATGAAATTACGTACCAAAAAAATATTAATACTAAAATTTAATGTGTGCAAAAATTTATTAAATAAATGAAGTAAATTAAACAAAAGTTACAATTAAATTAATCACACAAAACCATAGAAAAGAGACAAAGTAATTGCAATTTCAGAAAGAAGCCTTAGATGTTTGAACACAATTGGTGAAGACATTGAATCCGTGAAGCAAAAGCCAATTTTCATCTTTTGATACATGGCTTGTAACCTTTTTCCTTATCTACTCTTCTTAGGAATGATGAAGCAAGAACAACACCATAATGATAATCCAAATAATTATGGCCTCAACTCTCATGGTCGGTTTCAGATTATTTAAGGGAAGTGAAAAAGGTCAAACATATTTTATTTTTATTGTTTTACTCATGTAGTTTAGTAGTTAAAAATTTAATCTTAAAGATGAATTAATAGGATATTTGAGATTCGAACTCTGCCGGAATTCTGCTCTTGCATATATAGTGCGAAGTCTTTAGTATTCTTTAGTATTTTTTTATTTTGTCATGTATAATATGCTTAATTTTATGTGATTATTTTTTTTTTTGGTTAGAAAGCTAAAAGAAAGAAAAAAAATTAAAAAAGAAAATTAATCATGTCAAAAGAAGATTATCGTTGCATCGTTTATAAAGAGATAACGTACGCCTTCTAAAAGAGAAGTATAAGTCGATAAATCACTATCTAATTAAGGAGCCTCCAAGAATTTAACGAATAAATTTATACATGATTTCTCTCTCTAAGAATGTGATAAAAGGAAATATTAATTTGAGATAGAAATTTTTTGATATCTTAGACAACAGAGCGTAAATACAATACTTAACTTAATAACTTAAGACTTTTGATAAAAATGACGCAATGTAAAAAATCAAAGTAATAAACAAAAGTTCATAATATAAATTCCCATGGTTATAAAATAGAATATGATTTTGGTCAGCATGCACTATGGGATGTCATCTAATTCATTTTGTCGACGCCAAGAACTAAATTATAGATAAGTCAAATGAGATCAACCTTATTCAACAATTGCTGTAAATATTCTTCTTATATTCCATCATTTTTTATAACAGAATCATATCATTTGGGTCCCAATCATAAGTCATAACACTTACTACAATATCATGCCCTGTACTAGACCTACTAGCAAACAAATCAACGGCTGTGATCTCACCAAGAATCCCCTTATTGCCCTACACACTCATTGGTTTTCCTAATTCAAATTCAATTTTCGAAAATCTCATCATTCTTTCCTTACATTTATGTTTGACAAACTAGTTTTCTTTACAAAACAGCGTTGTTATTTTACGAAAGAATATTAATAAGTGAATTAAGACGGTATTGAACTCGAGTGATTACTAAATTTTAGTATAGAACGTATTTTTGAAGAATTCAGATTTGATGTATTAGTGAAACAATTCTAGATTAAACTTTAATTTACTTATTTTATCGTCTAAATTTGAATTATTAGAATTTCATTTCTCATATAAGGAGAAGGAACTATATGTTAATTTCTTCCACACAAACTCAATCACTAAGTCATTTCAATCTTTATGACAAATTTAAGATTATGTCTAACATGCACAAGTTTAATAAGGGGTGCACATTGTACCATTTATGAATAAGACTATAAAGAATATGAATTTTATAAAATTTATTGTTGGATTAAAAATTTAGATCATATATATAAATCATCCACATTAATTTTTTTAAAAATTAAAAAACATTTGATATTACTGAGACTTATCAAGATTAACGGTATATAATTTTTTATTGAATATCATTTAACTTGATGAGTTTCAATAATATATTAAATAATTTTAAAAAAAAATTATTTCGAAAGTTTTTGTCTTTTTACTACTAGATCAAAAATTGTCACTAATCTCAAAAAACAACCCAAAAATGTCATTTAAAAATTAAAAGAAACAAGTTCCGCCAAATGTTAGTTTGTTTAGTGATGATTAACATTGCACTTGATACGACTCGATGGTTAAACCAAAATAAAAAGAAACAAGTTCCGCAAAAATTGACTACTTTCTCAATCTAGAGCAATCTTATTAACACATGAAGACCATAATGATGATGATGAAGAGCGTGACACCATCCTATCATCATTAATCATGTTCTTACCAACGATGTCGTTTTATTCAAGAAACAAATAAAGTAATTAACCACTAATTAAATATCATTATTATGCAAGCTAAGCTAATCAATCCAATGTCAAAATTACACACCAACACAACACCATAATCATAAACACATGTAGTACTATATATATAGCATAATAATCCCTCACATTTCTCAATTGAAAATTTCAGTTAAAAAAACTTTGCTTAAAAAAATTCATATCACAAAGTGAGACCTTTGAAGACTTCATCAATGGCTGTCAAACTTTACATTGTGTATGTTTCTTTAATCTCTCTTTTTAACTAACAATAATTTTTTACTTAATTTTTAATCTCTGATTTGTTCTGTCTTTGTTTGTTAGTGCTGTTTTTCTTGCTTTTTTTTTTTTTTTTGCTTTCTATTATTTTTTTTGTGCTGTGGATTTTCATATATGCTGATCAAGATTGGATTTTGTTTAGTGGGTTTTGTTTAATTCTTAAATGGGTTGTTAAATTTCATGTCTTTTGAAAATTCTGTTAAGATCTTGGAGTGTTTTGATTTTCTTTGATCTGATACATTGTTTGTTTTGGACTGTGGTTTTTTTCTTCAAAAATGGTGCTGAATTTTTGATGAGTGATGATATTATATAAATAGCACCCCTTTTGGTGTGTTTGGCTTGTTCTGAATTTTGTTTGGTTCTAATTGGAATTAACCTCTGCCACAAAAAGCACATTTCCAATTATTTTATTAGTTTATTTTATTCTTTTAAGATTTTAATTGATTTATTATTGGGAAGAAAAATAAGTCAATTGAAATTAAGATATTTAAAGACTCTTTGTATATGTACTTTTGCAATTTTCTGCTACTTTATTCATTTTATTTGAGATTTATTTACTGTGTTGATCACTTTCATAAAGAAGAACATGTAGATTTCTGACTTATGTTTGTAAATTTAAAAACAAAGATATCATATTTGGGAATGTGCTTATTGGTAATTGTTGAAGTATTGATGATTTCCGATTTTGCACGAAATCAATGTTAGCACATTTGTCAATCATAATCAGAAACATGTATATATATAATCAAGAAAATCTGAATTTTGTTTGCTAGCAATGAGTTGGGGCACCAATAACAATGTTAATACCCTCGTCCGTCGTCCCAATTGCTCCGTGGATAAAAAAATTCAATGCATTCTGTATCAATATATTGCATTACACATTTCTCTGCTGCCAATCATATTAGGTCTTGTTCTAAGTTCTTACAGAGGCTTTGCTGTTATAATTGTATCCTGGTTTTGATCCTATGTTTTTAGTTCAGTAATGATACTTTGTGAAAAAGCTGTATTGAGTTTTTTTAATTTCAAATGCATGAGCATAATTCATGTCACAAGTGTGATTTAAGTTGTTACAATACTTGTTACTATATTTATGTTTACATTTTTTTTCATAGGTACTACTCCATGTATGGACATGTGGAGAAACTAGCAGAAGAAATAAAGAAAGGAGCTGCATCCGTGGAAGGCGTTGAGGCGAAACTATGGCAGGCATGTAATTGTGTTACAAAAAATTTACATTTCCTTAGTGCATTTGATAGAGCACATAAATGTGTTAAGGTCAACAACCGGGTTTTGAACCAAATGTTAATGTTCTTGCATACAATACAACTGTTACATAGTTAAATTAATTATTCTGCCGGCTAAGTTCCTTTATTGTGACCATATTCTGTTGCCTATGGTGCCAATTTTAATTCAAAACTTACAGCTTTTGAACATGTCATAAGTTGTTTACAATAGCTCTTTCAAATAGTCTCAAATTCTTATGCCAGTAGATAAACTCAAATAAGTTTATCCGAATAGATCGTTACTTGCTAACTGTACTTAACCTTTGAACAGGTACCTGAGACACTGCAAGAGGAGGTGCTAGGTAAGATGAGTGCACCGCCCAAGAGTGATGTCCAAATCATCACCCCAAATGAACTCGCTGAGGCTGATGGTTTTGTGTTTGGCTTCCCAACAAGATTTGGAATGATGGCTGCTCAATTCAAAGCTTTTCTAGATGCTACTGGTGGTTTGTGGAGAGCACAACAGCTCGCAGGCAAGCCAGCCGGAATCTTCTACAGCACCGGTTCTCAAGGTGGCGGCCAAGAGACTACAGCGTAAGACCATCTGTTTCAGTATGTTGTTTCTTAGACCTTGTTTGGATAAACAACATTAAGCACATATGAAATAAGCACTTATTATAAGATAAAATAAAATTAAGCACATATGAAATAAGCACTTATTATAAGATAAAATAAAATTAAACAGTTTTCATATAAGTTTTAACTTTTAAGCTATTTTCATAAGCTATCACGTATAGAAATTAGCTTACAACAGTTTATAGACATGTCATCAGTTGTTTTCATAATCTTTTCAAATTGTGTGGAATCCTTTATGTTGCAGGCTTACTGCTATTACTCAGCTGGTTCATCATGGAATGATATTTGTTCCAATCGGTTATACATTTGGAGCCGGCATGTTCGAAATGGAGCAAGTGAAAGGTGGAAGTCCATATGGTGCAGGAACATATGCCGGCGACGGTTCAAGACAGCCAAGTGAGCTTGAACTGCAGCAAGCATTCCATCAAGGGAAATATCTTGCCACCATCACAAAGAAACTCAAAGAAGCTGCATAATATAATGCCGATTTCATATATAGACAATATACTATATAATAAACTACACCAAAATATTTGAGCTGCATAAATATTTCTTTAAAATCATGACCAGTTACCATTTTTTTAGACTTGGAATATATTTGTTATATTTTTCTGTTGCTACATTTTTTCCTTTGAATTTACTAAAAGAAAATGCTTTGCATGAGTGTTGGAGGATTTATAGTGGTTGTTGCAAATTTGTTGAATGATGAAAGTTTGTTTGTCTTGTTGGTTTGTGTTAGGCTGGGAAAATACTTGTTCCCATCTTTTGTATAATTGTGTTCCATTAATGAACTTTAATTCCAATAAGCAAAGTTTTATATACTACATTGTCTTTATTATTCTCTCATATGATTAAGATTGCATGTTTGAAAAAAATGGTTGCTCTTCGTCCCTTTAATTGATCAGAATCTCTCCTATGTCCCCAACCTACAGGGAGATCGTTCAAATGTTAATGAATAATTAGAGATAACTCCCGATAATACCAATTTTACGGAGAGATGTCTTATGTAGTGTAAATCTTATCATGAGATATCTTCCGGTAGTGTGTTTACTAATGTGAGCGATTCAGGGGGACGAAGAGCAACCATCTTGAAGAAAACGTTAATTAATTTGTATGTCTTGCTTTTGGTTGTATTCAACAAATGACTCAATGTGTTATGTGTGTAACAAATGCAGATGCAGATAGCAGTATGGGCTATTCAAAAAACTTTGGGCCAGCGGTCTTAGATGGGTTTCAGGACATTTAGGGTTGGGCTGAAAACTCAACTTAAATATGGGCTTTAACAAACATGTTCAAGAAAATTTCTCTTCTCCTCCCTCCGCACTTCTTTAATTCTCCTTTAAAATCCCAAATTATCCTTCAATTTGCGACGTAGAACTCGAACTTAATTTCGGGATCTAGAACCCAAAGTAAATTTTAGCATCTGGATTCCGAAATTTTTCCTACACACCCAAAACCCCGCATAATCTTGCAGGTCTCAATAACATATCAAATAATTTTCAACTTAAATTAAACTAAAATAACTTAATCAACTTAACTTTATTATAATATATGAACAACACAAAAATACAACATTGCATAAGTTTTGTCCCTATCTATATAAAACCTCTTATTAAGTTTATGCAAAATAAAATAATAATTTTTTTATCAAATAGTTTAGTGGTTCAAACTCCATCTTTTTTAAAGTGACTAAGTAAATATATCAGAATTTGAACTCTGATTCCTATAAATATTACATGCAATATTCGAACAAACTGAGTTAAACTCGCATATACAAAATAAAATAAAGTTGTCATATATACATGGATGATTGAAATATATACACTATAGAGGCAGTTTACTGATAGGACAGTCCATGAAACAAAAATAGGTAGTCATGGAAACAAATACTCTGATCCACATTGGTTTCAATTCATTATTGTGAAAGAAATCCAATGTCATGTGATTCAAACAGAGTTCTTTTTTGGTAATTTATCTATTTTGGTCCCATTTTTCTTCTCATTAGTTTGTGTCATTGAGTTTCTACTTCTTGTTTTGCAGCATCTTGCTCTATCATTTCATGACAAAAAGTGTATTCCTGTTCTCTTTTCTGAAGCTACATCAGCTAAAGTTAACCACGCTCATGAATTTCAGCAGTTCAAATTATTTTTGATTCCAATGACAGAGGTTCTTGTCAAACAACATGATCAAAGAAGACTGACATTACACATGATGTTCAGATGTATTTTGAATGGAATCTGTGCATTGAAAAGTTATATATATGTAGTCTTACTCTTAACCTTGTATATATACTTGTTTGATTGACAATTAGCTTAGTTATTAATGATGAATTGAAATAAAATTGTTTCATAATTTTGTGGCATTTCGATTCCTTGCAGTCACAATCTGTATTCCAAAATCAAAATTTATGTTCTTTTTATCAATTAAAATATACATTAAAGTCTAGATCATCTGGTCTCGACCGATTAATCACCAACATATTGATTATTTAGCGTAAGTAAGTATGTAAGTATTTGCGCAAATGGTTTTTTGTTCCAACTAAATATTTTTCATAAACAAGATCTAATGATTGAATTGATAATAAATTACTCCATCCATTCCAAATTATAAACACCCTTTTAAAAAAAGTCTAATCCTTGAATATAAATCATTTTACAAATTACTATGCGCACTTATTATTGGGTAAATTTTATCAACATTGTGTAATTTGTATACCATACCACTCCGGTTAATAATTCGTATACAAACAACATTGTGATTTCTCTTTGATTATTGGGTAAATTTTATCAGACTTTACTTATTTCTCAATCGAATTCAGGCCGATAATTAAAAGGGTCCCCATATAACCTAAAAATCGGAAGATTAACACAAAAAATAATTATTAATACCTTAATGTCTAATGCCATCCACATCAATACACAATCTCTAGACTCAATTTTCATGAATTACTCTCATATATATATAAATAACAATTCAATTTTCAAATTTATTAAATAATAGATATATTTGATTTATATTATAATATTAATATATCAATTACTCAATAAATTTTTACTTGTATATGAGATTGGAGGAAGTATGTCTTGGAATTCATGTTTTATGAACATAATAAACAAAAAAGAGAGAGTACACTATAGATGGTAAGACAAATTTTCTTTGGAGATCAGTCTTTCGTTAAGATGATAAATTCTTACCTATATCATAATATTTTATCTTAAATTAATATCTCAGCTTTCTAAAATAATATTGATCATCACATATGACAATCTATAATTAAGTAAGACAAATTCTGTGGACAGGTATATTAGGATAATCAAGTGACATGGAGCCCAATTACAGGCTATCATAGTTAACATAATAATGACTATATGCTTTAGATGTTACATACATATTTGCATTAATCTATGTCCAAATCTTGGTAGGGAAGTTATAAAGTGAGATTTGGTAAAGTACTTCTAATCAAAAAATGGCGCCACCCACATGGTTCAGAACAAAATCGTTTCAAATATATAGTCTCTAGTAGCCAATAGCTGCATAGCCAAAACCAGGCAAAATTGTCTCCAAAGATATATATATAAATGATATTATGATGCTATATGATTTCTTATTCTTATTCAATTTTTGTGCTCTTGGCAATGTAGTTGTTAATATACTAAATAATTGAGCTCAAATAATTAAATATTTTTTTTTGTGAAGAAGGTAAAATTATATTAAAAAACTATTTTAACATAAGACATGTCAAAAAAAATAAACGATAGTTATTACACATTATAAAAAAATAGTTTGAAAAGAACTCAAATTATAGCTTGCTAAAACAATATTCGACCAAACTTAATGTTTTAATCAAATTCTAAATTATTATTACTTATTTTTTAAGAAAACAGAGGATTATAGTAAAAAAAAAAACAGATTTTTAGTATTTGTTTTCTTTCTCTTTTCAAATGTAATACATGCAAAAAAGTTAATCCTATATAAGTAGAAAACATACTATCTTTTTTTTTTGACAAAGAAAACATACTATCTTTAAACATAAGCATAAACATTTTTTTCATATAGGTTTCTATGATTTTCTCCTAGAGGTCTTCATTTATTTTGAAAAGAAAACAAAATTGATAATGATGGGCATATACTTTATTCAAAATTAGGACCATATGTGTCCTCTTGGAGAGGATATTAAGATATTATATAAATAATATTGATGATTAATATTTTTCTTCTTTATACACATACTTCCAATGGAAGCCCCTATGTGTGGCCATTCGGTATAAAGCATAAAGCATGTGAAAAAAGCATCTAAAAAAAATATAAATATCTTTCTAATTTTATCTTGTGCAAAATAATAAACATTTAAATTGAAAAAAAAAAATACTATTAAAATCTAAAAGGGAGACTTTGTGGGCCCCCTATGACTTCCACTCACATATTCCAAATACATAAATAAATCAAAAGTGAGATTTCTAATCAAATGAAGTATCCCTTCACTTACTCCTTCTAAAATATTTCTATAATTCAATGATTCTTTCAAATAAATTTTCTTTTTATTTCCCCTTAATTTAAAGGTAGTGCCAGCTCTATTCATATGGTAAAGGGTGAACAACAATACATGTTATAAAATAATTCTCCTAACAACATTCTCTATGTCGTTACTTCATATGATCTTAATTAAACTTAGATTTTTTTTCAGTTTTAACATTAATAAATTGAGTTTATAAAAAACAGAAAGCAAATAAAATATTCAAACCCAATACAAATGATGTAAAAATTTGTATATGAAGTTGATTCATATATAAACGCAGTGGCTACAAAGTTTTTGGATCAAAATCTACTTAAATATAATAGATTTAGATATTGATCCAAAGAATTTGTTGCTACCATAGAAGATCTAATTATCTCTCTAAATTAGAAATTTCTCTAATTTTTAATCAACTTTGTCATTCCTCTAATCTCACGCTTGTAAGCCTAATACTTCAATTATTACAACTCCAAATGGTCCCAAATATTTCCCAAACCCTAAATAATTCTGAATGTAGTTGGCCCATCAATAACTATCTTTTTGAAGAGTCCCTTCCTTTTCTTTCTCTTTCAACAAAATTTTTTCCCTTCTCCCCACTCTCTCTTTTTCCATTTCCCTCATTAGAACTAACTAACTTTACATATTTAAGTGGGCTTCTTTGTCTTCTTTCATATTTCTTCTCTTTTCTTTTATTTTATCATTCCCAACTTGGCTAGGTTTGATAAGGTTACATACATGCATGCCCTAGTTGTAAGATATTGGTTCCTTGTCACAATATGTTTAATCCATTAATATTATCTCGATGTTCCTCCGAACGTTGGTGTCCAAAAATCAACTGTTGTTTCATGAGTCACGGGAAATGTGCTAGAAACCGGTACCAAACATAGCCCTCGACTTTTAAGGTCTTGCTTTGCACTCTCGGATTTTTTTGATTTGCTAGAATTCTGCATTAATAAAGTTAAAAAAAAAAAAAAAGCATTATAATACATACAAATTTAGGGGAAAAATCATCACCATGATAGTTCTAAATTATAATCCATAACTACGTTGAGGTCGAACGGAATATAAAGAATATGTTGAAGCCTGTGTAACAACAATTGTGACTGCACCAATTGCATATTTTATCGTAATATCAAGATTCAAGATCATATTGCAAAGGAAGCTATAAATTATAACAGTGAGAAACATCAATGTATGGGAATCACATGTTTCTATTTATATAGTTAGAGTGAAAGTATTGTTTTAATTTTAAAATCACCCTTCAATTTTTAGTGGAAATACACATAATAATATTAATTGAAATTTCTATATATTATTATATATTTATGCTACCTGATGAATCTCTGTTGGAGCTCCAATTTTCATATATGGGGTGCTCAAAACCTGTTGATAAAAACACAAAGCATATATATATGATATATCATAAGATGAAAACTTTGTAATATTTTTTTACTTAAATAGGTTTTGAATATATCTTATAAATTAGTATCACTTTATGAATTTTAGTAACTACCAATGTTTTTTCTTAATAATCTCATCATAATTTAGTGATTTCAGAAATTAAACATATAGTAAAAAAATAATCACCAAAGTCACTAAATTATTAGGGATTAATAAACATCAATAATATTTTTTTATAAATTAAATTTGACTTGTGATATTTTATAAAGACTAGCTACTAGAAGCATAAAAAAGCTACTAGAAGCATAATTTAACCATTATTTTTTAGCTTTAAGATTAAGAATTTACAAATAGGTAATGGGACTTACTGTAACCTGCTCATGGAGGAATTTGATGTATTCAATGGCTTCAGAAAGCACTGAGGCTGTATCAGTCTAACAAATATAACAAATTTATAAACTTTTATCAATAAAAAGCATTATAATATCAAAATTTATTCTAGAAATAATTTTTTAATATCAAAATTTTGATCTCAGATACACAATAAATATTTTTATTTTTGTGCGTGCCAATTTTGTAATGTGCATAAGTTGTATTTTAGAAGATATAATAAATTTTGACAAATTAGAAGATATAAAAAAAATAAAAATAAAATAAATATATATGGTATCCGTCTCATATTATAAGAGAAAAAATAAAAACCACGTTTATTAAGAAAAAGTAAAATATAATGATTGGAAGTATGTTTTTTTTTAAAAAAGTTGTATGGAAAATTGGTTATTGATTATAGAAAAAGTAAGAGAGAGAGAGAGAGAGAGGAAACTTTTCTTGAAAAGATAACTTTTCTCTTATATTATGGAACAAAAAAAATGTTTTTTATTTCTTATATTATGGGACGGAGGGAGTACGATCTCAATGAATCGTATGTCTGCATATTATTTTAGTAGATTTATCATACAATCTACCTACCAGTTGAGTTAAATTCAAGGGAACAAGTCATATGTCAATGTATATTCATATTCAAGTAATATAATTGATCATATGTTAGAAAACAAATATTTTCTCACCATTTATCATAGAACTTAAATTCACAAAAGAAATGATGAACAACATCAATTAGTATATAACATATTTATCATTTTATTTGAAACTAACCTTTCCAAAAGGAGACACTAATTGTTGGAGTGCAGTGATTCTGTCTCCCATCTTCTCTTTTCTCACCTAAGAGGGAAAGAAAGTTGAATTACAATTTTCATAAATTCATATCCATAAATTTAATTATGAACTCAAAGAAAAAAAGAAAAAGAAATATTAAAAAGGTTAAAGGTTTCCCTTAATGTTAAAAGTTTAGTTGCACTTATTGTACCTTAAAAGCTGGCAAAGTTGATGGGGTTTCGTTACGGGTCCTTTTGGGTGCTGGCTCACTCCCACTTTTCTTCACCACAGGACTCACCTCAGATATATTCTGCAAAAATATTGTTACTTTATGAATTAATTAAACTTTATACCACATCATATACTCTTCATTTCATCCTTATAATATAAAGCATCATCAAATATACACAAACACTTTTCTTATTATACGTATTTCAGTATCAGACACACATCGGTATCAGACACAGACACACATCGATGTCTGTATCATGTCCAGTATTATTTATGTCTGTATTCATGCTTCATGGTATGTATACACATTGATACTGAAAAATATAAAGTTAATGACCAAAAAATGAAATCTCTCTATAATTTCTTCGACGCAAAATTTAGTAACAAATATAGAGATTTCTTGTTTTCCCTCCTAACTTTTTTCCCGCTAATTTAACTGTCTTTAGTAGTCAAGATTTTCAATTATATCTTATCATGTGTTCTTTGTTAAAAAAATTACTTTGTAATTTCAAAAGATAGAGTTAAAGACAATTGTAAAATGATCATTAGTATTATTGTTGCATTAATAACAATATCGTCTTTATCAAAAAAATATTTTAAAAACACTTCTCACCATATATTTATATATGAGTATATTTTATTATAATACAATGGGAAAAGTGAGATGTAATTCAATATATGTTAAAAGAAAAGAAATTAGACAATGCATTTATATATATATATATATATATATATATATATATATATATATATATATATATATATGCTTGTGATAAAACATGTTATGTGGTATAGTATAGCAATATATAGTACTGTAATAATTTTCCTTTGCAAAAAAAATAAAAATAGTACTAGTGTAATACCTTTGATTGTGAATCAAAATTTGGGGTGGAGAATTGAGGTTGCAAAGAAGGGAAGAAACTTGACCTAACATCCTTGATGGAATTAGCACCCTCATGAGAAGCATTCCAAAAGGGGGTGTTGTTGGTAAAATGTAATTGGTTATTGGTAGCTTGTTTTGGAGGTGAAGCTCTCATCAAAAATTGAGGAACTTTATTAGACCAATCATTAGAAGGCATATTCATATTCAACTCATTATTGGAGTTTAATCCATAGTTATTTGTTGGATATGGAAAACTACTCATACTAATGGATCTATTCTCAAATGAACCTTGTAAAATTGATGATGGAGTTCCATATAAAGTTGAAGAATCAATTTGAAAATTTGTTGGTAAACATTGGCTTGTAATAACATTGCTATCTCCAGAACTATATTGAGGACTAAATTGGTTTTGATCCAAAGAGAAATTACTTCTATTCACTTGTTGACACATCCCCATCACATTTTCTTGCTCAAAATTATTCCTTGTTGAACTCAAATTCTCTTGTAACATTGTGCTGAAACTGTTCTCTGCTCCCTTCTCACCTCTTCTATATCATCATCAAATAAACACCACAAAAGTCACAACTTTTAGCTCATGAAGATGAGTTTTTACTTTTTATTCAACAAAAAAAAAATGGGGGCCGCATAACAAAGGGTTTTTCAAGTCTCCGCAACCACAAAAAAGTTACAATTTTTAGCTCATGAAGATGAAATTCTACTTTATTAAAAAAATATTGCAATTGAAAAATAAAGATTTTTCAGGTCTCCGCAACAGCATCACAATTGCAATTTTAATTGCATCAATTGCTTTTTACCGCAATATGAAATTTCGCAGCATAATCACAACCACAACCCTAATTTCAAGTATTTAGAGAAAAAATATTATAAAAGAGAAAATGTTTGAGCTTGAGAAATAATTTTTTTCTCTAAATCTAACGGTTCATACAGCTGCATCACCATACTGCACACAAATAGAAAAAATGAAAGTTCATTTATTCTTCGAGGGTAATTTTGATTTTTTTTTCTATTAAATTATTATATTAAGACTAATTAAACACACTTACATCAAAGATGGTTGATTCCAATCCATAGAATGAGAAGAAAGGCCTAAACCCATCATATGCAAGTTGGGTTCAGATGAAGTAGAAGAATCTTGATTTTGTTGAATTTTCTGAGTATTATGAAAAGAATTTTCCATTGAAGATCTTGGTTTTATCTCTACCATATCTGAACTTTGCCAACCAAAATCAACTATGCTATTGTTGTTTGTGATTGCAGAGGAATTAGAAGATTGTGATGTTCCTCCACTTTGATGATCAAATCTCATGTTTCTTGATGCTGTGTCCCACCAATTTCCACTTGAATGATGAAATTGATTATCATCAGCCATAGTTTGATGAATTAATCAAACAATTTGTAGCTTCTATACTATGCTTGTATATATAGATAGATAAGTTGATTCTGATTCTAATGTTGTTTGGTTCAACCTTCACTATCTATATATAAATATAAATATAAATAAATTATAGTATATAGTTTAATTATTATGGGATAGAAAAAATAAAATAGATATAAGTTTGGTTCTATATGTGAATGAGTTAAGAGTTTGATAAAAATGAATGGAAAACGATTCTTAACTTCACATGTATTTATATTGGGAGATGAAGAGAGAAAGACAATGAGAAGAATGAATGAAGAAATTTGTAACCGACTAACAGGAATATGGTTGACACTTTGATAATTCAAAGGGTCATTGATAAGACATAGGAATTAAAATCAATTTAGGTTCAATTTATTTTATAGATAGATAGACTTTTGTTTTGTTTTGTTGCTACTTTAATTATTAAAGTTGTAGGTCTTCCAGCTGTTTGCTGTCTTAGATTTTTTTAATAAAATTTAGTTTTTTTTTTGTTTGTTAGAAAATGACACATACTTGAAAATTTATTAAATACAAAATAAAATAGAATCTCAAAATAGAATAATCCATGTGCCCTAAGGGCATATATTAAGAATCTAAAAATAGAATAATTATCTCAAATTTTGTGCATTGAAAATATAAAAAGTTTGGTCATTACACTAAATACACGGATCTCGATACAAAGTTTCTTTATTTATCTCACTGGGCACATGTTAACATTTTCCATAAAATATTAATAAAAAATTTATAGGAGAAAAAGTCATGTTAACATGTGCCATAATTGTAAGGGTTCTCTTAATCAAGGGTCGAATGTTCGATTTTCACCTTGAATATAAAGCAGTTTTAAATTTTTGGGTCAACTATCTCATCCATTGAGGTGTCTCCAATCTAGCGAGAGATTAGTCACTGCATTCGGCGGTGGATACCCCAGTCTCGATCAAAAAAACATGTGCTGTAAGGGCATATTTAAGGATATTCAAAATAATAATTTTATCTTAAAATTAATAATATTTGACTTTTAAACATATAAAAAACACAAGTTCCAATGTTAAGTTTCTTTTATTAGTATACTAACAAATATCTCAAGGGCACATGTTAATAGACTGAAGCATTATGCATAAATATTCTGTATTAAAGATTTAGAAATGAAATAATATTTCATAGTATGAACTTTCAATTTTTATATGCATTTTAATTTTAAGATAAATGGTTCAGAAGTTTTAGGTCAACTAGCAGAAAATATCGGAATTAGTAGGTCGAATCTTTGTGACTGAAGTTCGATCTTTGGTCTCTTCACTTTGTGTGTGTGAGTTTATGATTATTTTACTATTTTGTCTATATACCAAAAAAAAAAATCGAACAAATGCAATCAAGGTCTTTATGTTTCGCATTTGCAACAATTAAATTCTTTAAGTTTTTCATACGACAATAACTGATAAACTTAAAATTTAGAATTTTTGACGTAACATTCCTCTCAACAATAGCCGGCCCTAATATTTTCTATTCTCCCTCTCAACTTTCTTTTCTTCTTCCCTTATTCTTCTTCAATTGAAAAAGGGTGATTTTGAGTTTTTTTTTACTCAAAATCACCCATGTGGATCTTTTTTCTTCATCTTTTTCTCTAAAAAAATGATTTTTACAATGATTAGTTTTTGTTTTTGTGTGATTTCGTTGTCTTAGTACGAAATTTGTTTTTCAATCTTGTGCGGTGTTCTTGTTTTCCCGTCTTGTGTTGCGTTTTGTTATCCTGTCTTGTTACAGTGTTCGTTTAATTCAGATCGATAGATTGATTAACTTTGATAAGCTACTGATTCAACTAGTGACCAAGATCCTCAACGATGCATATCCGAAGACATAGGTATTCCGGTTACATTAATTTTATCATATTATTTGTAAGCACGATTATGTCGTTGTATGCTATTAAATCGGATGTTGTGAGTTTGTTCGCAAATTTATCCTTTTCGTTTTTAATGATGTTGAATTTGATTTGACTCTAATGTACTCTATCTTTTGAATCAAAGAACATTTTTATTTTTGTCCAAAAAAAGTTTTTCATGCTAAAAATGATCCTTTTAAGTTCTAACTTAGCTTATTACACTATTATCTTTTCAATTATCCTATGCTTACGTAAACACCGACAACCAACTATTAATTTAATTTTATGTTAAATATGCAAGATATGAATTTGAGGTCCAATATGATGTGAATCATGATTCCGTAACAATTTAATTAGACTAATTGAAAGGGAGAATAACTGAAAGAATTATAATGGCGCAACATACAAGTTAAAAATTTAAAAGAATTATTTTTAGCTAAAAATTTTAAAGGACTTATTTAATACCTAAAAAGTTTAAAGAATTTAACTGTTACAAACGCGAAATTTAAACATACAAAAAAAAACGCGAAATTTAAAGAATTCATACATTTGACCCAATTTTTACTTCTCATATTAACAAAACTAACCAAAATAATATAGTAGTATAAAAGTAGTATGTTAAAATATGTAACCGTACTAAATGTTAGTTTGTTCAGATATGATTGCACTGAACTTGGTAGAAAAGATCACGATTCGATTTCTACAACTATATTTGAGAGGGGAGTGAAACTACTTAGATGCCAGAACTCATCTTGAATTCTATACTACTACGCATCTTTCCTCTAGAGAAATCAGAGGATAAAAACAAAATAATAAAAAAATAAAATATGTAACTGTGTGATTAACAAGTAATTTTTTGCTTAGCGAATCTGGTTTGCAAATTCCTTGACCATCTGTTTCCAATCATTTTTTTATTCAAATTTACTTGTGTGCATCTTTTTCATCGTCTCTAATCCAAATAAATAGTTTATATATATATAGGGTTGCTAACTTCCTCCCACGTGGGAGGAAGTTAGCAAGCTTTCTCCTACAAATTTTTGTTGCGCACCTTCAATATATATAGATATTTCTCGTGCGCTCCCCAGCCATCCCTTATTTCTCGTGCGCCCTCAATATATATGGGGTGCGCGAGTAAAACATCTGGGAAGAGGCTTGCTAACTTCCTCCCACATGGGATGAAGTTAGCAGCCCCATATATATATATATATATATATATATCAAATTTTCCTTTCATCGTCTTAATTAATCATTGTTGTTTAATTTCGCATCTTGTATCTGCTTACTTTCCTATCATATTTTCGTATTTCCCTTGATTCATATTAGGAGATCAATTTCGATCACTTTTTTGTCAACGATCCGGATCTAGAGTCATAAGTATTTCAATCACTTTAATTTTATCACATTTATAGACATAGATATTTTATTTTATACTATTAATATGAATAAAGTAAATTTATTTATAAACTTATCATTTTCATGTTTAACAATATTGATTTTATGTTAGCTTAGTAAAAAAAATGAAATTGAATTTAAATTTGTAATATTTGGTCTATCAATTTAATTAAATATTATTTATTAGTAAAAGGTAAGAGCAACTAACGGTTCAATCTCTTGACACTATATTTGTATTTGGGAGATGATTATTGAACTACTTGATATTAGAATTCGCTTCGAACTTTGAACAATGTCGGTCTTGATATTTCTGAGGTTCTAGACCAATAAATAAAATGGATTTTTAATAAAAAAATTTGTATAATTTTTTTTAGAAGAACATCGTCTATTTAAATTGTAAATATCATCCACAACTTCAAAATTAGTCTTTTATCTTTGTAACTAACATAAACAAAAGGTCATATATTATGATCAATATCATCAAAATACATTTTAACTATACTTAAAAAAACTCTTTTTTATTTTGTTAAATATTTTTACTTTGTTTGAATTAAATATAGATTAGACCTAATCATATATATAACTACTTCAAAAAACTTATTTTGAAACCCCTACTTTTAGGAGCCCAAAAATAGAGCCTACATTGTCTTGGCTCAAAGACGGACTTGACTCTCGATTGTTAACTAGGGCATTTCTTCTAACTGCATGTGTGACATCTGTCAATGTGGCGCCACGTCACATGAAAGAGGTGTAATTTACTAAAATTTGCGAAATCGCGGGGCTAATTGATTAGAATACTGTTAAAGTTAGCTCTATGATTTTGCAAATTTTAGTAAATTACCCTTATGTGATGTGTATCCTGATCAATTACCCCTCCCTCATGTGATAGCGCCACGTTAATAAGTCTCACGTATACTGTTAACTATCATTTCATCAAAATAGACGGAATAAATTGAACATGAAATAATTGATTGACGTTTTATAATTTCAAAGAGTATTTACGTATTTTGAGATTTCAGAGAGTATTAGACAAGTTTTAAAATTTTAAAACAATATTTGACATTTCACTCTAAAAAAAATGTAAGAGTAAAATAAAATAATGATAATTGAAGAACATGTGTCAACAAGTAGGACCCAACCGGCGTGCAGGCGTGCGACGATATTCCGCTATATAGATTGTCAAGTGTCAACACCATCTTTTTCTCTTGAGAGTCAGAGCCCTGAAAATGACCCTTATGGAATGACCCTTATGTCATTTTTATTGTGTTATTTTCATTTTTGATAATTATTCATCTGTCATTGGTCACTTATCTATTACCTCAATTTAAATATTTAGAGTCTCCAATTGATCAAAATAGTAAATATTTTGGGCCCTTAAGTATATAGTTAGAGCCTTAGAGGTTTCATTTTTAGCTCATGTATATAGAATGTGTATCTTATTTGATTGTAAATAAGTGATCGATGAAGTGCTAATCTATGAAGTTAATATAATTAATCTCGCTTTTTTAACTGTTTAAAAAAAAAGTGACTGATGATGTCGCTAGTATACCCAATTTCTATTTTATATTTGGAGTAATTATTTTTGTTTTTTTATTGCACTAATTATTTGGAGTAATTGTTTTTGTTTTTTAAGCTTCGTTACAATTGGTATTACACTTTAAAATAAATTTTATTTGAAGACAAACAATAATATTGTTCATTTATTTGTAAGGTGTTTTCGTTATATTTTAATTTCATTTATATTGAACATGTTATTATGAATGAAATCAAATTGGTTTGATTTCCGTTAGAATAAGTGAGAGTAGTCATCATCTTATAACAACTGTGAATAAATTTTACATCAAAATCTCTACAAGACTAACCCAATAATTTATAATTGTCAGTGATATATTAACTAAATTTTTTTTACTATTTGCAAAGCTTCTTGTTTGATAAAAAAAAAATTGTTGAAAACATAAAATAGAGCTTTACTATTTGCAATCTTACCCTTAAAATTGTCTATTTTTATTGATCATTGGGGAACGGAGGGTACCACTTAAACTGATTTAAAAAATGTGAGACTAGTACTATTTGTACTATTGTTTTCCTATTAATATAATTTTGCATTAAAAATTATCTTAGTCTAGAAATTTGTCACACACACAAACAAACTCACTTCCTGTTAGTATGAACAGAGCTACAAACCAAGCATGCTGGTGCCAAATCATTAGGTGAATGAAATGAACTCCCCCAAAAGTTGAAGACTCTTCTCCAATTCAGATTTGGTACACCACTGACTTATTAATTTATTAATTGCATAATATCTACAATGAGTGGGATTGGTTGACAATTGAGAAGTCAAACCAAGATGAGTAGATGACACGTATATCCCCAAAGAAATTTAAATAAGGGGTATAACAATTGACTATTGTTTGTGAACTTATTAATTACACTGGATTTTTATATTAAATATTCAATTTTGTCCTAAAATTATGAGATTGTAAATTTGTATCAACTTAATTCATTATTGGATCTTGTTTGAGGCATTCTTTAAGAATTTCATTTAAAAAAATAATTTATTCAAAAAATTGAACATTTTAATTCTAAATGCGTTGACTAGAAATATTTTGATAATTTTTTTATAAAAAATTATTATTTAAAGGCTTAAAGAATGCCCCGAGAGCACTATTTAGCATTTACCTTCATTATTTGTTTCAGAAAAAAAAAAACTTAATTCATTATTATATTAATATTATAAAATGATCATTCATGTAATTAAAAATATTAATAAAGTTTTTCTGTCAATATAAATTTGATACAGATCATGGTATCTAAAAAAATTGATACAAAGCATAAAATATATTGCTTACATTATTTATTTAATTTTAAATTCATTTTAAATATTCTTAACTTAATAGTTTCAGGCTTTCAGCAAATAATAATGAAGGAACAAATTAACTCTTATGAAATGAGTCTCCTCCTGATAGTTGATGTTTGTGGTTCTTTATTTTTTAGATGTCATATTGTACCAAGAAAACAAATTCATTATTATTTTAAGTTTTAGAGATACTTTTAAAATGTTGCTGATGTATAAGACTAGTTGATACAATGGTACAATCACCAAAAGTAATTCATTAAATATTTTAAACTATATAGTTGCTAATTTTAGTTGGACTTTGTTTTGACTTTTTTAGTGTAAACAGTAATTTAATTGACTTTGTTAAATAGTCAAAATGAATCCAATAAGATCTATAAAATATTTTATGTGAGACCACTGCTGCTGGATATTGGAATCCAACAATGAGTATATGATGTATAGCGTACGTGGAAGTCACCAAGATGTCAAAGGAAGATAAGACAAAATCTAGCAACCCTAGTTAAATTACTAGTTATTAGGCTACAAAATTCTCATATCGCATTCATATTAGGATTTATTCTTTTGAACTTAAAATCTTTAGTCTGAGTCCAGAAGACATAGTTCAAATGATAAATATTGAAATTGTTAGGTCAGATGTCGTGATCTGAGTTCGAACTTGTGATCTTACAGTTATATGAGTTGTTTAATTTTAGTAGATTACCACATCATCTAAGATTAACAAAAAAAATCTCAAGTCTAATGTAAGGGTTGTTTAAAATGAAATGATGAATAATAACTTTTAAAAGTGAAAAATGTAGCTGTTAATATTTTGGAGTATCATGAATGTGAGATTTTAGAGTTAGAATAGTACTCCCTCCGTCCCAAAACTATTGTCCTTTTAACTTTTCTATTTTGTTCCAAAATTATTGTCCTTCTCAGAAATAAATATAAAATTAATGTTAATTTATCATTTGTACCCTTACAAAAGTTAAAGCATTAATTAAATATATTTTCTCTTTCTTAATAAAGTAAGGGTAAAAGAGACTTTACTTATCAATTTTTATTGTTTCTTAATCTACGTGCATAATTCTGAAAGAACAATAATTTTGGGATGGAGGGAGTAGTTATCAACAAAAAAAAGTTAGTAATTTGGGACATCAATTTTCAGATGAAAAACAACTTCTAATTTAAGATATTAATTGTCACAGGAAAGACTCAGAAGATACAAGCAACCGGTGAAATTTTTCTTCATTAAAAATAAAAGATATTTATTTATTTAAATTGATATAATATAACGATGAAAATACATATTCAATAGTCAAAAACAAAAAGAATGAAACCGCGAACAAAACACACTTTATTGTGTTAAAATTTTGGAAGAATAGTACTACATTAAATTACCTCAAAAAAAAAAGTACTACATTAAATTTACAATAATTTTGCATTATGATCTCGAACTTTTTTTACTTTCACCGATATAAATATCTATATGGTGGTAGAGAAAAACCAAAAGATTATGTTGGGTCATAAGGCACTATAAGCTTAGACGAGAGAACTAAAAAATTGAATTCTAAGGTGTAGGGATATTTGTGAAGACAAAAAGTAGTGGATGACCTTCCCCACACAAATTAGTAATAGGAAATAATTAGAAAAATTAAGCAACACGAGTGAGTAAAGGAAAAACAGGGAAAATGACTACAAGATATAAAGTATGTCTATTGTTCTTCGATGACAAAAATTAGTTTTAGTTAAAAGTTTGTAATTAAATACTTTCTCCAATATCAAATGTTAATGTTAGTTGATTCTGTGGTGATTATACTGGATTCTGTATAAAGGACCACAGTTGGATCAGCGTAACTGTATTTGAAAGAAGATTAAAACTACTTGATGCCAGAACAAATTCCAAACTCTAAACTATTAGAATTTCCTTCTCTTAAAAATAAGAAGGTGAAAACAAAAACAAAGACAAAAAACCTCTCTTCAGTCTTTTTATAAGAAGCTAATTTTCACATTAATAAATTCTAAAATTTCATGGTTTATTTCAAAACTAATTAACCCTTCACTAACATGAGAAATAAATCTATCTAATTAATACACTAACATTAGAATGAATTATTTGATTTTATTTAATAAGAGTACAAATGAAATTGTGTATTTAATAAAAAATAAATTTATAAAATATTTCTTATACAAAAGACCAATTTTATTTTTCAAAATTTTCCTTATAAAAAGGAATAGGGAGAGTATAAAGTAGTTTATGCATATATGTGAAAATGAGATAAATAATAAATTTAAATGTAAAAATGTCAAAAGTTACAAATCTTAGTTCTAAATTAGTACTCCTCTTAGAATTAATCAATTCATGGGATAAAATCAATTGGAGGATGCAAATTTAAGTTAGTAAATCTCCTCCCACATGTTTTACTTGTGCATCCCCTATATATATGAGAGGTACGCGAGAAATAGGGGGGATGGAAGACGCACGACAAATATATATATATATGGAGGTGCGCTAGTAAACCATGTGGAAGAATGCTTGCTAACTTCCTCTCACATGGGAGGAAGTTAGCAAACCCCAAATCAATTATGTACTATTAAAATATATTTAAACATATCAAAACTAATTCTACATCACTAAATTTAATTTTGGCAAAATAAAATAAAATAAATATTCTTAGTGAGGAAATCGAGCCTTCTTTGATTTGTCCATGTGCTTTTATGAATCCGGCAAAATATTTGACTTGTTGCCATGTCTTGTAGTATTATCTTTTTCAATTATTTAAAAAGTCAACCACAGTGTTGATTCAATAGACACAGTGATTCTGTATTGAAAACTTTTATGTGCCTTAATACACCAAGTAGTCATATACTCATAATTGCTTGGTTTATTTCTCACCTTCACCAAACTTTGTTTAACTCTGTCTCCATCAACATCAAGCATATAAAAATTCAAACTTTGTTTAACTTTGTTTGGTTTGAGAGAAAATAAAAAGGAAAGATATATTAGAAAAATGTGAAAAGAAATAAAGAAATATATCAAATGAAAAAGTAATAGATTCTTTTTGCATTATTTAGTAGTACAAAGGAAAAATTTAGAATGTAATTAACATATTATATTGGACTCAAGTGGTTATTATGCTCTCCTTAAAGATGAATCGTTCAAAGAATTTAAATTTAATTTCAGAATATAAAATAATTTTTACTAACTACGTGTGTAATTTATCTTATGACCAAACTTCAAACTCTATCAACTATCAAGACCTACTTGTCTTAAAAATCAAAGGTATAAAACCCAAAAAAGAGTTAATGTTGGCTTAGGGCCAAAATTTATTTGTCCAAAGAATAACTTTGGTACGGTCACAACCCGAATCATTTAGGCATACTCACAAAAATATACATTATATTTAATTAATTCAATAATAAAAAATTTATTTATTTATTTATTTCATTTTTATTGTGTATGCCTAAAATAATTTAGATTGGTGATCGTGGTCATGCTCTTGTATGTGTAAGTTCTAAAATATATAGATTTCTCAACACATATTAAAAAATGGCATAATAGTGAGTTTGCCTAAATCAAAGTCTGATATTTTGTTTTTTCAAAAATTAAGAGAATAATAAACAAAATCACAGTACTACACTACTAATATTTTTAATTTCTTCATACTTAACACCATATTCTTTTTTATGATATTATTGACGCTTATATGTCTAAAAATATTCCTATAATCTTATAGTTGTTTTCTTTATGAGTTTCGGCCCTCATTTTTTACAAGAAAAAATACACCATTCTAAACATACATTTACATTTTATAATTTTAACAAAATCATGGTAAATATATATTGTTGATTAGCAAATTTCAGTCTCCTAAATATTTTTGTGTTACGATTTTTTATTTTTGCTTTTAAGTCAACTAACACGTGAATCTTTCAAAATTTTAATTTAAATTATTTTTTGAAGACATGTTAATATTTTATAAAAATCTCTGTAGCAAAAGTTCAAAAAAATTTAACAAAAAATGAGTTAAATATAATTTTTTTTTAAAAAATAGCGCTTAAAAATTCATATTTTGTTACCAAAATTCTAATTTTTTTATAGAAGAGATTATTATAATATTGTAAATATAAATACAAAACTCAGTTAAAAATGTGAAAAATGTAAGTTATAGTTTTCACATTCATGTTTACATACTAGAAAACTATCTTCATTCTTAAACGATCTTGGAATATATGATTCTCACATATTAAATATTTTAAAGAACATACCTTCATCCATGATGATGAACAATAGAAAGTAGAGTAGAAACGACAATCCTCCGATTCCCAATCTATCTCTTTCCCGTTCGTTCTTTCTCATACCCATTCTTGATGGTTATATGGTAGAGAAACTTTATGGAAGAGACAGAACCATTATCCATTAGTTAGTAACGTCCATCAAGTTACATATATTTATAAGAATTCACTTGCACTCATTCATGAATTCTTGCATCCTTCATATGAATATTCACACCCTTTCACTTGAATATTCAAATCCTTTCATAAATATTTGCACACTTTCACATTAATATTTTTATCATTCCACATGAGTCATCATAAATTAATTATAATAATTAAATTATTCTTACAAAAAATACACATAAATAATTAAAAAAAAATGACCAAATAAAATTTGAGTTGTTTATAAGACAAAAAATTATTTAGCTATTCATTATATGGTGGAAAGCATTAAAATTTTAGATGTTCATATGGTGGAAATATTGAATGAGTTTCTAGTAAGATGATTGGAATGTATGGCAGATAATTAACAAACCAATATGCTTTCCAAATATACATATGATTGATTGATATATTATATTTTTGTTAAACCGACACCCCTAACTTTAAACAAGCAATCTGCACTTTGTTACTAATTAAATCTATCTACAACCTCGGTATGCTAACAATCCTATATGATCATGACAAAATACAACTACATATTAGAATCAATTTTTTATGTATTTTTTCGAATGATTGTTCAATTTTGGCAAAAGAAAAATTGGATTTGTAGCATGTGTGACTTATGTGACAATGTCTCTTGTCATTGACTTGTGTATGACTTTATGAATTAAAAATTTGTAAAATGAATATAATGCGTATGGATTTCAACTATTTTAAATATAAAGAAAAAGAAGGACAACGCTTAAGGTTGATGGCTAGCTAAAGGAAGATGAGTATGATTATTATGGTGATGACGATAAGGTAGAAAAAATATAAAAAAATTTGACTAAAAATACAAAGTTAGTGGCTTATGTGTCTCTTCACCTAAAATATGAATTTTTTTTATTATTCATCCTATGGTGGGATGGGGTTGACATGAATCTTGACTCTCTTTGATGAAACATTCTTTGTAGTCATTATTTGGCCCCCACTCAAACTCTCCAAAGTCATTCCTTAAAATCTTACAATATTTGAGAACCGTCTTTGAATTTAAAGATGTTTCTTTGTTTGTCTTGTTGTGACTATTATTCTACATTTGTTTTTTCTATTTTTAATATTTTAAATTTGTATACGATTCTAAAACCAACTATAATTTAGAAAATTAATTTCACTATTACTAGGGTTCGCTTGAAGTCAAATGTTGTTCTATATAACTTAACTCAATATTGTAAATTGCCATTGAAAGAATTCAGATTTAAATTTTTAAAAAGATCACACTTCGAAACTTAAACATTCACTACTACAACATTGAGACTTTTCTTAATTTCTTTCTTTTCTTTTTAGCTCACTAGAAAACATTCTTTTTTATGCTCTTTTAGTTTGTCTCCAGCTGTTTGATGTTCAAACAAGAATATCTTATACGTAATAATAAATTTAATTAATAACTTTAAGCAGACCCATATGATAGTGATATCCTGTTCTTGCTATCTTTAGTGGTTCAAATAAATTATGATTTTCTTTAAGAATGAAAAATAAAAGTTTTATTTAGGCTAAAAAAATAAATTATGATTATCCATTGTAGAGTATATCGACCAATTTTTAAAGGAGCACATAAGGTTTATTACAAATTAGTTTTAGAGCACCACAATGTACCAAAAATAAAAAAAAGTGTTAATTAGAGTCAAGGAAGTGTAGCTTATAGCTATATTATTGAAGGATTGAAGTTAGAATCTAGATTTTCACATTTAAAGTATGTGAGTTTAATCATTAGACTATTTAACAATAATTGCTTGAGTCAAAAAATAAAATAAAATAGGAAGTGTTACAATTTTAACCATTAACTAATTAAACATGACACTAGCTCAAGTTGGGTAGAAATAGGATTAGGAGATTGAGAGAAAATGATAGTCCCTCCGTCCCAAAACTATTGTCCTTTTAACTTTTTAATTTTGTCCCAAAACTATTGTTCTTTTCAGAAACCAATGTAAAATTCAAGTTACTTTACCATTTCTATCCTTACAAAAGTTAAAACATTAATTAAATATATTTTCTCTTTCTTAATAAAGTAAGGGTAAAAATGACTTAACTTATCAATCTTTATTATTTCTTAATCTACGTGCATAACTCTAAAAGGACAATAATTTTGGGACGGAGGGAGTAATCAATTTGTAAGGATCGGAGGAAGTAATAGTTTACATATTGAAACCAAATTTATGTTGAAGAATGTGATATTGATATTGAGATAGAGTAGTTGAAATTTTGTTATACGTTGTTGAAAGCCTTCTCAACCTCTTTGGTAATGATAATTAATAATTTTCTAAATCATGTAGTAAATCTAGCAGCCAAAAAAAGTGACTCGTTGATCCGTCAACTCGCCAATAAATAAGGTGATCAACTTGTTTTTTGAGCACAAACGCCTAACTAGCCCGCCCCATCCCATCCTACTTTTTTGTTTTTTAGCATTCTTGAATTGGGGGAGAACAAAACCTATAATTTAACGAGAGAAAAAAGTTGTCATGTTGTATTTCCACGCATCATACATTGTTTGTTTAAGTTTATTGATACATCAGCAGTAAAATAAAAATACACCATCAGCAATTTTTGAAACGAAATTCAGAAGAAAAAAAATAAACAATGCAAATGTTATATAAGATAAAAAACCTATTTAAAATGAATGAAAAAATATTACAAATAAATGAAATAAAGACCTATAATTTAATTTTGCCTAAATTCAATTAAAAATATTATTATGAAACGGCTCAATTTTAATCAACAAATTTCATAAGTGATAAGTTATTCCATTTTGACCTGCACTAAGAGAAGCAAAGTGCACACTGGTAAGCATGACCTCATCTCTACATCATAATAATTCACCTTTAAAAAGAAAGAAATAATATATAAAAGGAAACAAATGAATCCATAGTTTCTTTACCCATTCATTGTTTATATGAAGATCGAATACTTTCAGAAGAAGAACAAGAAAATGCAATGAACCGTAGGACCCTTCATTTATAAATCATGATGCAAATATGAAGACGACATACCATGGCATGGGCCTACATTACATCCTTTTCTTCCTATAATCTATATGTAAAGTGTGAGTTAAAATCTTATATTAAATTGAAGAGGCGAGGTTAAACAATATATAAACAAAACGATTTTGAAATTGAATGCTTTAAAATTTTATATGAAGATGTGGTATCAAATTTACTTTTAGTTTGTGTATGCCGTTAGACTATCTCCCATGGTAGTACCTATTAGGTACTCAATGAGTACTTATTAAGTACTACTATTGTAACATTACATATTTGAGTACCTATTAGGTACCACTTCTTAAATAAAAACTTTATCTCTCTTGATTCTTATCGGGTCTCACATATTTTTATATATTATTTTTAATAGGTCCCACTTATATCAAATTTAAGAAGTTGTATTTAATGTTCAATGCAATATTAATAATGATTTTTTTTCAATAATGATATTTTGAAATTTTATTGCAAAGAGAGAAATAGATAGAATGAAATGTGATTTAGTTCATATGTATAATAAGGAATAAATAAGAACTTTGATAAAAATGAAATTTGTCAATGAAAGTAGACTTATAATGAGTTGACTCATATTTTACCAAACCATCAGTTTATTTGTTTTTACCATTTGGTTCTCAAGAGAAGAGGATTTTAGTAGTTCAGAGTTCGGACAAGTTCTGGTATGAAGTAATTTCAATCTTTTCTCAAACGTATTTGCATGAATCAAACTGTGGTCTTTCCTACCAAATTCATCGTCAATCACCACTAGATTAACTAATATTTAATAAAAAACATGAGTTTAATTCTCACTAATATATATACATATATCGATGTGAGTTACGGATTATCATAATCTATAAATACTTCTACTAATGCAATTTATGATTTGAATTGCCGAAACTCTAATAAGCGCCCATAAACTTTCTTAAAATTTTGTGGCAAGTGGGAGTTAGAATAATGACGTCGGAGAATCATTTGGAGGGGGTGCAGGATGTAGTTTCAAGGGTAGGGAGGATGAGTTTGGAGGGCTTAGAAACTGGGCCGGATCACGGTGTAAGGAGGGAGGTGAATTCTAGCCCATAGGTGAGGAGAGGGTGCTGATAGTAGTTTGTCTAATAGTGTGAGTCATGTGGTGGAATTCTACAAAGCCTAATTGAAATCGTACGGGGAGGCCCACAAACAGATTCTCTTATTGGGCTATAGGAGGGGGGGGGTGCAAATAGTTGAGAAGAAGAGTTTTTTACAACAGGCTGAAGATATAGGAAGGATTTTTCGGTTTGAGGTCTTTCTGGGGAGGTTCTGCCGTTGTGAAATACTTTGTAAACATCTCAGATAGTGATTTCATTGAAGGGTTGAAAGATGGCAAAAACGAGAAATTAAGGATTGCTATTTGTGAACATTGGTACTAATTTCTTCGTCATTTTTGTAATTCTCTTGTTGTTGAGAAAAAGAGACACGGTAGTAATATTAATTAACTGTCTATGTTTTTATAAATATAATTAACTAATATTTTAATTTTGTAGAAGTTTTGTAAAATACCACTTGGAATTTTACAAATTTAGTGTATGTTTGGTTTGACTTTCAAAAGAGCCGCAAACAATTAGAGGTATAGAATTGATTCTTCTAAAGTAGAATTGATTCTGTCTCTATAACTGATTCTAATAGAAGTTAGGATTTGTAGCTAGTTATGATTTGTAGCTTTTGAGTTTTAGTATGGTTTTTACACTGAAATTTATCGTTTAACTCACTTTTACATAATTGTATCCAAACGTAAATCAATTTTATCAAAATCAATTTTGTCTAAAGTCAAACTAAACATACACCGTAATACTAAAGAAAGTTCATATGAAATATTGTTCAAATATCATTGCTCTAATTTATTCAAAAACCAATAAAAGTTAACTACATGGATAAGGGCATTTTTTGTTTCAATTCTAGAGGGATAGAATTGATTCACGATGCGTAAAATTGATAATGAAATGTTTATAGTTTGTTTGAAGTAGAGTTGATTATACCTCCATAATTGATTATATTAGAAGTTTGAAATTGTATAGCTTCTAATTTTAAAATTGATTTTTATACTAAAATTTGATGTTCCACTCAATTTTTTAGTTGAATCTAAACATAATTCATTTTACAACCTTCAATTCAATTTTAATTAAAATCTATTTTATAAAATTAATTCATTCAAAATAAAATTTTCTAAAATTTGATAATCACATAACTTAATTTTACTACATGTAAAATTATTTCTAACCAATGAAAATAAAACTCGTAAAAAAAAACCAATGAAAATAAAAAATATAGGTGAAACGAAACATTATGCAAATATTTAAGATGCAAAGGTGGGCACAAGTTATGGTGCATAAGCCATCCTTATGCACCGTGCATAAATCCCCCCATATTACTTAGTGGACCTCTCAAATTTCTAGTACACCTCCATCCAAATTTCTTAGTGCACCCCCCAAATTTCTAGTACACCCCCCAAAATTTCTAGCGCAACCCCAAATTTGGGGGGTGGGTTAGAAATTTTGAGGGTACACTAAGTAATTTTTATTACTTATGCACGGTGCATAAGGAAAAAGCTTATGCACCATAACCAATCCCGCAAAGGTGGGGTTTTTTTGGTGATTTATTATGTATAAAGTGCATTTCCTATATATTATGAAATTTATTTATATTTAGAGCTTTTACTTCTTATTTGATTAGTTTGTGATTTTCCTCTTTGAGCTTTTACAATATCAAATCAACCCATAGATTTGATGATAAACAAGGCACAGTATTAAGGGTAATTACTCTAATAGAATAAGATATTTTTGCTGTTACCCATAATGCTAATTGAGTGAGCAGTTGCCGGTGTTTTGTAGGACATCCGTAGCACAAGGGCGCAGGTCATGGGGGCATACCTTAACCCCGCGTTTACTGGATCTATCGCTTATTTTATTTTTTTGTTTTACAAACAAATATTTTTGATAGGTGAGATTAAATAAGTTTTGACAAATAAAATTTGTAATTTTTTTCTATAAGAAAATATATACATTATTTGGAGTTTTGACTAAAATTTTATCTTTTTTAAGTGAATAAATGGATATACTAGAATTTCATTAAAAATCAATAAATAGACGTACGAACCAAAATTCTACACATTACAAGCAATATTTCTATCAATTAAATTAAACTCTTAGAAATAGAAATGGCGGCGTTATGGATTGTATTCTTAGATAGTTTGCTTTTGGGCGGGAGTGGTTTTGCGGTGTGCTTTTTGGTCGTTGTAGTATGTTCGCCCTCGTGATTTGGATAGAATATACTCTCTGTACTTTTCTCCTTCTATTAGTAGAGTACCTCTTGTACTTTTCTCCACTTATACATATAATTTCATTTTGCTGTTCAAAAAAAGAAACGGCGTTATGTTACACACATTGTACATAATTTTGAAATGAACATCAATATAATGTTTGGATTTCAAAAGGTACATATACCTAATATAGATTCTTTTACGATCGTCGTTTGTTTTAAAATGGTTTAATTTCTTTGATTATTTTTTTTAGCATTCTATTTCCTCTTATACCTTTTTGGGATGTTTTAAAAATTTATGATCACTTTGTTAAAAGAACTCAAATTCTTTACCATTTAAACTAAGTCAATAATACTTCTTCCGTACCAAATTTTAAGAGGAAAAATTCCATTATTTTGTCCTAAATTTTAAAAGACAAAATTGTTTTCAATAATATTTTTTCCTTATCAATAATCAACCACCAATAAAACAACGACCAATAAAAATTATTTTATATTTAATTTTCTCTTCCCATTCATCAATAAACAACAATCAGTGATTTTTTTTTACATTTTCCCATACAACTTATTTCAAATAAAATCTACAAAAACATATTTTAAATTATCATGTTTTAGTTTTTCTTATAATTTGAGACGGAGAGAATACCATACCACCTCTGTACCAAAATATATGACGTCTTGACCATATCACATAAATTAAGAAATATAATTAATTCTGCATGGAAAAGAGAAATTATGAGTTACTCCCTCCGTACCACAATATATTTCGTTTTGGAAAAAAAATTGTACCATAATATATGTCGTTTTACAATACCAATGTAACATTAATTATCTTCCTAAGTTACCCATGCATTTATACTCTTTTTACCAACAAAAGTCACTACTTTCTCTCCAACTTTAATATTTTTTCATATACCAACAAAGAACGAGAAATGGTAAAAAAAGAAAAACATGTATAATTATGACAATATTCATAGAAGTTACAAATTTCTTAATATGCATAAAAATGTCGGAACGACATATATTTTGGTACGGAGGGAGTAGTTTACAAAATTATTATTCATTAATATAGTATGAGAAAGATAAATTGTAGAATTAAAAGAAAAAAGAGAAACAAAAAATAGCATTAATAATTCATTAGTAATGTAAAATGATATTTTATTTCAATTTTAATTTTTCAAAACGACATATTTTAGTATAGAGGGGGAATATAAGTATTTTTTTTCTTTTCTTTTACAAACCAATAAATACAGATAGTATATTTATTGGGATCTACATTTTGCACAAACCTAAAAGCCGCGGATGGTTGGTTCGGGGGAATAAAATTGAGTAAACTCAATTTTGGAATTTGGGAAAAAATGTTATTTTAAATTTATGTGTCGTTTTCAATTTTGAGTTATAATAAGTAGGAGTACTTTGGATTTTTGAAGTTACCTTAGCTAGTTTTTATGCTCATATGATGATTTTGATAAAGCCCTCTCTAACATGGGTCTTTTGATTAAATAGTGCATAGTGTACAAGTTACGAATGCTGTTATAATAAATATAAAATTTATAAAATTTAATGTGAAATTGAAAATATATATATATATATATATATATATATATATATATATATATATATATATATATATATATATATATAGGTATTGTTAATTTCGAGCAATATATGACTAAGCGAGTGCTTGTGCTCAAGGCTAGCCATTGCGTCCGTGCGCACCGTCATGTAATAAGGCTATATATAATACCATTGTGTTTGCTCAATAGTAAACACAACCGATATATGGATCCTCTTTTGTGTTTGATATTTGTTTAAAAAAATTACTTTGCAATTTAATAGTATTTACGTAAACAAGGAATATGGTCGATGTATATTGTCTTGCTCTATTCTTTGGTAAGGTTCCTTAGTTACACGGTTTCTCAAATTAAGTCATACTCATCAGCATGCCATTTTGTTTTGATGTTCAATAATTTATGGTAAGTTTTTAAGCATCTCTAACTTGTACACGGTTTCTCTAATTAAGTAATGACTCATCCATTCCATTTTGTTTTGATGTTCAATAATTTATGGTAAGTTTATAAGCATCTCTAACTTGCTTTTTGCATATATTAATTATAAAAGTGATTAGAACATTCTCGTGAATTTAGTTTAATTAGTAGGAATATTGCATGTAATATGTAGGATAAAATTTTTAACTCTGATACGTACCATAGAATACATGACAAAAATAATAATAAAAGATATTAGAATATTTAATGTGTCTATTTTGCATGTTGATTTTTTAAAATATTTTTTTTCACAAATTCAAAACTACTTTTTGTATATTAATACACTACTAGAAAAAGTTTAAATACCGACGGAATTTAGAGACGAAATTTATTTCATCTCTATTAGAGATGAAATTAGAGACAGAAAAAAGTGTTTAGAGACAAAAATTAAAATATATGTGTTAGAGACGGATCTTAGAGACAGAAAGATCTGTGTGAAAAATATTCTGTCTCTAAATCTGTCTCTAGTTAATTAGTTTTTTAATTAATAAATAAAAAAGTAATTGGAGACAGATGTTAGACAAATTTTTATTGTGTCTAATAGTTTTCGTCTCTGTATCTGTCTCTAATTAATCAACTTGTTATTATATAATAGTGTATAAAATTTAAAATGATCATATCTAAAGACTCAATAATCATATATAAGATCGATCAATTCTAGTAAAAGAATAGTGTACTTCACTCTTATGTAAATAGATATATTCTATCCAAAAAATTATTCAATTTTTAAAATATACTCCCTCCGTCCCATTATATAAGCACTTTTACTACAAAAGTCTAGTCTCAAAATATAAACCCCTTTACAATTTACTAGGTACATTTATTACTTTTTTGCTTACACATACCTCTAATTATTACTAATAAGTTGCATTGGAATACAAAAATTGTAAAGTGGCTTATATTTTAAAACTAGACTTTTGTAGTAAAGGTGCTTATATAATGGGACGGAGGGAGTATTTTACTAAAAATTCTCAAATTATAATTTGTTTTTGGTTGGATAATTTGACGCACGGTTATATTTCCACCTCTTAAAGATAAATTATTGTTTTATTTCATAATATTTTTATTGGATAATTCATTTTTTTTTGTAAGCATTAAAATTATTATGAAGCAAAAGATCAATTAATTCTCTCCACAACTGAATATCAACTATAGTTTAAAATCATCAGATTTAGTAAACATAATACATGAATCTTTTCTTTTTTTTGAATGGCTTCCTATTATTATTAAAATTAGATCTTGATATAAGATCGACGAACACCAAAGTCATAAGATCTTGAATGGCGTCGTATATAAACTGAACACCAAAGTTCAAAGCAGACACCACCATAAAAAGATGTATTTCTAATCCATTTTTTAAAAGACACTCTTCAACTTATTACAGACCACTAGAAAAGACCTCACTCTCCAATCCAAAAAATTGTCACACGCTAACTTCCAATCTCGAATCAACATATATGATACACCTTTCATTAGCAAAAACAAACACATTAACAATCCATAAAAGGGGGACCACTTATGCACAAAATAGTGAAATAGTTATCTAAAGCAAAAAAAATGTCAAATATTGATAAATGTTTGAAGTACTATAGGAATTGAAGTAAAAAAGTAAATGTGATTATGGGTGTGTTTGTTTGAGATTAAAATAAAATAGATTTTTTTTATAAAAATCTATTTTTAAAAAATAGATTTATTTTGTAGAGATTATGAAAAAAAATTTAAATTTGTTTTGAGTTTGTTTACAATTATAAAAATCATTTTTGAGAACAAACACATGGTCCTTGTTTTTAAAAAAATAGATTTTGAGAGAATCACTTGAAAATGGGTGTGTTTGTTTCAGTTTTTTTTTTCAAAAAAATCTATTTTTTTTTATAAAAAAAATCATTTTTTTCATTTTAATTGTGTTTGTTTCAGATTTTATAAAAATCATTTTCTTAAAAAAATTATTTTTCTCTTCAAAATGAAAAGCTATTTTGAATAGCTTTTTTCAAAATCTATTTTTTTAAGAACATGAACCATGTGTTTGTTCTTAAAAATGATTTTTCTAATTATAAACAAACACAAAACAACTTTAGATTTTTTTCAAAATCTCTACAAAATAAATCTATTTTTTAAAAATAGATTTTTTTAAAAAAATCTATTTTATTTTAATCTCAAACAAATGCACCCAATAGCTTTTCATTTTAGACTCAAAAATGATTTTTTTTAACAAAATGATTTTTATGAAAATCTGAAACAAACACATCAAAAATGAAAAAAGTGATTTTTTTAGAAAAAAAAATAGATTTTTTCTAAAAAAAATCACAAACAAACGCACCCTATATCGAAAAATAAAATAAAATGTGAAAGTGGATATGATAATTAACTGATCATGAATGGATATAATTTATCCAATATTTCACCCCTCACCTTTCATGGTCCTACACCTACACATGTGCTAGCTTCTATATATACACCACCTTAGCTTCTCATTCATTCCATCTATAAATCTTCTTATAACTCAAATCTTCTCTTGATCATAACACAAATCTTCTTATAACTTTTTCTCTCTTTCTTTCTCCATCTATAATTAACCATGCCAACTTCTCTTGATCATTATGATCTCTCCCAACAAAACAAAAAAATTCTTGATTTTATAGAAGATGCTACTACACATGCAGATGAAATCCAAAAAAATGTCTTAGCTGAAATTCTCTCTCGCAATGCAAATGTTGAATATTTGCAAAGATATGGTCTCAATGGTCACACAGATAGTGAAACTTTCAAAAAACTTCTTCCTATTATATCATATGAAGATATCAAAGATGATATTAACCGTATTGCCAATGGTGACACTTCTCCAATTCTCACCTCAAATCCCATTTCAGCCTTTATCACTAGGTATTAATCATGATTCTTTTTTGTTATTTCATTTTGTCTAGGTGGAAACTTCAGATTATCTTTCATCACTAAAAAGAATTTCTCTCTAAATCTTTCACTAAATTTAGTTACAAAATAATTAGAGATGAATTTTATTTTGTCGATAACAACTTCTTGTTGTTAATTTTATATTTTCTAAGAGTTATTCTTTGGACGTGTTTGTCTTTTCATTTTTTTGTCTTTTATGTGTGTATTAGTTTGGCTATGAGATTTGGTTGCATCAAACATCAGAAGATTACTAGCTACTACAACAAATTAAATTAACATACAGTACTGATTTAAAGATAAAACTATGATTGTACCCAAAAAAAATAAGAAGATAAAAAACTATGAAATTTTTTTCTGATTTTTTTTGGCTAAATTTATTAGTGACTAAGAATTCTATTTTTTTTCATAAAAATTTTGTTATATATATTTCTTTTGTTTGAAAAGGCAAGTGAAATAATAAACCAAATCCAAAGATAAGGTGTGCAAGAATTGAATTAATACTATTACTAATTTTATTTTATTTTCTAATTGTACTAACGGGTCCATATATTTTTTTTTTACAGACATGGGTCCATATCTATAATCTATAATTAAGTATATATGGCATGCTAACTACATATTAATTGGCTTGTTTTGGCTATTTTTGGTATTGCAGCTCAGGTACATCTGGTGGTGAGAGAAAGTTGATGCCAGCAACAGAAGAAGAACTTGAAAGAAGATATTTCCTTTATAGTCTACAAATGCCAATATTAAGTCAATTTGTTCCTGACCTAGAAAAAGGCAAAGGAATGTACCTAATGTTCATTAAAAATGAATCTAAAACACCCGGTGGAATTAAGGCTAGTCCAGTTCTAACAAACTATTACAAAAGTTCTCATTTTTTAAATAGACCTTATGATCCATACACAAATTACACAAGTCCAAATGAAATTGTTCTATGTCTTGACTCATACCAAAGTATGTACTCACAACTTCTATGTGGTCTTTGTCAAAATAATGAGGTCCTTCGTGTTGGCGCTGTTTTTGCTTCTGGGCTTATTCGCGCCATTCGTTTTCTTGAAAAAAATTGGTCACTTTTTTGTAATGATATACGAACCGGAACCCTTAACCCCCTTATCACTGATACTTCGGTGAGAGACGCGGTGATGAAGATTCTTAAACCGGATGAAAAACTTGCCGATTTTATTCAATTTGAGTGTAGTAAAAATTCTTGGCAAGGTATTATAACTAGGTTGTGGCCTAACACTAAGTATCTTGATGTTATTGTGACTGGAGCAATGTCACAATATATTCCTACTTTGGAATATTATAGTAATGGATTACCACTTGTTTGTACTATGTATGGTTCAAGTGAATGTTTCTTTGGTGTTAACCTGAATCCCCTTTCTAAACCTTGTCATGTTTCATATACTCTTATCCCCACCATGTGCTACTACGAATTTTTACCTCTAAATGAAAGTCATGATCCTCTATATGAAAATGAAAAGCAAAAGTTGCTGGATCTTGTTGATGTCAAGCTTGGTCAAGAATATGAGCTTGTTGTCACAACTTATGCTGGTGAGTAATTAATTTACTTTTTTTCTTAATCCCCAGATTTTTAGGAGAAAAATGCCTAAATTTACTGTTTTTAATAATTTAATATATATATATATATATACTCATTTAAATACATTCTTAACCTTTGCAGAAAAAGTTTCTATAGATAACATTTTTTTACTAATAGCAAGGAAAATTTTGAAAGAGAATATTAAATTTATGTCCAGCTAAATCCGTCACAAAATTTAGTGCTGAGAGAATTAGACAGAAATTTAATTTATTTTTTTTGTCTCTGATTTTAATTTTTTTTAGTTGTGACCCTTGATATTTTAGAATGATGTTTTATATTTTTGGAGATTAAAATTTATTTATTTTTTGAAATTTATTTAGACCATATATTTCTATATAATTTTTTTTTAATTACACATTTGAAAGATGAGTTTACTAATGAATATGAGTGTGACAATTACAGGACTTTATAGGTACAAAGTAGGTGATGTATTGAGAGTGACTGGATTCAAAAACAAGGCCCCACAATTCAGTTTTGTCTGCAGAAAAAATGTTGTCCTAAGCATAGATTCAGACAAAACAGATGAAGTTGAGTTACAAAATGCAATGAAAAATGCAGTGACACATTTAGCACCATTTGATGCAGATGTAGCAGAATACACAAGTTATGCAGACACAACAACAATTCCTGGCCACTATGTTTTGTTTTGGGAATTAACCTTAAAAGGGTCAAAAACAATTCCACCTTGTGTTTATGAAGATTGTTGTTTAACAATTGAAGAATCATTAAACAGTGTTTATCGACAAGGTCGCGTTGCGGATAAATCAATTGGTCCACTTGAAATTAAGATTGTTGAGCAAGGTACATTTGATAAACTTATGGATTATGCAATTAGTCTGGGAGCTTCAATTAATCAATACAAAACTCCTAGGTGTGTGAAGTCTGAACCTATTGTGAAACTTTTGGAGTCAAGAGTTGTTGCAAGTTATTTTAGTCCTGAATGTCCTAAATGGGTTCCTGGTCATAAGGAATGGAGTAATGGGAATTGAAGAGTAATTTAGATTTGAATAATTATGTTAGTTACTTGAATTAGTATATATAATTAATCTATGTTTGAAAGTTTTTTTAGAACTCTATGTTTGTACAACTTTGAGTTGGTTCATGAATGAATTTGTATAATTGCATAGTGGTGTTACCACTTGTAAACTACAAACATCCTTTATTAAATAAAAACTTTGTCTTTTTTTTTTTTTGAGGAAAAAACTGTCTTTGTTGGTAACTATGGTTGAAGTTTATATTATTTTTGACTAAAAACAATTTTTTTAGTAATTATCATCAATAAAAGTTTGGTACAACGCAATATAAGGGATATTCTCTATCCATATACAATTACAATTACGATTCTGTAAAGTTTGTTGCACCAAAGTGTGAGTTATATGCTTTTTTTTTTTACATAGACGAAATTGTAAAGCAATTATAAACTCATGCATATAAAGTTGAGGGACCATGGATCAAATCCCGATCAAAGGGTCTGTCCTAGCCATTTCAGTATTTTTCTACCAATTGAGATAAAACTTCTGGACACACATAATTTTTATCTATGTGTAACGTATGGCAAATCACACCCTCGTCGTAATTTTTTATTTATTAGTTATTAATATTGTGTTTCATTGTATTTATATTTAGTTATATGATTTCATGTAGAACTTTTTAGATATAAATTTGAGTTTGATAACAATTGTACTGTTAAGTGCAAATTTACGATATAAAAATGTTAGACTAAAATTGATTGTTAGTTTTTGATTTCACTTCAATATATAGTATAAATTTATATGTGTGGTGTTCAACTTTTTGACAAATTAATTATTTTTATTTTATTTTATGCGCAAAAACTTTAAACAAATTTTTATTTTCAAACAGAAAGACAAAGAGATTATATATATTATTTCTTTTTTCTATATTTTTCAATTTTATTTTGGCCATCAATTTTTCTCTGTTTTCTTTATTATCTATTTTCATATATGTAGGCAACATAATTATAATAACATTTGGTTAGAAATGGCTTTTGATTTGCCGGGTGAAGTGGCATGAGAATTATTTTCTTTTAAAAGAAATGAGAAAGCCCTCACTCATAAACTTTCTTTTTCTATATATAGTTTTCATAGAAAAAGCTTTGCCAATTTTTCCCCATGTACCAATTATATTCAATTTCCAGCTAACTAATAAAGTCAATAACAACACTCAAATAATAAATTATTGAAAACAATATGCAAGGTTAATCTCATTCACTTTAGTGTTTGCCGGATGAATAGGCTATTTTTGCAAACAAATTTTGGCAATTTGATTAAGACAATTGTCTAGTGGGATTTTTGTCATTATTTCAAAAGTGGAATGGGATAAAATAAAAGGAGATAAATCTATCTAGAATTAACACTTGGAAAATTATTTGGAGCACTGAAATTTTGTTATGTATCAGTCTATTAATATCCGGTAGCTAAAATTAATTAAAATTTACTTTAAAATAACTAAATATAAAAAATGACATAATATTAAATAATTAGATAATTCATATGGACTCAACGAAAGTCATACCAAAAATATGGACTCAACGAAAGTCTATAATCTCATAATATTAAGTTTAAAAATAAAAAAATACTAACAAGTTCTTTTAAGATATTGTTAAAGAAATCAAAATTATAAAGAGCTGATTTTTTGTATTACAAATAATATATTCTCTCTGTATTTTCAAGAATAAGATTTTCCTTATTCTCATAAAAGTAAATGCAAATTGAACCATTCTCTCTCGTTTTCTTAATAAACAATAACCGATAAAAAATGATTTTACACCTTCATATATATGCAACTAATTTCAAGAAAACTCCACAAAATCATAATTTAAATTCTCATAATTATATTTTCTTATTAAATGAGATTATTTTTTCCCTTATATTTTGTGATGGAGGGAGTAATTTGACAAAGATTTGACTTATAATTTCAAGATAAGTTTCCATAAATGATTCCTTAATCATTATTTTTGAAACACTTAGCATCACCTTAAAATTATTGATGATAAATTCTCCTCAATAATATTAATAGTAACGGCTATGAAAGTCGAAAAGTCCAATTTACTCTTTCTCTTTTGAGATGTCACTTTAACAAACAGTTGTTGTGAGAGTTTGTCACTAAATGAAGGTGCAAAAATAGTGAATTTTATTTATCAAACAGTGATGGTGAAGCTTGTTGAGTCAAATTTTGATAGTACTAATTAATTAATAGTACTAGTCGGTCCCAAAATAAAGGACTCTATGACATCACATAAGTTTAAGAATAGTTTAGATAATACTAAAAGACTATATATATATATATATATATATATATATATATGCATACTGCACATATAGATATTTGATATTTTAAAGTGCATATTTGAATCATAATTAATTTCTCATATTTTAATATATATTTTTTTTGTTAGTATGATATTGATATAAAGTTTCCATTTCCATTGTCGTTAATGATAACTAATCTCCGCCGGAGAAAGTATGGAACATATAAGGTGGGTTCTTCCTTCCTAACCGAATTTCTTCTTTACACATAAATCAGAAATCGAACCGTTGTCCACATGCTTAAGAGGACTAAGACTCTTACTACCATTTAAAACAATTCAATATTATTATTTTCACGTAAACATGGTTAAATATAATTTTAGTCTGTATAGAACTATACGAGCTTTTAAATATTAATTTAGTCTTTCAAAAAATTTATTTACTTTTAATTCTTATTTGAACTTTACAGGGACTATGGTTGGACTAAAATTATCTATTTTAAAAATAAGAATTATTCTTACAAATTGCCAATATTATGGAGAACTAAAATTATCATTAAAATAATATAATAGGTATTAAACATGACATAACATGTTTTTTTTTTTTTTATATATAAAAGATAACATGATTTTTAAGGAACTAAACACATACTCATACATCAATTAATTCACAGCAATATCATGTGCACAAATCATTCATGTCTTTCATTGTGTAAAAGATATTAATTAATTCATAACATTATTATAACAAATATGAATTTTACAAAATTTATCATTTGATCATGAAATTTTATATTATATAAATCATTCATGTAAAATTTTAAAGATGTTGAAAATCATGCGATATATTATTGAGACTCATCAAAATTAACAGTTTATGGGGTTTTATTGAATATCGTTATGTTGGTACGTCTTAATAACATATAAAATAGTTTTTTATTTCTTTAAAATTTTTCATAAATGATCTATAAAATATAAACTTTTAATCCAACGTTAAATTTTATTAATTTATATTTAATATAATATTATAAATTATGTTGGAAATAAATCAGAATTAGAGAATAAAGATATATAAATGATATGAACTTTGTATTCAACTTCTCAATTGGAATGATCATACACCATAACAATAGTTCTATATATATAGGATACAAGAGAAAAAGTGTAAAGACAAAAACATTTACTATCCACTCACTAGTTGGAAATGTAGTGGGGTTGAAAATGATAGGATAGGCATCCACTAACTATATTTATTCATAACAAATTATAAATAACTTACATACCATAAAAAACATGAATGGCTTGTATGTACACACTTAATTAGAACTTACTAACTCACATGCAAACAATTGTATACTAGTTAGGTGTGAATTAGCAATTTAATGAAATAAATGACCGGTGGATAATGTTTTATTAAGATATCTAATGAGTAATCCCTTATTAAATTTTGGCTTATGTAATGTATGGTCTCTTATATAATGTCTTAATTTCATGTACCCTTACTCTCCCAACAACATGTGATCCCAAGTGTCCCACAATGTTCCCCAACAAGGACCAGCTGCTAGCCTTGTTCTCAATCTTGATCATAAAACTGACTCTGAAATCAATCGTTGTATATAGTGTGGTAACATAACATATTAACAGTAACAATTTGGATTGTAGTAGTGAAAGAGGAGATAAGGTTGGAATCAAATGCAGTTTCTTGTTTGCTATATTCTATGAAAACAAACAAAATTGTTTTTGTTTTCCAACCGTTTCAAAGACATAATTATGAATCCCACCCGACAATTTCAGAAGGAAGAGACAATAATTTTCATACTCAACTTTTATTATGCTTAGACAAATATAGCATAATATTATCATGTTTTCATTTTTGTGTTACATCATCTTCTTCTTTTTTTTTTTTTTGAAATTTTTTATATCATCTTATGCTTATATCCATTCATTTTTTTTACATACACTAAATAGTTCGTAAACTCACAGATATAAATGAAGAATCTATAATTGGTACTCCGATTATTGCGTCTAATTTCGACAATTTTTTATTAATTGAATTAAAACTTATAAACTATATCCATTCATTTTTATAAAAGACAATAGTATTTTTAAAAAATAAATTATCTACTTCTAAAATGACCCGACATAGTATTTTGTTTTCGGATAATATTACCATTTTCCACTCAACACATACTAGGTGTTCAATTTAAAAATAAAGAAAAAGTTAAACTGTTAAAGTAAAGTTTATACAAATTTAAATTCTGAGAATATTTCCATTTTCCACTAAATACAAATATACAACCCTTTATCAACAAAAAAAAACAACCCGTCCACGTATATATAACGTGAGTAAAATTGAAAAAAATAGATAACAAACCATGAAAAATGTGTTTATGAATAAACAAATTCTGAAGTGTGGCTAGGAGAGAAGGCTCAACGTTAAGTTCATGTGTTTTCAACATTTTTTTTATGAAATACAACACGAAAAGTTTATAAATATAAATGTGAGAGAGAATATTATTCTTATAATTTTTTTTTAATAAATATTGATATATTAAAAATTATTATCAATGCAAAGTGGGATATCTAAATGAAGAGTCGTCCAATTGAGATAGAATTGAGTTTTTTTTAATATTTTACTAAAAAAAAATTTATAAAGCAAAATTTTATTAAAAAATGAAAAGAAAAACAAAAAAATAAGATAAAATTCAACAATAAGTTGAATATTAAAAAGGTCACAAGAATAAAAGATAAAAGAACAATAATTTGTGTAGCTCTACTCCTGTTTAGATGCCAAAATCAACATAATAAAATTGGTTTGTAAGGTAAGGGATATCATATCACTCTTTATAAATTATATATAGCCAGACTTCTTCTTTTTTTTGACAAAAGACGAACCTTATTCTTAATCAATGTGAAGTTTGGTTTTTCTAATACATCTCCTCATATCCAATACTATTGAGCTTTATCATTATGTTTGTTTATTAGGAAAGATTGTAGGAGGGAAAGAAAGTGAAAGGATTAAAGAATTTTATCTTGTTTGGAACCAAAGAAAATGATAAAGGAAATAAAGAAATATATGGATCCCACATAAATATTCTTTTCACTTAAATATGAGAAGAAAGTGGAAGTGGACAAATTTTTAGTTCAAAAAGGCATTATAGCCCCTATCAACATATATTTGATACAAACATACACTAACATATATGAGGGTGTTTATGTCATTTACTAAATATATATATTTTTCTTTCCTTTCACTTTCATTCATATACCAAACAATCAAAAAATCATCACACTTTCCACTCACTTTCATTCCCTTCATATTCTTTCCTTTCACTTTCTTTTACAATCCAAACACACCCTATGTGTGTATACATAAATCGTGGGTGGCTCAGAACCAAACTCTGATACCATCTTAAAATTGAGAGTTGGATATAACTCAATCCTACAAAACCGCCTTATAAAGTGAAGATTGTCCCTCCCTTATATATAAACTTAATTACAAATGACCTGATGAAATGACCTATACTCGACCACAAAAACCGATTGTTGGGTTTAACAACCAAACGTATTTAACACTAATACTATATTAAAAATTGGGTTAGGCCCATACAATGTTTGTTTCCTATTGACATTTGTCAAATTTAATGCTTTCTTGGAGTTAAAGAATCAAAGTTGTAGACTAAATGTAAGAAAAAAAAATTAATAGCGTTTAAATGAGTTGACACAGATTTCTTCTAAATTAATTAAGGTTTCTGGTTCAATCTATGTTTTGGATTTATAGAAACTTCAAAAAATTTAAGAAGAATTTGTCATCTACTTGCATCCTACAAAACTTAAAGAGTTACTCCCTCCGTCCTAAATCGACTTTGTTGATCAGCTTACGTTTGTCAATGTACAACTTTGATCTTTAATATATTTGATCATTAAAAATTATAAAATTGTATATGTTAAAAATATTTATCGAGACGAATTAAACAACATCATATATATTAATATTTTGATTTATACTCCCTCCGTCCCAAAATGTAAGCAAATTTGACTTTTTAGATACATTTGACTATTGATGTATCTAGCTCATATTATAGACCAAATACATCAATAGTTAAATGTATCTAAAAAGTAAAATTTGCTTACATTTTGGGACAGAGGGAGTATATTAGTAAAACAATATGGTCAAAGTAGATTATGTGAATAGTACATAATTTTCAACTGTGTCAATCATTTTATGACGGAAGAAGCACTCAAAGAATTAGCATCTGCAGTTGTACGTAAAAAATATTTAATTAACGATAAAAATATAGTGCAAAAAAAAGAAAAGAAATGAGAGCATGGAGGTATAGTAACACACAAGTCAATGTAAGATATAAATGATATTCCTTTCGGTCTTAAATATAAACAAATATTTATTTTCTATGTTCATTAAATTGTTAACGTATCTGGTCTATATTATTGACCAATTATAATAATAATTCATTGAATTTAAAAAACGAATATTTACTTATATTTGAAAGAGGAGTAATAGTGATGTTTGTTGTGGGATCATCTTAAAGTTACTTGGGATAGGACAGTCACTGTTCCCTAAGATTGTGATCGGGAATTCACAAATCAAAGAACCGCAACTTTGGGCTTCCATGCTTTGATTATAGGGAACTCTACCTGTAGATTATTGCCACGTGGAATAAGTAAGCGTTGACTCTACATATTATAGGAAACTGTTAAACATTGACTTCTTTCTATTCCTTGTTAGACAATCGTGATACTTAAGCCCATGTGAGACTGTCCTCCATCTTGAGGCATTTTCTTCATTCGTGTGGTCCTCATTTACTCCTCCTTCTCATAAAGACGATATATTTGCTCATGTCACACAAATTATAAAAAATAAGAGAAAACGATAAACATTAACCTTAGGTAAAATTTGTAAAATTCTTAAAATTTGTGTTTTTTGCTATTCTAAAATAATAATTCACAATTTCTAATTCCACTATTACCATTTTTAGTAACCTTAACTAGTGCTCTTGGGACACTAGTTAGCAAGACCCTAAAAAATATAGTATGTATTGTGAGTTACTTTCATCATTCTAACTTTGTTTAAGTCACACTAACCCTTTCGTTAATAATTAATTTTCTATTTCTTTTTTACATAGATGAAATGATAAAGACTTCATAAATTTACACTCAAATAAGTAGTTGGGATTCGAACCACGGTTATGTCCGATCTAACAATTTCGACAATTTTTACTAATTAAATTAGCTAGGTCTTGTGGACCTGAACAATCTTTTTACTATTTTGATTTTGATTTAACGTCTATAATAACTACCAATCCATGGTAATAGGAATTAGAAAAGTAAGACGCAAACTAAACCTTGGCTGGCTGATAAGTGATAAGACATGGAATGAAATTAAAGTCACATTAGATGATTGACAAAATTGAAACTTGATAGAACCACTTGTTTAGCTATATATATATATAACGTGGGACATAAAAACAACGATATAAGTTCTTAATTACTACTATATTAGATTAGGTTAGATTAAATTAGATTTAAAAGTGTGTTTTGTAGTATTTCCCTCCATGTGATATGCTTGTAGATGTATCCAACTGCATTATCTTGGATGCTACTTGAAATTATAGGAAGTGTAAATATTTTGGTAGAGGATGATAGTAAATACTAAATGAAATACTCTTATTCTTAATTATGTGACTCATTTTCAGGTTTTTTCTTTTTCTTTGAATATATGATTCTTTACAAAATTTTACAATACTAATAATTTGTAGAAGAATAAATATTGTACCAAAAAAAATTATAAGAATAAATATGTAAAATAAACGTCATATTTTAGACTAAATAATTTATTGAACTCAACTCCCATCAATAATATAACAAGATTTAACTATATCGAATGGATTAAAATTTATTGAATACAAATAATTAATTCTTAAATATTCTATAAGGTTGAAAATAGTTTCTCAATAATAAATTCTCATAAGATTAAATTATTTTTGTCAAGCATATAGAGACACTCACACATTTAAATATGAAAAAAAAATGAAGAACTCGAGTTGGAGCCTAAACTCTTGCATGTCTTTGCAACTATAACAAACTAAACAGTACTTGCAACATATTATACATTACTAATAATTATACTAGCTAATAAATATCAATTCATACCATTAGAAATATACTCCTATCAATTTTTCATGCAAATATAGCTTCATTAATAGTTGTTAAAGATTTTATTTACACGGGTTGATATTAGAACCCTAAATTTTTCACTTCTCACCACTTGAAAGTGAGCCAAACAATTAAACCACTTGACCAAAACAAATAAAAAACAAAATATACCTAATTATTTTTTTTTGATAATCATATACCTAATTAATTAAATAGTCATAAGAGTAATTAATTATTAATTAAGAATCTAAAAAGAGCAAACATCCACTACTAGAAATATCTCCTTTAGAGACCGATTTAGTGACCAAAATATTTTGGTCACTTTCGAGACCGAATTAGAGATCAAAATTTTGGGTTCAAATTAAAAATTTTTTGGTCTCTAAATCGGTCACTAATATAATTTAGCTATTGATTTAGAGACTGATCAGTCACATAATACAAAATATTTTAGTCACTAAATCGGTCACTAATATAATAGTGACTAATTTAGAGACTGATAATTAGTGACTGATTTAGAGACTATTAGTTAGTGACCAATTTAGAGACCAATATATTTTTTTTGTGAAATCTATTTTAAAAACATATTATCATTGATGTGAGTATTTTTTTTAAAACATATTAACTTTCGTCCTCCAATTGCTTCAGTTCCCTGCTCCAATTGCAGTTACGCGTTCCATCATTCTTGAACCCTAGCACCACCGTGCCGCCCTTCCCTGCTCCACCGCGCTGCCGTTCCCCACTCCACCACCACCACATCAGTATCGCACCACTTTTTCTCCGTCGTATCTTTCAGCACCAGTCGCGTTCACCACTTCTTCCCCGACGTTTCTTCTTCTCGATCATTTAAGTCCACTTGTTCGGCCTTAACTACTAGCTGTATTGGACCATGTGTCCAATGCAAAATATATGGTTCACTATCTTCTCTCCTCTTATAGCCCTTATACCCCTTTGAGACATACAAGCCCCCACTTGAGTGGCCTCTAGGCTTTGTGGTGCAAAAAAAATGTCATACCTAGCTAGTTAATTAAGAAAATAAAAATAAATAAATTTAATGTTGGAAAAGTCATTTCTTATATTTTTAAGATGTATATATAGATAGTATGTCAAAAAAAAAAAGAGATGTATATATAGATAATTCTACAAGTTTCAAAATAGTTTTATTAGTTTTGTTTTTCAGCAAGTGCCTCTTCTATTGGCATTTTCCTAATAATAAAAATAAAAATAAAAACAACTAAGTTAACAAAGGGAACCAACAAGAATTTGGTACTCATAATAAGTTGTTTTTAATTAACATACATAAGTTCAAATATGCCACCATTGGTCCAAAATTCACATGTTATTGCAAAGGAATTAAGGCTACGTTAGGTGGCTATGGAGCCACATTTTTTATGTGTCACCTCATTTGTCAATGAATTATGACATTTTGTTGGGCCCTCACACACACGAGCATATTTTCATTCCTTTCCTATGATTTTCTAATTATTTTGTTGAAATTAATAAGTTGTGTACTTGAACACATGATGTGAAAAAATCCGAGGCTGAAATCTAAATCGCCTAATCTTAATTAATTAGATAATCTCCAATTTGTCTATTGCATAATTTGCATTTGCATGAGAATTGTACAATCTTTCTGCATCTTAACTTTACTTAGTCACACATACACACTCTCACTACTCAAGTAATTACCTTTAATCACTAAGATCTCTTTAAAAAGAGTTGTGCACAAAGAGAATTCTTAGTAAAATTTGAATACTCTTTCATCCCAATGGATATTTATATGTGTTTTACCTGTATATTATTCTAGATAAAGCACACTAATTCTGTACGAGTTTTGTATATTTAACCAAACTATGCAAAGGCAAGAAGGAATGTCAATTTCATTGATAAATGGAGATTCTCTTGAGGATTGTTCCGTTTGCGGATCCGAAGTTATTTTAAGGAGAATTCTATGGTACAATTATTTTAATCCCATTGCACTAATTTCACAGTTATTTTAATTACCGTTGATAATTACATTCTTTTTAATTATACTTCATTAACAACCCTTTCAACCTCAAACCCGCAACACCGCTTTTCCAATGTATTATCCGCTTTATAACTTTTTTATATATTGACAAAATGACAAAGTTATTATAAACTCATACATATAAAGTGTAGTGATTAATGATCAAATCTCGATCATAGACGTCCAATCTAACAATTTTAACATTTTCTACCAGTTGAGGTATGACCTATAAACTATATATAACTTATATATTAATATCAAACTAAATGTCACTTTTGGTGCTGGGGAAAAACAACCAATAAATTTCAAGTATATTTCATATATGTTGTGCCATTTTTTCATTAGACAAAAAACACTGTCACATGATCAATGTCAAGTGCCAGCATAAAGCATGAGTGGTTTCCTCACCAAATTAATTAAAGAAATATTTCCTCCGTCCCAAAATGTAAGTAAATTTGACTTTTTAAGTACATTTGACTATTGATATATCTAGCTCATATTATGGACCAAATACATCAATAATCAAATGTATCTAAAAAGTCAAATTTAATTTGCTTACATTTTGGGACGGAGGGAGTAAGTACTCCATTAATGCTTATAGAAGCATTAGTTTATTTATTGTTTGAAATTACTAACTAATTATTAGCTAAGCTAATAAGAAAGGGGTTTTTGCCTACTGAATGTTTTCTTAACAAGTAGTGACTAGACTGTCTCCGCTGCATTGAAAGCTACACAAATCTAATGATCTAATTGCAAATATAAACTAAATAGCTGTTAGTTTAAATAATAGCTTAAGGACTTAAGAGTGTGTTTGGATGAGGGATTTTTTTGAGGTAAAGTAATGTTTTGAGAGATTTGAAATTCCTCAATGTAAATTCTCTTGTTTGGATAATTAATTTGGAGAATTTTCAAAATGATGGGAATTTGTGAAGTATTTTACATAAGTTAATTTGAAGGAATTTCAAATGACACCTAAAAGCTAGGAATTTGAAATTCCCTTATCTCTATAAAATTGGTAAAAAAATATAAAATTGACCCGAAACTCCAAAATCGATTCTAAATCTGACCTCAATCTTAAAATCGGTCAAAAACATAAATTCGACCGTAAATCCGACGTAAACCATCAAATCGATCGAAAAACATAAAATCAGCTGAAAACCCTAAAATTTACTCCTAACACGAGCATAACCCTAAAATTATTATAAAAATATAAAATTTACCATAAACCCGACATGAACCCTAAAATCGGCCTAAAAACCTATAATCGACAACAAACCCGACATAAACCCAAAAATCGGCCGAAAACCATAAAATAAGTAAAAAATCCTAAAATCGACCAAAAATCCTAAAATCAACTATAAACCAAACCAAAATCCTAAAATCGGTCAAAAACCCCAAAATCGACTATAAACCCAAAAATTGGCCGAAAATCGTAAAATCGGGCAAAAATCCTAAAATCGAACAAAAATCCTCAAATCAACTATAAATCAGACCTAAATCCTAAAATCGGTCAAAAACCCAAAAATCGGCCAAAAAATGTAAAATCGGGCAAAAATCCTAAAATCAACTACAAATCAGACCTAAATCCTAAAATCGGTCAAAAACCCAAAAATCGGCCAAAAAATGTAAAATCGGTCAAAAATCCTAAAATCATATCTAAATCCTAAAATCAGACCTAAATCCTAAAATCGATCAAAAACCCAAAAATCGGCAAAAAAATGTAAAATCGGTCAAAAATCCTAAAATCAGATCTAAATCCTAAAATCAGACCTAAATCCTAAAATCGATCAAAAATCCTAAAATCAACTATAAATCAGACCTAAATCCTAAAATTGGTGAAAAACCCAAAAATCGGTTATAATTCAAAAAATCGGCCGAAAACCGTAAAAGCGGTCAAAAATCCTAAAATCAACCATAAATCAGACCTAAATCCTAATATCGGTCAAAAAACCAAAAATCGGCCAAAAACAGTAAAATCGGGCAAAAATCTTAAAAATCGGCCAAAAATCCTACAATCGAAAAAAAATCAATAAACCCCACGTAAACCCTAAAATCGGATATAAACCCTAAAATCAACCATAAACTCGACCAAAACCCATAAATTGGCTATAAACTCTAAAATCGGCCGAAAACCCTAATATGAGGACTTTTTCTCAAAATAAAAAAATCTCAAGATTTTATTATCGAAATCGAATAATATTCGACGATTTTTTTCTCGAAATAAAAAAAATCGTGAATTTTTTTCTCAAAATCGGAATTTTTGTTTTCGAAATATCGGAAAATATTCTAGCACTTTTTTTGCGAAATCGGAAAAAATTCGTGAACTTTTTTCTCGGAATCAGAAAAAAAATTCGAGATTTTTTTCCAAAAAATTTCTAGCACTTTTTTTCTCGAAATCGAAAAAAGTTCGAAGATTTTTATTATAAAAAAAAAACTGAGAACTTTTTTTCTTAAAATAAAAAAAATGTAAAAATGAATTACTTTGTCATTCATTACTTTATCCAAACAAAGAATTTTAAAATGAAGGGAATTCAAATGTTTTATCCAAACAAAAAATTTTGAAATGAAGGGAATTCAAATTCAAGCATTTGAATTCCATGCATTCTCAAAATCCCTTGAATTTTAAAATGACCCATCCAAACACACTCTAAATGTATTGAAGTGTAATGCCAACTGTAATAAACATATAATGTTTCTATTCTTTTTCTTCCTTTTTTTGGTACAATGTTTCTCTTCTTTTTCTTACCCATCATAATTAATGTTTGTGGAATTATGGCACACCAAGCCAATAAATTCATAATATTCTTCCAATTTCAAATTTATTTTTATTTTAAATACCAAAATATTATTTATGAGAAAGTATGGAAAAAGTACAAATTATACTCTACACATATAGATAGAAAAAGTATAAAGATATACTACGCCCAAACTCAAATAGAAGACTTACAAAGTAAACATAAACCGGGACATGTAAATAAAAATATACTCCCGCCTAAATAATCATCTAAGCAAACAGTCTAGAGGATTGACATACCATTCATAAAACATACACGGTGAATGTTCTTTTCGAACTAACAACCACTTCCAAAAACTAAGCTTGATCATATCCATAACCTCTTTAAGAAATTATCTATAAATTATGTGTTTTTTTTATTCATCTCTTGCTGTGGTTTAGTAGGCGGTATGCTCGTCATTCTTGTATCCCTTATCCCTTGTGGTGTAATGAACTTTTGAATTTTTTTCTCAACTCTTAATCTTTTGATTTGTAAGAGTTCGAATATCCCTTATACTTCCTTATAATAAGATTTTCATTGCTTATAAAAAAAAAATAGATAAATGGGACAATATTGATTTTGATTTCCAACTCTCAACCTTAAAATGTTTGGCTGATAATACCTACGTACTAAGCCATAGGGTCTCATTGCTTGTATTTTTTTGACATTTTTTTCTTTCTCTATAGCCCAAGTGCGATGAATGACTTAGTGTATATATATTACGGTTTTGATTTGCTTATTTTCACTCATTTTTTAAATTGGTCCCCTTTTTTTAAAACCACATAATTTTGGTCTTTCTATCGTATTTTTGTATTTAAAGATGATAATTTAATATATTTTAAATGACATAATATAGTATCTAATAAATCTTATTATGTAGTTTCATCTAGGTGGATTAATTACTTCATTTCATTAATTAAATTACAAAAGTGAATAATTTTTGAAACTTAAACATAAATTTTTAATGAATTTTCTTGTAATTTTATGATTTTTGATTATTCAATATGATTATGATGTATGACACATCATTTAAAATAGGTTAAATCATAATTTTTAATTTTTAAGTACAAAAAACTAATGAAGGGGCCAAAACTAGTTGATTATAAAATAGATGGATCAATTTTGTAAATGAGTGAAAATAAAATGACTAAAACTCTAATTAAGCCTATATCTAATTGACCATTTTTCTCAAAAAAAATAGCTAAAATCCAAATAGAAAAGCTTGTAAGTTTTTTTTTTTGACCAAAGATAAACTTGTAAGTTGTAACTGATATAGTGATTCACCCCCATTTTCGCTCCTTAATGTTCATTGTTTTTTTTGATAATCAAAATTGAATTATAAAGCCTTAATGTTCATTGTTGATTGTGTTCTTACAAAGGCCATATCACAATTGGGCTGTAATCTGCTGTGGAGGCCTTGTGTTTTTAAGAATTAACAAGCTAAAAACATTATTAAAGTTCTACTCTCTGAAAAATAATAGCAAAAATGCTATAAATCCTAGCTAAAAACATTATTTTTTTTGACAAAGCTAAAAACATTATTTAAAGTTCACTTTATTGTTAATTATTGGTTATGTTTTTTTTACAAATGTTAGTTATTTGTTAAACATTATTATTACCTCCACACCAAAATATATGACGTTTTGACCATATTATACAAATTAAGAAATGTTATTAATGTTGCATGAAAAAAAAGTTATGGGTTAGTTTACAAAATTACCTTTCATTAATGGTATGCGAAAGATAAATTGTAGAATTGAAAGAAGAAAGAAACAATTAGTTAAGGGTATAATAGAAAAAAGATACATTAAATGTTTCATAGGTAATGTAAAGTGACATATATTTTGGTTCAATTTTTTTCTTCTCAAAATGACATATATTGTAGTATGGAGGGAGTATTAGTTTTTGAACTTTTATCTTAACATTTCTATCTAAGTTGCACATATCTTGAGATACAAATATTGGATGTTGATGATTTTTTCAGTATAAGGAAATGACAAAATCATCTAAACTCACATATAAAATGGAGTAACTGGGATTCGAACAATGATTTATGGACGTCTGACCTAACAATTTCATCATTTTCTACCGGTTTGAAAAGCTAAGATAAATTGCTATAGTTTTGAATTTCATAAGCTTTTACTATCTCTATTACTTATTAAGTTATTATAACAGACAAATGCACTTTTTAGATTCAATAAAAAATAGATGTATATCTCAATTCATTAATAAACTTGATGCGTTGGTTTTTTAATGAATCTAAAAAGTTTATTTGTCTATTATAATAAGAAACATAAATAGTATTAAATTTGTCTTAAATAAATGTGAAACGGCTTCTCCAACCTAAAGAGCCCAATACATATCCTCACTAAATGGGCCATAACTCTCTCATTAGTGGCCCAAATTCAACAGAGTTGGTGACCATATTTGGAAATAAAATAAATAGAGGTTTGGGGACTTTGAACAAGGTAACATGGGAGAATCATTTGCAAGTTTATCTCACTTGCTTACTTCATCTTTAAGATTTCTATTTCTTTCATATAGTGAATATCTTGTTTTCTTTATTCTTCTATTCTTTATTACAATTTTATTTGCTTAAAAGAAATTGATTTTTCAATAATTGCGTTAGTGGCTTCATTGACTCAATTGTAAGAAGAGAAAATATAAACTAGATGTTGCATTGAAGATATTCGACGTTATATCTAGCTTTTCATTTTGAGTTTTAAATTTAATCTTTATTGAATCCATCTTCATTCTGAAAGATTTTCTAGTATTGAAATAGTGGATTATGGTGAACTTCTTGCTATAATTCAAACCCAGTAATCAAATTAACTAATGGATGTTTCTTTGTTGTTAAAAATTTCATCAAATTCAATTTATTTAACGTTTGTTTCATCTTTAAACTAAGACCTCCTGAACTTTTTTCTTTTGTTCCAATTTCACTGAATTTCTAAGTTGGAATCGCAAAACAATTCGGGTTGTCAATTTTTCGACAAATAAAATCTTAGATTGCTTTTAATAATTTTGGAGGGTTTGCTGCCAATTTAATTAGTAACCCAAAAATCTAATATATAATTTGCATTTGTATATTTAACCTCAGTATTTAACACTAATCTTCCTTAATTCATCTCAACATTTCAATCACTACAAAGATCATGCATATATATATATATATATGAATATATAGCTGTAACAACAAACACCTATATCATCACGCAAGTCCAGCCTCCAATCCATTGAATGTATCATAAAGAGGCATATTTAGTGTCTCTGGTAGGTAAAACGCAAACATCCCGCCTAAAATTCCGCATGCCGCAAACACTCCAAATGGCAACCAACCACCCAAAACTACTACAAATGGCGCCAATATCGCCCCCATTTGTGCCGCTTGAGTAGCAGTTCCTAACGCCGCATTCCTTACCACCGTAGGAAATAACTCAGCCGTGTATATAAACAACAAGTTATAAGTTCCTGCCATTCCAAATATCCCTAAAACACCACACACCATTTTAATTACTTTCCACACCCCAACATTACTCATCAAACTCCCCATCAAACAAAAGAATCCACTAAACCACATTGTTCCTATTGTCAATGGTTTCCTCCCAAACCTATCCAATAACACCGCTGTTATCGTGAATGCTGGCATTTCTGCAACTGCATTCAGAAGCACATTCATGTAGAGATTGGTTTCGAGGTTGGCAACATTTAAGCTAAGACCATAATATACAACTGAGGCTGAGAAGTTAATAACTACTGCTAGAAATAACCTAATACGCGTAACTGGGTAGTAAATCACATCCACAATGGATCCAATTTGTGCATCCTTGTTTTCGATGCGACTAATTAGGTTGCATTCATCATCACTTGTTGCTATTTTTGATTTTGATACTTCTTCATCTAATGCAAGAAAAACTCCATCTGGAAGGTGTTTTCCATTGAAAGAAGCAATGGTGGACATGAGCTTAGTTGCTTCATGTATTCTTCCTCGAACGAGGTACCATCTTGGGGACTCAGAGACAAAGGGAAGGACGAGGATTATGTAAAGGAGAGAGGGGATGGAGGTTACTATATAGAGTGTGCGCCATGTTTGAAAGGTGTAGGCAATGCCTGAGAGAATTGCAATGCCGGTGGAGAAGAAGTAGAAGGTGGACATTCCTGCCATACCGCGTTTTGATGGGCCAATGGGTTCAGTGGCAAGGACGAAGGAGCAAAGGCCAACACCGCCGGTGCTGAAACCAGTAAGGAGACGAAGGAGGACGTAGGTCCAATAGTTGGGGGAGAACGCTGTTAAGCAGCCAAATATGGTGTTCAAGGCACAAACTACCATGAGTGATCCTTTTCTTCCTAGAGATGAGTCTGAAAGGTGACCAAAAACTCCAGCTCCTGAAATTACAACATCAAAATTAGATAGGTTTTTTGTCATGATTATTTACCAAATATTTAAAAAGCTTGTAATAATAATATAGTAAAAATAATAGCAACACTAGCTTTCATACTTATTTTCTTTTATTGAGTGAAATCATGTGGAATCCATTTTAAAAATGATGGAATCTACATGGGATTTTATCCAATAAAAACTATAATATTAAAAAGAGTGTTCTATATTATATATAAAAGATGGAACAAGAGCATTAAAAACCACAAGAAAACGAGCAATGTAATTGCTACGTGAATTCAATGTGCGACATATTTTTTAAATAAACGTCTCTAGATTGATATTGGTTCTCATGCATAATTAAAAACATGTAAGAAATTGCTTACGTTATTTTGCTAATTTTTTAATGAATATATGTGTGGGTTGCTATTGGCGCTGAATAGCAGCCATACATATATATTAAATAGTTGTGAGTTGAATTCTCTAAATTTGGTTTGAACTGATAAAGTGAGACATGGTCGACAATTTGGCATAATTCCATCCCACTAAGAAATATTCCTCCACTTGGACATAATATTCCCGCTACATACCAATGCAACTTAACATTAATTCCGTTTTATTAAAATATAAGTGTAAATTTATATCTAACTATTTAAGACAGAAGATAATATTTTCTAAAATCATGATTTTTGGAAAAGAACTATGGACTCCTTTATGTCTATCATGAGTGGATAGTAAATCAATTTTATGTTGGAACCAATTTTATTATTCTTTGATGTTTATGGGTGCGGAAAAACCGTGTAGATATGGAGGATGAGAGCGGGGAAAATATCTTTTTGGCCATAGGGGATGCAGACGGAAAATAGATTGAAAAGCGGAGTGGAGATCGGAGGAGGTTCCTCTGATGATTGTTTGTCTCATTGACATTCCTAAAATAGATTTTCTAATATTTCTTGGTTTTTTTTGGTACAAGATCGAGTATCCAATATATTTTAGCACAATCTATATTCTACATTTAATTCGATATCTATTCTACATTTATAGCACAATCTATGAACAAAACAATAATCACTACTACATAGTGCAAATTTTAGTTTAACTTCCGATGTATATCTTCTTTAAGTAATGTATCTACTTATAGCTAAACAAAATCTTTAATATTTTATCCATATTATCTATGAATTTCTTGCCTATAGAACTTCTATAATTCATATAGTATTTTATGTTTGTAGATCATTGTTAATTCTCAAATGATCGACACACAAGTTTTATGGATTAGTAATACACAATGGATTGCCTACGCAACTGTCCTTTATTAATTAGTAGTATTATTATTTTATTAGTGTATGGTTTGAGTAATTTTATTTATTGCCTCTAAAAGTTGTTGTCCACTAGTCATTGAAATTTTGCTACCAAATTAAGAACCCCATGAAATTGGTAAACTTATAAAAATTGTTAGAATCGAACTAGCAAGACGACAAAGAGAAAGACAAAGGTATTGTGTAGTCTTTTTCTCTTTCAGTCTTTTTAGACTTTTATACTTCCTTCAAGTTGGCACAAGCCCTTATCACAAACACTTTTTTTAAATGTTTAGCAACATAATAATACTATAATATCTCAAACTCAAAATGGATTTTGATAATGTTCAAAATGGAGTAATATACAACTAAAAAGATCATAAATGATATGATTAAATATTGTTTTGCATATCTGTACATGTCAGTCACGCCTATCGATCTACGGCTCATTCATCATTAATTATTTTTTCCTTTATCTGATTAAAGAAGTTCAATTATTTCTTGTTCAAAAAAAAAGTTCAATTATTTCTTACTATCATTTTTCTTTGCACATTGCAAATAAATATCATCTAGTTTTATTTTTTCAATAATATCATCTCATTAACTAATATTATTTGAAGATAACTATAAGCATTGTTCACATAATTTATTTTAACTATTTTTTTAATTTATAAATAACTGTATTTTTTATTATCATATAAAAATATAGTCTCAAAAACTAATTTTATGTTGAAAACTGTCGAAAAACATAAAAATAGCACCTAAATTTTATCTGTTTCATTTTTATGATAAAATAAATTTTAATAGTATGTTAAACTAAGTTTTTTTTAATAGTATGTTAAACTCATTAGCCTATGTTTAAACTAGTTTTTATGTTAATTGATTCTATAAAATTAATTCAGACACAAATTTAGTTGAAGATAAAATCATTTATATTTAACTAATTGTCAGTTGGTTTAATAGTGATTGACGTTGAACTTAGTATTGAAAATCATAGTTCGATTCCCACAACTACGATTAGAAGGGGCTAAAATCGTTTGATATCAGATTAAACTGGTGGTGAAAAAAAATCATTTATGTTTAATTATATTATAAAAGTTTACGTGACTATACCAAAAAAATTATATTATAAAAGTTTACGTGTAAAATTCAATTCTAAAATTAAAAATTAATTCAAATAGAATCAATGCTCAAGAGAAAATCAATTATTCTCTAATCAAAAATATCAAAATAAATTCTTACTCTACAAAAATTAAAAACCAAACATAAATTTAATTAAAGAGAAAATGTATGTAGAAGATAAGAGAAAAATTGAACTAACCAATCATACATCCAGCAAAGAAAACACCTTGAACAAGTCCAACTTTAAACTTATCACCACAAACCAAATTCCATTCACTAACCGTCGACGCCGCTTTCCCTCCTAACCACTCCCACTCCGCCGCCTTCATCGCACAAACACTCCGACCACCGCACTCCACTCCATTAACACACCTCCAATCCGGTTCCCGATCAGCAAAAATCATCACCATAGTGTGAAAAGCTTCTAGCGCCCAAGCAAGACTAGTGAGAATAAAGTGTTTTAACTGCCACTTTCCGAATTCTCCGCAGTATTTTTCGAGCATCTCGTCGATGCAGATCTTTTCGGTGTTTTCTGTTGTGGTTTTTGATGGTGGCAAGATTGGTGTGTGGAGATCGTCGGAGAATGTGGCCGCCATGGATAGTGTTTGTGTTTAAAACGTGGTGGTTATAATTTGGCAGAGAGTGTGAGTGAGTTCAATGAATGTTTATATATATAGAGAGTTTTAACTTGAAAGGGTTTATATAGAGAGTTTTGTTTAGGAATTTGTGAACCAAAATGGACTAGTCACACATAGTAGCATATTCTCGAATTTGTTCTTTCATTATGGAAAAAAAAGGGGTTTTTCAAAACATATTTTTCTTTGTTTTTTTTTATTATAATAATTTATTTGACCACTACCACTTTGGACTTAAGTATAATTCGTTATTATGAGTTTAGATGTCATAGTTCAACTGTAAAAAATATTAAAATTGTAAAATTAAATGTTTATGGCTGAAGTTTGATACTTGATCTCTCCATTTTATTTGTGAATTTACGATGATTTTGTTATTTCATCTATGTAAACAAAAATTTGTTGTCATGGTAGTCTCTAACTTTTTCTGAAATGTAATGTTTTTTATTTTATTTTTTTATCACCGATTTAATCTACTTCAAGGTCAGTTATGACGTCAAGTAATTACAATCTCCTTCAAAATGTTAGTCTTATTAATATTACATTAAAATGATTTACTCTTTTATTAAATTTCAAAATACATTTTATATATAAATTAAATTTATAAAATTGCACGGTTTCATCCCTTATGACTTCGTTTGGCAGGAAACTGAAATTATTTAATGTTAGAATTTATTCTAAACTGAATTAGTTGCCAAAATTCATTTTATAGTTTTACTGTCAATTTTTTTTTGTTGAGACTAGGGTATCCACCATCAAACATATTGATTATTCTCTTTATTAGATTGGAGGCACCTAAAAAGTAAGATAACTGATCCAGAGATTTAAAGTTGTTCCATACCTAAAACGATGATCGAATTTTTAATCTTTAATTAAGAAAAATGAATCAATCACTCAACAACACTCCTTAATTATAAAATTACTATTAAATGAAGTTACTAAGAACATATTCGCAATTGCGTCAAAAAAAAAAAAAGAACATATTCGCAATTTTTAAATATCTATACATTAATCTGACAACGATAAAACTTTTTGGAATAATAATAATGATTTGCCGTTTTTTTATTTGTACTATTATGTTTTGTGTACACTGTACAATGAGTATCTTCACACATACATACAACTCATACAACTGGATTGAGTTGCCACGAGTTAAATAAGATTGTATCAATTTTTTTCTCTCAAAATATAAATTTTTTTTTAATAAAAATTAATTAGTTCAGCGATGATGTTCAAATATCTCTTTTAGGTAGTGTAAGTTTTGATTTTTCATCAGTGTCCGCTTATATGCGACACTTTTGTTTTGTAAACTTCTCTTTTACCAGTCTATGTTCATCTTGAACAGGGACTTTGTTTTATTAATAATATATATTTGCTGTTTAAAAAATGGTTGAGCGATGATTAGCGTTGAATTTAATAAGGAAGATCAAAATTTGATTCCATTACTGCGTCTGGAAAAAGAAGAGAATCATTTGGTGCTAGATTGTGCCCCGAACTCTAGACTAGAATAGTCTCTTTCTTCTAAAAATCAGAGGGTGAAAGACAAAAATAAAACATTAACTTTTATTGATCAATTTTAATTTATATTTTGAGTCAAATTGATGGAGTATTTTGTATTATCTAGAATTCTAATGGTTGATACATTAATACTAAATTTTTTAGTGTTCACTACTAGTAACGGCTCACTAGACCGACTAATCTGATTCGCAGCGAATTTTGACATTAAGTAGTTTCAATTCTTTATTAAATACAGTTGCGAGAGATCATTAATATTAGAATTTAGATTTAAACAAAGATTACCTGTTTTTATAGAAAAGATTAATTACTTGTGAAATTAGAAGAAAGATATAATTAACAAAGATTAAGTGCCCGTTTGGCCGGGCTTATTTTCTACTTTTTTTCTTCTCCTTAAAAATAGTAAAGTAAGAAAAAAATGTGTTTGATTCTACTTTTTTTTATTTTTTAATTCTTTAGTTTATTTCTCTAATACTTTTAAAAAGAAATATGGCTAAATTCAATTTTATACTTCTCTATTTCGTTTAAGCTAAATAAAAAAGTAGAAAATAAGCCGGGCCAAACGGGCACTAAGTCTATTGAAAAGGGATCAACAATGAATTGGTTCAAATGGCAAGAATTTAATCTGCTAAAATATATGGTCAAAAGTTCAATTCCTACCTCATGTGTATCAATTCCACATAAATGATTTAATTAATGGAAACAATTAATGATAAACAAAAACAAATTGTTATCTTATTTAATTTTTCTGGAGTTGTTAAATATTATTAATTAAATTAAATTATCATCTTTTTATGATATAATTTTAAATTTAAACTTATTTTCCAATAATTTTAATATTTATATAATAATTTTTCTATATTTACAAATTTTTGAGAAATTGAACCGCCATTTACGAGAAATTTTCTTCTTGAAAAACTAAATTTTATGAAAAATGATAATTCTCATTTTAATTTTTTTTGGTCGAGATCGGGGTATCCACCGCTGGACGCAGTGACAGTGACTAATCCCTCGCTAGATTGGAGGCACCTTGAAGGGTAAGATTTAAAGCTGCTTCATACCCAAAGTGAGAATCGAACTCTCGACCCTTGATTAAGAGAAGATGAACTCCAACCGCTCAACTACACCCCTTGAATATATTTTATAAATTTAAGTTTAGTAAAATATGATTATTAAATTACGAAATAAAGTTAACATTTTTGGTGTATGACTTATCGATTTTTTATTTTTTCTTTAAAATAAGATCGATTATTTTTTAATGGAAAATAATTGAAAATAATAATAATTTAGTTCACTAAATTGAAAATGGTTTTTAAAAATAAATCTTTGTGAACAATAATTTATTATAATTTCAACCAAATTTTTCGTCCAATAAAAAAAAAGATTTCAACAAAACTATTTTTTTTATTAAAACGATTATTACTATAACACTTACATTTGTTTTCTTCAATAGATCCAAAATGTTACACTACTAGAAATTTGCCCTTTAATTTCCTGCGGATTTGGGCCAATGGGGTGGGGATTGAGCGGATGATACTTAACTATTTTTTGTGCTGTTTCTACTTCATGGACATTTCCATCCACATTCTTGCGGGAAGATTTCTTCCTCCATCCCCATTTCAGTGGATCCCCACAAATCCTCGGAGCTCCACAAACATAAAAAATTAACAAAATTTCTATACTTTTTAATCAAAAGCACCACACTACTAATATCTTCTTTTTGTCTAAAAAATATACATATATATTTTCTATCTTTCATTTTTTAAAATTAAAAGTACATTTTGAATCAATAACAAAAAATACAAAAACACTTTCTAATGTGTTTTTTTGTCAAAATAAATAAATATTCAATTCAACTTGTTGGCACCATATATAATCATAATCTTTATAATGTATTAATTATTATTTTTAATAAAAAGAAACAATAAAGTTATATATATATATATATATATATATATATATATATATAATTTAAATAATATGGCCGGGGTCGGGAAATCAGCGTTGGCGGAGGAACCTTCTCTGTTCCGCGCTCTGAATTATCCACGGGGGAATTTCTTCCTCCATCCCCGTCTCTGCGGGGGAAAAATCCGCAACTTTAGATTCTCGTTCAGATAATCTCCACAGACAATCCATTATCAGATGCAAATTGACATCCCTAGATTTGACCTAGCATTCCGGAGGAAATGGTTCCCGGCTAATATTTACGTGGGTAATTGTTTTCTGCGGTTTTTAAATTTTTCAGGAAATTATCCACGAATTTTTCTAAGAATGATAAACTAACATTAATTTTACATTAATTTTCGAAAAGAAAAATAATTTTGAGACAAAACTGAAAAAGCTAAAAGGACAATAGTTTTGGGACGGAGGCAGTAGAAAAAATCATTTGAATTTATTTGAAAAATAAAAAATTTATCTCAAAATTAAATTATATAGTGTATACTTACGTTTCCCCATTGAGTACATACACTTCCTAATCTAATATCATTAATTCCCGTATCACTTATATCCTATAAACTACATCTATTAATTCCCTTCCGTTAAATAAATTTGTTAACATATTAGTTGCCAACAAAATCTCCCTTATAAATCTCTCATCGACTCATTACATATTAGGGGATTTATGGTGCACTATTTACATATTTATTTTGACCACGTGCGTGCTCTTACTTCCACGTACGTTTTACAACACGTTTATTATTTTTTACATATGCCTACTTGCTTAATAATAGGAACAACCAATGAGAATGATAAAATGCTTGCATTTGATATAAAAATAGAAAAAGCTTTGGTGAAAGATATGTTCTAGTTCTTTTTTTTTTAAACAATAAATATGTTATTAATAATAATTATGTTTTTGCACAAGACGAACAAAGATACGTAAAAGAGGAACTATATAAGATATGTTTTAATTCTAAACACTCATGAACATGGAACACTTTTTCTATCTATCTTTATTTCTTTCTTTTGGTTGATAGTTTCTAAATCATCTTTCTCTAGAGCAAATGAAAGAAACATATTTTGTAAAATACTATAGTGAAAGTATGCCTTGGAGAGGTTGTGCAATTATCTTCAAGAGTTTGTAAAGTATTTCTAAAGGAGATTCGCCGATAATTTATTTGTATATGCTTGACATAAATAAACTAGTAAGGTCAAATTGAACTTAAAACTTAGTGTGATACACATACTTTAAAATTATCTTCATGCAATAATACCAACTCTAATTAATTTTTTTATCATATTATTATTTTTACTTTTGCATGAAAAGTGAAAGGTAACAATCACTCCCTCCATTTCACAACGTTATCGTATTCGACTATTTTATACATATTAAAAGAATATAAGTTATTAAATAAAAATATTATCATAAAAATTAATTGATGATTTTATACCAGATTATTCATTTTAATTAATGATGTGTTTCAAGTTTCAACTGTTATAAATGTATCTGTCAAAAAAAAAAACTGTTATAAATGTATAGTGAAAAATAATAAATTGGAACAGAGGGTACAATTGAAAAAACAACAATTAATATTGTATTGGAAATTTAAAGTGGCTAATTTTTTGAGACATATTTTGTTTTTCTAAGAGTGCCAATTATTATGGGACAAAAAGAGTATAAACAAGTACTTCTTCTTTTTTTTTCTTTCAAAAAACAGTATTTCTTCTTTTGTTTGTTTTTTTAATTGTCAATACTGAAATTATTATTGTCATACTGAAATTTAAAACTACCCCTAGCTACTTGCATTTCTTTTGTTTTTTTAATTTGCAGCCAAGCGATAAGTACCATATTCAAATTTAGACACAACTACGTGATCTTAGAATTGAGTTTAGATCACTTATGGATATCTATGGAGCTCGACTTGATATCCTACTTGAGTGGTAATGTTGCAACCATGGAGTGATTATCTATTCTGTTTTTTTGCGTGAAAGAGTGAATATTAGAGCACCCAAATTAATGAACAAAATTACATGTGTAATATTTTTGGAGTAAATCACAGAAATTGGATGTACCAAAATAAATTCACAAAAATTGGTTATAATTAAAATATTTAAATAGATTTTTAGCTATATGAATATTTTATTTGGCGGATGTTTAGAGATTGTCTCCCAACTAGATCAAAGCTCATAACTAAAAAGGTACATTGCCCTCAAACTTGCACTAGATGTGATGGATATAATGAAAATCCATGGCACCTTTTTGTAACTTGTCCGGTGGCCATAGATACACGGAAAAGTTTGGGGTTGTGGGATATGTTAGAACAACATGTGTTAACCGCGGGTGGTATAGTTGATTTGTTCTTTAATATTGCACCTCAAATGTCTCAGGTTAGGCAAGGCATGTGGTGCACGACCATGTGGAGCCTTTAAAAAAGTTGCAATTTAAAGCTATGAGATGATGAGATTGATGAGAGTGTAACAACAGTCTACCAACGTGCAGCAACATTTCTGAACCAATGGCAGTGGGCACACCTGCGTGATACCCATGGGGTAGGCCAAGCCGCTCGGCCAACTCATGTCAAGTGGGAGAGACCACCGCTGGGTATAGTTAAGTGCAATGTTGATGCAAGTGGGCATAGGTATGTGTATCCGTGATCATAACGGTGACTTCGTAATGGCAAAACTATGTGCTACTCTCCCTTGCTTAGTGTAAAAGAAGGTGAAGCTCTTGGGTTGTTACAAACTATCCGGTGGATTGGCAATATGGGACTAGACAATGTCATTTTTGAATTGGATGCAAAAGTTATCGTTGAAAGCTTTAATAAGCCTTACAATGACCTTTCCTACTTTGGTTTTATTATTAAAGATTGTATTAGTAGTATTAATAATTTTTGTCCAAACTCGTTGGTTGAGTTTTCTAGGAAGCAAGCTAATATAGTTGCTAATGAATTAGCAAGAGCGGCTATGTATATGGCTAATCCTCAAGTGCTAGAGTTGATGCCAAATTATATTGTATTGTTGATGCTTTTAATAATGATATGAGATAAGCTTATTTCCCTAAAAAAAAGCTATATGAATATATTTTATTTTTTTTGACAAAGCTATATGAATATTTTTAAAAAGTAACCGACTCTGTTAAATTTAATTCAAATTATAGTACTTCACAAATTAAAATATGTTAAAGACTAGATTAAGAATAAGCTAATAAATAAGGACTAAATTGTTAATGAGTTATAAAATATAAACACTTAATTGATAGTTAAGTGATTAAATTTAAGAACTAATAATAATGATCTTTAATTTAAAATATCCATATAGTCAAAAATTTATTTGAGTGATTTAGGAATCAAAGACTAAATAATTTACCCAATAATTTTGTCTGTATCTTTTTTGATAAACCAGTACTACATACTTCATCCATTCCAAAATAATTGACACAGTTGATCATTATGCGTTATTCATATAATTTATTTTGATCGTATTTTTTTACTTATATATAAATATAAATATTAGTATATTAAATTAATGACTAAATAATTTACATTGGGTTGATAAATTCATGATTCTGATTTCTATATTTATGAGAACAAGTTCGAAATGGTAGGGTACTATATTAAATTAAAGCTTAACTATCATTTTCGTGTATGCGAAATTTTAGTTTTAGTCTCTGTATCGATTTTTTTTTAAATAAGTATCTGAATCAACCGAACTTTTTGATTTTAGTCTCTAAAGTTAAAATCTGCAGGAAAATTCGTAGGAAAATCTGCAGAAAACTTGCAAATTTTCCTGCGGATTTTAGCTTTAGGGACGAAAAGCAAAAAATTTAGTTGATTTAAGGACTTATTTTAAAAAAAAAAATTGATACAATAACTAAAACCAAAATTTAATGTACATAAGTTCGAGAATAATAGTTAAACCTTAAATTAATGACTACGTGGGAAGTTCTGATCAAAGTGTTGTAACTGTACCTATATTGAATTTGAGCTATAGTACAATTACTTAATATGGAAGTGATTAAATACATTTTAGATAATGATTGAATAATAGATATGCGATAGAACAATGTGTCATATTATATATGGGGTCTGTATAAAATGGAGTCATAAAAAAGATTGGTCCATAGTAGACAAGAATCATTTACTTTCGGATTGATCTAATCCACCCAACTCTCTTCATGTCCTGTAATTTAGTAATCACTAGCTAACACAATTTAATTTCTACAATAAAATCTTGATATCTATCAACTCAATTATACTTATAAAACATAAGTTAGCGGGCTTAGTTAATTTTACAGGGGCTAAAAATATATTACTACTATAAAAAAAGTTATTTTCTAACTTAAAAAAAATTATTTTCTTGTGGGGCTTGAGCCTTTTTGTACCCCCCCTTGACAACTTGTTGAAGAGCGAAATGTTTTGCTTTCCAGAAGAAGAGAGCGAGAGGATCACTACATGATTGAGTCTACTTAATCTAATTGTTGTGACATATTTATCATTATTATCATGGACCAATACATCTTAATTATGGTCTATTTTTCTGCCTTCTAAGCTAATTTTATCAAATATTAAAAATTAAATAAGCTAAGTTATCACTTTTAAACTATAACTATAAACTATAAATTCATCTGCTATCAATTATCTTATGACTTTTTCTTGTCTACCCCCTCAAGATTTGGGGGTATATACTCCCTATCACTTAAAAAAATTTAATCGATATAAATTTTTATAGAATACACCGTTAGATTAAAAATTTATATCATATAGATCATTTGTGTAAAATTTCAGACAAATTTAAAATCATTAGATATGTTATTGAGACGCATCAAAGTTAACAGTTTCTGTGATATCTTAAACACCGTTAATCTTTGTGTGTCTCAATAACATATCAAATGATTTTAAATTTGTCTGAAATTTTACTCAAATGATCTATATGATATAAACTTTAAATCCAACGGTGTATTTTATAAAAAATTATATCAATTAAAATCTTTTATAGTGGTTGAGGGTATATACCCCCAAATCTTATAGGGGTACACAAGTTGGCACCTTATCTTATAAACCATTCACTATTTTTTTTTGTCAAACAGATCATAAGTCAAATAAAACGGACAGAATTAATTGAAGCGGATATTGGTGTATCCTTTATTTACTAGAGGTAAGGTGGCTGCGGTCCTTGGTCACGTGTGTTTTTGGTCCTTGTGAAGGCTACATACCATCTTTATTAGATTGAACATCAATTGGGTTGGATTCGGATCGAAAATCATCAAACTGATAAAATTTGTAATTATTTCATTTAGATTCAATTTCGACCACCTATATCTTTAGTTTGTTCGGATGGCGAGAGATTGTTGGGGTTAATATTAAAGTCTCACATTGTTCAATCTCTTAAATAAAGTAGGCGGTTAAAAATTAACTATTACGGAAGTCTCACATAGATTAGTGTCCATTTGACGTGACTTTGTTTTACCTTTATTTCTCCTTTAAGTCATAAGTTGGGTCAAACACATATTTTATGATGTTCTTACAAAAAAAATGGAGATTTGTCTCGACAAAAAAAAATCAAAATACACTATGTAATAATAAAAAGATAAGTACAAAGTACAAATTATATGAAAATATTTTAGTTTAAAGTACAAACAAATGATAAGTACTTTTAAATACAAAAAAAATTATCAAACAACTTTTACTTTATTTGTAAAGCACTTTTTATTACTTTTAAACTTAAAATAACTTTTACTCTTAAAATAAATTAGGCCAAACGAAGCGTGCGGTGAAGAAGGGGGAGACCAAAGTTATATAATGAACTTAGGTTCTATGTTCTTACACACACCAAATAAACAGTAGCACCTAAAACATTTAAGCTTATATTTGTGTCTTTCTTTTTCTCTTACGCTCTTGTTTTAGAGTATTGTGAGATGTAGTTCAAATATTTATTTTGGAGAGTGTGAGTGTACTAGGGTCATCGGTGGTTGAGAGTGGAGTCTATGTGTTGTAATAATTTTTACATAATGTTTATTCTCTAGTTGTCGGTTTAGACAACGACCGTGGTTTTTTCTCCGATTTTGGAATTTCCACGTTAAATTCTTATGTTGTTAATTGATTGCGTTCTTGTTTATTTTTACTTCTTCAATTCTTCAACCCGACTTGTTATTTCCCAACATGTCATGCAGGTAGAGCGGGTCGATTATTGCAGATTAAATTGAAGCTTTGTTTACTTTTAAAACTCCATTATCCAAAAGGTCTTAATTAATTTTTAAATAGTTTAATACCTCATACGCAATACAACAGAGGATAGAAGAACTATAAATGAAAAAATAAAGAGGGCGAGATGCAATTACTTTGTTTCAAATATGTAGATCTAAAGACAATAATAGATTGAGTAGAATAGAAGTATAAATTAAAATAGATCTAGAATATATATATATATATATATATATATATATATATATATATATATATATATTAGAATATCTTTATCACTTTTTTCATCAACGTATTATAAGTTTGTAAAATATAACATTTTTCTCCTATATCAAAGATGGATAAAAATAACAAAGCGAATAGTATACGATATTGAGAGAGAGAGAGAGAGAGAGATAAGGAAAAAAAATTAATTTGCATCATAACGGTTATTTGGTTACGAAGAGATAAAAATTTAGTGACACGCATCCGCCTGTATGCAACTGTGCATACCCATTTTTTTGCGCAATCATTGACTCGAGATCCGACCCGCACCAACCCGATAATTTAATGTGTTGTCAGTTATATCAATTTTAATCGGGTTTCCCATTCATGCATGCTTAACCCTAATCTTTAATTAGTAATATACAAAGTTTCGAATTTAGATACACTAATTAAGAGGTTAAGAGTGGATCGATGTAATCTCACCGTGATACAAAACATTTAGATACACTAATTAAGAGGTTAAGGAATTTTGTTGATTGTGCTATTACTTTCTTCTGCTGCAGGCAAAGGTTGATTTTGGAGGAACTAACATTGAAGGGAAACTTGAGTATTGATATAATAATGTTTGATGGAAATTTACTTTGTGAGATTTTGAGCTTACGAATTTTCTTTATTCTTGTGTGATTTTCATTCATAAACTAGAACACACACATTTCGGGATGATAAAGACATTTTTTTTCTCATTTAGCCACTTAGTCAACCTTTACTTTTTCTCTTTGATTAACCCATTAGATTAGACCTTTACCTATTTAATTTTTTGTTCATTACATGCCTAAAGTGTAAAACCATGTTTCTATCTTACTTTAAGGAATGTAAGAACATTGGAGAAAGTTGAACAAAGTCCTTTGATTTTTATGTGCATTGTAGTGGAGATTTAATTACATGATAAACAAGCTTATAGCAAGTACAATTTTCAGAGATTATATTGAATTGAGGGAAACACTTACCATACACACACAAACTTGAGAATGACTTCTGAGATTCTATAATTTTTTATTTATGCTTTTCAAAGAGAAAGATGTACTTCATTGATGGTTGTTATTTATTCATTTTTTCACTTTTGGAACATAATTGGAAATAGATTTTTGGAGTATCTATTAAATAAGTTTTGTTTGTCCCATAGTCCGTTGTTTTAAACTCAAGATTTTTGTTTTGATGATCTTGACCCATTGGAAAGCTAAGATAAATCACCACAGTTTTGTGTTTGACAAACTTCATCAAATTTGAATTAATCAATCTGAAATAGACAACAAGGTTGTTGCTGTAAAGAGCCCAACAATTTTGTACACTAAATGGGCCATAACTCGTTCATTTAGTGGCCTAAATAAAATAGAACGAAAAAATGAATGTACATTTGAAGCTTCCACATATACAAGCATTCTTCAATAATTCATCACAACATTTCAATCACCATATATAAGCATTCTTCAATAATTCATCACAACATTTCAATCACCATATACTACTCCGTCTCATAATATACGAGAAAGTTGGTCAAATAAAATAAATGTATCTGGACCAAATTTTTAACCAGATACATCAACTTTTGTTGATCAATTTTCTCTTATATTGTGGAACGGAGTATAACCGTGACAACAAACAACTAGCTAGCAACAATAACATCAGGTAAGTCCAGCCTTTAATCCATTGAATGTATCATAAAAAGGCATATTTAGTGTCTCCGGCAAGTAAAATGGAAACATTCCACCTAAAATTCCGCATGCCGCAAATACTCCAAACGGTAACCAACCGCCCAAAATGACTACAAAAGGCACCAATATCGCCCCCATTCGTGCCGCCTGAATCGTACACCCTAAGGCCACATTTCTCACCACTGTAGGAAATAACTCTGCCGTATAAATATACAACAAGTTATAAGTTCCCGCCATTCCAAATATCCCTAAAACACCACACACCATTTTAATTACTTTCCACACTCCAATATTACTCATCAAACTCCCCATCAAACAAAAGAATCCACTAAACCACATTGTCCCTATTGTTAATGGTTTCCTCCCAAACCTATCCAACAACACCGCCGTTATCGCGAATGCTGGCATTTCTGCAATTGCATTCAAAAGCACACTCATGTAGAGGTTGGTTTCAAGATTAGTAACGTTTAATGTAAGACCATAATACACCACTGAGGTTAAGAAGTTAATAGTTACAGCTAGATATAACCTAATGCGTGTAACTGGATAGTGAATGATATCCACAATGGTTCCAACTTGTGCACGCTGATTTTCTATGGAATTAATTATTAGGTTGTATTCGTCGCTATTTGTTGCTATTTTTGATTTTGATACTTCTTCATCTAATGCTAGGAAAATTCCATTTGGAAGGTGTCTTCCATTGGAAGAAGCAATGGTGGTCATGAGCTTAGTCGCTTCATTTATTCTTCCTCGAACGAGGTACCATCTTGGAGACTCGGAGATGAAGGGAAGGACGAGGATTATGTACAAGAGTGAGGGGATGGAAGTGGCGATGTAGAGTGCGCGCCATGTTTGAAAGATGTAGGCTATGCCTGAGAGAATTGCAATGCCCCCAGAGAAGAAGTAGAAGGTAGACATTCCTGCCGTACCACGTTTTGATGAGCCAATGGGTTCCGTGGCAAGGACAAAGGCACTAAGTCCAACACCGCCGCTGCTGAAACCAGTGAGGAGGCGAAGGAAAACGTATGTCCAATAATTCGGGGAGAATGCTGTTAAGCATCCAAATATGGCGTTTAAGGCACAAACTATTGTGAGAGAACCTTTTCTTCCTAGAAATGAGTCTGAAAGATGACCAAACACACCGGCTCCTAAATCAGATTAGTTATGCCATGTAATAATATAGTAAAATTGTTAGCAAGAACACTCACTTTAACATTGGATAATTTCTACATTAGTTATGTCTTGTGTGTGTGCAATAGAGAAATTTCTACGTTACATTTGATAATTTATTTGTATTGGTATATATTTTTTTTCTTAAGTAATGGTTAAATTAGTTTTCAATATTTTTAAAATTGAGAGTTGGACGTAACTCAACCTCACATAACTTAACCTCATATAACTTGTAAGGTAAAGTTTGCCTCTCACTTATAAACATATATCTAGGCCTTCTCACAACCGATGTGAGATTTCTTTTTTAACACACCTCCTCGCGCTCAGCACTATTGGGCTTGGAGCGCGGATATAAATGGTGGAGTGCCCATTTAGAAACTGATTGCAGGCGGCCTGACGAAGTGGGTCATCGAATCATGGAGAGACTCTGATACCATGTCAAATAATCGAGTTTTTGGGATAATCAGTTATTGACATGGTACCAGAGCGTCTATGACTAAGTGGTCAAGATCGAGTTCGATGTTCGCTCCCTTCACTTTCTTATTAAAAAATGGAATTTAAGCATATGGTAGGTGAGCCTATGCACGCCCGGGCTCCGGCCAAAAATATTGGTATTTTTAAGGTTAATTTAGGGCAAAATTAATATTTTTGGTTCAAAACTAAGATTTTTAGCGGTTAATTTAATGTAAAATTGAGAATTTTTAATTTGTTTAAAATGGAGATAAATTGAAATTTTTAAAGATTAATTTAAGACGAAACTGATATTTATTTGTTAGATTAAAACTTTGCCAAAATTTAAAAAAATTTCTAAATCCACCACTGATCACGCTTCAAACTTAAATGGGCTTTTATATGGACAAATAATTTTAAAAAAATCAACAAGGGTGGACATATTAACCGCAGTATTTCTCAAGCATCTCATCCACGGGAGTAACAATTCATTTACCTTTTTATTTATTGCCTTAAAAGTTGTTGCATTGTCCCATGGTATTAATAAACTTTTAAATTGTTATTAGAATCGAACTGACAAAATAGAAATAGAAAGGTATGGTGTTGTATTTTTTCTCTTTCAAGTCTTTTTAGACTTTTAGTACTTCTCTAACAAGTTGCATAAGTCCTTATCACAAAAACTTTTTTAAATGTTTAGCAAAATAATAATGGTAAAAACTTTAAGTATTTGATTTAGTGATAAAAAGATAAATCTTAAATTTAAAAGGTTATAGGTTTGAGTTTTATTAATGTCTTTGACAAAAAGTAAATATAAATATTTTATAAGTGTTTTTTATTTTACAAATGATTTCAATTCCCTTTCAAAGGCAGATGTGAGAATCGAACAGTAATCCTTTTTATTAAATTCAACATCAATTACCATCAGAACAACTAATGTTTGGTTAAAAGAAAAATACCCTATTAATTATCTCACTTTATTAATACAGTATATGTGTAGTAAAAGAGTTTTACTTATAAATAAGTCTGTAGTAGTTCTATCTTTACACATTAAATTATAACAATTTGGAGTAGTTTTGCATTTGATATTGAATATTCTTTTTTGTCTATTGACGAAAGGACAAGTATCACAAATCTCACATACACATGATATATATTCACGTTTTAAAAAATGAATAAATAGACCTAATATCATTCGAGCTCCGATTCGTGTGTAATGTCTTTATCAACTAAATTAAGTTCTCCGGATAAACTATAACTCATTATTAACACGTGAGTTTGTATTAAGTTAAAGAAAATTTGAACTAAGCAATCATACAGCCAGCGAAGAAAACAGCTTGAACAAGTCCAACTTTAAACTTATCACCACAAATCAAATTCCATTCTGTTACCGTCGACGCCGCTTTCCCTCCGATCCACTCCCACTCCTCCGCTTTCATCCCACACACGCTACCACCGCTGCACTCCACACCATTAACACACCTCCAATCAGGCTCCCGATCAGCAAAAATCATCACCATAGTATGAAAAGCTTCTAGCGCCCAAGCAAAACAAGTGAGAATGAAATGTTTCAACTGCCATTTTCCGAATTCGCCGCAGTATTTCTCAAGCATCTCATCGATGCAGATTTTTTCCGAAGTGTTTTTAGATGGCGGTGATAAGATCGGTGAGCGTAAATCGTCGGAAAAGGACGATAGTGGTGTTGCTGCCATTGGCGGTGTATATGTTGTGTTGATGAGAATGCAGAGAGTGTGAGTTCACTGTTATATATATAGACTTGGTTTAAATATTTTGTTTATGTCATATAATTAAAATGTAGTGTGATAAAATTAAAATGTAGTGTGATAAAATAATTTGGAAAAATAAACAGTTAAGAAATTGAATGATTTTGTTTAACATTTTTTTTCAAGAATAGACCCATAAAAATAGCTAGGTTAGAGACTTTGATCGACCTTTTAATCTTCAGTTTAAGCTATAATTGTACATCAAAATAAGTTACAAACTAGTCAAATAAATGAGAAACTCGTAAAATATCAACTATCAAACAAGTCTGTTTTAATCATATAGTAAGATTATAGTTATAATTGCAAAAATGTGTTTTAATCATAAATTACACTTACAAAATCTATAATACTCATCATTCTTTAATCATTATTGGCATGAGTACTTGTGGAAGATTGATATATTTAGACAACAAAATTCAACACTATAATGACAAATAATTTAATAATTAAAAATTTATCTCTTAAAAGAAATAAGTGAGAAATTTAAAATCTAACTTTATCTTTATATAACTTCGATCTGAATCAAAGTAATGCAATGTATGACCCATATGTAATTACTTAGTGTACGCCTTGTTATCTTCGCGCACTCCCCAACTACTCATAAGCCCCCCACATGCACCCCCTTATAATTACACATGAGTCATATTTTTTAAACTTCGACTCATATGGTCAAAGTTAGTAGCCTCATATATATACAATATTTTCCAACTAATATGGTCTCGAAGACAACAAAAATCATATTTTATTTTTATTTTTTGAACAAATAATTTAGTGGTTGAAAATTTCATCTTAAAATGAATAATAAGTAGAATAATCGAGTTTGAACTCCTGTTCAGGGGCGGTTCTTGAGCCCGGCATGTCTGGGCACTTGCTTAGCCTCCGGGCTCAAATGTTTGTATTTTTAGTGTTAGTTTAGGTAAAATTGAAACTTTTAGAAGTTAATTTAGGACAAATTGATATTTTTAAGAGTTAATTTAAAGTAAAATTGAAACTTTTTGTTCAAAACTAAAAATTTTCAATCCAAAACTTAAATTTTTGTTTAAACTTAAAATTTTACTTGGACTTTACAATTTTTCTAACTCTATCACTGCATCCGTCTCTTATATATACAATGTAATATCCTGCCAACTGAGTTAAACTAAGACCAGGCCCGGCCCAGAAGCTGTGCAGTCTTCTCCTCCACCTTAGGCCTCCAATTTGTTGGGGCTTCCATTTCTTTTTACACCCAATCAATAATAGAAGTAGATAAATGAACTTTTGTGTTATTTTTGTTTTAAATTATATAATTTTTATTAGAATATTTTTAAACTTATATATGTGATCTTTTATTTTTATTTTTTAATTTAAAATTGTATTATGTTAATATGGATTAAAATATGATTATTTATTTTAATAAAGGGGTCTATTTATCTAATTTTAAAGGTCTATACCGTAGTTCAAATAAGCAGTCCAATTTAATAATAAACTTTAAAAAAATAATTTTTTTTTATATATTTTTAATCTAAGTGAGTAATGTATTCTCTCTTTTGTAAAAGAAAAAGTATTCTTTTTTTTTTTGTTAGTTATTACAAAAATAAATATCTACTTTTGATGTTTGATTCTATTTACTATTTAAATATATGTTTTTTTAAGGTAAATATATAATATATTTTTTAATTAAAAAAATATTTTTTATGAAGGATCCATTTTTAATATTAACCTTAAACCTCTAAAAAATCGGGTAGGACAAAATTATATAGTGTATTCTATATTAATGGTGTTTAATTTTTGTGTATAGAAGGTAGAGAACATTTCTCGTTGTGGAAATAATGTACTCCACTGGCACTATGCTATATTTATTCTCCAGAGGAAAATATAGAAATTGTAGGGTACAAAATTAAATTAATGATAACGTGGGATATTCTGATCAAAGTGTTGTGATTGTACGCTTTTTTAACAAAGTGTTGCGATTGTGATTGTCAATGTGAGTTGGATGGAGTAGTATTAATTATTAAATACATTATAGATAACGGTTGTATAATAGATGCTCTGAAATTATGTGTGATTACATCTGGGGTCCGTATAAAATGCATTATTTGGTGTCCAAACTTGACCAACAATTATTTAGTTTTGGATTGATCTAAAATGGTGGACTCATAAAAGATTGGTTCATAGGATTAGGAGACCACAATGATTAATTTTTGGATTCGATGATTTTTGTATACAGTATACACTCACCCATCTTCCTATCACCAAACAATCACATTGTCTTTTGCTTAAAAAAAAGGGCCATCAATAATTAGTTTATTTCTCCCAACTTCTAGGAAACATTTGTATACTCAATATTTCCCTTAAACTCAATTAGTTTACATCTCAAAAAACAAGAAACTGGAATCAAGTCTCCCTCAACCACAATGTTTCTTTATCACATAGAGTGTGTTTAATTCACAAAATATTAGTAAATATTAATTGGATAAAACAGTATAAAATATAAGACAGAATATGACAAAAGAAAGATAGAAAAATAATATTTTTTAGGTTGGAAAAAAATTTATTTTAATAATTTTGATAGTTTATACTATAGACAAAAAGTTGTCTCGTAATTTTATGAATATTTTTTTTAATCATTTTGTCCAATTTTTTGTTACATATTTTGTCTACTCCATGACCATTGACCACTCTCCAAGTCTAATATGGTACAAAAGATATTGTCCAATCCTATATATCCGTAACATTTAAATAGATCAAGTGCATCAATATTTTTAAGAATAAATCCAAAACAACAAGCAATGATGGATTTAGAAGGAATTATTTTTAGCGGGGGTCATAAATATTGTATATATTTTTACTAAATTATTATGAACTTTTAGGTGGTGTTGTTTGTGGTTTTGGGGTTTTTATATGAGTTGTATTTTAGGTGTTTCGCTTATATACAACATTTTTGTATGAGTAATTCCTATCATGTCAATGTTCATCTTGAATATGAACTTGTTTTTTAATAAAATTTTCCCGTTTTAAAAAAATAATTATAATGATAAAAAATTCATAATACATAAAAATTTATATAAATTACGATTGATTTTTATAAATTTTCATATTCTAAAGATGTTTGATGGTTTTTTTCATTGTGAACATTATCAAATATATATGTACTACCTATGTATGCTTAATTTTTTTTTTTTTTATAAAACTTATGACATATAAAGATCTCAAAGGGATTGCTTAAAATTAAATAAAAGAATTAAAAATTAAAGTTATAGTGAGTAGATAAATGTATGTTCTTCTTTTTTGTCCTGTAATTTAATCACTAGCTAACACAATTTAATTTCTACAATAAAATCTTGATATCTATCAACTCAATTATTCTTATAAATTAAACATAAGTTAGCGGGCTTAGTTAATTTTACAGGGGCTTAAAATATAATATCACTATAAAAAAATTATTTTCTAACTTAAAAATATTTATTTTCTTGTGGGGCTTGAGCCTTTGTACCGGTGCCCCTTGACAACTTGTTGAAGAGAGAGAGAGAGAGAGAGGAGTACATCACTGATCACTACATGATTGAGTCTACTTAATCTAATGGTTGTGACATATTTATCATTATCATGGACCAACATCTTAATTATGGTCTATTTTCTGCCTTCTAAGCTATGTTTTTTTTCAATAAAAAAAATCACTGTTTTAATTTTCCTTTTTAACAAAATTACATATAGTTTCTTAAAATATTAATAATCTTTTCATTAATCCAACCTATTTTTTTTATGTCATTTTAAATTTATAAGTTAGCTGTAGTTTTGGTCAGGTGTGGTGTTGGTCCTTGTGAAGGCTACATGACCATCTTTATTAGATTGAGCATGAATAGTCGGGTTGAATCAGATTCGGGTCGAAAATCATCAAACTGATAAAAACTATAATCATTTTATTTAGACTCAATTTCGACCCTACATCTTTGGTTTGTTCCGGTGGCGAGATATTGATGGGGTAAATTTTAAAGCCTCGCATTGTTCAATCTCTTAAATAAAGAAGGCGGTTAAAAATTAGCTATTAGAGAAGTCTCACATTGTTTAGTGTTCGTTTGGTCTAACTTTATTTTAGTTTTATTTCTCCTGTAAGTCATAAGTTGGGGCAAACACATATTTTATGAAACTCTTATTAAAAAATGGTGGTTTAATACTAATGAAGAAAATATAGAGATTTGTTTCGACAAAAAATAAAATCAAAATACACTATGTAGTAAAAAGATAAGTACAAAGTCCAAACCATATCAAAATATTTTAGTTTAAAAAAAAAGATAAGTACTTTTAAATACAAAAAAATTATCAAACAACTTTTACTTTATTTGTAAAACACTTTTTATTACTTTTAAGTTTAAAGTAACTTTTACTCTTAAAAAAAGCTGTGACAAACGAAGTTTGTGGTGAAGCAAGGGGGAGACCAAGGTTATATAATTAATGAACTTAAGTTCTTTGTTTTTACAACACCAAACAGTAGCACCTGAAAACATTTAAGTTAATATTTGTGTCTTTATTTTTCTCTTATGCTCTTGTTTAGAGTATTGTGAGATGTAGTTCAAATATTTACTTTGGAGGTTGTGGGTGTATGGGGTCGTGGGTGGTTGAGAGTAGAGTCTATGTGTTGTAACAATTTTTACATAATATTTATTTTTTAGTTGTCGGTTTAGACAACGTTTTGATCGTGACTTTTTCTCCGATTTTGGAATTTTCATGTTAAATTATTGTGTTGTTAATTGATTGCGTTCTTGTTTATTTTATATCTTCAACCCGACCTGTTATTTTCCAACAGGTCCTGCGGATCGTTGGTTGTTGCAGATTAAATTGAAGCTTTGTTTACTTTTAAAACTCGATTATCCAAAAGATCCTAATTAATTTTTAAATAGTTTAATACCTCGTACGCAAACAACAGAGGATAGAATAACTATAAATGAAAAAAATAAAGAGGATGAGATGCAATTACTTTGTTTTAAATATGTAGATCTAAAGACAATAATATATTAAGTAGAATAGAAGTAGAAATTAAAATAGATCAATATATATTAGAATATCTTTAACACTTCTTTCATCAACGTATTATAAGTTGTAAAATATAACATTTTTATCTTATATCAAAGATGGATATAAATAACAAAGCAAATAGTATACGATATTGAGAGAGAGAGATAAGGAAAACAATTAATTTGCATCATAATGGTTGTTCAGTTGGTTTCGGTTATGAAGAGATAAAAATTTAGTGATCCGCACCCGCCTGTATGCAACTGTTCATACCCACTCTTTTGCACAAACATTAACCCGAGATTCGACCCGCACCAACCCGATACTTTAATGTTTTATCGATTATATCAATTTCGCATCAGATTTCCGGTTCATGCTTAACCCTAATCTTTATCATAATCATGCATTTCATTTATCAAAATCTCTTGAATGCAGCCTTTTTCTTGAATTAATAATATACAAAGTTTCGAATTTAGACCGTTCTTTTTCTCCTCCTGTCTCTACTATTTATTTTAAGTGTTTTATCTCTCCATTATTTTCTTCTCTATCATCAAAACCTCTTCATTTTTTTTTTTAATTTCTCTCTTTTACACTTATAAAATCAAAATTGCGCTCCTGCTCAGCATGAAGTGATCTAAATCTCAAAGTTCTACTATTGTTGAACAGTAATTATTTTTTGTAGAAGGATTTTTTTAACCGAATTTTTTTTTCATATACAAGAGTCATGTAAATTGAAATTATGATTTTTTTTTTTTATTACAAGGATATGAGTCCAAGAATTTCTGATTATTTATTAAAGAGATTTATGTCTTTACACTAATTGCATTTAGCTTATTATGTAAACGTAAGACATGTCTGGACCTAAAATACAAGACTTGCATTTATTCTTGTGTTTGGATGAAGAATTTAAGTGAGGTAACTTAACTTTTTGAGGAATTTAAAATGATTTAATACTACATTGCAATCTATTGCTTTTAGACTTTAGTTATACTATAATTATCTCCTCTTACCTCTCTTTTCTCTGGTTCACAACTTCATATTTATATCTCTGATTTAAGTTATTGTAGATATATATATATATATATATATGCAAAGCATATGAAATGTAGAAATCAGAATGAGTTTTAATAATTTTAATAAATTTTTTATGATGATGTGATTAATTCCACACCACAATTTTTAACAATAACATGTAACAACTTAATGTTTACACTAATTTTTGGTAATATAAATATAAGACTTGAATAAAAGTTCATTTTTGACTGCATAATTCGATAAGAATTCTTTTTTGAAGGGTTCATTCAAGCTTCGAGATTTACGACGTACTTCATGTGTCTTTATGAACAAAATCATTGTTCTTTCTAGTGTTAGACCCGTATCCAACCACCTTTTGATATCAAGTTGTCTTATGACAACATGAAAGGAAAAATACTCAAGTGATGTTGAAAAACAATTACAGAAACCGTAAAAACAAGTTTTGTAGAAAAATAGTTTTTGAGAAAAAATTGCCAACCGGAAAATCGAAACTGAGTCGCGGATTAGGTCGCTTTCTTTAAGTCGTTTCGTGGTACTGCCAAGATTGTGCAAGCAGTCGTATAATACTGCGACGCCTCCAGAATAAAACAACTTTGAAAACAATACCGAAATTCTACTGCACTTGTAGAATTCGCTCAATTATACCCTCTTATGATTATAAAACTAATCACTCGAAATTGGTAATAAAATACCAATTTTATTGAGTGCGTTCTCTCCCATTCACAAAATTCTATAACCCTTAGGGCACACCCCAATAATGAGGAATAGATATATAAACACTCTTAAAGTGTCAAGTTTTTCCAATGTGAGACTCAACAACTTTTCAAAATTCACACCTTAGTGCAACTAGTGTTTATATCATACCAAGTTCTGTTCTTCATCATTTTCATTCAATTTCCAACAAGTAAGTATTGAAAAGAAAGGAAAAATAAAGAAGCTGAAAAGTAATGCAGAAATGCAAAATAAAAAGGAAAGTAAAGTAAGAACAAATCAATATTAAATTGCATTGAATGTAAATGATGGTTGGAATTCATTTCTTTGCACTTTTTGAACCCATTTGCGACTATGGCGTAGACATTGTAGAGTTTATAGAAAATATGATTAAACCCTTTGTACATAGACGTTACAAATATTTATAGAGAAAATAAATTACTTCCTACCTCTAAGATTTTGAGAAGTGACCTATCTAATAATTCCCTAATCTAAGATCGACACATGTCTCTTTGAATGACTATTCTTAAATGATTTCTTCGAATCTATGTCACTTTTTGTTGAAAATAAAGCCTTCGACAACACCCTACTAACTATTGCACCAACATTCTTCAACATCCATCAATCTACTAAATATAATTTGTCGAGCGTCATAAAATAATCTAGTCAAATTCCATTTAATATGGCTAATTTCGTCAAATCTTAGTCGAAAACTCACATGGCTAGTCATAAATAGTTTTTCTTTCTTTTTTAATTATAACACTAATACTTGAGCAATATGCCGTTCAAAAAAAAAACTTGAACAATATCATGAATTTTATAATTTTGGTGTTAACACCTAAATCATCAAATCCTTAAACACTGTTTAAGTTTTTGCAATAATAGTTTATTAGCTTTTTTCAATGAATTGATTTTCACAGCACAAATCATGATGTTAAAGCAGTGAAGTATTCTACTTCACACTTTTTTCCATATTGATTGTATAGTTTTACATATGAGGATATAAATAAACTTGCACATTGAATATAATTCAACATTAGTAGAACTAAGTGAAACTACAATGCCACTAGATTTGATCTAGCGGTGAGAGGTTTGAGTAGTATGTTAGAGGTCATGAATTCGATCTTCAACTCCATTGTAAACCATAAAAAAAACCAAGTGAAAATACAATTAGCATATGCTTTTAAGCCCCCGTAAAATGCTATAAGGCGCTGCCATTTTTCATCACAAAATGGTCGTATCGGGTGGCAAAAAACTCCGGCACCGCAATCTATGTTGACTCTACCATTGCCGCAGTTTAACAATCCTGATTGATCCTATAAGAGTTTGTAGTTTGTACAGTCTTTTGAATTAAGTTTTAATCCTTATGCTTGTTCAAAAAGTTTTAATCCGTATGATGGTTAGATATGTTATTAACACTATATTTTAACATTCATTTTCCCTTTAATTTCTTAATTTGTTGTAAGCAAATCATCAACATAGAAACAAATTATAATCACACCAACTTCTATCCAAAAGAAAATCAAACCAGCTTTCATTCTTTATTTTCTAATACACTCCAAATTGAGAAGGTAACTTACATTGCAAGCTATTGCTAATATATAGTTTTTGTAAGTTATAAATACTATAATGTAATGAATCACATTTAAGTTAAGACAGAGATGTATGAACTCTGTATAATAGCTACTTAATCGAGTTGCTCGATGATTATTGGATCTACGAGAAGTGCAACGACATAATCTTTCAACAACTCCCCATTTGTGTATTTATCCTCGTAGTTTTCGTAGGTGAACTCAGTTACTCGTGCGACGTTAACAATACAATCAAGCACGGGGCTTGGGATTCTGTCTAACTTGAGACATTCTTCATTTATATCCATCCAATAATCTTCAATGTCCTTGTTAATGAGTTTATAAGCCTCTTCCTGTGACATGTTATATTGCTTCATACAACATTCAACCGCGGAAGCAACGTGCACTCTTTGCTGCTCAAACTGTATAATATTCAACGTACGTTAATGAAAATAAGCTGAAAATAACTAGCGTAATGATAAACATAGATTTCAAATTAACATAGAAACTCTGTACCTTATGTGAGGATACATCATCCGCGAGTCTGCCAATAGCCGAAACAGCATTGATGATTTTCGGATCATTGAAAATCCAATCAAGTAACTCTTTGTTTGAAAATTCTCCAAGTCCATTAAATGATATAATTGAAAGTGGGATTGTTGAGGATATAAGTCCATTAGCTTTGTATTCATCATATGTTGGTATAAATCCTTCATTGCACCATTTTGTTTCAACCAAGTAGGATTGTGCCAATTTATAAAACTGTAAATTAATCAAAATATTGATGATCAATATTAAGTTTTTAATGATAAAATTTAGCATTAATCAGTTTTGAAATATGTATAGGAATTGGAAGCTTACAGCTTGTTTAATATATTGTAGCACCAAATTTGATTTTCCAGCTTCTACTAACATGATCTCAATTTCATCCCATAGTTCAACAATTGTATTAAATACCATTTTACTGCACTCAGGAAGAGATTGAATGAGACTAAAATCCCACCTGAAATTCAAATTAACAAAAAGAGAATTAGGATTAGGTGAAAAATTACAGAAAGAAAAAGAAAAAAACAGGATTAGGGGAATGTGTTTGTTGATCTTTTTGGATTCGAATCAACCTCTGGATAGCCTGTGTAAAGAGTTCAAGTTCTTCGACTGTGCCGAAGGCATCATAAGTATCATCTAGAAGAGAAATACATGCTACCAATTTCCCCACCATTGTTCTGGAAAAGCTATATTTAGGTTCATAGGACATGGCTAATGGCCAAAAGTATGCCTCGACCACTCTATCCCTTGCGTAAGGGACCTTTGTCGAAAAGTCTGATTTTTTCCACCACCTATAATATAAATTAATACAACTCGTATCATATCGGTCATAAGTTGATCGGCCATTGGTTAGTAAAAATTTAATGAGCTATATATTTAAGTTTTAAATTGCAGTTACAGTTACAACGCGATGAACTATTTATATACAATAATATGAATATAGTCATAGGAGAAACAAAAATCAAGGTATAAAGGGTTTATTGCAATTCACCTTTTTATTCGAAAAATGAGTACATTTTGCAATACTTACTTGGTGATACTAGCAAGTTCTTTTTGATGCATTTTCTGTAGCATGTTGAAATCTAATTTTGCAAAGCTTAGAAGAACTTTACTATGGGATGTATCTTGTTCATAGGAAGAAATGTAACACCTCGTCTCCAACCTAGGAACTCCCTTGTGTAGAGGATTCCTTAAGCATCTACTTACTTGTGCAAAAAGAAAAGGACTCAATTGATCGGTAGTCTTGGAATTAAGTTGTTCGTGTGTGAAATCAAGTGCTTCATCTAATATATGTTCTCCGCGAATCTTTAAATACGCCGCTTCATACAAGCTCCACATTCCGTGAATGTCTTTGGCAACCTTTTCATTGAAGTTTCCTTTACTATTCTTGAAAATTTTAAATATATCTATCAAAATTATGAGATTTTTCGTTATTATTTAGATTGTATTTGTATAACATGTGTAAGGGCTAGTAAGTTTTGTTCGTAAAGTTCTACATACCTGATGAAATGTGATGTCCGTTTTTCCTAAGCAAACGAAATGCTAAGGCATGAAAGTGAAGGTCACCATCTTTTGTGGTTATTTCCTTATTGTTGTTGGTGAAAGTCTTGCGGATTTGTTCTAATGCTTCATCGATTTCGCGTTCAAAGTGATAAGATATTCCCAAACGTTGCAACGAGTCGATGAAGTTTAGTTTTTGTGCCATGTTATTCTTGGAAGATAGAAAAATCTTCCTCACTTCCTCTTTTTGCATTTGTACTTGTTTCTTTATATTGTCATTGATTTCCTACAATTAGTAGTCACAAAGAGTGAAATGTTTGTAGAACATTTATATTTCTATATATTTGTCTAGATAAAAACTTGTTTCTGATAATGCTTTATCAAATGTTTTAAATATTTGAGGTTTGAAATCTAAATCTCTTTGGATTTCTCAAGTTTAATTGGATTGCATTCTGGATTGAGCAATCCGGTTAAACTTCACATGTGACATGGATCGCGGCAATTTAACAGCTATATAATTTTTTTTAAGTAACATTGTGGCCCAATGATCTTATAGTTGCAGTCTCGTATTGAACCATTTATTTATAAAAAATTTATCAACAAAAACAATGCTCGGTGTATCAAAACTACATATAACTACTTTCAAAATTCTTACACTTATGACCTAATCATAATCACAAATCTTTTTATAGATAATTTATTTAAACACATTTGTTATAAACTTATAATTGCATTTTAAATAGAGACAGTATATGGATCCGGTTTAAAAATGAGCTTTAGTATTTATAATTAATTGTTCTTCATTTTTTTAGTAAAATTATTTTTATTAAAAATGGTTATTATACATCATTGAACCATTTTTTTTTTAATTTTTTAAAGTAATATAATATTTCATAAAAATACTACAAATAGTATAACAATGCCCAATAACAAAATATGCATAAAGTACCATTGGTTGAGAATCATATTGAAGGAAAACATCCCCCCAAATGCTAGGACGAAAATTCACACATGGTCGTGTGATGTCAGGTACTGCATGTGTGGTAGCTGCAAGAGACATGCTTTTGATATTCCTTTTTATAAAATAAAGAAAAAAGGTGGCTTATTGGTGAGATTATAGCTAAAGAACTAGAGATAAAAAATTCTTAAGAGCTTTGTTATATATATATAGGGGAAGTTTTATAAGTTGATAAGGGCTAATATTTTGTAGGGAGGATTAATATTTGGTTGGTTTGGATTATAAATAGGGTGTTAAGCACGTGCCAAGACTGATGATGAAAGTGTGTGTTGAGCAGCATATTAGCAATGGCACGTGGGAGGAATTTTAATGATGTTGTATATGGAGGTGTAAATAGCAATTAGGAAGAATTTCAAACGTAGAAATGAAGGAGTTTGTATTTGATTAGGATTAGGAAATCAAGAATTGAGCATTGCATGATTATTATTGTTGGGTCATGTAGTGTGTGTGAGAACGATTTAGAATTACAATTTTAAACGGATGTTGTTTGTTGAAACATTTTACCTTTTACTATCCAATCTTTTGACCGTATATTGTTGATGACTTGATGTGGTCAAAATATTTGTAAAGCATGATATATTTTATTTTATTTTTTGACTCAAAAAGAAATATTCATTCATTCAAATTAATAAATACATAGATCATTACAAATTCAGAATTGCTAAAAACTGAAAAAGGTGAATCTGCAAACAATCTCGCAGCACCTAGGTTAATAGCATACAACAGCATTATGAAAGTGCCTACAAATATGACAACATAAAAGTATCCGGAATATTCATACTCCCGGATTTGTAGCATTGACGTCCAAGTCTTCATCCGATCTATAATAAGTTGATGTAAATCTGTCAAATTGAATCAACGAAACCCGAACAACGAAGAAAACCAACAAACGCCGCACAAGACGACGAAACAAACACAACGCCGCACAAGACGACGAACAAACAAAACGCCGCACGTAGACGGCGAAAACTTAAAAAACAAAGAATCAAACTTTTGTAGATAACTAATTATTTAAACAAAAAAAAGAGAAAACAACGGTGTTGAGGGGTGATTTCCGACCAAAAATGGTCAAAAACCATCCCCTACAATGGAAGGAAAAAAAGAGAGGAAAGTTAAGAGAAAAGTGTGTGTGGTGGCTAACCCTAATTGAGAGAAAAGTGTGTACGGTTTAACATGATATATTTTAAAAACATCATTCTCTCGCATTGTTCAAATTAAAAAAAGTCATTATTGAAAGATATTTTCCTTTTAGAATTTGTACTATCGAAGATATATATTTTATATGTATGGAAAGATCATGGTATCATGTTTAGCAGTGGAGAGGATGATCCTTTAGTTACGTTGTAAAATATGTTGATGATGATATATATATATATATATATATATATATGTCATTATTCTTGCAAGAGGACCTCTTTGTTGAAAATCGTTAGTTTAATCAATAGTGGCTTTGTCAACAAGGGAAGGAATATAGGGTGCGTTTGTTTCAGCTTTTTTCTTAAAAAAATTTATTTTTTTTATAAAAAAATCATTTTTTTTTATTTTACTTGTGTTTGTTTCAGATTTTTTAAAAATCATTTTTTTAAAAAAATCATTTTTCTCTTCAAAATGAAAAGCTATTTTGAATAGCTTTTCTCAAAATCTATTTTTTTAAGAACATGAACCATGTGTTTGTTCTCAAAAATGATTTTTTTAATCTTAAACAAACACAAAACAACTTTAGATTTTTTTCAAAATCTCTACAAAATAAATCTATTTTAAAAAAATCTATTTTATCTTAATCTCAAACAAACGCACCCATAATCGGTGTTGAATAAGGTGGAATTCAGTTACATTGTGATAGTCAGAGACTTTGAGCATCATTTATTTGGCAAAGAATCAAGTGTATCGTACTAGAATTAAACATATTGATATAAGGTTTCACAAGATCCGATAGCTACTTGCATTTAGGCAAATATTATTTGATAATGTTCATATGTTACGAATGTGGTTTTCAATTTTATTTTTTTCGTATTCTTAACTAGTATATTGAATGCACTTGTTAGTATTGATCTTTTATTATTATTATTTAATTTAATTAGGTGTAAATACTCTCCCTTCGTCCCTCCATAATACTAGTCTATGGAGTGGAACTTTTAACAGATGTTTTTTTTTTTATATTATTTTTGCTTTGTTTTATAATAATAATAATAATAATAATAATAATGCTTTAACGGTTGAGACATTCTTTGAAATGACAATCACCCCATAATTTCAAATTGCATTGCATCTTGAATTACATACTTAAAAATCAAACATAGTACAAAGCTAATTATTTAGAATTCAAACTGTGGCAACATAAATTAACATTATTACAACAATAAAACAAGTCACACTTATAATTAAGCGAAAATGTAGAAGCATAAAACTCTAAAAATAGCCACTTATTATAATTCATTTCACTTCTTCAACTTGCATTGCTCCATACTTAGCTTATATAGGATCTAAAAGTAGTGCAACAATGTAATCTTTCATCAATTCCCATTTTGTGTATTTATCCACAAGGTCTTCATATGTAAACTCAGTTACTCGTGCCAAATTGAGAATATATTCAAGCACTGGCCTTGGAATGTGGTCTAGTTTGAGACACTCTTCATTCATGATTATCCAATAATCCTCAATCTCCTTGAGAATGAGTTTATAAGCTTCTTCTGTTGAAATGTTATATTGCTTCATGCAACATTCCACTGCAGAAGCAACATGCACTCTTTCCTGTTCAAACTATAAATAAAAATATACAAAAGTAGAGTAAAAGTTATGTTAGATTTTTTTTCTTCATCTATAAATTGTATAACTATTTAATGAATAATAGATATTCAACGATAATAAAGAATAATACAATTGGTACCATGAGCTTAACACAGTTTTGGTAAGACATTTCATTATATACACAGGAATCGAGAGTTTGAACCCCGATCATTCTACATATCCATTTTAAGGATGAAATTTTTAATTATTAGGCTGGTTGTTGACAAAAAAAAAAACAATTATAATATTTTAAAAATTATTAAACCAAATGTTAGTTGGTTCAATAATTAATGACGCTTGACTTAGTGGGGAGGTCCACGGTTCAATCCCTGTAACTACGTTCGGAAGAGTGAAACCACTTGATATCAGAAAGAAACAGGGAGGGATGAATCAAAGAATTTAAATAATATAGGGCACATATAATATATATTGTTTTTCGTGTTGACCATTCTCAAATATATATTATTATTTTATAATTGAATTTTATTTATACATTAATTATTACTAATTTTAATTTTTTTTTCATACTTGACACTTGAGGGGGAGATTGTTGTGTTAAATGTGAGTTAAATCCCACATTGTTAAAAAATGTTGAGGTTGAACCTTTATAAGTTAGAGGACCTATAAACTCAATATCTTACGATTTTGAATAAGAGTGCATGTAATGTCCGACTCACTTGTATCAATATTCTTTACCCGATATAGATGAAGATTAAAACTACCCCTTCCATATCCCAATACAGATAATGCCTCTGTTTCAAATTTAAATTAAGACATAGTCTTCTCTGAATGCTTCTTTGAAAATGTTGTGTAAGGTCCAAACAATAACAAGATGCCAATGATCAACAAATTAAACTTTTATTCAACTTTCAGTGAAGACTATGTTTATTGAATTTTTTCAATTGAAACATCAACAATTGAATTGGTCTGTGGTTTATAAAATAAAGAGATTCTCAATCAATACAAAATTAAATTTTTTTATTTCCAGCCTGGTACTCTACATTATTTTCTTTTTAAGAAAAATTATGTCATATTTGCCATGTACACAAGTGGATGTTGTAGTCATAAAAACATTATCATGTCAGCATGCCACGTCAGCATCTATTAGTAACATTTGATGGTAGAGAATCACCGATTAATTTTTAAAATGAAAAATTTTAGGGGGACTAATTTTCGAAGAAGTTATTTTGAGGGATTAAAAATAAAAATAAAAATGTCAATCAATTCGATTTACCAAAAAATGAAAATAAAAATGAATAGTACCTTATGTGAAGCCATGTCATCTGCAAGTCTGCCATAAGCAGCTACAACAGTGACAATCGTTGGATTGCTCATGATCCAATCAAGTAACTCTTTGTTTGAAAATGGCCCAAACCCAAGAAAACATATTAGTTCAATTGGGTATGTAGCAGTTACTAATCCATTACTCTTGTATTCATCATATGTTGGAATAAATCCTTCACTACACCATCTTGCTTCAACCATGTAGCATTGTATCAAATTATAAAACTGAAAAAATAATATTTATCAATTAAAAAATTAATCACGATTGATAATTAAGTTTTAGCAAAATATAGGAATTTGGCAGCTTACACATAGTTTGATATATGGTAATAATTCCAAATTTGATTGTCCATTCTCTAATATTGTTATCTCTTCAATTTCACCCCACAAATCAACAATTGCATTAAATACCACTTTCATGGACTCAGGAAGGGATTGAATGATACTTATATCCCACCTGAAAAAAAGAGGGAGATGCTCAAGGAGCATCGGGAAAAATAACAGATCAATGTTCTAAGACTAAAAAAGAGAGAGACGTCACATATCATTACTCAAAATATTAAGACATTATGGATCACCTTTCTTATATATCCAACATTCTTTCTATATATATATAGTCGATGTGATACTTAAATACTCATACTTGAAATTCAACGTGAACATATTTTTATTTTTAAAAGACAAATTTAAAGACCTTTCTTTTTAAGTTTATTTTAAGTTTAAAAGATGTACTATAATGCAGCCAAATTGATATTGGTGGATTTAGGTGTTTATGTTACTTTTCCTTTGTGACGTACTTGTATGTGTACTGTGCTCTTTTTGAACTCGTTTTACTAATAAAATTAGCCGTTCAAAAAAAAATGACAATAAGGGTGTGTATGATCTGTTAAACACTAAGTATTGGACAACACAACATAAGATAGAACAACACAGCACAAGATAAAACAGCACAGGACAAACTTTTATGATATTGAATAATTTTTTGTTTTATACGATGTTTGGTGGAAAAAAATGTATTTTGGTATTTTAGACCACTTGTACGGACAAAAAGTTGTGTTGTGGTTTAGTGGAGGACAAGAATTTCTATTTTTGTGCTGTCCCTTGTCACCTGATTTGTCCAGACCTTAAAACAGTTTCACAATCTAACGCAGTACAACTGGACTTGTCCTGTTCAATACCTTGTGTTTTAGCAGATCAAACACACCCTAAGAAAAAAATTAGAAAAAAATTGAATAAAATTAGTCGATATATAACTTTTTGGACTCAAATTAAACCTTTTGATTGCTTCTGTGAAAAGTTCAAGCTCTTCAACTGTGCCATATGCATCATAAGTATCATCTACAAGAGAAATAATAGCTAGCAATTTACTCAAAATCTTTCTTGCAGTGCTATATTCAGGCTCAAAGGACATTGTCAATGGCCATAAGTATGGCTCAGTCACTCTATCTCTTGCATATGGGACTTTTGTTGCATATTCTGCTTTTCTCCACCACCTGTAATTATAATACAAATACAACTAATTATCATATCTATTATAAGTTGATCTTCCATTCAATAAATTTTAGCATGTTTGAATCAACTTATTTGAGTTTATATATTGACTTGAATTTCTTGAGATTTTCAAGAGAGTTTCTAAAAACAATTTTGGATAAATGGGTTGTTATCCCCTACAAATTAAGCGAAATTTGTTTTTTCTACTATATTTTTTTTTTGGATTACCTTCTATCAAATTATTTTTTTGGATTTATTTGTTGATTTTTTTTCTGACATGACAGATAAAAAATCAATTTTTGTTAATGTGGTAGTGCACTTTTTGCTGACGTGGCAGTTGACTTTTGTTTGTCACGTCAGCAAAAAGTTAATATATAGGGGGATAAATCTAAAAAAATAATAATTTTATAGGGAGATAGTCTAAACAAAAGAATTTTTAAAAGAAAAAACAAAACTCGTGTACTTTATAGAGTGTAAAAGCCTATTAACCCAAAAACTTACGATAAATTTCTTACGTTTTTCTCCACATTACCATGTTATACTCTATAAAATCTTTTTGATACTTACCTTGTGATACTGCCGAGTTCTTTTTGATGCATTTTCTGCATCATGTTGAAATCTAATTTTGCAAAGTTTAGAAGAACTTTATTGTGTGAAGGTTCTTGAGCATAGGAAGAAATGTAACACTTTGTCTCTAACCTAGGAACTCCCTTGTGAAGAGGTCTCTTTAAAGAGCGGAGCAATTGTGTAGCAAGAAAAGGACTCAATTGATTGGTATCAAGAGAATTAAGGTGAGAATATGTGAAATCAAGTGCTTCATCTAGTATGTCTTCACCATGAATCCTTAGTTGTGCAGCTTCATATAAGCTCCACATTCCTTGTATATCTTCAGAAATATTTTCTTTAAAGTTTCCTTCATTGTTTTTGAACTTTCCAAATATCTCTGTCAAAATTTCACCATATATTATTGTCGGTATAAGTCTTATAAACCAGACCATTGTAACATATTACTCCTTTTGTTTTAAGGTTCGGGTTCATAGAGAAAGGGGTAATAAAATTTAGAGTTCGGCCGTGAACTAAGTAATTCTTACCAAAAAATTGTTCAACCCAAAAATTAAATTCAAAATTTTCAAAATACGTCCATTGGTGAAGCTTATTAACCACTAGTTCAATTACTTGATTTGTTCTAAAATAATTTTTGCTTTAGTAAAAAAATTATTTCGAAATAAATTGCTCTTACCTTTTCAAAATAAATTGTTTCATATGCTTCACCATAGTTGAACCCTGGATATCCCCTACTCAACTCATATCTCCAATTCTTACCACTTAAGCTATCGTACTTCTTCATACTAATTTAATCTTAAATATAAACAAAGTTTTTTTATTTAAATTTATTGAGTAATTAATATATCTTTTTTTGTACATAGACAAGATGACAAAGCCACCAATAAACTCACACACACAAGTGGAGTGACTGGGGCTCGAACCCAGGTAATAGAAGTTCGGCCTAACAATTTTGGCATTTTCTGCCAGTTGAACTAGAACTTCTGAACGAGTAATTAATATATCTAATTTACACATATATGGTACATAAATTATTAAATTAATATGAAAAAACAATGGCAAATATATGTATTCATATTTGAGACCAAAAGAGAGTATGTGTGAAATTAATAACTTTAAACCGTTTTTTGTCAAAAAAAAAAAAAAAACTTTAAACCGTTTGTTACTTCGAAACAGAGATAATATTAATAGCTATAAAATAAATATGGCATAAAAAAATTTCTACGTACCAGCCGGTGAAATGTGATGACCTTTTTGCCTAAGCAAACGAAATACTAACCCAAGGAAGTGAAGGTCACCTTCTTCTATAATTATTTCCTTATTTTTAGTTAGATTATGGTGGATTTGTTCTAATGCTTCATCAATTTCATGTTCAAAATGATAAGATATTCCCAAACGTTGCAATGAGTCAATAAAATTCAACTTTTGTCCCATATCATTGCTTGAAGATTGAAAAATCTTCCTCACTTCCTCTTTTTGCATTTCTGCTTGTTTCTTCATATAGTCGTCGATTTCCTACAAATTAATAATAATAATAATAATAATCAAAGGGAATAAATATCTATGATAGAGTTGTACCAAAAAAACAAAAAAAAATATCTATGATAGAGTTATTAAATTTCTAAATAAAAATCAAATGGATCATCAATCAACTTTATAAGTATTAGGAGATCTTTATAATACGACCTTACTTAAACAAGATCTCTTCTATAAAATCAATTTACATAATCCTTGATTTACATTAATAATTATCAAAACACAAATAAAATTAATCAAAAATTGTTCCATTCAATAATTGAAATTCGAATATGAATTTTTCTCTCAAAATTCTTAAGAAAGGAGGAGGTTATAAACTACTTCAACTCAATCAATTAATTTAAAGGTTTTAGTGCTCTTTGGTATGAAGTGCTCATTAATTAATTTTATAGGAATTGATGAACTTAGATTATAACAATCAAGATTAAAACAATCTAATATATATATATATATATATATATATATATATATATATATTACTACCGTTGGTTGAGAATCGTATTGAAGGAAAACATCCCCCCAGATGCTAGGACTAAAATTCAGACAAGGTCGTGTAATTTGATCAGCATTTGCATGTTTGGTTAAATCAACTGATTCAAGAGACATGGTTTGAGATTCCATTCTAGCTACTATATGATATTAAATCGGATGAAGGGAGTAGTGTTTTGTGGGGAGAAACTTATTTTTGGGTTGGAATATAAATAGGACTATGATGGAGGGTCATAGAGTGTTAAGCACGTGCGAGGACTTCGATGTAATTGTACAAACATGGAGCAGTTTTATAAATTATAGAGTTAGTGGGTTAATACTCTATGTAAATTATGTGAATTTTGCAATACTTTCTGTAAAATATTATTTTGATAATCTCTCTGTAATGTTAGATTTTTTGTAATACCACTTGATTTAGTTTTGCGGCGGTTTAAAATTCTCGCTAAAATTATATTTTGTGACGGATTTTTTGCGACGGTTATATTATGGTTGACTGAATCCAGAGAAGTATTGCAAAAAGATCTAACATTATAGAGGATTCGCAAAAAATATTTACAGAAGTTATCGTAAAACTCACGTATTTCACAGAGGTATTAACCTATTAACCATAAAATATATATGGTTTTTGACTTTTTGTAGTTGTATATAAATTAAAGAATGCATGCAAAATTACGTCTCTAATTTTTTTTACTTATTTTTGTCGTCTTTCATCTATATTTTTGCATATAACTTTTTTAGTTTAAATCTATAATTTTCTCCTCGTACCTCTCTGTTCTCTGGTTCACAACTTTGTATTTATCTCTAGCTTATTGAAGTTATTGTAGAATTATTCAAATATATATATTCATCACGGGGTTTTTTTTTTATCATAATCAAGTGGTAGGCTTGGCTATGTCAGTAGAGCTTAATTGTTAAGTGATTTTTTAGAGGTTCGAGCAGTGGCATCCAATACTAAGTGTCTGTTTGGTCCGGCTTATTTTCTACTTTTCTATTTAGCTTAAACGAAATAGAGAAGTATAAAATTGAATTTAGCCATATTTCTTTTTAAAAGTATTAGAGAAATAAACTAAAGAATTAAAAAATAAAAAAAAGTAGAATCAAACACATTTTTTTCCTACTTTACTATTTTTAAGGAGAAGAAAAAAAGTAGAAAATAAGTCCGGCCAAACGGGCACTAATTATCTTTATATAAAATTGAAAACTAATGTGTTTAGTGATGCCATCTTGTTAATTGATAATTTCACGTGATTGTTTTTTAGCACAAAAATTTTGTTCATGTCTTTTCCTACTGGCGGAGGATGGGGGTGGTTGGGGCTGGGCTAATTTTTTTATTTTTTATAAAGAAATTATTAATATAAATTTTGTTTATATAATAATTTTTTTATATTTGACAGTTGATTTTTTTGACACAATTTTATATTTGACAGTTGATGTTCAGTTGTATATGGTTGTTTCTTTTAATAGACTATTTAATTGAATAAATGATTTTAACTTTTGAATGAATGATATTGTTTTTGTTCAGTTGTATTAGTAAATTCGGAAGTATAATAATGTGTCACAATGTCGTGTATGTTACGAGTTAAATTAATTTAATGAATAAAATATTAGTATATGAGTCCCGTGAGTTTAGCTCAATTTGTATGATATATCGCACATATGTGCATATGGACCAGGGTTTGAACATTGGTACGCCCAATTATTTATATTTAAGGGATAAAATTTTAGTCACTTAGGCTACCTGATAAAAAAAAAAAGATTAGTATTAGTATCTGAAACAAATTTGGAGGTAAATAAGACTTGTATTTTTTGTTGATCGTGATTGTACTTGTTTGTTGTTAAATATGAATTTAGTTGATTGATTTGTTGTTAAATTCTTGTAAAACAAAAAAAAAAAAAAGATGAAGAATAAAAAAATTAATCATTTTTAAGAGAAATTCGGCTAACATAAAATATCATTTTAAAATATGTAGTTTAATTTTTGTTTATAATCAACATTTTGAATGCTATATACCTTTTATATTTAATTTAAATTATAATCTACTACGGGACGTTCCGACGTGCCCGTTTGTGTGAGCATTATTTTTTATAATGCTAACTTATATGTTGAAGTTCATTTATAAATATTTCGCACATCTATTTATGTTATTAATAGTTAATTTTTAGAAAACAACAAAATAAGTCACAAAAGATAGAAATTCTAGAAGTTATTAATAATTTCCTCAAAAAAGAAAAGAAGTTATTAATAATATTAAAAAAAGTCATAGAAGTTAAAGTTTAAAAAAAATAGCTGTTAAAAATATTTTAGATATTATTAAAAAAGGCTACACCAAAACACAATATTTTCTCTTTATTATATGTATAGATAATCTATAACTTAGTTGCCCATTCAAATTTTTTGCTCAATTAGTAGATGACATCCTGAATCCGGATCCTGACATCCTGCGGGGGTGGCAAAATGGGTTGAGCCCGGCAGGCCTGTCCATTTAACCCGTTATATTTGGTGAGTTCGGCCAAAGTTTTTGGACCGATGCCTACAGTTAGCCCGCCCCGTTCAACCCGTTAAATAAATGGGCTGAGGCGGAGCGGACTGCCTGCGGGCTTAATAATATTTCTTTATTTTCGGAGGTTTTTGTCGTGGAGCTTTTTGGGATTGTTTTTTTGCTACTATTTTATTGGTTGTCTGTGTTTAACTTTTACTAGTTTACTTTGCTAATTAGTTTTTTGAATAATTTGTGAATTATTTTGATGTTTTAGTGCGTTTGTTTATAGTTTTTGGTGTTGTTAGTTAAGTTGTTTTGTTTATGTCGAAAAATATGACATTGATAATTTTTTATTGAAGTTCTATTATGTGTTGTTAAAAACTATCTTTTATTAGCCTCTTTAATAATGCAAATGATTAATAATTTTATAGTAAATTAAATTGTAAAAAAAAAAAAAAAAATGACGGACCAGCCTGCTAACCTGCCAACTCGCCGATAAATAGGATGGGTTTGAATTTTGAGGCCGAACACTTAAATAAACCTGCACCACCTTAACCTATTTATAAGCGGGCTTAAATGAGGTGGACTTAAACGGGGCAGACTGCCCGTTTTGGCACCCCTGCCGAAGGAAAAACAAACAAGAACACAAAAACATCAAAAAAAATTCAATATATCAAACAAGGGCAAAGGCACTAAATTTTTTTTAAGCCACAAATGCATCTTTCTATCGCGTAATAATATATCGATCCTATGAAAACATTTTGATTAACAAATAATTACTCTCTATATGTTTTGGCTTTTGCCTTTTGGAATTCGAAGAAAAATGAGTATTCTTGTTTGTCTTGTCTCATTATAACCCTACTAAAACCTTAGTGAACCTTGATAATTATCATGTTTTGTGATTATGTTAGATGTAATATGTATATATGCTTGAACCATAAAAACCAAATTTTAAGATCAGAAAAATTTAGTCCCAAACGTCGGGAGAAAAAAGGGCTAATGCTTATGGGTTATAAAAGAGAGGAAACTATTATATCTTCACCTTAAACTTTAATGGATATAACATTCTATAGCTGAACCAATGTCATGATTCACCCACGCTTCCCTCTAGAGTCAAGCAATAAAACCACTGCACCATCATTTGAATTGTGATATAAATGCACATTTTACTTCCTATATTTAAAATTGTTCCATCATTTGAATTGTGATACAAATGCACATTTTAGTTACTATATAATAGAGTTATAATTTTATTACTTCTAACTCAAAACTCCAATTGCATAACAATTTTTTGTTAAAAACAATTTCTCTTACGCTTTAAGCATTTAACTCTCATTTTAATTTATAATAATATATATAATTGTAATTAAAAAAATATACTTTTAATACAATTATTTGAAAATATTTGTGTATCAACTCAAAATAATTTTTTTAAATATATTTTAGTATTTCATTATTTTTTTAGAGACCGAGTTATCCGGTTCTCGATCCAATTTAATATATATATATATATATATATATATATATATATATATATATATATAATTTTGTTATAGAGACCGGTTTATTCAACCAAGTAGTTATTCAATTTTATTCGATTTACTCATGTGGTTCGACCAGTGACTCGTTCGACCAATGAATCGGTGAACCGGTACTCTCAACGGTTCGATGACCGGTCTGGTTTTTAAAATATTAACAGGAACATCATGAGAAATAACAAGTCAATTCTCCAAGACAAAAAGAGAGGGAGATGACACATGTCTCTACTCAAATTTTTAAAGCATTATGGATCACCTCTCTTATATATCAAACATTTTTTTCCATATATAGTCGATGTGAAAATACTCATACTTGAAATTCAACAAAAGCATGAAGTTTTTTTTAAATAGAAAAGTTTAAAGACGTTTTTCTTTTTAAGCTTATTTTAAGTTTAAAAGATAAAGATATAGGATACGTTTGAATTTACTAATTTATTATCCAATGACATAAGTTGTATATCCAGAGCTTATATATTACAATTCATTGCTTATTGAGACATATCTACCTAAATTTTTATTCTACAATTATTCATCATTAATTTTGGTTGTTTGTTGGATTTTGGTGGGCCGATTACTTTTAATTCGAGTTCAGGATCTAGTATTTATTAGCACCTTTTTCGGTCGGATTGATGTCTTATGTGGTCTGGAAGCTGAAAAGTAGTGTCTCTCTAAAAATGGGATTAAAAGTTGATCTCTTTTAGGTGGTGTCGGTTTTAGTATTTTTCATCTGTGTTCCGCATATATACAGCACCTTTGTTTTTTAATTTCTTAACTACCGATCTTTGTTCGTCTTGTACGGAGATCTAGTTTTATTAATATACATATATACATATATATATATATATATATATATATATATATATATATACATATATATATATATATTTGTTGTTCAAAAAAACAATTCATCGCTTATATTTATGTTTGATTTTGTGTTTCTATATCACTACTCAAGAAATAACATTGAAAACTGAAAATAAAATTCATTTTGAAATAATTGTTATTTTTTACTAATTAAGTGATATACTTTTTTAAACAAATAGGAATTAATCAAATCACTATTTTAGTAAATGATGTGGAAAGGGATAGTGATATTGATTTACAATAAGCACAATAAAATTTTAAAATAGCACAAGCTAACTTAAATAAGGTGTAAGGCAAGAGAAAAAAATTGAGGCAAATCTAACTCTCCGACGAAGTAGAATATGACTAAATGTTATAAATCGATCTCGTAACAAGTTAGTGCAGCGGGCTAAGATTATACTACCTCCGGTCCTTATTATAAGAAGAAATTTGCTTTTTGGATACATAGAATGTTTGATGTATCTAGTTCATAACATAGTCTAGATACATCAAACATTCTATGTATCTAAAAGGCAAATTTCTTTTTATAATAAGGACCGGAGGGAGTAATTTTTATTATACTATGCTGGTTCGTGACTAGTAAGTTTTTGTTGAATTTTAGATCGTACCATAAAGCATTTTTTTTATTTATATTTGAGACTAAAATGAGTATGTGAAATCACCTTAAAATATGACCAATTTCACCCTATTTACTTTCTCTTTTCAGAAATTTTGGAAAACGGAATGTATGTGAGTTGTTGAAAAAAAAGTTAATTTTATGGAAAATATAAAATGAACTTATTGAAAAAGCATAATTGACGAATTGTAGTTAAATAAAAAGTAAATAATTTTTTTTTAAACAACACTTAAAAAAAATTTAGGATAGTACTTCAGCCCTCCTATTTTAATGTAAAAAATTTTTTTTTTTAAATTTGATATTATTTGAGGAGTTATAAAGTTGTTCTTTTATTTTTATAATATTTTTTTAAAAAAATTCTTTAACCTTTTTCGAAACCTTTAATTTTTCTAATATGCTTATGATTTATGAGAGGTACTTTTTTTTATTTGTAAATTTTCATTTTTATTTTTTGGGAGACTAAAGCTCTTTTTTGGGTTGCACACTTGCGCCAACCTTGGTTGAATCAACCGATGCAAGAGACATGGTTTGAGATTCTATTCTAGCTACTATATGATAATTTTGATGATGTAACCTGTTGTGGGAGAAAGTTATTTTCTGTTAGGAATATAAATAGGAATATTCAATCTTATATATTTATCCATTTATTTATTCAATCTGTTTATATCAAGTAGTGGATTGAATTAAAAAAAAAAAATTGGATTGAATTCAATTCATTCATTTATTTTTGACAAAAACAACATGATATTCATTCAAATTAATTAAAAGAATACATCAAATACAACCACATATTCAACATCGCTAAAAACGTAAAGAATGAAATTAGAGTGTTTGAAATACTCATGCTTAGCTTCTAGATTTGTAATATTGAGGACATCAAAATCATTGTTTGAATCTACACTAGATCAAATATAATATGAGAATTTGAACCGAACAAACACCACACATGACGGGAAAACAAATATGCCGCACCAAGACGATGAAAAAACACAATGTCACACAATATAAGACGACAAAACCATGAAAGAAAAAATTAATAAATGTGAAAATCACATATTTTAATAAATAATAGAAAAAAATAATTTGGAGGGGTGATTTTGAATAAAAATACAAAATCACCCCTTGAAGGAAGAAGAAAATAAGAAAACTATATTTGTGGAGGGGGTGGCGGCTGTAGCTTACCACAAAATTGACAATTCAATTCATTCATTTAAAATATATGAACGGATTCAATCCTTCCATCTTAATTTAAAAATCCAATAGAATATCTCAAATGTTTTTTCAAAATCTATTAGATAAAATAAAAATAATTTGTTTACATTTTCTTTGAAATTAACTTTATTAAATAAAAACTTAAAAAAAATATTTAAATTAATTTATATTTATATAAAAAAGTGAAAAGCAAACTATAATGAGCCTATACATACTACTATATACATTAAATGTGACGTTCCTACCAACTAAGTTAAGTACACTGGAATGTGCATGGAGCTGTTCTATGAATTATATATCGTTTTTGTCATTTCACATAAATTAAAGAATATCATTAATTTTGTATGAAGAAAAGGAATTATGATTTATTTTTATAAAATTGTCTTTTATTAGTAGTATTATTGAAAAATTAAATTAAGTAAAACTGGAAAAAATATAGTAATAAATAATTAAAAGTATATATGAGAAAAAGTAACAATAGTTCACTTAAATTTAATTTAGTTGGTGTGAATATTATATATAATAGAGAGAGATTATAGTTTGAATTTTGATATACATCTACTTTTTTTTTACTAAAATATACATCTATTTATCCATCTTAAAAATGAAGTTTAAGTCACTAAATTAACTATTTCACAAAAGAAAATAACAATAAAACTTCATTGATATTATACATGTATTATCATACCTTTTCTTTGACGTAGAAGTGACTGTTTGATCTCAATTGATGATTCACATTCAGCCAAAGCAAAAGAAAGTGTACCGATACAATAAAATTAACTAATGTCCATAGAAATTCCCAAATGGAGATGAACCGCTGTGAGAGACAGTTTTTGTTACTTTATAAATAAGTTTTTAATTTATAAATATTATTTTGAATTTATCATTTTAAAAATTAAATGTACCAGTATATTTTTTTTTTTGACAAAATGTACCAGTATATTATACTCCCTCCGTCCCATTATATAAGCATTTTTACTACAAAAGTCTAGTCCCAAAATATAAGCCCCTTTACAATTTACTAGGTATATTTATTACTTTTTTGTTTACACATACCCTTAATTATTACTACTAAATTGCATTGGAATACAAAAATTGTAAAGGGACTTATATTTTGGGACTAGACTTTTGTAGTAAAGGTGCTTATATAATGGGACGGAGGGAGTAATTCATTAATATACCATTAGAAACTTCCAGGTTAAAATGAGGGGCGGCTGTGAGAAACAATTTTATTTTGGTAGATGTGTTGTTTTCTTTTGTGGGAGATTATTTTACTAAATAATATATTAATCCTTTTTTTACTCAACAAAAATATATTTATCTTTAGTGATATCATCTTGTGGTTGATTGTCAAAATATGTGTTCTTTGATAATTTGAGTTATTATTTTTAACAAGATTTTTGGTTTAAATAATTGTTCAAACCAAAAAATTGGTTTACATAATTCTAGAGTAGAACATCGATCATCTTCTTCGTCTTTGAATTCTTCTATACCAACTTCAAAATATTCTTCCATCATGTGTGCTAATATTAATTCAATCATGCATAATTTAAGGTCTCCAAGGACAATATCTCAAATTACATTTGTTGGCTTTACTGGCCTGTTTGTTTTAATTTTTTTACAAAATGGTGTTAATAATTTTGCTTAAAAAACTTTTATAAAGAAGTTTTTTATAAAAGTTTCAAATAGAAATTTAGTTTGAATAAATATTCTTAAAATGTTATTTTAAGTATTTTATCATTTTATTAAACTTCTTTTATATATCAAAATTTCAAAATTACTTAATTTTAAAGTTATTATAAATAAATTTTCATAAAAATAAATTTTGAAATACAACTTTTTTTAAAAAAATGTGATTTTTACAATATTTTAATTTTTAATAATTTGTGTTTATATTAAATGATATATCAAAATTAATGTTTAAATTTAGAAAACACAAATATAAAAAACTTATAATATTTTAAAAAACAATTATATAAATTTATTTTCGAGAATACATAGAAAAAATCTATTTTTTTTAAGCTGAAACAAACAAACCCTACATCTTCTTTAACAAAATTTCTACTTTAGCATTCAAGATTACTAAAGTATCATTATATCTTTTGTTTGACGTAGAAGTGACAACTTGATCTCAATTGATAATTCACATTCTATCAAAGCAAAAGAAAGCAAGTAGATGTGTTGTTGTTTTTTATTGTGGGAGATATATTATTTTACTAAATATCTTTTATTTTTTTAGTCAACAAAATATATTTATTTTTAGTGACACCATTTTGTTTTTTTTGTTTGAATCGGCAAAATGATATATATTAATAAGAAATGGATTAAAGTATAAGAGATACTCCACCCACATGGGAGACAAAGTACAGAGGGTACTCTACCCAAAAGTGCAACAACAAACCAACGCTACCGGAAAAAGGAATGGCTACCGACACCCACCCACCAAAAAACTACATACCTAAGAATACAATCAAGCGGATAACTGCTCCATTCATAGAATAGGCAAGGAGCATTACCCTTGATAGCCAATAACCACTTCCAAGCAACATATTTAATACCTTCGAAAATACTTTTCACATCTAAGATCTTAGCCCGGAAGATGGCATCATTCCTAGCTTTCCAAAGCATCCAAACAACCGCATGTCACACCATCACAATACCTTTCCAACCCCGCTTACCTTTCCTATGGGAAATTAGAAAAGTCTCAAACAAGGTCGAAATATTTTCCGGCAAAACCGTGACCTCACCAAACCACCGGAACACCTTGCACCACACCGCCCACGCAATAGGACAAGAGACTAGAAGGTGGTTCTCCCTCTCCGGAACCCCATAACAACACACACAAGAATCAACCCCACCTCTTTGCACCACATCCTCGCCGAGCAAGATTTGATCTAGTCGGAAGGCGCCCTAGTAGAGTTTGCCAAGAAAAGACAATAACTTTAGAGGGCGCCCAAATCTTCCAAACATGTGCCACCACATCCGGAGAAGTCAACAACACGGAGGGATGAGAGATAAAATTAGAGTAAAAAAATGCATATAGGGCACTAACCGAAAATCCACCATCCCACTTGACGGCCCAAGAATCGGCCACTTTAGAAATATAATCACCGTCGAGCAACTCATTAAACCTCTCAAAGATATCTTGCTCCCATATGAAAAACTCCCTCCTCCACGTGAAACTCCAAACCCACCTCTCACCCCTCCAAACACCCATCTCATGAATCAAACAAATTTTGTGGTTGATTGTCAAAACATGTGTTCTTTGATAATTTGACGTTATTAGTTTTTAAAAAATTTAATATTAATTAACAATTAATTGGTTCAAATAATTCTAGTGTAGAATATGGATCATGCATCTTCTTTGAATTCTCCTATCATCTTCTTCTTTGATTCAAATTAATTAGTAATTTATTGGTCGTTTGGAGACATATGAATTAGATAGAGAAAGATTCGAGAATCAATTTTTGACGAGAACAATTTATATTTTTGATGTAATAAATAAAAAAAATTGTTGGTTTTACACCTTCTTTAAATTTAGCAGGGCCCAAGATTATGAAACAAAATGTCTAATTTAGTATTCAAGATTGCTAAAATATTATGAAATATTTCCTTTGAGTAGAAGTGACTGCTTGATCTCAATTGATCATCTAATGTATCATAGAATTTCCCTTCTGTCAAAAGCAAAAGAAACAAGAATATAAAAATATAAATATTTTACATAGATTCAACAAAAATCAAACAACTCCGGTGACTCCAAAAATTTGATGTATACTATCTAGATCATATATAAACACAATTCATCAATTATAATAAATTTTAAAAAATATTTACTTATATTTGAGACTAAACGGAGTATGTGTGAAAGCCACAAAAGTTTGGTTTTGTGGTGAGAGGATTAAGTAGTATCTTAGAATTTGGCTCTTTTTTTTATATACAAAAATAAAATAGTATTTATTTATTTAAATTGATAGAATACATCAAATACTTGCATACTATAATTATGTTAAAACTAAAGTCATCAGAATATCCATACTACTACAAATAATAATATGATTCTCAATTCTATCAGAAATCAAAAAATAAAATAAAAAGAGTATGTGTGAAAGAACATTAAACCATTATTTACGTAAAAAAAACATTAAACCATTATTATTTTGAAACAAAGATATTATTTAGTGTTTTAAAAACTGGATCGGTGGAACCGGTGAACCGGAGGAGTACACCAGGCTGGTCCAGAAGTTGGATCGACCATGCAAACAGACTGAAATGAACCAGATTGAATCGATTGAAACTAGAGAAAACCGGTGGACCTGCGGTTTTGTGTGAAACAGCGGCTTAATGCACACACATGAATTTTTTAAATTTATTTTGGCGAATTTAATGCACTCGATTTTTTTTTGGGCCAATTTAATGCACATGGTTTTTTTAATAATATTAATAAAATAGAAATTGTTTTTTTATTATAATATAAGTTATATTTAAAATTATTTTAACAATAATTAAATTTAAATGTACATATTTTTGTAATAAATTTGAAGGTATATTTATTAACTTATTTTTGAAGGTGTATATAATATTTTGGAAAAATATTTGGTGCCCAACTTACATTTGTTGGATATATACTACTTGTCTCACATATAATTGATATGTTTTTACTTTTATTGATTTTAATAATAATATAAAAATCATGATATTTTGATTAGTTAGAATTTTTTGTGCAATGATCCCCATGAATATTAATTTAGTTGTTAAGAGATATTACAATTTGAAGGATTCAGAGTTTAAAAATATGATACCCTGCCTATTTATTTTAAAATGTGTTTTTTTTCCCACTAAACTACTTTGTAGGAAAGAAAAAAAAATTGTGCACAATATTTAATTTCTAGACTTAAATTTTTTTACCCTGTTCATTTATTTTAATATTTTAATCATATAAAATGAATATTATCTTAACTGAAATATATATATATATATATATATACAAAAATAATAATTTATTTATTTATAATACACGAAAATAATAATTTATACAACAATTTATTTATTTTTTTATTACTAAAATGATTTTTCATTTCTAAAATGGCTTACCTTGAATAAAAAAAAATAGATTGAAAATAAATAAGAGATATAAATCTAAATAAATGCTTGATGGCTAGGAGAAAAGCATTATACTATTTCCTAAAATAGTTTTCTTATAGTAGATTCCTAAATATTATATTATATAGATTTTTTGTGCAATAATCCCCATGAGTATTAATTTAGTTGTTAAGAGATGTTACAATTTGAAGGATTCAGAGTTTAAAAATATGATACCCTGCCTATTTATTTTAAAATGTGAATTTTTTCCCACTAAACTATTTTGTAGGAAAGAAAAAAAAATTGTGCACAATATTTAATTTCTAGACTTAAATTTTTTTACCCTGTTCATTTATTTTAATATTTTAACCATATAAAATGAATATTATCTTAACTGAAATATATATATATATATATATATATATATATATATATATATATATATATATATACAAAAATAATAATTTATACAACAATTTATTTATTTTTTTATTACTAAAATGATTTTTCATTTCTAAAATGGCTTACCTTGAATAAAAAAAAAATAGATTGAAAATAAATAAGAGATATAAATCTAAATAAATGCTTGATGGCTAGGAGAAAAGCATTATACTATTTCCTAAAATAGTTTTCTTATAGTGGATTCCTAAATATTATATTATATAGATATAGATATAAATATAGATATAGATTTTTGAACAAAGAATTTAAATGTTTAAAAATCAAAAAAATTATTTTCACAATTTTTGAACCCTTGACTTTTTCATTAAAGTTTAGGCACTTTGCCATTGTGCTAAATTGTTCATTTGTAAACAAATTTTCTTTGTATTCAATATATGCTTTCTCACAAAATAAAAGAAAGTATATTGATATGCCGTCGACTTGGTCTTGTATAAGGAATTAAGTTTGGCCTACATAGACACCTCATTGGTCTCTTTAACTATTTCTCTCAGCACGTTGTCTCTAAGACACAAGACAATAGCACTAACCGCTTTCTTATTCAACTCAGACTTCTCATCAGCTGAAAGCTTCGGCGACATCTGTGCTTCTCCTTTTCATCACAATTGTTATGGACTAAGACCGCCTTCATCTTTATCTTCCACAACCCGAAGTCATTTTTCCCGGTAAACTTCTCAACATCAAACTTCGAACACATGATACCTAATTCACGATTTGATCCTTGCCCCACGGTGGGCGCCAATTATTGTAAATTCTTTTAAAATAAAGTCACACCAATAAGATTTTGATGTGTGGAGCAAAGTGATTAAGCAACCACATATCAAAGAATATAGAGACAATGAATATTAATCCAACAATATGAAGCAAGAGAAAATAGAGAAAGCAGTAATAAACACAATCGTTTGTTTACCTAGTTCAATCAAATTCCGACCTAATCTGGGGGAGAGAGCAGCCCCTAATCCTACCCTAATCCCAAGTTTTTTTCCATAACCTAGAAACTTAATATAGTGTTTTCAAGATGAAGAATAAACATATATTTGTTTTTCCCTTCTTCTCTTGTGTTTTTCCTGGAGCTACATATTTGCTCTCTTGTTTTTCTATGAAGAAACAACCTCTATTTATAGAAAAATATATCACTTAAAAATAGGAACAAATCTGCTTTAAAATAAAACAGTATCTCAATTTGTTTGAAATATATTTAATTTAAAAACCAAACAAAATCTTCTTTTGTTTTCAAACATATCTAGTTTAAAAACAAACATAATCTTTGTCCTTGATTTTCAAGTCAATCTTCCCAATTCTCCACCTTGACTTCAAATCAGTGGTGATGCCAATTTACACCAACTACCGTGCTACTCTCTCCATCTTGAACTTCTATTATTCAAGATCACAAGCCAAGTTCAAGTCACACTTGAACCTTGACCTAGGCACTTGCTTCCACTTGCTTTCCGCAAGCATTGCTTCCTTTGCTTCATCCCTCGGAATGTCTTCCTTCATGAAGTTATTGTCTTCCACTATCATAGAGTGTTTAGGTAGCCTAACAAGATGCACCGCTTCCTCTTCAGCCCCCCGAGTGATCAAACCCGTCCTCCTGAAGATTTGCTTGCTCCCAACTATCACCAGAATTTTAGATAACTCAACAAGCCCAACCACCCTCAGATCCCTAGGAATACCTTCCGTCATCCGAAGTATTGCTTGGCATCAAACCAACCTTGAAATTTTTTGATCCACCTCAAGCTGCAACATCAAACTCCCCTTGCTTCAAACTACCTCCCTTGTATAACAAGTTCTCTAGTTTGATCAAAGTTTCTTTCAATTGCCTCCCTGAAGTTCCTCTGAAAGTCTTGCACTTCTTCAGCCACAATTGAAACATTAACACCAAGGTCCCCATGGCCACACCCCTTTGGTTCAACACTTCCACTCTCCTCCATATTTCCAAGAGCTAATGTTGTTTCTTTCTCACTAGTGAAAGACTCCACCTCAAGTTGAGATTCCACCAAAATAATTCCACCATGTACTCCACCTTGTAATTGGCAAGACCTCTCTAATTCCTCTGAAACTTCCAACTCGAAATCTCCTAACTCTCCACCGTCATGAGAATCACCAGAGTTCAGAGACTCACTCTCCTCCGGTTTCCAACTATACACCAAAAGCGCTTCCGCATTCTCCTTACCCTCTTCCACAACATGCACAGAATTATCATTGCCCTTTAATTCCGGACAATCCTTCCTGAAGTGACATTTCCTATTACAATGATGACAATTCCACTTAATGCTTTCTTTTGACCTTGCCTTCCTACCTCTATCTCCACCAGAAACATTTAACGCATCCGCACCGTTTTCCACCTTTAAGTCTTTAGACTTAGTTATTTCTTTCGTCCTCAAGGCCGATTGAACTTCCTCCAAGGTAACAGCGCTTTATCTACCATAGAGCATGGTATCCTTGAAACTTTCATAGGAGTTAGGTAATGCACACACTAAGTGCAAGGCTTGATCTCCATCTTCTATTTTCACATCAAGATTTGCCAAATCATCAATAATTTTATTGAATTCCGCCAATTGCTCCGTTATGGATTTTGACTCCACCATTCGATAAAAGTAGAGCTTTTGTTTCAGAAACTGCTTATATGCCGTCGAACTTTTAACCACATACTTAAGCGGACTAAGATTTTTACCACTTGAATTAATTTATTATTGGTGATGAGATGAGATTTTGTCCCCCATATTATTGTTAATTGTGATTTGTGATTGTTAATGTGTGGATCAACGGTTTTTTTTTTCTATTATAGCCAAGTGGTTGGCAACCATGTGAGTAGAGCAATTTTTTAGATTTTGTCCTATGTTATTGTTAATTGTGATTTGTGTTATAGTCAAGTCAAGTGGTTTAGGAAAAAAAAAGTCAAGTGGTTGGCAACCATGTGAGTAGAGCCATTTTTTAGGGTTTTTTTAGCGGTGGCAACCAAGTGGGAGATATTTTATTTTTAACTAAAATAATATATTTTTTTTGACAACAACTAAAATAATATTTATTTATAAAAATTAAAGAATATATCATTCATTAACATTTTAATTATTTTTATTTTAATAAGTGATTATATATGATAGAATTTAAATTCGATCAATATTTTAAAGTTACAATATTAAACTCTTACTACTAAATATTTTTTTTCAATGAAATTCCAGTTCCCCATCATTAAAAAAGGATCCTACTATCTAAAAAAATAAACAGGCTCTGACTATCAAATAATCTTTCTTGAGATTAAAGACGCCATAAAGTGCATCAAATTCTATCACATTTTTCTTCAAATTCTCTTGATCTAATCTTAAAATTAATTAGAAAATAAACAAAAACAAGTATAATAGTTCTAGAAACTAAAATCATTATACGCCCTACTTACATTCCCAGCCAATTTTAGCCACTAGTCGGTCCATTCGAACTGCTAACCAATATTCAGACCGAATTTGTAATTAGACCAGAGCAAGCTGATGCGAATAAAGAAGACCGAATTTGTAAAGAGGTGTACTCAGAATTCAAACTTCAACCCTACATATAAAGTGCAAAACAATTAATATATTTCTCAGTTAATTAAGCAACAAAACAAAACAAAGATGCCAAGCAATTTAGCAACAAAACAATAATGTACCACGGGCTTCATGCATGGAATATTCCTTAATTATGGATATGAACGGCTTAAGGTTCATGCATGTAAAGTGGTGGGTATATATATCATAACTTATCTTTGTCTCTGTCTTTTATGAACTTATATCTTTCATATTTATTTATTTTTTTGAATAAACTTATATCTTTCATATGTATCGTGCATTGAAAATTCATTTATATTATATTTTTTGATTAATAATAAAAGATATTTATTTATTCAAATTGGTAGTGTATATTGATGCAATAGTACAAATTCATAATTGCCAAAAATAAAAGGAATGAAACTGCATGCGAACATCCTCACAACATCCGTGTTAATAGCATAAAAAATTAAATTATATATGCCTACAAATAAGATTTTATTGAAGTGTTTAGAATCTTTAAACCTTCGGATCCGTGCGTTGGTGACACTAAAGTTATTGATTAAATTTGCATTAGATCAAAACCTGAAACAAAAATGTATTTTCATGCCATGTTTTTTGAAAACAAAAATATATTCCCCTTTTCTAATTTTAAGAAAATGCTCTACTTTGAGAACTTAATTTAACTGATAAAAAAATGCATAAGTTAAATTTAAAATTTTAATCGATCAAAATATCCATGGGTTTGTCAACAAAAGATGCTCCTTGTACAATTTTGGCAGCTCCCACGTGCTTCCACATGCTTAACACGACCCGTGTATCATAGTAAGTACTATCACCGTTTTATTAATATGTGCTCTTGGGGTCCATGTTAACATTTCCATTAAATATAAGAGATAAATTAGAATTTTTTGTTGGTCTTTTAATTTTTATAAAAGATAACTTTTAAAATAAAAGTTTATTAAATGTATAATTCTTCTTATACCCTTGTTAAATAAATAAAATTATTATCTTCTAATGCAGGTTTATTTAATGCAGGCTTATTGCCTCTTTTAGTCTTTTTTCTGCTTTCTTTTGGTGTTGGTTGTATTCCTTGTACTCTAATTACCCATTAATAGTATTTTTTGCAGTTCAAAAAAAAATGCCAAATGCATTTATAGGTTCTTTAAGTTTTTGATTTGTACCGCATAGGTCTTTTAAGTTATTTTTGTAACACATAGGTCCTTTAAGTTTTCAGTTTGTAACACATAAGTCCTTTAAGGTTTTTTTTGTAACACCTAGGTCCTTTAAGTTTTAAAAATGTAACACATAGGTCCTTTCAAATTATACCCAACATGTTATACAAAAAAAAACTTAAAGGACCTAAGTGTTACAGTTTTAAAACTTAAAGGACCTATGTGTTACAAAAAAAACTTAAAGGACCTATGTGTTACAAACTGAAAACGTAAAGGACCTATGTGTTACAAAAATAACTTAAAGGACCTATGCGGTACAAACCAAAAACTTAAAGGACCTATGGATGCATTTGGTCAAAAAAATATGTACTAAGTGTGCCTATTATGAGAAATAGTTTTGGAACAACACAAATATTTTAGATTAATAAATTAATAAAAATAATTTTTTTAGTTTGTGTAATTTTTTAATTAATTTTATCTTTTATACATAAGAACCGAGGTACTACTATTTATATTCCTAACCAAACTTCATTCTCCTCACAAAATCAACACACACTACTCTTTGGCTTTTATATTCTCAAAACATGTCTCTTGCAGCTCACACACCATCAGTTGATTCAACTCAACATGAAGTCTCTGACATCAAGCGACCAATTGCAAATTTTCTCCCTTGCATTTGGGGGGATCTTTTCCTTAAATATGATTCTGAATCAATGGTACTATCTTTAATTTTAAGTTGTTTTAATCTTGATATCAGGCTCCGTTTTGCCCGACTTATTTTCTACTTTTTTTTCTTCTCCTTAAAAATAGTAAAGAAGGAAAAAATTGTATTTGACTCCCCCCCCCCTTTTTTTTTTTACTTCTTTATTTTATTTCTCTAATACTTTTAAGGAGAAATATGGCTAAATTCAATATAATAATTCTCTATTTCATTTTAAAAAAATAGAAAAATAGAAAATAAGTCGGGCCAAACGGAACCTTAATCTCATTCGATTTCTATCCAATTAGTTACTGATGGGGTGGATGAGTTAGAGAGTAAAGTGATATGAACATTAGGGTCTTGTTAACTGGCTAGTGCATGGTACACTAGTTAAAGAACTAAATGAAAGAAAAACAAAAAATATGCATTGAAAAAAAAAATCAAAATTTAGACTTTTAAGATGTTTGATTATACAATTTAACCAAAAAGTTCTAGTACACTCAGTGAAATTTTAGTACTTAACCAAACCAAACCTTAATTTGGTACATGTACTTTTATCTTCATAGGTTTATACATTTAGTAATTATTTTTTGTTGTTGATTAAATATATTTAGTAATTTACATGCAAAATAAATATTTCATTCCTTGGTGCTTATTATATTGCAGGAAGATGACAATATGAAGCAACAATTACAAATGCAAAAAGAGGAAGTGAGGAAGATTTTTCTATCTTCAAAGAATGACATCCTACAAAACCTAAACTTCATTGATTCATTGCAACGTTTGGGTATTTCTTACCATTTTGAACGTGAAATAGATGAAATGTTGGAACAAATCTACAACAATTTTACGAACAATAAAAAAAATTTTGAATTAGATGGTGACCTTCACTTTTTTGCGTTACTATTTCGTTTGATTAGACAAAAAGGACATCACATTTCATCGGGTATAAATTTTTTTTATTATAATTAAATTGTTTTTCCTCCTTACAAACATGTCATATAGCTAATATTAATATAGTGAGTAAATATTGACAGATATGTTTGAAAAATTCAAAAACGATAAAGGAAACTTTAGTGAAAAGCTTTTGGAAGATGTACAAGGAATGTGGAGCTTGTACGAAGCAACACAATTAAGAATTCATGGTGAAGATATTCTAGATGAAGCACTTGATTACACATACACTCATCTAAATTCCTTGACCTTCAATCAATTGAGTGATTTTCTTGCTACACAAATACGCCATTGCTTAAAGACACCTCTTCACAAAAGAGTTCCTAGCTTGGAGAGAAGGTGTTACATTTCTTCTTATGGAGAAGAACCTTCACATAATAAAGTTCTTCTAAACTTTGCAAAATTAGATTTCAACTTGGTGCAAAAAATGCATCAAAATGAACTTGGTAGTATCGCCAGGTAAGTATAGTCTATATATAGTATATATATACATACCTCTCTTCAATATAAGAGATATATATATATATATATATATATATATATATATATTAAATCAACAAAAAATTTCATTTTACAAATTTCTATATTATTATTTTTTATTCGAAATGTCAAAATATATTAACTAGAATAAACTCAATCTTTGGTACAAGAACTACTAAGGATGAGAACATATTACAAGGAAAAAAACAAGATAAAAAACCCAAAACAAAACAAGATGGCCAGCAAACACTAAAAGCATTACCTCACTAATTATGACGGACTCTTTTCCCCCTCAAAAACAATAAACTCAAATTTGGCACAATTGTCCTCCTCAGCTTAATCATGTTTTGATGGCTGATGCTTTAGGTGTTGCTCGTCCTCGAGCTTAATTTGCTGTCTTTTTGCTGTTTTTCTTTTTTCTAATGTATCAAAAAAAAAACTCAAGTTTTCACTCTCAAAAGCATTACCTCCCATATTTTCCATTGACTTGTATTATAGTCCATCAATTGGAAATTGTTGGTTCTCCTATGTTAAGAGAGTTAGTCTCCATACAGAAACAAAAAAGGTGTTAGGGTCCCCCTTGTTTAGGACCCATTTAAATATTTATTTCCGTTGTTGAGCTACCATTTATTATTAGGACCACAATAATTTTCTGCAATGACACAAACCCCACACTCACACTATATACGGCACATTTACTTTATAGTTTCTCTTTTATTATTCTTTGTTTGTCTTTTGCGAAGATATATTTTTTTAATAATATATTTGCTATTTAAAAAAAAATCCCACACTCACACTACCCACCGATTACTAAAGCGTCTCCTAAGCATATACTCCATAAACCCCCAATCAATCAAGTTGTAAGTCTTTTCAAAATTCACTTTTACAATCTTACATTCTTTTCTAGATTTCTTTGCCATATCCACAATTTCGTTGACCACCATCACCCCTTCCACCAAATTCTGACCTTTCAAAAACGCCGACTAGGAAGTAGCAATGATTGAAAACAAACCTTTGGATAATCTAGCTGTCAACAGCTTTGCTATGAGTTTATACAAACAACTTAGAAGGGAGATTGGACGAAAATTAGAAGAAAAAAAACAAAGCCAGACTTCCCCTTTAGAATTAAGATGACTAAATAAAATAAGAAGCTTGTTGTGAGAGAGGCGTTCCCATAAAATTGATCGAACATGATCTTAATTTCTTCTTTCAAAAGATACCATAATCTTTTTACAAAAGCGAAATTAAAATCATCCAAACCCAAACTCTTATAGCTATCACACTCGACCGACCACCTCTTCAATTTCTTCCTAAGTGAACAGTACACTCAAATTACTATCAATGTCCACTAAAAGATAAATGAGCGGAGTGTCTGACACATCTTATACTCAGCTTTCCCTATCTATATATAATTAATTTGCAGTTAAAAAAAAAAAAAACTAAATTAACAAGACTTAAATCTGTCATATATATAGCTAGTTAAATTGTTATTAATGAATGATCAACTTATAATTGATATGATATCAATTGTATCAACATTGTTAATTAATTACAGGTGGTGGAAAAACATAGACTGTGCAACAAAAGTCCCTTATGCAAGGGATAGATTGGTTGAGGCTTACTTTTGGCCATTGGGCATGTCCTATGAGCCTAAACATAGCATTACCAGAAGGATGGTGGGGAAATTGATACCATGCATTTCTCTTCTAGATGACACTTATGATGCTTATGGTACAGTTGAAGAACTTGAACTCTTCACACAGGCAATGCAGAGGTTGATTTATCCTAAACTGTTTTCAATATATTTATCCTTACATTTGTCCTAATTATTAATGAGTGTTTGTTATTTATTTTTTTAAAATGTTCTTTATATTGTATGATTTTTACGTTAATATTTTTCTAAAAAATTTCAAATCCTAAAATCAGAAAAATGATAGTATTAATTTTTTTTTTGTACATAAGATCCATATTTTCAATGTATACGTTTTTATGTAACCATTAGTTATTTTTAATAAATTAACATTATATTATTTCCTTAATATTATTACTCGGGGTTGTTAATTTAGACCCATTTAAAAATATATGGGTATAAATTAGCAATGCACATTTTTTACATTGAAAAAAAAAAACTCTTCTTTTTTAATATTTAAAAGTAGTAACTTTTTTTTACTACTCATAAAAAAGTAGTAAATTTATTAAAGCTTAGTTTTGTAAATTTATTTAAAACGTGTGCATCCACATTGCTACTCAACATATATATAATTAAAAAAAATACAACATGGAGACCAAACGTCAAGACATAATATTAAAACAAAATATTCAAGTATTTTGAAAGACATAAAAATTGAGAAATTTAATTTTTCGAAATCTGAAAAATTCTGATTTTTTTTTTTTGTCAAAATAGGAAAAAATATTACGAGAGAGTTTTTAATCGAAAATGAAAAAACAATCTGAGAACTTTTTTTCTCAAAATTGGAAAAAATATCTGAAAACTTTCTTTCGAAATTGAAAAAATTTCTAAGTATTTTTTTTCAAGAAAACGAATAATAAAACTGAAAACATTTTTCTCGAAATCAAATATTATTGAGAGTTTTTTTTCTCGAAATCGGAAAAAATTCCGAGAATTTTTTTCTAGTAATCAGAAAAAAAATCCTAAAAAGTATTTCTTCAAAATAGCAAAAAATTTTGAGAACTTTTTTCCTGAGATCGAAAAAATTTCAAATTATTTTTCCTCGAGATCAAAAAAAAATCCGAAATTTCTTTTCTCAAAATTAGAAAAATTCTGAGAATTTTTTTTTTCAAAATCAAAAAATAATTTCGAGAAAATTTTTTGAAATCAATAATAATTTCCAAAAACTTTTTTTCTACAAATTGGAAAACTTTACAATAACTTATTTCCTCGAAATCGAAAGAAAAACCAAAAACTTTTTCTCAAAATTGGAATTTTTTCGAGAACTTTATGAAAAAGGTAAAATTTTTGTGATGTTGCTTTCTCACTTTGTTTTGTTTAGGAAAAATACAAAGTTAAAATTTAGATTGGACATATTTTTTTCATGTTGCCCTTTTTGTTTTATAAGATTATATTGTTGTTGGTGTTGATCAAAGTTATAATTATTTTGGTGTAAATTAGTAAAGTGGGTGCACACTATTTAATTGAATTTATCTATCTAACCCTTAATTTCCTAGTGTAAAATAACTAAATCTCAACGGTTTTTTGTGCAAAGAGAAAAGGTGCGCGCATTGCTAATTTACATGTTTTTTATTTAGTCTAAATTAGTCACCCCATATATATATATACTCTTTATTTGTAACACTCTTTATTTTAAATGCTTTTGTACTTTATATTATCTATCATTTTTTTTCTTATGAATTTTAGGTGGGATATTAGTGTCATTCAATCCCTTCCAGAGTCCATGAAAGTTGTATTTAATACAATTGTAGAATTTTTTGATGAAGTTGAGATGACAATTGTTGAGCTTGGAAAATCGACTTTGGTGGTGCCATATATTAAACAAGATGTAGGCTTCCAAATTCCAATATATATTTCAAAATTTATATCAATATAATTGTGCTTATAATTTTTCATCTTTCAATTAATTAGTAAATTCATCAATATTTTAATGAATTTACAGTTTTGTAAATTGGCACAAGCCTACTTGGTTGAAGCAAAATGGTGCAAGGCAGGATATATTCCAACATATGATGAATACAAGGCTAATGGAATAGCATCCTCTGCAATTCCAAATATAATACTTACTTTTCTTATGTTTGGAGAATTTTCAAACCAAGAGTTGCTTGATTGGATTTTAAACTACCCAAAAATCATCTATTCTTTGTCAACTTTTGCCAGACTCATAGATGACATATCCACACATAAGGTACTACATACATGCTCTTCCGATCTTTATTATATGAAAAAGTTGACTTTTCAGATTTATGGAATGTTTGATGTATCTAGTTCATAATATAGTTCAAATACATAAAAATATTTCATGAATCTAAAAAATAAATTTTTTCTTATAATAAAGACTGAAGAAAATAATTTTTTTTCTTTTTCATTTGAACTTTAGTGATTAATTTAATAAGAGTTGTTTATTTTCATAAAATATAACTAGGGATGTCGTCAAAACGGGTCGGGCCTGTCCATTATATTTAACCCATTATTTTTGACGGGCTAAGCAAAGATTTTTGGGCCACCACTTTAAATTAGTCCGTTCCGTTTAACCCACCTAAAAATTGTCAAGTGGCGGCGTGGGTTAGCCCGCGGGATTTTAATTTTTTTTGTCACATTTTTTTTATTTTGCATGAAAATTGAATTGTGCAAAGACTATTTTTTTCTTTATTTATAAAAAACTGAACAGTTTCATCTCATATATATATATATATACTCTTATTTTATCTGTATAAAATTAACGTTTCTTTTATAGAAGTGTTGAACACTTGAATCAAGTGGAATATTTTGGTGTTTTAGTGTCTTTGTTTTTATTTTTTTTGTGTTGTTGTTAAGTTGTTTTGTTTATGTTGAAGATTATGACATTGCATTTTTTTATATGCACTATTAAAAAATATCATTTGTCGCTTGTTGGTATATAATTGCTAATGATTAATAATTAATAATTTTATAGTAAATTAAATTGTAAAAAAAATTATTTGGCGGGCCGGCCCGCCAACTCGTCGTTATATGGCGCAGACTTGAGTTTTGAGTTCGGAGCTCTATGTATGTCCGCCCTGCTCCGTTTATGGACGGGCTTAAACGGGCTGGCCGCCCATTTTACCACCCCTTAATATAACTAGTAGGAGACCCGTGTTGTCGCACAAGTGTCGCGCTGCGCGCTTCATAATAGGAAAAAAAATTAAACGTCAAAGTATATATTATAATATTAATTAAAATATAGATACTCGTAGATATAAAACAAAATCAACTACTAAAAAAAAATATTAAGTCTCTATATTAATATAATATGTTTAGTACCAAATTTTACAAAATTCACTATTAGTTAGATTGAAATTTTATATCGTATAAATCGTTAATATAAAATTTAAAAAAATTTAATATAATCATTTCATATGTTCTTGAGACTCATCTTTCGTGATTTGGTATGACGCCTTCAAGTGGTTGGGTGTGGTTATTATCATACCTCAAAACCTCTTTATACTTTTCGAAGTGGTTAGAAGTGCGGCAAAGAATGTTAAGGTCCGTAAAAAATTTATGTTGATTTGGCATACCACTTTGTGGATGATTTGGAAGACTAGAAATCGTTCTATTTTTAGGAACGACATTTTTAATCCTAGCAAGGTGGTGGAGGGTATAAAAGTGGTGAGTTGGAAGTGGAGCATCGCTAAGTTGAAGATTCCGCCTTGTTTGTTGTATGAGTGGAAGTAGAATCCGGGTTATTGTTTATCCCGGTGACTGCGTCTAAGTTTTGGTTTTTTCTCTTGATTTGGTGTGTGTAGGGGCTTTTAATGGGCGTGGTTAGCTTGTTGGCTTTCTTGCTTTTTTTTTTGCTTTTGCTCCTCTTGTATTTCTCATTCTTGAGTTGCTTAATAAAATTTGTCATTTCATAAAATAAAAAAAATCAAATTGACGATGGTATTCAATGAAAACACATAAACCTTAAATTTTGTTGAGTCTCAATGACATCTCAAGTGATTTTCGTAGAAATTTTGTTGAGTCTCAATGACATCTCAAGTGATTTTCATAGATATATATGTTATAAAAATATACCTCCGTATTATTATATACGTGAGTAGAAATATAAGCATCAGTAAAAATTATTAAAAACAAAAGCAGACTTTCCATTTAATGTTTAAGTAGAAATATATGTGTCCATTGGAAATAAAAAAAAAAAAAAAAGACATGTATTAATAAATAAGTTGAAAATTGAAATATACATGCACGTAGAAATTATAAAAGAGACTTTGTATTAATATGTCAATAGAGATGGAGTTGTCTTGTACAAATTAAAAAGAGAAATGTAGTTATTTATATAAATGACAAAAAAAAAAACGGTTTCCGTATTAATACATAAGTAGAAATAGTATTCTCATAAAAATTATAAAAAATATGTCTCCATAGAAATATATAAAATTAAATATATGTCTTTGTAAAAATTACCAAAAAAATAAATCTTATTAATATATGATTATTTGTCAAAATTAAAACAAATTAGGTACCCGTAAAAATTATAAAAAAAATTAGGTAACCGTAAAAATGATAAAATAAAATCTTTTCATTATTGTATAACTAAAACTATAGATATATGTTGCAATCACACACAAAATAACTATATCAACAAAAAATTCAAAAGAAATTGACTCTCGGATTCAGTGGCGGAGCCACCATAAGGGCTGCTAAAGCATTAGCCCGGGCTCGGTCCAAAAATTTTGATATTTAAAGTTAGTTTAAGGTAAAACTGTAAAGTTTGGGGATTAACTTAGGAAAAAATTAATATTTTTTTTGTTCAAAATTGAGACATTACATCGTAAAACAATTTTTTATATTTTAGGAGTCAATTTAGGGTAAAACTGAGATTTTGAAGGATTAATTTTGTGTAAAATTGATAGTTTTTATTCAAAACTGAGATTTTTATTTAAGTTTAAGATTTTACCCGGGTTTCAAAAAATTCTGACTCCGCCATTGCTCGTACTGATATATAGCCGTAGAGATAAAAATGGTCATAATATATTAATAGAAATATAAACACATGTGACTTTTTAAATCTGGTTCATAACATGTTCTCACCGTGTAATATATAAAATACAAAAAAAATTCTACCATATAGGTCAAAGTTAGCAAGTATGACCCATGTGTAATTACAAGGGGGTGCATGTGGGGGCTTATGAGTAGCTGGGGGTGTGTGAAGACAATGGGGGGTGCACTAAGTAATATACATTGTTAACTTTGACCCATGGTCAAAGTTAGCAATCTCCTATATATATATATGAATAGAAATATAAATACTCGTGTAATAAAAAAAATAAAAGTACTAGTAGAAATTATGTAACAAAATTAAACTTTCTAATTAATATATGAATAAGAATATAAGTACTCGTAACTTATTAAATCTGATTCATAATGTGTTCTCACCGTGTAGTATGTAAAAAATATAATAAATAATGAATATTTTAAAAAAAAAATGTATAAAGACTTCATTTGCCCCTAAATAGGCAACGTGGAAAAAAATCAATATAGGGCAATTTGGTTAATTCTATGGCATTAGTTTTTCTTCTATAAGTAGATGTACAGGTTCATCCTCCCTTAATCAAGAGTTGAGATTTGTTCATCGTTTTGGATACGGAGTAATTTTAAATCTCTGGTCCAACTATCTTACTTTTTGAAGTGCCTCAAATCTAGTTATGAGAATAGTCACTGCGTTCGGCACAATCTTTCATTAATAAAGTTTTGAGACTGATGGAGTATCCTCTACGTGATGTCAATATTCCATACCCCCTGAAACTTGGAATCTTCATTTTTGTTGACATGGCACTATGGCAGGCTTATAACATGGAATAAATCAAAACTCGCTCATGTTATAGGAGGTAAACACCTATTAATAAGTCTGTCATATCAGCAAAAATAAAGATTCAAAAGTTCAGATGGAGATAAACAATTGTTAAAACATAGAAAGATTGATCAAGAATTAGCGCACACTATGCACTAGATCAATATATGCACAGAGAAACAACTAGAGATGATATTTGGCATGCACACGCAAACAAATACACGCTATGAAGCAATGTTGCATAGCAACAATGGTGCTTTAATTTATGAATAAAAGAAGAACAATGAATAAAAACTCAATTGAGAGAGAAGAGAGGAGGAAGAGAAACACTAATTCATTGAACATAAAAACACTAATTACATTGACTCGCACTATCACTTTTATATAGGAGTGTTGTGATACACATAACTAACTAACTAACTCTTAAAATCAAGCAACTTACTAACCACTAACAAACTAAACAAACTCAACTAAATATGACAACTGGCACTAACTGTCAATTAACAGAAAAATTCTAAAAACTGTCATGGTCGCTTAGCCACCACACTCTCGCTAAGCCACCGGACTGCACTTTGAAATTCTGTACATACACTATTTTCTTGTGTCACAAGCAACTGTAGTATTATATGCATTATACTCAACAACAATGAAATTTTCAAATTGCAGAGAATAAAAATTAAACAAAAAATTCCCTAAAAAAAAGATAGAAAAAACTATCAAAAAATAGAAATAAATTCATGTGTAACAATCGATTAACCTTTCAAATAAAACTCGAATCCTTATGAAAACCAAAAAAAAAAAACTTGGATCCTTAAATTCTCTTAGTCAAAAAAATCCTTACAATCTCAAAATTTATTTCTAAAATAAATTTAATAAATTTGTTTCAACTATTATCAACTAATTTTTATTAATTCATTTTGTTTTTGTTTTAAAAACGAAACTTATTTTGAGATATTTTTCTTGTAACATTTTCTAACAAAGTTTTGGTTGCTTTATTTATAGTTTGAGAAACAAAGAGATCATGTTGCCACAGCAGTTGATTGTTGCATGAAGCAATATGACATATCACAAGAAGATGCTCGTAAACTCATTCTCCAAGAAATTGAAGATTATTGGAGAATTCTCAATGAAGAGTGTCTTAAGTTAAACCATGTCCCTAGGTCAGTGCTTGAATGTATTCTTAATGTGGTTCGAGTAATTGACTTCACATACGAAAACTTTGAGGATAAATACACAAATCAGGAATTGCTTAAAGATTATATCATTGCACTGATTGATGATCCTATAAGCATCGAGCAAAGCGGATAGAAGAAGCAAAATGAGTTATAATAATAAGTGATTATTGTTCTATCCGGTCCAAAGTCTTAACTCCAAGTGTTGGTGTCACGGTGGTGATAGGTGCTTACTACGGTGGCTCAGCTCCTTGACACAGGGGGGGTACCTGCACGAAAGGGACTCCGACGCTCAAGTCAGTAAGTGTGCAAGAAGAGAGCATTAGGGTTCAGAATCATAAGGTGGTGTGAAACCACCTATTTATAAGGGTTTTGGCTTGGAGGATAAGAAGGATTCCGTGTAGGAATCGCGGCCGTTGGAGTTTGTGACGGTTTATCCAACGGTGGAGATTCCAAGGCATTGCTTAATCCGTCTACAGCGCGTCCACTGTAGTTTTAGGATGGAATGCCCTTGGAACGCGTGACGGGTCCCCACATGTTAGTGGGCTTGGCCTTACACTTGTATTGGGCCTCTGGCCAGTCCAGAACAGTTGCCCCCGAAGTCAATAGCTGCAGATGAAAGATTATGTTCACAGTTGGTATGCATATTGTTTTTGCTTAATCGTTTGTTGTATTTGATTATGTAAGAAATAAATGAAAGTACTCTAATGTCATATTAGAATGTAATTGTGTTACATATAAATATAATGACAATAGAGATAAAATCATAATTATAGTATATCATGTCATGATCAATAAGCCTTGAATCTATTTGCATGAATTTAAATACTCCCTCGATCTCAAAATGTAAGCAAAAGTGGGTCAAAAAAACTTGATGTATTTGGTTCAAAATTTAGACCAAATACATTCATTTTTATTGACTAATTTTTGATTATATTTTGGGACGGAGGGAGTATAATGATAAGAAGGGGTGATAAAACTTATCTCTTGAAGTTCATTTTCTTATGTTCAATTTGATGCTCTTGAATGTCGCTCTCGATTGATTATAGAATAGGATCTTTTGCACCTTCTTTCTCAAGTTCCAAGAATTAAGAATTTTTTAGTGTTATTAGAGTCATTCTAGACATTGATCTTCATATGATTCTACCAATTCATTCTTCAACGGTTATAAGGTAACAAATTATCATTTTTTTTAAGTAATTTAATCATACAAGATATGCTAGTATATCCAGAAATTTGTGATTCACACATAATAAATTACACTTGAATTAAAGCAAAGTAGCATTTTTCATATATATATCAACAACTACAAAACAAAAGTTAACATACCTAAACATACTACAAAAGAATCCTTTTATTACATAACTAGTATACCATACTCTTTATGAACAAATTTAAGGAACATAGACCTATAAAATAAAACAGTGATGATGGATAAAACCTAAACATTGTGGCTTTCATCATCATGTTATTTCTACAATTACTATACTATTTCTTATCTATATATGTTTCATCAATGCCACGCTGAAGCAGATATCAAATTTCTGTTCTTCCATCCCAAAAGCATTGCTCCATCTTTCTCCACTAGTGTATAGTGCTCTGAATAGCGTCTCAGAAGGCTTCTTATAACAGAATTCACATAAGAACTTAAAGGGCATTGACGAAATCCGGCCATCGTCAACCTAGACTTCCACTTACCGAACAGTTCGTGCCGTTCGACCCTTTCCTTGCCTTCGCAAGCAATGACATTCACGATATCCCGAGCCAAACAATGTTGCTCCACATTAATCCTTTCTTTGCTGTCTCGCGAGAGTGTGACATCGATGGACTCGAAGATTGCCAAATAGTAATCTAGAGTTTCTATGAACCTGTTGAAGAAAGGTGTTGTATTTGTGTTTGATTCTTGTTCCACAAGTGTGACCACTTTTGGAGAAAGAGATTTCACCAATCTCAAAAGTCCATCTCTTGGATTATTCACATCAACACTCTCATCAGCTGTGTGATGGAGTTGCAATGGAAAATTCACAGCCAAAGCTTCCCCGACTCGGATATCAAGCATGTCTCTTGTAACGTCGGGACCGAAAACAGGAATACCGTGAAACTCAACCGGGATGTTGAATTTCTTTGACATCAAGGCCAATCTTTCCCCAACAACTTCTAGTCCTTTGCCACGTGCATATTTAGAGACGGGGTCATCGATTCCTGTGATCCGCACGTGGGGCGCACCGCCAGGTCTTGCTGCAAGAGCTTGAAGAAGTGTCATCCATTGAGTTCCTTGAGCTATCTGAAAGTCTATGATGTGTATGTGATCCTCATTCCTGCATGCTTCGGCAATGGCTCCATTGGCAGCCATGTAACCGAATTTTAAATAAGGACAGATTTCGTAAAGCAGTTGCATGTAAGTGAGTAACTCTTCACCTTCAGGCTCACGGCACTTAAGAGCATGATAGATGCTATTCCCCGACGCTTCCTTCCTTGCAACAAGCCCTTCTACCATATAAGCACCAAGCCTCTGGATTGGCTCTCCATTGATAGACACAGCATTTCTAGCCATTTCTAAAAATTGATCAAAATCTTGTGTGTTGTTTTCAGCCATGGCTTTAGCACATGCAATCAGTAATTGCTTTAAATCGCCTGATGGAAACGCTTGTAGAGATGACTCCTCCTCCAACTTTCGCCGTTTCTCTACGTGCACAACCTCATTTGATTGCCTACTGTTGGTAACATGTGATGGCTGATTTTGAATATATTGTGACCCTTGGTTTTCATGGTTCCATGATCTATATCTCGGGCCGGATGCCGTTTCCCTGATGCTATCACCCAATGAAGAATTAGATGTCGTGACTTCGTTATCATCAGGGGCCATCAGCACAGTTTCTAGTTCCAACAAGGCGTGTCTGATTTTCTGGTTAGTTGGTAGAGAAGAATTTCTAGCAGAATATAATTGCAAACTTTCTTTGAGACTGTCGACCGATGAAACCGATCTATGCAGATAATGGTTTGTTTCCAGTGATGAGTTATAAGAGGAGCTCATACCAGATAGGATTTCGCCTGAATTGTAACGCTCACGGCTGTCACTAAATGCAGAAAGAGTATCAGAATCAAAATGAGAGGAAAACGGTGAATCAGGCGAGTTTCCAAAGCCAACTTTCAACGATCCAAGCAAACCATTATGTAGTGATGGAATAGTGGAAAAAGATTGCATGTAAGGTAATCCAGCATTAGTCATATTGAAACTATAAAGTTGTTGTGAATCCATACTATGATGACGAATCGGATGTCTTATGTGAGAGGAGTTCCTAATAACCCGCCTAGTTAACGAATCAGAAATCGAGCATCAGTCTCATTAAACTTATCTCAATAGCTTCAACAAAAGCATATAAACCTGCAATGACAATAAAGACATACATGTGTAAGACAAAATATTTTCATAAAAGCAAAATGAAAAAATCACATTGGAAATCATTTAGCCCAACCGCAACTAGTAGATATATGCGTAAATATGCAGATGCAAGAAATGAAGAAACTAGATAAACATAAGAAAATTCAAGCTGATAAAGTCTAAAAAATCAAAATTAAACTTTATCATTAAGCCTTCAAAAACCATGTTTTTGATAAACAGCTTAATTAAACTTTTACATTTATCCTATAAACTATTTCTGCAACAAAAGATAGAATTAAATTAAAGTGTTTTCATATAAACTATAAGATGTTATCAATTATCCTAACGATCTTACGAAAATAAGCTAAAAACAGGTTACAGTAAACAATATCAAAAGTGCTGCACATCTAGTAGATAAGGATGTAAGAGTTTGATCCTCACCCAATAGAGGAGCTTTTGCAAACAATACAAAAAACACTCTACCATTAAAATACTAATATACCATAAATCTTAGTTCTAAATCAAATCACATCCACAAAACATTTAGTCAACAAATTCAAAGGGTTGAAGTTGAAAATTAAAACCATGTTCACACAAGTTCACAACTAACATTCTTTGTCGGTTATAAATTTCTAATTTCTTTTGACCAACAAATTGGTAGGTGAATAAATTTCAATATTTCATATTTGAAACGTATCTATGAAAAGCTGAAATTTTTTTCCAAACCCAGAAATCACTTAATTCCAAATCTACCAATCAATCAACAATAACATCAACCAAATTATTAAGGAAGAAAACAGCTTAAATTTTTTTAATTAAAATATAATTATACTAAATAAAAAACAATTAATCCACTAAGCTAAATAAAAACATAGGTATTCTTGAATCCGGGTCATGGACATTTCTAACAGCCCAGACCCTTCCGTGGAAATCGAAGTACGTATGCATGCTCGTTTTCAAGTACATGTTTAATTCATTTCTGTATCCTAAGAACTGAAGTATGTATCCTGGAGTTCAAGTACATGTTTAATATGTTTAATTTATTTTTACTACCAATTAAGCCAGTAGCTCAATTAGTAGTAGGAATGAATTAAACATGTCCTTGAACTCTAGGCTACGTGATTCGATTCCCATTGACCCAGACCGTTACATGTTCTACCAAACAATTTTGGTATTTTCTGCCAGTTAAGCTACGATTTCATCAGTAAAGGATATGATATAGTTAGAAAAGGAAAAGAAGTTACCTTAAAAAAATTGAGCTGCAAATAATTGAATTTGAGTGTATTGGTTCAAACTAAGATGATGAAAATGTTTGTGAAATTTCAACTTATATTAATTAATGTTTTCTATTTTGGGAAGAAAGTGGGTTCAGTTTTGGTGTTTTTATAACATTGAAATTCAATGATGTGTAAGGGTATATATATAGACCGACTAAGATAACGGTGACGGTAACGGTGATGTAAGATATTTTGATTTAGTTTGACGGCAGAAGAAAAAGTTAGTGATTTTAGTTTAACGGAGCTGACCACACGTTTGGGTATATTGTTGGTGAACATTCGTGGCTTTTTCTAAACGCGGGCGGTGAGTTCACTCGCGCTTGTTGATAACGTCAACTACTACTAGTGTTTTTTTGAGGGATGACCGTCAAAATATGTGGTCATGTTTGGAGTAATAAAAATAAAAAAATAAAAACATGTTTATTATATATTCAGCTGAATTGATAATTGTAATGATATTTATTTATGTATAAAAATTAGAGTTTGAATTTAATCACTAAATTATCTTATAAAAAAATAAAAAATATATAAATTGTTGTTTAATTGTGTTTTGTGTTCGTCACACTGCGTTTAAAGTATTATCTGTTTTAAGCTGTTTTAAGCACGGTTAAATATTTTTTAAAATATATAATATTAAAAAAATTATAAATAGTGATTTTAGATTCTATCAAATTTGAATTACAAAAAATATATTTTAGTACTAAATTAACTAATTAAAAAGATATAAAATTAAAATATTGTAAATGAATATATCTTTCTTTTTAACATATAATTTATTTTTTAGTGTATTTAGTGTCTGTTTGGCCTGACTTTGTTTTTGCTTTACTTTTCATTTAAGTCGTAAGTAGGATCAAACACATATTTTATGAAACTCTTATTAAAAAAAGTGGCTTAATATTAATGAAGAAAATATAGAGATTTGTCTCGACTAAGGTCCCGTTTGACCCGGCTTATTTTCTACTTTTTTTCTTCTCCTTAAAAATAGTAAAGAAGGAAAAAATTGTGTTTGACTCTACTTCTCTTTATTTTTTACTTCTTTAATTCATTTCTCTAATACTTTTGAGGAGAAATATGGTTAAATTCAATTTTATACTTCTCTATTTCATTTTAAAAAAATAAAAAAGTAGAAGTTAAGCCGGGACAAACTGGGCCTAAATATGAGTTTCATAAACTTGGAATGTCACAATTTTATTTTATTTTTCATAATAATAATAATAATAATAATAATAATAATAATAGAATGTCTCAATTATGTATGAGGGTTTTATATTTAATTTTTTGACAATTGAGGGTTAGTTATATATGTGATATTCCCTTCGTTTTAAAATGAGCGTCGTTTTAGTTCAAAAATTTTGTTTCAAAATGATTGTCGCTTTTTAATTCTCAATATAACATTTTCTAATTATTCGCTCTAATTACTACTTTATACACTATTTTCAAAAAAATAAAGAAAAAAGTAAGTTAATTTAGTAAAAGCGTTATTACTTTTAATATAATAATAGTATTCTTTAATATGTGCATAAACACGACACTCATTTTAAAACTGAATAAGTATTTAATTATCATTCTATTTATAGACAAACAATAAATAAAACATGGGGGTTGATTAGATTTTATTAATTGAATTTGAATTGGTTAAAATATGGTGTTCTGGTTTTGGATAAGTTAGGTACAAGTGTACATTTGTAACCAATTGCAGATAAGGCCTTAGACATTAGTTTTGGGATAAGAGTAATTAATATGCCTTTTTTAAGAAACAAAAAGTGTTTAGCATTATAAAATTAAACTTCAATGTTTTTGGTGGAAACATTCTAAAACAAACAGCCAACACAAGGTTGTCTAAATTTGAAGTTTTTAATATAAGCTACTTTATCATGTATTCATGTGCAATTATAAAATGATCCTCTCTTCATTTTGTGATTAATTACTTGCAGGATGGAGACATCATACGGGCTGCCGAGGCTAATGTCCAGGTTCGGCCCAAAATTTTTGATATTTTAAAGATTAATTTATGATAAAAAAATTTTTGAAACGATAATTTATGATAAAATTGATAATTTTAGGAATTCGTTTTGGGGCAAAATTGAGTTTTTTTAGTTTAAAACTGAGATTTTTCATTGCAAAATAATTTTTTTGATGTTTTACGAGTTAGTTTAGAGTAAAACTGAGATTCTTAAACATTAATTTATGGCAAAATTTAGATTTTATTTTTCAAAATTTTAAATTTTCATTGTAAAACTAAAAATTTTATTTAAATTTTTAGATTTTACCCGAATTTTATAAATTTCCTGACTTCGCCACTGATTACTTGTACCTTAAGTCGGAACAAAATTGTTGTGAAATTACCAATGAGCAAAGTCTTGGTCTAAGAACGTAAGAACTAAGAAGTGAATTATGAGTTAGGAGGAAAGTAATGCAAGCTGATAATTCATTCATGCCCACCACATGAGCAAAATTACCAATGAGCAAAATTGTTGTGAAATTACCAAGAGCAAAGTCTTGGTCTAAGTTCGTTCACACTTCACATGCCCACCACAGCTGGGGTTGAACTATAAGAAGCATGACTCATCCGTGACGTTTTAATTCATTCATGTATATATGCAATCTTCTTTCAACATCACAAATTCAACACTCAATTTCATCATCAAAAAGACGAAAATCAACACTCAACTTACACTTCAGTCCAAAAAAATACTACTGTATAGCTAGCACAAGTTTTTCTTTATTTTGTAGTGTTGACTTGACTGAAAAAAAGCATGGAAAAAATATAAGTCAACTAATGTTTTTCAAACTTATAAAATTTATATTACCTTTAAAGGTTAATTGTTGTCTACATTTAAAAAAATTAAATACACAAGTTTAAAAAAAATATATATACATTTAGTCAAAAAAAAAATATATCTACATTTCTTTTTGTTACATTATCTATATTATTTTTTTGGATTACAATGACATTAATACAGAGTTTTCATCGCCGTTTTTTTTAAGTAGTAAAAAGAATATAAAATATATTAGCTCTTTAGATTAACACAAGGAGTGTTCAATCTATGACAAAAAATTAACCACCCAAAACAGAGGACACAAACGCCTCCAAATAAAAACAAATAATTAACCAACTAGTATCTCTAAACAAGTTAAGAAATTTATGTACTACAAGTTAAAAACTTAAAATCATAGGAAAAATTGTTATCCCTCACTTTCAACAACCACCAAACCTGAATTTTAATGTGGTCTAATTAACACCTGATCCACAACAAAAAATAGACGCAAGTCAAATAGCCTGAAAAATATTTTTGGGCTTCAACGTCCGAATCTACAAGCCAAAAAATCATTGAGCATGACAAGTTGCCTTTGAATGAAAAGCACCATGAATGTTTAACCAACGAAGCAACCCGCACCACACCTTCTACAAGTCTCACAAACAAAAAACAGATGCGATAAAGATTCCATATGAACACAACCCGAGCTGAAAGACTGGGATCCGTCAGGGATAATGCCTCTTGACAACAAGTTATCTCTGGTTGGTAGTCTATTATTCAGAAAACGTCAAACGAATACCGAAACTTTCAATGGAACAACCTTGTGCCAAGGAAGATCAAGCACATAATCTGGCACAACATCTTCTACAACCTGTCTAGTCAAAGAAAAGTACGCTTCTTTAACAGAATAACAATATGTAGAAGTTCCTCGCCATTGCCACCTGTCAAACACATTATGCTGCAAAGCAACATTTTGTAAAAAAAGACAGCCTGCAAACCCAACCCCCCACTCTCGCCTGCAACACTCACCAACTGACAAAAGATCATTCTCATTAAGTCTTGCAAACCTCTCAATCAATTTTTCCACTGCCGTTAACGATGACTAATCTTCATCCGGGAACCTGTAAGGCATACAAGGTGAGTTTTTCCCTTTCAATTGAATGTTTTTCATACACATAAGTCAGAAATTGGAAAATTATTAATAGTGTTTAAATTATCTTCATTTTTAATAAAAAAAACAATGATACTATTTTTGGTGTGTGTTGCATAAGTCATATTGGTTATATTATAACGAATACGAATTTCGCAAAATTCATTATATAAATCATCCATACTAAATTTTAAAAAACTCATAAACCGTTAATCTATATGTCTCAATAACATATCAAATAATTTTTAAATTTTATAATATTTTGTATATATAATCTCAATAATATAAATTTTCAATTCAAACAATAAATTTTACAAAATTCGTATTCATTATAATAAAATTAATAATTTATACACTATACATTATATGCATCACTTGTACTTTGATAAACCTAATATTTTCCATTATTCATTCAATAACTTTTTTATTTACTTTGTGTCAAAAACAAAAACTTTTTTTAAAACCCAAGAGGTGTGTTGAGCGGTTGGAGTTTATCCTCCTTTAACCAATGATTGAAGGTTTCATCTTTATCTTGAGTATGGAGCAGCTTTAAATCCTTGGGCCAGTTATCTCACTCATCAAAATACCTCTAATCTAACCAGGGATTAGTCACTGCATCCAGCGGTAAATATCCCAGTCTCAACAAAAACAAAAAACATTTTTATTTATGAGACAAGTACCGTCCGTGTACAACTAACGGTCCAAAGAAGAGCGTGAGAGAAAATGCTACGACAGCAATGACACTAAGCTTTCCTTCTAGTAATACACGTGTATGAACAAGAAGATCCTATTTGACTCATTTGACCTTACGTGGCAAACATTCACAGGCTGTATCCCACGATTTTCTATGATCCTAGACTAGACCACATTAACCTCAAAATTCTGTGGGTATATCCCACGTGATCTACACTCGGGTCATAACTGACCCAAATAACCCACCTATTAAATTCTCTTTAGCTTTGCTCCTTCCTTCCGTACCAAAATATATGTCATTCCAATGTTTTTATGTATATTAAGGAATTTATCAAAATTATACATATTTTTTTCTTAACCCTTTCTCTCTCTTTATTGGTATATGGAAAATAATAAAATTGACGAGAGAGTAGTGACTTTTATTCGTAACAAGAATATAAATGCACGGGTAATTTAGAAGATCAAAATTAATGTTACATTGGTATTGTAAAACGACATATATTGTAGTACGGAGGGAGTAAATCATATTTTTTATTTTTTTATGGTCAATTCATATTTTTAAATTTCACTTTTATTTCCGATAAACAAAGTCACAAACCTCTCAAATATCTGAATTTTGTCATCCTTTATGATTTTACCTGACTCTAAATATTAGTCTCTGTAATTACATTCAGAAGATATTCAGTTCAAACAAAAAAAACTTCTCAAATGTCAAACTCAAAAGTATTTAGATGATATAAAAAGATATATATTTTTTACCATAGTGTAATACAATATTGACTTCCATTTTGCTAGTGATTTTAATTAGCCTTCATTCATGACTGATGACTTAGTAATCCTTTCTCAATTTTTCTTTCAAATATATATCATATCCTTGCTTCAAATTAATATAGTAGATAAATAAATTGTATTTGTTAATCTTATAGGGTTATAATTTTTTTAATAGAATACAACCCCGTTTGATTTAATAATTCACCATATCTGCTAAATGTCCATAGTCTATGATATATTGTAGTTTTGTCTCACAAAAAAATCTAACCAAGTGTCCATGTCATTAAAAAAAGTCCATATACAGTCAAAGGAAATTATCCTGGTCGTACTAACACATGCTTAACATGATTTTATAATATTAATTCTTCTCAAACAAATGATTTTATAATAATTGTTAGTTAATTAAATTATGAACCATGTTTATGGAGTGTTCACATGAGACATTTTGTATTCAATATATAAATATAAATATTGGAAGCAACCTTTTTAATGTTAACATTACTCAACGTGATAATATTAAAATGATGGAATATATGCTCATTTCTCTTGATCTACAATATTGACAGAGTAGTCAATCGGTACATCAATTTTGCAAACGAATCAATCGAAGTGATGAAAGTTGATATGATATCATGATATATTAGAATCTAAAGCATTCCAAAAATATTTGATTGAATTTGATGTGATAGTGATTTTACACGAAGATAAAAACAAGATTGAAACTATTCTTGTGGCTTAGATTGAAACTAGCTACATTAAAAAGTGGCATTTCTATACTTATCAAGATAAATAGTGAAAAAATCAAAAATAAATTTAGAAATCAATGGTGAAGAAAGCATACCCTTATTTAATCCTTATCATTCTATCATTAGAGGGGCCAATGTACGGAATGAAAATATTTTTGGCCCACAGAAAAGTTAGAGAATATACATTATGTTGAGGTTCAAAGAATTATCTTTATATTTTTGTAATAAATAATAAATATATTTGTTCTCACTTTCTTAATTTCTGTCGGTATGTTATATAGGCATGTTTTCACATTGGTTTTAGAGTTTGTTTGGTGCGCATAGAAACAAGATATGTTAAAAATTTTCAATTTTGTTTTAATTCGTTATTTGATATACCAATAGAAAATGATAAATTTAACTTACCATAAGTCTATCCAATTATTCTTTATTATTTTAATCCTTATTTTCGGCTGAGTATATCAACATGAAAAGAGTATATTACTCTTTGATACAATTTCAATTTTTTTTTTGCTACCTAATTTCAATTTTGATCATATATTTTTTTACATTTTTATTTTATTTTATTGTAGTGCTATTTATGCATGTATCAATTTTAATTTTATCGATATATCTTATCATGTCAATATCAATTGTGCATCAAACACATGATATGATAAGCTAATGATATTATTTTTCTTATCATGTGTGCACCAAACACATGACATGACATGTGCTAATCATGTCACTATCATATTATATTATTATTCAGTTTTTTATCATATTTTATCTCTATCTATCCGACACACCAAACAGACCCTTAAGTTATCTGACCCATTTCAGAGCTGTTAACACGGGTTATCCGGCCCATTTCAGAGAAGTCTGGACTGACGGAAGATTCCATTGGTTTAGATTAAAAATTCTGGATAAAAGTATGAGATTAAAAAATATGGTCTGAGACCGATGTTACACGGGCTAGTGGATTTTCGAGTAAATCCGATTTGATAGTTTTTTTTTTAACTAACAAAGATCAATTTTATTGAAAAATTGATTAAATATTCCAAATTTATTATAATTATATATCATAATAAACATGTTTCTAAGTACAAAAAAAATATAAGTAAGTTCAAATAATTTTTGAACCAGTAAAATTAAACAAAAATTTCATGGCTATATAGGCACAAGCCTCTCTAACCATGCCAACCACTTTACACAAAGATAAGATGTGTGCTTTTTCTCCACATACCTAAGTGAAAGTGTATGATGAAACATCGATAACTACATTTACTTTGTTCGATAAAGATACGCAAAAATTCATCAACACAACAACAACACAACTATTGGAACAATTGAACAACAAACACACTCAGTGGCGGAGGCATAAAATTTATAAAGCCCGGACAAAATATTAAACTTAAACAAAAAATTTTGTTTTGTAATAAAAAATTTCAGTTTTGAAAACAAAATCTCAATTTTACCCTAAACTAATCTTTTAAAATTTCAATTTTGCTCTAAACTAACCTTAAAACATTAAATATTTTGTTTTGCAATGCAAAATTTCAATTTTATACAATATTTTTTAATTATGCCATAAATTATTATTAAAATATATAGTTTTACCTTAAATTAACTTCAAAAATATCAAAAAATTCCGACCGAGCCCGGGCTATAACCCTTGCAGTTCTTATGGTGAATTCGCCCATGAACACAACATCCATCTACTACTACTATAATAAAATTAATGACTACCGAAATTTCATATTTGTCCTCATATATTTTAATAAAATTCTAAATATTTTACTCTTATGTGTCAAATCACATTTAATTTCTTTTATTATTTTTTATATATTTTCTTTCTTACTTTTTTAATTTTTTATTATTTCTTTTTTCACCACGCATATCTCTTACTTTTTCATTATTCATTACTCTCTCTCTCTCTCTCTCTCTCTCTCTCTCTCTCTCTCTCTTATTTTCCAATTTTTTCACAAATTTATTTTCAACTTTTTATTTTTAATTTTTCTCTTTTAATTTAATATTTAAAATTTAAATAATTTCTCTTAAATCTAAGTTTCAGTAGTAGTAGATTTCATTTTCTCTTTTTCTATAAATATATTTTACATATCTCAAATTATTATCTAATTTCAATTTCTATTATTCACTTCGTATTTTCACTCTCATTAAAGAATATTCAATACTTTATGAAGATTTATTTTAATAACTCACTATCATTGTAGTTCATGATTAATGTGAACTCAGAGATCACTTTATGTGAACTCACATGTCAAGGAAGTATTTTAAAAAAATGTGACAAGATGAGGATTTGTCACCCATAAATATTTATAAAAAAAATACAAGATGAGTGTTTGTCACTGAGAAACATTTATCTACTACTACTATATACGAGATGAGTGTTTGTCACTTAGAAACATTAATTTAGTTCAAATGTGTTATATATAAAAGAGTTATCAATTTTTATATGCTTTTACATGTGATCTAATCAATTATAGAATATAACTGATATTTCATAAGTTCGACAAATGTGACAAAAATATTTGTAAACACATATATCAGCGTATAAAATTTTCAACGGGCATGTGACAATATTTAAACAAATATCCACATACAAAATAAAAAAATATTTTATTGAATGTTGATATTTAAAATACACAAATAACGACGTTAAATTAAATAAAAGCACACGGGACAATTATATGGCATTGATACATAATTAAAGTACGAGATGTATATCTCATTGATACATACAAAAAAAATGGAAAAAATATATGTCGCTCATATTTCAAATTAAAAAGAAATAAATATTTGACACTGATAATATTTAAATAGACACGAGACAATAGTTAAACAAATTTTCTCATACAAAATAAATATTTTATTGAAATATTGTGTTAATATTGATATTTAAAATATCACTTAATAATTTTTCTCTATGTTAAAGTAACACTTCATGTTAAATATAATTAAAATAAATATAATTTTAAAAAAATAATAATTAAAATAAATACATTTAACTAACACACTTAAAAATTTCATCAAGAAAACTTTAAAATTTATAAAAACGTTAAATTAAATTTAAAAACGGGACAATTATATGACATTGACACATAATTAAAGTACGGGATATATATCTCATTCATAAATACAAAAACAAAAGTGGAAAAAAATATATGTCACTCATATATCAATTTAAGAAGAAATAAATATTTGTCACTGATAAAAAAAAAATGAGACATAACAAATTGTATCTACATATACAAACACATAAATTCTACAATAGGATCTGTGCAAATGTCTTATAAAAACTACAACGGGATATATTTTAAAATATTCAAAAAAAATTCATAATTTTATTATATCAACTTTATTTAACTATTAATAGTTAACATGCCCGTGCATCGCACGGGTATTTTGCTAGTACTATACAAAATCATTTAAAACTAAGTTGCAACCACGGAACGCGCGGGTCTCACGATAGTTAAGTATAAATTAGAATGACTGACATTAAAAATTAAGTTCAAATAATATCATATGTTTCAGTTTTAGCTTAATACATAAGCTTTTTCCTAAATTTCTAGTTCACTCCCTAAAAATTTGAGGGGTGCGCTAAACAATGTGGGGGTACGCTAAAAATTTAGGAGGTGTGCTAGAAATTTGAGGGGTGCACTAAACAATCTAAAGTATTTATGCACAGTGCATAAACATATGACTTATGCACCATAACTTGTGCCTTGTGTTTTCTAGGTCTTAGTGCCCGTTTGACCCGGCTTATTTTCTACTTTTCTATTTAGCTTAAACGAAATAGAGAAGTATAAAATTGAATTTAGCCATATTTCTCTTTAAAAGTATTAAAGAAATAAATTAAAGAATTAAAAAATAAAAAAAAGTAGAATCAAACACATTTTTTTCCTACTTTACTATTTTTAAGGAGAAGAAAAAAAGTAGAAAATAAGTCCGGCCAAACGGGCACTTAATATATCAAGCTCATTTATCTTGTATTAGCTTATGTTCTATAAATAGTAAAAGAAAATGTGTAATTAGCACACTCTACACATTACGTTTACAAATTACAATGGTCACTAACTTTGAGGTATATATACAATAATTTCTAATATTTGTGTGTCATGACACTAACTTTGATTGAAGGATCATTGCTTATCCAATAATTTCTAAAAATGTATTTTTTATATAAGTCATTTTCAGTACTCCACACTTTTTTTTGGACAAATCAAATTGTTTCTCTGTGCTTTCATAGTTAGTTCAATTTCAATTTTGTATGTGTACAATTTTTCACATAATAATAACACTATTCGATACATAAATAGCTTTTATTTACAACTTCACACAAAAAATTTGATGTGTGCCTTTTATCCACATACCTAAGTAAAAGTGTATGATGAAAACGCGGCAGCTACATTTACTTTGTTCGATAAAGATATGTAAAAAAACTCCTCAATACAACAACAACACAACTATTGGAACAATGGAACAACAAATACATCCAGTGGCGGAGCCAGAAAATTTATAAAGTCCGGGCAAAATATTAAACTTAAACAAAAAATTTAGTTTTGTAATGAAAATTTTCAATTTTGAAAATAAAATCTTAGTTTTGCCCTAAATTAATCCTTTAAAATTTCAATTTTACTCTAAACTAACCCTTAAGACATCAAATATTTTGTTTTGCAATGAAAAATCTCAATTTTAAACAAAAATATTTCAATTATGTCAAAAATTAATCTTTAAAAATATAGTTTTACCCTAAATTAACTTCAAAAATATCAAAAAATTCCGACCGAACCCGGGCTAGACTCTAGCAGCCCTTATGGTGAATTCGCCCATGAACACACCATCCATACTGTATAAAATCATTTAAAACTAACTCGCAACCGAAGAACGCGCGGGTCTCATGCTAGCATATGATATAAACAATAGCAACGAATTGGGTTTGTAGAATTCTTCATGCTTACAATGAATTGCTATTGATTCAACCTGTAGTAAGTCTTTACTTGTTCCATGTTTAGAACTTTGGTTACAACCTTGTCAGTATCAACTATCAAGCTTGTAAATGTTCCAAGAAACTGAGAAGAATACTAGCGAAGAATGCATCCTTGGTGCAAGAAGAGTTCCTTCTATTTGTCACTCAAATGAAAACCAATAGGGGCTCTTATCTTTCTAATTGATGGCCTTGAATATAAGATAGAGTAAACAACATTATTATGCACTTTATCACAAAACCGCAAATTGATCTTTCTTAGTTGTGTGCAGTTTTCTATCACATGATTCACTCCCCTCTTTGTGACATATTCACAATTGTCCAATTTCAGTTGAAAAAGCCCACAACAATTCCCTGAGATCACATAGAGTGTTTCATCATCAACCATTGTACATGACAACTTTAACACCTCTAGCTCGGAAACCTTAAAGTTCAACCATGTAACTTCACTCTTGAACATAAGGTTAAGTTCAAATATCTAATCTTACTACATCTCCTTAAAACTTGACAAATACCTTTATCGGATATGTCACCGCAATTGCTCAAATCAAGCACTTGCAAATTAGGGAAAATGTGGGCAAACATTATAACGCTTTCATCAATTAACCATGAATTGTCAGAAAAATAAAGAGACTTCAACTGAGGGTGTACACCAAAATCCATCAAAGAATCATGATTCTCTACACTCTTTCTCCCAATTCGTTGATCTCACTAAGTGAAGCACAATTCTTAACGAGTGCAACCAAGGCTGACTTTGTGAGCATTTTACATTTACTAAGGTTTATAGACATCAAATTACTGAGTAACAAAGAAAACATAACAACATGTTGATCATTTAGAAAATCAACATTTGTAAGATCTAAATGTTGTAAAGATTGACAACACATGGATAACAGGCAATAGATTCCACTAGAAAAGCTATAGCCGTAGCAATTTTTGAGGACAAGCCTCGTTAAAGGAAGGCCTTTCCTTGCAATAGAATAGAGCAAGTCATCCGAAATTCGCAAATGGTATAAATCAAGACAAGTCAAATCCTTCAAACTCACCAACGAGTCAACAAAATGTGAAGTAATGTTGTCTAATGTTTCCAAATTATTGGATAAGGATAAAGATCTCAAAGTTGGTCTCTGAGTGAGAGCGGAAGTAATGCCAGCACCTGTTATGCCATTACAACGAAGTATGATGGCCTCTTCAAGATGTTTACAGTTCTTAAACAAGTGGAAAAGCAATTGATCGTTGATGTTGTGTAGACAATTGAGCCTAAGTTTGCGGAGTTTGAAAAGGTTCAATGAGAGAGGGTCTGCTACGCCGGAGAAGGTTGGGGGACGGTGAAGGAAGGAGAGGTTATAGAGGTTGAGTTCTTCGAGCAAAGGGAAGCAATCAGCGATGATGACCAAGTCATTATAATTGATAGAAGATCTGTTGGAATATGTAAGAGAGGTCAACGTTGTAATCTTTTTGGAGAAAGTTCGCAACCCATTAACAGGAAGGGTGGGTTGTTTGGAGAGATTGAGTGATGTGATGTTCAACGGAAAACAAGAGATTTGACAGAGATGTTTGTTGAGGTCACCGTGGTAGCGCGCGAGGTTGAGGGAAGTGAGGTTGGTGAATCTTTTGAAAAGTCCAGGAAGGAAAGGGAGCGTTGGGTCACATATAGTGAGTGAGAATCGAATATTGTTAGTGATAGAGAGAAACTGCTTGGAGACATGGGAGAGACACTTCAAGCAACGGATGTCATTGCCGTCGACCTCGTTGAAGAATTTGAAGACAGATTCCAAACAGTCATCCGGTAAATGCAAATCTGTTGTTGTTGCCAATGTGGAAGAAAGTGATGATTGATGTGAAATTTGTGTGAGGGAGTTTCTCTTCTTGCGGCGGCTTCTCACTCCCATTGTGCTCCAATGCAATTTGTTAAGCAAAACATTCTCGCTCGGTTTATATATATATACTGTTTTTTAGGTGACTTAATACTCACCAATACCTATTAAGATATATTTGTGATTAATTCGAATCATATTCTGTTAAAAAGTACTGCTATAATTTAGATTTGTTGGGTTTTTATTTTGATAAAAGATTTGTCGGTTCTTTTTTTGTTTGAACTAAGATTTGTTGGTTTTTTATTTTTGAAACAAAGATTTGTTGGTTCTTATCCATCCATACAGCAATATGAAAAAGAAAAAAAAATTAGGTTTGTTGGTTTTTTTGGTATGAAAGCTAATAAAAAAAAAAATTTAAAAGAAAGACTAAGCGAAGAAAGTTCCCATTGCGTGAGGTTTTGAAGACCTTCTTGTGGAGATGTATGAGTCAGAAGATCTGCATATTTATTCCCTTCTTTAAGTGTGTGATGAAGAGCATCATTGGTTTGAGAGAGCAACTCCTTAACTTTTTTTTTTGTTGATAATTCTCCTCCTATATACTCAATGATTTAGTTGTAGATTTGAATGTAAAATATATCAACCCAAGGGGTGTGGTTGAGCGTTTGGGGCTCATCCTCCCTTAACTAAGGGTTGAGGGTTCGATTCTCACCTTGGGTATGGAGCAACTTTAAATCCTTGGACCAGCTATCCCACCCATCGAGGTGCCTCCAATCTAACGAGGGAATAGTCACTGCGTTCGGCGGTGGATATCCTGGTCTCGACAAAAAAAAAAATGTAAAATATATCAAGTGAGCATCAATATTATAAACAAAAAAAGTGAGCATCAATATTTATTTTTATATTAATATATATTAAAATAAATTTAAATTTAAAATACATCTTGCTTATACTCCTATATGTTGTGGACATAAACACACATAATGCTAGTTTGGCCTAGCTTTATTTTACCTTTATTTATCCTAGCTTTATTTTAGTTTTATTTATCCTTTAAGTGATAAGTAGTCAAACATATATTTTATGAAACTGTTATTAAAAATAAGTGGCTTAATATAAATGAAGAAAAATAGAAAAAGGGGAAGCTATTAAAAATTCATTTTTTTAATAATGAAATAAACAGATCATAACAAATAGTGTTTCTAACATTTTAAATAAAAAACATATTTACACAAATTTAAAAAAAATTAGTTTATAAATTTTTTAATATTTATTTTGCAAAATTTAGTATATTATTATTTATTTTTTTGAAAGAATATATTATTTTTTCTTATTGTTTTTTAGTGATGTTGATTTCAATTTTTCGATAATAAATTATTATTTTTATTTGAATTTATTTTTAATATTTGAGTATTTTCCTTTTTTTAATAGGTACAATTTAAAAGCATTTATTAGAAAACAATAATCTTTTCTTACTAAAAAAAAAAAGAAAACAATAATCTTTATCTTTACCTACGATTCCTTTTTTGAAATTCTTTTGTTAAAATTTGAAATTTTGTGCAGATTTTATAAATTTTTTCGCCTCGCACTTGCTAACCGATATATACGTCATGCCCAAAGACATCTACTTAAATTCTTATTGTCACAACCATAATATTATTTTGGATTAAGATTGAGTGCAATCACTTATTAGTGACTCCATTTCATTCAGTTAAATTAAGATCGTTCATAGCAAAATCAGATAGCCAAATTTAGAACTCAATTTTATATTTAAAAAATAAACTAAAATTTAAGTTTAAAATCATGATTGGACGATTTATATTTATAGACTACAACGCCATCAACATGCACGGTATCTATTTCTTAATATTTTCAAGTATTTATAAAATGTATATAATTTCCGTTGCTCAAAAAAAGTATACAATTCCCGTGCTTGGCACGGGTGTACACACTAGTTATATATGTAGGGGTTAGATTTCAAACTCTTAAAAACCCACTTATCCACGTGTATATGTTGTGTATTAAAGTGATTCTTTTTAAATTGTGAATTTTGATTGAGAAATATAAATTTCTACAACAGCTAATATTAAATATAAATTAAGATGACTAACATTTAAAATAAAGTTCAAATATCAAGCTTTTCAGCTAATATAAATAACATGCCATAGCAAAGCAAACTAAGAAGCATATGGTATAAACAATAGCAATCTGCAACATTCTATACATCGAATATTGAAAATGTTAGGAATAAGGAATAATCTAGTATATTCAAATTAATCATGCATCTTATAGATAATCAAATATAGAACTTGATAAGTAAGATAAGAAACTGAGAAGAATACTAGCGAAGAATGCATCCTTGGCGAAAGAAGCGTTCCTTTTGTTTGTCACTCAAATCAAAACAATCTGGGGCTATTATCTTTCTAATTGATGCCCTTGAATATAACATAGAGTCAACAACATTATTATGCACATTACGACAAAATCGCAAATTAATCTTTCTCAGTTGTGTGCAGTTTTCTATCACATGATTCACTCCCTTATTTGTGACATCCTTACACCATTTTAATTTTAGTTGCAAAAGCCCACAACAATTCCTTGAGATTAGATAGAGTGTTTCATCATCAACCATCGTATTTGACAACTTTAACACCTCTAGCTTGGAAACCTTAAAGTTCAACCATTGTAACTTCACTCTTGAACATAAGTTTAAGTTCAAATATCTAATCTTACTACATCTCCTTAAAACTTGACAAATACCTTCATCGGATATGCGACTACAATTTCTCAAATCAAGCACTTGCAAATTAGAGAAAATGTGGGCAAACATTATAACGCTTTCATCAATTAACCATGAATTGTCAGAAAAATAAAGAGACTTCAACTGAGGGTGTACACCAAAATCCATCAAAGAATCATGATTCTCTACACTCTTTGTCCCAATACATTTCATTTTGATCTCACTAAGTGAAGCACAATTCTTAACGAGTGCAAACAAGGCTGACTTTGTGAGCATTTTACATTTACTAAGGCTTATAGACATCAAATTACCGAGCAACAAAGAAAACATAACAACATGTTGATCATTTAGAAAATCAACATTTGTAAGATCTAAATGTTGTAAAGATTGACAACACATGGATAACAGGCAATAGATTCCAGCAAAGCTATAGCCGTAGCAATTTCTGAGGACAAGCCTCGTTAAAGGAAGGCCTTTCCTTGCAATAGAATAGAGCAAATCATCCGAGATTCGCAAATGGTATAAATCAAGACAAGTCAAATCCTTCAAACTCACCAACGAGTCAATAAAATATGAAGTAATGCTGTCTGATGGACTGGAATAATCGGATATGGATAAGGATAACGATAAAGATCTCAAAGTTGGTCTCTGAGCGAGAGCAGAAGCAATGCCAACATTAGATATCCTATCACAACGAAGTATGATCGCCTCTTCAAGATGTTTACAGTTCTTAAACAAGTGGAAAAGCAATTGATCGTTGATGTTGTGTAGACAACTGAGACTAAGTTTGCGGAGTTTGAAAAGGTTCAATGAGAGAGGTTCTGCTACGCCGGTGAAGGTTGGGGGACGGTGAATGCAGGAGAGGTTATAGAGGTTGAGTTCTTTGAGCAAAGGGAAGCAATCAGCGATGATGACCAAGTCATTATAATTGATAGAAGATCTGTTGGAATATGTAAGAGAGGTCAACGTTGTAATCTTTTTGGAGAAAGTTCGCAACCCATTAACAGGAAGAGTGGGTTGTTTGGAGAGATTGAGTGATGTGATGTTCAACGAAAAACAAGAGATTTGACAGAGAAGTTTGTTGAGGTCACCGCGGAAGCGTTCGAGGTTGAGAGAAGTGAGGTTGGTGAACCTTTTTAATAGGTCACAAAGAAAAGGGAGTGTTGGGTTACATATAGTGAGTGAGAATCGAATACGGTTGGTGATAGAGAGAAACTGCTTGGAGACGAGTGAGAGAGACTTCAAGCAACAAATGTCAATGCCATCGACCTCATTGAAGAATTTGAAGACAGATTCCCAACACTCATCCGGTAAATGCCAATCGGTTGTTGTAGAAGAAAGTAATAATTGATGTGAAATTGGTGTGTGAGAGTTTCTCTTCCTGCTTCTCAAATCCATTGTGCTTCAATGCGATTTGTGAAGGTTATGCTCATAACTTGTTAAGCAAACATTATTGCTCGGTTTATATATACTGTACTGTTTTTTTAGGTCGCAGATATCTATAGATCGATTTACAAATAATTTTAATTATATTCTGTTGAAATTTATTTTTTTTTAGTTATTGATTTGGTTCTTATCCCTGTAGCAATATGAAAAAAAAAAAAAAAGACTTGTTGGTTCTCATCCTAGGATTTATAGATTTGAATGTATATATCAAGTGAGCTTCAATATTTTTTTTTTTTGACAGAAGTTAGCTTCAATATTTATTTTTATATATATTAAAATAAATTTTAAATACATTTTGCCTATGTTATATACACAAACACACACAACATACCACCCATTGATGGTTCATCCTCTCTTAACCAAGGGTTGAGGGTTCGATCCTCACCTTGGGTATGGAGTAGCTTTAAATTCTTGGGCCAGCTATCCCACCCATCGAGGTGCCTCCAATCGCGAGGGATTAGTCACTGCGTTCGGCGGTAGATACCCCGGTCAAGACCAAAAAAATATACCAAAAAAAAAATATACACAAACACACATAGTATATAACCTAAAGGGTGTGATTGAACGGTTGGGGCTCATCCTCCCTTAACTAAGGGTCGAGCATTTGATCATCATCTTGGGCATGAAACAGCTTTAAATCCTTGAGCCAGCTATCTCACCCATCGAAGTGCCTCCAATCTAGCGAGGGAATAGTCACTGCGTTCGGTGGTGGATACTCCAATCTCGACAAAAAAAAACACATAGTTTATTGAACCCTTGGTTGCACCAAAATAAAAATAAAAATATTGAACCCTTGACATTACTATGCATCAATTTTGACCATCATATAAGGGATCTAGTAAAGAGGGACGGGAGTATTTGTTTTAAGTATATAAAAAGAGAAGCTAACATTGTTGCAGACCTTCTAGCAAAGACAGGTGCAATAAGTACAAACGCATGAATTGAGATCAGAGAACCTCCATCTCCATCTGCATTCCTCTCCTTCAAGTTGATGCCTCGCGGGTCATGTTTGCAAGGGGTTAATTTTTCTGTTTTATTTTTCTTATGTAATTGTTTGCTTTTTTCTTTTTTTTTCCTGCTGTTTTTCCCTTGTTACCAAAAACACACATAGTATATAGATTGATTTGAAACTATTGTAACCAAGAAAAGAAAATTGAAACTATTTATTAGTCTCTTGATTATATATAATATTGTTTGTCTCTTGAGGATACCTGGACTCGTATGTAATATGGCTTAGATTTATTTCTTTAAACTTTCTTTTTTCAAAAAATTAATGTTATATCTTGTAACTAACAATTACACATTAACAAATAAACTATGTCATGTGACTCAAGTGGTTAATGAGCTTCACCACAAGAACGGATTTCAGAAGAACTCGGGTTTGATTTCTAGATGGAACAATTTCTTGGTCAGATTTTACTTACTTCGCGGCCAAACTCTAGACTACTACCTTCCCCTAAAAACTAGAGGATGAAAAAAAAATTGTACAAAATATGATTTAATTCGATGTACATGTAGTTGAAAAAAGAGCTATCCAAAATTATGAAAGACCAAATTGGGCCGGAAAAGTTCAAACACAACATATATTTAAGGAAAATTCTACCCAATTTCAAACTTCAATTTTTCTTAAATACAGTAAGTTTCAAGTTCTTCAACACACTACAAGAAATTATCATATTAAAGTCTCAAATATTTTTTATTTATTAATGTGATTTTATTTAATTGTGGCATACCTGAGACCACATAAATACAGGCTAGTCCGAATTCATAACAAGTTTCACCAAGGCTAGAAGGCACAATAAGTGAACTGCAAAGAATTTATAATATGAGGTTGAGAAGTACAAGGAGTACAAAACAACCCAAAGAGAGTGGCCAAGAGGCAATATTAAAAATTAGCAAAACAGAAAAAATACAAGGGCCTACATCATGACTACCCATAAACACAGAACAGAAGCAACCATAAACAACTGAGAGACCAAAAAACGCTCAAATGACAGTATATGGCCATATTATGAAGCTCCGACACTTCTTAGATTAGGCGTGTCCGGTGTCGGACATGTGTCGTGTCCGACACCGACACTTACAATTACATTGAAATTTATCACTTTTTCAAAAAAATTATCCGTGTCGACGTGTCAGTGTCCGTGTCGTGTCCGGTGTCCGTGTCGGTGTCTGTGTCTAGGCTTCATAGGGCCATAATTCACCAACCTCGGAAGCAGAGCAGAAAACAAGGCCAACGGTCACCATAAAACACATACCACACTGCAGTAGACCGAGGCAACAGACCCTGCTGTAAACTCACCGAAGCATACAGTCCCCTGGATTCCACACCCATTCATACAATAGGCACGGCCCCTTAGCTGTCTGATGAATAAACCATTGCCAAGATACCCGTTGAATATAATCCACCACCACTTCAACTAATCCTTCGACATTATTAAAGAGTCGATCATTTCAAGCCTTCCACATACCCCAAATAAAAGCAAGCCACACAATTGAATAGCCTCTTTTAATCTTCTTAATCAATACCACTTCCAACTAATATACAATAGAACATTGATATCTCTGGAGGGAGGAAAATAACGACCCCAAACGAACGACAAACCGCATAAAATAAGTGGCGAGAAGACTCAACCACCCCATCACAGAGCACACAACCAGTTTCAACTACCCCTAAAATATCTCTTCGACAAAGGTTATCCTTGATAGGAATTCTATTTAATAACAATTGCCAAACAAAAGCATTGACCTTAGATGGAACCGCTTCCTTCCATATGCTTTTGAACACGAAAGCTTCCACTGGATTTAACATAGGACTTTAATTTATAGTTAACTATTTATCTAGATTTGTATATTCTGCATTCAAATTGTAGAGAATTAATATCCTCTCACACCTTTTCAAAGGTAAGGAGAGTGTGCACTAATTTTGTTAACATAATGTCGAGTTTTATATATGATGGTATAGCTTTTTCTTTTTTGGCGGCTTCACTTAGTTTTAGAAGTATTCAACGACATGGTACTGAAAATGGATCAAAACTAATACAGTTTTATTGAAAACTAGTGATTTACTCCTCCACGTATATATATAAGTCGATCGCGTATTAAAGCAAATTCTTTTTAAATTGTGAATTTTGATTGAGAATAAATTTCTACAAAAGCTAATATTAAATATAAAACTTATATTAGGATGACTAACATTAAAAATAAAGTTCAAATATCATGTTTTTCAGCCAAAGCAAATTAAATTTGTCCTCATACAGAGCTTTTGGGACTTAACCCTTAAGTAGGTCTTCAAGCTTGTGAGTATCAAGCTTTAAATGAATACTAGCGAAGAATGCATCCTTGGCGCAAGAACCGTTCCTTTTGTTTTGTCACTCAAATGTAAACCAGATGGAGCTACTATCTTTCTAATTGATGGCCTTGAATATAACATAGAGTCAACAACATTATTATGCACATTACAACAATACCGCAAATTAATCTTTCTCAGTTGTGTGCAGTTTTCTTTCACATGATTCACTCCCTTATTTGTGATATCTTCACACCATTTTAATTTTAGCTGCAAAAGCCCACAACAATTCCTTGAGATTAGATAGAGTGTTTCATCATCAACCATTGTTTGCGACAACTTTAACACCTCTAGCTTGGAAACTTCAAAGTTCAAACCATGTAACTTCACTGTTAAACATAATGTTAAGTTCAAATATCTAATCTTACTACATCTCCTTAAAACTTGACAAATACCTTTATCAGATATGTCACCACAACTGCTCAAATCAAGCACTTGCAAATTGGGGAAAATGTGTGCAAACATTATAACGCTTTCATCGCTTAACCATGGATTGTAAGTGAAATAGAGAGACGTCAACTGAGGGTATACACCAAAATCCATCAAAGAACCGTGATTCTCTACACTCTTTCTCCCAATACGTTCCAATTTGATCTCACTAAGTGAAGCACAATTCTTAACGAGTGCAAACAAGGCTAACTCTGTGAGCATAGTACATTTACTAAGGTTTATAGACATTAAATTACCGAGCAACATAGAAAACTCAACAACATGTTGATCATTTAGAAAATCAGCATTTGTAAGATCCAAATGTTGTAAAGATTGACGACACTTGGATAACAAGCAAAAGATTCCAGCATTACTATAGTCGTAGCAATTTTTGAGGACAAGCCTCGTCAAAGGAAGGTCCTCCTTTGCAATAGAATAGAGCAAGTCATCCGAGATTTGCGAAAAGAATAAATCAAGACAAGTCAAACCCTTCAAACTCACCAATGAGTCGATAAAATGTGAAGTAATGTTGTCATATGGTCCAAAAGTATCGGATAAGGATAAAGATCTCAAAGTTGGTCTCTGAGTGAGGGCAGAAGCAATGCCAGCACCGGTTATGCCATCACAACCAAGTATGATAGCCTCTTCAAGATATTTACAGTTCTTAAACAAGTGGAAAAGCAATTCATCGTTGATGTAGTGCTGACAATCGAGACTAACTTTGCGGAGTTTGAAAAGTTCGAATGGAAGAGACTCTTTTGACCAGAAGATACTGTCATTGTAACTGTAACCGTTGGAGTGGTTACTGAGATTGATTTCTTCCAGCAAAGGGAAGAAATCAGCGATGCATTCTAAGTAAAAGTAATCGATAGAATCTATTTTGGAATATGTAAGAGAGGTCAAAGTTGTAATCTTGTCAGAAAAAGTTTCCAACCCACGAAGAGGAAAAGCGGGTTGGTTGGAGAGATTGAGCGATGTGATGTTCAATGGAAAACAAGAGATTTGGCGGAGAAGTTTGTTGAGGTTACCCTGGTAGCACGCGAGGTTGAGGGAAGTGAGGTTGGTGAACCTTTTGAATAGTAGAGGAAGAAAAGGGAGTGTTAGGTCACATATAGTGAGTGAGAATCGAATATTGTTAGTGATAGAGAAACTGCTTGGAGACAAGGGAGAGAGACTTCAAGCAACGGATGTCATTGCCGCCGACCTCGTTGAAGAATTTGAAAACCGATTCCCAACACTCATCCGGTAAATACAAATCAGTTGTTGTTGCCAATGTGGAAGAAAGTGATGATTGATGTGAAATTGGTGTGAGACAGTTTCTCTTCCTGCTTCTCAATTCCATTGTGCTTCAATGCAATTTGGGAGAAAGTAATAATTTGTTATATAAACATTCTCGCTCGGTTTATGTATATACTGTTGAAAGCTTGAAATATATATTTTAGATTTTTTTTTTTTTTGGTAAAAGATTTCTTGGTTTTTTTTTAAACTAAGATTTGTTGGGTTTTTTTTTTCCGAAACAAGGATTGGTTTTTTTTTTTTTTTTTTGAAGCAAAACAAAACAAGGATTGGTTGTATCTTAATTTCTTTGTTTTTTTTTTTTGATTAATTTCTTATCAGTTATCACTAATACGAAAAAAGAAAAAAAAAAGGATTTTGTTGTAGATTTGAATGTAAAATATATCCAAGTGAGCATCAATATATATTTTTATATTAGTTTAAAAGTAAGCATAATATGTTTCATGAACTCAATTTAATTGGTAATCAATGGGTGTAGTTGAGCGACTCATCCTCCTTTAACCAAGGGTCGAGGGTTCGATCATCACCTTGGCTATGGAGCAGTTTTAAATTCTTGGGTCAGCTATCCCACCCATCGAGGTGCCTCCAATCTAGTGAGGGATTAGTCACTACATTCGGCAGTGGACACTCCGGTCTCGATCAAAAAAAAAACTCAGTTTAACTGTATTATATATGCAGAGAGCGGGGGTTCGAATTTTGATCATCTCACTTTTTTACTTTAAAAGTGTTATTTTTAGTCGCTAGGCTAGTTGATCAAAAATAAAACTGAACATCAATATATAATTCTTTTTTAGTTTAAAGTTTGTATCAATATTTATTTTTATATTATTATATATTAAACTAAACTTAAATTTTAAATACATTTTACTTATGGTTTTCTTAACAATTGAAAATGGTGTAATTTTTTGGTTGAGACCAGGGTATTTACCGTCGAATGTAGTGACTATTCTCAGTGGCGGAACTAGCAAAATTCTAAGATTGAGCCGAAAAAAATTAACTTATAAATAAAAAATGTAAATCATATAATTCATATTATATATATTAAAAAATTAATTTGTTACTGATAAAAATGCATATTATATTTGAGGATGGGTCTTTTTATTTTTTCTGGATGTTTTTCATCACAATATTTAGTCATATTTTTAAGTCAGTTTACATGTGAACTTCATGTTTTTTTAATTAGTTCTTGCATTTATATATTTATAAGATTATGTGGGAATATGACAGGCCGGCCTACAGGGACCTACGACCTAGCCTATATAGATGCGGGTCAGGCAAGACCCTTTTCTTAAATAGACCAGGCTAAGGCTTTTCTATTTAGTTAAATAGGTCAGGCTACAGGCCATTAAAAAATCTTATAAAGTCTACTAAGCCGGCCTGTTTAGATAAATATTTATAATATTTTTATTATTTATTTATTTAATATTAAATATTTAATTTTGAACTTAATTTTAATTTCACGAATTTTACAATGAACTAATTTTTTGCGTATATAAATATATTATTATAAATTAAAATTGAAATAAGATGTTTATATAGTTAAATTCTCTAAAGTATTATGTGAAATATCAAAATGAATTTTAAGCTCATCGGTGAATTAGCTTTTTTTTTATAAGACATTCACTACAAGGAAATTTGCCTTTAGCTACAATTTTAGTGGTAGCTAGTTCGTAGCTAATTACTAGCAAAACGAAGTTAGCTACAGTTCAATTTTCTAACTACTACCTCCGTACCAAAATATATGTCATTTTGACCAAATCACACAAATTATAGAAAGATAAATTATGGGTTAATTTACAAATTTATCCTTTATTAATGGTATGTGAGAGATAAATTATAGAATTGAAAGAAGAAAGAGAAATAATTAATTAAGGGTATAAGAGGAAAAAGAGCATTAAATGCTTCATTGGTAATGTAAAACGACATATATTGTGGTACAAATTTTTTTCTCAAAACGACATATATTTTGGTACGGAGGGAGTAAATTGTTAGAATATTGTCACAGCAATTTCACAACAAATCTCTAGCTATATATTCCTAGCAATTTCACAGCTAAATCCAAGTTATTAAATTTTTTAAAATTATGAAAAGCTAATTATGATTTCATGCCCAAAATCAAGTGAAAACCCTCTAAATAGGATATGAGTAATATATTTGAAAATTCTAACAACTAGTTCACAAAATACCAACAAATGATTACTTTGATGCAACCAAATTGCATACATCAAACAAAATTACAAACTAAAGAATTGAAAGCTATTTATTATACTTAACAAGCAGTTAGTATAACTAATTAATGAACATTACATGAACTAAGCTTGCTTACAAGAATGCCAAAATGCAAATAGAAGGTATGCTTCAGAGCCTATGCAATACAGACTTCTGCTCAAGAGAAACTAAAATGTGCAAGTGAAGTCTCAAGTGTCTGTCATAGTAAGTTATTAATCTAATTGTTAGCTCCTAAACATTAGTTCACTACAACACTAAATATTTCATGTAAGTGTTAATCTAACGTAACTTTTTCACTACAAGAACAAATTGTTACCTCCTAAACATGTTGAGCGTCATCAAGCATTCAGATTTTCATTTCGGATCAAGGGATGTGAGGCAACTTAACTTCTTATCATTTTGTGGATCATAGTTTTAAGACCAACTATTTCCTGCAATAGACAAGCAATAACAATGAGAAACTATACAGACATAAAATATTATCTTGTGCAAGCCATGCATAGGAAATAACAATTCATAATTGGTCCTTTGCACCAAACAGTCACTGAGAAGGGTCCTTCCAAATAATAACACTACTAGAAATGTGCTATTTACCTGCGGATTTTCTTGCGAAAAATAATCTGCAGGAATTGCTGCGGAGTTTGCTGCGGTTTTGTGTTACAAGAGAAAATTTCCTGCGGCTATACAGTTGGCAGGAAAATCCTCAGAAAACATTAACTTTGCTGCGGATTTACACGCGGAACTATTATGCAGGAAAGTTCCGCAGTTACTTATGTCAGCTATTTAAATATTTAATCCTTGGATAAATGTATCCTTGGCTAAGGTAAGTTTATCCTTGACTAATTCCGCAGGTATATCCTTTCACAAACTTTTTTTTTGTTCAGGGAAGAAAAAAACAATTTAGATTTTATTTATTTTTCACAAAAAATTAATTTTCTTTTATAGTTACCAAAAAAATCAAAAGTATTATTCTTCCCTTTCAATAAAAAAAAATCAAAATCATTTTCTCTCTCTCTACGAACCCTAGAAATCCATCTCCGTCGTCGGTCCATCTCCACCGGCGTTCCATCTCCGCCGGCGATCCATCTCCATCGTCGATCCAACTCCGCTAGCATTCCTTCTCCTTCGAGCGATTCTTCTCCATTGGCGATTCTTCTCCAACGCGATCTGAGTTTTCTCAACGAGCTCAGTCCTAATCAATTGAGATCAGAACGAACGCTTCATCGTTGTTCAACGTACCGGTCGAAGTTTTTCATCATCTTCCATGAGTTCGATTTCATCTTCTCACTCATTTTCACAGCGATTCGATTTTTTGTCTTTCTATTGTGAAGGTAATGAACTCTATCATAGTGACCTAAATTTCTGGTTCCATATCTGAATTTTTAAATCCTTCAATTTCGTTTTGTTTTTAATTTGAAAATTGATTGATGATATTGGCCTCATCTTGTTCTTCGTTGTTTCTAGGTTTTTCACTTTGTTCTTCTTTGTTTCAACTTACAAAAATAAAGTTCAGATACAACAAAGTATGATAAGTTTCTCATAGAAGAAGATCAAAGGTACAATTGTTTCTATGTCCTTTAGTTCTAAATTATGAATTCAATTTTTCATGTTATTTTGCTAGTTGAAATTTCTTGTGTTGTGTTGTGTTGTGAGTTTTGAATGTGCTTTCATATAAGTGTTATAATATTTCATAACTTTGGATATGAAATGTGAGTGTCGGTGAAAAATTGAGTGTTGGTGTTGTTGTTACCGATAATGTAAGTGGTGAACCACAAGTTTCATGCCTTGTTTTTGTGTTGCAGATATTGGTTATAATGGATTTCCAAGAGGTTGTTCTTATGACAAGCTACTATGAGATAAGGTTGGTTTACACCATTTAGTACCTAAGTTTGATTTAAGTCTTTATAAATTTCATTAGTTTTATGTTATTTGCAATAGTTTGGACTGTTAAACGTGAATGATTCAATTTGCTTCAAGAATATAAGTATTCTATTATATTTGTGCTAGAACAACAATATTTTGGGATTATGTGATGTTCTACAAGGTGTTATATGAGATATATAGTAGGAAGCTTATTCTAACATGAATATATTATGAACTTTACATGTCATTGTTAAATGATTCTTTCTCTTTGTCATTTGATTCAATAATAGACTTGTTTTTTTGTTTTACTTTTACATGATATTTCTATAGTTACACAATCATATATGTTGAGTTTGGCAAACTTCGAGCAAGGGACCAGCTGCATTGCACAGGTCCAGTTTCAAGTGCATCAGTTGTTCAAGAGAGCAAATGAGTTAAGATGTGAGGTGCTACTTTACAAGATGAAATTCCTTTTCTAATGATTGGCTTTTATCTGATCTCTGTATTCATTTTGCATATTGAAATGGATTCATTTTAGTTAATTGGCATGCATTTAAGCACATTGTATGCAATAAAAACACTAAAATATATGTGCTGTAATTTTAATGTGCAAGAACTGGAAAATAACGAACTAATTTTGATGTGCTTAGTATAGTTGATGAAAAGTACCCTCATGCTGATGTAAGTTATGAATCTTCTGACCAAACATACTTATATTTCTTTAGTAGGTATTATAAAAGAAACTCATGATGTTTAAGAGGCTAATTTCTGAAATCATAGCATGTATGATGTTTAAACTCATCTAGGTGATTTCCATAATAATGTCTGAGCCTGACTGAGTGTTCATGTTAAAATAAAGATTTTCTTTTAAAGTTGAATAATTTTTTCTTATTCTTGCCTTGTCCACAGTCATCTTGTGATCCAATAGTTGAAGATGCAATTGTTGACTTGACCCTTAAAGTGGTAATAAGGTAATTTTCTAGATTACTTTACATATGCTATTAAATTATAGATTCCTTTTGTTCAGGTTCTTTGAAGTTTCTAAATGGTTTAGAATACTTCACTTCACAATGAGTTTTATATAACTTTTTCTAGTTTAAATGTGGTTTAACATTTCCCTTGATATTGCAGCAGTTAGTGATAATCTAAAGTTAAGATCATTGGTTAATGAAGTAGCCATATGTTCAACCGAAAAGATGAGGTACTTCAATTTCGGGATTTATCTACTTTTCCTGACTACTTAATTTTTATTTTATGAGACAACTTATCTTTAAATGTGCTTGTTTGGTTTATATTTGTAAATGGTTTCCTCTGGTTTCTAGTTATGGTTTTAGATTTGAGAAGTTTAAGATGATTCAAGGAAGATTGGATGATGTGGTTATAGGTTCAGGTTGTACTGAAACATGCTTTATATGATTGCTAGAAAGTAGAACCATCACTAATTACTTATTAGTATCACTTTATATGCATTACTAAAACCTACTTATTGATATGCATCATTACTCTCATCTCTTTGTACTAATGTTCTTCATTTTGTAATGTATCTTTTCTCATAAGAAATTACTAGCTGCTTTAATTAATAGTATATCATTGTAGACTACTATCTACAATGTATAAAATTAAATCAATTTAACTCCAAATTATTTTTCATTTTTAGTACTGAGTTCAATATCTTACATACACTGAGTTTATGTGGTGTTTTTCATTCAGACTCTTGAGCAAACTGGAGCAGATGAAGTGCGGATCTTAGGTTGCAGTACTCTTGTAGATTTTATTAATTTCCAGGTATACGGTCATTCGGTCTTTCTGATTTGAGTGTTAAAAATTTATAGCACTGTTTGTGAGTGGTTAGTACCACTTTGAAAGTAGATTGAATGATTTTATTTTAACTTTATAGTCAACATTATAGGTCCTGCTACTTGATATTATTGGGGAAGTTTATATATTGGGAAAGTTATTTGCTGTTATGTTGATTATGTAAGGCCTCTCACCATGTGCATTTGTCAAAAACCAAAATTTCAGGAGGAAAAGGGCTGCAGGTTGTGGAAGAAGCCTCCACCATTAAGCAAAAAGCCGATATGATAGAATTGTATTCCTAATTTACTATGTACTTAAGATACATAGTGTTTATGTATTTGAAAATGTTTGAAGTTTTGTTGTAAATCTTAATCTTTAGGTATTTGATATTATTGAGAGTATCTATGTATTTGATAATGTTTGAATTTTGTTATGGAAATCATAATCTTAAGGTACTTGATATTAGTTTTGCTTTTTGTTTATATTTTGCATTTTTTAGTAATATACAACAAAATAATGTACAAAAAAAATACAGCAAAATAATTTCAGAAAGAAAATATGTTCAAAAATAAAAAAAAAAACTACATTTCCTGCGGATTTACCTGAGGAAAGGTACTACTTCCTGCGGAAAATCTGTGCGGCGGATTTTGTCTAGCAGCTAATTCCGCAGGAAACTTTCCTGAGATTACCAAATCCGCAGGAAACAATTGCTGAGGATCTAAAAACCGCAGGAAACAATTACCCACGAAGGTATTAGCTGGGAACCGTAATCCGCAGAAAAAGCCGCAGGAAACGTGTTTTCTGCGGATTTTTAAACTAAATCCGCAGGAAATTTCGCAGGAAAATAGCAAATTTCTAGTAGTGTAATATGCATACTTGTTGTACTCGAGGGTATCTATTAGATGTTGCCTCCAAGGTACAACACGCAATCTCAAATACACAATTGAATTTAATAAAGAATGAGACACCGCATGACTAGAGGTCCAACTTAAATTAAAAATAGGAAACGCAACAAAATAAGAGGTATAAAAGATTTCGGCCTCCAAAAAAAAACACAACAGTGCGAACAAATAACCAATTACCTTATAATCTGTAAAAAGCTATTCTCTTGTATATCACGCAAGCTCACATCCCCCAAATTATCATAAACTTGAAAAAATAGGTGTTGAGTGCAGAAGACAATTTCAGAAATTACACGAACTTCCATCTCTTGTGATAAGAAAATCCACAAATGATTACCATTCAAAATCCCTGCCAATACCAATCACGCATACATTGCACAAATAAATATCGGCAATTTCTAACAAAAACAAGAATACAAAGTTTTAATTTAATGGAAATTTACTTTCTTTTAATTTAAATTCTTACCACTTGTGCTTTTACCAATTGATGTCATGGTATGCCTTATGGCCATATCTTATGTTTTGGGGATATACAATCACTAGTTCTAAGAAGATAGGACTGCAATCAACAAAAAGAGAGAATCATATGTCTTCATATCTGATCTGAAATGCATACAATTGAAGCCACAGAATGGAAAAACTAAAAATGCTAGACTGAAGGTGGCCAAAATTCAAATATAACAAAAAGCATGAGGAAATCACCTTTTAGCTGCAAAGCATGAGCAAATCTTATTAGGAAAGAACATAATGTTTAACAAAACAGAACATTACACTTATCAATATATTTGGATGCTCATATTAAAACATTCAATATCTGCTCATATCTGGTTCCCCTATCTGCTCATAGTTAATTTAACCTCTGGTTCAATAAACCATATAACAAAAAGGAATTTAAACTCTGGTAACCATATTTGCTCATATTTGGATGTTATAAGCATTGAGCTTATTCCAACAAGTTGAAGTTTCAATCGAGGTACAACCTTTGTGGACAATAATCGGTCAAAAATATTAAGAGTCAGATTGAAAATTTCTTTTTACATTTCCTTACAATAAATAATACAATTATATCACCTTTAAAATTTAATTTAAAGTTCCTTCTTACAGCTTGTTGAGTAGTATTGAGAAATCATCACTAACACTGAGTTGGTCAATTGAGGGAACATGATCAACTGTGCCCGATCTATTGTGGTACTGGAAGCCATTGACATAACACTGAGAGCAATCTTCCCACCTCAATAAAACCACAAATTCAAACAATTTGTCATCAATTGAAATCGTGTGTTGGAAATTCACTGAGTGAACTAGCCCATGAATAAAGCATAGGATGAAACTACGACAAATATAAAAATCGTTAAAGTAGGGAGTTTACTAGTTGAGATTAGACTTGAAGTTCAAAAGAAGGGTGACACAATGGATTCACAAACCTGCAACTACATTCACAAACAAAGCATACAATGATTATTTTCTTTACTAATATAAGTATACAACCAACACATTTATATTCAAATAATACTTAATTCTTAGAAACATAAACACCACACATGCAATGTATTTTCATCAACACAAGTTTAATTAAACAAATCATATAAAAAAGGAAAATAAAAAGCTCATACAAAATAGGCTTTTAAGTAGGCGAACAGGACAGGCTAGACTTTCTGAAGGCCAAGCCGCAGGCCTAAAAATCAAGCCTACAACAAGCAGGGCAAACTTAGGCCTTTAAAATTTTGACAACCAGACTCAGGCTTGGCAAAACCTAAGCTCGGCCTGGCCTATTTCCACCCCTATGTATCTCTCCCATAAAAATAGAAATTTATATACAGTAAAATTCTATTTTAAATAAAAATATACAGAGTAGTATTTTTTTCTCAAAATTATTTTTGAATAATTTGACAAAATAATTAAATATTTTAAAACATTTATAAATTACTAAAGAATAAAACATGCTTCAAAAAAATAGAGCGATATTTGTTTATAATTACTAAAAAAAATTCTTTACACGAAAATTGAAGAGGGTAATAAGAAAGGAATTTTACAAACTAAATAAAGGAGGTTTGAAATCTATGTAAAACACTGTTTACGTTGATTTAACCGCTAGTTTAAATTGCATAAAGGATTAATTAGTAAATCTTTTTTTCTAAACAAGTCCCGAGATTTACTATATACTTAATGTGTCTTTAAGAACAAAATTGTTGTTCTTTTTAGTGTTAGATTCGCATGCATCCAACAACTTTTAATAACCAGTTGTCTTATAATATCTTTTAGAACAAAATCTTTTTCCTAATTAGTGATAGAATCACATCAACACTTTTTAATGACAAAAAGATAAAAATACTCAAACGAACCACATCAACACTTTTTGAAGAGAAAGGAAAATAAAGATGAAAAGTAATGTAAAATTGCAAAAGAAAAAGGCAAAAGTAAGAATAAATTAAATTAATTTGCATAGAAGATAATGATGGATGGAATCCATCTTTGTACGTTCTTTGAACTTGTTTGCCCCTGCGTGGGTGTTGTAGAACTTTCATATAATGGGATTTTAACCCTTTGTGCATAGGAATTACCACTATTTATAGAAAAAGGTAAACAACTTTTTATTCTACGATTTTGACAAGTGTCTTATCTAATAATTAATTTTCTTAATTTAAGTTTGACACTTGTTCTTTGGAATGACTATTCTTTTAATGACTTCTTCGAAACATATGTCACTTTTTGTTGAAAATGAAGCGTTCGACAGCATCTTACTTTCTATTGCACCAATTCGAATTCTTCGACATCCACTAATTTGCTACACATATATAATTTGTCGAACGTCACAAAATAGTCTAGTCGAATTCCACTTGATATGGCTTGTTTCGACAAATCTTAGTTAAAATATACACATGACTAGTCAAAAGGAATTTTTCCTTCTTTTCTAAATTCTAACACCAAGATACATTCTCGATATCATAAATTTTATAATTTTGGTGATAACAAACACGGATAAGAGTTTTAAATCTCCGCAAATAAGAACTGTCGTTAAATAAGATAAAATTGCCGCTAAATAATATAAAACCGCCGCTAAACAATATATCGATAAAACAATTATTTTTTAAGGATCAGAGTTTTTATAAAATTAACTCCTAAAAAAATATAAGTTTGAATCTTTGTGCATGGATCCTCTCAATCTCTAATGTCTAAAACAGTCTCTCAATCTTTTATTTTGACTATGTGATATATCTAAGGGATAATAGAAAAAGATGTATCATTAAAATTAACAATAATTTCTGTAATTTTTAAACACCGTTAATCTTTATGTGTCTCAATAACATATCAAATAATTTTAGATCCGTCTGAAATTTTACACAAATAATATATATGATATAAACTTTCAATTCAACGGTATATTTTATAAAAAGTTATATCGCTTAAAACTTTTTGTAATGGTTAGAGATAAATACCCCTAAATTTTGATAGGGTACACAAGTTGTCACAAAAAATAACAGCTCTAAACAATGAAATCATAATTTAAAATAATGAAAATTTATGAAAATGTTTAAAATCAATTCTAAACAATTAAAATATCCCAAACTCATCAAACCATAAAAAATTATGCCAATTAAATCCACTAACATCCATCCAGCATTACCTTCGATGCCCTAAACCATATATACAGAGCTTTTGGGAATATAATTAAACCTTTAGTAAGTCCTCACTTGCTTCATGTTCAGAACTTTGGTTACAACCTTTGTGAGTATCAAACATATGCATGTAAATGTTCCAAGAAACTGAGAAGAAAGCTACTCAAGAATGCATCCTTGGCACAAGAAGAGTTTCTTCTTTGTGTCACTCAAATGTAAACCAGATGGGGCTTTTATCTCTCTAATTGATGGCCTTGAATATAACATAGAGTCAACAACATTATTATGCACATTACGACAAAATCGCAAATTAATCTTTCTTAATTGTGTGCAGTTTTCTATCACATGATTCACTCCCTTATTTGTGATATTAACACAAAAGAGATCCAGTTGTAAAAGCCCACAACAATTCCTTGAAATCTCATAAAGTGTTTCATCATCAACTGATGTTTTCGACAACTTTAACACCTCTAGCTTGGAAAGTTCAATGTTCAATCCATGTAACGTCACTCTTGAACAAAAGTTTAAGTCCAAATATCTAATCTTACAACATCTCCTTAAAACTTGACAAATACCTTTATCGGATATGCGACTACAACATCTCAAATTAAGCACTTGCAAATTGGGGAAAATGGAAGCAAACATTATAATGCTTTCATCAGTTAACCATGAATTGTGAGCAAAATAGAGAGACTTCAACTGAGAGTGTACACCAAAATCCAACAAAAAATCAGGATTCTCCACACTCTTTCTCCTAATACTTTCCATTTTGATCTCACTAAGTGAAGCACAATTCCTAACGAGTGCAAACAAAGCTGCCTCGGTAAGCATATTACAATTACTTTTTTTGAACAACTTACAATTACTAAGGTTTATAGATATCAAATTACCGAGTACCAAAGAAAACTCAACAACATGCTGATCATTTAGAAAATCAACATTTATAAGATCCAAATGTTGTAAAGATTGATTACACTTGGATAACAAGCAAAAGATGCCAGGATAACTATAGTTGTAGCATTCATCGAGGACAAGCCTCTTTAAAGGAAGGCCTTCCCGTGCAATTGAATAGAGCCAGTCATCTGAGATTTGCAAAGAGAATAATTCAAGACAAGTCAAACCCTTCAAACTCACCAACGAGTCAATAAAATATGAAGTAATCCTGTCTAATGTTCTCAAATTATCAGATAAGGATAAAGATCTCAATGTTGGTCTCTGAGCGAGAGCAGAAGCAATGCCAGCACTAGATAAGTCATCACAGCCAAATATGATGGCCTCTTCAAGATGTTTACAGTTCTTAAACAAGTGGAAAAGAAATTGATCGGTGATGTAGTACTGACAAATGAGACTAACTTTGCGGAGTTTGAAAAGTTCCAGTAAGAGGAGCTCTTCTACCTTGAAGATATTGTAACTGCTGGAGTTGTTGTTATCGAGGTTGAGTACTTCGAGCAAAGGGAAGCAATCAGCGATGTAGACCAACTCATCGTAATTGATAGGATCTATTTTTGAATATGTAAGAGAGGTCAAAGTTGTAATCTTGTGGGAGAAAGTTCGCAGCCCATCGACATGAAGGGTGTGTTGTTTGGAGAGATTGAGTGATGTGATGTTCAACTGAAAACAAGAGATTTGGCAAAGAAGTTTGTTGAGGTCACCGCGGAAGCACGTGAGGTTGAGGGAAGTAACACGCCCCCTCACGCAAGAGCTCATTGGGCTTGAAGCGTGGATAATGCATAGGCCCACCTACCATATGCTGGAGCGGGAATCAAACTCTAGACCACTTAGTCATAGAGGCTTTGATACCATGTCAGAATTTGGAAGGCCTATACTCAACCACAAAAGCTAGCTTGAGAGTTGAGGTTTGCACACATTTATAAAGGCTATCTATGTCATATCTCTAGCCAATGTGGGAGTTCTAACACACTCAAAGCCTATCCTAGATCCATTTGTTGTTTGTTGTGGAGACCTCCCATATTTGGGGCACCCGTTATTGTTGATTCCACGTTCCAGCTTGTTCAGTTCTGGACGTGAGGGGGTGTGTTAGAACTCCCACAGTGGCTAGAGATATGACATAGATAGCCTTTATAAATGTATGCAAACCTCAACTCTCAAGCTAGCTTTTGTGGTTGAGTATAGGCCTTCCAAATTCTAAGAGTTGGTGAACCTTTTGAAAAGTCGAGGAAGGAAAGGGAGTGTTAGGTCACATATAGTGAGTGAGAATCGAATATTGTTAGTGATAGAGAGAAACTGCTTGGAGACAAGGGAAAGAGACTTCAAGCAACAGATGTCATTGCCGTCGACCTCGTTGAAGAATAGTGAGTGAGAATCGAATATTGTTAGTGATGATTGATGTGAAATTGTCGTGAGAGAGTTTCTCTTCCTGCTTCTCACTCCCATTGTGCTCCAATGCAATTTGTGAAGGTTAGGTTAATAACTTGTTAAGCAAATATATATATTGTTTTTTAGGTCACTTAATACTTACCGATACCTATTAAGAAAGATTTGTGATTAATTTGAATCATATATTATACTGTTGAGAAGTATATTTTAGATTTGTTGGGTTTTTATTTTGATAAAAGATTTGTCGGTTTTTTTTTTTTGTTTGAACTAAGATTTGTTGGTTTTTTATTTTTAAAACAAAGATTTGTTGGTTCTTATCCATATAGCAATATGAAAAAGAAAAAAAAAAATTAGGTTTGTTGGTTCTCATACTTAGCTTTTTTATTTTTATAATTCTAATCCTATACTTAATGAAGATATTAAGCGGAGTAACTTGTTCTTAAAGAAATAAAGAAAATTTAAAATAATAATAAAATAATGCATGGAAAAGGACAAACAAAAACACACATAATAAAACACACATTTTTCATATTTGAATTTTGAATGTGAGAAATAAAATCGGATTTTAGGTCCAAAATTAGAATATGTCATTATGGGACATAGATTGGTGCGACGATTTTGTCGGATGCTGGCTCTGAATTGAAAAGTGACTTTGAAGAAAATTATTGTGCATATGGTCTTGTTATCATGGCTTTTAGTATGGAATGAGAGATATCCTTCTATGAAATGTATTTGAATGCTATCAAGGATTGTTTTGATGCTGATATTTTGAGAGTGTCGACTCCTCACTTGATTAATTTGTAGTTTTTTTTTCTTTTTTAGATTTTTATCCTCTTGTATTCCAAAAAAAAAGTATTGCATAAAGAAAATTAAAATGCATTATCAGAAACTAACTTCCTATTTAAATTCCACAATTTAAGATAGTTGGATAAATAATCACAACAAAACTTTAATGCCCAAGATAATGTACTTCAAGTTGCTCAATTCCATGAAATTATAGCCTCTTCTTATTGGATCAAGAAGAGTAGGCCCATGATAACCAACAAATTAATTTATCTTTTAAAACTTTAAATTTGCATTTTGACAAAAAAAAAAGTTAAATTTGCTAGAGTAACAAAAATAGCTTTTATGAAACATAATTTTTATTTTTGTATCATTTATTTACAAAAATATTTAAATATGCATCCATCACCCAATCACTCATTTTATACATTTTTAAACTTTTAATAGAATCAATTTTATTAGTAAAAAAAATAGAATCAATTTTAATTAATTTATTCAAAATAACATTTCATCCAACACACTATTCAACAAGAACAAGATAGATGGGATGGAATTGGAGTTGTGGACCTAGGGAACAAATCACATACCTTCACATGTATACAAATCCTCAATATTACATTCATTCCTTTTAGATCCAGCCCTATGATAATAAATATATAAAGAGAAAACAAATGTCATTTTAGAAAATGATTTCTAAATATTAAATTGTCTAATATAAATATTAGAAAGAGTTATGTTTTATACTCACTCCATTTTAAAATGAATATCATTTTTACTTTTCTATGCAAAACATTTCAACTGTACCATTTAATTATTACTATATATATATATATATATATATATATATATATATATATATATATATATATATATATATATATATATATATATATATATATTAATCCTAATGAAACAAAATAATTATTAATAATATTAAATTACTTTGGTCAAAAATAATATTAAATTACTAAAAATCCTTAAATGTCGTCATTGTATTTTTATTTTTATTTTGTTATAGACATCATTTTATTTTTTTAATATGAGTATAATAACTTTAAATGACATTCATTTTAATTTTAAAACCGTGGGAGTAAGCCACGAAATTAAAATATCATTGGGGATGATTATAAAATAATTATTAATGTACTTTGTTGTTTAAGTATATAATACTAAGCAGGTTCAATTTATGTCACCGTAAAATTTAATTCATTTGATAAGGACATTGGACATGTATTTGGAGTTAGGCTGTTATATGTAAAATAAGAAGAGTAATATAAATATCATAATTAAAGGGTGTAAGCTTCAATTGACAAGTAATAAGGAAATTATATATGTTTTATAGGGTGAGTCTAGTTCAGTTGGCAAAACATTTACATTAATTTGCAATGATCAAAATTTGAATCTTGATACGCTCATTTGTTCACATTTATTCACTTTTATAATGTGAAATTTTAACCACTAAACAAGCTTGAAAATAAAAATTAGATATGTTCTTCATCACCAAGAATAATTATATTAATAAAAGTCGTTTTCATAAAGTTGAGACGTATGCTTCACATCCTATTCATCCTAAATTTGCAATCTTGCTTAGATTCATCAATTTCCTTTATTCATGTCACATTTAGGTGTGTTAGGCCTTCTGTTCTCGTTTTCCCCTACCTATTATCATCCTAAATCAACCAACTTCTCTTTATGCATTTATTTTCTTTATTTTGGATGACCCTTTAAAAACAAATACTTAAATTGTTAACTCTAGCTTACAGAACCATATGCTCCACCAAAACAATGAAGTTTTTATTGAGTTGTATTTTAACCAAGTACTCGTCCCATAATAGAGAAAGAGAGAGTAAAAAGTTTTTTTGACAATTTTCGGTACAACTATGTTCTTTCTATTTTATTTTTTTGGACAAAACAAATAAGGTGATTGAAGAGAATAATATAAAAGTTATATTTTTTTTTTTTTGCTTTCATGCTTTGGTTGTTAGGGGAAATAGGTCTAGTATAGTCCAAAATTTGGTGTGAGTTCTAGTATCAAGTGGTTTCAGTCTCCTCCTAAATACAGTTGTTGGGGTCGAACTCTGGTCCTCCTTACCAAATATAACGTCAATCACCACTAGATCAAGTAAGATTTGATAAGAGCCATATGTATACCATTAACTTCTCCCTAGAAAAAACAAATTATAAGGAAAAAAAAACTTTGTTTTGTCCTAAATTATAAGGAAAAAAACTATTCTCAAAAATATTTTTTATTTATTCTCATAAGATTAAATATAAATTATATTTAACTTTTTCTCTCTCTCATTTCCTCAATAAACAGCATTCAATAAAAATTGTTTTTACGCCTTTTTATATACATATATACTATTTCAAATTCTTTTGATTATCAATATAGCACGGTTATCAATTGTGATAATTGAGGAAGTCACTATTTATTTGTATTCAATTTGAAGCTTTTTTATTTTGGGTGAGTGCGTACTTTATTTGGAACTTTATTTTTCGTCAAGATATAAGTGCGTATTTAAAAATCATAAAGTATGATTGTACGGTCCTAAAGTTAGCTAGCTCTCATAGTCTCATTTCATCCCTCCAACCACAATTTAAAAATTCTAAAACAACCGATAAGTTGATCTAAAAAGTAAGAGTCTTAGACGTCTTAAGTATATGGTCAAAGTTAAATTATTAAATCATATATATGAAAATAATTTTGTATAGAAGAGAGAATTCATCTTGCATATTTTTACAAATTTCTTAAAGGAGATTGATTTAAAAATTATAAAACAATCGATAAATTAATCTAAAAAGTAAGAGTTTTAGACGTCTTAAGTATGTGGTCAAAGTTTGATTATTAACTAATATATATGAAAATAATTTCGTATGGAAGAGAGAATTCACCTTATGTTTTTACAGATTTCTTAAAGGAGATTAATTATCGTAACAACGGTGAAAACTCCGTACTTAAATTATTTTTAAATAAGACTAGTTCAATTTGATAGCAAGTATGGAGGTTTGGGGGTTCGGCAGTTACAGGAGTTTAACACTGCTCTTCTAAGGAAGTGGTGTTGGTGGATAGGGGGTTTGTGGTTTAAGGTATTGGCGTCTATGTATGGCTTGGAGGGTGGTCGTTTGCGTGAGGGGGGAGGAGAGGGTCTGCATGGTAGAGGGAGATAGTGAAGATTAGGGATGAGGCCGGATGCCGGGTTTGGGGGAAGTTGGTTTGCGGAGGGTGTGGTGAGACGGGTAAAATATGGGAGGGATACTTTGTTCTGGTTGGATCCTTGGGTGGATAAGGTTCCATTGTGTGTGAGGTTTGGTCGTCTGTTTGATTTGGCAGAGACCAAGCAGCATAAAGTTGCTGAGATGTTCTCGTTAGGTTGGGAGGTAGGAGGACGGGCGTGGGAGTGGCTGAGACAGTTATGGGTGTAAGAGGAGGAGTTGATGGGGGAGTGTCAGACCTTACTTTAGAGTTTGCAGTTGCAAGAGTAGGTTCCAGAAGTTTGGAGGTGGCGCTTCGATCCAGAAAATGGATATACAGTCAACAGAGCTTACCAGTTACTAACAACTCAAGATGGGGTTACTTTAGACGATACAGCAGATCTCATTTGGCACAGACAGGTCCCTCTGAAAGTGTCTATTTTGCTTGGAGACTTTTGCGTGACTGGTTGCTTACGAAGACTAATTTGGTTCGACGAGACATTTTTTGAATTTTTGAATTTTTTTTTGAAGTAAGAAAGTATTTTTTATTCCTTTGAAGTACATACTATAAGAATTTATTTTCGATGTTTATATAGCTTTATTTTGATTTAAAATTGCATACTAAAACATGTACTATATTGTTCACCAAAAAAAAACATGTACTATATTTAAGGTTAATTTTTGACAATTAACGTAAAAACTATTAAGTGTATCGAATGATTTTGGCATACTATTAATATTTGACAGTAACAATAATAATTTTATTGTTCTTTTATTTTATTAGAAATCATAATATCTTGTATTAATATTTTTTGAGTATCGAAACCATTAGAACATACTAATGGTTTCAGTTTATAATATCTTGAAACAATTTAACAATAATATTAATGGTTTCAAATATCTATTTTATGATTTCAGTCATAATCATTATTTAAAACCATTTAACAATAATAATTTCATTGTTCTTTTACTTTATTAGAAACCATATCATCTTGTATTAACATTTGACTCAATTTTTTACCATTTTTTTGTATCAAAACCATTAGACCATATTAATGGTTTCCATTTATAACATCTTGAAACCATTTAACATTATTAATGGTTTCAAATATCTATTTTATGATTTTAGTCATAATCATTATTTAAAACCATTTAACAATAATAATTTCATTGTTCTTTTACTTTATTAAAAACCATATCCTCTTGTATTAATATTTGACTCAATTTTTCAATTTAGGGTATCGAAACCATTAGATCATACTAATGGTTTCAGTTTATAACATCTTAAAACCATGTAAGAATATTAATGATTTCAAAGATCTATTTTATGATTTCAGTCATAATCATTATTTAAAACCATTTAACAATAATAATGTCATTGTTCTTTTATTTTATTAGAAACCATAACATCTTGTATTAATATTTGACTCAATTTTTTTTTATTTTAGGGCATCGAAACCATTAGACCATACTAAATGGTTTCAAAGATCTATTACATGATTTCTGTCATAATCATTATTTAAAACCATTTAACAATAATAATTTCATGGCTAAAATAATGTTTAAGTCCATGTAAGTTGGCGTTTTTTTGAAATAAGTCCTTGTAAGTATTTTACTTATAAATTAGTCCCTGCAATTACCTTTTCTTTTGATTTTCGTCCCTGCCGTCGATTGTCGTTCCAAACATACTGACATGGCTAATGGAGTGACATTTGACAATGCTGATGTGTCAAACTGAAGGTTAAATGAGGGACTAAATCCAAAAAACAATAATATTACAGGGACTGAATCCAAAATCGCAGCTTGTGTAAAATTTCTTCATGAATAAAATCCCCAAAACACAGTAATGAAAACCCTTAATTTTAATTTGTCTCCTTCAAACCTCAAATCTGAAATCCCCATTGTCACACAAAAAATGTTATTCAAGTCTATTTCAATTTATAATTGTTAATTCAACTATCACAGTAAACATTTTTTCAACTTATTGTTGATTCAACTAAAACATTCCTATATTGACTCCAATTTAACTCAAAAATGACATTAAAAGATACTAAAAATACTCTAAAAACATAATATGACTGGTAGTCATCAGAAAACAATCTCTGAGAGGCATTCGATCTAAGAGATGAGCGTCGTGCGAGCAATTTGATCTTTGTCTTGATCTGATAGATGAGTGTAATTTGGAGCAATTCGGTCTTCACCGCGTCAATTCTCGCTAAGAGATTGAACTTAGATTGAGCTTATTATGATTTTGTGATTCAATCTTAAGAGATGAGAAGAATGAGATTAAATGTTGGTTCAATTTTTCCACCGGGCGGGCTCATGCAGGATTGAGAAAGTCTCTTTAAAACATAGCATAACAATAATTAGATCGGGCAATCATACAATGCATGTTTACCAACTTTGCTTGAAGCAGCTTTGAGGGCCGCTTGTCCCAGCCACAATGAAATCGTGAGTCCTCAATCGCACAAGTGGAGAAATACCAGTGAAGTCTACGCACGCATATTTTCCTCCTACCCATGCATCCATACCCCCAAAATGTCTGCTAGCCAACTGTCAATCTTCCTTCTTGTGGGTTAGTTAAAAAGTTCACAAACGCCTCTTTTTTCACAAATACCCCCGTCCGTCTAAATATATCATAGAGGGCATCTCTCACAAAGTCATGCCTATATTTGAATCCTGGAAGTTCCTTACAATGAACTGCATGTTCCCCAAATGAGTCTAAGCACGCTATACGACAAACTAGACACACTTCATCAATAGGAAATAAAGAAACCATGAGGCGATATCGCAGGATGGTACGATACTCTACTGGCGATATATGCTGGCTTAACCCATTAATGGGAATAGCTAAAAGAAAATCATGAGCATGAGCTGATGAGCAGCCCGTAAACACCTAAAAATTGATTTCTGCCTTGGTGTAATGTCGAAGGTGACTTCCATGTCGTGAACAATTTTACTAAACAGAGCACTCACCAAAACATGTTGAGCTTTAGGGGGACGGTGTTCTTGCTAGTGAAACTACTTACATCAAAAGTCGGAAACGTATCATGAAACACATTCAAAGCGTTCTCAAAATCAGAGTATATACCACATACTCCACTGTCTCTCAAAATATGATCTTGCAATACTCAAGATTGGGCCCTAGAAGCAACAAAAGCGTACGAGGCGGCCTCTACTGCTGAGTATAAACCCAAGTACCTAACCATCCAACTTTAATTGGTAAAGATGCCAATCTGCATTGAAAATCCCCAAAAAAAGGTCCTCCACCAACCACAATATTTTCAATTGCCCCTCGCAGCTCTTTATCAAACAAAATAGCCGCCTTCTCCATGTGAATTGGTTGGCACGTCCTTAAGCCAAAAAAATAATTTAGCGATGTCCATGCAAGATCGGAGTAGAAGAAGTTCACTTTGAGGTCTCTTAGCATGGGAAGAAGGTGCATTAACTAAATAGCTCTATCAATCTTTCTCATGGCCACCCCCTCAATAAACCCTTTATCACGACTAACAGTCCATCCGAGCAATTTTATAATACTTGTTGATTTACCAAGAGAGACAAAAAACGAACGCATAATAATTTTCTTTTTTAATATATATATATATATATATATATATATATATATATATATATATATATATAAAATAAGAACCAAATTTAGAAGGAAAACATATTTAACCATTTTTTATATTAAATTTACACTTTTTCTTTATTAAAAGGCGTATCCACTATCATAAAATATTTATTGGGATTAAAGACTCCGTCAAATTCATCTTCAGTTTATCTAGATCTTATATAAAATATAAAAATAAACAAAAAAATTACTTTACAATAGCCAAATCCGATTAATCAACATGTTAATTGGCAGTGGATTTGGCGCCTTAAGCTACCGGCGAGCATCCAATTTTTTATTTGGCAACTGTCTCATGATTCAATCCGAACTAGACAAGTGTTACAACACCGTCAGGTTTGTTCATCTGCCATTTGTCCCCTTTGCATGGCGGTGGAGGAATCTATTGTTCATTGTCTGTTCACATGCATTGATGTTGTTAATGTTTGGAAAGTTATTGGCCTTGAAAATATCCCCACCTCCACTCTGGGAATGGACTTGTCTTCTTGGTGTAGAGACTTTGGTGTGTCCCATATGGTAATATTATTTTTTTTGTAATGTGGATTATTTGGATTGCGGGTAATGATTTCATCTTTAATAACATTAGAGCGACGGTGCATTCAAATATGGCTAAAGTTCATTCTATGTTGTACTTCTGTTCGATGGCTTTTGGTACTAAACTTCAAGCTTCTAGTCTAGTGTCGCACCAAAACTTTATCACTGGGTCCCGTCCACCCGATGATACTGTTTGTCTTAATGTTGATGAGAGTTTGTTGGGCTATTCTCAATCTGCAGGTTTTGGCGGGCTTATCCGCAATAGTGATGAAACTTTTCTCAGAGGGTTTTATGGTGTTGCGACGCAACAGAGTATCTTGTATGCAGATATCATGGCTATGCTACATGGGCTTGATTTATGTTGGGAAAAGGGATTTCGGAGTGTCTCTTGCTTCTCCGACTCACTACAAGTGGTGACTCTTGCCAAAAATGTTGTTTCACTCTATCATAAGTTTGCTAATGAGGTAACTTGCATTCAACAACTTTTAGATAGAGACTGGATTGTTGATGTGAATCACACCTTCCGGGAAGGCAATGCGTGTGCGGATATTTTGGCTAAGATGGGAGCTAACTCTATCTCCTCTCTTGTGAAGCTCGAAGCCCCTCCTAGTGAGATGTCTAGCCTCTTTCTAGCAGATGTTTGAGGAGTTGCTTTTATTAGAGAGTAGTTTTGTTTTTTGTTCTTTTTTTTGTTTTCTTTTCTCTCTTGTAACCAAAAAAAAAGTTCTAGAAACTAATTAAAAAACATTAACTAATTAAATAAAATATAACCAAAAAGGAAGGATAAATCTCATGAGGGAGAACTTAAATCATCCTTTATCATTCTATCTGATTTGAGAGTTTAGTCTCTGTATATGCGCGCAGAGAATACCCGGTTCAAATAAAAAAAGAATGAACAATTTATGTTATCAAGTAGAAAGTCAACGTGTGTCATACTTATTTGTCAAGTTAATTCTTGTTCAAATGCATTATTAGTGGATATGGGGTGTAGTATTCGTGATTCAAAGTTAATCTTCTTATATCAAATTTTAATCGGTTTAGTGGTGATTGACGTTGGATTCAGTAGAGAAAACTATAGTTCCGCAACTATATTTAGGATGGGACTAAATTATTTCATTTCAAAACTCGTCCCGAACTCTAAACTACAATCAGTTGGTGAAGTAAAAAAAAATTAAATTCTTATAAAATAAAAAGCCATCATTTATTAAAAAAATGTATATTGTCTGAATTATATAATATTCCCCCATTCCATATTTGGTAGTTTAATGTTTTTTTTTGAAGCTAGGTAGTTTAATGTTTAGTGCATAGATTAAGACAATTTTGTACAAAATTTGCCCCCCCATCCCCACTAAAAACAATATTATAAAAACCAACCATCATAAATATATCAAAAACATTATTAAAAACAAAACTTGTTTAAAAATATATAATTAATCTAGAAGTTCTAGTTCAACTGAAATAAAATGTCAAAAATATTAGGCTGCACGTCTATGATTAAAGTTCGAACCCCGAGCTCTCCACTTTGTGTGTGTGTGTGAATTTATAATGACTTTGTAATTTTGTCTACGTAAAAAAAATACATAATTATAGTTACTACTAGTTTTGTCCCTAACTATTAGACCGATTCTTCTTTGTTGTTTTTTTTGTCAAGTAGTTTAATGACTAGAAATTTCACTCTTAAGATGAAAAAGTGGAAGGACCGGAATTCAAACTCCCGCTCCTTGCATATATAATGCGATATCCTACCGATTGAATTAAACTTATTGACTTTTCTTTGTTTATTTTAATAAGACCTTTTTCAAATTTTCAAAAGCATTAACTTTTTTTTTACCAACATACTCATGTATCTATTTTTAGACCTAATTACAGTTTTGGTCCCCTTATTTTAAGTCATTTCACAGTTTTAGTCCTCTTATTTTCAAATCATACAGTTTTGGTCCTCCAATCATATTTTTATACTTGTGTCAAAAAAAATATCATATTTTTATACTTAAAAATGGTGATATAACATATTTTAAATGTTGTGATATACGATATGATGATATAAATTTATCAAGGTGGATTAATTGTTTATTTTTTATTAATTCAATTTCAAAAAATGAGTAACTTCTTAAACTAAAATCTAAGTTTTTAACGAGCTTTCTTGTAATTTCATAACTTCTGATTATTGAATATCATTGAATTGTATATCACGTCATTTAAAATATGTTAAATCACCATTTTTAAGTATAAAATTATGACAGGGGACCTAAACTATATGATTTAAAAATAAGGGGACCAAAACTGTAAATAACTGAAAATTAGGGGACCAAAACTGTAATTAAGCCCTATTTTTACAATGTGTAATAAATACACTAAGAAAAATAAACTCATTATCTCTCTTAAAGATAAAATTGTAAAAATAATATTAATTATCAATAAATTTAATTTTACAATAACATTTTTTTTTAATCTGCGTGTTTTTTTTTTTCTCAAATGAGTCTTATATACTTATAGATTGAGAAACGGCTTTTCCTCCTTTTGGTATGATCATTGGTCAGATCATGGCAGGTTGTGTGACCATGTCTGGTATGTCGACATTCATGACACCCATCTAACAGTAACCGATATAGCCAACAAGGTACTTGGGAGTTCTCTCAGTTATATACTCAACTGCCAGCTCATATCATCGAGGCCATCTCCAAAACTCCGCTTTGTCTGAAAGAAAATGTTCCGGGTGGTTATACTTAGAAAGGAAATTTGGATGGTATTTACTCAGCAAAAGCAGGATACTATTGGGTTAAAAACTTCTCTACAAGGGAAATTGATGATGATTTTCCCTCTTGGAAGTGGATGTGAAGGCTTCCAGCCCCGGAAAAATTTTAAATTTTTTTGTTAGACAGCTTGCCATAATTCTCTCCCTACAAGAATGTTGTTACAAAAGCGAGATATTTTAAACATTGAACATGTCCTCGTTGTTCCACTTGCTCGAAAAGCATTTTGCATTGTTTGAGGGACTGTCTTTTCTCTAAAACAATATGGTTGTCAATTGGTTTCGAGAACATTAATTTTTTCTTTGACCAAAATATATTTTCTTGGATTAGAAAAGGCTTAACCAGTGGTAAAAAAACATGTGTTGATGGCGGCTTGTTGGTGGATTGGGAGAGCAAAAAACCGTTTGTGCATGACCAATGAGATTACCTCCCTCTATGAAGTGAAACTCCAAAATTTTAACTCTGCAAGTATCAACTCAAATGTTTTTGCTCCGACATCAGGTTGATCCGGGTATTGAGCAATGGGTATCGTGGCATCAAAATAAGGAAACAATTGTTATCCTCAATGTTGACAGCAGTAACTTAGGTAATCCAGGGCCATCGGGACTGTGGGAATTTCTACAATCCTCCATGTGGAATTGCTTGCTATTTATCATGGATTGAGGGTGGCATGGGACCAAGGGTTCAAAAATCTGACTTGCTATTCTAATTCAGCTCTCTCTATTCAGCTTATAGACAGAGAGGTTAACCGTGTGCACCATTATGCTTCAATTTTGGCTAACATCAAAGATCTGACGAGGAGAAACTGGAGTATATGTTTCAAGCACTCGAAGAGTGAAGCAAATATTGTGGCAAACCTTCTAGCAAAGAAAGGTGTAGCATGCACAAACGATTGGTTAGAGATTAGAGAACTTCCTTCTACAGCTATTCCCTTGCTTCAGATTGACGCCATACGGGTCATGGTTGCAAGAATTTAGTTTTATTTTTCGCTTATTTTTTTATTCTCTATTTGTTTTTCACTTCTTTTTTTTATATCTTCTCCTACCCAAAAAAAAATTTAGGAACAGAGGTAGTAACTTACTATAACACACATGTTTATGTTGTACATATTTTCAGTCACTAATTTAAAATCAAAACCGTTTAAATTATGGAATTCAGGTCACTTGCATTAGCTAAGTAAATGACAGTTTCACACGGTTATAGATCTCAACCATTCATTCTCTTAATTGAATGGTTCTAATTATTTATTTATTTTGACGATTACTTAAAAAGCAAAATAAACTATAATCAATCTTAAATGTCGATTTTAGATCAAACGATTAAGACAAAATAACTGCGTCAAATTCAAATCCTAAATTATACTCTAATCAATTAAATACAGTTAATCCATCTCAACCATTCACACAAACCAATGTTGTCTTTTATTCTTTTGTCTGTACAGTCAAATACATGATGCACTTTTGTTTCTTTGTTGTAATGAAACTTTATCTCTTTCTCTCTCACATATTATTATCTCTCATCTTTGTTCTTACTTGGAATTTCATTTTATTCCAAAATATTTTCCCATTATTCTGTTTCCAGCTTCATTCCATGTTTTAAGCAACGCACTCACAAAACATGTAGCAACAGTTTTCACTTCACTTTTTTGTTTTTAAGAATTGGTAAGTTTCTCAATTATCTCGTGCACGCACGTTACTTACCTAGTTTTCTCAGAACGTGTTTCCTTTTTAGTCAACCATTTTTGCTGTCAATGTTTTTTGATCTGTCTTCTTATGTTCCTTCAAACTCTGTTTTGTGTCTGTAACAAAGTGTTTTTTTTTTTTTTTATAGAAAAAATAATTAATTTTTCTTATACCCTTTTTGGTTGCTGAGAATAAAAGCTGAGTAGAATTAAAGAAAAGTGAAAAAAAAATGTTTTTTTTTATTCTCAATTGAGTTTTCATTAATGGGTTGAACTTGAACTTTTTTGTTTTTTCCCATCATTTTGATCTTGCTCAAAACAAATCAAGTTTCAATCTTTATACATTTCATCTTTGGATTTGGATTTTTTTGCTATCTTTCTTTTATTGGGTCATTTCATTGAAATTGGAGTTATTTTATTGAATTTGACTTTTGGGTTGTTTGTGAAGATGGTAAATTAATTATTCTAAATTTCTAATCCAAATTTTTTGTTGTTTTGTTTATTTTTATTTTTATTACTATGATGTCATTGTACAAGTTTGATTTTTTCAACCTTATGTGTGTGAAATGTGAATGACTTTGAAATTGACTTGTTCAATTTTTTTGTCTTTAACTTTGAATAGTTGCATATTTGGCAGGTGTGTAAATGGATTATTGGATGATTATTAAGGAATAGTATAGAAGAAGAGAAAAAGAAAGAAAGAGAGAGATGAAAGAAGAATCTACAGGATTAATCATTGGAATTTCTATAGGTGTTGTAATTGGAGTTGTTTTAGCAATTTCTGCATTGATCTGTTTTAGATATCATAGGAAGAGATCACAGATAGGGAATAGTAGTTCTCGGAGAGCGGCTACAATACCGATTCGAGCAAATGGTGCTGATTCTTGTACTATTTTATCAGACTCAACCTTAGGTCCTGAATCACCTGTAAGGTCTGGTAGAAATGGCATGAACTTCTGGATTGATGGTTTCAAGAAAAGTAACATGGTTTCTGCATCTGGAATTCTTGAATATTCATACAAGTATGGTTTCTTTTTCTATTGAGTTGCTTTAAATTCTTCTACATTTACAATGCTTTGAGATTGAATTATAATTTATAATTAGCCATCTATTTATTTTTAGAGTTTAATTTTGATACACCGTCAGTGTAAAATGTTTTACACTATCTACAAATCACAACAAACCAACTCTATGTGCGACTTTAGAAGTATTTATGGTTGCACTCAAACATTTTTAATGATCTGACGGTTATAATTGATTGACAGTGTATATGAATTAAATCCTTGTTTTTATTTGGAATATGAAATGGTCTTTTATGAGGGAAAGCACCTCCATTTGAGCTCGAGGTCACAAGTTCAAACCTTGAAAACAGCCTCCCCCTTACGGGGAGTATGACCGCTACATCTATCCTCTCGATTGGAGCTTCGTGCATTAAGCCGCCCTTTATGAATCATCTATATAGTCTTTACATTTATGATAATTTGCAACCAAAAACTTTACACTTATGATAATTTGCAAATTAATGGTGACAAACAACTAATTGTGTTTAAAAGTGGAGTGAAGTTTACAATTATTTGAACTCACTGTAATAATATTTTTTTCATGTCAATTATCTATTTTTTCTGATTCTTCTTTACATCTCATATTTACAATTCAGGGATTTGCAAAAGGCAACATATAATTTCACAACATTGATAGGACAAGGTGCATTTGGTCCTGTATATAAAGCTCAGATGTCAACTGGTGAAACTGTTGCAGTTAAAGTTCTTGCAACAAATTCTAAACAAGGGGAGAAAGAATTTCACACTGAGGTGAATGAAGAAGACGTTTACAAATAATCATTAGCATAATACTTTTTCTTAAAATAGATAGATTATGTTTGTTAATTTAGAAAACCATGAAAATGTTAATAATTTTTCCAATTTTTATTCAAGTCTTTGTAACTCCACTAAGGGAGTAGTTAATTTTTGTGTATGATGATTTTTCTAGACTAGAGTAGTTAGATTAATTTTAACCTTTTGTGTTATTTTAAATTTTGTTAGGTTATGTTGTTGGGAAGGTTACACCATAGAAACTTGGTCAATTTGGTTGGATATTGTGCAGAAAAGGGTCAACACATGCTTGTTTATGTCTACATGAGTAAAGGCAACTTGGCTTCCCACTTGTACAGTAAGTTAGCTATCTACTATTCTTATTTTGTTGGTAAACTATAAGCTAGAGAGAGAGAGTGAAGTCGGTTCATTCAATGTTGTTAAATAGCAGCTATAGCGTAGGGGGATTTGGACATGCAGCTATTGTTCCGCAATACGCTATTTAGTATAAAATGTTGTCAAATAGAGGCTATAGTGTTGCTATAGCACTATTGCATAGTGGAATTTAAACAATCTGTTATCTTCCACTATCTGCAATTAACAACATTGGTTTATTCGCGCATTGAATGTTATTATATGCAAATTTATTGTATGAACATGCAAAGGCTTAAGAAATTTTTAAAATTTCCATATCAGTAATTTTTGATATGATCGTAACAAATATATATATTTTCTTGGCTTTTTGTGCCTAACCCAACCCCACAAAATCAGTTTATAAGACGAGGATCGACTAAGCTTTATAAGTTTTATTTAGGCCATATCTTTAGCTAATGTGGATTTGGGACTTTTTACAGTAAACCTCATCACACTCGGTATTATTGAGTTTAGTGCGTGGATGATATAGGTAGCCCAATGCCCGATCTAGAACCCGAACAAAAGTCTGAATGTGCGTGAGTGAATAAGGTCAAACTCTTACCGTGAAGCTGACACCTCATGGACAAGTGAAATCATCTTGTGATAGATATGAAATAGTACTTTGATATTACGCGCCTTTTGATTTGATGCTTTGTTTTTTTTTCTGTTTGTTTTTTGGTGATTTCTATCAAATTCAACTTGCATATGCAATACTAAATGAAGCATGTAAAGTATAAACTTGTCTCAATATTTAGGTGAAGAAAATGGGACACTAGGATGGGATTTGAGGGTTCATGTAGCTTTAGATGTAGCAAGAGGCTTGGAGTATCTTCATGATGGGGTAAGTTATACCTTGTGATTTGCACTAAGATAATCTTGCTTTGTATATTTAGTAACAATTGTGTTTTTTGTTGTCACTCCAGGCAGTTCCTCCTGTCATTCATCGCGACATCAAATCAAACAATATTCTCTTGGATCAGTCTATGCGAGCTCGGGTATGTCCTTGTTAATCATTGTCGTCTTTTTTATGTCTAAGCATGATCTTGGACATGGTTATCAGTATCTTATGATACATGCAAGTCCTATCTTGATTCCACACACAACTTATTGTTTGTTGATTTCGGAATCAAATAGGTTGCTGATTTTGGACTTTCAAGAGAAGAAATGGTAGATAAACATGCAGCTATTCGTGGTACCTTTGGCTATCTCGATCCGGAGTATATATCTTCAGGAACATTCACAAAGAAAAGCGACGTATACAGTTACGGAGTCTTGCTCTTTGAACTTATAGCTGGCCGAAATCCTCAGCAGGGTCTTATGGAATATGTTGAACTTGTAAGATCTCTCCCACTTGCTTTATATACCCAAACAAGTAGTAACAGATCTAGAAATTTAAGTGCGGAGACGATACTCATAAATCCTAATGAAATACCTAGTAAATAAATAGTATATCGTATACGTTGTGCAGTTAATATATACTAATATCTTAAAAGATCGAATTAGTGTAGGAAAATGGTATATGGATCCTCTATAGCCGGACCTGGATTCTGTGCATTCGAAAAATGGTGCAGTCATGCAGTCAGTAAGTTTCACGCCGTCGGATCTTGATCGGATGATTCGTCTCAAGATGTCAGCTCAAAATTAAACAAAAGTAAAAAATTGTCTCAAGATCTGAATCGTCTGATCAACGGTTCGGAATCGCTGACTGCATGTAAATCCAAATCCATTATTTACAGCTGGCTGCACCGTAAAGCCGGCTGAAATCATTGCTAATTATTTGGTTGGTTGATCATTGATGACTATTTTACGACATTGCTTTATCAAAGTACTTGGTTTTTATAACACACACATTGATACCTAATTCATTTTTTGTTCTTATGAATGCTATTAATGGATGAATAGGCAGCAATGAACACAGAAGGTAAAGTTGGTTGGGAAGAGATTGTTGATTCAAAGCTTGAAGGAAAATGTGATTTCCAAGAGCTAAATGAAGTAGCAGCACTTGCTTACAGATGCATCAACCGCGCCCCGAGGAAACGTCCTTCGATGAGGGACATCGTTCAAGTATTGGCTCGGATCCTTAAAACAAGACATCAAAGGAATCATCACAAGAAGTCGCTTTCAGCGATAACCGATGAAGTTGCAATTGATGTTGATGAACAAGAAAATAAGGATCATGTTACTGACCACCATAGAAGAGATGAATCTATAGATAGTGCAAATGACATGTATGATTTGTAACAAAATTGTTTTACATTTAGTTTTTTTTTTATTGTTTTATTTTTCATTTATTTTTTGGCTTTGAATATGATATGATCTTAACTATAGACATTAGGCTTTGAGTGATTTAATGATGTCTAACATCATTTTCTGTAGTTTTGTGTAACATATTTTTTTCATTTATTGCTTCCTTCTGCCTCAGTTCTGTTGTCTTGCAGAAGAGATACACCAAAATCTGTATACTATTACTTTAATGAATGAAATTGATGTGAAAAAAATATTTACCTTTCATGCACATAATCTATTTTCTCATCTCACTAACATTCAATTTATATGGCATTAATGTACTACTAAAGATAAAAAGTTAGATGTTAAAGATTATGCATTCGCAATGTAATCTTTTTACACAATAAAAAATCATCTAATATTTTAAAATGGTATCAAAACTCTGGTATTAAATAACCAGATAAAAAAGTTTTACACTATCGACTCAGTCCACAATTAGTAAGAGCAAACTAGCATTTCTGATTTCAACTATTAAACGAATTTTTTCTCTTTTGACAGGAACCTTATATAAATTTATCATTTAAAAAGAAAACCTCATAAATTTGTTTACTAACCATTTCTAATATTTTTATTCACTAATTTTTTATTTATTTTTTAAATTAATATTATTTTCTTTGATTCAATAATAATAATATGGGCCATTCAGAAGGAGTTAGAATTTGGGCTTAGAAAAATAAAGCCCACTTAAAGCCCATGATCCATTTTCAAATCAAATTCTTACTTCATTTTTTATTTTATTTTTCTCTTTTATTTTAAAATTTTGTATTATCCAAAATCATTATCAGAAGCAGAAAGAAGAGGTTGCAGAAATCATCAACAATGGTAGCTATGGCTATGGCTACTCTTCAGAGTTCCATGACCTCACTTTCACTCTCCTCTAACTCTTTCTTCGGCCAACCTCTCTCTCCTATCACTCTCTCTCCTCTTCTTCCGGTACGCCATTCTCTTACCCTCCATTCATTTCCCAAATTTGCTTCTTTTTTGTTTTTGAATTCAAGTTTCAATTTTGATTGTTCTAGGTGCTTCATTTCTCATTTTATTCAAATGGGTTTTTTAATTGAAGTTCGTTATATGATTCTAAGTTGTTGGGTATTTGCATTTCGAATTTTCTTTCTTATTGAAGTTATGGTGATATTGTTTGAATTTATAATTATATAATATAATTAAAATAGAGGGTTCTCAAATAGTTCTATCACTTTGTCAAATTTTGCTCATATTAGTTCTTAAGAGTTAAGAGATTATGCTAGGGACCAAATTGATAATAAGTTGCTAAAATATAGGGGACTTAATTGATAGTAAGTAAGTGGTAAAACATAGGGGCCAATTTGACAGATTAACAAAATCAGTTACTTTTTTGAAATATTCGTAATCTCAGGACCTATGAAGCACGGACACTCCTTAGATTAGGCATGTTTCGGTGTCGGAAATGTGAATTGTCCGACGCTTACGATTACATTGATGTATATCAGTTTTTCAAAAAAAAAATCATTTGTGTCGACGTGTCTGTGTCGTGTCCGGTGTTTGTGTATGTGTTCGTGCTTCATAGCTCAGGACCTATTTGTGAGCGCCCATGAATGTAATGTAAATAAGCTCTAAAGAGATTTAGATTTTTCATATGATAATTGTGTCTGTTTGTGTTCTGTAGATAATCACAAATTTTGATTGTATTGACTATTGAGTATTGACACATTTAGTACATATGAAGAAAGAGATATAACAATTTTCACATGACTTTGAAAATCTCTGAAAAATGATTTGTTCCCAACTAAGCCCTTATGAGAATAGAGATGCTTTGATGTTTGTTCATTTGCTTGGTGCTTGTTTTTGTGGTACTTTTGTGGCTAGGAGTTGGTTCAGCAAACTTCTCAGTTAAGTTATTGCCTTGTTTTACTGCTGTAACATAATTTACTGACATGGATGAAACTTTAAAGTTGTGCTCATGTTCAATTCCGATTAGTTATTTTTATTATCTTCATTCGTTGCATCATCGTCGATTGTATTAGTTCCCATTATGCGGAAAATAGTTTCTTACTACTTTTAATGAATAGTTTTAATTCATGTCGCAAATCGCCCTTTTGATCAGCTTACAAATTTGATATTCGTTTAATTTCTTTTGCTGATCACTTGTTGCAACTTTCAAGAATGCTTAATGTTTCATTAAAAGTAACTACTAAATGTTATCAGACTGAAAATTTTGACAGGTTATTAACTTGATATGGATTTTTTTTTTGAACAAGAACTTGATATGGATTTTATGTTGGTGATATGCAGGGTAAGTCGACACAGAAGCAATGTCGTATTGTAATGAAGGTATGTATCAAATTCTCGCCTCATCCATGCCTAATATGATTATTCTTTTCAGATTTTGTTAAATTAAATTCAAATTTGGTCAAATGTTAACTATAGTGAACCTAGAGCAAAACATATGTTTTTGTTGTCGTTTGCATTTCATATTCATGCAAATTGTGATAGCTTATTGGTCACACAACTCACAAGTCTTATTAAATAAATTGTCTGGCTAGTGAGCCTTATAAATCGTCTTGTGTAATATCTTTTTATGTTTCTCCTCCAACAGCTAAAACGATGGGAGCGAAAGGAATGTAAACCAAACAGCCTTCCTGTGTTACACAAATTGCATGTTAAAATTGGAGACACGGTGAAAGTCATATCTGGACGTGACAAGGGTGAAATTGGAGAGATTACTAAGATCTTCAAGCACAACAGCACTGTCGTTGTCAAAGACATAAACTTGAAAACAAAGCATGTGAAGAGTAGAGAAGAGGGAGAACCGGGGCAAATAAATATGGTGATTAACTGATTATCATTTCCCTTGCTAGAAAAAAAAAATTATGAATTCTTCGCTCTTTAGAGTTAGATAATTTCCTATTATATAACATCCACTTTCGTTCGGGAGAATCCGAGTTTGAATCCTAGTTGGATCTATTATATGACTGAACTCTGGATTATCAGGGTCCCTTTCCACTTAAACATACGTTGTGGTGCATGATTTTGTTTATTAGTGCATTTCTTCTCATGGACTCTAATTCTTTGAAAAACAATTACCTTGATTTTCAGATTGAAGCTCCTATCCACAGTTCAAACGTGATGCTCTACTCGAAAGAAAAGAATGTAGCAAGCCGCGTAGGTCATAAAGTCCTTGACAATGGTAAAAAAGTTCGATACCTAATAAAAACCGGAGAGATAATCGATAGTGAAGAAAATTGGAAGAAATTGAAGGAAGCTACTAAAACAACTGAAGTTGCTGCTACCTAGTTTTACTATGTTAAGTCATGCATTCAGCAGTTATGTTACTCTATGTACTTGTAATTTTTTTCCAATTTTATTTTTAAGTGTATATTATGTTATGTTATTATTTAGATGATGTTTTTTGAATTTTTTTTTCATAACCAATTTGTGTTTTTCTGTATTATGACATGCTATTTACTTATGTTCTCTTGAGTTATAACTAACTCTCTTTTTGAGGTGCTACTTTCACCTTTAACATGGAAAAGAAAAGTCAACAAATTTATGTGTTAACAACATTCCAATATGATTAATTAACTGTGTAAAAATTACGTGTCTATGAATTATATCCGCTATATTAACACTCTAATTCCTGTTTACACAAAATATAATTTTTATAAACATAAAATATAATTTTTATGACATACTATCATTTTTTTGTCAGTGTACTAGAGTTTGGATTTTATATATATGTAGTGTAATGTATCTGTCAATTGAATTAAACATGTTAAAACATAACATACCATTTCTCGTCAAAAAAGAAAAACATAACATAACATTTTATTTGGTTACTATAATATTTGTACGAAGTTTTTATTGTCGTTAACGATGACTAATCTCCACCGGGGAACCTGTGGGGCATATAAGGTGGGTTCTCCTCTCTCAACCGAAATTTTTTACTTACTCATGAGCCAGAAATCGAACCCCTAACCACATACTTAAGCACACCAAAACCTTTACCACTTGGACCAATTCATTGTTGGTCATAACATAACATTTAATAAACCTCTTAATGAGCAGTTGATTTATTTTTTATGTTTTTTTTTATGGATTTGATTTATTTTATTGTATTTTTTTTCACCATTTAGTTCCTAGGGGAAAGGGGTCATAAACCAGAGTTCGGGGCGAGTTCTAGTATCAAGTAATTTTAGTCTCTTTCCAAACGCAGTTGTAGGAGATTAAACTGTGATACTCCCTATCAAATTCAGCGTCAATCATCACTAAAACAACTGACATTTGATTATTTTATTGTATTTGATTCACTTGAAAATTAATAAAAATCTTCCTTTTTAACACACTCTTTAAATATTCGATAGTTACATCACTCTCAAGATTTTAATAAAGGATTGCGTCAAAAAAAAAAAGATTTTAATAAAGGATTAAATAACTTTCTTTTTTTTTGACAAATAAATAACTTTCTTTTTAAACAATATATTTCCCTTTTTAAAAAGTATATTTCCCTTTTTAACATATCTTTTTTATACAGTTTTTTAATTAGGAAACTTTCTTTTTTTGACTAATTAGTTAAAAATAGATTTTTCTTCTTTTATTTAATTTTTGGTCAAGTCCACTATTTTTAATTTATTACGGTCAAAAATAATTGTTATAATTTCTCTATAAAAACTCAATAAATAGTAGCTTCTTGTAGGCATTGTTAGTTCATTTTTCAAGAGAACATGGCAACCATCATCAACCGTGTGTATTTTTTCATTGCAATTCTATGCATTGCTTCTCTTTTAACTTCTGGTAAGACATTTACTTATTCTTTCTTCATTTTTATTTGTACAAACAAATATGCTTATTCTATACCTATTTTTTTATTTGTTCGATATGTTTTCTAAAACTCTATGAATAATTCTTGTTTGAGTTACACTACCTTATAATTATTTATAAATATTAAATTTTATTAATCCGATCGTTAAATATTGATGTGTTCAAAAATTGTGACAATTTTTAATTGATTGTAGGAGGAGCAATTGATGAAGAACGTAGCTGGAAGTATTGCATTAGTAGATCTCCATGTCCAAATAACGATCAAGCTTGTAATACTTTATGTATAAGTTCGAAGTTTCTTCAAGGTGGCAAATGTCTTGATAATGGAATGTGTTGTTGCCAAGGATAATTGCAAACTTAAGTGTGTATGGATAGTGGAAAATAAATAAATTGATTTTCATCAATATCATGTATTTTGATATTTTAATTTTAATAAATTTATGTATCTACATACACAAGGTTGGTTGACTCACACATAAGAGTGTATGAGTTCAACAACTCTTGTTCACCACCAACAAAATAATTAGTTTAAGCAGATAAGATATTCAACTTAAAATAAATTTAGTCTCAGTTTATAAAACAAAATCAGACAATTAATCTAAAGCGTGAGGATAAAAAGTGAAGATGAATAAACATAACAAAAATATTTATCCAATTCAGTCCAGATTGACCTACGTCTAAAAGGAAGAGCAACTCTTTAATCCACTATAAATGAGTCTTTAATGGTTTAATATTCTCGTGCCTTGTGCATAGAAGAACCACACCAATCCATCCCAAACTTGAAAGAGTTAATTACAAGAAAATAGTTTCATAAGAGTTACACAAATGATCAAGAAATCATCTCCAATAGTTCACTAAGAGCAAACTCTTATTTTTCACCTTCCTCAACTCCTCACCGGATAATATTCACTCAAGAACTCATTAGAGAAAACTTAACATCATTCCTTGAATGATTCCTAGCTACCTTGTTTGCAATATGTTTTCCAACCTTAGAATCTCAACCTAAAAGGTACAAACCTTTATTTCCAACATTTTTCTAAGAATCCCCTCTTTTAGTTTCACAATACTTCCTCTCAAAAAAACCAATTTTATACTTGATTTGTGTTTGAGTGTCTGGCATGTCAAACAATTAGGGATAAGAATAAGTCATATTGGCTTACAGGGGCTTACGATCAAATCTATATAAGTTCAGGTCAAATTAGACTGTTTTTTTAAATAAAGTAAACTAAGATTTTTTTTTATTAGTCTATTTATAAGCTATAGCAAAAACGTTTTAAATCATTAAACCAATCTATTTAAATAATTATAAAATGTAGACATGACTTGATCTAAAAACATAAATATAAGTACTATGTTATAAAGGCACAAGTTATGGTACATAAGCATGACTTATGCACCGTGCATAAATACTCTATATTATTTAGTGTACTCTTTAAATTTCTAATGCACTCCCAACCAAATTGTTTAGTGTACCCCCCAAATTTCTAGTGCACCCTCAATTTGAGGGTGCGTTAGAAATTTGGGGGGTACATTAAGCAATTTGGTTGGAGGTGCATTAAAAATTTGAGAGTGCACTAAACAATTTTCATTATTTATACACGGTGCATAAGGAAAAAGTTTATTCACCATAACCACTGTTGCAGGATTTTTGAGACATACCCCACTACAGTTTGATCTTTCATTTCCAAATGAAGGGGAAAGAGTCGAAAACCTAAAAAGAGAGAGATTCTAAGGTACGGGGGTTAGTTGCGCTCAAGGAAGGTGTTAGCACCTCAAGCGTCCATGGTACTCCATGGTAACCTCTTATATATTTTTGTGCTTTATTATACATGTTTTAAGAATGGAGGGAGAAGTTGTATAGAATAAAAAAGTGAGTAAAAAATTAAGAAAATGTTCTTTCATAAAGTAAATAAAAGAAAATAAGTATAAATATTTTTTTCTTTGTAAAAGGGATTTTTTTGAGAGTAAGGTAATTATTGTATGGTAGAGGAAATAGTAAGAAAATGTAAATAAAAAGTTAAGTGTAAGTAAAAGGTAAAAGATGTAAAAATGAAAGAATTGTAAATATATTTTTTGTTTATAAAGAAAGGTTTTCTTGAAAGTGTTATAATTATTGTATTGTAAATAAAAAGTTATTAAGAGAAAGAAAAAGTTGTAAGAAAGTATAAGTATTGTTATGTAAAAAAAAAAGAAAAGAAGTTAAATGAAGATAAGTAATATAGTTAAATAGTGTAACGACGTTGCGACTAAATGGACCTACGATTGTTTTTTGTTATCTTTTCAAATATCGCGTTTTTTGGGTAGGAAAGAGATTTTGTCGCAAGAGACATCGTAATCAATTGAAAATTAATTACGAGTCCTCTCGCTTGGAAATGAAATTTGGCTTTGTGTGTGTGTTGTGTAAACTAGAAAGCGATAAATAAAGTCCTACGCTATTACAACCCAATTGAATAATTAATTTACAACCATATCGAATTGAATGAATAAATAATAATAAGCGGTAAATAAATAAATAAATAGCGATGCATAAAATAAAAATGCAAGTGCGGAGAAATAAATATGATAATGAAATGCACATAGGAAAGGAACTACACGTAGCAAAAACATAGCACTCGAATTAAAAGTGGAGTGTGTGCAAAAAGGTGTCGGAGGTGAAGACATGATAATACCACTTTTGAACGTCATTCACAACAACAAACAATTAAAACACACAAGCAAAACATTTTTTATTTTAACAAGAGAAAAGGATAGTTTTTGTTGAAGAGAATGAATTTAGGCCAAAAGGCCCTTAACTATTAATGCCAATTGTTAGAGCTCAATGATTTTATAAAAATAAAATATTGTCTCTAACATACATTTTTGAATGGTGCAATGTCCTAACCTAAATGCAATGCATGTATGCATGTAGAAAGAAAATGTAACGTGAAGTTGTAGTGTGATGTAAAAAGTAGTGTCATGTGTCGTGTAAATTGTAGTGTACTCATGTAAAATGTGGTGTACAATAGTGTAAAATGCAGTGTGAAAATATAGATGGTTATAAAAAATGTATAATGCAAATGTCCCTAAACATGAATATGTATGCATGCAACTATTATATGATAAGCTAATTATGAAAACAAGCAAACAAGTGATGATCATGCTAATACAAGAAAACATTAACAAAATATATAAAAATAAAATTTAGAACTCAAGAGAGATTTTTAAATATTAGTGTGAAAATTTGAGCTCAATAAACTTAAATAAGCTATTATCCCAAATAATCATTTATTGTAATAAGCTAAAAATAACAAACAAAATTGCAGTGGTACAGCAGTAAAAAAAGGCGTAAAACTAGTAAACAGAAAATAAATCAAACAAACAGTTTAGCCCAGAACACAAGAAGGCCCAGAACCTATTTAAACCGGACCGGGTCGGTTTGACCCATGAGTCAACCCAGACCCGGTCACAAATCAAAGACCAGAAAAATTAAAATAAATAAATAAATGAAACGTGCGGCCAATGGAGGCGCGACACGTGGCAATGGAGTTTCTTCTTCCTCAGCTCACCAACACATTCACGTTCAACATTAACAACAACAACATAAGCTCAAGTTAAACACAACTTTCTCATTTTTTCACCAAATCAAACAAGTGAGTAGTGATTTTTATAGTGTTTTTCGCGTAGATTCCAAATATGCAGTTATTGTTTGCATTAGAACAATATATTTTGAGATAAGACGGCGCAAATTGAAGGGTTCAAAAAGTGAAAATGAGTTTCATGCAAAATTAAGAGAAAGTGCTTAAAGGAAAACATAATACACTATGTCATGAGTTCACAGCAACAAAAATCATGCAAAATGGATGTCTATGGAGATTGAAAAGGTTACCTCAAGTTTGCACCACAAAGAACTCAAGTTGGACGTTTTGATGGATTTAAGCTTGCGTTTCCGTGTTGCCTCCTTCCACTGAGATGCTTTAGATGTCAAAGGAACCAATAGAACCGAGCTTTGACCAAGATTGAGTGAAATGGAAACTTCAAAAACCCTCCAAGAAGTGATTTCGGGTTTGATGTGTTTGTTGGTGTTTTGAGGTTGTTTTGTGGTGATTTGTAGTTGTTTCAACCTTCTGAAAGTGTTTCTAAGCTATATGAATGAATAGAAACAAGTTTTTTCCAATGATTGATGGATTTTGGTTTTTTGATGAAGTTGAAAAGGAGAGGTTTAATGGATTTCGAAAGTAGTGTTTGTGATGGTGTTTGTTAATGATTTGTGAAGTGATTTTGTGAAGTTTGATATGTGTTTGTGGGTATTTGAATGACTGTTGGTGATTGGAATTGAATCTAGGTGAGGTTTTGGTGAAACTTATGATTGATTATGGATTTTGAAGAAGTTTGTGAGAGATGGTTTTGTCAAGTGGTGGCTAGTATGATGATCCCCCCCTTTTTCTGAATTTTCTTCTCTCAATTTATGAGAGAATTGATCCAAATTGAAGTCTATTGTGTAAAAGGATGAATTGGATTTGTTGGGGTGTTAGCAAAGAAATTGGTACTACAAGAGTAAAAGAAGAATGAAGTGACATGTAATTTCTACTTGCTTTTAATCTTGGTGAAGACTAAGCCATATTTGGTGAAAGAAAGAAAACACAAATGCTGAAATTTGGGGAGGGAAAGGCAGCAGCAGTGTTTGTTGTTGTTGCGGATTTTTTTAGTTTGGTTTTAATTAACATTAACATTAACATAAATAAATAAATAAATAAATAAGAAGAAGGTAAAAAAAAAAAAAAAGGGAATAGGGCGCAGCAGGATATGCTGCTCTTCCTTCTTGTTTTTTTTGTTGTGTTTCAAGAAAAAAAGCATAAATTATAATTATAATATTAATGATAAAAAAAAAAGATGAGTTCAAGACTATGACTAAAGGTTAGACAAATGAGCTTTAAGCAAATTCAATTAGACTTATTTTTGTGATTTTTTTTAATTAGTTATAAACAATAAATACTTTAAATAATTTGACATATTTTCAAATCAAAATGCATATTTTTTGATCTTTCTCGAAGATTATCAAAAATTGATGAAATGCATAGAAAAAAAAAAAAGTTAAAATCCTTGAAATTAAAAATAAAGTTCTATTATTTATAAAATTAAAATAAATATAAGATTGACTATGATAAAAAAAATAGGCCGTGATAAAATTGAGGTACTACAGAAGAAATATGGAGAAACATGCAAATAATTAACAAAATAAATGCATGAAAAGAGGAATAAGATACTAGCCATAATCACACATATTTTTGGTATTTAAATATGAAAAGTAAAGAAAACGGATTTTAGGTCCAAAATTGGGGTGCAACAACCACTCCCTGTTATAAATATGTACAAAGTCCTCACTTGACAGTAACTAATATTCGATAGAAAACTTATGAACCACACAAAGGTATTTGTCAATGATATTTTTCATACCTAGAGTCGAGGATTGACTCTGTCCATTTACTTAAAAGGTCCAAGTCTCATTAGTAATATAAACATGAGTTACTAACATTTACATTTCAAAAATAAATAAATTTAATAAGGTTAACAAATGTACTTAATTTCTGAGTCAAAAAAAATGTACTTAATTTCTAATTAAAACAATTTCTTAGTCAGACTTTACTTATCTCGCGACCGAGCTCTAGACTACTAGGATTTTCCTTCCCTTAAAACCCAGAGAGTGAAAATAAAATAAAAAAAATACTTAAACTCCGTTTGGCAAAAAAACTACTAAAGTACTATAGTTGATAAACTACTAAAGTAATTGATTGAACCTGTATTGTTTAATAAAATTAGTCATTAAACTATTTTATAAATATGAAATGACTTTTAAAAAAAAAAGAAATGACATAAAAAAGAGAAACTTAATTATTAATTTTTTAATTAAGATGCTTAGGGTAAAATCGAAAGAAAGAGTGATTAACAATAAACTAATAAAAATAAATTATACGTAAAAACTCATTTTTAATACAAGATTTTAAAAATTGAAAGAAAAATGTTTCTTAAAAATTCGGGTTAACGTTAGTAAAAAACAAAAAAAATCGGGTTAACGGGTTTGGACCAGTGATGCACGGGTACTCTGTTTTAAGGAGAGTATCGATACCGGGTACCGGTACACACCCGGTACTCAATGGGTACGTACCGACGTCGCACCCTTTTTTTTTTCTTTTTTTTTTTGGGTACTCGTTGGGTATTTACTGGGTACTCCAACGGCTATTAAAATTAAAATAATTGTTTTTTTTTCATATTTTTTTAGAAATATTTTGTTAGAAAAATATATTTTATTTGCTTATAAAAAGAGTATTAACCTAGAGTTGCAAGAAACAATTTATTTTGAGCAATTTGTTTTTTAATTTGATATGATTGTTTTGATGTTTTTGAACAATTTTAATTACTTTTAAAGGGTGGTACTTTTTATGTTTAATCAAATATTTTAAAAGTATATTTTTATTATTTTATTTATATAATTATGTTAAAAAAAAATTATACTAACGTACCCGTACCAGTACCGGGTACCGGAGCAACCCTGGTTTTTTGGCCCCTTGAGACCCATGTGTGAGGATTCGACCCTAACCTTGAAAAACTCACCCCTTTTTAAAACCCTAAAAATTCTTTCTTTTCTCTTTGTTAGGTTGGTAGGAAACAAAATCAACAATGGTTCAGCAAAACGTTGAAGATTCAGATTCCACCGTTGCTGTAACAGAATCTCCACCACAACAACAGCCTTCAACCGAGAACAAAAACCTCGAACCCCCGCCATCTAGACAAGGTCGAAAAAGAGAAAGATCACCGGAAAATGAGATGAACATCGATGTTGTTGACAATGATGATGGTGATGGCAAGAACATGATGAAGATGAAGAAGCAACGGTTGAGTAGATCATTGTCACGTGGCTGTTCTAGATCGGTAAGACCATTACATGTAGTTTTGCCTGGTGAAGGTCTGAGAGATTCTGCTCAGAAAAAGAAAGCGATGAAACTTGCTAAGAAAGCTGTTAAGAAGAGAAATAAAGCTGCTCGTCGCGGTGAAGCTGATAGAGTTATACCTACTCTTAAACCTAAACATCTTTATTCTGGTAAACGTGGTAAAGGAAAAACTCACCATAGGTAAAAATAATTAGTTTGGTGGACGTATCAGGGTTTGAATTCCGGTCTCTACATATTACACGTGCAATGTCGGCACACTAATTAGTTTTATTCAACTTGAATTATTATTATTTAAGGGTAATGTTTGTTAGTAGTTATAGTAGTTGGTGATTTTAAATGAATATTTGGATTTGAATGTTATTTCTACTAGTTTGGTTTTGTTGAAGAATTTGAGCTTATTATATAAAAGGAAGTTGTTTTTATAATTTTAATCATGTTACAAAGTTGTTATGTCCTGTGATTTCTGCATATTGACATTATGGTCTTGAGATTTCTGTATGTAATTTTTTTTGACAGTTTTCTAGTATGTAATTGTGGTTTCACACTTTCACTAGTGGTGCATTGTGTTAAAACATAGTTGTTGATATTCAATCGTGGTTTCAAATTGCAAATTGCGATTGTGGTGTGATTGTAAATTGTACAATAGACATTGCAGCAGCAGCAATTCCACAATCGCTGTGGCTGCAATTTAAAACCATGATCCTGATACTTGTTCTCTTATGGAACATGATATTCTTAACAATATACATGTTACATTGGTTATCACAAGAGAAAACATGTGTGTGAGTTAGAGGAGTCGTGTGAACAAGAAATGTGAGTCATTGCAACTCTCTTTAGTAATCAAAGTACTTGTATTTTGCATCGGTTTAACAAAACGACACTCTTGACTTTTAGGTTAGAGAAACAATGTATTGGAAAAATATGAGTTATTCCAAATTCTGGTTTAAGTTAATTTTGATGTGCTTTTGTGTTGAGTGACTCTGTTTTAAGTCTGTTTGAGTGTAATTGGTGAAAGGTTTGATGCTTTTTTATCTGTTGTTTTGATCTCTCTTTGCACATTTTGTGCTTGAGAGTCCATAAGGAACTTTAATAATTTTCACTAAAACCAGTAGACATCAATAGAAATTCCCATCTCAAATCAATTATACTAAGGTAATTATTACATTCAAATTTGATAGTATCTCTTTGGCAAAGTTATAGTTCACCAAAATAACTCATGTAAATCACTAAAATACAAGAAGCATTGATGGTATCTCCTTGTCTCCATAATATCAAATTACAAGTAAATTTTTGGAGATGGACTCTTTGATCCTCCAAGGATGCAACAGCAATGCCATTGATACATTTGAGATGAATTTTTTGAGTCTTCAAGGATGCATTCTTTGAAAGTTACTTTGCTTGAATGTGGCCACTATCCACTATTTTAATTTTGTATAAATTTGAAGGTCACTTGATGATAGTATAATAACATTGGTTAGAAATATGTTACTCCAGCAATTTCTTCTTCCTTAATATACTTCAACTACTATAAGTCTATAACTCACATATCAGCTATTTAACATATTAAAACTTAAAAGTGATGTTATTGTTTCTCATGCTCACACACTAAATTGGGCAAACCAAATCAAATTTCCTAAGCATAACAAAATTCAACCACCCTTCCTCTTAAAAGAAGATTTCTTTTAACACAATTAATAATAATATTGGTTGTGGTTGTTAACATTATATTGAAAGTGGAGATCCACACGTTGTACTTAACGTTCTTTGAAGTAGTTAAGGAATCTACAATCTGAGGTAGTATAAAATTTTCCCTTCATTGTAATCTCTTGAAGAAAACAAAATCATTGTTGAGAGTTGACGAGAACTATCAACTGATTTCACAGTTAACTTTCAAGTTTAACGATAGAAGTTCATTGTTGTTCGGAAAAAAAAAACGACAGAAGTTAATGACATGTGGATGTCAAATGAGGTGGTGGTGGAGAGTGAGAGTGAAGAACGGTGGCCAGTGGTTACAAATGATTGTACTTAACGAAGAGGAAACATGACAATGTTTGCACACGAGTGTTGGTTGGAGGTTGAAGATTGTCTAAACGTTTCAACACAATACTTTGAGTAACTAACACTATGGTAGTAGCCATAATCAAACACTCCAACACCAATCTTTTTTTTGGCAGGACACTCCAACACCAACTTATCAATTATATCAAACATAAATTTCAACACACTATTTTATTTGTTAAAATTCGCGAGTTTACCAAATGTGAGTCTAGTGGTGATTGACATTGTACTTGGTAGAGAGAACCACGGTTCGATTTGACGCAATTGCATTTGGAAGGAGATTGAAATCACTTGATATCGGAATTCGTCCCGAACTCTTGCCTACTATGTCCCCTTCCTTTAGAAACCAGAGGATGAACCTCACTTGAGTTGGTCTAGTGGTGTTGGCTTGGGTCCTTGGAGTGTGCTCCTCACAAGGTCCTAGGTTCGATTCCCACTGGTGCCAATTTTGGTGGGTTAGTCCATACAGAGCAAAAATTCTGACTTTAAATGGGTCCTCGCAAGTGGGCAGTGAGATTGGTCCCCTCAAATTAGTGGGTATTTAGGCCGGATACCGAGCTTTCAAGAAAAAAAACTAGAGGATGAAAACTAAAAAAAAAATTCGCGACTTCAACTAAATTTATAGTAGATTCGTAATTTTATGATGCTCATACTAATGTATTAAAAAAAGAGTTTAATTGTTACACCGACAATGTAAGTTATTTTATACAGACATTTAGTCGAATACATTACGGTTTCTTTTCATAAGTAAATTCCTAAAATATTTCAACAAATATCTATACAACGTAATTTAATTAGATGCGTCATATAAAAAATATTTACACTATCGCCTATCGGTGTGTATAAATTAAATCCTTAAAATACTCCTATATGCTATAAAGTACTCCAAAATGTTGTAAGGGGCTTCTCTAAATTATTTTAAAATTTTTAAACCAATCTTAACCATCAATCTATATTTTTTTTCTCTCCTCTAAACCACTTATTTTCTCTTTAGTTTATTAACCATTGAAACAAAAAAAAAAAACAAAAAAAATCTTGTACCAAAAAAAAATAAAAAAATCCTTGATTAAAAATTCGCTAGTCACGTGACAGACCTGAATAACCCATTCCAAACACCACAAACTAATATCAACCATCCATAACACACAATCCAACGACTCTCATCATCGATCCGCGTCATTCAATCTAATTGGCCAATTCCACACCCATCTCACACTATAAAATCCACACAACCGCCAATTCTTTCTTCACTTGAATACTTTCCTCTCCAACCAACACTTTTCTCTCCCCAAAACCGTTCTCTGAAATTTCTCATCAATGGCTGGTAGAGGCAAAAACATCGGATCCTCCGCTCCAAAGAAGGCCACATCAAGGAGCAGCAAAGCCGGTCTCCAGTTCCCCGTCGGCCGTATCGCTCGTTTCCTCAAGGCCGGAAAGTACGCTGAACGTGTCGGTGCCGGTGCTCCTGTTTACCTCGCCGCCGTTCTCGAATATCTCGCCGCCGAGGTATTTTTCGTTCAAATCTGATTCAATTTCATAAATTTACATCGAATAATTCAACTTTCTCATAGATCTAGGGTTTCGTAATTGAATTAGGTTTTCATCAAATTTAGATCGAATTCATCGTTCTTGAATAATTTTCGAATTGATTCAATCTAGATTAGGGATTTGAATTTGAAATTGATTGAATTTTGGACTTAATTTGGGAATTTTGTGTGTGATTAGGTTTTGGAGTTGGCTGGAAATGCTGCAAGAGACAACAAGAAGACAAGAATTGTGCCGAGGCATATTCAATTGGCGGTTAGGAATGATGAAGAATTGAGCAAGCTTCTTGGTGATGTGACGATTGCTAATGGTGGTGTTATGCCGAATATTCATAACCTGTTGCTTCCAAAGAAAGCTGGTCCTTCTAAGGTTACTGATGATGAATGAGGCTTTTGGATGGAACTTGATTTGAACGATGGAGTTAGTGAATTTAGTTTTGAATTTTTTGTATTCGGTTTAGTTTCGAATGTAGGTTCGTGATTTGGGAATTTTAGGTTTTGTTAGTGGTTCTGTTCTGTTAGTGATGTGAATGTGAATACATTGATGAAATATTGTTCCTATGAATGAATGAGATTGGTGAAAATTTATAAAATTTTGGTCCCTTTTATTTTTGATATATTTGCATGGTTTCTTTGTTGGTATCTTCTTGAGAATAAATTTTGTGATTGAATCTGTTTTAATTTAAGATTGGCAATGAATTGGTAACACTAGTTCAAAGTAATTCAATTTTGATTACATATAATAACTTGAAATTTTTGATATTTATTGTTACCTACCGTGCAAAAGGTGTTTATGATTGTAAAAAAAAGTTAATTTAATTGGATTTAAATGCTGTAACTGATACTACTCTGTAAGGATGGGGATTTGAAATCATAGGGGAAAGTTAATTAAGAGGATTCATTCTGGTTGAGCTTGGATGCCTCTTGCAATGTTGCAGAGAATTATTGCCATTTCCTCACTGTGTCTGATCAGGGATTGGATGGTGGAGTGTGTATCGGTGCTACTCTGTATAATGTTTATGTTTATGCATTGCGGTTTTCGCGTGTTATTCATTGTGGTTTTTGCATTATGAGTTTATGCATGATGTGGATTTTATCTACATACTTCATGGTTTGATATTAGCAGGAGAGTCGTCAAATGTGAGGGACATGCAATTGCAAATGCTGGAGCTGTGTTGAGAAATTCTGTTGTGTTAGATAGCAGTAGGTGGTAGCAGCCAGGTTCTGGTTCGTACATATTAAGCTTAATGCGGGCAAAGCGGTGAATGTGGGTACTAGTACAGGTTGTGGAGGTATCTTTAGTGGTGAGATTATGTAGCTAAGTTTTAGGGAGTATATGAAGGATTAATCAGGTTGAGCTTAATGTTGAATTTGTGGTTGCGGCCTTTAATCTTGCTGTCATAAAAGGAGGAACAGCAGTAGGGTGGAGTCTTGTGCATAATTCATTTTCTATTAATTAGGTTTTGTTAGCGATTCTGTTAGTAATGTGAATACATTGATATTCAGATTGTTCCTATGAATGAATGAGATTGGTGAAAATTTATAAAATTTGTCCCTTTCATTTTTGATACATTGCCTGGTTTCTATAGTTAGTATGTTCTTATTCTAGATTTTGTGATTGAATTTGTTTTTCATTATGATTTGCATTGAATTCATAATACTAGTTCAAAGTGATTCAATTTCGATTACATATTATAACTTGAAAGTTTCGATATTTACTTATACATACCTGCAAAATGTGTTTAGATATGGCATTGATGACATATTGACATTGATATAGTTTATCATACTGTATTTTGTATAGCAAATGAGAGTATACTTATGAATAAAATTATGATTGTAAAAAAATGTATTTGTAGTTAGTTGGATTTACACTCGGTAACTGATACTACTATGTAAGGATGGGATTTGAAAACAAGAAAAAACACAAGGGAAAGTAATTAAGAGAATTATTGCCATCTCACGCAATGACGCAAGTGTAAATGCTGCAGTTGTGTATAAAATTCTGTTGTGTTAGATATTACTCCTGGTAGCCGCCAGATTCTTAAAATAAAGATACTTCTATCTTTTCAAATTTTCTTCTCATTTTCTTATACCAAACAATAGTACTATACTTTAAATCTACTCTATCTCTCACATCTTTCTCTTTTCTCATACTCTTACTTACCTATTTATTTCTTCACAATTTCTCTTGTAAATCAAACACACCATAAAGATTGCTCGCACGAAAGACTATAATAAAGTGGAGCACTGGAGCTTAATGTTGATTTTGTGATTTTGATGGGAGAAGACTTCGCCATCAAAGTGACTTTTTAAGATACACCCACCTGTTTTTTCAAACAAGAACATTGACATTCACCGTAAGATCTCACTTTTGCGGAATAACTCAACTGATTTGGCAAGAAGTCAAACCATGGCAAAAATAATAAATTAACATAACAATTAATTATAACATATTAGTAACATTTATAAAATTAATTTATAATACTTTTTATTTAGATAGTTGATATTTATCTAAATTAATTATGTTTTCAAATTTCATTGATGTTAATAACTTTGTTTGATTTTTTTTTTTGTAGATAGACGAAAGAGTTAAAAATTTTAAATTTTGTTTTTAATCATTATAAAAAATTTAATCAACTTTTGGACCCTACTTTTAAATCAATTATTGTATACTTTCACATTTTTGAATTATTTTTTGTATCTATGTTATTATAAGAATATCTCTCACTAAAATTTAGAATTTTTTTAATTTTTTTTTTTTTGGTATGGTGAATTTTTTTAATTTAAAAATGAATTATTTATGAATTTTTAAGCACAAAAAACTATAAAATTATATTTAATTCATATATTATTAAAAAAATTTAACTTTTGCAATAGAGATCTCTATAATGTATTAAATATGTCCGCAAAAAAAATTAAAATTTCAAATGATATATCGAAGTTGAATAAAATACAATGACAAAAAATCATAATAATTTTTTTTTGAGGAACCAAAACTTGTTGAAAAATTTTATAGAGACTAAAAATAAAATTTTATATATTAATAAGGATTAAAAATATATTTAACCCTATAGATGAAACCGTATTTTTTGTTAATATTAACTTTCTTGTTTTTAAAAGAAGATATCTAATAATCTAAAATTTGGTTGTCAAGATAAATAAAATCTAAAAAAAAAATATTCCACACCGAAATTGAACTCAAATTCTACTGAAAATACCATTTTTTTTTATTTTTTATTTTTATAAAACTACTACTAATATTTGTATTTTACTAAATTTAAAAAAAAATTAAATTAAACTTTTAAACAACCCGCAAAACCCAACACACAGATCTAAACCGTTGATAACCACAACAATCCAACGGATCCCACAATCGATCCGCGTCATTGATTCTCATTGGCCCAATCCCTTCCAATCTCACAATATAAAAGCCACATTACCGTCATCACAAATTCCAAATACTCAGAATATACACTCTTCTTCTTTTCTCTCATCATTCTTCAATTTTCTTCATTCTTCAAATCTCTTCAATTTCATCAATACAATGGCTGGTAGAGGCAAAACCCTAGCATCTGGTACCGCTAAGAAAGCCACTTCAAGGAGTAGCAAGGCTGGCCTTCAATTTCCCGTTGGCCGTATCGCAAGGTTTCTTAAGGCCGGAAAATATGCCGAACGTGTCGGTGCCGGTGCTCCTGTTTACCTCGCTGCTGTTCTTGAATATCTCGCCGCTGAGGTAGTTACCAGTTTCCCTTCACCACCTTCAATTTCATGTTCATATCGCTAGATCTAGGGTTTCGTAATTCAATTAGGTTTTTCTTAATTTTCAATTATCAAATATATTTGTGAATATGTTTTTAGATATAATTTAATTTATTATATAAATATAAATAAATAAATAAACAAACAATTACGCGTGAATAAAAGGTAGACAGACAATAAGCTGTGCTGTTAAACCTTTTCTGTACAGTAAAATATTTGAAAAACTAGGTTCGTGGACCTGGGTGACAGAACATTGCTATGCATGACGTTTTGGACTGAATTTTGTTTCAATTTGAAGTTTGGACTGAATTTTGTGAATTTTTTTTGTGTGATTAGGTTTTGGAGTTGGCTGGGAATGCTGCAAGAGACAACAAGAAAACAAGAATTGTGCCGAGGCATATTCAATTGGCGGTTAGGAATGATGAAGAATTGAGTAAGCTTCTTGGGGATGTAACAATTGCTAATGGCGGTGTTATGCCAAATATTCATAACTTGTTGCTTCCAAAGAAGACTGGTCCAAAGAATGTTTCTACTGAAGATGATTCTTAGATTCCTAGGTGAAGTTTGAGGCCAAATCTGGTTTTGGATGGATTAAATAGTTGTTTATCTTTGTAGTTCTAGTTAGGGTTTTAGTTAATTATGATATGATGTGGATATATTTATCTAATGGATGTTCCTTTTGAAGAGATTATTTAAAATTTATATATTTAGCCTTTTTTCAATTTTTACAGTTTATTCTTCCGTTTTCTAGTTAATGTTTATGATTATGATGATATTTAGTGTTTACATATACTTATACTTATGCTAAACAAAGGAAAATAAAGTTTAAGCATGGATTTGGTTTGTTTAGTTTAAAGCTATGATGCTTTGACACTCTTTGATTTGGTGTGTCCTGGTGTTCGATACTGACACTTACAATTACATTGAATTATATAACTTTTTCGAAAAAATTATCTGTTGGGTTTACCTACAACCTATTGTGGATGATGGGTTTGTGTTTTTTAAATGGTCTTAATTTTAGTAACTGTACTCTATCTAGATCCGTACTTAGTACATTTGTTAGTGTGATGTGGTTTGGTTTGGTTTTCTTGTCCACCAAATTTGAACATAGTGCTTTGACAATAAGCTTGTAAAATCTTAAACAGAATGATGCTGTGGTCTTGTGGAAGTCTGGTGTCATATATCATACGGAGTATAACATGGATGCATGATTTTGAACAAAGAGGTACTTATTGAATCTTGTTTTTAGATAGGATTGGATGTTCGTTATTTTATACTAGATTTTCTACTTCAAAGTACATTTTGATGGGTTATTTATACTGTGGACCATGATTCAGTGTAGTCACTAAAATCTTGAACAAGTAGGAATCTTGCATGATCCATTTCAATAACTATACTACTACTCTATTAGTACATACTAGTCAATGGTGGTAATTATTTAAAGAACCGTTTTTTTACCTTTTGTAGCGATAGGACTGTTTTGAAGTAGGAATATTGCACACTTTTGAATAAATGCTTGAGTTTTTACCTTATTGAGAAAATTATTTACCCATGTTAAATGAACTCACATCTTCATCTCTAGTGTAACATAATTGAAGGGAGGTTTTTAATCAATGAGAAGTTAAAGTAATTAGAGGCGGCTTAGATTTAAATTTGTCAAGTAAATTAATGAAGTTTAAAAAACTATCACTGATTCTCAATACTTATGTGGGAATAGATTTTTGACATGATTTACCAATTGTGTAAGTGGAGTAATTTTTGACTGAGATTGATTACCACGTGCAATTTTGTGGTATTTTTTATTACTCATCAGAACTTGATTTATTTTATTTTTACAAGATTTTTGTTATTTTTTAATTTGTAAAAAGATATATTTAGTCATCGCTAACGGTGGTGGAAACTTCGTACAAATATTATGGTGATCCAAAAAAAACTTATTAAAATTTGAAGTGGACAGGGTAGCGGAATAGTGGATCCCAGCTGGGACCAGCCACCTGCACACACTCTCCCATCCCTTCACCATTTCGCTGGATGGTTTAGCGGAATTCAATAAACCCTTAAAATATAGGGCAGATCGGTATATATTTTTTAAAAAGGGATAGATTGGTGTTATTTGTTTGAAATGAGGATATTTGAGTTAAAAAACCTGACCTAGAAGTGGATTCATTTTTCATTTTTCGCCTCCCCTAACTTTAGGCATTTTTTAGATAGAGAAAAGTGAAAAAGAAGAAAAATGGAGGGAAATAAGATGATAGTGAGTCTGTTATAGGAAAGAGATAAAGAGAAAGGTAGATGACAATCTCAACATACTAACAATAATGACTTTAAATGTTAATAACAATTGTTCTGCATGATATAGATTCAATCTAACTATATATATATACATTTGATTTTTTATAATACACACATTTTAATATTTTAGTTTAAAGAACATTAATGCTACGCAACTTGAACCATTAAAGAAGATACACAATCTAACCATTTTTCTACAAAAAGAAATGCAACAAAACCATATCTCTATACACAAAATCAAATTATCAATGATCAACAACACAATCACCCCCTTAAAAAAATTAGACAAGTAAGCAATCAATTAGTCATGTCTCTCTAACAATGCTATAGTAAGTCCTGACATGGTGATCACAGAGAAACATAAAATAGTTTAAAATACAATTTCCAACTCTCTTAACAATGCTCTATAGTATGTACTGATATGAACCTATGGACTGTCTTCATCTGAACTAAAATCATCCACTCTCCTATCTACGACCGCCGGAAACAATTTCTGCCGAAAATCAGGTGGTGGAGGACGAGTTTTCGAGGTTGATGACCCTTTAGAACTTGCAGTATCTTGTTTCACATCTTTTTTCACATTTTGTTTCACATCTTTTTTCACATTTTGTTTCGCATCTTGTTTTGCGTCTTGTTTCACATTCTTTGTTGTCGTTGTTGTTGCTGTTGTTGTTGGCTTCTTTGGTGCTTTTTGAATCTCTTTGCAAACCTTATCCAACATTACTAAGAAATCGCGTACTATTACAAACAATCTCAACCCTTCATCTCTCCCTGTACTCCCATGAAAGTAATCAACGGTGCTCTTTACGAGAGCCATGATTTTCTTCTCTTCTTGTAACAGATTTGTGACATCAGCCTCAGCTTTCTCCACAAAACTCTTAACTGTTTCGTAAAACCCTTTATCATTCTCTAAATTTTCCGCCATTTCTTTATTTATGAAATCTCTTGTTTTTAATAGACCATGGCCTAATCTAGCTGCTGTTCCTGTTAAACACTCAGCATCTAATGCTGCTGCTTTCTTCACATTCTCGAGCTCACTGCTCAATCGCGAAACAACTTGAAGACCAGTTTCACGGTAGTGGTCTTCTGATTCACTTGTAATGTCTTCGAGAAGGTCATCGGATTTTATACTAGAGAAACTATTGCTCTCTTTCACCATTCGAGCTGCTCTTATTCCCTCGGTTCGGATTATCTCTTGAACAACAAAGTGTAAGAGTGTGATTTTTCCATCTACTCCTTTTACATCAGACAATTTTAGTAGTGTATCAAGTTTGAATGCAAGTGCGCCTCCACGGAATGTTCCATCGTTCATTCGGTTTCCTGTTTTAAGAACTGCTTCTAGAAGCTTAAGGAACAGTCTACTGTTTCTTAGTTCCTTAGAAGCAACCTGGCATGAGACGAATGAATCAAATAGGTTTTCATTTCGCTAAATAAAAAGAATGAATCAGAAACACAAACACATATATCAGATATAGACACTAACATTGACGCGTAAACACTGATAATAATTTAAGAAAATGAATAATTTCTTAGCAAACACATATGTCATGTCGTGTACGTGTCAGACAACAAACACATGACAAACAACAAACATGTTTCAATCTGAAGTGTCAGTGCTTAGTAGTCATGACGATCATCATGTAAGATAAAGACTGAAGAGTATAAGTATTAGTAATGCATAATGTGGGATGATATTTAGAGAACATACCTCTAAAGTAGCAAAAGCATCTCGGGTAGTAGTGAGTTCCTCTTGAAGAGTACTCATGTAAAGCAATGCTTCCATTCGTTTAAAAGAAAATGGAATCTCAACGAGGGATTTCAGGAACCGATCAGCAGGACCAAGTTGAGTAACACTACCACTGAAAAGTCTAAGCTTAAGCTCTTCCTCTGAGGTTGGAGCCATCTTCAACAGCGTTTGAAGGAATTCTGCTGGGAGCTCATTTCCTGATCAACCATATACATTCAAAGCTATCATACAAGGGGAGCACATACATAGATAGTACTAGACACAAGTCGACACTTCTAATAATTTTGAGAAAATGAATAATTGAATGCAACTACATGTGTCGGTATTATGGTAGTGTCGGACACCTGACACACCTTCAATGTAAAATGTTGATGCATATTAAAGCGGCAATTAGTGTTAGACTAGAAGAAACGATGATATTATTATTAGTTTCATGTTCCTATAGCTATATGCAATTCTAAAAGAAAAATTGAAGGAACAGAAAAAAGATAACCTTCAAGTAGCGCATCACGAACTTCTTCTAATGTCACATTTAATGCTTTCAATAGAATTGATAAATTTTGTGCTTTCTTTGAGTCAATGATTGTGATATACTGAGGGGTAGGATCACGTTTGCCATTCTCTTTCTTCATTCCACCTTTGCTTTTTTCCATTGATGGATTATTATATCCAAAAAGTGTTTCCATCATATCTTCATCAAACCTGTCAAATATTCATCATCAACAATAATATTAGATAGCAACTAGTCAATGGTAAATTATGCTTCATCTACATCAATAGAAGGACGAGTTCATGAAGTGTCTGCTCAGCGGTAAAAGTTTGACCTTATAATCTTAAGGGACAAAGTTCAAATCTTCTCAGAGACAGTTGTAAAATAGTTATCAGTATTACTTTAATTAAAAAGGAAGGATGAGATTGATCACTCACTGGAATGATCCTGCTTTGAGTTGATTCCAAACCATAGTTTGATCTGAGTCTGCTTGGACCTTATCCCAAAAAAAAGGCTTTAATTTAGTCTTAGCAACACCACCTTCACCTTCGGATGCATCTTCAGCCTTCCCTTGAGCTTTTGGTCCATTAGGTCTAGGACCCTTTTTCCCAAATGGTGGAGGAGCTCTTGGAGGACCTGCACCAATCTTAGGAGGCGGTGGTGGATGAGGACCGCCTCCACGAGGTGGTGGCGGTGGTGGAGGCTTAGGACCATTATTTCCAGGTTTTGGCGGTGGAGGGGGAGGAGGGCCAGCACCACTAGGCCTTGGTGGTCCTGGAGGGGGAGGAGGGCCACCACTGCTAGGCGATAGTGCAGGGGGAGGAGGAGGCGGGGGATTTTTGGCAAAATCAATAGCTTCCTTTGGAAGAGAATCAGGTCTACCAGGAGGAGGTTTCAAAGGTGGAATATTAGATCCTACCCTACCAGGTGGAGGTTTAAGATCAAATGATGGTCTTGCAGCATCTTCTTTCATTGAGTTATTTTTGTCATCATGAAAAGTATTACTTATTGATTGAACTCCATGTTTCTCTTCTTTTATTGAAAGTTTTGACAGGTTATTATTTGAAGAAGAACCTGTAATTAAGATTGAAGTACATCATGTCAAGACTAGTATATCATCATAGGCTTAATTGCAGTTTCAGTCCCCTATTTTGTCGTATTTACACTTTTGGTCCCTCCATTTTTTAATCCACGGGTTTAGTCCCTCAGTTTTCAAAATATGCGACCACCTATGCATTTACGGTTGATTTTTGATGATTTGGCAAGCAGGTACTTATGTGGCATTTATGGTTTTTTGGTCACCCTATTTGAAGAATCCACCTAGACGGCGTCACATCATCAACTGGGTGGCCATATAAGCATCTCACTTGTCACATCATCAAAATTCACTCAAAGTGTATAAATTATTTTTAATATTGTGAGACTAAAATCGTGGACTTAGAAATAGGGGACCAAAATTGTGAATGAGAAATAACAAAGGGACTAAAATTGCATTTAACCCTATATCATATTAAGAAGATGTGACTTGTGAGAGAATGAAGTATTTTTTTTGTTGCTATGTACCAACAGAATCACTCATGCTCATGCTGAGAAGTGGCCTTTCATCAGTTTGTCGATCTCTACCACCTCCGCAACACCTACAACAACATAAAAAGAGACATGCTGCAAATATAAATGTCACCGAAGCAGTTATAGCTACGGCATACATAACTACTTTCTTGTGTTCACTACGTTTAGACTCCGAAGACTTCTTCTTCTTCTTTGACGATTTACCAGAATCAGAGTCACCACTTTTAGATTTTTTAGATGATCCATCTTTTTCTGCCAAGTGTCGAGGCGAAACTGGGCGTAGATATCTTCTGGATGAACCTGATCCCTCGTAAGCAGCTTTCAAATTCTTGGATTCATCTCGGAATGGAACATTGTTTTTTCTCAAACAGTTAAAAAAATCTTCCTTCAACTGTGGATTGCAAGTACTAATCAAATTTTGTATGTCTTCTCTTGATATTGATCCAATTTCTGTGCTAATTTCATTTGTGCTACTAAGTGATTCCTTTGGTAGGCATAAGCCAAGATCTCCAATATCTTTCCTTACATGCATCAAATCTTCCATGCAAAGTATACATAGTATCTCTGCCTGCAGTCAAGAAACTATAACCAGTTTTAGAGTCCATTCATCTAAGAAATCATTACAAAATAATTAAAGCATTTTAATTTAGTGGCAAGTGACTTTAACAATAATTACATTAGGAAATTTTCAAGCTTAGTGCATGCTCATTCACATCATGTGAAGTTTATTGAACTTCATATTTAAAATCTGGTTTTAAATAGAAGCTTTGGTATATTCTTAAATCACAAAATCTTTCTTGATCCGTTTAGTGCCTAATTTGACATAACATAATAATAAGTACATGCTTAACAAAAACAATATGAAATCATTCATTAGAAAACATGAGCAATCATGTTATACAATGAAACATTGCAACTATATGACATCTTCCAATCCTCAAGACACTTGGAAGACTATATTTTGTAACTTATGTTAAAGAACACAAACCATAGTCATATAACGCGTTGAGAGTCTCACTTTATATGGGAGACATATCTCACTTACAAGCCAATTTTATAGGGTTGAGTTATGTCCAACTCAATATCAAATCACACAGGTCACACTCCAAATGTATAATCCCGAACGTGAGGGCATGTGTGACGAGGAGATATAGGAGACGTCCCTCACTTTACAAGCTGGTTTTGTAGGAATTAATTAAGTTCAACCGAAATTTCAAGATAATATGAATACGATCTAAAATCTATTAGGCCACGTATTACCAGATCACACGGGTCATACTCCAAATGTCCAGTTATGATGAGATATCAGAGATTCTCCTCACCTTACAATCTGATTTTGTAGGAAGGAGTTAAACTCAATCTAAATTCTAAGCGAAAGACTAACACAAACGAGCGGATATGTATGATGTAAGTTAGTATCACAAGCATATTACTAATACTATGTCATGTTCACTTTAATTTTCATCAAATATTTTGGTTAAAGATGTTAAAATAATGAAAGTAATTGAACTTAAAAAGCTACCTAATTGTAAATAACTAGTGAAGTGAGTCTCACCGTAGCCTCATCCAATAATCCCGACGAAGGATCAAATAGTTTGTTAATGAATTCTTCATCTGTTTCCTTCTTTTCTTCAATTCTGGTGGCTGCTACAATATTGAGAACCAAAACAATGCAAAATGTAGACTTTATGACACCCATATATTGTTGAATTATTACCATTTTCCTTCATAAACTTCTTGTAACAATATCAACAACCATAAAATGTCTACATTGCCCTCATAAACCAAAAAGCTATCATTTTTCATTATAGCTATAACTTTCTAGAAACCATGCACAAATTCAACAATACCCACCAAGAATATTTAGGATGAAGAATCAAATTTCTGCCATAATACACAAAACAAAATATAAAATCACTAACCCATTTTTCAAAATTGAAAATTTATCATTGAATTGAATAAAAATTAATAATTTTTCCAATAATAATAAATAATAAATTAAAAACCAACCTGAAATTTCAAATGGGAATGCAAAGATTCACAAAAAAGGGGTCTTTTTTTTTGTTGACAAAGATCCAATCTAAGGAAAGGAACATAAAACAAAAGACAATGTGACAATGTTGTTGATTATGGGATAAATGTTGGAAAAATGTAACAACAAAATGATGTTTTTTTTAAGGTTATAGTAATTTAGTGAATGATCAAGTTGGTGAATGGATTTTTATATATTTTTTGTGAGTTTAAGATTTTGATGATGATGATGATGATGATGATGAAGATGAAGAGAAAATTCTTGGCGCGAGAACCCTTCACGCAAAGGGCCGTCCTATGAATTGTGCTGGTTTTATTAGGACATTGGCGCCTACTCAGGAACATTGATTTTTCCTTTTATGTTTTTCTCTCTCTCTCTCTCTCTTTTTCACATTTTTTTCTGTAAATGTTTTTTTTTTCTTTTTTAAAATTTTCTAATTTTTTAATTGAAAAATTATGAACCGTAGCATTGTGAAAATTAGAGGTTCATTATTATTACTATCTATCTTTGGATATATCATTCAAAACATAATTAACATAATTCTAATAATGAAGGCAATTATTCATTAATCACTATATGTAGGAATTATTGGACCATGAATTGGTCCAACTGATAATTGTCTTGGATCCTTTAATTACGTAGTTATGAGTTTGGTTATAGACTCATGTATTTGGAAATAATTCGGTTGAGACTTGAGAGGGGGAGAGTTTACTTTATGTTTTTATAGATTGTCCGACGGAAATTAATTATTATTAATGTTGATAAAAATTTCGTACCTATATCATTGTAACTTAAAACTATGTAGAAATTGAATATAACAATAATTTGTATCATTGTGTTTTTGTTTTGTTTTGAAATTGATAACATTTTTTTCTCCATTATTTCCCATTTAGAGAGAAATCTCATGGATATGATTTAGTATATATCATAAGTTGGTTAATTATATATTAATATTATTAACCAACTTATAGTATTTAAGAGAATGATTTTTACAATCTAAAAAGGGCAGTGACGTAGTTTGTTGCTCGTTTACCTTCTATTCATATGTAATTAAATTATATTTCATAGTCGAAAAAAAACTTCAATAGTGATCAAATATATAAACGAGTAATAATGGAGATTTTTTTTTCCGCTTTCAAATTTCAATTTTAATATATATTAATTAAAAATAGTTTGACTCAATTGAATTACGATTCAACCAATTGAACTTTGAACTAATAAACATATTGATTTAATGACAGGTGCGATTCTGATTACTTGTTTAAAAGCACACTATAACTAATACTAGTATCTTTGAAGAAACATATTCTTATCCTATAAATTTATAGCACACTATATATAATTTGGAGAGTAATTATTGTATCAACATTGCCTCCTTAATATTTAGTGGATGCTCACCAATAAATTTTACAAAAATTATGTAAATTAGCAGCACATATACACCATCCAAAGAGAGAGAAGTAAAATGCAGAAAAATGCAAGCAGAAGAAAAAAGAAAAAGAGTGAGAAGTAAAAAAGGTTGCGGTTGAGTGTGGAAGTGTACATCATTCAGTTGAATGAAGACAATATTGGAAAAAAGGTTCCACCATCCAAAGTGTTGTTAATATTCCATGGTGTAGAAATTCTTTGTTTATTTTTTCATAAATGAATTTGTAGAAATTCTAATGTCCATCAAGTAGATACCAAAAAAGCCTTCTTTTGCCTAAAAAAATTCTAGTCTCTTAAGATGCTCCATACTGAAAAATTAACAATGCCTATTAAGCTCATTATCATAAATTAAAGGCTCATTGTCCTTTCCACAAAAATATATATATGGAGAAAAATATGCTCTTTAGATTATGACAAAAATCATTCATATTCCCTCTAAGGCATGGAAAATTCTTTTCATACAGCTTTGCTTTGTGGAGAGACACATCATGAGGAATATATGAGAGTTAATGGAATTTGGTGATAATAGTTCACAAATGTATTTGAGGGGACTTGACATTCATTCACAAAATGCAGCATCTATAGCAATAGGAAATTTTATAATGGCATTGGTAAGAATTTACTTCTTGGAAAAGTTACAACTTTTTTATGCACTATTGTTCCCAACAAGCCTTGTTTATCCTGAATCAAACAATTTGATGATCTTGTTAAAAGTAATCACCATGGTAAAGTTCTTAATTATATTCTTTCATCATGTGCAAGCAATCTTACAAGAGGTAATTAAGCATCAATTCTCATGCCTTGCACGTGACATACAGCTAAAAAAGCATATATATATATAGCTGCTAAAATCTGTGAAAACAGTAATCCTTAACTAGAATTTTACAGAACATTCATTGAATAGAACAAATTAAGCATGATCCACTTATTTAATCTAATCTGATGATTAGCCATTGAAAATTGTTTATTATAATACACATAATTTCAATATAGCATATATTCCTAAAAGAATTCTTTGATTATGCTAGATCATCCATTACTTATCACAAGGCTTTAACTTTGATTAGTATCACTTTCCATTTTTTCCATATCTAATGTTAAACAACCAAATTGCAATGGACTAGTGGATCCCACATAACTTTTTTTGTTTTGTTTTTTTGTCTTAACCTAAGTTTTCAGAGAATGAAACTCTGGTAATTCGGACTTCAGCTAAAAAGTAAGCAAAGTATGACTCAAAATTTATTTGAATCAAAATTCAAACTTCGATTCTCTCTTGAATGATTATTCTTTAATTAAAATTCATTAAGCACTTGAACTCAATAATTTGGTTTGTACAATACCCTTTAACGAGACGTAATAGGCATGGCATGTTTTTTCTCTTTAGAAATAACATAAGAAAAGTCATGAAAAGAAAATATTCCTTTATAGCTTTACAGCCTTAAAAAATGCCAAAGGAATTTATTCTATATGTTTGATTATGAGAATAGCTTCTCTTTCACTATAAGAGAAAAAAGATCACAAAACTCTCTTTTAACAAAAGCCTCACAATTTTGTTGAGTACTCTTTGTGATAAGAAACATAATGGCTAGTTCTAACAAGAAGGTTGAGGTGATTTTAGATGATCAAACACCAAATAAATGGTGTGTTTCATTAGGTGAAGAAACTTACAAAAGATTCATCAACATGACTAATCCAATAGTTCATAAGGTTTTTGGTGATGGATCACTTTTTAGTCCAATGTTGTTTGGAAAATTCTTTGATCCTTCTGATGCATTTCCTCTATGGGATTTTGAGTCAGATGTTTTGTTATCTCATCTGAGAAGCTCCAACAAAAGCACTGTGGATTGGCATCACAAAGATGAAGGCTATATATTAAAAGCGGAAATACCGGGTAAGAAAAATTAGTACGCGTTTACTTTTCATGTATTATGTTTCCATTTTTACTTAAACTCAAACCGAAAATGTTAAGCCAATCATCTGTGTGATGATTTACGTGATGTTAATCATCACACAGATGAGGGCTATATAAAAACTGAAAATCATTTCTAAGACTTGTAAAAATAAAGTAAAATGGATCTTTAAACTAGAGAAATTATTCATTCAACTTGATGCATACCATTATTTAAACAAGGGTTAGCCATCAAATATTCTTTCCTAACTGTTATTATTATTATATAACAACAGGTAACTAAATTATAAAATGTTTTTAAAAATAAATTAAGTGTGATTGAAATGTTATGTGATGGTCTATCATGTTATTCTTTCAATATTTATCTAGCCCTTGAAAACACTCGATTCAGAGATACCCTGCAACACCGATACAAACATGGACACTGAACACAACATTGATACGTAAACAACGGTAATAATTTAGGAAGATAAGAGTAATTGAATTAATGTAACTACATATAGTGTTGTTGTATAAGTGTCTGACATCAACACATGTCGGACACCAGACACATCTTCAACCTGAAGTGTTGTTGGACAAAATTTCTTTAGATAAGTTCTTAATTAGTGAAAATTTCTGTGACATCAGTGATTTGTCAAAACAGGAAATGGGAAAAACAACATTCAAGTCCATGTTGATAAAGGGAAGGTGGTGGAAATTAGTGGACAATGGAAGCAGCAAAGAGACTCAAAGGCAACAAATGATTGGAAGTGTGGTCATTGGTGGGAAAATGGATATGTAAGAAGGCTTGAAATGCCAGAGGATGCAGATTGGAAGAATATACAATCATTTATATATAATGACATGATTTTAGAAATTCAAATACCAAAGATCCAAAAGGGTTTTGATCAAGGAAAAGCTGTTGCTTGAGATTCAAGGATTCAGAAGAAACAATGTAAAATTGAAATGTGAGTTTGTAACCATCTATGCAAATTGATACCAAAAATTTAAGAATGTTATAACTCTTAATTAAGTATCAATTAATTAATATCAGTAAGTATTAGCATGCATGCTTTGTGATGTTGTAATATATAATGCAAAAAGAAGGAAATAAAAAAAATTATTGTGTATAAAACTCTCAATTTAATTTTGTTCTAACAATTTTCTATTTTAATTTTAAAAATGTTTATCAATTGTTATTTTTGTTGACAGTGATCATCAAAGAACAAAGCAAGGGATTGTAGACTATATCGGCAAAGGACTATTGTATGTTTGAATTGACAATGAGTTTGACGTTGTGATTTTGTTGAAACCCTAAAATGTAAGCTATAGTTTTAGCTTTAATTTGTCAAAGTTGCGGTCGTTGGTCATGATTCGGACAATTTCATCGCAAATCCAAATACTCACTAAAATCTTGATCCCAAACTTCTTCCGACAAGCATAAATATCTAACCAGTTTCAACTTTTCAAAGAGTTATATCAAGCACTCGTTGATTTGAAACTATGTTTGGACTCCAAATCACACGTTCCGAGACTTTTCTGCCTTGAAATTCCTGAAACTAGAAATTGTAGCGTGAATCCGGACGTGCATTTCCTTCGTTTATACGGTAAAAACAAACACACGCCAAACGGTCAAAGTTTGTAATGTCTCCATAACATCATCGTGATTACAACCGAAGCTACATCAACAATATTTGACTGTGATATTTTACAATATCAATAGATTGTGGCAATCATCACTGCATCTACAATTTAAAATCTGTATCTATAAATTCACTAGAAAGTTGTCTAATTATTTTCTTCCTCTAGAAACTGAAATTGAATAGTGTCATGATGTCATCTGCCAAAAAGAAAGTTACATTCAATTAATAAGCCAGTAACTTCTGGTAAGTTTTGGAGACATTAATATAGGTTGGTCCCATATCCCATAAGCGGATAAAAATTTAATGTTGCAATGGATGTTACGTGAACAATTGTTTATATGATACTGAAAAGAAGATAAAATAGATGAAGTGCTTCATTAACATATTAGCTAGCCAAATACTCAATTGTGTATAAATTTTTCAGATGACATCGTGTTTGGGAATTTCAACAATGTGAGACTTCATATTAACTCCAATAACACCATATTCAACACTCACTCTCACGTCTATCGTGTTGTAGTTCTTAACTCGGTTCTGATACTATGTTAAATATATTTGGATCTCAACCATGTAAACTAAATATATAAATATGTGAGAATAACCTCATCATTTAAGCTAATTTTTTAAGAGTGAGATCCAAACATATTTAACAAATAAGTGGTTGTAAATATTAGATAGCCAAATAATTCTTTTTCTTTTTGTTGGTACAAAACACTTTGCAATTGGCTTCATAATTATAGAGAAAGCGACAATTCAACTGTTTCGTGTCATTTATCAAAAGAAAAATGTTTCGTGTCATTCGTGTAAAATATATATAGATAACGGCTGTTTCGTGGCATTCGTATAAAACATATAAAAAAAGCTTATCAAATTTCAAAAATGGAGATGCGGGGTATCGATCCCCGTACCTCTCGCATGCTAAGCGAGCGCTCTACCATCTGAGCTACATCCCCTTGTTGATTTTCAATTGCAATTGTTTAATATATAGGCTAAATAATTGTTAATACAAAAATTTCACCAAAGACCATGCAATTGAATGACTCCATAAAACCCGTTAATTATCCTATATATAAAAGAATTGAGCCTCTTAAGCTTTTGACATATTCTTATACCATAAAAAAAAAAAAAAAAACTGGTGCCTTAAAAAATTTTGGGGTTTTAATATTTTATCTACTATATACAACATTTTTCTTTTCCCCTAGAAATTTAGAGTCTTATACTATCACATAATGTAAATATAGTAATATACACAAAATTACCATTGATACAAAAATCAGAATGTCAAAAATACTCTAAAATTAAAGTTGGGAAATGTCATACATATAGACAATCTTTTAATGGCATAACGAAAGTAACAATGATGATTTAAATCAATTGATTTAAATGGTAGTAAGAATTGGATATGTTAAACAAATGGTTAGAGATTTGATTATCGACTATTGTGTATAGAAAAACAAATTACTAGTTATGAGGAGAAAAAATTCACCATGTGTAATCCATAAATTTTTCAACAAAAATTAATTACTATTAGATGACAGTGTGAAAACTTCGTATTTCTACATATAAAAAGAAAAAACAGAAAGAAAGTCAAAGCAATTACAAAAATAGAATTTCATAATAATGGTATACTATTATCCTTCAAGTTTTCTATATCAATATTCAATATCATTCCCAAAACCATGCAAAACTAAAACATTCAGTCAGGTAGTACTAAATTGCTAGACTCAATTTGTTGAACCATCTTTTTTTTTTTTTTTTGATAATCTTGTTGAACCAACTTTAATATTAGGTACTACTACTAGATACAAGAATACAAGAATAATTGTTCATTCATGACATGACACGTGGAAAACCATCACTATGCACATGTTTTTGAAGGCCTATATATAAACGATTAATAATTGACCATATGGTATTAATTAATTATTCTACTCATTTTTGTGTCATACTACCTTGGATTCGTTTATTTAAAACTATAACGGTGGAAGTGCACACAGGCCACATCAAACAAACAATAATGCTCCATGCTTCCATCATTCACAAACCAACAAATTTAAAATGAAAGGTACTATCCTTAATTATGTACTACTATGTAACCACTTAATTATTGTCAATAGCTTTGTTTAATTCACCCAAATGATAATTACAATGTCATTAATTCTGTGTCAATTGATAGATCAACAACTTTTAGGGTCATTAGAGTTGCTTATAGGTCAAAGCCACTAAACTATTACTGTAGTATTTTTGATAAGAAATTTTCACCGTGAATGAGTAGTAATGATTACTCATTTAATAAAAAATTTGTAGGACAGACAAGTTGAGTTATTCTCTTTCAATAGAAATTATGAATCGAACTTTTATCCACCTGTTTAAGTTGTTTAAAACTCTTATTACTTGGACTAATTCTTTGCTAATGAGACAACTAAAATTTTAATGCATGTTGGTATATATTTAGATTGTCGGCTTGTTTGTGATTTTGATAAAAATGGTGTTTAAAACATCGACAAAAGTGTCATTGTGAGCGTTACTCAATTGTATGGACAACACATCATATGTAGCGGACGGATTTCAAATTTAAAATTCATTACTTATTTATTTTAGAGGATAAATTTTTAATCACTAAATTATTTGCAAAATAAAACTAACAAATAAAAGTAGTAAGAACAATTTTATTACACCATATTAACTTAGTAAGCTTTTGCATTTGATGGGGACCCTTGTAATTATCATTAAGAAATTAACCCTTATACACGCTTAAGTATTAATCTAGCAAAAGAAATAATAGTGGCTGCTTCTTTCTAATTATTAATGATTGTGGCAAAAATCAACCCTACCCATTTTCACTATATTATAAATTAGAAATTAATTAAGATATAGATAAGACTATAACGAGTACTAAGTACTAACCTCCAAGAGTACTATATATCATATAGTGCCAATTAACAAAGCCTAATTAAATGGTCTATGATTGATGTTGGTGCCTTCAAACTTTTGCCGACAGTCCATTGTGCTTAAGGGCAAGATCCGAACTTATAGAGCAAAATTATGACACAAAGAATTTTAACCTTTATTCCACTTTAGCATGGATAATGATGTCCACTAATAGTGGATTTTGGATCCCATGTATATGATAATTTTCTCATTCACACAATCGACACATCATTAACCGTTCGATCGATGTTAGATGATCCATACATTAAGATTCTCCGCATATAATGATTGTCATATTCACACAATCGACATATAATGGCTATTTGATCAATATCAATAGTTCATATTTTAAGATCATATATATTCGATGATTCACTCATTACAATTGACATATTTGTGACCTTTCGACTCGAGATTAGACAATTCATATTTTAATATAGATTTGATTTTATTATAACTAAAATATGAAACTTAAACTTTCAACTGTCTGATTTTGATTAAACAGACAACAATTTATCAGCTACATAAACACGGAAAAAATGTCGACGGCAGACAATCCAAATTCACTACTTATTTAGTAATACAACACCCATGGGACTAAACCTTTTAGTTATAGGTGCAAATTAGAAGACCATCAGTCAATTTCCATAAGCATGGTTGAAGAAGAAGCCTAAAAAAAGGGGTCATAAGAAAAGGACAAGGAATGCACCTTAGTACCAAGAAGTGAATGGAAACACTAACTAAAATTGATGTATCATGTGGGATGGTATGTACTTGCTTTCAGTGTTACCATTTGATTTTACTAACTTTTTTGGGAAATGAGGGAACAATTCTTTACTCTCATCTTAAGCAACTCAAAAAATAATTCTTTATTACTATTAAGCTGGTTGGCAAAGTTTGGATTTGGATTATGGAAGAAGTATGTTGGATCTTGGCACAGGAGTTTGTGAGGGGAATAATTGTAATTAATTTATTCCTATTTATAAGCTAAACAATGAAGAATTTATCTTCTTTTATTTGAGTCACAGATTCCTGCAGATTTGGGAATGGAATTATTTTTGGGGTCCAACTGGAAAATGGTTGTTCACTCAAAATCATATAGTACAGAGAAATGTACTATAGATTGATATGATATAAGTATAAGTATTTAATTTAGTCATCTTTCAAATTAATCTTCTTCAAGAATTTTAATGACTATTAAATTTTTTAAGAGTAAGTTTAAAGTCAATATCATATTCTTTAAATTGATGAAACACATTATTTCATCAAATCATTTGACATTGGATTGAAATGATTAATAAACTTTATCAATAGACGAATTTGAAAAGAATTTAAATTTGATTTTTGAGTGAAACAATTTTATGACCAAACAAAAAAAACACATCTAATTTACGGATTGTACGGAGTATATTAAGTTTTTATATTTGATCAGTTCCTCCTTATAAAATTAATTTATAAAATAATGAACAATATCATTTTTTATAAACTATTTTGAGGTTATATTTCTTTTCAATGTGAGATTTTGATGTTTTTTTTTCAATTAACCCACTCGCTCACACTTAATTAATCTTCGTATGTGACCATATCAAGTTTTTTTAGTTTGAATCAGGTATTTTCTGTGCACAATTGTAAAAACTAATATATTAAGTAGATCACAAAGGATGATAAAACTTTACCTCAAGATAAGTTTTGATATTAAACTCAATTCATCTTTACAATATCGACTTAATTACATAAATTATTTTTAGATTAAATTTCTTTTTAATGAGACTTACATTTTTGTCAACATAGATCCATATACTTTTTGTGTATCTTTCTTGCATCCATTCAACAAGGACGGTACTATTCTCAAACAAAATTCTAGCGTTGATAGAGTCAACTCATTTTAACAATTTCTTAGGTAAAATATCATAACCATAGTTTGTTTTCTCTAATTGAACAATTCAATTTATGATTCCATATAAATAAACAATTTTTTCTGACAAATATTAATATAAAATTAATAAACACATTTTTTTAATTAGTGAGACTGCAATTTTTTGTAATAATAAACATAAAATAAGGTTGCTATTTTTTGGGATGTATTAATAATTAATGAATTGCATGGGAGAAAGAATCTTACACGTGATGGTCAAGAGCTGATTTTAGCAGTTCAAAAAATTGAAAGGCAGTAAAAATCTAAACTAAGTCCTCACTGACAAACAGTACCAAACACAACATAATCAGATCTACAATCTATTGGAACTCCACTTACCAATATAACATCAAGATAATCATAATTAATCTCCTGTCTCAAAATAATTGTCATTTAGTTTGTACTATTTTCATTTTAAAATATAAAAATTCTTTATAAAAAACACAAAAAATCAAAAAAAAATCATAATATTGAATTTGTCAAATGATAACACTTTCGGATGATAGTTTTGAAATAAAATAATAATAATTACAATAATTTTTTGTTTTTGTTTTCACTACCAGTTTAATCTAATTTAATTTGGATTTAGTTTGACATTAAATAGTTTCAGCCTCCTTCCGATCGCAATTGCAGGGGATCAAACTGTGATCCTTCCTATCAAGTTCAGCGCTAATCAACATTGAATCAACTAACAATTAATATAATTACAGTAATTTTATTTGTTCAAAAGTCCTACCTTAATTATAGAAAATGGTAGAAATTATTAAGCTGAATATTTATCTTCGGAATTCAAGCTTCACTCTTTCACTTTATGTGTCGATTTTTAATGGTTTATCATTTCGTCTTAGTATAAAAAAATTATTTTATTATTATAGGAGTAACTTTTTTGAAAAAATTTCACATCTTTTCTACTTTTTAAGTAACCCTTTCTCTTTCTTTCTCATCTTTTTTCTCTTGAAAATTTTCTGTATGTTTGTGTGGATCATCACCACCACCAATCTGTTCTCTTCTTCCTAAAGCTTTGTTTGATAGCTTGTTAGCTTTGAAGACAATCCATGGCCCCACAATACTAATCTTTCTCTTTCTCTCTCCTCACTCACTTTGTAGTGAGTTTTGTTAAGCTTCAAAAACTACACCTTTACCTCATAATATCACTCACATTCACACCTCTAAATCTTTCAAACTGTTCAAAGGTATGAACTTTTCTCTTTTCCCATGATTTATTTTCCATTTTGAGAAATGGGTTGTTGTTAGTTTTTTCATTTGTTTAGTGGAAGTGAAGTTTCAAGGTTAAAAAAGTAATTTTTTTTATGTTTGGTTTTCTAAGGTTGTTGTGTAGGTGATGAAATTTTCATAGAGTGAAGAAAAAGAAAAGAAAAAATGGTTGGAACTCCAATGAATGGAAGAAGATTATCTTTTGGATTTGGAAATGGTGGACATGATCTTGGTCCAAGTAGTACTCCACCAAGCAATGCTGGTTCTGATTATGGAAGTTTTATAGATTTCACAAGAGAAGATGTTGAAGCTTTGCTTAATGAGAAATCTAAAAGGAAAGACAGATTTAATTACAAGGTTAGTTAAATTTTGTTGTGAATTTAGTTGTTCACGAGGTGTCAGTTCAGTGGTAAGAGTTTGATTTTGTAATCTCGAAAGACGTAGTTCAAATCTAGTCAGAAACGGTTGTAAAATGGTCATTATTGAGTTTATTTGATATACAGTATATTTCTTGATTGGTTGTTTGGGATTTGAGACTAAAAGGGATTTAATGTTCTATCATTAATTTGTTACCATATGTTAACATTATACTTTGTGTTTTTAGGAAAGATGTGAAAATATGATTGAATATATAAAAAGGCTTAAGGTTTGTATTAGATGGTTTCAAGACCTTGAGTTGAGCTACTCATTAGAGCAAGAGAAGTTAAAGAGCTCATTGGAATTATCCCAACAAAAATGCATGGAAATAGGTAAAGATGATTATTGTTATTTTTTAACTTTTTTGTTTTTGGAAAATCCGCGTTATTCTGTGTCCTAATGTGGTTTAATTTGTTTAAATTGAAGAGTTGCTGCTCAAAATCAAGGAAGAAGAACTGAATTCAATTATTACAGAAATGAGAAGGAATTGCACTTCTTTGCAAGAGAAACTAGTGAAGGAAGAAACAGATAAAGCGGTGAGTAAAATTTTCAAGTCATTTGATTTCCATGAGTGAATTTTTTTTATGCGAAATGCTATGGAAAAGTTGATTATAAATTTATCTTTTTTATTGTCTTTGGAAACACAAGGCTGCAATGGAATCTCTTGTTAAAGAGAGAGAAGCTAGGCTCGACTTTGAGAGGTCACAGACTACACTATCAGAAGATCTTGGTAGAGCTCAACGAGAGCTTGAAACTGCGAATCAGAAGGTAGAATAAGCATTATCCCAATTCAATAAGTTCTATGTACTTTTTTATCATATACAAATGTATAATGCATCCATGAATTTCTGCAGATATCATCGCTCAATGAAATGTATAAGCGGTTACAAGAGTATATAACAAGCTTGCAGCAATACAATGGAAAACTTCATTCTGAGCTTTCATCAGTTGAAGGCGAACTCAAACGTGTTGAGAAAGAGAAAGGAACAGTAGTGGAAAACCTCACATTGTTAAAGGGCCAACTTGCATTGTCTACTGTGAGTATACTTTGTGACTTTTCAGAAAACCGTTCCGATTAGTATACAACATGGATTTCTTACAAAGTTTCATTGGTTGTTTTTATGAAGGCTTCTCAAGAAGAGGCTACAAAACAAAAGGATGCTTTTGCTAGTGAAGTTACATCCCTTCGAGGTGAGTTGCAACAAGTGAGGGACGATCGAGACCGCCAAATATCTCAAGTGCAAACTTTAAGTACCGAAATAGTGAAGTTTAAAGATTCTTCAGAAAAGTCTGGTTCCGAACTGACCAACTTGACCATGAAAACACATGAATTGGAGGTTGTTTATATAAGTTCTTTTTATCAATTCACATTTGGATTAGAATTGCTTTTGTGTGCATATATGTCAATATATTTGAGAATTGATTCTATTCTACCGCATTAGCTAGAAATGTTAGCTTTTAGGTAGAATTGATTTTGAGACCTGAATCAATTCTGAAGTGGTAAGCCAACCATAGCATATATCTTGTTTCTTTTCGGCGAATACAACATATTTTCGCTATTACGTAGACATGAGACTATGATTTTCGTGTGCAGACAAAATGTACTTTGCAAGATAATCATATAAAGGAATTACAGGAGAAGCTATCATTTGCAGAGAACAAATTGGAGGTAATGTGGCATAAATTTAGAAGAAAAGGTTGTCTAATTGAACTTATAATATAATGGTTTTTGTTCTTCATCCAGGTTTGTGATATATCTGCAATTGAGACACGGACTGAGTTCGAAGGGCAACAAAAACTCGTAAATGAGTTACAAAGACGATTGGCAGACGCAGAATGCAAACTTATAGAAGGGGAGAAGCTGAGGAAAGAATTACATAACACCATTTTGGTAACTCCCTTGGCCAAAATTTGTTTATATTCAAGAACATTGAAGTAAAATCAACTCATTACTAAGCACTAATCTTCATTTTGACAGGAACTGAAAGGGAACATTCGTGTGTTCTGTAGAGTGCGGCCTTTTTTACCTGATGAGAGTTGCAGCACTGAAGGCAAGATTATATCTTATCCCTCTTCCATGGAAGCTGCTGGACGAGGCATTGAATTGGCACAAAATGGTATATCTCATGATGCTGTGGCGGTCGTTGTAGCTTTGCTTCTATTGATTGATGTATGCTTATTTTAGTTTATTCATTTAATTATGTTGCTTATGTTGTCACCATTTTTAGGCCAAAAGCATTCTTTTACATTTGATAGAGTTTTTGCACCTGATGCGTCACAACAAGAAGTTTTCACTGAAATTTCACAGCTTGTGCAAAGTGCTCTAGATGGTTATAAGGTAATTTTTTAAGTTTATCTTTTATTCCTTGTATATCATTTCAAATTATATTATATGCTTAGCTGCATGTCATTTTTCAATTACCAGTCTCAGTCATAGAGTTATTTATAAGGCTTCAGATTTAGGGTGTGTTTGAATTAGCTTATTTCACATGTTCATGATATATTTTCAACTTATTTCCATAAGCTCTCCTAAACAGCTTATGAAAACAAATTATAGCTTATATAAAAATAGTTTGACTTTATTTTATCTTTTGTTATATAAGAAACTTATATGATAAGCGTTTATGCTACAAGCGCTTAAGTTGTTTATCCAAACAGATATGCATGCATATTAATATGTATCCATTCATATTTAGCACCAAGGATTCTTGAAATTTGAGACATTTTCTTTTCCAGGTTTGCATTTTCGCGTATGGTCAGACAGGTTCAGGGAAGACCTATACAATGATGGGCAGGCCTGGACATCCGGGAGAAAAGGGTTTGATACCTCGTTCGCTTGAACAAATATTTCAAACAAGGCAGTCTCAGCAACCACAAGGCTGGAAATATGAAATGCAGGTGATAGTGGGCTTTTTGTTCTTCCTTAGTTAATCCACCATTACAATGTTTACATGTTTTTATGCACGGCGTATAGATCTAATAATGTTTTTCCTTCATAAAAATTTACAGGTGTCAATGTTGGAAATATACAATGAAACGATTCGTGATTTGTTGTCTACGAACAAGTCTTCATCCGATGCGACTCGTGTAGACAATGGTACTCCTGGGAAGCAATACACAATCAAACATGATGCTAATGGAAATACACATGTTTCTGATCTTACAGTGGTCGATGTTCAGAGTGTAAAAGAGGTTGCATTTCTTTTAAATCAAGCTGCAAACAGCAGGTTAATACTTCATAATTTTCCTTAATTGGCTTCTCGATGAGATCAAGTTAAACAAAAGCTAACATAATTTTAGTACATCAAAATATTTTTGATTTATTTTTCTCCTACAAGTTAACATACTTTGGTTTTGGATGACAAATTTAACTGTATTTTGTTTTTTTTGTTAATTTCTTTTTAGATCTGTGGGAAAAACTCAGATGAACGAACAATCTTCAAGAAGTCATTTCGTATTCACTCTTCGAATATACGGTGTAAATGAGGTATGAATGTTTCTCCTCTATTAATAATTGAAACCATGTTTCTTGTTACAGCCTTGAATTTTATTGTAGGGCATGTTTGAATTGGTTTACTTGAGCTTGTCTATTGGTACATTAGACTGTCTGAGAGCTTATGGAAACAACTTATGACAAGTTTATAAGCTGTTTTCAGGTTATTTCCATAAGCTCTCTAAGATAGCTTATGAAAACAGTTTCACTTTATTTTTTCTTTTGTTGTAAAATAGCTTATACATAAGCACTTCTATAATTAAGTTGTTTATCCAAACGGTACCCATCTGACATGCACCAAACTGCAACTTATCTCTTTGTTCTGCTAGAGCACTGACCAACAAGTACAAGGTGTTCTAAATCTCATTGATCTTGCTGGAAGTGAGCGTCTTTCAAGGAGTGGCTCAACCGGAGACCGATTGAAAGAAACTCAAGTGTGTAAAACCATATGATGTTTTCGATTCCATATAGTTCTGCTTTGATTTTTAATAATCTTAACTTTCTTTCACTTGTAATTAGGCGATAAATAAAAGTCTATCATCATTAAGTGATGTTATATTTGCCTTGGCCAAGAAGGAGGATCATATTCCATTCAGAAACTCAAAGCTTACATACCTACTTCAGGTGATTTTTCTTTCATATATTAGTCTTCAAACATGTTATACTCCATAAATATGCTGCATTTTTCTTAACCTTGAAGAATGATAAGAATCCATAAAACAAAAATGATGTTTTATCTTAAGTGTATATTTGGTTTCACTTATGGAGGAGTCAAAATCGATTACATAGGTGTAGAATTGATTTTGACATATTTAGATATTCTAAGGTAGAATGTATTTAGCCTTCATAATTGATTATAACTCGAAGCTACAACTTGTAGCTTTTGTCTCTACAATTGATTTTTAGCCTCAAATTTATTGTTCAACTCACTTTTACACGAATGTACTCAAATATAAATTAATTGACATTCAACTCACTTTTATCTAGAACCAATTTTACAGAATCAAATTTTGTCACCGCAGAAACAAACACATTTATTCTAAGTGCTATGCATTGTTATCTTTGTTGGTATCTAACAAATTTTAGATGATCTAATTTGTTGAATACTATGTTGAACAGCCTTGTCTCGGTGGAGACTCAAAGACATTAATGTTTGTAAACGTCTCTCCTGACAACGCTTCATCTGGAGAATCACTATGCTCACTCCGGTTTGCATCAAGAGTAAATGCTTGTGAAATCGGGACGCCTCGTCGCACCACCTCCAACGGTCGCCCTACTGAATCTCGCCTGAGCTATTTCTAATCTTAACACAGATGAAATCATGAATATATACTGTTTAACCTGTCTAACATCATACATATATAGCTTGTAAAGTGAGGTTACTAAGTATGCATTTAGTTAAAAAGATTCTCATGTTCTATTAGTTCCATTTTCAATTCTGCTTAATGTTGTATAATCATAATTTCATTCCACTCACCCTACATTATATTTATCAGTTAACAGATACATTGCTCAGTCTCATAAATTTTCAAAATATTGAACTGCTGTTAAATATTGAACTTACCATATATATATATATATATATATATATATGTTGACAGATTAACAAACAGCATAGCTAAGCATGATGGTGAGAAGTCTCAGTCTAAGGTTGAGTACTTCCAAAGTAGAACTAATAAAGTATTTAATTTGTGAATTAAGTATTACTTTGTGGTAAAGTGTCAATTCCTAATCTATATTACAAAACTATATATTATCCAAGTCAAATTTATGTGACTACCTAACTCTTCCAAAATCCAACATATGTGCCAATGTGAGCATATCTAATTTTGTTTCTTAGAGGATTTGAAAACAAAAATGAGAGAAAGAAAATGGACAAATGTGACTTGACTTTCTTTGTGAAACTTTTTCCAATTACAGATTGCTTGAAAAAATATTCTATCTACAAGGTAAAAGTCCTTATCTTGAATCAACATTAGAAAATAAAAAAATTGGTTTTGATATGAGTAATAATAATAATACAGCTTTGATTAAAATAGTGTCAAATTGTTTTATACATTATGGTCATCTTGTCCATGACATCTTTAAGCATAACTTCAGTTTCTTTATAGCATGCTTGTGTTTCAGCTAGGTTTTTGTTCCTTGAAGCTTCTTCAAGCTGTCATTGCATAAAAAATTCAATCTGTTAATTCAACAACCATTCGAATAATTTTAAATTGCAGTCAACAATCGCAATTGCATTCACAAACATAGTGTGACCGTAATTGCGGCTGCACCAGCCGCATATGCAAATAACTTTATGAAATATCAAGGATCACAACACAACTGTAACTACAATTGCAACGGTGCCGTCGGTGCTTATCATAAAAAAGAACATACCTTTTCAAAATTATCGAACAAGTTGTTAGCCACATCAGTTAATTGCTGCTTATCTTCAACTGGAGCAGCAGAGATAACCTTGTCAAAATCATAGTAGATGAAAGTTGATTTGAGTCTTAGGTACCTCCTAACATAGTTGAGTGTGTCTTGTGCAATCAAATCAGCCATAGCAAGAAGATCAAATGAATATTTCTTGATCCTAAAAACACTTCCTTTGGCTCCAATATTTGCCATGTAGAGTTTCTTCTTAAGAAAAGAACGTGTCCCCGTTTTCTCATTCGCAATATCTAACCAAATAATCATCACTCACATTGTCAGAACAACAACCCTGATTGAAAAGTAAACAGTTGCGAAAAACGCAAATAAAAAGAACACAATTTTTTTCCATAGTTCAGTCAATTATGCCTACGTCTCTGACTATAGAGTGACTACAGTGATTTCTATTATTCACGTTTCACGCTTAGGATTACATATTACAACATTTCAAAAAAAAGATTTACATTATTACAACTTTTGTTTAAATGTTGCAGTCTAGTTTACAACGTCAGCTCAAGCGACTTGCCTACTTACCAGTAAACTACGAGTAAGACCCAAGTTACCTGACAATACATGCTTCATAACAACATAGTAAAAGAAAGAACAAAAAACAAAAAACCAATCATAATTATCCAAATGACAATTGAAACATAAACATCAATAAAACATAAAAGCAATGAATTGAAATGCATGTATGCAAGCAAGAACAATACATAATTAACTTTTTCCTATGTAAATTAATTAGCTACACAAGAAAATTAAGCTCACTATTAGTAACAGTTGGTTCTTGAATAGGTCCTTCAACCCAAAATCCATTATCCTTAGCTAGTGAAATCTTCTCATTGAATTGCCAAGTAAGTACTAAAGAGACAAGACTTATTGCAGCTGCTCTTCTTGTAGTGTGAACAACTAATTGTCCTGTCTTAAGGGTACTTTGTGCATTTGGAACAAGACATGTTATTGGAGTTAAGGTTTTGGAAACTCCATGCAAGTTTGTTAGAGGAGCCATAATGGTGAAGAAACTATTCAAAATTAAGATAGAAAATTTATCAAAGGTTGGAAATAAAATTTTTGTGACATATCCATTTGGAAAATGTTAGTGCTATGGTGTCCACTAAGTGGCACTAGATAGGATATCATTATTAAGGATGCTTTTGTAATTTCATTTTTTAATTTTTTTTTTATGTAAATGGGCTTTATTTTTGGGCTAGTTGTTATGAGCATGAAAATGATTTACAAGAGTGGAAAATGAACCTCACATTTCATGGCCAAAAAACTAGAAACAAAATCCTCCCAACAAGTGGCTAATGTGTGTAATCAAATGCTTGTTAGTAATCACAGTCTCATTTATGTTCATTCAAATGTTCTTCATTAATTTTTTTTTGGTCAGGGCATTAATTTTTATTTTTTTATCAAGTAGCCTAGCGGCTAAAAAATCTATCATAAAGTGGATAAGTGGGATGACCAGGGTTCAAACCTGATTCTCTATATATAAAATATATAATGTTCTATCAACTGAGCTAAGCTCACGGGAGTGTGAGATTTTATGAACAAATGTTTATTCCAATTACTTATTACATATTAGGGTCTCCTTTTCAAGCAAAATTGAAAATAAAATAAGTAACTATATAGATGCCATGTCGTGTACACTATCTATTTTGACCAAATAAAATACAGTACTATACATATCAGAACTATACATACGATTTTTTTTTTATCTTATGATATCACAACTATACAATATTTTAAAAGTGTGTGTTTGGTTCTGTGGTGAAAAAAAAATAATTGTAATGAATTGATTATGTAAATTGATTCAAGCTAAAATTGCATTGAAAATAAAATAAAATAATTCATGTTTGGATACACTTAAGTAAAAGTTACCAGAACATTAAATTTCAGCGTGAAAATCAATTTTAAAATCAAAAGGTCATGCATAGCAACATTATTTTTTCTAGGTCTATGGATGTAGTTTTTAAAAGAATGAGCTTTGCAATCCAGGTAGCGGCACAATTTGTTGCCCGTTTACCTTCAATTCAATGTAATTAAATTATATATTTATAAAACTTTTAAATTCAAATAATCAATTCTAGCGATAGAATCAATTCTACTTTACAAAAATCAAACATATCAAAATCAATTCTATATATTCAGAATCAATTCTAACTCTTCTAAAATTTAAAATATTTAAATTTATAAAAATGTGTGAATTTTTTTATCAAATAATCTAGTGATCATGGTTTCACTCTTTAATTTAAGATAAATAAGTGGGTATTAATTCTAAATTTCGAACTCCAGTTGTTATATATTACAATGTCCCTATTTATGTTCATATATAGAGACAATATTTCTGGAATTTATCTACTCATAATATATTTTTTTTGACGCAAAGCTACTCATAATATTAGTACTTTTTAATTTGACCATTAAATTGGTAAAATTAATGTTTATAATGTAATAATTAAACTTAGAGTTACTATTATATTGATCAATAGTTTAATTCAACCTCTTGTTATTTACTCCTATAAATTTTCTTTTTACGCCCTTTGTTCTTAGAGAAAAGGAACCCAAGTAATAACTTAACTTAGAGTTACTATTTAGTCAAAAAAAAAAACTACTATTGATCAATAATTTAATTCAACCTTTTGTTATTTACTCCTATAAATTTTCTTTTTAAGCCCTTTGTTATTAGAGGAAAGGGACTTCAGTAGTCCATAATTCGAGGCGAATTCTGACATTAAGTAGTTTTAATCTCCTTTCAAACACAGTTGCAGAGGATCGAACCCTACTAAATTCATCACCAATCATCACTAAGTTTAATTACTCCTATAAATTTTAGTAAAACAACAAAGGTTACGTTAGATTTAAATTATTATTTAATTCAATGCATGAATCACGTTATTATGACCATTGAATTGCCTAAAGCAGAGGCCCTAGTTGAAAGTTTTTTTGCTGATCCTATCATATCATGTATACATCAATCTACAAAAATATCTTATTCAATATATCATGAAAATTAATGAGCATTTTTCTTGTGCAATTTTGCTCATACAGCTAATCATATTTTATTTATATATTATATGCATAGCCCCCTTTTGAAGAAGTAACAATAGCACAATTAGAACTAAATGGAGAGCCAAGAACATCTCAAAAAGTCTAATAAGGTTATCAAAATAGACTCAAAAAAATCATGGGAAAATTACATCTCTTATGCTACTAATCAAAATTACCATGTGAGTCTCCTTTGTTTATGTAAATTCATTTAACTTAAATCACTTTGCTTTTAATTGTTAATTACTACAATTGTTTTTTTAAGGAACCAATTTATGAGATAATTTAACTTAAACTATGTTTTTGAATTTGATTAGGTTGTGGTTCATTTCTCTGCTTATTGGTGTGTTCCATCTATAGTTATGAATCCTTTCTTTAAAGAATTGGCTTCCAACTATGAAGATGTTCTTTTTCTAACATTGGATGTGGACGAGGTTAAGGTAATTTAATTTATTCACACAAACTCACATTTATTTATTAAAATTAATAATTATGCTTGATTTGGTGTTATATATTTCTATGATTTGCCATTTGCTAAGACATGCAAGTGGTATCTAAAAATAAATTGTCCATACAAATTCATCCAAAGTGTTTGTATTCGGATTCCAAACATGTTTACTTGTTTGCATATACAAAATCCTAGTAGAGTATTACTTAAGCTTATCTCTAATCAAATCTTCAATAAAGATATATATTCAAATGTTCTTAACTTTTAACAATGGAACTTTTCCTTATAATATATAAAATGAAACTCTTTTTGAGATTATATATTTTTTCTTTGTCTCATATGCATTGTGAACAAACCTAAAAAAGTTTCTAGATCCTAGCTATTATCTCCTTTTTATTATAACAAATTAATCTTTTATTTGTTTTTTATTCCAAATTCTTTCTTAAGTTCCATAATGTTAACAAAATTGACATTTTTTGAGTGGAACGACCAAATAGCTAGACATGATACATCTTTAACATAAACTCAAAGAATGTCAACTTTATTCACGCTGTAAAATTTAAATGACCAATTTGAAAAGAAAAAAGAATAAAAGACTAATTCGTTACAATAAAATAATTTAGAGGACGGTAAAAACAATTTTACATATTTATTAATTGATATTGTAAGATCAATATAATTTCCAATTTAGAAGAAGAATTTAAAAATTTAATGTTTGAACCACTTTTTTCTATTATTGTGTATATTACATATATGTGGTTTATATATTGATCAGGAAATTGCCTCCAAGATGGAAATTAAAGCCATACCTACTTTTCTATTGTTGAGTGGTGAAACTCATGTGGACAAAATTGTTGGTGCAAATCCTGATGAAATAAAGAAAAGGGTTGATCATTTTATTCAATCAACTCCTTCCTAAAAATCTATCATGGGAAACATTGACATGAATAAGGAGTTTACTAAAGTTGAAACTATGGCATAGAACTATAGTATAGTGGCTGTTGTGTGTATGCTTGAATTAATGAGTATTTTAGGTATTTATTTTCATTTGTTTGTTATCAAGTGTTTCTCATTTAATATCTTTTATATTTGATGTGATTAATTAGTTTATATAGATAAAGAAATGAATTGAACTTGTTTGCATTAATAATGAAATTTTTTATGTTTTTGATAAAATGATTAATTTTTTTTGAATATGCACAGACATACATGATACATTGACATCTCATCTTATAGATCTATACTTATAGTAACTGAGGTTTAAATCTTTGTCACTTTACTTTGTGTGTGTAAGATTATGCTGATTTTGTCATTATGTTTATATACCAAAAAATAGTTTAAATGTCTACCATTATTTTTTTTATTTCCAATTTAAAATTAACAATCTCTCTCATTTAGTATGTTAGATGAAAGGTTGAGATTTAACCTCACAAAATTGAACATGAGAGAATCCAATGAGAAGTTAGAACACTAATAATGAGAATGGTAAAGTTTTGAAAATATAATAATGTGATAGCATCTCATTTCATGTGTTTAAATATACAAGATTTATCATACACACTAAATGATGTGGCAATATATCATTAATTATATATGAAAATATTTTTACACTTTATAAAAAAAATTGTATTACAAATTGTGTATGGAAATTAAACTCACAAATATATTTAAGGTGTTAGCTCAGTAATAAGAGTTTAACTTTATAATTTTATTGTTTATTTGTGTTTACAAGTTATTTTTATTGTTGTTGAGGGTCAAGATATTCTCAATTTTATTTGAGATATGAAGATCATTATATTATAGTCATTCCATTAAAAATTAAATTAATCATTATATGTGCTTATAGGGTAATATTTTGTCATGTGCAACATATATATGAAAGTAATGAATTCAATTCTATCATGACCAATCATATTTGAGACTTTTGTAATTTAATCGTATTTTATATGTAGAAATTATAATTTGAACTCTGAATTTAATGTTTTGTTTATTTATTTTTTAAGGTAAAATTTTAAATATTAAACTATTTTTTTTTTTGAACAGCACTATTAAACTATTTGATCAAATTAAAAAAAATTAAAAGTGTGTTGTGAACACTTTAATTTGTTTTGTTGTAACAAAATCCTTACTAAAGTCAACTTTCAAATTCAACACATAAATGTCTAACAAACAACTTGTCTCTCTGGCTGATTTCATAAATCGAAGTTAATATATTTTGGATTAGATTAGATATGGCTTTCAATAAATCAGGACAGCTTTCACATTATTAATTATTGGTTTGTTTAGAAAACAAAATTGAACCATTAAATTAAATTGACAAGATTGCTAAATCATGACTCAACTGTTTAAAAATGCTGTTTAAAAATGCTCAAACAAGATGAACTATAGCCAAACTTCTCAAATAATCAAACCATCGACAACAATGTCGGTGAACGTTCAAAACAGTTCAATAAATTAAACCATTTAAAATAATTTAATTTTTATAATATTAATTGTTAAAATTTTAGATACTCAAATGATATTTGGATTCGCCGACGGATCCAAATAGTCACTATGAACAAATGATGATTTAAACTTATTATAAAAAAAAAATATTAAAGATACAAAGTTATATATATATATATATGGTGTTGTTTGATGAATGATCCCACTTAATGAGATAATATTTGATTTTTGTTGTTGAATTTATAGTTGTGACTTGTGAACACATCTACTTGTCCACTTTTTTATGTTGTGTGATTGTTCAACGTGTTCTGATAATTTTGCACAAACATTACTTGTGGGAATTAATATTATGGAACATGTTAAACAAGCTTGATTTTATTTTCTGCTTTAGAAAAAAGCTTGGTTTAATTTTGACCAAGCAAAGCAATACCTAGAAAGTGTGGTGGAGATGGTGACATGTTAGCAGTTACTGCAAACGAAATTGATATGCACGTTTTTATCCCTTGCCAAATTTGCTAGTAGTAATTAACTTCTATACTTCTCTATCAAATTAGGAAATCTTGGATAATCACAAAAATTTGGACAAATAATAATTAATTAATGTGTATTTTCCGTCAAAAACAGTTAAGTAATTTGTATTTTTATGTTGCAATGGGATTGAGACTGTCAAAATTCGTTCTGAACCGAATTAACCGACTTAATGAACATATATTAGTGGTAAAAACAAAAAAAAATGATTTTGATCTGAATATCAGAGTTCGATCGCCGCAATTGCATTTGAGAGATGTTTAGAATCACCTAATTTCAAAATTGATCGTCGATTCAGATTAATCAGTCCAATAAACTAGATATCAGTAGTAAAAACTAAAATAACTTCACATGTATTATAGATGCTTAATTGTAATTTGTATGTATCACTTTACCTTTTCTTTTTTTAAATTTTATGAAATAGAATGCTATCTAATTACATATATATTTTTAAAATATTTTAAATTGTATGATTTGATGATCCACATGAACAAAGTCATTCATCATCAGATTGAGTTTCACAAAGAAAATTTCCCAACACAAACTGATAAAATTCAATTAAGTTGAATCCCTAAAGTGGAATCACAGATTTATGCATAATAAAAAAGTTTCAATTATTAAGTCACAAAAAAATTCTCAATTATTAAATTAAGATCAAATAACTCAAATCATATGATAATAAAATTAATATAAAACACTATTAACTAAAATTGAACAGTTAAAATTCTAAATAAAGTCTTTAGTTTATAATTACTGTGTCAAATTTATTTCTGCATCCAATCCGAGTGGATTGTTTATTTTTTATTTTGTCTAGATTATACTATTCATCACTCATCACCGAACACAGCTATCTCGTTGAATTGAAAGTAATTTAAATGATAAAATAATTAATCCAAAAATTTAAAACTACTATATACTTAAAGTAAACATTGAACTCTCGATATTTATTCAAAGAATGATAAACTCCAACCACATAACCGCACTCTCGAATTAAGTGGATATTTTATTTAGTTTGAAAAAGAATGTAAAGTGCACTTGCAATTAGTTAATGTCACAAAAATTTCCATTTTCTTCGTATCTCATCACATCAATCTCACTCTCACACGCATAAGCATTTGATTCCCATTTTATTATCACCAAAAAATACAAAAGATATTTTTTATTCAAAAAATAAAAACCCAAAAACCACTCTTTTTTTCTCAACCCTCAAACGTGCTTTTCATTTTTTCAACCTTCTTCACTCTCTCTCCAAAATAAATAAATCACTTCATTTAAAAAAATAATAATAAATACAAAATAAAACAAAAAGAAAATTCTCTCTCATCACCACCGGGAAAATTCACAAAATTTTCCGGGAAAATTTCACTGCACTATGGTTTCACCGGAAAACACCAATTGGCTTTTCGATTACACTTTGATTGATGAAATTCCGGTCACCGTTGATGGCTCCTTCAACTTCACGTGGCCCCCACCACACCCCTCCAATGTTGGGTGGGTAATTCAAATTCTTTGATTTTTCCCCTTTTTTGAATTAGGGTTTGTGGTTGATTTTTTGGGTTTTTTTGTAAATTTTGAATTTTTAGTGTTTGTTTGAAAAAAATTGTGATTTTTTGTTGGAGAAGTGTTTTTTTAGGTTTAGTTTTAGCAAAAATTTGTGATTTTGATTGGTGGTGTTGTGAATTTGTAGTAGAATTTGAAGCTAGATTGAAAATATAAGTGTTATAGTTGCAACTTTTGAATTTGCTTAATGTTGTTGGAAAATTTTGTTTTGTATATGTTGGTGAATTTGATTGTTCCCTAAGTTGTCTGTGTTTTGAAATTGATTATCTTCATCCTTTGTGTTATGGAAAATCGCGAACAAATGCGACCGTAATTAATTACAGTTGTGATGTAATCGTGGAAAGTTATGGTTGCCATTCGTTTACGTTGGATTTTAGATAGAGTTTAATTTTGATACACTGGTAGTTAATCGCTACCGATCATATGTGTGAGTTTAAAAGTAGTTATGATTAAAGTGAAATGTCTCTTATGATGATATGACGATGTAAAACAATATTACACCGACACTAACGCTGTATAGAAATTAAATCTTTTTATGTTTTGGTTTGAGAATGAGAAATAATTGTGCTATGTATACATTTTTTTCATCCTGCAGTACTTATTTACTAAGTTGTGCTTCTGTTTATTGTTACTATCTGTTCCTAGTGTTGAAGTGGATGGCTCTTTGGGGGATTCTGATGGTATCAAAGATCCTGGTTCGAAGAAGAGGTACACTATTTTGTTTTAACTTTTATTTCTTATTAAACAAGTTAGGTAATAACTTAATATTAATAAACACGTCACTTAATCTACAAGTGTAGTGTAGCCACTTAGTATCAAGTAGCTTACAGGTTTGAGGTAATATAATTCGAGTTAAATGGGCAATTTAACATGATTTTGAAGTGAAGATAATAAGCGATAGCAGCATTCATTGAGTGGCATCAATAAAAAAATTTCCCTAACAAATCCTATTGCGTGTATATTATTTATCTTGCCTAAGTATGGCAGTAATTTATTCTTCGCCGTTTTCGGAACTACCCCTTCCAAGTCCTCCAATCTTTTTTCCCTGCTTAAAGTCTTGAATCTCTCGATTGCTCTTAAAGATGAGTTAATCCAATCCAGATACTTGTTATTAGAAAAAGTTATCCCATATATCTAGTTTTTCTTGTTGCAGGGGTAGATCGGATTCATGTGCTCCTTCCAGCTCTAAGGCATGTCGAGAGAAGTTGCGGAGGGATAGGCTGAACGACAAGTAAAATTTTCAATCTCAACTATCTTGCCTTTTAACCTTCCTCTTTACCCGGTGGGTTTCTTTGTAGATATGCATTTGGGGCATGTATCTAATATGATCGACATTGATAGGTTTGTTGAATTAGGCTCCATCTTGGAGCCTGGAAGGCCTCCCAAAACAGACAAGGCAGCAATTCTGATGGATGCTGTCCGTATGGTGACACAGTTGCGAGGTGAAGCCCAGAAGTTCAAAGACTCAAATTCAAATCTCCAAGAGAAGATTAAAGAGTTGAAGGTGAGACCTCTATTTTTATACAGTAATTTTCTTTAGGAGATGGAAGAACTTTACGGAAGGCCCATATTCTAGATCATTTCATAATTTTCATTTCCCATGTTTTTTACTTTTAACAGTAGTACCTTGTTGTATCAGTGGCTAAAATATCAGTTTGACCTTATATAATACTTAATATTTAATTCTATCTACTATGCAGACCGAGAAGAATGAACTCCGTGATGAGAAGCAGAGGCTCAAGGCTGAGAAAGAGAAGTTGGAACAGCAGGTGAAATCAATGAATGCCCAACCCAGTTTCTTGACACACCCTCCTGCGATCCCTGCTGCATTTGCTCCACAAGGCCAAGCCCCTGGAAACAAGTTAATGCCTTTCATGAGTTATCCAGGAGTTGCGATGTGGCAATTCATGCCACCAGCCTCCGTGGATACCTCACAGGATCATGTACTCCGTCCACCAGTCGCCTAAATTGGCGCTGTACAATTTTTTGGGATTCCATTATGGCCTATAAAAGTTGTATTCCTTCCATATACACTCTTGCCTTTTAGTTATTTAATATGTATTCTCTAACTGGTACTTTCTATTATGAAGTCTGATACTGTTGTGAAGTAATGCTGGTATTTATATGTAAATGTTAATAAGCTTGTCTACCTGTCTTCTCTAGGCTTTAATCTACATTGCTGGTTTTTATATATTGATAATCAAGTACAACAACATCATGTTACTTTCGATTAGTCCACAAAAACAGAATAATGCAATCTTGCAAACTGCTTTGTTTTTAAGTTTGTAGAAAACTCATTTTTCAGCAGAAGAAAAGTATTGACTAAATAAGCCTAATGTAAGTTTCTTCATAATCACAACGATAGATGTTTCGACAAGATGGACTTGTTTATCTAAAGTGAACAGTTCTTGATAGTAACGTAAGTAATTTCAATCGTTAATTTATTTATTAAAGTTAACCTTGCTTACTTAATATCAACTGTTGATGAACAATTTACCCATTAAAGATTGATATTATGATACATTTATAATTTATTTTGTGTGTGTACTTAACATTAATTGTTGTTTTGTTTATGCAAGAAAAAACATATTAAAGCTAGCAAATTTTCTTTTTTTTTACTAATTTTGATTAGTTAAATTTTTCATTTTATCTTTCAGGGTAAATTGTTCATTTTAAATTAGTTAATATGTATTTATTTAGTTTCCATTTCATAAATATTTTAAATTATATCTTTGTTAACTCTACTTTTTCAATGACAGTAGGATTGAAGTTACAACTATTATCCTCCACCATTGGTTGAACTATTGTGAGGCTGTGAACAAGAGGTACATCTTCATATCTTATCCTGATAGAACTTTAGAACAATTGTTTCATATCAAGATCATCACATCTTGCTTCTCTGTTTAAAACCTTAAATGGCATCATCATCATCATCATTATCATCCTATCTTCACACAACTCATTCACAATCTACCAAAATTTTCAAGCCATCACCATGCATAACTGCATATTCCAATACCAAATATACATCAATCTCATTTCATACTCATTATATATGCAAACACTATCATATATCATGCATCCCCTTAAGTCCTACCATTCACCTTAAAGCTACTTCCACACTCATTCACTCTTCACTTTCTTCCCCTAACCCACCAATCTCAAAGGAAGATGCTATACTTCAAGCAAAAACATCCCTTTCAACAGCCTTAGAGAAGCCTCTTAATAATCCAAAACTAATAGGAAAAGTTAAGAAACTGAAACAACCTAAATTCCGGGTTGAAATTCCGGTCATCGATGACTCGCCGGATTCACTTTCCAAACTTGCTCTTGATATTTTTGGGGACATGTCCATCAAAAGAAAAGGTTCTTCAATTAAAATCTTAATCATTTGGCCTAATCCTAGCTTAAAAAAAGATGCAACTTTTGCTTTTGAGTCTTTGTCAAGCAACAACATAGTTGAACACATTGACATTGTTTCAGTTGCCAAAACTGATCCCAGAATCTTGAGTTTGGCTGATGTGGCGATATTTTTGGTGCCAGAGAGTTCACAATTGTCAGTGGTGAAAATGGTGAGTGATGCTTTTAATCCAAAGCCAGTGGTTTTGTTAAATCCAAAATGGGCATTTGAGGAAGAGAGTAACTTTGGTAATCTAAGTGGTTTTGTGAGTTCTTTTGAAGTGGTTTATTCTTTTATGGGATTAGAGGTAAGAGGGTTATTGAGCAAAAGAAAAGGTGTGATTTTTAAGTATGTGAGAGATGGGGTTGGAAGTGGAGAGAGATGGAATGTTCTTGTAGAAGAAGGTGATGAAATGAAGGTGGTTTCTTCATTCAAGGTTAGGCCGAGTATTGGTGAAGTTGAGACCGTTTTGTATAATCTGATGGCTATCAATTCGCCGATAACGAAGTCTGCAAAGTTCTTCAAGGGATTAGTATCTAATGTGACAGGGAAAAAGTAAATGAAATTGAAGCGATGATCTTCAAGGTATTTGATTCACATGAATTGTCGATAAAATATGTTCAAGAGAATGTAGAGAACTACTATGAGGCTATGACTGTTTTTATGAAGATAGCATGTAGTTGTACTCACCAATTTTGAATGAGAAATCACATTACTTTCAAGGATTATAAACCTTAAGTTCTTGATATTCTACATATAGTGATAAACATAATTAAACATGTGTAATTCTGTAACATTTGATTTCTTGTTTTTCTAGCTAGAGTTTGAACTTAGATTCTTCTGAACGATTTGTTCTTAACTGAAGCTCATAAACCACTTGAGTTTCATCACTCGGTTACGGTTGTTCTCGTGTAATTGCAAGATACAAATGCTTAAATGTGAAATACATGATAAGAAGATCTCTTGTTAGCTTGATATAGTTTATGTAAATAGAAACAAAATTCGATAAAACGGTCCTCTGGTCTCTCTTTTATTTCATCATCTAGTAAAAGCTAGTTGATAAACCTTGAGGCCTAAAGTTTTTTTGCCAAAAAAAGCTGTGTTGTATTATTATTATTAATACATATACATACATGATCTACAAATACTCAATACTTACAATATGGATTTAAGAGAAAAAGAATCTGAGATTTTCAGCAGAAGAAAATGAGTTAAAAGTAAATTTTTAAAGCAAGAAAGGAGCATCATGTCATATCATTGTTGTCTCTGTTGTCATGGAAGGTCTCTAATGAGTGGAAGAAGAACTCTCTCATTTTCTATTTCCCTTGTATTCCAAACACCATTTCTTCAACTCATCAATAAGAAGTCATGGCTTTTTCCCTATCATTTTCTAATGTGACAGCTTTTTATGAACTTATCTGAGAAATCGACATATTTTGTCCACAATGATCTTAGTTGTGGAAAAGCTATGTCTAACCACGGCTTTGCCCTGCCATTGAAATGGATGACACCAGCATTCTTAACATCGGCGAAATTTGTATTTTCTTGATATCCTAATCCAAGCATATGCCAGAAAGGATCTATAATGTGGACATGACCATGAAATGCTATCAATCCAGGAGGTAATGTTCCTAGCTGCCATAAACTCAGGTCTGATTTAATATTCTGCATAAAGCAAAATAAAAATGTCAATATTTTGTCATGTAAACTATCACTTTTGATTTGAAACTCAGTTTTAATGACTTATTTGAAGTATACAAAATGTAGTTTGACTCTTTTATTTTATGCTTGTCTTTATTGTATTATTGTTGAAGGCCTTGGCGCAACAATTGAAGTTTCAGCGGCGTGATCAAACTCGTGCAAAAACAAGGTAATGCTGCCTAAATAGATCCACAATAGGGTTCTATTTGGATAAACAAACTCATTAAGCACTTGTAACACAAGTGCTTATGTATAAGTTATTTCTATAAATTGTTTCATAAGCTATCCCAGAGAGATTATGAAAATAAGCTGAAAAGAGCTTATGAACATGTCATAAGTTTTTTTTCATAAACTCTTCCAAGCAGTCTCAGAAGTGCTTATGCTAGTAGATAAGCTCAAATAAATCAATCCAAACAGACCCTAGGTCCGACTTTTCTTCGGACCACTTTATGGTCGAAGCTCTATAGCACAGTTATCCATTTTTCTATATATATTATGATAGAATGCAAGACACACACATACCTGTGCGACCCAATAATGATATGTATTGCTTATATTGGTCTTCCTCCAAGCCTCCAAATCAAAAATGTTCATGCCATAGGCCCAAGCACATTCACTAGGATTGAAATTTTCAGATATTAGAGGGTGAGAAAAGTTCAAATAGCTTTTCAACCTCTTTGACATCACAAACTTGTCTTCTCCGTTGCATGTTTCCACTGCTCCGTTTACTTTTCCATTCATGTCAATGTCCCACAGAGGTGTAAGATCAGTTTGTACCACAATATCATCATCGAGGAAGACCAACTTGTTAAGACTTGGAAACAACTGTTATGAAAAAATGTTAAGTTATTAAAAAAATTACATAGTTATAAGCTATAAAATAAATTAGTTGCTATGCTATTCCTTTTACCTCTGGTAAATGTATCCGAATGTGGTTCATCACTGAATTGTACTTAGGACTAAGTGCTTGTAGTTTTGATGCAATAACATTTGGCTTCTCAGAGGTATTTGCAACTATAGCTGATGAACCTCCTCTAAACTGTGACCGCACCTTCTGATCTTTCTCCATTGCTTCTAAAACAGGTACCTTTCCTTTTGTGAACCAATCAAAATGGTGCAATGGCTTGACCTCAATCACAGCAGGCGTTAAAGGATGCAACGAGAACCAAGCCTGCATGGGATAATAAGTCTTTCGGTCTGTAATTATGTGTATAACAACATTCCTAGGTCTCAAAGAGTTGCGAACAAGTGACGTTGCAACCACTGAGGCGGCTAGCACATTATCTGAGGCTAAGACAAAGTGGAAATAGGAATTGTCGACAAGGGCAGGGACTAGTTCTGCAGACGGTAGCTGAAGGCGTGCTGCTGCATTGTTCGTATGCTCATGTGCCAACCTCAAGTCAAGACAATGAAGTTGTTTCGGTATGCTGCTTGATGCTACATGGCGATATAGATACTCTTGGATTTTGGCCAACCTAGTCCTTTGTTCCATAAGGGTCACCTAATAAATGTTCATTTTTCATTATTTCATACTTCAACTTGAAAAAATGTAAGAAAATTCACTAGAATGATTTCATCTAGCTTAAAATAAGAGAAGATTAGTACCATTTCTCTAAGTTTAACTGCAAATGTTTTAGCATCATATCCACCTTCCTTCATTTTAATCATGAACTCTTCTAAAGTTTGTGGAATATCAAACCTTCCCTTTAGTTCATCATTGTCAAGAGGTTCATCTAAAGTTTGGTATATCACTTCTGGGACCTATCAAAAGCCATGTCATTTTCAGCCACCAATAGAAAATCAAATTAAATAATTAAAAAAATTGAATCAAATGGCGATAATATTCGGCCTATCAGAAGCGTCGAGAGATTACCATCGATTCAGGTCGTCTACCCAAAATCCGCGGCCCTAACTTTTTTCCTAGACAACCTGCAAATACATACTGATATAAGTCTTGAACTTACTAAAAAATATCAGTTTTTATTTTTTATTTTTTAAAATGCAGAACATAAAGCTAAATCTAGAATCTGAAGCTTGTTATTCAAATATGTAATTCATGTTTTAGAATTGTAATTATAAGTTCATTTATTATATGTATGGTCAATGGTAATATGAATTTTTACTGTTTTACCTTATTTATTTTATAATGGAAAATTTATATGGTAAAGCTTAACTATTCCATTTGTACAAGATTAATAAAGTCTAGTTCTGACAAAGTGATAATATAAATAAACTCTTATTAGATAGTAGTATTTGTATTTTTGTTTCATGTGTCTTATGTTACAGATTCACAGTTTTCACTTGGATCTTGCAGTGGATAGGGTGAGATATAATTAAAAAAATAAATAAATATTAATACATATTCTGATCAAATAATCAAACTTAGTATCAGCTAAAATTTAAAAATTAACAAACTAATGTATATGGCTATATGCACCTATAGTTATTTAATCATAACCATCGATTGAAGATCAAACGGCTCATATTCCGAATTGTTTCTAAATCCAATTTACTGAGTTTAAAATATGAGTCATCTGATATTCATTCAATTATCCTAACTTTCTAACTACGATGAATGCGTGATATTGTGACTGCAGACAACCTAACTAAGCGTGTACGCGTAAGAGAAAGACATGGAAGAGAGGTTACCTATGGTGGAGCACTTGTTTTCACCATCAATGCCATCAACAGCTGTTAAAACAAACACAAACCTCAAAAGAAAAGTGAAGAACAAGAGTGAATAAAACATCATCCTATAAGAAAGACGCTTCGACACAGCTTTCACTTTGATAAACTCTTTAAGTCCTTTGCCAGGTAAAACAGTAACATGCCTCAAACTTGGAGATATATGTAACTGCATTTTTGTTCAAAATCCAAAACACAATGATGAAACAAAACACACACACACAATAAGAGGAATCAAAAATGCAAAAAAAACAATGTCAAGTTATGCTGTAAAAGGAAGGTTTTGATATATGTATGTTATTGATCAAAAGGTTGCTATCTTTTACCTAACCTTGCTTAGCATTTGGGTCAGGCATGTCAAAATGGTGTTTGAGATATTTTTAATATATTATATATTTTTTTGGTTGTTAAAGAGAAAGAGACATTGGACTAAGAAGAAGAAGATGATGTTTTGTTCAAGTTTTGTATATTAATTGGCTTGGTTTTGAAGGTGAAAAAAAATTAGAAAATGTAACATAAGGTTTTTTGTTTGGTGAATTGGTGTGTATCTATCTATGTATGCTTGGCTTTGCCTCAACATGAAGGATTTTATTTAGTATATAGTTTTGAATGTGACATAAAATTAACTTGTATATGGAAAATGACACTCTCTCTGTCTGTGGGTTATGGTTGAGGACGTGGTACTTGGAGTGATAATACAGGAAGCTTTTCTTTGTTTTTTTTTCTTCTTTTCCTCTCTTTGGTAATATCATTGAAGGTTTAGAAAGAATTTAACTGTGTAAAAAATGCTATTTATTTGCTTTTTAGTCCTTACAATTTTTTATTTTATTTTTTGCTTTTATTCCTATTTGTTTTGTTTTAGTTCAACAAAATTTATTTCCAACAAAATTTGTTTATATTAATTTATTTTTGACAGGTTGTTTATATTTTTGTCTTTTATCAAGTAGTTTAATGTTGTCCCTGTAAGATAACTCAAGTGGTAAGAGTTAAGGTTTGAGGGACTTATGGGTTAGATAGAGGGAGATTCATTGATCAATTCTTAAAGGGAGTGTGTAGTTTATTTTTCCGATATACCATAACAAAAAAAGTAGTTTAATGGTTACAATCTCACCTTTAAATAGTGAGTGTACTAGAGTTTGAAAAGTGGATTATATATATTACATACACAATGTTCTTATTAACCGAGTTATGCTCCTAGAAACGACAGATATGAGGTTTGGGTAACTCAATTGGTTTGAATTACTGGTCAAAAGAGTTAAAATGTAAAATGATTATAGTTCAAATTCAGTAAAGGAGAAAACTACTAACATTAACAATTAATTACTGACTTTGGCTGTTATCATAAAAACAATATTTTAAAAAAATGTCAAAAAATATATTTTAAAAAACTAAAATTGAATATTATAGGCGGGGTCCAATTTGAATATGCGTAAAATTTACAAGAATAAACCAAAACAATAATCAAAAAGCAAAAAGTAATACATTTCCAATGATGAAAAACAAAAAATATTATATTTACATGGACCAATATCAACTGTTTATTCCTCCTTTTGCATCCTTCTGTATTGTATTTTTTTATTATTAATCAATCAACTATTAGATTAAGGGGTTATTCAATTGGGATTTTAATGGATTTTAAAAGACTTTTTTATGATAAAAAAGTCTTGAAGATTTTAAAAGACTTTGTGGGATTATATTGATTTTGTGAGATTTTGAGAGACTTGTTAAAAAAACTTTTGCTTATTTTTTATAAAAGTCTTGATTGAATAACACAAGATTTACTTACTTTTTTAAAAAGTCTTGATTGAATAACACAAGACTTTTTTATCATAAAAAAGTCTTTAAAGTCTTTTAAAATTCATCGAAATCCCAATTGAATAACCCCTAAAACGAGAGAAAAGACAGCATGTAAAGTACATGAGAAGATCTAATTTCGGTTGAATAGTTCAGCTGATTTAAGCTAAAGGGTTAAAAATGTTTAAGGAGTAAGAGTGTAAAATGATCAGGGTTAAAATTCAATGAAGAGTAAAATTAAATATTTATTTTTGTCAAAAAACAAATTAAATATTTTATATATATTATAGTGTCCAATTCAAATATGCATTGCGTCAAAAAAAAAATTCAAATATGCATAAATTTTGCAGAACAAAGATCAAAAGAAAAGGTAATACATTTGCAATGATTAAAAACAAAAAATAATATATTTACATGGACCAGAAAATATTAAGACATGTGTTCAAAAATAAGGTTGTTCAAGCACTTGTTAAATGTTTTAAAGAAGAAGACATCATAGAGGGTTAATTAGCAATTAGGAAAAGTTTGTTTGACTTGATTCAATATTATTGCTGAATTGTCTCTATTAATAAATAATGTTAGGTGGAAGAAGTTCTGTCTTATCATTGTCAAGTTTATTGTCACCAATTCTGTCCAGGAGACACTAAACAAAACTTTTGCAACCATGTCCCTAAGAACTAGCCGAATTTCTTTCACAAATTAGAGAAATAGTACTAACTACTCCCTCCCTCCGTCTCAATTTAAATGTCATAGTTGACAATTTCACACAATTTAAAAAAAATATGTAAATATTGTTAAAAAAAAAATTGTAAATGAAAGAGAGAGAAAATGACTTTTACTAATATATTCTTTATTTTTATTGGTAGTAGATATAGGAATACTAAAAGGTGATCTTTATTTGCATGTATTTTTTCTCTCACATAATTATTACTTAAAGGATAAAATAGGAAAAATCAATGTTATAAATAGTATAAAACATTTATTTGCTACAAACAATTTTGGTAAGTAGAACATTTATTTTGGGACGGAGGATAAGAAACTCTAATAATTCAGAATTCGGGACGAGTTTTGACATTAAGTAATTTCAATTCCCTTCCATTAACAAAGTCCAACATCAATCTTTGTAGCATTTTTTATGAATATTATAGTAGGTTTTTATAAAAATTAATGGAGTCAATACATTAAAAATTAAAATACTTAATTTTTCTATAAATAATTTTTTAAATAAAATCTTTAAAAAAATTCTTCCCATTAGCAAAACCCTACAAATTATCCTCCAATAAATTCCTTGAAGTATTTTGATTTTATAATTCATTGAAGTGTTTTATAAAAATTAGCATAAATAAGTCTAATTTACATCTAGATGAATTTTAATAATTTCATTCCAAACCTTCTCTTGCTTTGCACCCATCCTATATGCAATATATTGCCATGGATTTAAATAATTTTAAGTGCACATTAGCTTTTCACCTGCATTATATAAAAATGAAAATTACATTTTATCTGTGATTATATGCTAAAATTTAATGCAAACACTATAGTAAAAATAGCTCATATAATAAAAAGTTGTAGTAACATTTGATACGTTGTGCCTCATGTTCGAACATATAATTCCCCACTTTTCAGCACTTAATTAGTATGTGAGTTTTTTTTTTATCAGGTAGTTTAACGACTAGAAATTCACCCCTTAAAGGTGAATAAATGAATATACTAGGTTCGAACCCCAGTCCCTGCATCAATGTGCAATGTCAATTATGAATTGAGCAGAGACTCATGAAAGACACTATGTTCGAGTTTTATCACTAGGCCCTTTAAAACCTCAAAACTCACATTATAAGAAAATTTCATGTAATTTGACCCTTCTAGAATTACTATTGTGATATAACAAAAAATTGAAGAAAAAAAAAACTTCACTTATACATATGAATTAACATAATAGGTAAAAAAGGATTAAGATATATATGGTTAAATTGGTACCTGTTCTGTGAAGATATCATCACTTTCTTAGAAGTGAAACATAGTTGCTGTTTCTAAGGTCAAACAAAAGGAACAAAGCTCCCTTTGAGTACATAAAAGTCCTTTCATGTCAAATTCAAGAAACTACTATAAATTGAGGTATACATGTTGCAATTCATATGTTGTTGTCAAAATCATTTTCCTTAATCAAGTTTATAAAGATACTATAATAACACTAGAGTAATAAGAAAGGAGGAATTTTGAAATTTCGTCACTATGGAAATTTTTTTGGAAAATGATTAATTAATATTCCATAGCTAGCTAGTTTGCTCATATTTGGAACATACTTTAGGTTCTTTTATCTTAGTATTTGGATCTTGAGATAATTATTTATTGTATCTCAAAGTCACTAGCTAACAAAAATTGGAATATACATATTTTTATTTTATGATAGTTGGAAATTTTTTCTAACTTGGGAATTTTCACCATAGGATATATTATGACAAAATTTTATTCGTCTTTACAATCACCGTTTAGAAGAATTCGAGTCATATATATATATATATATGCTATATAATGCAGCATCCGTAAGTTCAATTTATGCATCTATTTATTATGAACCTGATTACCTGAATTTTTTTTGACATCTAGCTAAAAACTTTGACACATTAATTATAGTCACGTTATTTTTTCAGCAAATAAAATGATTGATTACAAGTGTAACCAAAAAAATGGTGATTACAAATATTAACAATTTTTCTATATGAAAATTAATTTATTGCAATTAACATAACACATAAGCACATTATATAAAAAATACCTGTAATTAACAACGATTATTAACATTTGGCTAAAAAACAAATAAAAATATTATTATGTATTAATAGTGCATACTTTTTTGATTAAGTGCATACCAAACTTTTGTATGTTGATTAGTTATATATTGTTCAAATATTATCTCTCGCAAAAAAGAGAGAAAAAACTTAATTATTTAATTACTATTTATTGAGTCACTTTATATTTGTACAAGTAAATATTGATATCGGGGATTAACTTTAAATTATGACTTATAAACATTATTTTTACAAACTCTATCAATATTAAAGAAAAGGACATGGAGATACGTAACTCATCAAGTTCCCCAAATGGATTCAACTCAAGTGACCTCTCAATACATATTTTGATGATGTGAATCATTTATGTAGCATGTTCATAACTTAGTGTAATATTATTCCCACACACATGATTTTATACATATTCATCTAGTTTTTATAGAGTTTTTTTTTTTTTTGACTAAATGTCTTGGAAGTTGGAAGTTGGAACACATATTCAAATGCATAATTATTTACTTTTTTACATTTAATGTGTATTTTTTTTGCATTAGACTATTTTGGCTCCCAAAAATGTCCAAGTTATCTTGGACCCAGAATTTAATTTAGTGTAGTTAATGTGTGACGCAGTAACGCACTTGAACTGTCTGATCACAATCAGATGAAGGATTTTTAATGATTATTTTTTTAATATTTAATCTAAACCATTTGATCATAAATGAATGGTCAAAATTTAAAATTGTGTGAAACTGTGTACTTTCTCAATAACAGTTAATCCAAATTTCTTGGATGCTATGCTGCTTATTACCGGACCACATAAAAGTAAATGGTGAAAAGGGACAAGAGGTAGTTTTATGAGAGTTTATGGAGAATGACTTGGATGACAAGAAATACCATTTCTACTTTCTAGAGTGTCAATGTCTTTTGTATATAAAGGCTATTGACCACAACCATTTCATACGTAATGCATTTTGCATATATTAGTTGAAGTCCTTTGATGGATAATGGATTTTTAGATTTTCACCACCAGTTTAATCTAATTCGGGAATCAGTTCTGACATCAAGTAGTTTCAGCCCTTCTTAACTAACAATTGGTAAAATATATTAAAAAATATATGAATATGATATTCTTTAAATGGTTATTATATGATATGAACAAAGTTGAAGTCCTTTGATGGATAAGCTTTTTTAAAGTCATGGTCTTTGACTTTAACTGATTATTTGCAATAGCAATTTTTTTTATCATAGAAAAACCCATTCAAAATCATTAATTGTCAAGATTGTTGTACAAATGATAATAGTATGATCACAAATTTAAAATAGTAATATATTTGTAATATGATCACTTTTTAAAGCCACATGGTTATTCCTTAATATTATTTGCTCCTATTTTTTACTCATATACCAAGTTCTATAATAACTTATTTCTTACATTTTTTTCTTCTATAAGCTACTTCAAACATATTGGCCACCGATAGATTGAAGAGACTTCATCTTGTATTTCTACCGTTTTAAATCAAATTTGATGTTTAATTTATTATCAAGTTTTCGTTAATGAAATTATCTTTTTACGCTAAAAAATATCTATATTGGTCACTTAACACTTCAAATTTTGCTGCACCCAATCATTACCTTATAAATTAGCCATCTTATCCCCCAAAGATATTCTAAGGAATATTTAATACTTATTTTGAAGATTTTTTTATTTAGTTATAGTGAAATGAGATTTATGAGAATGACATGTTTTGTTGGATACTCTTCAACTGACAAACTTAATAATATCTAGATAGAACCACTTACACATTTTCACTTCAAAAAACAAAACCTAGCCCCTATTTTATTTGTCAAGCCAATGCATCATTATATATCATAATCAAAATTATCAAATTCAAGAGTTTAGATAAACTTGTAAAGCCTGCATATATAGACTTGACTCAAACTCTAGTCGAGTCTGTAAATTCAACTCCAACTCTTTTGAAGTTTGCGTAGACTCGATTCATAAACACTAAAGTTTGCACAAGCTGCATAAAGCTTGCACAAACTCGACTAATAAACTCTAGTCCAGTTTATGTAGATCTCGACTCCAACTCTTTTGAAGTTTACAAAGACTTGTTTCATAAACTCGTACAAATTTTGCACAAGTTGCATGAATTATACATTTAAGATGAGTTTGTTATTGAGTTTACAAATTACAGGACTTAATTCTTTTAATACATTTTCACTTCAAAAAACAAAACCTAGCCCCTATTTTATTTGTCAAGCCAATGCATCATTATATATCATAATCAAAATTATCAAATTCAAGAGTTTAGATAAACTTGTAAAGCCTGCATATATAGACTTGACTCAAACTCTAGTCGAGTCTGTAAATTCAACTCCAACTCTTTTGAAGTTTGCGTAGACTCGATTCATAAACACTAAAGTTTGCACAAGCTGCATAAAGCTTGCACAAACTCGACTAATAAACTCTAGTCCAGTTTATGTAGATCTCGACTCCAACTCTTTTGAAGTTTACAAAGACTTGTTTCATAAACTCGTACAAATTTTGCACAAGTTGCATGAATTATACATTTAAGATGAGTTTGTTATTGAGTTTACAAATTACAGGACTTAATTCTTTTAATACATCTTTTTTTTGTGTTCCTATAAACTAAATATATCTAATCAAGCCAATGATAATGATAGGAAATCAATTTAATTAATTAATAAAAGAAAGGAAAAAAAAGCAAAGAAAGCAAAGTGATGATTCTATTATTTACAAATTGAAAACTAATTATTGATATACAAATTCTGTCTGTCATTTACAATGTCAAACAGAAAAAGAAACCCAAAGCAGTATCCACAAATTTCCATAGTAGTCAATCCACTACTCCTCAAGCTTCTCTACCTCTTCAACCATAATATAAACAGTGTTAATTAAGCCTCCAGTGCCAAATCAAAGAATATTTCCATGCCTGAATCAACAAAGGACCAAACAAAAATGAAAAACAACAAAAAATATGCAAGCAACAAGCATAATGAATATCGATATGATCCATTTACGACAGGTGTCAAACTCGTGTACTTGACCTTTTGTTAACTTTTTATAGAAAATGAATCTAACCGATCCAACAAGTTGGATCACATTGTATTATCTTGATGATCATGTGTATGATATAATAGTATATGTTTACTTGAGACTTGTTTGGATTGGTTTATTTGAGTTGATCTACTGGCATAAATACTTCTAGTGCATGTTTGTTATCACGGTGAATATGTCAGAATCACAGGGACTCGCCGTGATTTTTCAGAAGCTACAAAGTGTAGCTTTTCACGGTGGATTACAGTGATTCTGACATTCCCACCGTGATACCAAACATAGGCTTTGGTTGAAATAGCTTATTGAAACAACTTTATGACATATCCATAAACTGTTTTTTGTTTATGGTAAGCTAGCTCTCCATAATAGCTTATGAAAAACAGTTTGACTTTATTTAATCTTTTGTTACAAAAATAGCTTATACATAAGCAATTATATAAGTGCTTTGTTAAATTCTTTATCCAAACAAGGCCTAAATAGGTTAACTTCATACTCATTATTCTACTTGATGTCAACGGATCCTAACCCATGACGAATTGTAAATCAGAAATAGATAGATTACCTTCGATCAGATTCATCTTCATTTTCTTCAAAATGTTAATGGATAGATTACCTTCAATCAGATTCATCTTCATCTTCATTTTCTTCAAAATGATGCTCATCTTCAGGCCTTTTGTCGCTATTTACAAGCATGAGCTGAGCCCTCGTGTTTAAGTGCTCTCTTCTATTATTTACAATCTCATGCTGATGAGTATTTGGTTTAAGGGTGTCATTGTTATTTACAAAGCCAATAATTTCTGATGGCATCACATGATTATCCCACTCAAATCCTTCTATTTGACTTTTATGTTCAGTAACTTCATCAGAATTAGTCATTCCCTCAAGAGATCCCAAAATACTCTTAGGTGAAATCTTTCCATTTCCATACGGCTCAGAACCGTGATGGGACACTTGTTCATTTATCTTACTATCCATAGCAGCAGCCCTGAAAAACAGTCATGATTTTCAGTTGCATATATAAGCGCAAGCTATATCAATGCGCACGCGTGTGTGCACATATAGAGGGAAAAATAAAAAGGAAAATTTTACATGGACAAAAACTACGCTATATCTGCGGGGACTAAATGAATAATTAAACCTTAAATAAAAACTTCAAAAAAATGGTTAATACTTATCAATTTGTCATCACACCTTGTTTGTTGTTGTTTTGGAGTCTGCATATAGTTGAAAATTGGAACCAAGTCTTTTGGTCTAGCTTCAATCATGCGAGTTGGAATCTTTTCGATCTCGAATTCTCCTCCTGAAGCAGCTTCTTCGCCCATTATGGTGGACTCTTTCAACATTGAATTAAAATATATCTGTTTGGAAACAAAATTATATATTTCAATGTCAAACTAAAGGGTGTAATATTAGATGAGTAAATCGGCATTTTAGTCCTTCAAATTGTAAAAGTCGGACAATCTAGTTCCTCAAATTTACAAAATAGCACAATTTTCAATAGTAAGATAATATACCTCTGACTTTGCCCACAATGGAATCTGAGCTTGATGCATTTGAAGTTCAGCTTCTGAAATATACAAATGATGCTCTTCCTTGAGACAGGGATTCACTTTTATAACACCGTTGTTCATTTTAGGATTAATGATGTTTTCCTCTACTTCCTCCGGATATATTTTGTTGCTGTCTGAAATTCCATTTTCGCCATATATGTCAACATTATCTTCTCGCTCTCTGCGACTATGACTATGACATATATTCCATTTATGCATGGCCTCAACTACTAATCTTGCATCGGCCTGTGGATTGGATTCATAAGCAGGAGATAATCCAGAAACAACAGCTGAATCTTGACCATTTATTGTCCGAAGAGCATATTGAATCATCGATCCGCTAGGTGAAAAGACCAACAAGTGATGATTTGCCTTAGAATTGTCCCCTTCACCGTATATCGATCCACTTCCTTTACAATTACGGAAAGACGAAGCAACAGCTCCAGAAAGGGAACTCTTCCTACCAGCTGCAGCTGCAGCAGCACCACTTACCGTACCTCTCCAACCGTTAGTTCCATTCCTAATTCTGCTGACTACAGAAAGAGTGATTGGAGGGCCGCCTACATACAAGCTCTGCTGTTTAGGCATTTGTACGGATGACATCGGAGCCCGACGAACTACTTGATTAGTCGTTGTGCTTAATCCACTATTTTTTGCATCATCATTGGACTGAATATTTACATATCCGCCTTGAGGATTTATTGCAAATAGATGACTAGTGCCCCTCGACGAACTAATCATAATCCACTTGCTGTCATTGCTAAAACTGATATCTTGTATAACCTGAGAAAGTCGAATAAAGATTGAAAAAGGTCTCAGCTACTTGTGGACACATTGCGAAAAAGAAAATGACTATGCATTAAACCAACGGACGAATGAGAATGAACTTGACTCACCGCATTTGTAAAACCACGTTGTAGCCTGTATAAATGAACATGAGAAGGATCGGCATCAGACGGTGACGAACTCTCACGCATAGGCATTATTTTAAAAACATTTATGTTATGACCCTGAACAGAAGCGGTAACTAATATGGTGCCACTAGGATCAAAGCATAAAGCTGAAATCGGACTTTTGTGGGCTCGGAATTGAGCAACAACGTTTTTAGTGACAATATCTTTAACAATGACCTGAAATATAACAATGGCAAAGTTATCCTCATAATATTATGCACTATCTCAATTCTTAAACCAGCCAAGCACGACTACGTTATCATATGTACTACTAGAGCCAAAATAATATTCAAACGCAACATATACAATTCCATTTATAAATTAACACAAAATTAAAAAGAAATAGTATTTACCATTCCGATGTTATCTAAATCAGCCGAATGGCCATTAATGTTTCCATTGACCTTTGATCCAGAATTTACCGATTGTAATGAACCATTGTTATCAGAACAGTATCTAGAAAGTTTCTTATATCCCATATCTCCAAGGGTAACAATCCCAGTAGCAAGATGCTTGCTTGATTCTTTGGCATAGTGTGCAATCAAACTCCCATTTGAAGAAAAACCAGGAAAGCTTGCAGAAGGCATCAAATGCTGAGGGGTGACATGGCTGGAAGTGGAGACCGCAACCGGACTTCCACTATAAGCCAACCATCTAGGACCCACCGCAAGTGGTCCGTATCCTATGCCTCCGGAACCAGGACAACTCATCACTATTGGATTGGTAAGTAAAGTATATTCTCTTTCAAATGTGGTAGCATTGAAACAATGTATCTGCAAAATAACACCTCCATTTAACATTTGAAAATAGTTGGTAGTAAAAATGAGGTTCAACCACTTTCCTTATAAATGATTTATAACTCGGTCACTCCTAAACTTTTAAATAACTTGTATTTGGCTTAATATAAATTAGAGTTAAATATGTTTTTGGTCCCTACAAAATTGCGAGCTTTCAAGTTTAGTCCCTACTTAATTTCAATATTTTTTAGTGTAAGAGTTTAGGGACCCAATTAAAAACTTTTTAGTTTAAGGACTTAATTACAAACTCCTAACAATGTAGTACAGAGACCTATTTAAAAGTCCTCAAATAGTTTAGGGACTTAAAAAGTAATTAAACCTAAAAATGAAAGGCAAAGATATTAGACGATATACCTGCGTAGATTGAGAAACAGCAACTATTCGAGAACTGCACCTTACGGAATAAACAGCGGATCTAAACTTCATGACATGAACATATGAATGGGATTTCATAGAATAAAACTGAACAGTAGTCGGCATATAGTTGCCATTCATTTGGTCATGGGAGTTTGGAGTGGTTCCATTGAGAGGACTGGTCGATCCATCGGCGGCACAAACTACCAACAACGGGCGGCTGTATGCAAACTTGTCTTCTGATTTTTTTGATGCAATTGGATTTGGAACCATTTGCATAAAAGAAACAGGACCATCGTGTTTGGAAACCATGTCTCGGACATTATTTGATTCATCAACATGCCAAACTTGGAAACCAGATCGATAACCTAGAAGAAGTACTTGTTGAACGATATCGCCCTCGCCCTCCAACTTATCAAAACCAGCCCAAATAACCTATACATGTTTAGCATTGAAATGAGTCATCACTCAAAACAACAAATTCTTGCAAACAATTATGACATTCAACTTTTAGCTTCATATCAATAAAATGTGTAAGTAAATCAAAATCACAGATGCAAATTCCTCAATGAAAAGGATGCTTAAACACAAATATACTGATGTATATACTCAATATGAACAAAATCTTAATTCATAGCTAAAAACTACTGTAACCACAAACAACCACCAAAATTTCTGATATTAAAATCATCAATACACATGCATATCGATATTGTCGGAACGCATACTTTCTTAAATACAAGCTACATTTATATATCAGCAACTAAGCATGCTCAAGAAATTCATAAAATTACACCAGCAAATGTACTCCAACAGCCTAATATTCCCCAAAAGAAATTGCACATAATATACCTCAGAAATTAGAATAAGATTACTAATTACTATAAGAACTGAAAACCAACAACATTCACATGTGTCAAATTCTGAGCATGAACTATGAACAAAGTAACAATAATATTTTGCCTTCTACCACCTATCTCTACAATTAAATAAAAGTAAGATATGTAATCTGATTTAATCTCTTCCATATAAGCAACCATTAAATTATAGTTTGACCAAAAATAAACACCCTATAATTGTAGAAAATTAAAAATAAAAAAATCATCAAAATCTAAACATTTAAACACCACATATTCACAATGATAACCAAGCAAACTATTATCTCCTAAAATCATATAAAAGTTACTCTCACACAAACCTGATCATGATCAGCAACATCATCCCTATCAACAATCGATGAAGCAACCGATGCAGCAGACCGCGCAACGGTAGAAGCACCAGAGGAAACAATCCTCAAGTAGCTCGAGATAGCGCGAAACGAGCTAGGTAAAAAACCATTGGTGGTTCTTCCACCACCACCAACACCAACTCCAACCCCAACACCACCTTGGTGATGAAGAAGTTGTTGTTTTTGTCCATCATTTCTCATCCCCATAAATCAAACAAACCAAATTACCACTAAACCACAACACAATTATCAATGATAATTCTTCAAATTCACCATCAATCATAACACCCCCCAAATTATCTTCCTTCTCAATCCACCACCACCAAGTCACCCCAAATTTTCAATTTTTTTTCTTTTTCTTTTTGAAAAACCTAAAGTTTCCAAATTTCAATCTCAACCACAAAATTCAAACCAACCCAGATCAATTTTTTTTCCCAATTTTTTGTTTGGAGGCACTAAAAAACAAAATCACCACCAAACAACAATATAAAAAAAAGGGGGAAATTTTTTTTCACAATTTTCTTCAAATCAATCAACAACCCTATTTTTTTTTTTTCTTCTCTAGAATATAAACAATGATTGAAATTTCTAATACTACTAATCACAAATGAAAAATATAAACAATGATTAAACTAATCACAAAAAAAAAACCAATAATAAAAATTGAAACTTTATGAAATGAAAACGTTACGCATGTTATGTACGATGAAGATATGAAAGAAGAAAGAGAATTGAAGAAATGGGTTGTAACCAAAATTCGCCAAGGAATCGCCGGAGAAACGGGTGAAGAAGATCTGATGAGAGAGAAAAAGTTAGAGAGAGAAAGAGAAAGAGATTAGAATTGGTAAATAAATGGATAAAGAAGAAAAGAAATTGAATTTGATTTTGATTTTGATTTTGATTTTGAAAAAAAATTAAAAAGAGTCTTTGTTTACGTCTCTACTATTATTCTTTTTTATCTAGAAAAAAAATTGTTTATTTAATTATTTTTTGAAAAAACACAGAAATTGTTTTTTGTTTTTGTTAATGTTTTTAGGTGTTTTTTGTTTGTGTTAATGATTTTAGGTTTTTATTGTTTTAGATTATTATGTTGTTGGTGGTGTTATTGTGTTGGAATAAAGTTTGTTCAAGTTCAACAAATGAAACTAACTAAAATTGTTGTTGTTGTTGTTGTTCTTGTCTTTATCTTTATGTCATATGACAATAAGACACGTCTTGTTACAATGTCAAACTGTTTTTTTTGTTCACTATTTTTTTACATTATAGATGGTTAATGGTTGGTTAATAAATAAAGAAATTGTTGATGTTATTTATTTATTGATTAATAATTAATGTGAATATTAAATGAGTGTTGTTGGTGTTTGATAAAATGAGGAGTTTACTGGTTTCAGTTACCATCGTGGCTTACAACTAGCGAACTAACTAGTTATGGAATAACAATGATGACATATTAGAATCACTTTAACCTTTTATATTTATTCATCAAAATTGTAGTATTAGCTTTCATTTCACTTTAGAGATTATTAGAAAATAGTAATTAGTTATTTCTCCGTCCTAAAATTATTGTTTTATTAGAGTTATGTGCGTAGATTAAGAAACAATAAAGATCGATAAGTTTTGATCAAAAAGATTGATAAGTTAAGTTTTTCTATTCTTGCTTTATTAAAATAGAAAAAACATATTTAATTAAAGTTTTAACTTTTGTAAAGGTATAACTGATAAACTAACATTAATTTTCCTTTGATTTCTGAAAAGAACAATAGTTTTAAGACAAACCTAAAAAGTCAAAAGGACAATAGTTTTGTAATGGAGGCAGTAATGTTTAAGTAAATGAAGTTTTAAAGAGTCTTGAAAATTTTCACAATAAAAATAATAGTTATGAATAATTATTATTAATAATTACGACACTAATTATCATTTTTACAATTTCTTGTGGAATAGTATATACTTCTCCGCTCTTATATATAAGTAAATTTGATTTTTTATATTTATTGAAAAAGTAATGTATTTGATCTATATTATAGTTTAAATACATTACTTTTTGAATAAATTTTAAAAATATTTGTTGCTTATATATAAAATTAGAGGGAATTTGAATAATATCTCTTAAAATTATAAATTTTATCATTGATTTAACACCTCTCATTTTATTTTTTTTGGATATATGAAGTATGAAGATATATGAATAAGTATGAACACCTCTAATCAAAATATTGACTATTTAATTTTTACTTAGTTTAATCATATAGATGAAAAACAACAAACATTTGACCCAAATAGATTTTTTTATAAGAAAGAGTATAAGAGGTATTCGACCTTTACAATTCAAGAGAACAAATTACATATTTTAAAGTCAGGTAACTAGATTCAATTGACCCAAATAGATGATGCTCTTTAAAAAAATAAGAACAATGGACACATTTATTTGAAATTGGGCAAACATGCTTGATTTTGTCATTATAAAATTAAATGAAACTCGTGAGTTTTTTTTTTTTTTGACGTAAAATGAAACTCGTGAGTTTGTGTATGATTTTTAATGGAGGAGGGATCAATTGACTCCAAGAGTAAGTTTTATATGTTACTCCAAATCTTAACCTTTAATTTTAATATCAATTAATGGCTAGGATTGATTTATAATAATTGTTGTGGTGAGACTTAATTATTGGTTATACTAGAAAACAAAGATTATCAAAACATACTCAAAATAGAATAGAATGAATTAATTACATAATCATTAATTGTCAAAATAAAGATTTTTTTTATATAGTACTTTTTTTTCTATAATTCATTTGTGTTTTCTATTCTTACTAACTTATACAATACTACTTTTTCTTATTTTCTTTAACAAAATGATTTTTTTTTTACTTTCTATAGAAATTGAATTATATATTTTCTTTACAAAAAAAAACATGAATTATATATTTTACAAAACAAAACAAAAAACAATAATAAATATATTTATTTTAAATGTACAATTTTTTTGACAAATTAAATGTACGATTTTTTTAAATGTACGATTTTTCCGTATAAATGTATCATTTTATTTGTACATCATAATAAGTTTTATGCAAAAAAAATTAATTTTTTGTGAAGATCAATTATTTGTTTTTACGCAAATTGAACAGTTTTATTTTTTATCTCCTAAAATTATTTTATTTATTTTTTTCAACAAAATAAATATTCATTTTAAAAGAAAAACACATGAAAAGATAAATATTTTATTTGACAACTAATGAATATAATAAATTATTTATATTCTATTTGAAGTATGTTTGACAATCCTTATTTCTCACCAAAAAAAAAATCCTTATTTTCTAGTGTAGCAAAAAAATAAACCTCACTCTAACAATTATTATAAATCAATCCTAATCATTAATTGATATCAAAACTAATGGTCAAGATTTAGAGTAAGTTATAAGACTTACTCTTGGAGTCAATTGATCCCTTCTCTTTTTAGTGTGTGTTAATCTTTTAATTATAGAAAGACCAAAAAACAGACTTAAGTACTTATAAGTCAATCGTGAGGTAATTAAAAATAATCAAAAATTATTTTATTCAATAATTAAATTTAAATTTAATTAACAACTTCAAATTAATATTTAATTAAATTTAAATTCGTCTGAATGATTCGTTTTGTGGAGTTCATTAACAACTTGAAATTTATATCTTTGATTAGTGGAGTAGACTTTGAATAGCTATTACAAAGCAACAAATTTTTATCTATGTTAACGATTTCAATACCCTAGCTAGCTAGTTCTTCTTTATGCCATTTTCTTCCTTTATTAAGCTATGGATGGATGAGAAAGGAATTAAGTTAATGTTACCCGAAATGGTAGAGTAAAAATTCTCCAATTTGTGTGTTTGATTTTTAATTTATTAAGGCAGCATTATAAGCATGCATGTTTCCTTGAGTTAATATTTCTTATTAAATGTAATTCCTTGAGTATGAGTAGTTAAAAGCCAAAAGTTTCATTTCCTCTTGCACAAGAAAGGTGGGGGACCAAAAAATTTAGGCCACCAATTAAGGGAATAGGACATAACACGTAAATTATTGGAGAAATGATCAAATTCATCATTTTTGTGTATGTGATGCAAATACAAAGCTAAATTAAAACAGACCTCAAAAGTTTCACCACGAGCCAAATTTAAAGTCATCAAAGAAAATGTTTTAATTTTACAAATATATGTATTGGTTTCGGAGTGTGCTTCTTCTCGAGATCTTAGATTTGATTCTCTACAATATCAATTTAGGTGGATTTAGCTTTTTCAATTTTTTTTTTTACAAATATATAGTTTTAATAAAAAAAATATAATTTCGTTCTTTTTATACATAGTAAATGAGTAATTTCTTGAACTTGGATAATTTTGTTGTGAAATTAGTTGCTAAATAACACATTGTAAATATTTTGTCAAAAAAAAAAACACATTGTAAATATATAACATTGTAAAGCCAACATATAATTTCTTTTCTTTTTAACATTGTAAATAATGACATAAATATCATATTTATTATGATTAAATACAGTATAATCTTTTTTTGACACAATACAGTATAATCTTAAATATTTGTAAGATCGTGCTTTTATGATTGCTGGATTTATTGGATACACGCCTTAAAAGGTTCGAACAACTTCAAAGGTATATCCTTGGGTGCCAAGTATCGGCAACAGTTTGATTCCCCAAGCTAATAAACCTCCCTTCTTAAAGGGGCCAGTTGGAGAAAACAAACAAACAAACTAATGACCAATCTTGCATAATTTATGAGTTTGATTTATTTTATATTGTCGGTTCATATTAATTTTTTCTCTTATGTCAATAGTATGTGTTTTGGTATACCTAAAAGTCATATTGCTTGAGCGTCGAGGTTAAGTGTATTTTATGTACAACACTCACACTCTTCAATCCAACGAGACACCTCTTATAAAAGGTAAATCATTGAAGGCTTATACGCGGCTTAAAGCAGACAATACATCATAATACAGTATGGTGTACTTGAGAATAAAATATAATATTCATACTAGAAGGAGTAGGCATTAGCTACATGCTTCTAACCTATTAATCTCGACAGGGTGCAACTTTTCCAATACATTTAAAAATCTCACATTGTTTGGAAATTGAAATTAAGAGTAATTTATATACAACAGTCATAATTCTCAACACAACGAAATATCTTTTACAAATGATAAATTCATGAGAGCTTAAAACAAACAACACCGCAAAATATGGTATAACGTACTCGAAGATAGAACATAATAATACGTAAGAAAAAGAAATTAACGTTCCTTAATTTAATTCTGAGTAATCTATAATTAAAAGTGCTTTTGTGTAGATATGTTCAATATTTCAAATATTAATTAATTGTCATCCTTTTACAAGAAAAGAAATTAAACATGAGATGAAGAGGGGAAATGCTGGCTTGGAGTACAAGAAAGGAATAGTTGAAACTTTTGTCAATGTTTTTTAATTTCTCCAAGATTCAGGAGAGTTATGAATTATACGCAAACAAACATGTTGAAAAGTATTGCACTTCTCATCTACAATCATTCCTCAAAAACCTTTAAATAAAGCAAAAAATTAAAGATTAAAATCTATGCACTTCTTTTTCTACCTAACTAATTGTTTTTCTTCATTTGAGATAACTTTTTCTTTAAATTTTCTTGTTATTTACTAAAAGGGTGTTTTTGAGTTTAGGCAAACCCTGAATCACCTTTGTATAATTTTTTTTTCTCATTTTAATATAAAATAAATGGTTTTTACATATGTTAGTTTATTTTTATGGTTTCATCAGTTCCCTGTGGTGTTGTTTGATTTTTTTGTCCTGATGCAATGTTCGATTAATGTCTTATTGTCGTGTTCTACTCAAATTGACAGATTAATTTTGATCAATTATTAATTCAATCAATGATTATGTTGTCAACATTACAAATATGTATGAAGACATGAGCATTTCACTCACTTTAATTTTAACATATTATTTGTAGATATTTTATCTTTTGTGTTATTAACTTAAATGTTATAGTTTAATTTATTTGTAAATATTTTCTTTTTCCTTTCTACCAATATTAAATTTGTAGTTGATGTATTCTACTTGTTTACAAGAGTGTATATTGTTCAGTTGAGTAAAATACTCCATAAAATATTTTTTTGATTAAATAAAATACTCCAGAATGATCATTATAATATTTAGAAAAATTATTGTGCTTCATTGACCTTCGGGTGTTTGATTTGAGTTAAGAAAGAAGACTTTCAGTCGGTGCTTTTAAATAAAATTGATTTATTTTTTTGGTCAGGAATTTAATTTAATCTATCAAAGAATAATTGTGGAGCATTATTTACAAGTCGACACCATTAATTTGTGCTTGTCACTTGTGTGTTTTACTTTCTTTTGCATCTTTAGTCAAAATAAAATAATAGTACTAGTAATAATATGTTCACTTTTTTAAATGGACTATTTGTTTAATTTATAACAAATTAGTAACACTAGTACAAAAAAGCCTTGTTAAGTCGGTTAAAAATGACTTCTTAAGTCAGTTCCAAACCTGCCTTTACTTCTCCTGACATAACAAGTTTCGACTTGTTAGGTCGGGCTTGGACCTGACTTAAGAAATTGTTGTTAGGTCGGGTTATTATATGACTGACCTAACAAACAACTTCTTAAGTTAGGTAGTTAGTTAACAACTGGCTTAACAAAGTGCTTATTAAATTGAGTAACAGTGGAACCGACTTAACAAGCTACTTAATTTTTTTTTAAAAAGTAGCCCCATTGTTATTAGCTTTGGTTCCATCATACAAAAGAATTGTAGCATGAATAAAAGAATCTATAAATTACAACTTTTTTATACAATGATTAATATTCCAATACATGCCTTAATTTAAAAATATACAAGTAACTTCTTCTAAAAACACTTTAAACTACTATCTAGAATCAATAAAGTCTAGGAGTGTAACAATTATGCTGCAACAGAGACAGAAGGCGTCATATATATTATTTACCCACAACTCATCTACCAAACTTGAAGCATCACTCTATAACATGGAACAAGAGAAATCAAAACAAACTTTAAAAAATCTGCAGCACAACCAAAAGAATAAAAAAATTCTCATTCTAGCAAAATAAAATAATATTCTCAACTATTACGGAATAGAAATTTAAAGAAATTCTAGATAAAGTGTTAAAAGATAACTCACATCATAAGCCTCATTATATTCAATTAAATATTAAGTTAACAACTTACGATCGAATATAACCATTCTAATTTCTTCTGCTTTCTCACACCTTGTAACTTATTATAACCTCCTAAAACTCTACAATAAAGAAAATTCATTATAGATTTCTATCATAAAATATATCACAAAGTTCATGTTGAATACTTACATTTCAACAATTTTATAGATTTTCTTATCTGGCTTCTTTCCCAATGAACATAAAAAAGTTACTTCAGGCTTCTTAGGACTAATGATGAGCAATTGTCAATGATGACTACAAAGGAAAACATAAAAGAATTGCTATTGAATTAGACCTCAAGAATTAAGTCCGAGTTCCTTATACCAACGAACCAAAAGATAGATTAGTTACACATAGCAAGCGGCTTCTCTCTAGGGTTTAATTTTCGTGAATGATTGGTAACCCCTGACCTAGGTCAGAATCTAGTTTTTATACATCAAGCAACCGGGCCATAAAACAATTGGACTGAAAAATATAAGTTATGCGGTAAATAATTAAGTCTTTGTAAATCTGGAACATTGACCAGTAAATATGACTCCCTTGCGATCTGAGTTACCTTTTGACTTAAACATGAAAGTTGTAGCTCTGTGTCTTAGCTTTCCAATGCAACTGACCGCGTCTCAATCCGATATCCCTAGCTCCAGTTATGGTCTGCGCAATAAGAAGGTGTCAAATTACTGTTTATTAGAAAAATAGATAGCAAAACTGAATTATTAACAAAACTTGACTCTGGACACAAAACATGATAAAAACACTAAAATAACAGGGGAAGTCATAAAATTGCCATAACACAGAGTGATTAAAAATTGCACTAAAAATGCACTAATCACTTTTCCTAATTGAAATTTGTGGTTCTGCGTTTCCTTCTTCGAACCGTTCTAAGTTTGTTGCAGCGAAATAATCTTTCTTGAGTTTTTCGTTTTCAGATCGAAGTTTATCACTTCTACGTTTTGCGTTCCCTGAATTTTTGATGCGTTTTCCTGATTGATTGAAGTGTTTTAGGTTTTTCGTTTTTCCGATCGAAGATTGAAGCGATATCTGTTTTATGAATAGAAGAGAAGTGTTTTCTGTCGAGAAGAGATTTGTGTTTTCAATCGATTGAAGAGAAGAGAAGATTAATTGAAGGTTGAAACGATTTGTGTTGTTTGAGGGTTACTGGTTTATTTTGTTGGGATTTATGAGAACAAAGATAAGATTGAAACAAAAAACCTTTTTTTTTTTTTTACGTAACCAATTTTTTTTTTGTTCAAATATTTTCTGCTTTTTTTTTTAATTGTTAAAATTTAATTTGTTAAATGTAATTAATACATCTTAGGTCAGACGAAGGATACCTGATTTACCAAATAAAATTCTGAAGTCAGTTGCTCAATATATGCGACTTAAACAATTTAATTAAATTTTCAAAAAAGGTACCGAGTTCGAATCCTACTAAGGACACATTATAATTTGATTTGTTAAATATAATTAATACATCTTAGGTCAGGCGACGAATACCTGACTTAACAAATAAGTTTCTTAAGTCATCTGCTCAATATACGTGACTTAAGCAATTTAATTAAATTTTCAAAAAAAGGTACCGGGTTCGAATCCTACTAAGGACACATTGAAATTTAATTTATTAAATATAATTAATACATATTAGGTCAAGTAGCGGATACCTGACTTAACAAATAAGTTTGTTAAGTCAGTTGCTCAATATATGCGACTTAAGCAATTTTATAGGAATTATATATTTTTTATTTAATCTTTGTTAAGTCAGTGTTAAATGCACCCGACCTAACAAACTTGCAAATATTTACGAATTTGCCACCGTGTGACTTGTTAAGTCAGGTGGTAAGTCCAACTGACTTAAACCTTTTTTTATAAAGGTATTTTTGTACTAGTGTAAGCACTTCTGTTTTTACTACTTTCTTTTGTTGAACATGATGTTCAATGGAGTATGTTATTTTTTTCGTTTACAATGAAACTGTTAATCGAACTCAAGATCTCTAACATACTTTACTATTCAAATTTTTCACCGGTCACCACTAGACCAAACCTAGTAGCTAATGAAGTATGTTATTTGCTTCTACTAGGATTTGATTTCTGAACCTCTCCTTACCCAATCTATGTCCCCCAACTCTTATTACTTGAGCTATCTTACGGAGACAATCGAGTATATTATTTGAAGTCATTGAACAAGCTCAATTGCCCATTAAAGCCATATTCAACTACTCATAGATAGACTAATGGATTATTGAATAATTTATACCAACAAATTAGTCTTTTAAATAAGTTTATAGACTATACAAGGCTTTTTGAGAAAGTTATGGATTATATCAAATAAATTTGTTTGACTGAATAATTAATCAAAAATATGAACCAACATTGTATTCCTCTTGCTGTCAAAAAATAAACATTGCATTCCTCTTTTATACAACCTTAAAAAACCTTTCTCAGAGACTCCGTGAGAATAATTCAACTAATAGGGACATCACATTTTATATGTAGGAGTCGGAAGAGTCAGAGTTTGAACCCCAAATATTTCACTAATTCACCTTTAAAAGTAAAATTCTAGTCACTAGACTACTTGAGAAAAAAAAAAACCCTTCCTCAAATGAAAACTCTTTTTTTCTTTTCTTGTGACAGATCAAATGGGAAATTCTATAATTGCTGAACTAGAACTTTTCTTAAATGAAAGTAGCTTCTTTTGAACTTTCAATGCACAGAGGGAAAAACTAATCTTCTCCAATACCTGACCATTTTCTATGAAATATTTGGCTATACTTAATCCATGATCATGACCAACAAATTTTTCAAACTTCACCACTTTAAGAGTAGATAGCAAACAATGAGGCACAATTGCAGAATTTATCAGCATTCCATCATAATAATACCTGGGAATTAGAAAAGAAAAGTTTTTATTGCTTGGCAACATCCAAATATATAATAATACTTAATGGAAATGCTCAAATTATGAAGGTTAATCACTAAAGTCTACACAGAACTTTGAAGATATAGCATGAGACAGTATTATTATGTTGTAATTTTCTGTTTTTATCTTTTGTTTCAATCATTTTTATAGGGAAAAGAACTGAAAGAATACAATTACACTCAATCTATACTTGGAGAAACAAAAACCAGTGAAATGATATTTTTATCAGTAAAATTGAAAATAAAAAACAAAAGTAGATTTTTTTTGAAACAAAAATACCTTATATATTAACATATTTTTTGAAATTTAGAAATTGTCAATGACAAACCTTTAAAACAAGAGTCTCCAGACAGGGTGAGTTCAGGAGTATGCCTAACAAATATTCGCAGCCAACAAATCTTAGTTCTAGACGCCTCAACATTCTAAATGGAAGAATATCTGTAAAAGAATGTTTCATTCCTGCAATGACAAACTACAGAAATAATACAATTGTTCATGTTAGGACAATATATTGAGACCATTTCCGTAAGATATAGTAAATCTACAGCATCGGACCATCCATATCAGTCGTATCAATTCTAATAAACCTTTACCTATCACACAAATAACAACAGCTTTTGAAAAGTCCACTTTTTATTTTGCTCGCCCATCTTAAAATTACAAGTTGACCCAAATTCAACCTTACAAAACGGCTAGTAAGGTGAGGATTGCCTCTAGTTATAAATCCATGTTCAGATCATCTCACTTCTGACGTGGGACTCTTTAACACACTCCCCCACACCAAACGCTATTGGACTTGGTGCGTTGATATAAATGGTGGGTGGCTCGATAGCGGGTGGCCCAACGAATCTTGGAGAGACTGATATCATCTTAAAATTAGGAGTTAGGCCTAACTCAACTTTCTAAAACCGGCTTGTAAGGAAATATTTACCTCCAGTTATAAATCCATGTTTATATCATCTCATTTCCGATAAGGGACTCTTTAACCGCTCATTATGTTTAGAAATATAATAAACCACAACTTAACTTTAGTAATTATTGAGATTTACTTTGATATAAGAAGGTAAAAACACTTATCAATTGTTAGAAATATAAGTTCCAATTTATTTTGTGAATACATTTTCTAATTTCATTTCCTAAAATTTGTGTTAATTTTACTTGATATTGATGAGATCCTAGGCTATTGAAGTGAATAATTGTGTGCATTTATTTTCCGAAACAATGAAAATGTCAAAAGGATTGTTTTCATTATTTCCAAAAATACATCATCCATAACTAGCATTTCATTTTCTCTCCATCATAATGGTTCACTTCAAAAGTCTCACATACCTGAGAAGACTAGAAAACATACCTGCTTAATGCTAACACACAGCTTTAGACTTTTTGGATAAATACTGAGAAGTTTACAAACAAAAATCCCAAATTCTTGCCAACTCTTCACATTATTATATAGAGAAATATCAGCATATGCTAAACTGTGTGCATCTAACAAAATGTTATCTGATACAAAACCAGAATAACAAAATTTTGTCAGGTGTGAAGCATAAAACTTAATTTCAACATACGACTTGGGGAAGCTAGCAGTATACTTTACTGAAACCACTTCAAGTAGAGGCACTTGTAAAGTGACACTCTTCACACCTGACCAAGTGCAATCAAATGTCTCATACTTTCTAAGAGCCGGGAAATTAAGCGCCAACGTTTCAGACTGATTAGAAAAGTCACAAGTAATTGTGATGCTCCACAACTTCAGGACTGTAAGGGATGAAAGACAACGTAAGGTAGAAACTGTGATGGTACACTTATGCAGAACCAATTCCTCTAAGGACTTGCATTTAAAAAGGGCATCAGAAGAAATTGCGCGTTGTTTCTGCAAATCGACACAAAGCTTTTTTATTCTAAAATCTGAAACCATAGATATCCACTTGTTAATATAAGAATAATGGCATGTCTGCGACAATACAAGAGAAAAACTTTGGATGTTTGCACTATTCAGAAGATGAAGCAGTATCATGTCTACAAAGTGTACAAAGCATGTCCCTCTTATCTCGTTGGAAGAAGAATACTTTGTGTCGTCAAAGTTTAATTTGGTGATAAATTTCCAGAGGTACATCCACCTTTTCGATAATATGCTGGTGCGAATTGCTTCCTTTATAGGAAGAAAAGAAATAATGCAACCAATAATATGGCCGGGTAGGTTGTTTATCAAGTCTTGACCATTGTTGGATTTTTGCTTCTTAGAAAGCTTATTAAGTCTACGAGACGCATCAACGGAACTAGAGTCCATTTTTACAGCAAGTTCCTATGAAAGCAATTAGATAAATTGTAAAAGAATGCATAATGACATTGCTCATTGGTTAAATCCATCCAAATGTAATTCTACCTGACTACCTTGAATATAGGTCCCTTCCCCGAAAGCACATGTACTCAATGAACATCAATCCGGGTTTTGAGGAGCATGGGCTGTTCGATCTTTATGGTAGCTTGAGTGATGGTAGACTACAGCCACCAGCTGATGAAGAATGACAATGGTGATGAGAGAAGAGCGCAGAACTTGAAGTTCACTTTCAGGTGGTAGCGAAAGGAGGCAGAAGCTGAAACAAAATCAAAACCAACATCATTAAAGTCAGACTGTTGACTGATCATCAACTCAGACAATATACCGTCACTAATCAAACCAATTTTTACCTCACTGAACCGGGTAATTCACACTGGTTAAAATGCATGAACCAATATATAAGAAAACTTTTTTACACTGACATTCAAGAGAGCTCACCATTTTCAATGTCATAATACCAATTTCAAATCAAAATACCCTTTACAAAAGTGGATTTTTCAACAAGTAAACTAATCATATTATCCCAAAAAATTACAAACAAAAAAATGACACCACATTGGCATAATCAATCTCATTCTTCACAACAATTAGGAACAAAAACTAATGCAAATCTTCCCAATTTGCATAATCAAATAAAAAAACACATTAATACATGCGCAATTTGTTCGGCACAATTCACTCAAAATCAAAAACTATTACATAATCAAATTGATTCATAATCAGCCAAGAGCCCAAGACATTGAGCTCAATGGTTAATGAGTTTCACCGAATGACGAATTTTGGGAGAGCCGAGTTCAATTTCTAGATAGGTGGTGTTTGTTTTGGTATTTTTTATTCGTGTTCTGCTTATATACTGCGTCTTTGTTTTGTAGTTCCTCTTTCACTGGTCTCTCTACTCGTCTTGTGCAGAGATCTGGTTATTAATAATAATATATTTCCCGTTCAATTTTTTTTCTTTCTAGATAGAACAATTTCTTGATCAAGATTTATTTACCTTCTTCCCCTATGATTCATAATCAATTACACAGACCAATAAAATTAAAAAATGTCTAAATTCCCCTGTGATTCATGAAGGAAAAAAACTTACAAATTTTGAAATCTTTTATTGATGATGCAATGCAGTAAAGCTTGCAAGTTGCAAACGGAATGGAGGTGGAAAATGGAAATCCTGTGTAGTTCCTCTTTCACAGGAGGAAGTGATTCGTCTTATAAAAGACCTGTTTTTTTATTAAAAGGTTAAATAAGTTTTTTTATTTTTTTGAATCAAGGTTAAATAAGTTTATGGTCTAAATTTTTATGGTTTAGATAAAAAAAAATTATTGAAAGTTGTGCATTTTATATTAAATATATACTTTTTCAATAAATAATTATTATTTTTTAATTAAAAGTTGTTATTTTTGAACATTTTAAGACAAATCCTTTCCTGTGTATTTGATCTGTAAATCCTTTACTGCGTTTGATTGTAGAATTGTTCTTGTCCTCCATCAAACTATAGTACAACTTTTTGTCATATTACAAGTGTCTAAAATACCAAAATATATTTTTTTCACCAAATATCGTATAAAACAAATTATCCAATACTATAAAAGTTTACCTTGTACTGTTTTATTTTATGTTGTGTTGTTTTATCTTATATTTTGTTGTTCAATACTTATTATATAATAGATCAAACGCACCTTTAATGAATTTGTAACACAAATTTTTAAAATTTCAAAAAACTATAGAATTTTAAAATTTAAAATAATTCTAAAGAATTTTGACTAAAAGGAAAGAGTGAATATGGAAAAAAAATTTAACATTTAAATAAAGTAAAATAAATTCTTTGTAAGTAAAATTAGTTGTTATGCAGTTAGTTCCTCTTTGTTGGATGTGGTGGTTTGTTGCGCGATATGAATGGTAGATATTTAAAAAGTTTTGTGTGAAAGATTGACAATTGTAATGCCTTTTAAGTAGAAATGTACATTGGAATAAATTTGGTTTGAAAACAAGGGATTACTCACCTAATAGTGGAGAGCGACTCCAAAGTGTTGGTTGCCCTCATAAATTAAGCGCATTCATGACCTCATAAATTTGAATTGACAGTTTCAAATACATCATTCTTGGCGTGAAGGAAATATATGTGCTGATTGGTTAGCTAATTTTAGTCTAACCACGAATTCTTTTATGTTTATGTTATAGAGACTTTTCTTTCAGAACTTCAAAGTATTCTCTTTAATGATATATTCAGAATTTACATGCCTAAGAGAGTTCGTGTATTTTCTTAATTTTTTTTTCTCTCTTGGCTATGTCCTCTTATGTACCCAAAAACATCTCAGTAAAAAAATTACAAGAAAGAAAATGACGCATGGACCCATCCTCCATCCCATGCTGTGCTGTCTAACTCGCACGTGCCAAAAGTGCTCTCCTCGCCGCAATCGAGATTCCATTTCATTTCATTTCATTTCATTTCCCTCTAATGACTCATCATTGACACAACACAGACATAAAGTAGAAAAAAAAAGCTTCCGTTACCGTTCATTGTTCAGTTCACCACACACACACTTTGCATTTCACCACTTCCCTCCACCGCAAAACCCGACCCGAATCCATCGATCCAAACCTCATCTCAGGCAATGGAGTCGATACTTGGTCGAGCTCTCGAATACACTCTCAAGTATTGGCTCAAATCCTTCACCAGAGATCAGTTCAAATTACAAGGCCACACCGTTCATCTCTCCAATTTAGGTATTATTTTCATCATATCATATCAACTGCATGTTTCGTATCACGATAGCGTGTGTCAGAATCACCGTGACTTATTATTATTTTACCGAAGCAACAACTTATAGCTTCTGTAAAATAATTTAAATCACCGTGATTCTGACACATCCACTGTGATACCAAATACGCCAAATCAAATCCAAATCAAATTTCACTTCGAATTGAAATTCAACTTCTATAACTGATTTGAATCTTGATTTCAGATATCGACGGTGATGCTTTGCATTCAAGTGTTGGATTACCGGCGGCGTTGAATGTTGCATCTGCTAAAGTTGGAAAACTTGAGATTACGGTGAGTTTGATTACTATTTGCTGAATAGCTTCTTTTGATGTTGATTTGATTGATTGATTAATATGTTGTTTATTGATTTTGTTTAGCTTCCGTCGGTGAGTAATGTGCAAACGGAACCTATTGTTGTTCAGATTGATAAACTTGATCTTGTTCTTGAAGAGAATTCTGATTTTGATGCTTCTTCGAATTCAAACAGGTAAAGTTGAAATGACATTTAGGCTTGTTTAACAACTTAATTAAGCTATTATAGCATAATTGATTATTGAATAAATGCTTATGTATAAGTTATTGCTATAACAAAAGATAAACTGAAGTCAAATTGTTTTCAATTATCATATAAGCTATAAGCTGTTTTCATAAGCTATCTTGGAGAGGTTATAAAAATAATCTGATTGCAGCTTATGGACATGACATAAATTGTTTTTATAAGCTGTCCTAAATAGTCTCATAAGTGCTTATTCTACTAGATAAGTTCAAATAAGCAAGTCTAAACAAGTCAATTATTTTGTTTTATAAAAATAATCTGATTGCAGCTTATGGAGATGTCATAAATTGTTTTTATAAGCTGTCCTAAACAGTCTCATAAGTGCTTATTTTACTAGATAAGCTCAAATAAGTCAGTCTTAACAAGTCAATTATTTTGTTTTTGCTATTAGTTTATTAATTTGACTTGTTTTTTCTTGGTTATTTTGTATGTTTATGTGCAGTTCTGCATCTTCGGCAACGCCAGCCAAGGGTAGTGGATATGGTTTTGCTGATAAGGTTTGAGTTTGAATCTGATATTTTCTAAGCCAGAGTTGATGTGTATGATGAGTGATGATGAAGTGTGATATTCTACTAACACCATGCCTTGACTGTTTTTGTAGTTAGTTAAACATTAAGTAAAATGGGGACATGGTTTGGGGATTTGAATTTGATCGATTGTGTTCTAAATGGCATAGATTATATAATGATGTAGGCAAAGATGAATTTGTTGACTATAGGGAGAGGCAAATATCTATCGAGCAGGATGACAAGGATTTAGTAAACTGGAATCGTAGTAGGATAGTTCATATTATAACTTCGGTTAGTAAAAGTTATGAACACCCTGTTATAAACATTGTTACATGTGGTTAAGTTTGTATCCTATGCTCCTTGTAAATCAAATCATGCAGTTTTTACAAATCTCAATAGGGAAACAAATCACATGTCTCCTTTGCACGTCCCTTTTCTTGTCCTTCCAATTAAAACATAAAACTTCACTCAAATCAGTGATTAAGATAGATGGTGCTGAAAGGCTATTTCTTGTCTAGTGGAAAGATGGTTTGTTTTAATGCCTTGCAGTTTCAGCCTAATTCATTCATTTCATTTAGATTTGGTTGTTCCTAGCAAATGTCAATCACTTGTCCACAGACACAAATATCGTATTTGGATGTTATTTGATCATACTGATTGTGGGCAATCATTAGATTGCAGATGGCATGACTATACAAATTGGTACAGTTAATTTATTACTTGAAACTCGCGGTGGTTCTCGTCGTCAAGGGGGAGCAACATGGTAAGTTCCTGTTACAAGCTGATAGAGCACTTTGTATGTTTTTTTGTATCATGTATATGCGATAGCACTGGATAGTTTTCCAGTTAATCGTGACAGCTTTATTCATTCTGTTACAGCTATTTGTGTATGTAGTTGATAAATGTTCCTCTTTTCTGTATTCTATAAATTCTGTACTATTCTATCGTTTATTATGATGATTCAAATATGCTTTTAGTCCCCCTAAATAAGCTAACTATTGCTTTTGGTTCCTAAATATGCCAGCTTTTGGGAACTCTTTACTGAATGTGATTACAATTGGTTCCTCTCCATACTCGGTTGGTCATCTTTTGGAACCTCTTTTTTGGCTGAGAAGGATAAATTGTGTTCATTTTCAGAAGAGAGACCAAAAGGTGACAATTTTTTTAAAGGGACCTAAAAAAATAACTATGCTATTTGAGGGACTAAAATTTATAAGCCTATAATGAATTACAAAGTTATGGATTTTATGCAATTCTCGCAATTTTCCTACATCTATCTTTGGTGCACTAAATTTGATTTCTTCAAATTCTTTTAATGCTCTACCAACACTGCCAAGTATTATGAATCTATACATATTGAAATTGATTTTAGTACATTGTTCTCTGCTTGAGTTGCAGTGCCTAACTACAAATTGTAATGGAGTTAAAATATAGTAGTAGTAGTAGTAGTAGTAGGCAGTTCTATAGGGTTAACTTTAAAATAAATATAGTAGGCAAATTTACTTTGGTTTTAGCTCAAAGATATGCTATAAGTTTTATCTCAAACCTTATATATAAGCATCTCCATTCATTGTCTCCGTCTGCAGGGCACCACCTATGGCATCTATGACCATACGCAACCTTATGATGTATACCACAAATGAAAACTGGCAGGCAATTACTTTGAAACTCTGGGTTCTATAATTTCAGAATCTTTTCCATTGTAGCATTTTATTGAAGATTTTTTTATCAGGTTGTAAATCTTAAGGAAGCTCGGGAGTTCTCCAGTAACAAAAAGTACATATATGTCTTCAAAGTAATATATCCCCCTTCATTAGTTTTAATATGTGTTGTCTAAATTGCTCTTCAATATTATTCCTCTCCTTTTCTTGCAAGTTTCTTTAATAAAAAGTTATTCTATTCTCACTTACGAGGATAATAATGTTGCTTCTTTGTGCATTACCATTTATTAGTTTTCACATTTTTGTCCCGTCCAGAAACTGGAATGGCAATCTTTGTCTATTGATCTTTTGCCGCATCCAGACATGTTCGCAGATGTTGAAGAGGGATCAAACCTGAGGGATGATGATGGCGCAAAAAGAGTATTCTTTGGCGGAGAACGTTTTATAGAAGGAATATCAGGAGAAGCATATGTAATAAATGCAGTTCCTCCAAGCTATTTATAAATATTCTGTTTTATTATAGAATGTCACGAGTCATGAAATATAGGTTGGATGTATGATTACCAGATCACGATTAAGAGAACTGAATTGAACAGTCCTCTTGGACTTGAGGTTCAATTGCACATCAATGAAGCTGTTTGTCCTGCGTTAAGTGAACCAGGTAAATAAAAGATCTCACTCTTTTTATTGTATCCATATTGAATTGAATACAATGCATGGATATAGAATAGCATGTGGTTAATACAACATACGTGAGCAGGACTTCGTGCACTTCTTCGCTTCATGACGGGAGTATATGTCTGTCTAAACAGGGGTGATGTTGATTTAAAGGCTCAACAGGTTTTTTATTGTCTTAACTTTTTATTTTCTTTGAGCACACCAAGTCTCAGTAGTTCCTTTCCTTTTTGTACAAAATCTTGTTTCATTATGGCTTTCTTTGAGTCTATCTGTAATTGAATTGTGACAGCGATCCACTGAAGCAGCTGGGTGTTCTCTTGTATCAATTGTCGTGGATCATATATTTCTTTGCATTAAAGATACTGGTTTGTCTTTGGCCTCTGCATAATTCTTTTTATGTTGATCTATATTTCCTTCAATTATTTTTGAATAACCTAGGGCTACTAATGTTATCTATAAAGTCACCTGCAAAATGATCCAAAAATTGGTATTAACTTGCAGAATTCCGGCTTGAGTTTTTGATGCAGTCCCTCTTTTTCTCTAGGGTAAGTTTTTTGATATTTTCTTTGCTGACATCATAAATTCTTGAATTCTTTCTTCCTTGGGTACTTGTCCATACTACTCTCGATACTGTTGTTGGTGACACCACCTTAGCATTTTACAACTGAGTTTTTTAATCCAAATTCCAAACTTAAACAATAGTACAGAACCTTATATTTGCCTTTAATACAAGTAGGAGTGGTTAAGACACCGTCCATATATAGTATTGTTAGGTCATTTCCACTGCGTAACAAGATGGGAGACAACCCTCTCACTTATATCTGTGTGCACTTCGTACATGTTGGTAGCCTATAATCATTCATATTGATTGGTTAATCCTTGTAGAATAATCAATATGAAACTAATCAACATGAATGATTATAAACAAAATAAGGAAAGGAGAATAAAAATATAAACATTACACTTATGTGGTCTATGCAATTTTGGTATGATAAATTTTCCGTCTTTTTATAATCGGGCTTTTTCAGTGGCAGTATACTCATACAGTATGATTGACTAATCCTTGTAGGCCAGTCTTTCTGAAGTAGATAACGACAAGAACTTGACCAAGATTACAATTGGTGGATTATTTTTGAGGTTTGTGTCTTTTAGCTCTGTTTGAACAACAATTATCAAAAAAGTTAAATGAGCTGTGTGTGTTTGCACAGTTGAAAAGGGGGAAAGGAAAAGAACATCAATTGCTTGTATTCTTAAGGAGTAGTGATATCCTTGCATGATTAATCATGGTGGCTCTTCATAATTGAAATGGCTCAATCTTCTTTTTCTTCTTCCAGCAATTCAATGAAACTAAACTATAGTTTATTTATTGGAATGCAGGGACACCTTTTCTAGCCCTCCATGTACTTTAGTGCAACCATCAATGCAAGCCGTCACCGGAGAGGCTTTTCATGTGCCAGAATTTGGTATAGTTTTTTAACACACTTGAGCAATTTTGATGTATCCTTTTTTTTTTACCAGATGTGTTGTTTGTTAATTATTTGTTTCTATCCTTTCTTTTGACAGCTAGAAGCTTTTGCCCTCCGATATATCCTCTAGGAGAACAACAATGGCAGTTGACCGAGGGTACCCCTCTAATATGCCTACATACTCTCCAGACCAAACCTTCTCCACTTCCACCATCCTTTGCTTCTCAAACTGTTATTGACTGTCAGCCTCTTATGGTATGTGCATGTTTTTACAATAAATGCTCTGTTATGGACTTATATTGCACCATTTTTATCTATTTTTGCCAATCATATTTTGAAGTTTTTTTTTTCTTCTTCCAGATTCATCTCCAAGAAGAATCATGCCTGAGGATATCCTCTTTTTTAGCTGACGGTATTGTTGTCAGTCCTGGTGACATTTTACCAGATTTCTCAGTGAAATCTTTTATTTTTACTCTGAAGGGACTGGATCTTACAGTTCCTTTTGACAAGGACAAATTGGATATTTCTAGAAGTGACACAGACAATACAATCCATACCTCCTTTACTGGAGCCAGGCTTCATGTCGAAAGCCTTTTATTTTTAGATTCACCTTCATTGAAACTAAGAATGCTGAACCTTGAGAAGGATCCTGCTTGCTTCTGTCTTTGGGAAGGTCAACCAATTGATGCTACCCAGAAGAAGTGGACTGCCAAAGCATCTCAGCTTACTTTGTCCCTGGAAGCATGCACAGGTACAACTGGACGTCAAACTTCAGGATTGTGGAGATGTGTTGATCTGACAGAACCTTGCATTGAAGTAGCCATGGCAACAGTTGATGGAAGCCCGTTGTTAGAAATTCCTCCTCCAGGGGGTATTGTCAGGGTTGGAGTTGCTTGCGAACAGTATTTGTCCAACACTTCTGTTGAGCAATTATTTTTCGTCCTAGATCTCTATGGTTATTTTGTAAAAGTTAGTGAAATGATGGCAATATCTGGAAAAAGGAAACAACTGGAGGATGTTGGGAACAAATCTTTCAGTGGAAAGCTTATGGACAAGGTTCCTAGCGACACTGCTGCGAGTTTAGCAGTGAAAGACCTCCAACTTCGATTCCTGGAGTCTTCATCAATGAATGTGGAAGGACTGCCATTAGTGCAATTTGTTGGAGATGATCTGTTTACCAGTGTTAATCATAGAACCCTTGGTGGGGCTATTGTTGTTTCATCTTCTCTACGCTGGGAGAGTGTTGAGATAAGTTGTGTGGATGCTGAGGGGAAGTTGGCATGTGAATCCTTGAGTTCTAGCATAAATGCTCCTTCACCGGGTGATAATGGATATCCCCAACTAAGAGCTGTATTCTGGGTGCATAAGAACGAGAGACATTTAATGGATGTAAATGCTCATTCTTTCCCTTTTCTGGACATAAGCACGGTTCATGTCATACCATTACATGAACAAGACTCGGAGTCTCATAGTTTGAATGTATCGGCTTTTGTATCTGGTGTTCGTCTTGGTGGGGGAATGACCTATACTGAAGCCCTACTACATAGATTTGGAATACTTGAGCCTGATGGAGCTCCTGGGAAGGGTCTCTGTAAAGGTTTGGAAAACTTACAAAAGGGACCATTGTCAAAACTTTTCAAGTCAACTCCTCTGATTGGTGATAATTCAGAAGATGGTATGAAACAATGTTATCTGATTTTCTCTAGTAGGTCAATTTGATTAATACATAATATATTTATTCTAAGTTCATATTTCTTAATGTTCATATGTTTAGTTTAAATTCAGTTTTCTTAGTTAGTAACTTTTTACCATTGAAATCACAGGGGAAGGGAAAGAAACAGGTTTTCCTCACTTGAAGAAGCCAGATGATGTGGATGTAACTATAGAATTGAGAGACTGGTTATTTGCTCTCGAAGGTGCAGAGGATATGGCTGAAAAGTGGTGGTTCTCCAGTCACGAAGATGAAGGAAGAGAAGAGAGGTGTTGGCACACATCTTTCCATAACTTACAAGTAAATGCAAAAAGTAGCCCGAAGAATGTTCCCGGTGGAAAGGGAAAAATACATAGAATACAGCATCATCCAGTAGAACTGGTTACGGTAAATTATGCTTCTTTCTGATTTTTCAAGATTTAATGCCATATTCATAATTCCACATCCATGATATCGTTTCTCCATCATTTGCATGAAAACCATGCAAACTACTAGAATTAGGCTGAAAATATCCTTTTTTTGTGGGACGGGGAAGCTTAAATGGATCGATTGATTTGAGTTTAACCTGCTATTCTTCTATTGACCACCAACTACTTCTTTGTTTATAGAGAAATAATGCACTTGTGAAAACTGAAAAATAACCGACCTCTGCTTGCAAACATATATAGTCTCTTGGTTTTAATAAAATATGATTTAAAACTTACTTCTCATGCTTGAAGTTTGTTGAGATATTATAGATATGATTATTATCTATCTGTTAGGATAATTATGTAGCTCTTCTTTCTTAGTTGACTCTTTCACTGATTCATGGGATTGATTAGGAGACTCGTGTGTGTGTAATATATTATATGTCCCACACCCATCAATCTATCATACAATCTTGCATACTAACCCTGAACATGCAGGTTGGAGTTCACGGGCTGCAAATCCTGAAGCCTCGTATACAAAAAAACATTCCTACGTCAGTGGTAATTGGCAACGGGGTTAAGGAATTTACTGACACAGTTGGAGGAGTTGGGCTTGAAGTTCGCTTGATATTAAGTGAGGAGAATGTTGATGATGAAACAACTAATTGGGAAGTGGAAAATCTAAAATTCTCTGTACAACAGCCGGTAATGAGAATTATAGATTAAATAATGAGTCATTGTCTCTCTTTCATTAGATGGTTGTGTGTAATGTTGATTTTACCATGCAGGTTGAGGCAGTTGTAACGAAGGATGAGCTTCAGCACCTTACTTTTTTGTGCAAATCTGAAATTGATTCCATTGGCCGGATAACTGCTGGAATTATACGGTTGCTTAAGTTAGAAGGCTCTGTTGGCCAGTCTGTAATAGATCAACTGGGCAATCTAGGTATGTTTCCGAAGTTTCTTATTCATTGAATTATTTTTTAAGTGGTTGTTAAATTGATAACTAACTCAGCTGGATGCCATATAATAATACTTCAATTAAGCAGCATAAACCCTGAAAGATGAGAACTAATGGTAATGGTTGGGTTTACTGGATAAAATGAAAAGTCTTGAAGACTATATTAATTGTGGCCCTTGAACAAGTTTGGTTAAATGCTGAATACCAATTTATAGATCGACTATTATTGTTCATAGGAGTTTGTATGCTGATGAACTCTTTGTTTATTCCTTTTGTCAACTCTCACCATCATCTAATAATGGCATGACGACGTGCAGGAAGCGAAGGCATCGACAAGATGTTCTCTGGTGAAAAGTTTAGCAGAGATGGTAGTATTGGTAGTAGAGGACTTTCTCCATTACCAAACCTGATAAGCGAAGAACCAAATGAAACTCCTGAACAAACATTAACTTTGCTTGAGGAAGTGGTTATGGATTCACAAGCTAAACTCAATGATTTAATCGGTGATATTGGTACTTCAGATTCTTCTTCCTCTCAGCAGCTTACCATTGTCAAACTGAGTCAAAAGATCGAAACTATGCAGGGCTTATTGATGCAATTGCGGAATCAACTTTAAGCTTAAGGTTCTTCTGCCATTTTTGCTGTATAAATATATATCATTGATTTTCAATCACATAGGTTATATACAAATATTGTGTATATAGGATACAAGTACTCGTTGAGTGTTTTACCGGCACGGCAGATGCCAAGGCTCCTCATTGTAACTGAAAATTTTGTTTCCTGTGCAAAAATCGCAAAATATTTTATGATCATGTAATCAAGCGCCGAAAGGGGTATCATAATTATGACTACAATTTCGGCGACTGGTTTTGGTAATACCATAGTATTTAGCAATGTCTAGAAGGATTTGTTGATGTTATTATGATATTATAGTTGGACATGGCTTTGATTATTGATGAACAGCTTCATTGAGGGCATGCGATCATTGTCTTGAAAATGAAGAAAGAGAACTTCAAGCCACCATTTAAGAAAAAAAAATCTTTCCTTTATAATTTCAAATGTTGGTGATAATTGAGTTTGCAGATTTTATTATTAATTTTTATGGTTTTAGAATATAAAATTTTATTTTATTTAACTTTTTATAAGCTTTAATAATTTGTCCAAAAACTTTTATTTTATCTTTTAATGATTCATAGGTTATATAATAAGGTTTAAAAATGTAGCGAATCAAAAATAGAGAAAAGTATGCATTAGAATTCTGATTATAATAAAATGGACTAAAGTGTTTAACCAAGAAGAAGGTGTGTGTATATTTTAATATAAGAAAAGAGATAAGTGTAATTCAAATATCTTTTTTAGACGATATTGTGATGTTTTTCATATAAATTTTGCATAAGAGAGCTGGATGGAAAATAAAATTTACTCAATAAACTATTATTGTATATACAATATACAATAATTTAAATTTATAAAAATTTAAAATGTAAATATGCATTAGAAGCCTTCACCTATCATTATGATTGATATATTTAAATGGTTGAATCTTCCGCTCACACTTGTTGTGACTTGAACTTAAATTAGAACAAGTTCAACTTTTAAGATGTATTAATTTTTTACCATCATTTAAAGTAATTATTCTTTTTAATATTAAAAATTGTATTTATTGGTTTTGATAATTTTTGTTTATCTGAACAAGTGAGAGAACTTTGCATATACCAAAAATCAACCATAAAATGCAAAGAGCCTTATCCTTCATTCACTTTGCTAAATTCTAATGCTTCCAAACAATCATCATGGCTTCAACATTCCTCTCATATCCATCTCCTCATCATCTACATAATCTCTTTCAAACCAAAACATCTTCAAAACTTTCATCTCACAAAAACCACTTCTCCATAAAATGCACAACATCATTAAATTCCACTCCTAATGAGCCAGAATTTCCCACACCAGACCCTACAAACACTACAATGAACAGTCCAGAAACATTTCCTATAGAGAAAAGAAGAAGATCAGAGATAATAAGACAGAGAAGGCCGAAAACCGACCTCATAAAATCCGAGCCACAAAACTTCGAAATCGGATGGAAAAGGACAAAAGAGATTAACCATGAGAAACCAATAGGGTATGTAGTAGCTGACTTTTTGGAGAAGTTAGAGGAACTTATGAAGAAAGAGTATGGTTCCACAGAATTGTTGGCAAAAGTTGGTGAAATTGTTGCTGAAAGAGCAAGAGAAGAGGCTGAGATTTTGAGAGATGAAGGAAAAGTTGAAGAGAGAATGGTTGTTGAACTTTTTAGAGTTTTGAAGTTGATGGAAATGGATTTGGCTATGGTTAAAGCTGCTGTTAAGGAAGATACTTTGATTGAGAGACTTGATCAAGCTAAGGCTAGGTGCAGACAAGCTATACTTGTTGCTTATTCCTTTTGAATTTCAATCTTCATGGGAATGTAATGTTTTAATCTGCGTATGTTTGGATTAACGGTGAGATTTGCAGTGTCATTATGTGTCATTATGATTTTGACATAAATTACACTTTAAAACTTTAATAAAATCACGATGTTGATGCTATCGTGATTTTATCAAAATCATTGTGATTACGAACATGCACTTTAAGTGATGGTTGTATTCACTTTAGAGATAGCTAAAAATGATTATGAAAACTTCAAATTCATTTTAGTATGTATGGAGGTTCTCGGTTATAATTGATTTTGTTTATAGCTTTAGAATGTTTAGAAGTACTCTATTTGATTTTGTCTATAGAATTATAGCATTATTCTTGATGTTAGAATTTGTAATTTTTACTCTAACCGTGATTCTTACACTAAAATTTTATTGTTTAACTCATTATTACATATACATACCAAATATAAATCAATTTATTTATGCAGAGAGCGGGGGTTCGAATCCCGGTCATCCCACTTATATCCAACTTAATAGTGAAATTTCTAACTATTAGACTACTTGACCAAAAGATAAATCAATTTATTTTACAATTGCTCTTAAAAATGATTTTACAATATCAATTCAATAAAAACAATTTTTATCATAGTATAGAACCATACACATTAAGAAGTTGGTCCATTGTGTTTGTATTTCAATAATCGTAAGATTCTCTTAACTTAAAAGACATAAAATTTTGAATTAAATGTAACAGTATAATATGTTTAATTTTTTTTTGAACGACAAATATATTATTATTATTATTATTATTAAAAAGCATTATTAAAAAGCAAATCTCTGCCACAAGACGATCAGAGACCCGTAAAAGATGTGCTACAAAACAAAAGCATTGTATATAAACGGATGTGGCAATGAAAATACCAAAACAGGGACCACCACCTAATAGAACACCAATGTAACAGTATAATATGTTTAATGACATATGGTTAGTTATTATGGTTAGTTATTGTTTGCTGAACACTTTAAGTTTAAGAAGCCGAAACATAAACACTGAAATAGCTTTTTTACATTAAGGATCTCAATGATTAGTTGCTTAGAAAAATACTACACTACTACCAACTTTTCAAATGGATATTTTAACTTGTAAATATCAAAACTATAGGATAAGTTATGATATCATAAATTTTGACATCAAATATATTTTAACTTATGCTTTTCTCTGGTCAATTCTATTTTTATGGAACCAATTTACATGTAAACCAGCAGCTATTGTTGTTATTAGCAAAGTTATGATGAGCACTCATTCAGCATTTTGTGAATTATCATTGGCATCTGTACATGCAGCCAGCAGAGAATCATAACATTTTTGTGAAGGCAAAAGACCAAGCTTATCCTTCATTTCTGAAAGCAACTCCATGCAAGTTTGCAAATGATTGGACTCTGACTCTTCAATTCGAGAAAATACCTGTAGCCACGCAGACAGTGATGTCAATCGAGGAATGCAAAAAATAGAAATTTGTTTAAATTCTGCTACGCTAGTGTGATATCGCTGTTATAGATGCGATTTGACAAACTTTGTGCTAAACAGCGTATACTCAACCCAGTTAGGTCAAGAAGTGAGGATTGTCTACGCCTTAAAAAGACTACTTTGGTCATATTTGTAGGATCTCAACAAAAGCCAGAGCAATTTGCATAAAAAGGAAGCCAGAGCTAACCTTATCAAAGAGAACTTTCATAACCAGTTCATCAATTTGCAATTTATCCTTGAGCAGCTTACACAAGTCAATAGCCGAACTGACCAAAAACAAAATAAACATAAGTAACTTAAAGAATACATTATTAGTGTAAATAAATCAATGAAAGTGAAAAAAAGAAGAAAAAAAAAACCTTAAACACTTATTCCAAATACAACACAAGATGATTCTGCAGCAAGCATCATTCCAATATGATGTATCATTTAGTTCCTCGAGTAGCAGAAGCAATTGATCTAACTCTCCATCAGAACAAGTATGCTCCTATCATATGCAAGAGGAGAGGAAATATTCAGACTCGGATTTGTAAACAATTGAGTAACCAGAGCAGTGATAGTTGCAAGTTCTATGTATTGTTATAACTGATACTGTGTTTTTGGACAGAACAGTTTTCTTAATTTTCATTTTTCTCCGAGTACTAGATTTCCTTTCTTATTATAGACAAGGTTCTGGAAGTAACTTAATCATGAAAACGAAAAAAGAAAATATTGTACCTTGAGCAATGCATAGTTGTGTAAAATGAGCTTATCATATGACGCGGGGGAAGGTAAAACTTCTAGTTTTTCGTGAAAATCCATGAATTTTTTTATGCTTTCCTCAACCTTCAAGAACACCAATAATAAATTAGAAGAAAGACACAGAGAACAATATTTTGTCCAAACACACAAGTACTAGACAGCTATTACGCCTAAGAACATGCATGAATCAAAAAACCTATCGACTGATTTATTATAAATATTATGTCTTCTTACAGAAATGTGACGTTCAAACATTATTTTAGATTGAACTGGACAACACAGTCCCTGAAATTTTACCTCAGTACATCATAGGTGAAAACCTACCAAAAATGCCTCTGTTTTGTTCAACCTTTATTTAGAATACAAAATAAGTTATCTATAAATTATCACTATTGTAGGCTGATAGAAACTAGCAAACTGGGTTCATACAACATCAATCATGACTAAAGTATGAAGTAACACAAAATGTGCACCTGATGATATAGTTTTAGGATGAAGCAAACTGCATAAAGCAAAGTACTTAATAGTATCATATCCTTGAGGAAACTATACCACACATGAGAATTTCCTTACCGATAAATCTGGAATGCTAACTACATAACTAGTAATGAAGTTTGTAATATTATCGTCTTCATGATCTGCAAAATGTAAGAAAGTCTCAATAAAATATCTACAAGGGTAAAATTTAAGAGCAACCGAGTTCGAGAGATACAGAAGCTCATATATCATAAGAAAAATGTATGCTTCTTTTCCAAACAGAACTCTGTCATGTCTAACATTATCCAAAAAGGTGATTAAAAGATAAAAATCATGATCATACTACTTGTTTTGAAGTCCAAAAGAAGATTCTCTGCAACAGGCTCCAATAGTAGTCTTCCCAATGCCTGAAATATCTTTGCTACAGAGTCAACAGATGAAAGCTTTTTTATGTCTATGATTTCCAACACTTCCATAATATTCTCCTTCCGTTCACTCTCACAAAGAGCCAATAAATAGTTTTCTGCAACAAATAAAATAAATTTGTACATCACTATTGGAAACAAAATAGTCATGTCTCTTCACCAAAAGGTGGATGCACTGGTTTTGACACATGCATGTTTGGCATGAACACTTTTAGTAATAAGCTCAATAACAGAAGTGTAGTTGAATAGTACAACTGTACAAGTTAGCTTAACTTATGCTGTCTCAACATGTTTTACATTGAGCACATATATGCATTCATATATAGATATAATGGCACAAACGTTGATGTATTAGAATAATCGAATGCAATTAGCCACACAAAACACAGACCAAACAGTTCAAACAACAAAAATTAAAAGACATCAATAATGTCTGTGTAATGTGAAAAACACAGATGAATTTCTCAACATATGTTACGTCAAAATCTAAAGATAGAAGTTTGAGTGTAACTTCAAAGAAACAAAGTATGACCAAAAAAATACATGTGAAAAAAAATCACCTACCTTGTAAATCAGAAGTGTCCTCGCCATCATTCTCTGCAATATAATTACAAAGACCCTGAATCTTTTCTTCGTCATTAACTTTTAACCACATCTTCATTTCATAGTAACCCAGTTTTGCAATTGAACTGGGAATCTCTTCTTTGATAACATGACAGAAAAACTGAAACTCTTCAACCATACACGTGTCAATTGTATACAAAAGAAGAGGGCGATATGTTTGTTCTTCTAGCTCTAAACCTTGTTTCTTCATTAACTCAAAAAGGTGAAAAGCCTTCCCCATTTCTTCTATTGCAATGTCCTCATTCTCAGCTCTCCTAGCTTTTCCTATGCATATTTCTACCAATGCATTGTACCCTTTCACGCCTGGTTTTCGTCCCACTTTATCAAACAACTCAAGGGTAGCCTCAGTTCCTAGTACCTTTGCAAAGCTTTCAATTAATCCGCGGAAACGGTGTTCTTGTGTAATTTTGAACCTGCGTTCTCTTTTCTTTTCGCGAGAAGCCTCTTTCCTTCGCAGTGATATATTGCTTTGAGGTATGTTTGGCAACTTTGATATGTTCAGTATTCTTTCATACTCATTTGCAGCATCCATTTCCTCAAAACCAGGTTTCTTGACTGACTCATCACCTGAAATAAGTAACAATACACTAGTAGCATCTCAACTTTTCTCAAGTAGTTGAGCTGAGTCCAGTGTTGCCAATTGCAGAAAATAGCAGTTTATTCAAATTTCGCTACACTACACAATTCTATAACATCGCCATAGCCACCATGTGACAACACTTTGGACTAAAAAGCATATCACATAACAATAGCACTTTGTTCAATTTTTTCTGTGTTATAAAGTCGCTATTTTGACAACATAACCCGATTCACTTTAAGTCGCTAATGTCACACGTCTAGAATTCAAACACTAACTACTAACATAACACAAACTAACAACTAACATTCGCGATTAAGAAAAACACATTTTAGACTACGAGAAAACAAAGAACTGTGAATAAAAAGTTGAAACTATGAGTAAAAACTGCAAAACTCAGACCTTTTTGATAAAATATATTCTCATAGAACTTTTAACAAACACTTACCATACAAAATAGACGAAATCTGCTGAAAAACCGCATTAGACAATTCATCTGCAACAACACAATAAAAATGAGATTTTTACACTACCCATTAACGTAATTAGGTGAAATCTAAAATACCCAGAAACAATTTCAGTTTTTGTCAACTTTTTTTTTTCTTTCTTTCTGGTATGAATTAAGCTTAATATAATGAAAAGGGTATAAGGGTTATGTGAAGAAGGGTACCTGAATCAGAGTTTCGTAGAACGTTGAGACTTGAGAGGATAGAATCAACATCGAATTTGGAATGAGTCGAAGAAGAAAATGATTTTGAAAAAGAAGAAGAATAAGGGTTGAATTTGGTTGATGAATGTGAATGAAAGGTAGTGCGTAGATTTCTAAGAATGTAGAAGTAACCCATTTGAATATTGATGAATATATACTAAATTATGATATGATGATGAGTGTAAAATATTGAAGAATCTGAATTTGAATTTCAATCTATGATTATGAATGTTGAATGGTGGTGAGTGGAAAGGAAATTCAGGGAAAGATCAGGCTCTTATTGGCATTGCCTAAACTTAGGTTCGAGCGCGGGTTTGACACTACTCAAACTTAAATTTGAAATAATCACCCGAACTCGAATCCGAATTTATATGACAATTGGGTACCAAAATACCACACGAACCCGAACTCGTTGTGTTCAGGTTTTTCAACCCGAATTCACATTAACAAAAGTAAACAAAAATACGGTAAATTCAACGAAATTACGGTCTACAACATGCTATCATTGTTATCAACATTAAAATAGGAATGAAAAATAGTCTACAACATACTAATGTAAGAGAGATAATTATATAATTTAATATATAAAGGCTGTCATTTTGAATGTAAGTTTGACACTACCCGAACCCAATAAACTCGGATTTTACCTATTGACTCGAGTTTGGGTTCGAGTGGAGGCCACAAGTTTGGATTTTTTTGTCATCCCTACTTAAATTTAAGCTTACAATTTATAAGTTCATTGATAAAAAAAATCAATTAAGTATTGACTTTTTGAAAAGAATTTAGTATAGTTTATTTTACTAATTTATAATAACTTATTTTTATAAGTTATTTCTTTTTTTTTTAACAAAATTTTATAAGTTATTTCTATTAGCTTATCATCTTTTTTTCTAATTTTACCTTTATCATTCAACTTCAAAAAAACTAAATATTAATTAAACTTATATTTTTATGTCATTTTATATTTATCAATCAATTTAACCGTTAATTTTATCAAACACTTCAATCAACTTATCTGCTATAAGCTATCAACTATCATTTGATTTGAACGGTTGAATTTATTTTGGACTGTATCAGACTTCTTTTTGCCATAGATTAAGTATTCCTTGTGCTAATCTATTGAGCTAATATATATTGCATCTTTTGATTGTTTAAAAAAAAAACTATCATCTATTTTTCCTAAATAGAGCTCTAGATGATTAATATTGTGTTTAGTTTTTGTGAACAAATTCTCTTCAATTAAATAATTAACATTGAATTTATAATTATTTAATAACAAAAAATCAAAGTAAATAATTACTATATATTATATTTATTTAACCCAAGGGGTATGGTTGAGCGGTTGAGGTTCATCCTCTCTTAACCAAGGGTCGAGCGTTCGATCCTCACCTTGTGTATGAAGCAGGTTTAAATCATTGGGCCAGCTATCCCACCCATCGAGGTGCCTCTAATCTAGAGAGGGATTAGTCACTGCGTTCCGCGGTGGATACCCTGGTCTTGACAAAAAAAATATATATTATATTTTCTTCTTTTACTCAAAAATATATTATATTTATTTGAATAAATTCTATATTCTTTTCAATAATTATTAATTCTTAACATTTTGAGCGGTTATAAGGAATTAAGATGTCATTAATGTGAATGAGTAGCTGATTGTAAATGATTTGATGAAATTGTAATAACATGGACAAATAATCATCGATGATTTTTATAACGTCCTTAGCTTCCTCCATGTCGAGTAGATATGATTGTTTTCTATCTTGAAAGTTTAGTTAGATTTCTCTATTTATGATCAATCGACGTCGAATAAGAAACATGACACATAATTAATGATACTTACTCGTTCTTTTTTTTATTGAAAAGAGGGCCAAGCTCGAAAAGAAAATATGACACTAGAATTAAATGCGGGGTAGTGATCCCAATCTCATGAACATCTAACAAATGTCTAAGCTGAATAAGAGGAGCGTCAAAATTTACAATAATATTATAGTTTAGCTAGAGCATGGGCACATTTGTTAGCCTTCTTATAGAATGTTGTGAGCTGCATAATTACACGGGACTTGTTAATCCCAGCCATACTAGCTTGATTTGCAACAACTTAATCATGCGTGAGCTATATGTCCTGGATGTTGTGGTCATTGAAAATACTCTTCGTGAATTTCTTGATTGTGCCGAGTCCACAATCTATTCTATGACATATTATTGCCCAATAATCTCTCCACTGAACACCATTAGCTCCACACCACTCATAGTTGAGATTATAGTGAATCCAATGTTGTAAAATCATTGTCAAAAAAATTGTTTCTAATATCAATTGGCACAAACATTTAACCAAATTTGCATTTCAATAGGGCAGTCCCTAAAAGCATATTTTCCTCTCAAAATATTGCACCAAAAATCTATATCACCTATATGTAACTTCCAGCCAAGTTTAAGTAAGCATGGTATTTCCTCTTTTCTTTCCTAGATTATAATCTAAGGTTACGTTTGGCCCAACTTTTTTTAGATTTAAAAGTTAATTTAAAATTAAAGTAAAATTAAAGAACTTTAAAAATAAAGTTTAAGTTGTTTGGTATATTTTAAATTTTTTAGCTTAAAACTATTTAACTTATTTTGTAGGCTTGAGTTTGAACTTTTGATGAAAGATCGACATGCTTGTTAGTCTGTTTAAAAATATATTCATATGAATATATTTAAATAGACTACTGAACTATAATAAATCAATGAGATTTTTTTTAATATTTAACATGACATTTGAGAGAATTTTACTATATATTATATTATAGTTCAATTCTAATTTATAATAATACATTTATAAATGTGTAAAATTAATAAAACTAAAATATTGAAAATGTCAGTTTTAGGTCAGGTCTAAATTTTTTTTTTTTACATTCCGTAGCATTCTCTATTCTATATAAAAAAAAAAATTAATCTAACATAACATAAACTTGTGGTAAATAAAAGTACATATACTATAGATCAGTCTAACTATATATGTTTTTTTTGTACAAGTCTAATTATATTATAGTCTGTAAAAATATTTTAGATCAGTATGATGATATTTTAGTTTGTAAAAACATATATTATATTAAAATTTATCATGTAATACTAGTTGTAATTATTTCCCAAAGAAAGAATGAGTACTTTTATGGTAACATAAAATAAAAAATAAAAGAAACGATGCATGTAACCTTAAAAAAAATGATGCATCACGTATGTAATAAATTGATTTATTTATTTATATATGGGTGGAAGCAGGAATCGAAGGGAGTACATCTTGGAAAAGCAGCCGAACAAGTAGAAAAAAGTAACTCTCAACCACTTCTTCAAAAGTACTTTATTAGTTCATTTTACACATAAAAAGTAAACAACTTCTTTAATTAAGTAATGATAAACATTGCCCTTAGGGGCAATGGTTAATGATACAAAAGAAGTAAATAAATTCTTGGAACTTGTGCATTATACTTTTCTAAACTAATAAAATACGATTTTGAATACAAACATTACTTTTTTTAGTAATCTTATCTAGTGCCTTGAGGGCACTAGTTAACAAGACCCTTTAAAAAAACTGTTTGGCCCAACTTCTACTTTGTGTAAATTAAATCATGCCAAACTCTACCTAACCATATTCAAATGGACCAATACACTACTCATAAATCATATTTAAATGTCAATACAACAAAATGAAAATTACACTAGAATACAAATTTCAATATTCAAACTAAAAAAAAAAAAACAACACATATGTCCTATATCAAAAATCAAATTAACCATTATAAATTCACACACACACAAAGTAGAGTGACCAGTATCAACCCCCGATCATGAATATCCTACCTATCAATTTCTGTATTTTCTGCCAGTTGAACTAATATTTTTAGACAAATTAAATAATTTAAATAATACTAGTAAAACTCAGTCAAAGTCAAGTCAACCCAAGAGCAACAAACACCAAAAAAAACACCATAAGCGCACGATATCCTCCATCCAGTTTAGATGCGCCGGAAACAATCACCACTGCAGGTTGATTCCCAAGCCTAACACTTTTCTTCTCAACTTTCAAACCCAAATCACCAATTTCCACATTTGCCCCTCCCCATAACCGATCTCTTTTACTATACCAAACCAAAATCTTATACTTAACCGCCGTTAAAAACTCCACTCTCAAATAAACCTTCCCTTCAACTCTCTCCGTTATATTCCCAACTCCGTTAACCGTTACATTCTTCTTCGCTTTCTTCTCATGACCTTGATAGAATCCTTCAACGGTTCCGTTACCGATTAAACGAGTAACATTATGATTGGAAAAAACAATGAAGTTGAGATTTACAGCGTCGTATTGAATTCCTTTGTCTTTGTTTGGATTGACAAGTTTTAAGGTGAAGATGATGTTAGTGGTGTTTGTGTTTGTGTTTGATGTGGTGGAATTAAGAGTTTTGTTGAGGGTAGGAATGTAAATATGTTCTATGTAGAGTTTTGGTTCGTCTACTTTTATGCTTAGCCATATGAATAAAGCGGTTAGGCCTATGGTTAGTATGAAGCCGGAGCAGCATGAACAGCATCCGTCGGGTTTCGCCGCCATTTACGGTGGTCGGAAAGTGGAGAAGATCGAGTGTTTTTAAGTGTGTTTTTGTGTTTGTGTTTGTGTTAGTTTAGTTTGTGTTTAGAGTGAAAAATGTTTAGGAGTTTTATTTATGGATTTGAGGTTTGAAAATGGGAAGTTTCCATGTTTTTTGATGGGTGATTTACAGGAAAGTGCATTTACTATGATATGTTATGCAAAGAGATGATCTACAGCAGACAGCTTTGCCGTGTGGTCCCCCTACTTTACATATTACTGTCTCATCCGTCTCTAATTATAAAGATTCTTTTGTACATCGGAAAAGATAAATGTTCCGACTAATATTTAAACTCTAAACTATTCAATTCATGTCTCATAATTTTTACCGCTTGAATTATAAGTTTTTATCGAATACTATCTACTACTACTATATAAATTTCGATTACCATAATTTTTCCAATAATACCCTCAATTAGTATAATTAAACAGCTGTTTTTATATCCTTTTTGGTCATTTTTGTTTATTTTATATATTAAATTAATATTAAATTAAAATAAATAAATCTGTAATTCTATATTAAATTTTATTTAACTTCTCAAGACCAATACATACTGTTTCCCAAGATTTTGTTATAGTCCCAAAGTGCATGCTTCTCTTGGTAATTCAAAAGTCTCATCTTTTTTAGAATATTCACATTGCTACTTATTTAAGTTATCAGAAACCGAACAATTACATCAATTGCTACTCATAATACTTAAAGTTCTTCAAAAAGAGAATCTATTGGAGTGGAGTACGTACAATGTTTTTTTTTGTTGTTGATGAATTGTGGAGTACTTCCTCCGTCCCAAAATGTAAGCAAATTTGACTTTTTAGATACATTTGACTATTGATGTATTTAGCTCAAATTATGAACCAAATACATCAATAGTTAAATGTACCCAAAAAGTCAAATTTGCTTACATTTTGGGACGGAGGGAGTACAATGTTTGCAACTCAATTCTCATACTACATACATTATATTCTTCTAACTTCTTTCTCAAATCTATAAAGATAAAGTAAGTATAATTTTTTATTACTCATACACTACAAAATCTGCATATAATCATCTTATTTTTTTTCATTCTATGTAAACTTATTTTGAATTATCAGTTCAATTTATTCTTATTTCTTTGTGTTCAGTTTATCTCTCTATCTCTGCAAGTATATTTTGAAATCTCAAAAAATCATTATTGGATTTTGTTCTCATCCGGACACTAAGGCATTGTTTGATTGGAGAGAAAGTGGGAGGAAAGAAAGTAAAACACGGAAACCGATGCATGTATTTGGATTAAAAATTAGTCTAAATACATGCATTGATTTTCGTGTTTCACTTTCTTTCCTCCCACTTTCTCTCCAACCAAACAAGCCCTAAGAAATGAACCGTTTGCCACTGTTTGGTTTTTTTACTTCTCTGCAATTCTATCGTGAGGAATGACTGTTGTTTCTTCCTTTTTAATTTGTTGTATTGGCTGTTGTTTCGTTCTGTTGCTTTCTATTGCCATAAATTTTCAATTTTGTCCGATAGGTAAAGACGTAAAAGGAAGCATTTTGATGGTGGGCGGACGGTGGCCATACTATTAGCCACTAACTTTTTTTTTTTATCATTGTTATTTGTTCCATTGAACCGACTAATTTAATTTAAGGTTAATTTTGACATCAAATAATTGTAGTCTTCTTCTAAATGCAGTTGATTAGCTGTTAACACTATACATCAACACTATACATCTATAACAAGATAACAACACTTCATAAAACAATAAAAAAGACATTCAAATTTCCCATTTTTTTCTTCTCCTTTTCAAAACAAATTTCCATTTTCTAACTTTTCATTATTTTAAAAATATTCACAAAATTGTAAAATTTTATAGTAATCAGCCTGCTTATATTATTAAGACATGAAAATTTGTCTCCGTAAATAAATGATTATAAAATTTCTGACGAGAACGGTGTAAATAATTGATCGATTTTACATGTAAAATAAATTAATGTTTTTGTTACAAAAATAAATTAATATTTATAAAATATAATATCAATACTGATATTTTAAAATATTCATAAAAATTTAACATTTTACTCCTCCGGTCTCATATATAAGCAAATTTACAAAAAAGTTCACCCTTTAAGAAATGTCTAAAAATATTTAAATCTTACGCTCTTTTTAATTTTACCTCAAAATTCTTTCCATACACGGGCTTTTTTAAATAAAATATGCAACGAGAAGGGCGTATTATATATAAAGAATATAAAAATAGAAAATACTACATTGATATTGCTATTTTGAAAACACTCATGTGTTTTTAAGAGTTTATCTTATTAACTTTGCCATTCGAAACATAAAATCTAATTATGTATATATAAAACAAATTAGTACCAATGATTAGTAAAAATTTACTTTTTTCCCAAATTTTTTATACAATTAAATGAAATTGACATAAAAATTTGCGTCTTTATGTATAAGTATATAAAATCTGCAACGGGCCGACATACACGGGTATGTTGTGAATAAAAATTTATCAAACTTTATTAATATTGTTATAAAAATTTAACAAGACGGAAAAACAGCGCACGAAGACGAAAAAACAAACAACACACAAAGACGGGAGGACCATTTGTAATGAATTTATGTGTGCCTTTTGTCCAAGTCATTTAACAATTTTAAATTATTTTTAGTTTTCAAATTTTGTATCTTAAATTATCTTCAATTTTTTTTATCATTTATGATATAATTTAAAGTTATTTAACATTATATTTTTTGGACAAAATTTAACATTATATTATTTACACATATTTGTGTATTTTAGATGAAGTTCTTAATTTTTATTTTTGGTATAGTTCAATTTTTTAATTTTTTGGTTAAAAATGTAATAGTTATAATATTACGCGCCCCGTGCATCGCACGGGTCTTTTACTAGTTAATCTTAATGAGTATATCAAATGATTTTAAAATGGCAAATGCTAAATATTGTACCCCTTGCAATAGTTAAGGAACTACAAATAGTAAAATTGTTTTGGAACTTGTGTATCAAACTTTTTCAAATTGTAAGTAATGTTTGTTTCAATGTAAAATTTACTATTTTTGGATTCCTTAACCATTGCATAGGGTGCATTGGTTAACAAAACCCTTTTAAATATTTTTAAAATTTTACAATGGTAGATTTTTTAATCCAACGATAAATTTTACAAAATTCGTTGTTTGACTATATAATTCAAAAATAAAAAGTAAATGTTGTGTTGTCGATGGAAAAGGCCACTATATAATAATAGATTCATTTATCCTTCAATTGTGTCTATATCTCTCATAAATAAATAAAAATTAATAAATGAAACAAAGCTAAAGTTGAATTTGGGCTCAATTTGGCAGGTCTAGTAATATGAGAGCCCACATGTTTACGAAAATTTCTCTCCCCCCCCCCCCCCCCCGCCCACAATTCTCTAATTCTCCTATAAAATCTCAATTTACCCTTCAGTTTGGGACGTAGGACTTGAAGTTCATATTCTAGATCCGAAGTTAACTTCAGGTTCTAGATCTTGAAATTTTGCCTACATCCCTCAAAATCTAGCACAAACTTTATAAAATTTCGAGATCTAAATTCCGAAATTAATTACAAAATCTAGATTTGAACTTTTTTAAAGACCCTCAATTCATATTTAAAGGTAAAAACAGTAGTCAGGGGGCGGGGGGAAGAATGTAGGAGGGAGATGAGAAATTTTCCATGTTTACTTGCCATTTGGGCCTTCAAGTACCTCAACCCATCTTATCAAATTCTTAGTTGACTAAATCTTTATATACCGGGGAGCCAAGGGGATGCTACTCGCACCCCTGTTTTTCATAATACAACAGGTTTCGTTTGATCCGGCTTATTTTTTACTTTTTTTTTTCTCTTAAAAAATAGTAAAGAAGGAAAAATTGTATTTGACTCTAATTTTTTTTATTTTTTACTTCTTTACTTTATTTCTCTAATACTTTTAAGGAGAAATATGACTAAATTCAATTTTATACTTCTTTATTTCGTTTAAGCAAAATAGAAAAGTAGAAAATAAGCCGGGTCAAACGGAGCCTAAAAATAAAATGAGAAACCAAATTAGATCAAATCATATTTTGAGAAATATTATAAATATATTTTTAAGTGTTATTTTTTTAGTAATTTTAGATATCAAACTAACTAATGAAATGACATTTAAATGTAAAATTAACTAATAATAAATAAATAAATTAAATTGACCAACAAATAACACATTTATAAATCTTTATATAATTTTGATACATATATTCAACATTTCAACTATACTACGATTCTATTCAAAGATTCAAAGTAGCACTTTACTGATTTTCATTTCAAAATTATATATCCACAAAGAGTATCTCCAATAGTATATTTTATTACGTAACTCATAAATAAACTCATTTTAAATTTGATTCACTATTATCAAGTGATTTCTTTTAAGTCTTTTCATATTTATGCAACTAATGTATATTTTATTCTAATGATGATAAAAAAAACTAAACCTTTTTTTGAAGGTAAAAAATTACACTTTATAATATGAAATCAAGCAAGAGAATATTAGCAATACATCTAATTAATGATTTAATTCTCCATTATCCTTTTACTGCTGTTATATCAATTCATATTCAAAACTACATTTATTTTCTACAAAAATCCATTTAATTAAATTTTGATTCCACCTCTTATACAAGTATCTCAATCCCACATATATCCATTCAAACAACATAGCTATCAATTCAATTTTATAATTTATATATATGGTTCAAACTTAAGCATATGGTGGGTCTATTCTATATATATCACAACCACAACTTTGGTAGAGGATGATAGAACTAGAACTAGAAAGAAATATCAATGTTATTGTGGGGTGTGGGTGTGGCTGTGGCCAAGTCCAACGTACTTCACTATATATGATGCACTCATTAATTAAATTTGGAAAGTAATAGTAGCTAGGCAGAAAGCACCACGTGATCGATCACATTGAGTGACCATGGTATTGTTTTGGATATTTTTCTTTGTCACGCTTGCAATTAATATAGCTATAGATTGAGACTTAGGGGAGATAGATATTCCTTAAATTAAAATGGAAAAACAATAGGGGCCGATTTTAATCTTTAAATGAGGGTAGATATTCCTTAAATTTGAGATTGAGACTTCACAACTTCATAAAGATATATATGATTAAAAGTTGATTTAAATACATATATAGTCTATGTAATAATCTCTCCATTCCAAAATAATCGACTTTGTTGATTAGTTTACATTTGTCAATGTATAACTTTGATCGTTAATATATTTAATTATTTATCATTAAAAATAAAATTGTATATCTTAATTAAAAATATTCATTGAGACAAACCAAACTTAATTTTTTGATAAGATCTTATAATCTTCGAAACAAATCAAACAACATCTTATATGCTAACAGTGGCGGAGCCAGAAAACTTATAAAGTCCGGGCAAAATTTAAAATTTAAACAAAAAATTCAATTTTGCAATGAAAATTTTCAAATTTGAAAAAAAAACTCTGTTTTGTCCTAAATTAATTCCTACGAATCTCAATTTTACTCTAAATTAACTCCTAAAACACCAAAAAAAATTATTTTGCGGTGAAAATTTTGAGTTTTAAACTAAAAAACTTCAATTTTACCCTAAATTAATCTCTAAAAATATCAGTTTTACCCTAAATTAATCTCTAAAATACCAAATATTTCCGACCGAGCCCGGGCTGCAGCCCTAGCAGCCCGGGTGGTAAATCCACCCATGTATGCTAATATTTACACTTATATATTAATAAAAGATATAATCAAAATAGATTATATAAATAGTCTGCAGTCCGGGTGGACTGCAGCCCGGGTGGTAAATCCACCCATGTATGCTAATATTTACACTTATATATTAATAAAAGATATAATCAAAATAGATTATATAAATAGTCTGCAGCCCGGGTGGTAAACCCACCCATATATGCTAATATTTACACTTATATATTAATAAAAGATATAATCAAAATAGATTATATAAATAGTACTCATTAGTCATGTGTCAATTATTTTGGGAAAAATGAAGTAATTTATGTGGACAACTCAAGCTCCCCAAAGATATACATAATACATGTCACATGCTTCAAAATTATCTTATTTGCAATCTTGTGATATAAACACCGCTTATATAAACACTTATATGTAAATACTAGTATAACTGACCCGTGCAATGCACGGGTTAATATTTAAATTTATATTATATGTTATTAAAATTAAAGTCGATTAGTTGAGATATTAGATATTTAATTTAATTTTTTTAAAAATTTAAGTTAATTAATGTAACTTTTGTCAAATAATTTTATTTTTCCAATTACTTGTGAAATTAATTTTATATTTATATTATTTAAATATAAAAATAATATATATTTAAGGATTTTAAAGAGATAAAATAGGGTGGAGAGTGATCTCCCGCTTCCCGTTTTGACAATATCATGTTTCATTTCTAGTCCCCATTAAAATTACAAAAAAGATAGGTCGTGTATTAATATATGAGTATAAATATTGATCATCGTGTAAATTATAAAATCAAAAAACATTCATATTAATATGAGTGTAAATATAAGTCATAGTATAAAAAATAGGTTTTCCGCTTAATATGTGTATAAATATTTAAGTTCCTATAAAAAAAGTCTTTCGTCTTGTATTAAAACATTCGTAGAAAAAATATAATTCTTTAAAAATTACAAAAAAAAAACCCGTGCATGAGTATAAATATAACTCCTATAAAAATTATAAATATATATATATATATATATATATATATATATATATATATATATATAGTCAACGTATTAATATATGGGTACAAATATAAATCCTCATAGAAATATATGTTCTCGTGAAATTATAAAAAAATCTTTGTATTAGTCTATTGTTTTTATTTTTATATTACGTAGACGTTCGTTTAATATTGATTTTATTCAAATATAAAAAATAATACAAATGTAAAGATTTAAAAGGATAAAATACTCTAGAGGGTGTGATCTCCCACTTTCCATTCTCAACAATATGATATTTTCTCTCCCGTCTTCGTAGAAATTATATAAAGAAATATAGACGACCATGTATTGATATATGATTATAAATATAAGTCTCATGTAAATTAAAAAAAAAAACAGGCATATTAATATAAGTGTAAATATTTTTCATAAGCAATAAAATAAAATATCATAAAATTGCTTCAAAAATGATCATAAAAATATAATCTTAGTTCTTGGTGGAAATCGAACCGTGTGGTATTGAGCAACTTTAAATTTCTGAGACAGTTATCCCACTCTTTGAGGTGCCTTCAATCTAGCGAGGGATTAGACACTGCCTTCGGCGGTGGATACCCCGGTCTCAACAAAAAAATCAAATTGTGTATCTCATACTAAATTTTGTTCGTGAGAGAGACATAGATGACACACATAAACTTTGGTTCATTATAGATTGTCCCGTGAAATTTTGTTCATGAGAGAGACATCCGTAAATATATCATAGAGATAAAGATAGAGATTATAGAAATTTGTAACTTTTTAAAAATTATGGTTAGTAATAATTAAGTAAAAAAATACATCATAAAAATAGATTTTTGTTGTGGGTGAGAATTGAACCATGTTCCTTTTGCTACAACTCCTAATTAAATCTACTTGGTATAAATAAAAATATATATATCAAAAAAATAGATTTTTTGTTGTTGGTGAGAATCGAACCATGCTACTTTTACTAAAACTCTTAACTAAAATCTAAGTAAAATAATATAAAAATTAAAAAAATGTTGCTGGAGGGAATCGAAGGGAGTATATTTAGCTTGCTTAATTGCTTAAAACTTAAAGCCTTGAAATCTTGCCACATAGACATATAAAGACTTGGTTGCTTGCCACGCTGGATGATGATCGGGAGAGAGACATCCGTAATTATATTATATAGAGATTTAAAAGAGCTTATAGTACATATCCATAAAGATTTTCAGCTTATATTACAATAAGTTTCTCAGATGAGAATATATATTACAAAATATGCTTACAATTGATACACTATACAGGAAAACAATTTAATTTCATTGTTTAATTTAATTTAGCTCAGTTTATAGAAACATTATGCATAATATATAGGGCTAAGGATCGAATCGTGATACGTTCACTTGTTTAACTTTACCGCTAAAAATTCTAACTACTATAGACAAAAAAAAAACATAGCTTATACATAACATATTCACATTATACAAGCCCATATATATAACAATTAAATTGTTTTCCATTTTTTCAATATAATACTATAAATTGATGACTTAATTTATCATCATCAATATAAATCCTCTCACGCACACTTACCACTTCTATCGAAGAAATCTAGAAAGGCCAACTTTGTCACCAATGTTCTTGACATCTTTCTGAGTCTGTTTTCTATACTCCCTCAAAGTGAATTTCTTATACATTGCTGGCTTGTTTTCACTTTGTATAATTGCATCATTGAAAGGACAATAGAAAAATGTTGTAGAAAACCTCTCTACCTCTTCAGAAGCAGCCACTCTGTGTTTAATACTTTTGTAAACATTATTGCTCAATGCCTGCAAGGACACAATTAATTTCGTCAACCGAATAAGACAAAAGATATCGAGAGTATTTTACTCAGAAACATTTGTTATATTATGATATAAACCTCGATCGCTTCAATAATGTTCTTGATAGTTATCAATTAAATTATACTTCTGGTATAAAATATTTGTTATATTATTGGGATCAGGCAATATATGTTAATTCACTCTTATTAAATTACACTAATTGTATATCAAGGTAAAAATGTAGAGACATAATCTACATTCATGATATATATTTTCTAAAGTACTATGACTTACGTATCATATCATATCATGGATTGGTATTTTCCCGGCTGACCCGGAATTGATACAGGATCACTTTGTTCAATTTATCCATTCTTTTGGAGGATCCCATGTTAGGCGGTCTCTTGCAGCCTATTTGGTTACGTTATGTGTTGTTTGGGTTATGTGGCATGAATGGTACAACAGAGTCTTCAAGGCACAAAAAAATACCATTTCCCAAATGTTAGAGAAAGTTAAACTTCATTCGTTATAATGATTGAGAGTTAATAATTTAAATCTTCATCTAAATTCTCATGTGGTGGTCGAGCCCGTTTATTTGTATGAGTACGTGTTGGCTAATTTGTATCTCTTTGAATTCTTGCGGATACTCTTTGTTCTTGTAAGGAGTTTCTGTGAATATAATTCATTTTTACTTGTTATAAAAAAAGTATTATAATGAGGACACCCCACCCCACAACAAATTCATGTTTGGACAATTTTGACAATAATTTGTAGGGTTTGTAAACATTACCCAATATGGGAGCAGACATGCATCCTGGACATTATTATAAGACTTACCATCTGATTAATCATAGTCATCATTTTGAAGAATATAAATTTATTTGTATATACTAATTTTTAGTTAAAAAAATAGTTTGTTTAGAAAAAAGTAATTGGTAATTTAAATTTAATTAGTCATAGTAAGCTTAACTCAGCTAGTAGGAACATTTGTTCTTAATTGAAATTCGTTATCTTAATTACATTTCAATTACTTAATTGGTTAATAACATTTGCAAATTAATTAGAGTCCCTTTCAACGTATCTCAATTAGTAGGAACATCGTATTTTATATGCAGAAGTCGAGGTTTAAACCCAGACATTCCATATATTCACCTGTATGAGTGTTATTATATTTTAGCCACTAAGCTACTTAACTCAAAAAAATTCAAATTAAAAGATATAACGAGACAAATAAAAAAACTAAAATAAACGAATTGAATTTCACCTGAAATAAATCACCAATATTAACAACAAGAGCACTTGGATTAGGCCTGACATCAACCCATTGTCCATCTTTCATCAATTGCAAGCCCCCAACACTATCTTGATGAAGAATGGTAAGGAAACTTGTGTCACTATGAGGCATTAGACCATACACCTTTGAAGATATAGGACATGGAGGATATCTATTGAGTCGAATGAAAGAACTTGTTGGCAAATAATTCTCTTGAAAATGATTTGGATTCATATTCAATTTGAAGGCAAGAATCTCTGCTAAGTTTTCAGCAAGATTAGCCATTCTTGATGAAAAAACATCAAGGCTTGATCTACATGTACAGTTACAAAATGGACTTGTATAAGTTATAGTATAAATATACATGACAACAAATTAAGGGTAAATTTTTAGGTATTTTGGAGTTTAGTTGGCTACCAACAAAATTCATTTTAAATTTATTTAAAAACAAATTAATATAAAAATATAATATGATATTGAATTTCGCTTATATGATATCGATACTCAACCAAACTTTAAGGTACCGAACTAGTTTTGAACTAAATTTTGGTCTGTGTGAGTTGGTTACGTTGTTTCAACCATGAATTATGTATTTTAAATTCGCATGATTTACTATTTGTGTATCTTTAATTTTTAAATATTAATACCCTTTGTCCACTCTAATTGGACAATGAAGTTTTTTTTTTATGCATATGTGACATTTTTTTACTTGTTTCCTTACAATTTACAGCATAAAATTATCAAGAATAATAAATGTTTTAGATTTTTCAAAAAAATTGTATTTTATACCCAAGTTTAGTTTTTAACACAAAAATTTATTTATTTATTTATTCATTTTGTTATAGATCGAGAACCACCTTATTTATTTGCGGGCCAATGCAGAGCAGACTCATGTTAAGATATAATAATTTTTTATATTTTTCGAAAAGACTAGTTCAGTTTGTTTAATATGCAAATTAAGCGGGGCAGACCAACCGGCATACTTATATATTATGGGTCCTATATTATGTTTTCATGATATACTTTTTTAATTCCTCAATTTTATTTTTAAATTAAATGAAATTATATATTTATCGTTTTCTCATGAAACAAACAAGAAATGAATATGTATCATAAGTCAAGTAGGAAAGTTATCTACAATAGTAATGGAGTACTAGCTTGCATTTGATAGTTGTAATAAGTTAAAACATTTATTCTTCTATTCCAAAAAAAAAACATTTATTCTTCATTATCCTAAATAAAAATAAAAATAACTCTTCATTAATTATCCCAAAAAAGGAAAGTTAAGGTGTCAATCCAATATAATTACTAAAAGTGATCAAACACTAAATAAACCAAATAATTATTAACTGTTTATGTTTTTTTTTGTGGTTAACTGTTTATGTTTTGAGAAAATTCAAATTTCACATTTGCGAATCAATTTATTGAGAAAATTCGATTTTCACATTAACAATATGATTTATAAAGCAGAGTAAAACCTAAAATCTAATATTATTTATGAAACCCTAAAACCTAAAATCCGGACAATCAATTTTACAAAATCAATTCGTTGTTATGTGGAACGACAAAACAACAATCAATTTCTTTGTGGTTGTTAGTAAATGAATTGGTATAATTTTCTTTTTCATATAGGTATATCATTTTTGTTATTATCATGTTTAATTAAGGTACAAAATTTTCACCATTTATTTAAAAGTGACTAATCTCTAAAGGAATATATATGCGGGACACACAAATATGTCTTGTGGTCTTCTCAAAGCCTATAATAAGAAAAATCAATAATTGGTGGATGTAAACAAAGGAAACCTTCCATTATTGTCTTCCATACGGGCCATACCTAATTTTGGCAAGATCAAGATTTGAATTTTGAAGCATATTTTGGTTCTAAAATAATGCATCTCTCTTTGCAATGTTTTGTTTCTTGCAAAATTTAGCCTCAAGACAAGACTCCAATTAAAATCTAACATTTTTCAGTTATTCTTGCATTAAAGTATGAGTTAGATATATCAAACTTTCGATTTATTTTAAAATATTTTTTTTATATTTAGGATTAGAGGGAGTAATATACTCTCTCTAATTCTTAATATAAAATATTTTTTGATTTTATATATTCATTAAAATATTGATTTTTTGATTTAATGTATTTATTAAAGGATTTAATCTATATTTTGGACTAAATACATTAAATCTTTTAATAAATTTAAAAAGTAAAAGTTCTCATATATTAGGTAGTGTCTATTTTGTTATTTCATAGGCATTCCGCTTATATACAGCGCCTTTGTTTTGTAATATTCTTTTGTCAGTTTCGTCCATCTTGTACGAAAATTTGATTTTTATTAATAATATATATTTGCTGTTCAAAAAAAAAATTAAGAGCAAGAGAGAATATAATTTAATCTTTTGATCAAGTATTTTAATAGTTATAATTTTATCATCGGTTCGAACGTGATATTCGTATATTTTAATGTTTCTACCAACCAAAATATGTTCACGGGACTATATATAAATTAAATAAAAAAGTGAAGAAGGTTGTATATACCTCAGAGATATGTGTTTGTCGTCCATATTTGGAATATCTGTGAGAGTAAAATGAAAAGCTTCTAACCAAGAAAGTTGTCTTAGATTATTTGCACATGGATTTCCCCATCTGTATGTTTTCTCAGACAAATTAAAGACAGTTTCTGCACATAATTTATCCTCAAAAGGTTGATAAAACAATTTCTTTTGTTCAGATATCATGTTCTCTAGAATCTCATTTGGAATTCCATGATTAATAACTTGGAAGAAACCCCATTCACTAGCTGCATCACTTATTTCTTTCATGCATTCTTCTCTCTCTTCTTCATCATTTAACCTCTCAAGATCAATCAAAGGTAATTCCTCACCTCTTTCCACTACCATAGAGTATAAGTCATCATCATCATCATTTTGTGAACATTCTCCAAGGTTTTTTTCCAAAAGGGTCTTGTAGGTCTTGAAAAAGGGTGGTTCATAATCCATTTTTGAGAGAAGCTGGGTCTTGAAAATCTGCATAATTTGGAAATTTCAATTAATATAATTAATTGATCAACCAATGATCAATTTCATTTTGAAACAAAATCAATGGTCAAAATTCTACATCAATAGTCTAATGTGAATCTAAAACTCTCCAAACACAAATGGTGTGTTTTGTGGTGATCATACCGCACGGTGAGATTAGCTTCAAATCCAATATGAATGTTTGTGTGTTAATTCATCCCTACAAAACCATACTCTGATATCATGTTAGAATTGTGAATTCGGTCTGACTGATCCATAAAAAACTGGTCTGTAAGATGAGAATACCACTACTTATATTGATATTCAGACCATCTCATATCTGATGTGAGACTCTTAACAACTAGCATCGTATTTCGAAACAAGTTTGTATAAGTGATTTCCCTTTGTGATTAATGCTTAATCATCAGCTGTATTTTTAAAGGTTAATTAATTTTAAACAAGGTAAAGTTTTCCCAGTTTGTATCCAGTGATAGCTACCACTGTTTTGCCCTAATTTCCAATTTCTATATATGCTACAATACATATATACATGTATAAATAGATAGATACGTATGAATTCATATATATATATATGATATAGATGATAGATGATATATAGAAATAAATAAACTTTGGGTTGAGGAGAAATATAAACTTCAAAGACATATATATTTAGATCATATATAATTAACAAAAAGTACATATGCTAATTAACTAAGATCACCTGTAAGAGTGCTTGACTTTGAAATGAAAATATATTATGGAATTTAAACCTTATAATAGTTAGGATATTGGTTAAATTATTCTGAAAGTCATATGGTTGAAGAATTGGTTGATGAAATGGTGAGTTGCATAGAGATATTTATAGGCATCCATGGAATGAATGGCACTAGAATTGAGTGTATGGTTGAAGAAGAGAACACGCGGCAAAACATTACATCAAAGATAGAGTGGACACATAGACACATACAACGTGAACATTGCATTCCTGTGAATGATGATTTAATTATCTCATTAATTAATATGACCAATGACTAAAAGAGAGATTGAACCATTTTGTAAGAAATTGACTCATACCGGCTATTAGGTTTGGTTTTGTGATTGAGTTTAAGCGGTGGTAGAGCCAGAAAACTTATAAAGTTTGGGCAAAATTTAAAATTAAAATTAAAATTTTAGTTTTGTAATGAAAATTTTCAAATTTGAAAAAAAAACTCAGTTTTGCCCTAAATTAATTTCTACGAATCTCAATTTTACTCTAAATTAACTCCTAAAACACCAAAAAATAAATATTTTACGGTGAAAAATATGAGTTTTGAACCAAAAAACTTCAATTTTGCCCTAAATTAATTCCTAAAAATATCAGTTTTACCCTAAATTAATCTCTAAAATACCAATATTTTGTGACCGAGCCCGGGTTGCAGCCCTAGCAGCCCGGGTGGTAAATCCGCCTATGAGTTTAAGTAGTTTGTTAGAGGTCTTGCGTTCAATCCTTAGCTCGATTGTACGTAAAACAAAAAAAAAAACAAATTGACTCTTACACCCAAACGTTAGTTGGTCTCTAGTGGGGGATTGACATTGAATTTGATAGGGAGTATTACGATTTGATTCCTGCAATTGCGTTTGAAAGGGAACTAATAAACTACTTGATGCTAAAATTCGTCACAAACCGGATTGATCAGCCTAAGGTGGGATATCGGTAGTTAAAAAAAAAATTGACTCATACATAATTGGTTCAACTCCTTCTAAGGATCTTTTGTCAACACATCTTAAATCTTAATAAGAATTGCGTTAATTCATGTTCTAAGTTTTTATATTAGGTTTTATATTACCATTTGTCAACAAAGATTTGTTTGATTGATAAGAAGTTTACTCATATTCCACAAACGTGTGAGTTCAACTTTCGTTATTAAGAACATTCGTGGTTGGTTAATTTTGTAAGAATATTCAGTCTTGAAGTTGCACAAGCTTTATTGTGTCTTTGATTACAACATGATCATAGGAACTCATTTCGTTCTAAAATATAAGAGAAAAGTGGTCAACAAAAGTTAATGTATCCGATTAAAAATTTGGTTCAAATACACTATTTTTATTTGATCAACTTTTTCTTATATTTTAGGACGAAGTAGTAATTCTTAAAGAATAGTGATATATGAAAAAATAAGTAGCTGGTTATTATTGGTTGCAAATAACTCGACACTGGTAGTGGTAGACATATTCACCATCTTAATTTGAGCATATAACCTTTTTTTTAGTAAAAATTAAAAGTTAAATTAATAATAAAAAATAAATGGTATTTATTAATATTTTATTAAAACTAATTAACTAAAAGTAATAAAAGTCTATCTTTAAACTATTTTAGATGTTCATATCAGATCATGTGCTGTGCATTTCTTTTGGCTCTAATTATGACTTACCAATATACTTTGCAGTTAAAATAAAACTAAAGCTAGATGACATGTTCCTCAATAGTGAACAACTGTTGTAAAAATAAATAAAAAATGAAACAATTGTTCCTTTGACGGCAACTAGATTTCTTTTTCTATAAAGTTATATAAGATAACAACATGTCTCACCAAAATTATTTAAGCAATTAATTTTTATCTATATACTTTTAAAGTTCACAAAAATTTGACAGAATATTGTTTCCCGTCGTTTTGTTTTTGCACTAAAATTTGGATATGGTAGTCATATCAATGGGTCAACAATTTTCTTTAGGGGGTTATTCAATTAGGATTTTGAGGGATTTTAATGAATTTTGAGGGATTTTAATGGATTTTAAAAGTCTTGTGTTATTCAATCAAGACTTTTTTTGTTTTTTTTCAATCCCATAAAATCCGTTGTTATTCAATAAAGATTTTTAATCAAAACTCTTTTTTTTTTATAATCTCACAAAATCCTGTGTTAAGAATCTTGATTTTTTTTGTCAAAAAAAAATAAAAATAATCTTGATTGTAAAATATCTTTTAAAAAAAGTCTTTCAAAATCTCACAAAATCAATATAATCCTATTAAGTCTTTTAAAATCTTCAAGACTTTTTTGTCAAAATAATCCCTCGAAATCCCTCGAAATCCTAATCCAATAACCCCTTAGTTTGTTCAAATAATAAAGTTTGATTTGGTTTCATGCTTCCAGTGTATTCGATTTGGTTGTCATGTTATAGTTGAACTATTTTTTTACACGAAACTATCCTAGTATAGAAACTAAATATCTTTTGTCAAAAAAAAAAAAAAAAAACTAAATATCTTGGGGTAAATAAATAAGTAATTAAAGGAGTTGATATCATATTATGCTTACTTCTAGTGGGGTTTAATTTGTGCTGTTTGTTTTTATAGAGTTTAGCTGGCCGGTCGGTTTTAATTCGAGATTGGATTATTTTTTTGACTCAAGTTTTTGTGTTTATTTTGGCGTTTTCTTTGACAGATTGAGATTTATGGCCGTGAAATTTTATGAAACTCTGATATTTTAAAATTGGTCAAGTATGTCAGATATCATATCTAATATCGATACACGTCTGATACTTCACAATACATATCAGGGAATTATCCAGTATTTAAATATTCTTTTTTAAATATAAAAATATCACACATATGCGTTACTTGTCTGATACTTCCTATCAGAAAAGTATCCTGTGTTTATATTTTATCCATTCATTGAAAAGAAATAAAATAGATCAAAAAATGACTACATATATTTAGTTTATGTGGATGCAAATTTTTAACTTTTGTCAAAGAAATATAGGAAATTAGCGAACATTAATGAAGATGTACATGATCCACTTTTTAAATTGTACTTAAGAGTAATTCACTTATTTTAATAATTTAATAATGTAAATATTTCTTTATTAATTATCAATTTTAGTTATGTATATACATTTTTCATTTATATATTTAATATTTTATTAAAATATCTTGGTCGTATTTTATCTTAAATTTATTTAAAATTCAGTATCGTCATATCTGTATCGTATCATATTGTATCCGTGTCGTATCAAGTATCTGGACTTCATAGGTGAAATTCGAAAGAGTGTTGGAATATAGCTAAAAACAACTGAAATGACTTATTCCAACATACTCTAATTCCTGCTTTATACACTTAATATAATAAATAAAACTTAAAACGACATTCATTTTAAAACATTTATGTTTATATTTTTTTCTTGATTATGCATGATCCACTCTCTTTGTCTCTCTCTTCTAGTTTCGAACCAAGTAGAGGGAGGTGTAGATTTCATCAATCAACTAACCCAACTACTTGAGAAACTGTCATTTACGTTTATATTTGATATAAATAAAAAATATAGTTAAAATAAATTTACACAATTAATGTGTAGTACAAAAAGTAGATATTTAAGTCATTTAATTATTTAGTTCTGAATTCAATTCCTAAACAATGCGTATAAATATCAACCATTTAAACAAATCTCAATTATCTTGTAGGATTAATATCTACTATTGTCATACAAATGTGATACTGATAGCTACTTATTTAGTGATGGAGAGACTAGGGAGCATGAACAAAGAATCTATTGGCTTTTTCAAAGAAAAAAATATAGTACTACCAAAAAAATCAAACTTTAAACTTTCTTGTTCTTGAAAAAACATTACCACGCGAAAAGCAGCATATTCTTCATATTTCTCATGCTGCACCACGTGACATTGCCATTTTAGGTATTGACATTTGACAGCAACATTGTGCAAAATAATTTATCATCCGTACATGAATTGACTGCTGAACTGATTTTATAATGCTCCCTTCACTTTTAAATTTTAATTATATATTTAAAAAGTAAATAATTACTTAGAGGGGTTATTCAATTGAGATTTTGATGGATTTTAAAAGACTTTTTTATGATAAAAAAGTTTTGTGTTATTCAATCAAGATTTTTTAAAAAAGTAAGTAAATCTTGTGTTATTCAATCAAGACTTTTATAAAAAATAAGCAAAAGTTTTTTAAACAAATCTCTCAAAATCTCACAGAATCAATATAATCCCACAAAGTCTTTTAAAATTTTCAAGATTTTTTTATCATAAAAAAGTCTTTTAAAATCCATTGAAATCTCAATTGAATAACCACCCTTATAATGTAGGGGCACAAGTTATGGTGCATAATCATGACTTATGCACCATGCATAATTTTCTCATATTGCTTGATGCACCCCCAACTAGATTGTTTAGTACACCTTCAAATTTATAATGCACCTCTCAAATTGGAGGTAAATTAGAAATTTGGAAGGTGCACTTGAGAGGTGTGTTAGAAATTAAGGGTACACTAAGCAATTTTTATTATTTATGCACAATGCATAAGAAAAAAGCTTATACACCGTAACCACTCCATAAAGATATAGTTCACAAGCGTTATTGACAATTGTTTCATAATATATCGTTCATAGACCATAGCTACTCACTCAGTATATTTGAACTGAGACACCTAAATTGAGACAGACTATCAGTTTCCACTCCTATTCACAGTAAACTTTTTTATTACTATATTCAAATATACATATATTTATAAATAAAGGTAATTCATAATAAAAAAAATAAAATAAAAGTAATTTAACTAAATCATTTGAATTGTTTAGAATTCTAAATCTTCCAAAAATTCAAGTTACACTATCCAAACACTCTCTAATTATTATTTTTATGGTTAATTATTTGTTACCCCTGTAAAATACACAAAAATTGGTTTACCTTCTGTAAAATTATTTTGTTGCTTTATCACCTGTAATATAAAATTCTACATTATTTTACCTCTCTGGTCAAAGTCAACAAAATTTAATTTGACAGAATAATGACGTGGTGTGCCACGTGGTTTTTTTTTTAATTTTTTTCTTTTAAAAAAAAACTGTCAACTCAGATTAAAATTTTTTTCAAAACTTTTTTTTTATATATTTTTTATTTATCGGCGGTTTATAGTATAATTTACGGCAGTTAAGTTATAGTTAGCGACAGTTTTATAATATTTAGCAGAAATTCTATTTTGCGGCGGTTTAGCGAGGGTTTATAACCACCGTTAAATTATACTAAAAATTGACGATAAATAATAGATCTATTAAAAAAAATACATCGACTATTTAGCGAGAATTATAAACCGCCGTTAAACAAAACCTCCGGTAAATATAATAAAATCGCCGTAAATTATAGTAAAAACTGCCCCTAAATAACAAATCTAAAAAAAATTTAAAATTTTCTTTTTTAAAAAAAGGAAAATAAAAAGTTTTTAAAAAAATTTAAAAAAAAATTGAGTTGGCAGTTTTGTTTGAAAAATAAAAATAAAAAATGCAACGTGATATGCCACGTCACCTGCCATGTCATTATTTTGTCAAGTCAAATTTTGTTGACAGAATCTTAGGGGGAGGTATTGAATTGGGATTTTGAGGGATTATTTTGACAAAAAAAGTCTTGAAGATTTTAAAAGACTTTATGACATTATATTGATTATGTGAGATTTTGAAAGACTCTTTTTTAAAAGACTTTGCTTACATTTTATAAAAGTCTTAATTGAATACCACAAGATTTGTTTATATTTTATAAAAGTTTTGATTGAATATCAACAAAAAAAAATTATCATAAAAATGTCTTTTAAAATCTATTGAAATGTCAATCCAATACCTCTCCCTTATATTGCAAGGAGTATAACATCAAAATAATTTTACAGAATCGTAAAATAACTTTGGTGTGTTTTACAGGGAGTAAAAGATAATTAACCCTTATTTTTAATAGCTAAATTTTTAATTGAAAATTGCTAATTAACTAGAGTTCAAACCGTATCCAAACACTCCCATACCAAAAAATAAAAACCGTAACCAAACACTCTCTATTCTAAAAAAAAAACCGTATCCAAACACTCTTTATTCTAAAAAAAAAAAAAACAACGTACCGAACTGATACACCTCACAAAAATAGTCCAAATGTTGACTATTACCATTTTTAGTATAGAGTACAGAAGAAAAGTTATTTTGTACGCATATGTTCTTTGATCAAATGATTGAATTTATTTTCTACCAAAAAAATGATTGAATTTATAAATTGCTTTAATAATGATAATAAATTTATGTATCATATACTTATCTCTTTAGATAATCACAAACTGCCAACTTTATTTTCTACTACTTTTATAGATACTAGATAGAATGTTTAAAACTTTTAAAATTTCCGGATCAAGCATTTTCTATAAATGGCTGGCTTGCTTTTTTTTTGACAAAATGGTTGGCCTTGCTTAAAAATATAAAGAGTAAATAAATCGTCTTAATCTCTGAAAGTGTCACTCGCGTCATCATAATTATTATTATTATTTTAAAATTTTAGACTAATTTGAATAACAAAATTAATATTAAAAAACTTTAAAATATTTTATGTTGATTCATGAATTATTATGATAATGAATAACACTTTAATTCTATTGACTAAAATGATTGTTTACTCAAATATAAATTTGTTGATCTCTAATTAAGGAAACTTTGATTTTAAACCATGTATGTATGCTCCCTTACAATCATGAATTTTTGGTTGTCGGCAAGAAAAAAATTTAAAATCAATTCACAGTGCCTCTCCACATCATCATCACACTAGCTCAATAAAATCATGTCAGCTTCTATAGTTGATGTAACAAATTGAGTGCTTTTATTTTATTATATTATTTTATTGTGAGTTAAAACATTTCACATCCACATATATGAGATCAATATTAAAATTTAATATAAATATAGAAATATTAGAAGTTGATAGACCATTAACAAATCAAATTTTTAATTCTAATAAACAAACTAATTGTATATTTTTATTCACATATAGTCAAAAGTTAATATAATAATGCGAAGTTACGAAAAAAAATTTTACAATTATATTGCTTGCTTTTGTTTTTTGACAAGCTTACAAATGGAACTGAGGTAGTATCGTTTTAAACTTATAAAACTACTCAAAAATTGTGACTTGCCAAAAAGTGTTGACGGCAAGGGATCCTATATCATATAATCTCTATCCAAAACTTTTTTGTAAAGTAATTATAATAGTAAGAGGATGAAATGATGCACAAAAGTGGGGCAGGAGAAGTATGCATGAGGTTTTGCAAGATTATTACGATGTGATGCATGAAAGCCTAGAGAATTATTACTATAAGACCCACTCTACCGATTCACCTACCTTTCATTGGGTCTTTGCCAAAATCAATTATCGACAAATTTAAATGGCAGCAATAATAAATTTTGAGACTTACTTTAAAGGGATGGAGGAAATACCGACCGATCAATGGTATATTAGACTAATTTGAAAAAGAAATTAGGTGATGATCATCATCTTACTTATGAAATAAATTAAAGTTTAATAATACGTTGCTACATCATTTAATTAATAAATGTGATATATGTTATGCGTTTTTAAATACAATATACATGATGTGGGTCGATATTGTAGTAGTGTTGTCCGCGTTTGTTTGGAGTCTCACATTGCTAATTATATTATCGGGTTGTTGAGTGTATGATGACAACCTCACCCAACGAGATAACTTTTAGGATTGAGATTCGAACTTATTTAACATCGTATCAGAGTTGAGTTAAAAACTACTATGTAGGCATTGACTAGGCCCACGCTAGACGTGAGAGTGTGTGTTAAATATGTAGTTGTGTTATTGTAGTTTGTTTGAAATCCTACATTAGTTAGGTTCCCAAGCTCAGGCTGAATAGATTATTTGATGAATGTATAAAATAATTTTACAATAATCTATATAAATTAAATTAAAAAAATTATTATTGTGGTTGCTGCTTTCTTAAACTTGAAACTTTATATACTACTCTTTCCGTCCTAAAATATAAGAGAAAGTTGGTCAAATAAAATTCATGTATCTGGACCAAATTCTTAACCACATACAACAATTTTTATTGACTAACCCCACTTGGATTGGTCTAGTGGTGTTGGCTTGGGTCCTTGGAGTATGCTCCTCACAAGATCTCAGGTTGATTCCCATTGGTGCCAATTTCGGTGGGCGAGTCCATATAGAGCAAAAAACTCTGGCTTTAAATGGGGTCCCCGCAAGTGGGCAGTGGGATTGATCTTCTCGGATTAGTCGGTCCTTAGGCTGGATACCGAGCTTTCAAAAAAAAAAATTATTGACTAATTTTCGTTTATATTTTGAGACAGAATGAGTACATATATTATTTTGTACTACCTCCGTCCCTAAATATATAAGACATTATTTTAACTTTTATATTTGTCCATTTTATAAGAAATCTTTCCAATTTTCAACATTTATTATTTCTTTTCCATCGTATATACCCCTAATTATAATACATCATTTTCGACAATTTGTAATACATACTTTGTAAAAGTATAACTAATTCTCTCTCATAAAGGGTAAATTTATAAAAATATACTAATTGTCAACACATTTAATACAACAATCAATTTTTGGAATTCCCGCGGTTTAAAGTCTTATATTTTAGGACGGATTTAGTATAAGATACTAGTTCAACAAAAGTTAATGTCTAATTTATACTAAAAAGTTATAGGTCTTGCTAACGACTGCATCCGTTGCACTCTTTAAGCATACTATTTAAATAAATTATTTATTCAAAAAATTAAACAATACAAGTTCCAATGCATGTGTTGACTTTATACATTTTTTTTTATAAAATTTACTATTTAAATGGCTTAGTTAAAAGATAATTTAATTAATAAAATTAACACACTAATTACACTACTATCATTTCTTAATAAATATGAAATTGGTCAGAAAGGCCAATATAAATGGAATGGAGATAGTAGATGGTATGGGAAATAAAATAATAATTCTGCCTTGAAAAGTGACATTTATTTCAAAATAAATTTTGTTCAATAAAGTGACACTCATTTTAAAATATTTGGAGTATAAAAACTGGATTAAATTTGGGGGAAAAGGGGACAAGTATCCTCAGCTCTAACTTTTGGTAGGGCAAATTAAATTAGAGTGACTTTAACCAAAATTTAGAGTAAATAGAGAGTTGAACCAAAAGAACATGAAATATCCAAATATGGAAAAAGAAGTAAGAGAATGAATAAAGAGACTAAGAGAAAGTAGAGACTAAGGGGTGCGAATGTCAAAATTATGTGGGTGGTGGCAGCAGTGTTATAAACCCAATAGTTCAGCCCATGTTTAACTAACTATATTATATATGTTGATATTATAGCTAGATCAATTTATACAAAAAAAAATGCTATGGAAGAGAAAAAATGACTTTAATGTCTTTTTCTTTAACAACTCAATACTTTTATACCAAAGATAAAAAGTACCCAAGGTCAATTAATGCCATGGATTTGTAATCACCAAGGTCAAGTGATGGAGAGTTCAATGCTATTCTTCTCGGGACATCTGTTTGATGTGACCAAATTTTGCGTTTGTAACTTGACTTCAAATAAATTTAGACTCTGATCTATCAATATCTCAAATTAATTAATTACTATTTTTGTCAAAATTTTCTCCATTTAGTTATTGTGGTTCTTTTTTTTTTTCAATTTAGTCCTTTCAAAAGACCGAATTGACAAAAACAAGACATAAACTAATTTAGAATATTCACAGAGTGAATAATTTATTTAAAAATGATAGCCCGTTTAAGGCAGGATAGCCTGTTATGACGTTATATATTGTAAATCATACGTTGTCAATGTCTTATTATATACACAAACACAATAATATTAATAAACCTGCTAAAACATAGTTTTTTTTTTAAAATTAATTTTTAAGTGCAAACAAGTCCATATCAACAAAACACAACATAGGCAAAGTGCCGGAAAGCACAATATATATGTATGTGCTTCATTATATTCACGATCATTTCATTAATGATCTTTATTTCATTACAAAAGCATAGAGAGATAGCTTAATTTATATATCATAATTAAGCTATCACAAGACCCTTATTTTTTTAGTTATCAATGCTCAAGTCACACCCAATAGGTGGTAAAATGCTACACCTCTTAGGCAATTCCTTCACCTCTCTCTCCATATCTTCCATTTCACTCTTATGCAACTTATCACTCAAATTTTCCATTATCTCTTGCAAAGCTTGACACCTACAAACCATGATATCACTAAGTTGAGCACAACATTGCTCTTTAAGATCTTCTTCGGGGTTGTTTCGACGAACGTAGTTGACTCCCCTCATTTTCAGAACATTTTCGTCTTCGTCTTCATCTTCATCTTTCTGAATCCTCTTCATTATGTGTTTCTCACATTGTTTTAGGTTCAAATCCTTGATTTGCTTGCGGCAAGTTTCTTCCATTTCTTTTTCCCATGATGAGGCAGCATTAGTGTGAGCAATGAAGAGAACTAAAGCAAGAAGAGAAGCCATGAGGATGATATTGTGCCTTGCCATGTTGTTTTGTGAAATTTTGAGCTCGTGTAGTGTTATTTACTTCTTTTTGATTTGATGAGTAATAAAGAGGGGTAGAGAGTGGTATTTATTGAGGATTTGAGGTGTTGCATGTTAGGTACGTGGAAGAGAAATTAGTGTCAGAAGTTTTGGTGTTTAGATGGTGTGGCTATGTTTGCTTCTTGGCTTGTTTTATGGGTTTCCACGTATGACATTTTCATGCATGGGTTCATGTGGTTTCCTTTGATGCACAACACCTAGATTGCTTCATTTTGGTTTGTAGTTTACTCACTATTTGATTCTATTTGGTACTCTCATTGATTCTATTTGGAATTGTAACCACCAAGGTCTAGTGATGGAGGGAAGTGGTTATGGTGCATAAGCTTTTTCCTTATGCACTGTGCATAAACAATGAAAATTGTTTAATGCATCTCTTAAATTTTTAGTGTAGCCCCAACCAAATTGCTTAGTACACTTTCCAAATTTCTAGCACACCTACAATTTCGGAGGTGCACTAAGCAATATAGTTGGGGGTGTACTAGAAATTTGGGGGGTGCACTAAGCAATATGGAGTATTTATGCACGGTGCATAAGCATAACTTATGCACTATAACTTGTGCCGTGATGGAGAGTTCAACAATGCTATTTTTGGGACATCTATTTGACATGACCATAACTCGCTCTCAAATAAATTCAGACTTTATCGATATTTTAATTATTTTTTTTGGCACATAAAATATATGACAAAGTCATTATAAACTCACACATACAAAATGGAATGACCAAATATCGAACTCCGGTCATGAACGTCCGACCTAGCAATTTCGACACTTAGTTATTGGGGTCAAAATTTGTTTCAATTTAGTCCTTCCGAAGAACTCAATTGAGAAATAACTATAAAGACATGAACTAATTTAAAATATTAATAGAGTCAAAGATTGTCTTTAATAATGATTTACAAAGATCAATTTAATAATTTATACAAAGATCAATTTAATAATTTATTTTGATTTCTGTTTTAGTGCTGGTATGTTATTTATTTTAATTTCTTGTCTTAATACGGTGTTTGTTTGATTTTCCGTCTTGATACGATACTGGTTTTGTTCTGATTTACAGATTTGTTTCAATCCAAATTACGTGCAGATTTAATGACTTTAGCTTCGTCAACATTGTAAATCCGGATGTATGACTATTTCAGACATTTAAATTTTGTTATATCAATTGTAGGCTGTCATAGACATTAGGCAATTTTATACTATTAAGTCGGATGTTGTGAACTTATTCGCACATTCATGCTTAATCATTAGTTTTTAACGAAATTAAATACGTAATAATTTCGTTTTAGTCTCTATAAATTAACTTGATTGAATGAAAATATTTATTGTTTAATTTTTAGTCAAAAGAAATGCATATTTCTTTTTGAGTGTTGCTAATTAACAAGTGTTTTCGAAGTACTCTTTAAATATTCAATTTAAAAAAAATTATTCAAAAAAATTATAAACTACAATAATTTTCAATGTTTTACGTGTCATAGCCTCCTCCTTGGTGAAGGAAATCATCTACATAATTTGAACAAGATCTAATGCTACTTTTTCATTTTTTGAATGGTCTAACAACCCTTTAGAGTGTTTTCATCGCATTTAAAGAGTTTTTTTTAAAGAGTTTCTTTTCTAAATCGTAAGAGTTAATTAAATACCTCTTTTACTCATTATATATAATTCAATTTTTAAATATAAAAAACACTTATACATTATAATAAAAATTTACTATCTAATATGTGTGCTTAATATGCTCTTAGGGCATTCCTTAAGATTTTCCTTTCTCTTTTCTCAAGCAAAAAGCCTCCTTAATAATATGACTACGTAGTAAAACAAAGTGTAGAAAGATATTGGTGATGCACTCGGCTCTCATGGCCTTTTAGGGTCGACCGACTTTAAGACATTTGAGACTGAAATAGCCCGTTTTAACAACGCTATATTGTTGTCAATGTCTTATTATATACACAAACAACATAATTTTTAAGTTTTTAAATAATTTATAGAGACGACAAAACTATGGTATGAGAGCAAAACCAATAAAAACTTGCTAAACCATAGATTTTTTTTAAGATTAATTTCAAAGTGCAAACAAGTCCATATCAACAAAACACAACATAGGCAAAAGAGCCATAAAGCACAATATATATGTGCTTCATTTCACGATCATAATTTCATTAATGATCTTTATTTCATTACAAAAGCATAGAGAGATAGCTTATATCATAGTTAAGCTATCACAAGACCCTTATTTGTTTTAGTTATCAATGCTCAAGTCACACCCAATAGGTGGTAGTGCAACGCCACACCTCCTAGGCAATTCCTTCACCTCCCTCTCCATATCTTCCTTTTGACTCTTATCCAACTTATCACTCAAATTTTCCATTATCTCCTTCAAAGCTTGGCACCTACAAAACGGGATATCATCATTAAGCTGAGCACAACATTGCTCCTTAAAATCTTCTTCGTGGTTTCGATGAACGTATTTGAATCCCCTCATTTTAAGAACATTTTCGTCTTCGTCTTCATCTTCATCTTTCTGAATCCTCGTCCATATGTGTTTCTCACATTGTTTTAGGTTCAAAAACTGCTTGTGTTGCATGCGGCAACCTTCTTCCATTTCTTCCCATGAAATGGCATTAGTGTGAGCAATGAAGAGAACTAAAGCAAGAAGAGAAGCTATGAGAATGATATTGTACCTAGCCATGTTGGTTTGTGAAATTTTGAGCTTGTGTGTTATTTAGTTCTTTTTGATTTGATGAGTATAGAGAGGGATAGAAAGTGGTATTTATTGAGGATTTGAGGTGTTGCATGTTAGGTACGTGGAAGAGAAATTGGTGTGAGAAGTTTTGGTGTTTAGATGGTGTGGCTATGTTTGCTTCTTGGCTTGTTTTATGGGTTTCCACGTATAACATTTTCATGCATGGGTTCATGTGGTTTTCTTTATGCACAACACCTAGATTGCTTCATTTTGGTTTGTAGTTTACACACTCATCGATTCTATTTGGTAGAATATGTCGAAAATAATACAAACTCTATATCTTTAAAATTGAAAATGATGAAATTGATGAGAGCAAATTACAATAGCCGAGTTAATTAATAGTATAAAAAGGTTAATTGTCTATAAGTATATTTGATAAATTAAAATAACAAATTAGAATACATGTATCTAATCTAAATTATATACATCCCACTTAAAAACACAGTTAAAAGGTGATTAATTGAATATACTAGTGAAGTTAAAGACTACATATGTCACAAATAGGGTATAGGGTAAGATCGTTTCTCAAGGGGAAGGATCTCTATTTTTTGGAGAGTAAGTAGGTGATTTTAGGTAAAAATGAGAAAAAATAGGGATATATGGTATTTAAAATGGATCAAAATTTAAGAGAGTAAATTAAGAGAAAGATGGAAAACATAAAGTAGAGAAAAGTAGAGATCTCAATCACTTTCTCAAATAAATGTTTATGACGTTTGGAGGGGAAGTCTATGCAAAACTTATATAAGTTGTGTATGGTGTAGAAGTTGTTCAAAATGATAAAATGAAAATTAATTTTATAAAATTTATAGTTGGATTGAAAGTTTATATTATATAGATTATTCATGTAAAAATTTTTAAAAAATAAAAATCACTTGATATATTTTTGCTCATTAAAATTAACGATGAATTTTCTAAAATTTGTACTCCCTCCGTCCCAAAATATAAGGGAAAATTGGTCAAAGAAAGCTGATGTATTTGTTTAAAAATTTAGACCAAATACATTAACTTTAGTTGACTAAAATTCTCTTATATTTTGGGACGGAGTAGTATTTGTTATATTATTTTTGAGCAAATTCTAAAATTTAATAAAAATGATATAACAAATACAAACTTTTTTCATTAAAATAGTATTAATAGTCTACACACTTTTTTTTTTTTTTTGACAAAGAAAAGCTCAACTCATTTCATTAAGTAATAAAGTGTTGATACAATGCGGAATGAAATCGAAAACATGGCGACGAGACCAAGAATGAGCCGCTCTAGCTATGGAATGGGCGACTCTATTCGCTTGACGCCTAATAGGCTTCACCTCAAAGCCGGGATTTAAAGCCAAAATACATTTAATCTTGCTAATAATAGTGCTAAAAACAGAAACACCATTGTGTTGATTCCTAATTGCATGAACTACATTGAGAGCATCAGTTTCAAATATCACAGTATTAAAGCCTTTTTGTTGCACAACCTGCATTGCTTCCAACAAGGCCATTGCTTCTCCCTCACTTGAAGATCCATGACCTTGAATCCAAGAGCTGCCTCCCATCACAAATTGACCGCGAAAGTCACGGACACACCAACCAGTTGTAGTTTTATTATTAGCCTCACGCACTCCCGCATCGGTGTTACACTTAAATATGCCGTATGATGGAGGTTGCCATAATATGCCTTGCTGTTGTGTTTGCTGAACATCATCTCTATTCACTGTTTGTACAACTTCCCATTCATGCCATAATCGCATCGCTTTATGTCCAATGTGCTGCCCTTGCTCCTTCTCTTGGTTCCACACCCAATTATTTCTATTGTTCCACATACACCAAATAACCATTGCTACATGCCCTGCCACATCACGCTCCAGCAGCCTGCACATATTCAAAATGAAGTCCTTGACCGAGCTGTTAGGATGAAAGTGTGCAGCTATAACTTGATCAAGGCCTGCACCCGACCATGCGAGCTTGCTGTTATCACAAGCATGGAGGAAATGCCAATCGTTCTCTTCTTCTTGTTCACATAACGGACATAAGACCGGGCAGTGTACACGCCGTTCCTTCAATCTAACTCTGGTCGGTAAACATCCCTTACAAATACGCCACAACAAATGTTTCGCTTTCGGAGGTGCACGGATCTGCCATAACCATTTCCAGCCTTCATTCGCATGTGTAACTGTGTCGGTCATGGTACTTTGGAGAAGCAAGTTATACCCGGATTTCACATTATAATTACCATATAGATCATCATCCCAACACAAGCAATCTACATCCACATCATTAAATAAAGGGACATTCATAACAGCATTAGCAATATAAGGTGGGAAAATAGAGAAAATTTTATTGGTATCCCAAGCTTTCTCATGTGGATTCATCAGGTCTTTCACACATAGTGTTGACACTTCTTGCTCTTGTGGTGATTTTACCCACCTACCATCTTCTTTCTTCAACCAAGGCTCACTCATAATGTTAATTGTGGCACCATCTCCGATCCTCCATCTACAACCATTCATAAGCACATGACGCGAGTTCCAAATACTCTTCCAAGCATAGCTAGGATTATGGCCAAGAGGGGCTGTGAGAAAAGAAGAGTTTTGGAAGTACCTTGCTTTGTAGACCCTTGCAACAAGTGTGTTTGGTTTGGTCATAATATTCCATCCTTGCTTTGCTACCAATGCCTTGTTGAAAAGATGGAGGTTTCTAAAACCCAAACCACCTAAATCTTTCGGGTATGCCATCCGATCCCAAGCTAACCACTTTATGCCACCGTTGCGTGATCCTCCGCCCCACCAATATGAGTTAATCATCCGTTCAATTTCCTTGATCAACGACTCCGGTATCAAGTACACACTCATGACATATGAAGGAATAGATTGCAAGACAGATTTAATCATCACCTCTTTCCCTGCTTTAGTCAAAGCTCTCCCTCTCCAAGAATTTATACGCCGCCATATCCGATCTTTCACAAAGTTAAAAATGCTCTTTTTGCTTCGACCCACCATGGATGGCAGTCCTAAATAATTTCCTGTACCAAGGCTATGCTTAACTCCCATAATATTTGACAAATCAGTTTGGGCTGCCATGCTTAGATTCCTGCTAAAAAATACTTCAGATTTAGACATATTGATTTCTTGTCCGGAAGCAACCTCATAAGTCTTTAGAATACTCATCAGTTGCCTTGTCTCCTGTAAATTAGACCTGCAAAACAAGAAACAATCATCGGCAAAAAGAAGGTGAGACACTGAAGGTGCCCCACGGCAGATTTTAACTCCATGTAAGTCGCCTCTAGAAACAGATTTTTTGATAAGAGTAGATAAACCTTCCGTCACTATAATGAAAAGGTAAGGAGACAGTGGGTCTCCTTGACGTAAGCCTCTGCCCGGGACAATAGGTCCTACACACTTTTAATTTGCCGTATATGGCATGGGACTGACCAGGTAAAATCTTCAAGTTCAAACGCTTTGCTTATGACTTCCTTTCTTTAATGTCGGTCCCCACATGTTGGAAGTTCCAATAAAATAATAAAAATAAACATTTAATAAAAAAAATTATATCAAAAAAATATATTATTTTTTTAAAAGAACATTATTTATTAAAATTATAAATAATATCAATAACTTTAAAATTAACCATTTATCTGTATAACTAACATAAATAAAATGTCATTTTCTAATCAAGATTCATAACATCAATAACTTCTTTTGTTTGCTAAAAAGTGAAAGTCTGGAACAATTATTTTATTAGGTTTTTTTACTTTGTTTTGGGACAAACATAGATATTTTTACTTTGTTTTGCACATTATACATCGCCTACATATTACTCTCTCCATCTCTATTTATAGAAGCTAGTTTAATAAAATATTTGTCTTTTTATATAAGATTTATTTGCAATTTTCAATATTATTAATTATCTTTTAACAAAATTATACTACTCATCCATCCTACTTTAAATATTTTTAAAACAACATTAAATTCTTTTTTGAAATTGTTAGAATTGTCTTAAAATCTCATGAGAATGATAAAAGAAAGAAAAACAGATTCTGCCTAACACGCCTGACGTGTTCCCAGACACGCACAACGTGCTCACCTGTAGGAAAAATTTCTGCCACACACGTGCAATGTGCGGGAAGGGACGTGCAACATGTGCGCACGATCAGATTTTTATTTTGCTATCTTTTGGGCTTTTTGTTCAGATTTGTTCCAATTTTATATGAGATTTGTTCCTAGTTTATTATTATATTTTACTCTATAAATTTAGAGGTTTAGGAACAAGGAAAAACACAAGTGAAGAAGCAAAGAAACAATTACTTTTAAAAATATTTATTCTTCATCTTGGAAACACTATATTAAATTTCTAGGTTACTGGAAGAAACTTGAGATTAGAGTAGTATTAGGTTTCTGATTCTTGTAACCGACATTAGGAGTTTCATTGTAACAGTGATAATTTGGAAATAGTAGAACGGATGAGTTGTTCTCTCCCCCATATTAGGTCGAAATTTGACTAAACTGGGTAAACAAACTATTGTGTTTTTTACTACTTTTTCTAGAATCTCTCTTGCTTCATATTGTTGGATTAATATTCATTGTCTCTATATTCTTTGATACGTGGTTGTTTAATCACTTTGCTCCACACATCAAAATATTATTGGTGTGACTTTATTTAAAAGGAATTTACAACAGAAATACTACTCATCCATCCTACTTAATTTTTTTCGCGTACTCTATTTCTTACTAATATGCGTGTTTTGTCAGACTAATTTCTATAAACCTTAAATATCATTTTCATCCTTGCACGAAATTTTGATTTTAGTCTATGTATCAATTTTTGTTTTGAATAAACTTATGAATAACTAAATTTTATACTTTTGGTCCCTAAAACTAAAACGCACCGAAAAATTCGTAAACTTCTTACGAATTTTTATTCTAGAGACTAAAATCAAAAATTTAATTGACTTAAGGACTTATTTAAAACAAAATTTTCATATACATACAAGACAAAAATGATATTAAAGTCTTTCATAAAATTTGCCTAATTTGCTATCCACTACTTTTTTCATGGAATCAATTTGCTATCCAATACTTAAATTTTTTGCAAACATGTCCATGCGTTGTTTCCAAGCTTCTCCACTTTTCCTACTTAAAACTGAATTATGTATTGACATTTCTATCCTTGTAGGAAACCATAATTCCCACCCTCTCAACAAAGCAACTGAACCCCACTCGCCAATCTTCCCCTAACACATCTGGGCCCCACCAACTAAAACAAGCGCGTGAACATCCACACCCATTTTCGCGACTAGAAACCAATCATACCCAAAATACCCCTCAAAATTTTCTCTATATTTTCTTCTCTCAAATTGAACTCCGTTACTTTCTCTCTTCCCAAACAAATCAATCTCAACGAGAGAAGTTCGTTCCTTATCCAAAATTAGGGTTTCTATTCTTCGCAAATCGCCCCAATTTTTCACGCATCGAAACCCTAAATTAGGATCAGGTAAAAATCGAATCAATCTTTTTTTTCGTGGTATCAATTTTATGATCTAATTTTTCGATTTTTCAATTATAGGCTTTGGTTTAGGTTTCTTTGTGATAAAATTAGCCTGAATTTGATTTCAATTTTGTCTAAATTTTAGGGGTTTTATTTAGTTTCGATCAGATCTTGTATATTGAAATCGTGTGATTTGTTTGGATTTTGAGATTTGTGAATTCTCGGAGTTTTTCTCTGTATTTTCTTACGAGTAAGTGTTGTGATTCAGATCTAATTGCTTTTGATGATTCAATCATATAATTATAGTTGTAAATTGTATTTATTTTTTGTCGGTGTTAATTTTAAGATATTGTAAATTGAATTTGATTATGAGTAATTGGATTTCAATCTATGTTGGTGAATAATTTTTTGGGGACTGTGACTGTTATTGTAGATGAATTGGGGGTAGTTTGTTTGAATGAAATGTTGAATTTGATTTTGAGTAATTTGATTTCAATCGATGTTCGGCCCGGCTAAAGTGTTTGTGATGGGCCTGGATGTTGATTTGTTGAGGGTTTGTGGATGACTATTGACTATGGTTTTGATGTTGTGTTAATGTGGAGATTGTTATTATAATTATGCTAACATTTTGATTTTTAATCCAGGTTTGAGCTATCTAGTTAGTGGGACAATCTGTTTCTGGGAGAGTTAAGTTTCATGTCTGAATTAGACGCACAAATTCCTACTACCTTCGGTAAGTTGGAACATCTTGACCTCTTGATGAGTGTTGTCTATCTGATTAATTGTTTTGTTCAAGATATGCATTCCTTCATGATAGGGTAGTCATAAGTTGTGCAATTTTATTGTGTATGGTTGCGCCTTTGAAAATGCTTGCTCTGATTTATAACAGTAGCATATCTTTTGTTTTGAAATTTTCGTAAGTTTGATTATTGTTTTGTTTCATGATATATACCTGATACCTGACAATTGATTAATAAATGCTATTTGCTCTTTTATGTTAAAATATAGATGTTTTTATGCCTTCAACTATACTCCATAAATTTAGTTGCTTGTTTATTGATATTGCTTTCAGTTAGACTTCTTTGACATGAGATTGACTGTATTTCTCACTTTCAACTATTATCAAAGTATTAATAGTATTAGTCTGGCAAACGCCAATTAGATAACATTCCAACTTTGAACATGATGCTTGATAGTTGCCAAGAATTGTACAGAACTTTTCTCTGAATCATTTTCTGGGGGTGTTTAAGGTGGTTAAAGATTGAGTTTAAATGCATTGATACTGTGGGTTTTAACGTTTGCGAAGGTTGTCATAATATTGTAAAATTGATACTTACAGATGACACAACATTTATTATGTAGATGTAGAATAAAAATAGATGGTTGCTGTGATTATGATACTCATGTTTAACTATTTGATTGTCTTATTACTATATGGTATTTATGATTCCTGTGTGGGATGTGTGCCAACGATTTTAGATCCTTTTGCTGAGGCAAATGCTGAGGACTCTGGTGCCGGGTCATCAAAGGAGTACGTGCATATCCGTATACAGCAGCGAAATGGTAGAAAAAGCTTGACAACTGTCCAGGGATTGAAGAAAGAATTCAGTTACAACAAGATTCTTAAAGACCTTAAGAAGGAGTTTTGTTGTAATGGTACAGTTGTCCAGGACCCAGAGCAAGGACAGGTCTGTGTTCACTTCCTCTTGTTAAATAATGATTTATCTACTCTGTTTCTTAAAATAACATATTTTTATCATGTAGGTTATTCAACTTCAAGGTGATCAGAGGAAGAATGTATCTACCTTCCTAGTCCAGGTAACAAATGACTCCACATCTTTAGTTATGCTTATGCAGTATGCTGTCTGAAGTACTTGTCTGAGATTAAGTGGATGTTTCTATTAGTATAAGAACAGTCTGTTTTAAAAGGCATATAAGCTAGCTGCCTAGATTATGTAACTAGCTGATAAACCTTTTAACCAAAATAGAGGTGTTTGGAAAATGAGTTTATCCCACTAAGCTTAACTCAAAAATCATATAAATATGTCCTTCAACATCATTTTATGTTTTTCAGTTAAAACAACCACTAATTTTATTGAGTACTTTAAATTCATTGTTAGCTTCTCAGCGATAAGCTATTAGCCATTTTTTAGCCTATCAGCTGTTTTTATCTTTGCTTGTAAACCTTTTGGGTAAACCGTCTTTTCTCTTTTGATTGGAACTAGTAAGAACTGATTCAGATAAATTGAGTAAACCGTTGCTATATATGGTTGGGTATGGTCCACAATGATCTGTTATGTTCTGACTGATTGATTATTGACAGCTTCTCATATTTATTCATGCCTTTCATTATATGGAAATCTGACTTTGAATATATCAGGAAGTTCTATTTATAGTTTTTGCGAAAGCCTTTAATTTTCCTAATCAAATCTTTTTTCTTTTGCACTTGTTGACTTAAACAGGCTGGAATCGTGAAGAAGGAGCATATTAAAATTCATGGTTTCTGAGCAGCTGGAAACTTAAAAGTGTTACGCTGTATCTGGCTCACTTCGAGCTGGATATATATGTGATTGTGATATTTCTTGTGTTCTGGTATTTTCAACAGTTGTGATGTGGTATTATGGAATTTATAACATTATGTGATATTTGCTTCAATAATATGTACCGAAGGAGTTTATTAATAGAGTTTTATAGACTTCATTTAACATTTCAAATACTTGCATGTGTTGCTCTAGGTTTCCCTATAGTTTTTACTGTTTTACAATTGAAACGTTTAATGAGCCAAAAATACCGTTTGAACGATTTCTAGAAGCATTAAAATAATTTCAATGGAAGCTAGCCTCTTGGTTCAAGTGATGAAGTCTTTGGTTTTTGTTTAAGTTTAAGTAAGATCTTGAACTGTAGTAACGATCAATTTTTAACTTGTACACAAGATATTGAATGCATTTGTCTAATTAGAACACAAAGTATTTCAATTTTTTTCATGTCTAACAACTTTCAGATGAATATTATTTTTTATTGACGTTGATACACAATATTTAGATTTTATAATTATTTATTTTTCTAATCATATCAGAATGAAAACAATTTTTTTCCTAATGAACTGCAATTATTTGAGTAACTACCAAATTTGTTCTAAATTTGTTGAGTTCTTTAAACAACTACTCAGGATTGTCGTGAAAACATGTAAGAAATCTGATCTTAACTGTGACATGTCGGTAGAATTAAACTTATCAAGTAAAATATGACTTTAATCGCAATCTGCCGTTGTATCTAATGCTACAAAATTCTCCATCTAAAGGCCATCAAAAATTTCAACCAATAAATAAAACAAAAATTCCAATATTATTAGAGTACAAATCACCCAATGAATGTTTCTTATCATGTATCACTCCAATTTATTCAATTTTATTCCATTTCATCGACCCAAACATATTTTTAGTAAATAATTTTGGTACTTATTCAAATATGTTTTTTATGGGAAGCAAAAGGGGCCTAAAAAAACACTAAGCAGAAACAGTTGTAGGGGTTGGTATCTCCATAACATGAGCTTATTGTTAAATAATGTTTTTGACTTTGTTTATTATGCACGTGACAGACGTATTTCACCGTGCACAAACTTATTTTCACTATTAGATTAATTACTAAGTCTCACCATTAGATAAAACTTATTGATAACAAACTTATGCATGATGATTGAAGTTTATTCTCTCTTAATTAAGGGTCGAAAATTCGATCCTTATTTTATATATGAAGAAACTTTAAATCTCTGAGTTAACTGTCTCATGCTTTGAAATGCCTCCAATTTAAATTATTTATTGCATTCGAAGTGGTTACATCTGTCTCAACCCAAAAAGACTTATGTATGATGAAAGATTTGTCTCATCTATACACCATATATAGTTTTCTGTTAAACAATTCAATCTATAAGAAAAAGAGATAAATACTCTGATGGACAATGCTATAATTTAAACTTATGAATTATAAAATTAAAAAAAAACTTGTTTGCTAACCATTTTTTCACACCAATTAATAGCTTATTTTTTATTACCTTCTAATTTATTTTAATAAATTCATTCAATTCAATTAAATTATAGTTTTTAGTTTTTAACTTATTAAATTTTCTTCTAAGTTTATCTTTATCATTTTACTTTACAAAAAATCAAATATCAATTAAACATATATTTGTTATTTCATTTTCATATCTCAACTCAACTGCTAATTTTATCGATCAACAAAGAAGAAAAAAAAACTTGAGTGAAATATCAGATTCCTCTTTAAAATTTTAAAATTCGGTAAATACTCCCTTGAAATTTGAAAAATGGCAAATACACTTCTGAAATTATAAAATGTCAATCAAATTGCTCCTGCTTCATTTACTCCATCTATTTTGATGACATGGACGTTAACTGCATACGTGACACATGTCAATATGGCACCACGTCACATGAGAAGAGGGTAATTGACTAAAATTTGTAAAATCAAAGGACTAATTGACTAGAATACCATTAAATTTAGCCCCTTGATTTTGCAAATTTTAATCAATTACACTTCTAGAACGTGTATCCTGATCAATTATTAATCTCTCATGTGACGTGGTGCCGCATTGGCAGGCATCACGTATGCAGTTAACGCTCATATCATCGAAATAGACCGAGTAAATAAAGTAGGGGCAATTTGATTGACATTTTATAATTTCAGAAGTGTATTTACCGTTTTTCAAATTTAAAAAAAATATTTGTCAACTTTTAAAATTTCAAGGGGAATTTGGTATTTCACTGAAAAAAAACTTTGTCAAAAAAAACAAAGAAGAAAAAAAAAGAAAACAAAACGAAACGAACGAAGAAGAAGAACGCAAAGCGCATAGAGAGAAAGAGAATTTCATTCATCAACTTCAAAAATGGATGAACTATTCATAGCTATTCTCTCAATCCTTCTATTAGCAGCACTAATCCCACTTTATCTATGGAAACGCCATCACGATTCTCAATCCTCTTCTTCTCACCAACAAGAATCTCAACAGGTTTGCAATTTCCAATCCAAAACCCTAATCTCAACAGATTTAAACACGAAAATTGAAATTGAAATTCTTAGGTCAATTTTGAATGAATTATTAGGCTCCGGTGAGAGAAACTGTCGTACGTGCCACCGCTACTCGTCGCATGCGTCGCAGACCGGCTGCTTCTGGTGCTAGTACTTCATCTGCTCCTCCTCCTGTAACGCAACAAGGTTCATCGTCGTGTAACTCGTTTGATTTGATTTTATTTGCGCGTGATAATGTTGGATTTGATTAAGTGATTGAATTAGTTGTTCTTTGGATGAACAGTTTATTGATTAAGCTTGCAGTATAATCGCTTATTAGATAAGTTCTTTAAGTATAAGCAGTGAAATGACTTATGGAAAAGATACAGTGAAGTCAATCTGTTTTCAATTTTCATATCAGTCATAAGCTGTTTTTGTAAGCTGTTTGTGAAATGACTTATGGAAATAAGGTGAAAACAAGTTATGAATTATGAACTGATTTGATTCCTTAAGATCTCTGAAACAGTCGTTCAAATGCATGTCAGGAAATAAGCTCAAATAAGTTGATCCAAATAAATTCTTAATTCCTGAAATGTGTGTGAACTGTGAACTGTGAAGTGATGAATGTGTATTAGTTGGACAAATTAGTTGTAATTGTGAAGATAATGGATTAATTGTGGTTATTATGTTGAGTTTGCTGGTCAAAATGTCAAATTAGTGTTTATGTTAAGCATTTTGAAGACTGATTTGATCAATGCAAATCACATTCATGGACTAATCTGACGTATAAAATGTCATTTAGAGACTTTTAGCATGATTTCTATTATTTAGTTTGGGACTAATTCGAAAATGTACTATGGTTTAAGGATTAATTTGTCGGTTTTTATGTTTGATACAATGCCTTGGTGAGTAAAAATAAAAAGATATGTAGTTTAGGTTAGGATGTGTTGTTTTCTACTTGAAAGGGTTCATGAATGTGAAAATTAAAACTGCGGTAGTTGGGGATCTTTGTACATATTTCCTTACTTTGTTATTTCACTATAGATATTTTATGTTGTGGAGTAAAATACTTGCCACTGTTATTTGGCTCTCTGTTTTTGTTATGTGGAAGTATTCTTGAACTAGAAGGTGATGTTGAAAAATATTAAATAGACGCTGCCCAGTGCCTTCTTGAAACTGAAATGCATTTGTGAAGTAATCAACTACATACATTTAAACAGATTCTGCAGATGAAAGCGATGATGAAACTGCTGGTGATGAGCATGAGGCCAAAGCATCAAAGAAAAAGGAAATCAAAAGGCAAGAGAGGGAAGCTCGGAGGCAGGTAATTTTTCTTTATTATACGTTGGCAACTGGTTGATTTTTTTATTGGTAATATTATCAATTATTAAAGATACTAGGATATACATTTGGCTGGCTTTTTGCTGTTTGTATTGTGTTCAGAGCCTCTGTGCCAGAGAGCATAATATTTTGAATTTGACTAACCTAAATGGAGGGTTTCTCAAAATGAAAGATCTAATATGTATATGAAGGTTTAATAAGGATACTGACATTTATAATTTGTGTAAACTATCAAACTATTGTTTAAACTGTCGTGCTCATGATAGGGTTGCTTTGGTGAATACTAGACATGATACTCAGATGTCACTATTAGTGAAGAATTTATTGTTTAAGATATCATCCCAAACTATAGTGGAAGGCAAATCTTCTTCTGCATGAGTGCCAGCAGCAACTTTCTGCTCACTCGAGCTAAATAACCAATGCCATTAAGTTTGCCAAAGCTCATCCCTTGGAAAATCTGTTGTGTACACAGCACAACAAAGCACAACAAGTACTGAACAGAACACAAAAACAAATGGAAGAGAGCGAGTGCAAGTCCACGAGGACATTAACAATTTGATTTTGTTCTCAGGCCTTCATTCAATATTAAAAATAGGGGTAGTGATTAAACAGCACTATCTTGCTGCGGCCATGACTCTAATTTATGCAATGAATTATTATGCCTTCAGTTTGTTGTGGTTTTGTATTTATTATTTGATTTCTGGTATATATATTTTGGATTTTAAAAAAATACAAATAAGTATGCAATTTTTAAATCGTTTGAGTTACAAATATTGTAATCATTATTTTTGACTAATACTTAGTATATCATATAAAAATATCATTAAATATTATTTAATTACCGGTTCAACATGATTTTATCACAGTTAGAGCATTAAATCTTGAAATCGTTTTAACCATTTAAATAGTTGGTTTATTATACGCTGTATGTATTCCTACTTGTTATTCGACGGGAAAGAGGAGATCTATGTTGATTGAAGTTTAAGTAATTGATTAAATTTTGGTCTATCTTTTTGAAAGGCTGAAGAAGCTACCCGAGAATCAAAGCAGTCAAAACAAGATCGTTATTCAGAGATGCGGAGGTTGAAGGATGAAGAGCGTGAAGCACAGGAGCGTAAGTTGGTGAGTCAATATCCTTATTCTGATTTAATCAAGGGATGGGCTTTCTTATGGTCTATTGATTGGCAAAGCACATGTTCATATAGGAAGAAGAAGCCCAAGCTCAAAAGGCTAAGGAAGAGGAAGCTGCTGCATTAGAATTTGAGAAGTGGAAAGGTGAATTTTCAGTTGATGATGAAGGTACACTTGAAGAGGAGCAGGATAAAACTGAAGACTTGCTTGCCAATTTTGTTGAATATATAAAGGTTATTTTCTGTTTTGTACTTTATTCTTACTTTCCTTATTTGGCCTTGATAAGTTCTAATTTAACATCAATTTTGTGTAATCATTCAGAAGCACAAATGTGTTCCCTTAGAAGATCTTGCTGCAGAATTTAAATTACGTACACAGGTATTATTTTTATTCTTTTCCTATATCTGGATCAGCCAATCTACTCCCTCTGTCACTCTTAATTATTTACATTGTTTGTTGATGCTAGTTAGTTTCTACCAGCAACAGTGTAGCAGAATAATAAATTCTGTAAGCTAGTTTTATGATTTATATGCAAGATATTTTGCACGTAGTTTGATATTTTTACTCATAATTAGTCGGAAGAATTTTTAGCGGCACTGATAGAATAAAAGTGTAAAGAGAGAGATAGGGAAAACAAAGGGAGTGTAAAGAGATACCCATTGAAGCTACAAATTTGGGTTGATTGCCACATGCAAAACCAGTGTTTCTGAATGAGAAAGCTTTGGTACATATTTGAGTTTGAATATATTTGTGTTCTATTAAATTTGAACAGTTATCTCAATTGGATGATAACTCAACAACTTTATAATTTTTGGGTGTTAAACTGCCTGGTCAGGTCCTTTTTAAATGTTTCTAAATAGTGAAACCCTATTTACACTTTTTTCGGCAGTCTATATCAATTTATTTATGAATCAATTTCTTATATGTAAGTGATAGATTTTTTTATCCATGAGATTCCTTTTTTATGACACTGTAACCTGATGCAGGAATGTATCAATCGCATTGCATCTCTGGAAAGTATGGGTAAGAGCCTTTCGTGTATCCTCTCCTTTTAAATTATCACCCATCAAAAGAAGTATATATTACCCTCCCCCCTGTTTTAGTTTTTCATTTCAGATTTTGTCTTCCCCAATCCCCATCACCAGCTACCCCTTTGAACTCATATACAGCCAATTTACCATGCTAGATCACCATACCACTGGCAAGGGTTTCAATAAGTAGAATAAACATTTGACGTAATCATGTTATTTATTATACCCTACTGTTGCAAGCTACGGTTGTCCATACTCTCATTGGCTATCCTTAAAATCTTCCTACAAAAATTGGATAGGTTTTAGGCCTACTCTAAGCATCAACATAGGCGTTATGAATTGTGTTTTTTTTGGGTGTACAAAATGAAGTTTTTTTTCTTCTTCACTTTGTGCAAGGGCTAACATAAATAATGATTTATTTGTGTCAGGTCGGATTTCGGGTGTCATGGATGATAGGGGGAAATTTATTTACATCTCACAAGAAGAAATGAAAGCCGTTGCTGATTATATTAAACGGCAAGGGAGGGTTAGCATTTCCCACTTAGCTAGTAAATCAAACCAGTTCATTGATTTAGAACCAAAGATCGATTATACTGAGGACATGAGTAGCATTGAGGAGATAGCTGTCAACTGACGTGGTTTTTTGGCTAATGAACGAAGAAAAATCATGTGATGTACATAAGAAAAAGAATTCACTGATCTGTCTTGATTAGGATTTGGTACAATACTTTGATCAGTCTAGTATATTACTCCAATTTCAGAATTTTTCTGCCAAAAATATACTTGTTGTATTTTATGGGAACATATTAATATCCCAAGTCACTATTTTAGAAAGTTATATATCTTTGGCTTCACAACAATTTTACCACTTTCAGGGTGTGCCTGTACCATGTAATTTCTCAATTAGTTTGAAACTTTAGACAGATGAAAATAAGAACTTGTTAAACAAGAGGCAAATTCAAACTTCAGTTCTTAACCTCATTGCTTGTAGTCACATTAATTATGAAGATGGCTATTTGAACTTAATTTCATGTTATGTTGATAACCTAAGACTTTAACTTTTTTAACAAATAAATAAGTGTACTCTAACCCAAATTAATGAACCTATTTTTACCAAAAGACAAGTAGAGATTGGAAATGGATCCTCTCATGACTGCATGCAAGTGACCATCATGTACTAAATAAAGATTGATGACAACAACTAAAAATGGAGTTTGACTTTTTAAAGTGAGTAAAATGTGAGTGAAAAAAATTAATGGTTGTGTTTCCAACAAACTCATAATTTACTATTTTGATTTATTTTTCAATGGTTGATAATACTTATAGCCTACTTTTTAATTATATATGCTAATCATTATCTGAAACCTTATTTTTATTAAAATTTAGATTCAATTTTATGAATGTATGTATTAAGAACTTATATTAATTAAATTTCTTTCTTAAAAATTAATTAAATTTTATTAAAATTGATATACACCACTTAATTATAAATATAACTAAAAATATTGTTTGATTATAAATGAAACCTATTTTATATACTTTTATTTATTCGTCAAATTTTTTTAATGAAAAAACAACTAACTTACTAAGTTTAGCTTAATTAATTTGTAAACAACCATAAGTTAATGTCACCTTATTTTTGGAGAAGAGTAATTAACGGTTAAAACTAAAATCACCATAATTTAGTATGGGAAGTTAACATAAAAGTGAAATTAGTTTATTACTAACATTCTTTTGTTTCTTTCATTGTGTTTCATTCAAACAAAGTTTCTCATTGATTGTTCCTTTTCTAAATATAGCACACACTTTTAACTGTCCTCCGAAACAACCGGTAAAATTAGAGGAACATGTCTTTCACCTTGACCTTTCTCTTCCAATTTTCCCTCTCCATCATATAAATAAAACATAACAATAACCTTTTTTTTCAGTTTTCTTTCCTCCTCAGCCGCCGCGTCTTACCGCGGCCGCAACATTCTTAACTATCACCCTTCTCTTCACATTATACAAAAGCAAAAGACAGAGAAAAAATTTTAGAAAAAATTTAGAAATAATAAATAAATAAAAAACAATAGTAGCTGTTGTTTGAAAGGAGACAAAGTATGAAAATTTTCAAGGAAGCAAAAACTTCCTCATACCAAACATTTTTCTTATTATTCTTGTTTGTGTTTTCGGGTTTGAAAATTTGTCATGGACAAGATGATGACTATGATGCCGCAGACGCACCACCCCCACCACCGCGTGAACTCGACAATTGTGACGGAATATTTCTAACATATAGTTTAACCTCAAGGGAAAAAGAATATCCGCACGTGAAAAATGCGGCGAAACAAGCGTGGGCGTTTAAATCGGAAGCGACGTTGATGAATGTTGGGGATGAGGAATTGAAAGGTTGGAAAATGTATATTGGGTTTCAGCATAAAGAGATTCTTGTTTCGGCCGACGGGGCTATTCCAATTGATGCGGATGATTTTCCGGCCGCGGTAGGCAATGGGACAACACTTGTTGGGAATGACGCGGTGGATTTGAAGACTGCAATCGAAACGGCCGGTGATTATACTCAAATGACTGTTAGGGTTCAAATGAGTGGAACACATTTTGGACTTGGTGCTGCTGGTAAACCTATGCCTAAAACTATTAAGCTTGTTAATGATGGCTTCAAATGTCCTGCAGCTCATCGTCAAGGTATTTTATTTATATATATCTCATATTATCTCTTCATGCATGCATGCATGCATGCATAATTTCATATAATTTTTTTTATATTACAAAAATTACACCTATTATTTTTATAGAATCGCGTTGTTAATTTTTTTATCTCTTTTGATTATATTCTCTAAGATGTTAAATTTGTTTCTTATGCATAATTAATGTCTGCAAAAGACACTACTAGCTATTGTGTATGAATCCTCCATGATCATACATACTGCTGCAACAAAATCTCAATTGTTGGATTAACTTAATTGCGGAGAGATCAATACTCTCAGTCAGTCGTTAGATTAATCCAACGCGTGAGAAAAAGTTTAATCCAATATTTGTTGCGATGTGTTAGGAACACTTATTTATAATGTGGATGATTATGCAGGTTCAAGAATGTTTGTATGCTGCAGAAAGGACCCAAAATTCAAAGTCAAAATAGACAAGAAAAGAAAGTTTCTTCCTCGTCGCTATGGCGACCTAACCATAGCATACGACGTACTTCAATCCTTCAAAACCAGCTACTATGCACAAATAACCATAGACAATAATCATCCATTAGGTCGTCTCGATCATTGGAACTTAACATGGGAATGGCAAAAAGGTGAGTTTATTAACACATTAAAAGGCGCTTTCGCTCCCTTAAAAGACCCTTCTGAATGTTTATATGGTCCTGCTGGAAAATACTATGGTGATTTAGATTTCACACAAGTTGCAAACTGTCAAAAAAGGCCTATTCTTTCTGATCTTCCATCTGAAAGAAAAGATGATGAAAAAGTTGGTAAATTACCTTGGTGTTGTAAGAATGGTACTGTTTTGCCACCTCTTATGGATAAGAACCAAGCAAGATCAATTTTTCAGCTTCAAGTTTTCAAAATACCACCTGATGATAACAGAACAGCAATTACACCACCATTGAAATGGCATATTGATGGTGTTATTAACCCTCACTACACATGTGGACCACCAATTAGGGTTGAGGCACAACAATTTCCTGATCCAAGTGGACTTAGAGCAGTCTCAACAGCTGTTGCTAGTTGGCAAATAGTTTGCAACATGACAAAACCAAAGCCGAAAGAAAATCGTTGTTGTGTTTCGTTCTCGGCTTTCTATAATGAATCTGCTATCCCTTGCAACACATGTGCATGTGGTTGTGATGATACAAGAAAGTGTAATCCCAATGCTCAACCTTTACTTCTTCCACCTGACGCACTTCTTATCCCTTTTGTGAATAGAACACTAAAGGCGCGCGCTTGGGCGAAACTCAAACACATGCGTGTTCCGAAGAAGTTGCCTTGTGGAGATAACTGTCCTGTTAGTATTAACTGGCATGTTAGTTCTGATCATAAGGAGGGGTGGACAGCTAGGATTACACTTTTCAATTGGGAAGATTTCTCTTTTGATGATTGGTTCACTGCACTTAAGTTCGAAAGATCTTTTGAAGATTTTCAAGATGTTTATTCGTTTAACGGAACCAGAATCCCCGGTATCAAAACCATTTTCTTTCAAGGACTTAAAGGTTTGAATTTCTTAGCAGGAGAGACTAATGGAACTCATGCTGGCGATCCAAGGGTGCCAGGGAAACAACAGTCTGTGATTGCTTTTCATAAGAAACATATTAAAAAATTCAATGTTGAACGCGACGCTTTTCCTACTAAGGTTTACTTCAATGGAATGGAATGTGCACTTCCTCCACATAGGCCTAAAAAAAATTCAGGGCATAAATCTTCTATCAGTGTCATTGCAGTCATTTTCACAGCTTTTACGACATTCTTGCTCATGACAGATCGCTTTTTCTGAGTTACTGTCATTGTTGTTATTGTTATCATTTGACAATTTGACAACTGTGGCTTTAGTAAAGAACTGCATTTTGAGTCTCATCGTCAACATGGTTATCGTGTGATGAGCAATACAGCTTGTTTGTGTAAAAGTACATAACAGTATATATGATCTGATACAAGATTGTGTGGAACTTTATAAGTTCAGTGCATATTTAGTTTATATTACAAATTAGATGTCTTTTTTGTGTATTATTAATTAGTTCAAGTTGACAGCCTCTTTTGTTTTTTTTTTTAGAAAACTAAATATGTTTTGATTTCAAGCATAACCATCATCTATATGGACTATAAATTTAATTTAAGATTAAAGTGTGCTAGAAAGAATTCATTCAAAGCAAAATATTGAAACTGAGGATAAAAGAAAATTGATTAAACTATCTTGATTATTGAAACTGTTTAGTTAGTTTATATGTTTAATATACACGTTTTCAACTTTTCGTTCTTATTTGATCGACAGAGTATGTTGATGTTAAATAAATCTTTATTCAATTGACCACTCAATGGCATGGAATTTCTATTGTTTTTTTCTCCTTTTGTAACAATACAATACAAATATGTTACAAAATACATTGTTTGTACAACATTCTATTTTCTTACACAATTTCACTTGCTTTGTTGGACACACAAGATATGAAATTAATGGTTGAAACTTGATGAACTCCTTTAATCAATTATGCAAATCACAGTCGAAATTTGATGAACTCCGTTATTGTCTCCCAAGGAATAATATTGACAGCATGCAAGAAGCATCGCATCATTTAATCATCCCAAAAGGAAAATAATCAACAGATATATTTGGTTTTAGGCTTTCTTGGCCTGCAGCAATTAAAAATTTACTTGTATATTTAGGAGATAAGGAGGCAGACATAGCATATGGTTTAAGACAGTAAATGTGGAGATAGATACAATGTAAGATACATATCTATATCGCGGTAAATTGTAAAATATAGTGTTTTGTTCCTGATCACTGTAATTAATGATTAATACTTAGAATCTTGATTAAAATTTAATCATGCTAAAGAGGCTAAAAAACTAAGAAATAGAATGTTTTTATTGAAACGTACATCATTTAATAACCATCACTATAATATTTTTCATTATATTTTTGTGTGTGAACTCTTAACAAGTGACCTTAAAGGTATTGGAGACTACGACATATCGAAAACAAATAACTAGGTCTGTGACAGAATATTTGCAGCAAAAAATATTGCCTATTGTTCAATTTGTTTTTCCTTTCATTATTATATAAAAATATGAAAATATGTAAAAGGAGGAAAAGTTGTAGAGAATGCATTACCTTTCTTAAATATTTTTTGTGTAGCTTTATAGCCTGAATGCACGCTTTTTTGGCATCTAGATTTCCTGTTGTATCGTTCAATATCTGTGCAGAATTATAAGCGAGATATCAGAACAGATGAGAAACAAGTTAACAAATACATAATAAGATTTTTGCATTTTGCTTGAAAAAGGAAATCAAGTCTCAAGCGCACAAATGTCATTATGAAATAAGTGAAGTAGCATTGAATATCATATAGCTTGTTTACAAAATAGGGAAAATTAAACTTTCATTTTTTTTGGTATTAATGATTGTTACATCTAATTCAATGCGACTTATACTTAGATATCACATGACTAACCTTGACAACATCGTCCAAGCCTCGCGCTTCATGGAGTAGTTTTGTACTTTTATCTTTCAACACACTAGCGACAAGGAAAACAGATATAGGAAGAGGAGATTCAGCATTCTTTGCTCCATTTCTCATATTTTCTCTCTCATATTTTCCACACTGTCGTATTGACTTTGGTTTTCCTTTGAAGCCCTCAATTTTTTCGGAAACTGATTGAGCTTCTTCATACATCAAGTACATGTGAGGATCGTATTCTAGAGCCCACATCATCTGTTAAAAATTTCAAGCTATTATTTATCAATCATCATTGTATAGATTCTACGAAAATTTGAGGTATTGTTGTCCTATAACAAAAAATAAAGGCAAATTGCTATCATATAAGCTATAAGTTGTTTTCATAAGCTATCCTGGAGAGCTTATGGAAAAAGCTTATGTTATGGATATGTCATAAGTTGTTTCCATAAGTTCTCCTTAAAGTCTCACAAGTGCTTGTGCGAGTAGATAAACTCGAATAAGTCAATCCAAACAAGAGTGAATTACCTTAAACTATCTCATAATTTACGATACTATAAAATATATCAACAATTATTTGATCTAATAGCTTATAATAGAAAATAATGTAAACAATATCACAAAATTAGAAATCATATCATACTGTTTGCACATCTAATCCATGATTGCATAAAGCAACTCAGTGATCCTTTGTTCAGTAAAATATAATGAAGTATATATATGCTGCTTGTTAATCTGCCAATATATATATATATATATATATATAAATAAAAGAATAAACAAAAGAATCCAAACACACCTCCCATAGGTACAATGAATCACAAAAGGAAAATTCTCGACGAAACAGAACCATTATCATCCGAAAAGCAAATACATAGTCGCCTCCACCAATATGTTCTGTGCTCCAAAATTAAAAGACAACACATTGTTATACTTTCCATATGTTAAAAACTGGTCATATCATTTTCATTAATAATTTCTTACAAATCGTATCTTTAAACAGCAATAACATAAAACCACCAAAATAGAGTTGGAAAATTCTCTTCCATACTTGACCATAAATAAATACAAAAGCACATGTGAAATAAAATACCTATATGTTTATGAAGTTTTGGATCAATTACTTGAGTAATTGAAGCCAAATTACTTAGCTGAGTCTCCACGCCAAGAGTGCGACCAGTGCATCGGAAATTTCCTCGCTTGAGAAACACAAGAATACAAATCATAAGAAATTGAGAAAAAGCTAAATGTCTGAAATAAGGCTTAAATGAGTCAAAAAGAAATAAAAGATAAAAGACAGCATAGAGATAAGATGTTTACAAGTCTGCGCATCAATCGCTCAAAGCACCAAAATGCGTCTGCTTCATCATCAAGAAGAATTATCATTGGAGAGCATAGGTCACTCATTCCTGTTCAGAATTGTTAATTGTTAAAACAGGAAGCTTAGAGAAGTTGCAAATGATGCATGGAACTTGCAATTATCTGTTGCAAGTTTGCAAGAAAAATGGAAGTAACATGAATGCATAAATGAGTAAATTTTCGATATCTTATATCTATTTTCCCATAATAAGGAGATTCATTAACCTAGTTGGTGTATTTAAATACTTGGTTCATTCATTTTTCCTTCAACAATAATATGCTTTGAGATTCTATGTTAACTAACCACTTAAAAAAGTGACGAAGTAAAATATCAGAGTTTGATATAAATATAGTTTATGTAAAAAAGAGGTCAAATATGTAATATTTAATGGATTAGTTTTGTTTTACTGACCTTGACCGTACCCAACTTCTTTATCTATCCAAGCATAAACTGCAAGAATATCCCATAGTTTCGACAAATTTTCTTGCTTCTCATAAAAAACCAATGTCCTATCAGTGCGAACCACATCAAGACCTGAAATGTGTTACACATATGTTTGAAAATTAATTAACATAAAACAGCAGAAATATAACACAGTGCACAACAATAATTTCACAAACCAATCTGATGTAGAGTTAACATCCATTGGATTAGTTTCTTGTCAGTCACATTTTCTAAAATATTTGCAGAATCTATACTCGAAAGCCTATTATTATCTTGAGGAAGTACAGTCAATCCATTGGCTGGATTTGTTTCTGGCATAACCATGGGCTCTTGGATTGGCTGGCCATCATCGGTAATTACAGGTGATGTGATAAATCTACCACTTCCGACAAGAGGAAACAATTGGCGACATTCTTCTTTCCATGTAGCATATTGCCTCCTGATGACATAAACATAAAAGTGAAATTTGAGTAATTAATGATCTCTTAGATCTATAATTCAGAATCAACAGTTATAAGTTACACAATATTATTTAATAACTGAACTGAACTAGACGGCTCAACTAGTTAAACTGTGAACCGGTACTGTCAATGGTTAGGTTATTTGAGTGGTTCGGCCGCAGTTGTCTCGGTTCAAATAGTTCAAAGCAGTTGAACAGTTGAACTAGGACCCAAAGGTCTTGCCGGGTCATATCCGATTTGGTTTTTAAAGCTTTGGTATTACGTATGGTCCCTATGTATAGGATGTTAGTGCAATTCTTACTGTAGGATTTTGTGATATGTGATGTGACAACAATACAAGTGAAAAAAGAGGATTCATATGAAACAATTATGAAATGGTAAACTGATTACCTTCGGCGTTGTCTTATTTGATCTCTTTCGTCAAATGTACTCCTGGGATCGTAGCAACCAAGTAAAAATTCCCAAACTTCTCCCCTAATTGATGGATGAACTCCCTGGTTTGAAAATTTTAAGAAAATTAACCGCAAACACCCAATAATATCATCATCTTGACACATTGAAAAAGAGAGACAGACTAATTTTTTAATAAAAAAGCAAAACATAATCCATTTTTTTTATTTCCTCAAACATAATGAGCAAGGATTATAACTATATAAGAGAAAATACCCCTTGGTAGATTCGTCTCAGAGTCCTGCCTATATCCAGATACCCTTCTTGACTAAATGCAGCATGCCATTTTCTTGGACTTAGTGTTTTTCCAGCCTGAATCGTGTAATAACAATAAAGAAGTTAAAAGTAAAAGAGCATTATACAATCATTATGATATTGAAAATCCAAATAACTTTAGAAGTCATCATCTGAATGCAAATGATTTTGTGTCAAGATGTAAAATGTCAAATTGATTTACATCCTTTAATGTTTCATAAGATGAAAATCAAACAAGGATAATCATATCATCAATAAGATCAATATTCAATTTTGCACTTATGATATAATGTCTTTGTACATTAAACTACTGTCAGTGAATCAAACTTCATCCATGAAAATCGATACTCGACAACAAGACTGAAATTGAAGTTCATAACAAACAAATGAAACACTATCTTAAACACAAATCAAAATATCTTTCTACATTAAAAAAGTAGCATCATCTGCAACTTTATAAAGGTCCACAACCCTTTATAACACATTCAACCTCATAATTTTTTTTCTTCAATCTGTTACCGATTTCCACGTGCAGGGAGGGCTCTATGAACCCAACTACATTACGCCCGATGTGGAACTCTAAGTTGGGTTCCTGAATACCTCCCTGCACATGAAAATCGGTAACAAAACCACAATCTATCCTTCAAAATGAACAAAGTTTCTATCACTTATCAACTTAACAAGCTCAAAATAGCTAAGAAACATACATAGATAAACCATTTTCAAAAAAAAAAAAAAAACTTTTACATTATGAAATGAACAAATGCATTAACAAAACATCATTACATACATTGCTAATTAAATACCAACACTAATTTCCACTAATCCAATACTTTTCATATATACCCAATAGTTAATAACTTAATACCAAACAAAAATATAAAAAACCCAGAAACAAAATCCAAAATTGATAGTAAAAAACAAACCTTTATCTTAAATCTTGTAATGGGTACATCAGTACAATCAGGTCTGGTTTCATAGAAAGAATCAGCTGAAACTCCTGGATCTCTCCACATCAGAAGGAACTGAAAGAGTTTTAAGGAAGAAGATGAAGAAACACAACAAAGAACAATGAAAAAAACAATGATTTATAGTATAGAAAACGTGTTTGAGGAACAAGAAAATGGAGGCTTTTGAAAAAGATGAAGAAGAACAAGAAATGAAAAGTTGTCAACTCAAGAAAAATGGGTCCCTATACATTCAACAACAATGCAAAAGGAAAAATAAAAAAAGAAGAAAAAAAATTAATTTTTTTTTTAAGTATTTAATTAATGTATTATTAATTATAAAATATGGTTTGTTGGATGGATATATAGATGAAAATTAAATGTTTGGTGGGGGCTTATGAATTACTATGACATTAAAGAGAATGGATCTGTTCAAATTAAGACTTTTCTGTTTTTTTTTCATACAATTCACATTTTTTTTATAGAATAATACAAACATTGATTTCTGCATATTCCATTTCCATACAATATACAATGTTTATTATTTTGTCAAAAAAAAATTCAATGTTTATTATACTCTTATTTAATTGAGCTATCTATACAAAAGCTTAAAATTACTCTTTTCGATCATTTTTATAACGAATAAAACAAATAAATAAATTACACAGATCAAGGAAACACATTATAAATAGTTATAAATTTAATGCTTTTATAAATTTAAATTTCTATCTTCTATATTCTTATTTAATTACTCTTAATTCAAGTAACTTATTTATTTTTAATATATTTTTTTTAATAAATATAATTTTTATATATATATATATATATATATATATATATATATATATATATATGAATAGATAATTACATATGAATAAAATGTAGACAGGCAACAAGTTGCGCCGCTAAACAAGAGAATAAGTGAAATTAAATATTTGAAACATTTGAAAATTGGTCAAAGTTTATTATAAAAATGACTAAAAACTTTCTACGTTTGTTTCTTATAAAAATGATCGGAAGAATGTATTTCAATAATAGATATTTGAGTTTTTTAAATAGTTGACCCCAATTTTTTTTTGTTGAAAAAATTCAATTTTTATATAAATATCACTTATTTTGAGGAATGAGTCTTATCCTACACGAATGATATATTGAATTTTATTTTATTAAAAGAACGTCGTTAGGCCGAATTACAACTGAATATGAAGAATAAAAGAAATATTGACAACATCCTGTCATAGATTAACACAACTTGGAAGTGGATGGGGAAGTGAAATAATACCATAGGCAAATTAGATAATGCGTAACTCGTAAGTCAGACAATTACCTGGATTATCTGCTTGTAAATATGAGTAAATTGAACCTGCCAATCTTTCATCGTAAGACGATTGATGAGGGAAACAATTGAAACGCAAGGATGAGTACGAAGGCACCATTTAGTAATCAAAAACATCTCGATTTATAAAAATATAAAAAAAGATCACATTTAAAGTCATTTATTACAAAAAGTATAAAGAATAGATCTATATTAAATGTAAATAATTTATTAAGATTTTTTTTTGACCAAAAATGTAAATAATTTATGAATTCAATTTATATACAATGCCTGTTTAAAGTTATCTTATACATTCATCAAATAATTTATTGTCAGCTTATAAAAAAAATAGTGTATTGTCACATCATGTATGATTTTTTTTAGTACATCAGAATAATAAAATATTCATGCCAAAGATCGAACCCTGGACTTTTAAAAATACATGATGTGTCATATTCATTAAATGGCATGACAACACATTATTAATTACATGTATAAAATATTTTACGATGACAATATATAATAATTAAACTCATAATTTATCAAAGATAATAATTTTTCTTTTTGAAGTTTAAAGACGAAAATATTTATTATTGTACAAATTTGACCGAAAGACATATTTATAAAAAATTTATTTAAAAATTTAAACAATACAATTTTCAATGCATTCAGTTTACTTATTTCTATAAATACTTACTATTTAAAAGGCTTAAAAAGTGTCCAAAAAATGTCCAGGGATACTATTTAGCATTTGCCTATTTTATTTAGTGTTTCCTACGCATTCAATTTTTTTTTTGGTTGGAGATGCATTAGATATGAATTATTTTCAATGTAAAAATCTATGACAAACTAATAAAATAAAGACTTAAACATCATTTTTCTCCTTGTATATACGCGGTATTTTGGTTTTAGTCATGTATCGACTTTTGTTCTAAATAAGTTCTTGAATCAATCAATTTTTTTGCTTTTAATCTCTAAAGCTAAAATCTTCAGAAAAATTCACAAGTTTCATGCATATTTTTCTACAGATTTTTCTGCGAATTTTTATTTTAAGGACTAAAATCAAAAAATTTGGTTGATTCAGAGACTTATTTAGAACGAAAATCAATTTCACATAAAAAAATAAAATAATATTTAAGTCTAAAATAAAATAATCTTAAGATTATATATTTGGTAAATTGTGATAGTTAAGTTAGGTGAAAAAATTTAATGTTTGATCTATTAAAATAATTTATTGTAAAATGAAATTTGTCTAGGATTTATTTAAGTACAAACCTATTAAAAAACAAAAGACCAGGTCTTACACAAAGGACATCTACATGTAATGATGGGGCACATGTTGGAAGAAGTAGGTAAAATAGGTATGTATAACACACGGGGTAAATTAATGAAAATTTAAAATCTATCTCACTAGTTGTCGAATGAGTTAATTTATATCACTAAAAGTTTGTTGCTGATAAATTATTTATAGTATGAATAAATTACTATTTGTAGGAAATGTTACCTGTGTTCTAAGAACAAATATTTATTACATATAAATATTAAAAAAAAAAATCAAAAATCAAGAGTAAATAATTATTCTCATGAGTTTAACTGAATTAGTTTGATATATTGCACATTTATGCAGAGATCGGGGTTCCAACCAAGTACACCTATTTATTCATTTTTTTTTTTGGTCCCATCCTATTTATTCACTTTAAGAGGTGAATTTTTATCTATTAAACTACCTAACTAAAAAAAATAAAATATTTATCATTTTTGTAGCAAAAAAAAAATGAGCGTCACTGTGCCACCATGCGATAACACATGACATGATCGTATTTGTTGTGAGAAATATATATACATGCATGTTCAATCGATTAAATCAAGAATTGATTTATTTGGTTTGTTTAATCACAATTGATTCTTAATCTCTTATGATCAAATTAAATTAGGTTGAACCTATTTTAACAACCTATTTTTTTTTTGTTGACTAAATTAACAACCTATTTTAACCATGGTTCAATAGGACTTTGTTCAATTGGTATGTTATTTTTTGTAAAAATATGTATTAGTTCAATTGTAGTTGAAGCGATTGAATAAATATACCATAACTTGAAGGAGGTTTTGGTTATATCAATGATCCAATTTTGACAATATTGTTGAGAATAAACAGCAAACAAACTAATTACATGGCAACATAATTGGGGTGCATGCTGAATCAATGTGATGTCACAAGTATAATTTTATGAAGATGAATGTTCCTGGTAATATAGTAAAGTTTTTTAAATATACCTGAATATATATTACAATACACATAAATAAAATATAGACGGAAAACAAATTGCGCTGTCAAAATCTTACACTTTAGTTGTTATGAATAATATTGGTGAATGCCCATTAATGTGGATGTTTTCTTGTCCCCATTTGTGTCCTATAAATATGACTTTCTTTTCATTGTAATTGACACACTTGCAAAGCATAATACAATACTATCTCTATCTTCTATATCTTTGTTCTCTTGCATCTTTCTCTTATTTCATAACACGTTATCAGCACGAGTCTCTACCAATTTATTTGTTTCAAAAGGTGCGTAGACTAAACTTCGTATTATATTATTTTAGTGCATAGATCTATTGTATTATGCATCATGTTATTTTATTTCAGTTTGATACTATTTTTTGCATCGCACATATACTGTTTTGATTTACATATTACGTAGATCTGTTTCTTAAATAATTCATTATGATATTAATTTGATTTTTTTTATAATTTATTAATCCTCTATTTATTAAATAAGAAATATATTCATGCATTCCTAAAGGATTGCAAAAGAAAATTATTATAATGAATTCCTGAAGAATTCATATGTTATTATAATGGATTCCGGAAGAATTCCTATGTGTTATTATAATGAAGTCCTGAAGAATTCATATGTTATTATAATGGATTCCGGAAGAATTCCTATATATGTTATTATAATGAATTCCTGAAGAATTCACGAATTCCCGAAGAATTCATTATAGTTTTTCTAACGAATTCCTGAAGAATTCATTATATAGTTCATGACGATTTTTTTTAACGAATTCCTGAAGAATCCATTTTAGTTCCTGAAGAACTTAAAAACTTAATCTTATTTTTTTTAATTCAGTATATTGTATCTCTGAGGGAGAGCATAAAGAATTATTCTTACATTAAAGGATAGCCTTATCAATTTTATTTTATTTTTTGAGTTTTGACAATTTATATTTTTTTTATTAGATTTATTATAAAACAATTATAATTAAACATAATCAGTTGACCGAAAAAAAAATTAAGCATAATCATACACTATTTATTTTAGTACGTTAAACCTCACCTTTTATTTTTGGTTAATTGCAATACGTTACTTAATATTTCATATTCATTGTTATTATTAATATTCATATTCAATGTTATTATTAAATCTTATGGCAATTTTTTTTAATCAATCTTACGGCAATTTTATTATTATTCCTATTAATTCTTGATCATGTTGAAGATCAACTATAATATAGTTCCTGAAGAACTAAAGGAGAAGAAAGAAACATGAAAACATAAGCATTCCTGAAGTAGTGCTTAAAGATTCGGGACAAAGTTCAATGAGAACTAAAATAAAAATTTAATATCAAACATATCCTTGAAGGATTGCTAATGAATAGTGTTTGTACAGTTCTTGAAGAACTTAAAATTCAACATTAAAGCATTCTTGCGGTATTACTAAAAGTTTAAAAGCGTCCCTGAAGGATTGCTCAAAGAAAATTATATTATCAAGCATTCTTGTAGATTTGCTACAAGTGAATTTTCTCTCTCATTTGGATATCTAGTAGTATTATATATTATTTATTAGATGTGTTGTTTTCATGAGTTTCGTTTAACATATAAGTATATATATATATTTTTTTATCTATATATTTAAACGAAAATATATTTCTTGCCAATAGTGATGCAAGAAAATATGTATTATATCTAGCAACACAAAAATTATTGAATGCTCCAGAAGAGCGTGTTAATGTATTGTTACATTAAGGAACAAAACATATATGTGAATATAAGCTTAAATTGGTGTAGAGAAAAAGTTATCAAATTTTTTTCTAATTTGTGTTACACCTATATTAGTGCAATCGAAACACATATTATTGTAAACCAGAAGTTTACAAATTATAATAAGTTATTGTTGGCAATACCGGTTGGGTCATCCCGGATTTTTTATGATGTAAAAAAAAAGTTGTATTGAAGAGGCAGAAGCTTCTTCAACGTAATAACTTTTGTGCATTACTAGTTCCCAAAGAAAGTTGATAATTTGTTTATTGTCACTTCATAGCCAGAAGTTTGTGAGATTGTTTTCTCAACTATTTTTTAAGAGCCCATTTTCTACAAAGTATTTGTTAAGTATCAAATGCCAATTGAAATTGATAATGAACATCTTGTAGAATATATATATTCTTATAAAAAAAATGGACTTGAAGATCCATTCTTTAGACGTCTAAAGTTCATTGTGGCCGATACTTATGAAATCATAACTTCTAGCTCATATTTTGGGAACACTCAATCATATATCTTGAAGGTATTGATTTGCATCAAGCCAACAAATTATTATATGTAAATCTTCCCCTTAATTTACAATTTTAGATTAATGACTTAATATTCTTCGTCTTAGTAAATTTTTGGATGTGTTGTGTATATTTCAATTGCTCCAAAATAATAAGCTAAGATGATTTTCATTTTAAGGAATGTTGTGGAAATATATTTGATATGAATCTCCTATTATCTTGAGCTAAAAATTGGAGACTAGTTTATAGCCTACAAGGCTAATTATCAATTTTTGAATTAGTTTTCCCAACATCAGGGGGAGATAATAAGCAGCTGAAAATATGAACCAGAAGTTCAAATGAATAATTACTATGAATATGTTATCTCATCTTGATCCTCATATAAAATAGTTTGAACTAGGTGTTCAAAAGATAAACCATTTGCAAAGTTTATTAAATCAAATATCAACTGCTAATGCTCCAACCAAAATGGATGTTTCTGTTGAACAATCCTAAATTGCAAATGAGTTCAACCACACTTGAAGTATGGTGTGAAATTTGGTTCCAAGAAGAAAAAAAAATCCTCAAATAAGAAAAGGAGCTAAAAAGAAAGATGACCCAAGTGAAGATATGAAAACTCCAAAAGAGTATTGACATAATTGATTTTTAAGTTCCAGAAGAACTTATCAGGTACCTGAAATTTTTAATAAATAAAGAGATCTCGAAAAATTATGTCATGAATAAAATACGATGGAACCAAAAGGAAGTCAACGTTGACGATATTTTATATATAATATAGCGCTATATATGATAAGAGATAATGAGGATCATGAACCAAAGTTTATTGAGAATTATAGACAACATAATGATTGTCTAAATAAAAAGATGCAATTGCTACGTAATTAAAATCACTTTGCAAAGTGAAAGATTTTTGGACCAGCAGTCCGTACATCTGAAGATGTGAAAATGATGAAATATGAATCAATTTTCTCACGAATAGAAAATAATGATATACAAGAATATCGATAAAAGTTTGCCATTGATTGTGAAGAGAAATATTCACCTGAAGTGAAATATTTTTCTTACTTGATTAAGTTCACTAACACTTGAAATGTTTAATTTATTGGAAGTGTTACAATACATTTGTATGGCTCACTTTTTAGTGATGATTATATGAAACTCTCTGAAAGATTTAATTTCATGAGACATACTATTCAAACAATTGAATAGATGATTTAATAAAATGATAAGTCTCTTTGTGTACTCATACATCCAAGGTGTATGTCGTATAATAATTTTAGTAAATATTTCCAAATGAGAAATATGATATAGACATCATTTGTCAAATTTTGAAGAAATGATTTGGAAACAAATTTTATGACATGAATATTATAAGAACTCTTGAAGAGTTTCCGAAAGTTGATTTCTTCTATTGAGATAAAATATGAAATTGTTATCGGTAGTGTGCTCTAGTTGTTGAAGGCCACTCGTTATGAGAAAATGACGATTCAGCAGGTGGTCCTGAAGTACCACATCAAACATTATAATATTATCATAACTCTTGAAGAGCTTATGAAATTTGTTGAGTACAAAAAAATTTGAAATGAAATATATCCGATGATCAAAATTTGTTTGAAATTACAAATTTAGTACTTCAACGAGGTTTTGTGCATGAAGAAAATTATATATATCAAAGGTACTAAACAAAATGATGTCACTTGACGTGAACAAATATTATATTATTCCACATCTAAACAAAATGATGAGTTACTTGAATTGGTCTTGAAGTACCATATTTTAATTAGTTCAATTGAGAACACTATTGTATTTTGCAAATTTGCATGCAGTGGTATTTTATCTTTGTCAATATCAATAAACTTGAAGATATTGGAACAAAGTCGAGCATATAATTTATATCTTAAAGATACGGCAATATCATCCAAATAAGAGGAAGTTTTAGCACTACATCAAGAAAGTTGAGAATATGATTTTGTTGAGGTTTGTGATTCTACACATACAAGAAACGTGAAGAAGATAATATGCATCAACGGCTAATCCAGAGAAGAGCATATAAAAGGAGATAAATCATATCTTTCTACAAAGTCTTCATCAAATAAAGTTTTTGATCAACTAAATTAGTCGGTCTTATCCGTCCCAGATATAATTGTCTTCAAGAGGGGGAGATATAATTGTGTTCTGCACTCTTTTTCCCTTAACCATGGTTTTATCCCATTGGGTTTTCCTGGTAAGGTTTTTAACGAGGCAGATTTATACACATAGAATGTTGTACTCTTTTTTCCTTCACTAGAATCTTTTTCCACTGGGTTTTATTTTAGTAAGGTTTTAACGAGGCATATATCCTTAATGGACATTCAAGGGGGAGTGTTATGAATAATATGGGTGAATGCCCATTAATGTGGATGTTTTCTTGTCCCCATTTGTGTCCTATAAATATGACTCTCTTTTCATTGTAATTGACACACTTGCAAAGCATAATACAATACTATCTCTATCTTCTATATCTTTGTTCTCTTGCATCTTTCTCTTATTTCATAACATTAGTAATATAATGACTATTGTTAGGCAATTAACATTAGGCAAATGCTAATTAATACATCCCATATACTAATTAAAAATATAAATTTAATTAAATAACTAGATCGAGGCCTATGCGTTGCGCGGTTGCTATGTGCATGTATAAATTGAAAATATCTACAAGCAATTGGAGGAAATGAGTGAGAGTTTGTGTAAATTGTAGAGAATTATTCCATATGCAGGCGCTACAAATTGTGTGACAACAATAATATATGGCAACAACTATAGTAAACCGAAGTAATTGTTCCAAATCATTCCATGAAATCAAGCATCCTTTTGACAATGTAGTTAGAAATATGATCACTCAAACTATGAGGTGCTGTTAATTTTGGAGGAAGGCACAATGCCTTCTAATGGATTCCACAAGACTAATTTGTTATAATAAGGTTGAAGAAACAATATAAATATGTAAATTTCCAACTTTTTAAATAATTTGTGGTTTACAATTTGTTGATCATCTTGAATGAAATGTATATGTATTAGAATCCAAAAAATTACAGAGGAAATGTAACCTTTGAATCCTCCAAGAAAGCATGTGTTGTCTCATGTTATATCCTACAACATTAGAAAGGTGCACACACATGTGGGAGTTCGTTTTATGGTATATTTAACAAAATATACCATAAGAATAAGAATATTTAACAAAATAACATTTGAAACTCAACCCATATAACATAATATTATGGTATATATATGTTGAATGAGGTAAAATGAATTGGCTCTAATGCCATACTTGCAAGTTGCAATTGGAAGCCAGCAACACACAAAAATATTGGAACCGAAAAATTTGTAATAGAGATGGCAGGAAAACAGTAAAATGGTTTAGGTTACAAAGATAGCTTCAATTCATCTCATAAAATAAAATGACATAACTTTCTCTCAATTGGAAATTCATATTTAAGCCTATGGAAAACTTGAAGAAGACTGAAAAAATAAGTTAACGGATGCAATGAAAGAGATGAGAAGTTACCATTTTTTTATAATACGTTACCATATATTTTGGTCACATAATGAGAAATGCAATGCCAATTATGGTTACATAAAGACATTACCACCAAATTAAAGTGTAGTTATGTGTTGAACATGTGATTAATTGTATAAATAAATTTTAGAAAAGAGGTGGTGGTATCTAATCTAAATAATCTAAACGGTGATAGATGTGTGGATGGATACAAATATGCAAATTGAGAAAGTAGAATGAGGAGGTTAACACATCAGAATTTTGTTTATGTAGAACAAATACTATTATGTGACATATGATTGATGAAGTGTCAATGCAAGAAATTTAGACTCTAATTTAATAAATTAAAATAGATTTAAAAATTGTTTAATCAAACACTTAAAGTTAAAATTTTGATTATTTTTTTTAATACATAACTTTTCTTTTATTTTATTTTATAATTCCTTAAGTGCACCTCATGCTAGACCCTTAATATTAAGATATTCCCTTAGGTCTTTATTATAAGAAAAAATTTGCTTTTTAAATACATAGAATGTTTGATGTATCTAGATTATATTATGAACTAAATACATCAAATATTCTATGTATTTAAAAAGCAATTTTTCTTTATAATAAGGACGGAGGAAATACAATTTATTGTATTTTTCTAATAAATGTCGGAATTTCTTAAAATCATGCACGAGTAGAAGATTTTTACTAGCCAATCATTGACAAAAGTTGATGAAATTTACAAAGAGATGTCAAAAAGTAGAGAAAGCTAAAGGTTACAACTCGTAAAAGTGTTGGAACAAGACAGAAAAATGCTTACATAGTGTCAATCTACCACCTATATTTTCTTCCGATGTACCAAAAAAAAATCTACCACCTATATTACTATATAGGTCAAGCACAAAATAAAATAAAATTGGGGACCCATCAATACTCATCATTTTGCTTACAAAGAGAAAGGCATCAAGTTATATTCCTATTTATATGTATAAAGTTAAATGGAAAGAGATGATAGTTTAGAAAATATAATTATTTTTTATTATAAAAAAAAGTTAATGAGATTAACCACTATTTTTAATTCATGTGTAATTAACTATTTTGGTTTATAATTGAGTCTAGAAGGTCTTGGTAGCTATGATATCTTTTTTTGACCAAGTTCTATCTTTTATTAGGAGGTCCTCTTGATCTTGTAACATATTTTGAAATTGTCTTTTTTTTACTAAATTTTGAAATTGTCTTATAAAAATAATAATTTGAAATTGAAATTAATGATGAGATAATCTATAAACTCTCCATTTTATTTTATTTAGTTTGTTTTTTTTTAATGATGTCTATAAGCAAAGCATAAACTCAATCACCAAGTCTTTTATGTCTATGAAAGTGAAAGATTCAATGAGACTCAAACTCTAACAATGAAAGAGAACTTATGCTTTGCACCATAATCAAAGTAAACCAAAGAATAAGAAAAAGTTCCAAAAGCTTCATTGCCACAGTTTGTAAAGTTTTCATGCATCTAATACCTACATAAACCCTTATGATGGTTCAACTTATTACATCAAATCAAGCTTCAACATTTCTATCATTTTAGTTGCTATAGTCCTTAATTTTCTCATTGATACTTTCTAATGGCTACCATGGTTCAATATGCATTGGCCTTGTTTTGTCTCTTGGTGTTGATGCAAAAGGGTGATGCCTATGAATTTATAGTTGGAGGCCAAAATGGTTGGAGTGTTCCAAGTGACCCTAATGCTAACCCTTACAATCAATGGGCAGAAAAGAGCAGATTTCAAGTAGGAGACTCCCTAGGTGAGTTTTTACCAAAGGCAAAGAGAAAATGAAACTGTTTTAACTAGTTTTTAAATTACTATTTTATATGCAAAACCATATAGTTTTACTATCATTTATTATTTATCTTGTTTTCGTCTGAAAACATGAGTCAATCTCGAGGGAGGTAGATCTTCCGATGCGAGTAGGTTATCTGGCGGTGCTGGTCTGAGGGGAGGTACCTGCAAAAGTAACTTTGATGCTAAACTTAGTCTTCAATATGAGAATGAGAGATACCTAAAATAGGGCAAGTGATGCTGCTTATATGGAAAACGGATTCCCTCATGGACTTTATGTTTTCGGTCATATGTTTTCAGTTCATATATTCCTTCAAGTGGTCAAACATCGTAGTACATTAGATTCGGGCTTGGTTGATTAGCGGATTAACTCAAAGGTCTGTGTAGCGTGATAGAATACTCAATCTTTCATGATAGAGTCTGCTTACTAATCGGCCGAGCCTGGGGTTGATGCACTAGGAGTCTAGAACGTTGGACTAACTATAGGAATACCTAACCCTATTATCTCCATATGGCCCAAAACATAAAGCCCCCAAAGGCGCGCTTGTTCACTTCCTATAAAATGATGAGCATCATTTTCCCTATTCCAAGTTCCTACCCTATGGCCTATTCTTTGTTATCTTATGTTCAAATTGATTTTGTTATCGGAGTACTTTTTGCAGGTACCTGTCTCAAACCGGCAACCCCAACCAGAGACTGTCTACACAGACAGATCTATTTTCGGCAAAACATTGTGTTCTTAATGCTTTCAAGTTTTCAAGACTAGAATATTAAAACTCTAATAAGTAAAACAATACAATCATTCATAAAAAAGAAAAGAAAAAAGTTCATTTGTTTATAAAAGAAATTGTGCACTAATATTTGAATTTACACATATTTCAATTGCAGTGTTCAATTACCAATCTGGCAAAGATTCAATAATTGAAGTAAACAGCCAACAAGACTATGAAAATTGCAACACTGATGGATCATCTTCTGAAAAATCCTCTGATGGCCACACAGTAATCAAACTCAGTAAATCAGGACCTCATTACTTCATAAGTGGAAACAAAAACAACTGTCTCAAGAATGAGAAGATATTGGTGATTGTTCTTGCTGACAGAACCAACAAAAACTCAAACACAAACCAAACAACAGCTCCTTCTCCTTCACCTTCTGTTTCTGTTGATGTTTCTCCTTCGCCTTCTCCGTTATCTTCACACACATCAGATGCATTAGCTCCTACATTACCACCTGTTCAACAAGTAGGTCCAACTCCTCCTCCACCACCTGTTGAGCCAGTAGGTTCATCTCCACCACTAGGGACTGATGTGACAAATCCAATTACTCCAACTCCAGCTCCTGTTTCTGAGCCTCCTCCTCCTCCAAATGCTGCCTCTTCAATCTTTGTCAGCTTTGGTTGTTCTGTTGGAGCACTCATAGTTTCACTTCTGGTTTTTTCCAAGTGAAAAGTATGAGTGATTGATTATCATTTTCTAATTTACTTATTTACAATATATCTATAAATAAATTCTTTTTAGCTTTTTTCTTTCTCATGACGGATTCCTATATACCGTTTGGTATTTGTTTGTGAGAACTGAGAAATAAGGTGGTAATTTATAGCTGTGTACCCTTTTGTGTGCTTCTTATGTGATGGTGTAAGAATATTCAATAAGCTGAACTTCAAATTTATTTAAAATTTGTAATTATTATTATCATACAAAGTCATAGATGATAGATGCATTTAATCAAATAAGATATATACTTATCATATAATTGTCCTCTAATGTGATTTCATGATTTGTAATCATTGAATGATCAACTCTCATTATCAATGTTATTCAACACATCTTTTTCAATATAAATCACTAGACAATCATTCATTTATCCTCTATTTGATTGTGTAATCTATTTTTCATAATCTTCATAGCATAAAAACTTGTATCAATATATAATTGCTGTAGTAACAAGCAATATCCTTGTTAACTTCAATAAAAGATAAACTAATGCATAAACAATGTCTTATAATCTCAATGGTGGGCATTCCTTCACAAATTGTCAACAAATTCGCCACGCCATTCCAATATGGCATCACCATTTGAATTATTTATTCTATTTACCAAAATTCTACCAAGTACAAAAATGTGGTGGTGCTCGCAATCCATGTCATAATCATATTACGAAAATGAAAAGAAAAACGCTAATGCTACATTTTTATGCTTTATATGTGTATCTATAGATAACAATCTGCCGAAAGACCTCTTCATTGAAGTAGGTTCAGTGAATCAAGAGCCCTAACCTAGATAAAATCTCCAACTATCTATCAAAAATTCTTTCCCAGCTCAACTTTTTTCATTACCCTAATAGTGTTGTACAAAATCGATTCCGCAATTCCAGCTACCTGAAACCACAAGGAAGACTAGTCAACAAAATAAATAGTGAACAATACAAGTATGGAGCCACAACTCGGTAAAAGATAAAAGTATAGAGCCACAGTATCTGAGATACAAACCGTGAAAACACCCCCAATAATAGCACAGACGTTTGTAATAAAATGTGAGAAAGATTTCTGATGTTCTGTTATCAAGACCTGATCACAAAAAACACAGTATATCAAAAATAAATTTGAAAGAGCAGAAATTCATTGAAACCGATAATCTCCATGTACAGACCTGCATCGGGGAAAGTTCGAGATGGAACCTTGCAAGAGGAATGTGTAAACTGTGTGTCACACTGCTATGCACTGTGTATTCGTACTCCTCAACTAATTGATAATCTTTTCTAGTAATCACTTCTGTTTTAACTATCTGAAGGTAATGCTCCATCTGCACAAACAGAAGTCAGATTAATGTGCAATACAATGACAGCAACAGATCTCTCCAAGCATTGGAAATGTTATCAACATCCGTACATAAAAACTTAACCATAAATAAAGCTATCAAGTGATAACCGAGATTGCATAAGTCGTGTTATCTCAGAGGAGACACACCTAAATAGTGCAACGCAAACATATTCAGGTCCAAAAAGCTTTCATATTTTAAATAGTGCTACTAATGGTTGATAAGATTGAAGTCTGGAGATTTAAGGAGGTCTTTTAACGATGTAACTTCCACATATACAAAATATTACTTACAGTAACATTTGCTCCTAAATCATATGAATTGATGAATGACAGACCATTCAGCCTGTCATGGCTGCTACCAACATAAGGTATCAAGCGCTTGACATCACTCATAGCTCTAGGTGACAATTTCCTTCCGAAAGATAAATGGTGTATGACATGCGACATGTTCATTTGAGAAACATCAAAGGAATGGGCATCAGATCTTGCTGAGATGATCAACTTTCCTGGAACCTGCAGAATGCAAAACAACTTATATGTCAGCATAATATTTAAATTTAAAATGCAAAAAGAAAAAGAAAAGGTCATATGCCTCATATCATTTATTTCTTCTGTTATAATATTGACAGCTGAAGCTTCTATTAAAAAGCAAAAGACAAATTAAAAACATGAGATATGTAAAGAATCTTGGTCCATACTCACATCTGAAAAACTAGGAAGCAACAAAGGAGTTTTAGACATTACAGTTAAAGGTTAATTTTATTCCTATGGGAGTTTACCTTCTTGACACGGACATATCCTTCAATTCTACATCCCCCAGATGATGGTGCTGGTCTTTTTGCATTCTCTGTAACATTTAATTTATCCTCCAAAGCTAGCTTCTGAGACTCTGAAGGAAGAGACGCTACTAAATTCTCCATTGTCTGCAGTGGAGACACTTCATATCAGGTTTGTTGTACTCTAATGATAAACAGTGATGTTCAATTACATTTAAAAGCATAAACACTTCAAAGTAAAGTTGATTCAAATCACGCTAATTTAAATTAAATACAATTTGTACCTTAACAAGGCTATCTGTATCACGATCTCCATAATAGGATTCGTGTTCATGATGTCCGTGGTCACTTCTGAAATAGGATAAAGATTCGAAATACTTAGATCTATATATCAAGAGATTTAAAACTTTAGAAACCTAATCACAGATCAAAGTGGTACAGGATGCAAATATACAAAAATTATCCAGATAGTAATCATATATAGGTCTTACTAAAAATAATAATTTATCCAGAGAAATAGGGAGAACCACATACTGAAATATTGATGATACAGCCAAAAGTCACCTTACATAGGTTAGGGTAGTTCACATCCCATACCTTTCTTTCATTATTAAGCTGATCTACTCATTGTAATTCCATCCTTACATCCTCCTAATGTAGCTATCACTACTCCCATTCTAGACGCGGTTTTGCGACCATCCCCCATATATATATTAGCAATAAAAAAGCACATAATATCCAAAAAGAACAGGTATAGATTCTTTCGCCCATAATAAAGATTTTTCATTGTTACCTGAGATCACTTCCTTTACGAAAGATACGAATCGACGGATACCCTTGTATGTGATGCCTGGATATTGGTAACGGGATACAAAAAAATAGTAAATAAGCACAGATGAAAAATGAGAAAACAAAAATAGCAAAAGAAAAGGAGATCATAAATTTCTGGCTATTGTTACAAACTTAGCGAGCAAGAAAGTGATCTGTTCAAAAAACTTAAGGAAAAAAGCACCTCCGGCACAAGTCTCCTTCTTGAGTGCAATCTACCTTCCCCAAAAGTATCCGACCATCCATTTCCGGATCATGTCTAAATAAAAATGCATTTGTACAGACAAAACACTGAATCAGTAAAGTGATGCCAAATTAGTTACAAAACTTACGAAAGAGATAAAAGGGTGGAATTTCCATAGTGCAGTTTCTAGGAAGTGAGGAAAGCACAAAAATGTAGCGTACTTCTCTCTTATTATTTTAGCTGCCTTCTCCCATGAAGGTTTCTGAAAAGAAAGAGATGTAAGAATGATATATAAGCAACCACCTTCATCATTATACAGAAATGAATATATTAGGAACAATCTTATTTGTTAAACTGAGGAGGAAACAAGAAATGCAGATGAAATAATTACCAAGCGTTGACTCCAGTAACACCAAGGAGCATAAAAGTTTATAGCTGTAATTGGAAATCTGCCAAAAGATTATTCAAAACAGTGTAAACAATGTGTAACTATTGCACTTTGAGAGAGGAGAGGAAAACAACTCTTCAACTCTCACACGACTGAAACTCATAAAAATCAAATGAATGAAACGAATTACATGATTGAGCCACTTACTGATGAACATATTTATCAAAATTGTGTGACGTGAATACAAAAGCACCTTCAAGGGATACTTCATCCAGTTTATCATCATGCTTAATGACATTAACAGCTGGGACTGAATGAAATTCAGACCCAGACCCACTGGGTCTTAAATTTGAATCAATTGAAAACTTGCGAACTGTTTTTGTTAGATTCAGCCTGTTCTGAAATCAAGAAGTAACAAATTAAGGACAAGAAGAAAATATACATTTTAAACCAGAAGTAGAAATATATGTATGTTAGAGATGATCAGATGGAATAATAGAAACTTACTGTTCCCAGCACGTCACGCACATCTACTGATGCAAACTCACATGAGAGTGCAGGAAAACTACAAGATAAATTGAAGAAGCCATCAGCAAGAAACAATGGATAGATATAAGGAGGGCTTATAAATAAACGAAATTGTTCGAACGTGCTCAAAGCAATACTACAACTAGCTACATTACATGAATTGATCAAGGATTGAAACTCTTAGAAATCATGAAATACGAGAAACATCATATTCAAGTAAAGATTGGAATGACATATTTAGACTTCTACCTGATATTGAAATCTATCCTTAAAGATTCCCCATCAGAACTCTTGTCAATAATCACAGATGTAGAGGTGGTGACAGATAAATATTCATTAAGTTCCTGCAACAAGTTTACATGATATATATATTAATATCATGCTCAACAACTATTTATGCAGTAAACTTGAACAAAAAGCAAAATTCAGGCATAGAGAGTATATATCAATCCAGGGCACATTCATACATATGTTAAAGGGTTTGCATGTCACAAACATAAAACTAAAGTTGTAAAAGCTACTGACCATTCCAAATAAAAACATCATGGCGAAAGCTGCTACTATGGATAACCCTGCTCCAGATAATGATGCCTCAGTTAAATCTCTTGGGATTTTTCTGTTGAAAAAAGAAGCTGTTAAAGACTTATATCTAACAGTAAAAAAATAATGTCAAATATGCATTACCCAATCCACCTTTATTTGTCAAATTTGAGATATATCATTCACAGCCTTTCTTTTACAATTTCAATATATCTGTCAAACTAACTAAGCATATCCACTGTTTAAGCCTCAAACATCTTCTCACTTTCAATCTACATTTTCCCAAATTCCAGCTGAATTTAAAAATAGGGAAAAAAGTACAAATGACCGAGGATATTCACTATTGAATATTGAAATTTAAATTGCTTCTGACATATACAACACATATACCATCACGAGAAGCGCTAACAACACACTCTCTGACACACAATTTTCAATACACTCACGTGAAAATCGGTTAAAATTCATAGGGTCCCACCAAATCATGTGGGTCCCACATATGAATTTGGCACGACTCAATAAATTTTAACCAATAGTGTGTTGTCATTACTCATACTACCATGATTACTTTCACAATTCTAAATTAATCAGGTGTGTCAGGTGTCAGTATAAAACTTTGGACACATTCAATTCAATATACAAAGAAATTATCACATGACAAATTTTAGTATAAATTATTTCATTGAACACATTCCTTTACTAAGTTATAAATTACAGTAATTACATACGAATAGAAGGTAAACAGACAGCAAACTGCGCCAAGCAACATTGCTAGCACAACACAGGTATAAAGTGTCAGTATATGAAATCTCAAATCCTTTAATTACCTAACTAGTGTCACTGTATACTATAAGATAAAAGCAAATTTAATTTAATTTTGAATCAAATTACATGCACACACGTAAATGCTACGAACGAACGACAATGCAATTGGAAATAGCGTGATTGAGATCAAATTAACGGAAGTAACGGCATTGTAAGTAATTTGTAACTGAAAATGATCGATAAACGCGAAATGCGAAAATAATAATGATGATGAAATGGAGATTTGAATGTGACCTGTAAAAATCCATGGATTTGAGTCTGCTAGTAGCAGTCATGGTGATTGAGTCTGCGAGAAAGTAAAATTATTTTCCCGGGAAAATGAGAGAGAGAAAGAGAAGAAGAAAACTCAAATCTCAAGAGAAGGATTGAGATTTGAGTGATGAATTGATAGATCGAAGGAGATGAATGAGCTTTTCATCAACTGTTTGTTAGCTACAAACACACACTCATTCTTTCTCTTTGCCTCTGTGTAAATGCAATGTACATATTTATTAGACTGCGTCGGTTTTTTTTATATCGGAAAGATAAATTATTTTTGACAGAAATTAATATTTTAATTTTTTTTATTCGATTTATATGTCCTTCAGTTTACACTACTGAAATTAACCTACATGGACAGATTGCGTCTGTGTTTATCAAAAGCTTGGACACATTTTTTAGTAGATTACTATAAGTTTGTGAGATTAAAAAAACTGCATGTAATTTTAAAATTGTTATACATTGTTTTAAATCTCATGAGTTTAAGTCATATGCTAGAGATATTATATATCATGAATTTTTTTGATTAAGTAGTCTAGTGGCTAAAAATTGGGGTTCGAACTCTAACCCCTATATATATAATACAGTGTCCAACCAATTGAGTTTATAAAAGCATGATTTATATCATGAAATTTTAATCATTAACTTTTGGACAAGTGCAATTGACGTTCTTTTTCTAAATTCTAATACTTTGTTTAATTGACATGGGACATGATTGTACTTTGTATGATACATTTATTATTATTAATAAGACAGAGTTAAAGTGAATATCAAAAAGCGCATCTGGTGTAGTGGTATCATAGTACCCTCCCACGGTACTGACCAGGGTTCGATTCCCTGGATGCGCAAAGTAGCTTATTTTTTTTCACCTTATTTAATTTATTTGTACTAGCAATAATTAATTTTGGTTGGAGAATCTGATGAATAAAATTTCTTGTTACAACTAAGTTGACACATTAGGAACATTGAAATGCAATGATTTAAACTATACTATTTCTTTTTCTTTCACAACATAGGAGTATTATTATGTAAATTTCTGCTGACCCACTTTATTTTTTTCATGTTGAATATCGTTAAAAGGTTTCACTATTTTTGAATATAAAGTCCTTTCTTATGGGTACATAATGTAAAATTGACACATGAACAACTTTGACTCATTGGTGGTACAACACTAAGGTTCTAAGGAGAATAAATATATCAAAGTATATTTAAGGTGATTACACAATAAAGTTTAAGTGTTTAAAATTGAAATATAGATTGAGTTTAATTATGGTACACAGATTGTGTAAACTCAATTTACACAATCATCCAATAGCATTTTGCCACGTCATCTATTATAATATGTGATTTAATTTAATTAAAATAAACCTAAAATTAATTTTGTTTTTGCGGTCATGTTCTCGTTAGTTTTGGTAACCGCCTATGCAAACTCATTGCATTGTTTCTAGTTCTTCGATCACAATTGTTCTTATTTCCACATTTGTTGGTAAGTTGGTATGCATTTGGGTATGTGAAATTATAATAGAATTTTTTAATATACACAAGTCTTCGAAATAAAGAAATTATCAAATAATTGAAGGTGTGGTTGGTTGTATGATCTCATCGACAAGTATAAAGCATCCATGATTTTGGTGAAAACTACTAATAATTTAAAGTAATCTCCTTTTAATAATAGTTCCCCTCTCTCTCAATCTCAAATTACATTGCTTAGAAATTTAAGTTGTTATTGATTTTTAAACAAAAACTGTAGAAATGATAAGTATAGATGCAGAGAAAGAGAAAGATGTAACTGCCCATAAACACTGAAGAATCAATAGAACGTGGTGTTGTTTAGAATTAATTTAAGATTAATTTTAATTAAATTAAATCACATATTAAAATAGATGACATGTCAAAATCCTATTGAATGACTGTGTAATGTGGGATTACAGATTCTCGTACACCACAATTAAACTCTTTAAATAATAATGTGGTGATACTTTATATTAAAATATTATATATTTATAGACATATTTGACTTAATATCTCATTTGTCTCTCTTTCTTTTTCCGGCTTGCTTGTCTTTGGCTTCCTCAGGCAGTATAAAATGTTTCTGTTAAAGCAATAAAACTAAGATCAGAATAGATGCAAAAAAAATCAAGGATAAGCTCCGAAAAGTGAAAATTGAAACATTAAAGTAACCTGGCTGTAGCTAGCAGAGACACTCCGTTTAATTCGAAGCATTTCTCTAAAGGCGTCCTCATTTCCGTGCTGGACCTCAAATTCATGCCACTTATTCCAAAAGTCTGGATCAGACCATGGATCAGCAAACTTAGAGGCAAATACATACATTCCACGGGCACGTTCAATTTCTCCCAAGCTTCTTTCCAGCGCAGCATACTTCAAACACATAGTTTTGACATCCTTATCTGGAAGACCAGATTCAATTGCCTGCTCATAGATCTCTCGTGTTTTGGGTATACCAAATATCTCAGCTGCACGAGCAATATATATTTCATACACGCTTAACTTCTCATCATTGGGAACAGCTTTGGTTGCTTGATCATAGACCTTCATAGCTCGCTTTGGCAGTCCATAATCCTCCTCCAGCTTAGCATATTGCAGATAGAGAGGTTTCACTTGATCAGCAGGGACCTGTTTTGGCAAGCATTACCCAAAAAAACCGATTAGGTTAGCATATAGTAGTACATTATCAGAGCATTAAAACTCAAGTTTATAAGACACAAACACATAATCAAACAGTTGAAAATCATATACTGCAATGAACTAAGGAAAATACTTGTTCTGATCTTTGACAAACTAGATGCTTTTTAGTTACATTAAAAGTTCATTACAGTACAAATGCTTGATTAAGTTGCAGTAGTTCATAAATTTGCAAATATATACATACTATGATACATTACTTTGACAACAAAAATAGGCGCAGCACTTATCACTTTGAAGACATTGCAATGAGAAGTGCTATTATTTCAGACTTCATGCTTCTAAATTACAGTATAATGATGCTAATAATGTTTCTTTTCAAAGGCAATTATGCTAAGAATGTTGTGAATCTGTGATATAATGCAGTTTATATACACTCTGAGATTACCAGAAGCTAAAGAGGACACTACTGGCTTCCCACTACTATAGCCACTGACAGAAGCAAGTTAATGCACAGTCAATGTAAATATCATTCATGGTTTGGAAAGGAAAACCAAACTGAACCAAACTGTCTTTTGTTCTCACAGTATACTGTGTTCTTATATTCCCAAATTGAACTGTCTCTAAAATTAAATAAATGAACCGTTTCTAAAATTTAAGAACCGCACTACTTATACTACTTAAACATTTGACTTCCAAAGTGATCAATCAACCCTCTATGGTCTTAACCCAAGAAATTTCTTAAGCTTGCTTCTTGAAACTCCAACCAATGTTTCTAGTGTATTGAAGAATGACATAATCCACTATTTCTCAAGATTTGACAATATTTGACATGCTTTAAGCATAATCCAGCTCTCAGATCATCATTTCAATGTAAAAATTAAAAAGAAATAATACTTCAACAACGCTTAGAGATGAGAAACAAAAGGAAAATATAAGCACATACCGATTCAACCGCATCCTCAAACAGCTCTCTTGCTCTCTCCAACTTTGTATTTCCATATCTCTTCACAAATTTAGATAGATATGTAACCCAAATATCTTTAACATGTGGGTACTTAAATATCTTGACTCCTCTTTCATAAACCTTAAAAGCATCTTCAAAGTATTTGTGTTCCTGCATGAATTAAAATCAATTAATAATATGTCAATGAGCCACAACCAGCAGAAGTAAAACCGAAAAGAGATACTGTACTAAAACATAAATGCTGCTTCATACCTCAAGGAAGTATGCATAATTGATTATTACTTGTGGCGTGGCAATTCGTAAATCCAAAATCCGTTCATAAACTTCCCGAGCAGACTCCAAATTACCTAGACTCTCCTCCAAATCAACATAAAAGGTCCACAATCTTAGAGATTTATGCAGTTCCATTTGCACTGGTTGATTCCCATCAGCCGCCACTAAAAGTCGAGCAGAATATAAATGCAATAGTTAGTTAACTCTCCACACAAACACAAAAATACAAAAGAACTAAAAAGTAGAACATATTGTGAAGTAAAAAAAAAAGTGAAGAAGTCAAACTTAGGAATACCTTTTCGTTTGACCTCAACTGATGGCTCTGCCGTAGCCCGTCTCATAAGCTCAATAGCTCCATTGAAATTGTTATTTTTCAGCTCTAACTCGACCCACTCACACCAGACACTGGCCAGATCATCGGCAGTACTGAAGTTCACCTGCACAGCTTTGTCAAAAATGACCCGAGCATTGACAATATCTTTATGCTGCTCGTAAAGCTTGGCGAAAGCTACCCATAACGTATGAGGTTTTCCCATGGCCTTCATGGGATCAACAGTCCTCACAGCCTCTGTGTAAGTGAGTATCTGCTTGGTGGGGTTACCCTCAAAAAGCTTCACCCTCCTGTGCCACTGTTCAACATTATGAGGATTTTGGCGCAAAATAACACCGTTCGCCAATTCAGGCCTCCTCTCCATGAGATAATCAAACCTAGCCAATCTCAAGTCAATGTCGTTTTTGTTGTCATTCAGCCAAAACCCACGTAAAATCTTCTTATCAAAGTCATCGTCCTCATATTTGAAACGAATATCTTCTCCATCTTCTTCTTCTTCATCAACACTGAAACCCCCGATATCTTGTTCCATCTTATAAGCAAGCATACTCTCTTCAAATTGCGAGTAAGAATCAAATATGACACTAAAATCCCTGACAGTAATAACAGTAGACATACCCTCCTCAAACACATCCCTAGCCTTCTCATACAAACCCCTTCTAATGTAATACTCAGCAAGCGAAGTCCACAATCGACCAACCTCATCAGAAAATTTCCTTATCCCACCTCTAATAATCGCATCAACATTCAATTTCAACCCCCTAGACGACACAACATCATTGCCATCATCAGCATTGGCATTATTCCCCTTTATCAACAAATCACATAACTCTAACCAAAGCCTATGCTTAGTCTTCCCCTTTATCGAATCAAACCCCTCATCATTCAAAATCAAAGCCAACCTCTCAGCAGCCTCTTCCCACAAACACGAATTAATCAAAAAATCAATAAAATCCTCAACATTATTATGATAATCAAATTGCAAAAACCTCCGATAAACCCTAATCGAAGTTTCAATCGGAATACCCTTCTGACAAACAAAAAACAAATACCGCTCCCAAATTCTACCATGCTGAGTAACAGGAAGAGCACAAAGAGCTCTATCAAAAGTTCTCCTCGTTCTCGTAACTAACTTCTGATGAATTAGGGTTTCAAGAAACATAATCCAAATCCTCGGCATTTTATGCATTGTAACAAGGGCACGTTCAAACGTGTTGTTGAGCGTTTCAAACACTGAATCAGTGACGGGGAAACTACGAACGATTTCGAGACGTTCACGGAGGTATGAATGCCACAGCTTGTAGCTTCCCGGAAGTGCTTTCAACGCGCGTTCGTATATAACGAAGCGCGTTTGGAAAGGTGAATGTGAATGTGAGATTAGGTAGCGACACCATTGTTTGAGATTGAAAGGGTTGCGAAGTAGTTCTTCTTCGTAAAGAAGATCGTCGTTTTCCGGCGATGGATATAGCTCAGTCGCCATGTGTGTGTGAATGAGTGGAGTGGGTATAAATTTTGTTTGGAAGGGTCTGTATTTATATATGAGATGAGATAAGATCAAACAAAATAAGATTTAGTAGTATTTATGTATATATAAGATATTAAATATATATATATATATATATAAGATATTACTAGATTAATTAGTAGTATAAGATAAGATAAGATAAGAAAAGAAAATATAAAATATATTATAGAAAAATAAAAAATATGAGTGGTTCTCAAAAATTAAAAAATTGGGAATGTGACCCGATCCATTAACATTCGCGTCGAGTAGGTCCAACAAGCAGTGGTCCATCATATCGTTGTCTTCACATTTGTTGTAGAACTTTAGAATTTGTAACGTTTGACCACAGAAAGATGAATATTTACTGTTCATTATGACTCTGCAGTCAAATTCTGACAGTTATTAATGACTAAGGCGGATCTTCCTTCCTTGACAATGGCATGGGCAATAATGTCTTTTTTTTTTTTGATAATATAAATGAAGTACAACCTTAGTGAAATACTATATGTTAGAATATTTCCTACCCACGGTCTAAAAACAACACAATACAATTAAGATTTGAGTATCAATAAACTTTGAGAAAATAGAAGTTAATAGAGAAGTGTCAAGCTAAAAATTTAATCCAAACACTCAAACAAATTTCTTCCACAAGTGATAAGTTGGTTGGAGAACCCCATTCTTTAACTCTATCCAATTATAGATCATTACGGTGTCGGAAACGAACCGGCGAGTGTCGCAGCAACAGGGTGAAGGCAGCAAAATTCATTCTCCGTCACATGTTTAATTAAGCTTAATTTTGATTTCATATATTCAAATTTGTAATGACTTGTTTGATGCATAAATTCGTAATGAATTATCGCTTCCAACCAAATATTCTCCATATGAAAAAATCGATACTCAAATTCGTAATGACTTGTTTGAGATCTAAATTTATTATCATTTAGATTGATTTATTGTTGATTCATACCAAATTTTTTATTATAGACACAAATTAAGCTCTATTGGAGTTAGTGCAAGAAGTAACTCTGCAGAGCGTGTGAGTGTTGTAAATTTCTGAATATCGAATTTGATTTTCAAAGATATAAAATAAAATTAGAGTACACAAACTGTGTCTTGATTGCTAGAAAAAGTGACAAGGAAAATAATTATTCAATTCATTGTGTATATACAAAAGTGCAAGCATGCACCAAATTGTGTGATGAAACTTATAATAATCAACCTAAATAGTTCATTACCATAGACATTGGAACTAAGCAAAGTCCTTTCTTATTAAGTTCTGTGTGGTCACTAATACTAGTACTATCCCTTTCATTAAACCCCATTTCCTTCCTCTCGTCTTTTTCTTCAAGGGTACTTCCTTTTTCCTACAAAAGCAAAACACATTAAAATGGCAACTTGTTTAGTTTTAAAAAAATTAATTATCATCAAAATTTCACAATCAACATATTTGAGGTGTTAGTTCAATAGTAAAAGCTTGACATTATAACTTTAAGATACCGAGTTCAAATCTTCGGTAGAAATAGTTGTAAAAAGTTCATTAGTGCAAGTGATTAATACAAATTTCTTTCTTTTCCAGTTTTAATTTTTTTTCACTAAACCAATATATACGAAGTCTTAAGTTCGACTCTCATTGACTCCATCGCAAACCAAAAAAAAAAAAATTCACACAACAATCAACATGGCATACACACCAAATGAGAAAAGCAAAGAAAGAAAAAAAAAGGAAACTAATCATCATGTCACCAAAGGCAGTAGACACTACTTTTTAGTTTTTACAAATATACAAGCAAGAGGGTCTACACATCATTCATATCATAGACAAGGACCACACTTAATTTTATCCAAAAACCATACAAGTTTTAATGTGGTTAAACAACTTACAATGTTTGTCAAAAAAAAAAAAAACAACTTACAATAGATCAACTAGCAAAAAGATACCTAATTTTTTATTATCATAAATGCTAATTGAATTGATCAAACTAACCTCATAAAATTGGTACATTTCTTCCTTCTCTTTTGCCTTGAAAATCTGGTTCATATATAAAAACTAAAATATTAATTATATATAAAATCATAATTAAATGAACAATTATAAATAGATATAACTAAACTTTAACTAATTCAAGTTGAATTTAATTCACATACACTTAAAAATTAACTTATACAATTAATCAATTATGACGGACAAATTATTAAAAATATTTGACTTTAATCGTAACTATTTTTAAAGTTATGCACACTACATACATGTGATTATAATTAATTTATTGACCGTGTAAAACATTTTGTACCAAAAGTGTATCGATCTAAATTAAACTCAATCAAATTTATATATGAAGAGAAATAAAAAAAAAAAACCTTGGGGCTATTGATAGGAGAGCTTGCAGTATCTTCCAAATCATGATCAACCAAATTAGTTATGATTTTCTTCCTCTTCTTGAAACTTGATCTCTTAATATACTCCATACCACCTTGTGAATTTTCAGCTAATTTTTTTTCAGCATCAGAACCATCATCAAAGACAGAGAAAGAATTAAGAGAATATTTCTCATCATAATCATGATCATCAACATTATTATGATCATTGTTAAAGAAATCCTCAAAGTACTTAGTCCAACTACTCTCTTCTGAGGATTCAAAACTTAACATGTTATTTGAAGGAGCTTTGCTTATTGAACTCATATTGAAACTTGTTTAATTTTCAAAAGCTAACAAAGAGAAATATTAGATGAAGGAATATAATGTAGTGTATATATATAATAATTATTTGAGTCTGGTGGCTATTTCTAAAGAAGGGAAGTCTCCAACATAAAGCACATATAAAAAGTATATTATAAATTAATTAATATTTTGGAATCTTGAAATAGAAGTTGGAGAAGTTAAAATTAGTAGAGATGAGTTTGACCTTTATGGTGACAGATAGCCAACAAAATATGTCAAAGTTTTCTTTATGGTGGACTTAACTTTCCACTAATGCTTTGAATTAGTGATTAATTTAGTCACCATAGATTATAGATAGATTTGAAAATAATGTTCCTTTGGTTAACTCATTGCCTTATCTCAAAGTTTAAGGAAGTTAATTTATCAACAAAGAAAAAAGTCTAAGGAAGTCATATTGTAATTCTTATAATATCCTCTCACCATCTCCAAATTCTGATTTCTATACCTCGGGTCAAAAATATAAATACTTTATGGGTTAAATATATATAGTTCACTATTATATGTGACACAAGTGATAAATACTTGAGTTTCTTTTTAATTCAGAGTTTAATTTCTAACCAAAAAGAAGTATCCAATTCATTCTTTTCTAATTAATTGTTATTCTAAGACTATATATTACATATATGAGAATAAATAGAGATTGTTAACTTCGACCTAGATCAAAGTTAAATAATGTATGACTCACGTGTAATTACTTAGTGCGCCCCCATTATCTTCGCTCGCCCCCACATGCACCATTTGTAATTACATGTGGTCATACTTGCTAACTTCGATCCACATTGTGACCGTGGGTCAAAGTTAGCAGTGTATAAAGGAATTGCTAACTTCGACTGTGAGTCGCAATGTATGCTCCACATGTAATTACTTAGTGCCCCCATTATCTTTGCATGCCCCCACCCTCTTGTAATTACATGTGGGTAATACTTACTAATTTCGAACTACATGGTCAAAGTCCCTATATATAAATATAATTTGATTCTGAAGAAATTGTCTAACCTTAAACTAATTAAACATCATCCTCACTCTAAAATTTTCTCATATTTTTTTTTTTGCACCCACACGTCTCTAAAGTCTAATAATATATAGGAAGGAGGAAGAGGATAAAAACTAAAGCCTTGGCATCATCCATTTCTTCTTAAAAGCATCTTAAAATTCTCACGATAAGAGGAGTGTTTATTTTAACATGTTCACCTTAAAAAAAAATTATTTGAATTATTATAAATATAAGAGTTTCTTCTTTTTATTTAATTTATTTAATTAGGAGCACTAGTCTCCGTTGAGAATACGAGTCTATTGACTTATAACTTATAAGCCACAAACAAACATATAAGTAAAGTAGGAATCGTTTTGAAAACAACTAAAATACTTGATGACTTTGGCATTTGTTGTTAATTCATTTGTTTAATGACCTTTTTATTCCTTATAGCTGACGTTCCTTTATTATTGTTTCATTATCTTGGCATGTCTAATGACTATGTTAGTCTCCACTCTCATCAACACGTAGTGTTTTCAATCATTTTGTGAAACTAATGTTAAATTTTGTACAAGCTGAATTTTTTAATTTTAATATGTGGTCTAGATACGATGTATAGATCAACCGCAATTTAGTAGTGACATCTAATTTTGTCAAAAAAAATAAAGTAGTGACATCTAATTTCTCTTGATAAATCTATTGGGTATATATGTGAGTTCCAATCATGTTAAAAATATTGAAATATAATATATAAAATTATATTATTGATAGAAGAGATATTGGTGGAATTTATGAAATAATTTTTTTTTTATGTAATGAGTAGGACTACTAGGAGCAAAAGAGTATTATCAAATATTATTATTAAACAATTATAAATGAGTGTTGTGTAATTGTATGCAGTTAGATAATTCCTACGGATAAATCTGTTAGTTGATGCAATTGACACTCCTATAAGTTCCTATATGTTACGTAGGTGCCCGAGTTCGATCTCGCGAGTCTCCACGCTTTCTTCTTCCATATGTACTCTATTTGGTCTTATTTATAAATAAAAATGATTTTTTAAATTCATCGTACAATTGATATATCTAGTTTATATTTAAACAAGATTTATTAGTTGTTCAATAAATCTAAAAAAATAACTTTTATTTATAAATAAAGTCGAAGGTAATATTAGTTTTTTTGGGTAAGGTAATATTGGTTTTTTTGGTCGACACCGGGATATCCACCGCCGAATGCAGTGACTATTCCTTCGCTAGATTGGAGGCACCTCGATTGGTGGGATAGCTGACCCAATGATTTAAAGTTACTCCATACCCAAGGTGAGGATCGAACCCTCGACCCTTGGTTAAGGGAGGATGAGCCGTAACCGCTCAACCACACCCCTTGGGTTAAGGTAATATTGGAATTAATATTAGATCTAATTTAATTATTTGATTTGAAATATTTTTTATTTGACCAAGATTTAATTTGATTAATTTATATAAAAAAAGATTTGATCTGATTAACTTTTCCAAAAACAAAAGATTTGATCTTGATTTAAATTTTAAGTTAAGGTTATATATATTGTATATTTTTTTTACTCTATCCTCTTGTTTTACAAAAAAAAAAAGTGGATGATATTATGCTTATAAGTTTTGCTCAATTTAATAATGCCGATCTTATATATATAAAGGGAAGCTCTATTGATTCTTAAGCCTCTATTGTGATGATGTGACACCTCTAAAAAAACTCTATTCTATATTGAAACTTTGCCAATCTTTTTAAAGACAATTTATTTTGTGTCTATTCATCTTCCAAAGTAATATTCATATGTTACATTAATATTTAATGTCATATATTATATTATATTAAAGTTTATCCATTACATTTTATCAAATCATTAATATATGCATATTTTGTATTTATCAATAGAATTTTATTTCAAAAAAACTAATTATATAGTTTAAAAACAAGAAAATTATGAAATATATATATAAAATCAGCGCTACTAAACTAAACTTAAAACAAGAATAAATATTGAGAGGCAAAAACTTTAAAAAAAAAGATTAAGAGAGAGAATAAGAATTAAACAAAGAACAAAGAAGATAAAAATATTATGACCAATAGAAGAATATGGGAATGATTCTACCAAGCGATTGTTTGAAAAGAAATTTTAAAAGAAATCAATAAAATATTGGTGCATATTTTCTGAGAAAAAGATGAAAGGATGAAAAGATAAAATCATCAATTGCAAAATTAGTCGATGCTCATACGTCGAAAATAAATTTTAGAAATTGTTCAAATTGTAGATATTAAAGCATATTTACATATATATTTATAAAGTATAATCAAACATATATTTATAGGTATTTACACGCAATTAAAAATCGTTAAAAATTCTAAAATTATAAAATTGATTTAAATAATGTTGTAACTATTTTATTGAAATAAGTACATATTCTAAAGTGTTAACATAATGTTTAAGTTCGACTAAAAATAAAATAGTGAGATATATGTAAAAATAAGATGACATTTTTTGTAAGAAAATAGTAAGATGAAATGTTAAATGTTCAATTCTTCTAAAATAATAAATTATATATCTTTATCTTGGCCAAATAACTAAAACAAAATTCAAATATATGAAATGATCATCAAAACTTATATATTGGCAACAAAAAATATTCAAGTTTATATAATAACAAATATAAACTCAATAATTCTTAAAAAAAAATATAAACTAAATATTTAAGCAAATATTAATAAATAAGAGAGACAAAAACTAACAATAAATTTGTAGGGACAAATCTCGCCAAGAAAAAGAAAAACAAACAAAAACTTAAATGACCAAGCAAAGAAAAATGTAAACTGAACAATATATACTCAAAAAAATCGAGACTATTGGTTGGGATAAATTCCACTAAATGAATATGTGAGAAAAAACTTCAAAAGAATGTGATGGGAGTAAGTAGATAAGCTATTTTGTAGCTTAAGTGATTAAGTAGCTACACTTTTTGAAACATAACTTTTTAAAAATGAGATCTCATGAAAAAAAAAGTCAAAAGGCACCATATATGAATCATATTCTATAATCAAAGCTTATTTCAACATTTTTATGCGCAATATTAGCATCATGTATATCTCCAACTCTTATTAAAATAAAATAAAATAAGAGATACATGTACAATTGCAACTGATATAAAAAAAATTATGATCTTATACGATTACACACTATTAAAGTAAAATATATATGAGATATCCCTTCAAACTTAGACAATTATAAGAAATCAATCACATTAAAATATAAATAAAACTACAATATAAATCAATAAAAAACTCAAATTTCTAAACAACTTTTTTATTTATTATTATACATATACTAATATTAAATATAAGGATGTTTTAAAATAATATTTATCATTTAACAATGTAATTATACTTATCACAATTATTATTTTTCTTTTATAAAAGTATTTTAAAAGTATAATTTAATTGAATCCGCGCAGCGCGCGGGTTAATATCTAGTATGTTTAAAAAAAAAGATAATATCAAAATTGAGAGATTGGACCTTTTGATCAACATGTAGGAGTTAAGATGTATTGTGACTTCTCTTAAAAAAAAAGAAGATGTATTGTGACTTTGTCTGTAGACACAAAAAATTGAATGGTTTTTCAAAAGCACAAAAAAAAAAAAATGGTTTAAGAATTAATAAAATATTTTTTTTTGACAAATTTATTAATAAAATATATTTAAAAATGACGTGTCCTCAAATTAATAATTGATTATTCATACCAACAAAACAAAGCTCTAGCCTCTAGGGTTAAGAACTCTAAACACACTGTGTGCTCAAACTCACCATGGCATCACTCAACATGCCACGAGCAAGTGATCTTCTTCTTGGTGTCTCAATATTTGGTGAGCCAATCAAAACTAAAATCATTGATCGTGCACGTTCAGCTATGGAGGAATTGTGCCAAATAGGTCTTGTTCCTGGGGAACCTTATTGGCATAAACATAAAGATAGATATGAAACTCTTGATGATATGGAATATTTGAAAGCATTTGGTCGGGTCGATGCAACGTTAACGGAGGTCCTTAGGTTGGCTGAGGTTGGAGAGCTGCAAAATTTACCTAGCTTTGATTCATGTCGAAATATGAATCCAATGTCGATGAATCAAAATTCTGGACAAGGTTTGCAGATTGAAGCTACGCGCGATATCGCATTGATTAATATGCGTCCGATTAACATTGTTGAATTATTTATGGATGTGGTAGGGTTTTTTTTTCCTTCACGTAGTTTGTACATATTTTTTTGCTTATTTCTATAGTGCAATTTAGGTTTAAAATCACATTCGGCAGCGGCGCATGATTAAATATTTTCGATACACCCTCATCACAATCGCGTTGTGATTGCATTAAATACTTAGATGTCATTGTTTAGATGATCACATTCGTGGATGTAAATTTTTATTTTATTTATTTTTAATTTGGCTATGAATTAGAATCAATGGTCGATGACATTTCACAACATTGTCTCAAGAGCAACGATTCTAGGAAGCTTTTCAGATGGAGTGGAAGCAAGCTATGATGGCAAATTGCATGTGGTAAGTTTAGTATTATGCTTATTAATTTTCCTTTAAGTACTCTTATTATTAGCAATGAAAATATGAGAATGTACGTAGTTGTTTTTGTGTTCCGTTCATAATAGGTGATTATTACATATATAGGGAATTAAATATCATTAAGAGGTTTTATGATAGTGGTTTGATTTCACGAATTAATGCATTGCAATCAATTATGAGATTTTCATCCAACGATTTTAATTCCGTGAAAAAGGTGGAAGTGCTTGCGGTTGTGCTAAATATCTACTCCCTCCGACCTTAAATATATGCAACTTTCACTTTTTAGATATACTGAATAATTAAGGCTAGATACATTAATTATTCAATGTATTTAAAAAAGTGAAAGTTGTTTATATTTAAGGTCGGAGGGAGTATGATATTACGTACGTCCCAAACATTACTAGGCAATTGACCCTGCATTTGATAGGACCACGGTTCGATTCCCGCAATTGTGTTTAGGAGGGAATTTAAACTATTTGATGTCAGAATTCGCTCCAAAATCTGAACTATTAGATTTCATTCTCCTATGAACCAGATGGTGAAAACTAAAGAAAATATATCATGATATTTGTGTTTGAAGATTGTTAACCATATTATCAAGAGTTAAATATGTTTTCTTTGTCTTGAGAAAAGGACATTGCATGTAATATGAAAAGCCAGAGTTTGTATTTTGGTACGCCCACTTATTCACTTTTACTATGCCCACTTATTCACTTTTACTATGTTAACTGACAAAAAAAAGTATATGTTTCTGTTTACTAGCGATAGATTGGTTTAAGTAGTGTCCACAAATCCTAATTTAATTGACAAAAATACTGATATTGTTCGATCAGACGTTGTGATCGGAATTCGAATTCCGGTTCCTCCACTTCTGTGTGTAAGTTTTTAATGGCTATTGTTATTTCGTCTATATATCCAAAGAAAACAAAATATTGGTCCAAGTAGTAAGATATTTGAATCTCTTAAACAAGTGGTCATGAATTCGATCTTTGACTATTGTGTAAGAAAAAAATTCGGTACGAATGAGAGGATTCACCTTGGTGTGTGCCACAGGTTCTCCGATCAAGATTAATTACTAACAGCGATGGAAACTTCGTATCTATATCATGGTAACTCAAACAAATTAGTTATATGTTTTGTTGTTGTATTGGGTTTCTGATGTGTTATATTCTTGCTTGTTTTATTCAAGAAATATTCAACTGTACATTAGAGTTTCAAAATTAACACAATGTTAATATTCTCATTTAAATTTAAACACATCCTCTTGTTTATTGTAGATGAGTGCAGAATTTCATTTGCCTAGTCCTGTTATACCTACTAGGGAGTGTTCTTTTGCAAGATACTGCAAGCATTTCCCTCCTTTTGACAGATGGGCTGTTGTTGATGTATCTTTGGAGGACTTTCTTCCTTCTCCAACAAACAACCTTCGAAAACGACCTTCCGGATGTTTGATCATAGGAATGGAAAATGCACCCACCAAGGTTTTATTATCGCGATAACACATTTTTTCCGTGCTAGCAAACAGTTCAGTTTGGATTTCCTGCAATCAACAATTCACACATTCATGCAGTCAGCATAACAGTGGTCGTTGAATCGTGATCAAACAATATGATTACAGTCGAGCAGTCGCTGATATGTTAACTGCATGAGTTGCTGATTGCAGAGAATCCCGAATCCTAATATTAACATTTTTTATTAATACTTAACTTAATAATTGGTTTGATGTTCTAACTACCTTAGGTTATATGGGTGGAGCATGTGGAAGCCGATCATAGTCAATTGAATGATCTTTTCAAGCCATTAGTTACATCTGGTTTGGCTTTTGGTGCACCGCGTTGGGTTGCTTCTATTATCCGGAACTATGAGTGGTCAGAAACACTGAAGGCTACAAAGCTTGTTGCAGATGCCGGGGGTACGTTCACTTTTCTTGTTCCAATATTTCTAAAGACATTTTTTATAAGCAAATGACTAAATACACAATTTGGTCTTCGAAATCGGAGACTCATATCATACCAATATGGTCCTCGATTTTATCTGTATTTCATAATCGTTTCCGATTTATCAAAACGTTCATCATGTTAGTCCTTTCATAAGCGTCACTCTATTAAGTGAAAGGACACATTTGCACACAGAAGTTTTACTTGTTTTTGTATTAACCATCCGGTGCTCCGGTAAAAAGATCCTGGTAATTTCATAGTTGGATTATGAGTTAAGTAAAGTTCAACTAAAAATTATTGAACGGCGTAACATTAAACAAGTGTTACACTGATAAAATTTGTTTATCATGTTAATTGCTTCCATTAGTTATACTTGTTTCTTTTGATTCAAACAGTTCTTATACCTCAAACTGGAAGGACAAGTTTCTTGAAGTTGGCAGATAGAATGATGAGAAAATTTTGTGCGAATCTTAGTGCTACTACTAACAATCCATGGATGCGATTGGCTCCGTTTCCTAATTCAACCGATATTCGAGTTATGATTGAGAATAATATGACTGGTACTACACATAAGTCTCTCGGAACATCACTGGTTTTTAGTACTACTATTTGGCTTAATGTCTCCCCAAATCGGTTATTCAATTTCCTTCGTCATGAGAAATCCAGAAACGAGGTATGCTCAAAATTTCTATATTTTCAATCTAAATACTATAAAACTAATATTTCATAAATACTAGTACTTACATAGTTACATTACACAAATATCACTGACAAAAAATTTACTAGATTATAACATATAGATTATCTCTATCATCGAGGTACGTCAAAATTAATGCTTTGTAGCATTATATTAAACAACATTAGCACACTTTCAATTAGTATTTTTTAGCAATGTATGTATATGCTTGTGGTTTATTACTAATTATTACAAATTTTCCTGTTAAAAATTAGCATGACATGTTCTAACACATTTACATTCTGTGTTTCTATTGAATAAAATTATAGTGGGATATACTTTCACAAACACTTTTAATTCGAGAATTCGCAAGCATGATGACCGGAATACATCCAGAGAATCGTGTTTCTTTGTTACGAGCAAGTGTAAGCTTAATTCATATAAAAATTTATTCATATCTTATCATATAGATATTCCAGACCGAGATTCCTTGCAGTCGGAAAAAAGCTCGCATCCATGCGCAGTCAACATGTTTGGTAGCCGTTCGATTGGACGGCTCTGAACACACTGACTGCAAGGAATCCATATTTAGCATATCAAGACGCATTCTTTAAACTCGTACTATCAATGCAAACCTAAACTATGCTTCTTTTGTTTGTCAATGATAGAATTCTCAGGATAAGACAGAAATCTTTTACCTACAAGAGAGTTACGCGGACACAACAGCTTCTTACGTGATTTATGCGCCAATAGACGAGTCAGCGTTATCATATCTTGCGAACGGATCAAATCCAGACAAAGTAATTGCATATCCATCAGGATTTGCTATTATTCCAGGAGGGTTACCAAGATATGGTGATCAAGGAAATATGAATAGTAGCACTTTTAGCAATGAAAGTCTTCTAACTATTTCATTTCATCTTCTTGATAAAGCTATCACCAATGTTGCATCTATTCCTCCTGAATCAGTTCAAACTATTTATGGGATTGTTACAGAAACTGTTAC